>LR994575.1:0-2400000 GCA_905187475.1 Syritta pipiens
ATCAAACAGTAGTAGCAACCTATCCAACAGTATCACACAAATGATTATACGTGTTAATGCACATCTTCTAGACTCAAATATCGCAAAACATAAACATCACCGCTAGCAACAGCAATATCTTAATCCACAGTTAACAAAAAATATTTTGCGCAGTGTTGGACAAATTTTATAACCTAATATCATAACGAAGAGTAGTAGCGACCTATCCAACAGATACACAAATGGTTATACGTGTTAATGCACATCTTCTACACTGAAATATCGCAAAACATAAACATCACCGCTAGCAACAGCACTATCTTAGTCCACAGCTAACAAAAAATATTTTGCGCAGTGTTGGACAAATTTTATAACCTAATATCATAACGAAGAGTAGTAGCGACATATCCAACAGTTTCACACAAATGATTATACGTGTTAATGCACATCTTCTAGAGCCAAATATCACAAAACACAAACATCACCACGAACAAATGCACTATCTTAATCCACATTCGACAAAAAAATATTTTACGCGGTGTTGGATGTCCTTTAAAGCCCATATCACAGCAAGCAATAGTAGCAACCTATCCAACGGCATCAAAACAAATTATTATACGTCCTGATGCGCATATTTCAAACATCGTCACAAACAGATTATCACAACCGGTGGCAATAACACAATCTAAAACTAAAACCAAACAAGAGCATTACCCATCTACGGGCTACGAACAATGTTTTACGTATTGCCCCGCATCTTTTACTATCGATTATCAAAACAAACAACACAAGCATTACACCGTTTATACAAAGTTATAGATTGAATATATATACTTCGCTTAAAATCAATGGTATTGTCATCGTTGCAGAAAACTTAATTGAGCCTGTAGAAACCTTTTATTGGAAGACCCGTGACGATCCATGTGGATACGGCACCCTCTATTTTTCTTTCCAAAATATGTTTACTTGCGGCAGATTATCTTAAGATACAATAGCGTTCGTGTCGCAATCCGGGATAAGGCTATTAGTTTGAAGGGATGTCTGTGGCAATTCAGGGGAGTGATACGTGGGAGTCAGGCATCTATGTATAATTCTGTCCGCACCAGCATGAGGGCATTAATGTTCAGTTTTATGTCTTAGCATGAGAGTGGACAAAAAACCGGACATGATTTTAACATTCCGTGTGTTTTGTTTTTATTTTCCAACGATTTTACAGCAAAATGCAGAAGAAAATAGGCTTAGTAAAGACTTTTCCTCTACCAAAATATGGAAAATAAGCAAAAATTTACTCTTGTAGCACAGATAACTAAGACGGGCTATCCTCTTCGGTGCGGCAGGATTGTGAGTGTGAGTTTTTCATCACAAAGGTGGCAGGTAGTGGGTGCTTCCTCATGGAAAAGGTGTTTGTGTGTTATATATCTATGTCCGAGTCAAAGTCGGGTTTAGATTTGGATTTTCTTTTTCCTAGGTGACGTTATTAAGATAGTTTGGCTTAAAGCCGCCGGAGTTAAGCTGTTTGAAAGTGTGACCGTAGGAGTGACCAGTAGGTTTTCCTATTGTGTTTCCAGTTATTGTGAATGAGTTCATTGACATCTGTTTTACTTCATTGGTAGAACATTTTGAGTGGCTGTTTTATCGCATTTTTGGATGTAATATTCCTTTTTGCTGAAATTGTTGATTGGCTGTCTGAATAAAATCCATGCAACAACTCCGATAACACATTTAATTCGATTTTAAAGCTAGAATACGAGGTTCTCTAGGATTTAAGTCCTGTGTACATAAATTTGGAAACATTCCTAGATTGGACATCTTCGAAGCCAGTACCTGTTATGTTCGTTTTTTTTTTAATTATTTTGAATCTGAGTTAAAGCTTGTGCAGTTGGCCAGTGAGTTTCCCGAAGTCTCTCTTGTGCAGGTGCTAATTGCAGACTTCGTATCCTGTATGTGCTTCGCATTGTAGGTTGACGTATTAAATCAGTTTTCTTTTTTTGAAAATGGATGGTCTCATGTCACCTTTATTTTGCACAGCGAATATGTGAACCTCTGTAGCTCACAAAAGTTTTCTCCCAATGTCCCCCTTGGACACCGCAATTGCCACCAAAACGTTCCCTTTTACCTTTAACAGTTTTCTTGAAAAATGCAAATTCTGTGTATGCTGGTTTCATTTTCCGACGCATGTAATGGTAGACGTATTTGTTTAGAGTTACTTATTTTAAAATGTATAAACTCACTTCGTGTTTGCTTTAGCTTTTTATTCAGAGCGAATATAATTTCATATTTACTAAAAAAAGGACTAAAAGTTTACTTTAGGAAAAATTCAAATGTATTGTTAGCTTTATAATATAGAATTTACTAAAAAAAAATTAAGAGTTTATCTGTGTTTGCATGGCATTAAAATGTTAAACCTATTTTTTCACAACATATTTTCCTTAAAAAATTGAGTGGAAGATACCTTTAAAAGTGTTTCAAATTTTACTTTTATTAAGTTCGTGTTGAAAAAACGAAGGTATTTACTTGTATCAGTTCTGTCAAATTACGGAGTACAACATTTAACTTTTCTATAACAATGTCATGCTGATATACAATAATGTATTGTCAATGTCCCATTCGAAAAAAAAACACATTTAGAGATTTTTTATAAGCGGTAGCAGTTAATATTGTAGCCTATAACGCGATACTCATTAAATTTGGAAGTGGTTCAGTGCTATGTATATATGTGTCCGTTTTTTACAAATTATAAAGCGCTGATTCGCAGATCATTACATATAACTTATAAACTTACAAGATCATTTATTCATAATTTAAATACCTAATAAATTGGAAAACAAATTGTTGTTCTATAATGCATCAACGAAAAAATTTAATTGTTCATGAAAAACTATTGCAAAGCTAATATATTTTCATTTTGACACTCACCTTATGATTAAAATATTGCATAATGATTTCATAATAAAACAATGACTACTAGTACACATTAAGTATAGGAATCATATATCCCCATCAGGTATATTTCCAAGTTAATATCATGTATTAACAGTAACAACTACTGTTGTCGAGTCGATTTTTGTAAATTTTATATGGGAAAAATATGCCTAAATCTAATACACAAATGAAATTTACGGAGAATATATATATATAATTATAACCTGTGTTCTTTATGTTGGCTCTCTCATTGATTCGTAAAGTCATCTCTAATTGTCCGCCAAAAACGTACCAAAAATTTCCCTAAATGATCCCATTGACCTTCTAAAAATATGCCAAAATGATCCCAATGACCTTCCAAAAATGTCCCAAAAATTTCCCAAAATGATCCCATTGACCTTCCAAAAATGTCCCAAAAATTTCCCAAAATTATGCCATTGACATTCCAAAAATATCCCAAAATGATCCCAATGACCTTCCAAAAATGTCCCAAAAATGTCCCAAAATGATCCCATTGACCTTCCGAAAATATCCCAAAAATATCCCAAAATGATCCCATTGACCTTCCAAAAATGTCCCAAAATGATCCCATTGACCTTCCGAAAATATCCCAAAAATATCCCAAAATGATCCCATTGACCTTCCAAAAATGTCCCAAAAATTTCCCAAAATGATCCCATTGAACTTCCAAAAATGTCCCAAAAATTTCCCAAAATGATCCCATTGAACTTCCAAAAATGTCCCAAAAATTTCCCAAAATGATCCCTTTGACCTTCCAAAAATGTCCCAAAAATTTCCCAAAATGACCCCATTGACCTTCCAAAAATGTCCCAAAATGATCCCAAAATGATCCCATTGACCTTCCGAAAATGTCCAAAAAATTTCCCAAAATGATCCCCATTGACCTTCCAAAAATATCCCAAAAATTTCCCAAAATGATCCCAATGACCTTCCAAAAATATCCCAAAAATTTCCCAAAATGATCCCAATGACCTTCCAAAAATGTCCCAAAATGATCCCATTGACCTTCCAAAAATGTCCCAAAATGATCCCATTGACCTTCCGAAAATGTCCAAAAAATTTCCCAAAATGATCCCATTGACCTTCCAAAATTATCCCAAAAATTTCCCAAAATGATCCCAATGACCTTCCAAAAATATCCCAAAAATTTCCCAAAATGATCCCATTGACCTTCCAAAAATTTCCCAAAATGATCCCATTGACCTTCCAAAATAGTCCCAAAAATTTCCCAAAATGATCCCATTGACCTTCCTAAAATATCCCAAAATGATCCCATTGACCTTCCAAAAATGTCCCAAAATGATCCCATTGACCTTCCAAAAATATCCCAAAAAATTCCCAAAATGATCCCAATGACCTTCCAAAAATGTCCCAAAAATTTCCCAAAATGATCCCATTGACCTTCTAAAAATATCCCAAAAACTTCCCAAAATGATCCCATTGACCATCCAAAAATGTCCCAAAAACTTCCCAAAATGATCCCATTGACATTCCAAAAATATCCCAAAATTATCCCAAAGACCTTCCAAAAATTTCCCAAAATGATCCAATTGACCTTCCAAAAATGTCCCCAAAATTTCCCAAAACGATCCCATTGACCTTCCAAAAATTTCCCATAATGATCCCGTTGACCTTCCAAAAATTTCCCAAAACGATCCTAATGACCTTACAAAAATTTACCAACAATTTCCCAAAATGATCACATTGCCTTTCCAAAAAGAATTCCCAAAATGGTCCCCTTGACCTTAGAAAAATCTCCCAAAATGATGGTATTGACTCTCCGAAAATGTCCCAAGAAATTCCCAAAATGTTCTTACAACCTTCCAAAAATATCCAAAGAAATTCTTCCAAAACAGCCGCTGTGCGCGCCAACTCACTCAGTAAAAATCATAATCACCAACGCACTATATCGATGCGACTCAATCAGCTATCTCACTATACTTGTCCCTTATTTTATGCCGCAGAGTATATGACTAAACTGAAGTTGACATGCAGTTGGCAACGCGGGCGGAGTCAGTCACCTACACATAACTTATCTCTCTCTATAAACTTGTCCCTTATTTTATGCCGCAGAGTATATGACGAAATTAAAGTTGACATGCAGTTGGCAACGCGGGCTGAGTCAGTCATCTACACATAACTTATCTCTGACCAAACCTTGTCATCTATCAACACTGTCAAAAAAATGCGCGGGACGAGGCCGATATGAAATGTCATCATTACCCTTGGCGCCAAAAGTAATATGTCTGGCCAATTCAAAATAGACGATTACATTCTGCGCGCGAAAAAATTTTTCTGTGGCATAAACGTCACGGGAACGATGCTATAATTGGTGGCATTGTAATTTAAAATAGACGAATGCATTTCGCCGGCACGCACATCCATGCCATAGACGTCAGTGTACGGTGCGAACGATGAGTGGGTTGGCTGTATCACTGCAAATAAAAGCAAATTTTTGCGCTGCGCTAGCTCGTTTGCAGTTCGTCACCAATGAGGATAAATTGTCCGTTCTACACATTAGGGTCGCCTATAGTAACGAGTGAAAATACCAGCTCAAGCGACAAAAGTGCAAAATAGCTCAGTGTAGTATCCGATACATATATATGTATACATTATTTGGATATTAAATGCCTTTTTGCCAATATACCACCTACACCTATATACTCCTTCCAAGTAACCCAACAGAAAATGGTAGGATCATCCTACTGCATTGCAAAAATGTTCATATTCCTTGACCCACAACCCTTACAGCTGAAAATGAACAGAAAAAGAACCCACCATGTTATTCTACAGTTTTCAAAATACGTTTCTAGCCCTGTAACTACAATACGGACGCGTGATATGGGCCTCAAGAAATACGTTGCATCTTATTCGCATCCCCTGAGGTAGAACACCACAAGAAATATTGCCTCAATCCTCCTATCGCAGAATATTCCCGCCAAACACTTTTACAAATTAGCCCCGAGAATGATGTACTTGGCAAATTAATAATAAGCAAATACATTTCACCGGCGCACAGATTTCTGTGTCATAAACGTCAATAGACGGTGCAAATAAGAAGCAATTCCACATATCACTACGAAAGAAACCAAAAACGTCCGCCGCGCCGGTCCGTGTGCAATCTATAATCATTGCAAAGATGATTGTTCCTTTCTCCGCCTTAGGGGCACACAGAACAACAAATGGAAACAGCGTCTTAGCAATAAAGTTCCAAAGCAGTTCATTGTCGAAGCCGAAACGCGCATACATGTTTTGGGGATTTACTTCCCTTGTTACACATACTCTTGATCCAAATAACACTTCAGAAAAGTAAGAAAGCCTCATGAAATACTTTGCGTCTTATTCTGCATCCCCTGATGCCGAACACCACAAGAAATATTGCCTCAATCCTTTTATTGCAGAATATTCCCGCAAAACACTTTAACAAACTAGCCCCGAGAATGATGTACTTAGCAAGGTAATAATAAGCAAGTACATTCCACCGGCGCACATATTTCTTTGTCATAAACGTCAATAGACGGTGGAGATAAGAAGCATTCCACGTATTACTACAAGAAGAAACCAAACATGTCCGCCGCGCCGGTCCGTGTACAATCTATAATCATTGCAAAGACGAACGTTTCTTTCTCCGCCGTAGGAGCACGAAGAGCAACAAATGGAAGCAGCGTCTTAGCAATAAACGTTCCAAAACAGTTCTTTGTCGAAGCCGAAACGCACATACATGTTTTGGGGATTTACTTCCCTTGTTACGCATACTCTTCTTCCAAATAACACTTCACAAAAGAAAGAAAGCCTCAAGAAATACTTTGCGTCTTATTCTGCATCCCCTGATGCCGAACACCACAAAAAAAATATTGCCTCAATCCTTTTATTGCAGAATACTCCCGCAAAAACGCTTTTACAAATTAGCTCCGAGAATGATGTACTTGGCAAGTTAATAATAAGCAAGTACATACCACCGGCGCACATATTTCTTTGTCATAAACGTCAATAGACGGTGCAAATAAGAAGCAATTCCACATATCACTACAAAAGAAACCAAACATGTCAGCCGCGCCGGTCCGTGTGCAATCTATAATCATTGCAAAGATGATTGTTCCTTTCTCCGCCTTAGGTGCACGCAGAGCAACAAATGGAAGCAACGTCTTAGCAATAAAAGTTCCAAAACAGTTCATTGTCGAAGCCGAAACGCACATACGTGTTTTGGAGATTTACTTCCCTTGTTACGCATACTCTTGTTCCAAATAACACTTCAGAAAAGAAAGAAAAGCCTCAAGAAATACTTTGTGTCTTATTCTGCATACCCTGATGCCGAACACCACAAGAAATATTGCCTCAATCCTTTTATTGCAGAATATTCCCGCAAAACACTTTTACAAATTAGCCCCGAGAATGATGTACTTGGCAAGGTAATAATAAGCAAGTACATTCCACCGGCGCACATATTTCTTTGTCATAAATGTCAATAGACGGTGCAAATAAGAAGCAATTCCACGTATTACTACTAAAGAAACCAAACATGTCCGCCGCGCCGGTCCGTGTACAATCTATAATCATTGCAAAGATGAACGCTTCTTTCTCCGCCTTAGTGGCACGCAGAGCAACAAATGGAAGCAGCGTCTTAGCAATAAAAGTTCCAAAACAGTTCATTGTCGAAGCCGAGACGCACATACATGTTTTGGGGATTTACTTCCCTTGTTACACATACTATTCTTCCAAATAACACTTCACAAAAGAAAGAAAGCCTCAAGAAATACCTTGTGTCTTATTCTGCATCCCCTGATGCCGAACACCACAAGAAATATTGCCTCAATCCTTTTATTGCAGAATATACCCGCAAAACGCTTTTACAAATTAGCTCCGAGAATGATGTACTTGGCAAGTTAATAATAAGCAAGTACATACCACCGGCGCACATATTTCTTTGTCATAAACGTCAATAGACGGTGCAAATAAGAAGCAATTCCACATATCACTACAAAAGAAACCAAACATGTCCGCCGCGCCGGTCCGTGTGCAATCTATAATCATTGCAAAGATGATTGTTCCTTTCTCCGCCTTAGGTGCACGCAGAGCAACAAATGGAAGCAGCGTCTTAGCAATAAAAGTTCCAAAACAGTTCATTGTCGGAGCCGAAACGCACATACATGTTTTGGAGATTTACTTCCCTTGTTACGCATACTCTTGTTCCAAATAACACTTCAGAAAAGAAAGAAAGCCTCAAGAAATACTTTGTGTCTTATTCTGCATACCCTGATGCCGAACACCACAAGAAATATTGCCTCAATCCTTTTATTGCAGAATATTCCCGCAAAACACTTTTACAAATTAGCCCCGAGAATGATGTACTTGGCAAGGTAATAATAAGCAAGTACATTCCACCGGCGCACATATTTCTTTGTCATAAATGTCAATAGACGGTGCAAATAAGAAGCAATTCCACGTATTACTACTAAAGAAACCAAACATGTCCGCCGCGCCGGTCCGTGTACAATCTATAATCATTGCAAAGATGAACGCTTCTTTCTCCGCCTTAGTGGCACGCAGAGCAACAAATGGAAGCAGCGTCTTAGCAATAAAAGTTCCAAAACAGTTCATTGTCGAAGCCGAGACGCACATACATGTTTTGGGGATTTACTTCCCTTGTTACACATACTATTCTTCCAAATAAACACTTCACAAAAGAAAGAAAGCCTCAAGAAATACCTTGTGTCTTATTCTGCATCCCCTGATGCCGAACACCACAAGAAATATTGCCTCAATCCTTTTATTGCAGAATATACCCGCAAAACACTTTTACAAATTAGCCCCGAGAATGATGTACTTGGCAAATTAATAATAAGCAAATACATTTCACCGGCGCACACATTTCTGTGTCATAAACGTCAATAGACGGTGCAAATAAGAAGCAATTCCACATATCACTACAAAAGAAACCAAACATGTCCGCCGCGCCGGTCCGTGTACAATCTATAATCATCGCAAAGGTGAACGTTTTTTTCTCCGCCTTAGCGGCACGCAGAGCAACAAATGGAAGCAGCGTCTTAGCAATAAAAGTTCCAAAACAATTCGTTGTCGAAGCCGAAACGCACGTACGTGTTTTGGGGATTTACTTCCCTGTGTTACGCATACTCTTCTTCCAAATAACCCTTCAGAAAATGGCAAAAACGTCCTAGAGAACCGCAAAAATGTTCATACATCTTAACCCACGACATTTGCAGCTAAATATCACCAGGAAAAAAGCGCCATAATGTTCTACAGTTTGCAAAATATACTCCCAACCCTAAAACAGCAACAGGTAATTATTATTTGGACCGCAACGAATACTTTGTACCCTGTTCCCTGTCTTGTATAGCCACACATCGCGAGAAATATTGCTTTGAGCCTCCTTCAACAAAATAATACAGAAAAAGCACTTTCACCTTCACACCTTAGATTCAAAAATAAAACATCTGACTTATTCAAAATGGGCGAATGCATTCTGCCCGCAGATATGTTTCCCTGTTTCATAAATGCAAAGGAACTATACAAAAGCGGAGCAGTTTCATGTATAGCTGTAAATGTAACCAAAAAAATATGCTTCGCTAGCTAGTGGGCAATTCGTAATCGTTGCGAATATAAACGTTCTACTGCTTGGCTTAGAGTTGTGTTGAGCAGCAATCGACAGCGCTGTCTTATGCGATAAAAGTGCAAACACAATATAGTGTCGAAGGTGAAGTACGTGCCGAATAGGTATGTGCATTACTGGGCTGTGATATGTCCTTGCGTGCATAATCTTCCACCGATTAAAACAATAGAAAATGACAGAAAGACGCAACTAAGTAGGAAACAGGTTTATTCATGTCTAAACACATATGTTACAATTGAATGGCACAAGAAAAAGCGCAGTAATTTTATACAATTTGCAAAGCACAATTTTAATTCTGAAACCACAGACGGCGTGTTTTATATTGGCCGCAAAAAATACTACGCATTGCTTCCTATCCCGCATAGCCAAACATCACAACGGATATTGCATCGCATCTCCTATTGCCCGGTATTCCAACAAACACTTTCAGCAATTTTTTCCAACAGTTATTAGGATTATACACCTCAATGCACATACTCTGGACCGAAGTATCACAAGAGTGGGTATCACTAAGCCACGTTATTAGCAATAAAAAATATCCTCTGTAGATAATGACAGCAACTTAACCAACAGCACAGCAAAAGCCACGACACACATTGATCCAGTGTCATATATCGCAAAATACAAGCATCACCACAGAAAAAAACAATAAATTATTCCACAGTCAACAGAAAATAATTAGGGTAGTGTTGGACATATTTTATAACCCAATATCAAACCAAACAATAGGGGCGGCCAATCCATCAGTATCACACAAGTGATTGTATATTTTAATAACCTAATATCATAACAAACAGTAGTAGCGACCTATTCAACAGTATCACACAAATTATTATGCTACCTGATGCACATCTTCAAGGGCCAAGTATCATAAAACGCAAGCATTACCGAGAACAAAAACACTCTTAATCCACAGCCAACAAAAAAAAAACTTTGCGTAGTGCTGGACATCTTTTAACCTATTATTACATCAAATAGTAGAAGCGACCTATCCAACAGTATCACACAAATTATTATGCTACATGATGCACATCTTAATGAGCAAAGTATCGTAAAACGCAAACATTACCGAGAACAAAAACACTTTCTTAATCCACAGCCAACAAAAAATATTTTGCGCAGTGCTGGGCATATTTTATAACCTAATATCATAAGAAACAGTAGTAGCGACCTATCCAACAGTTTCACACAAATTATTATGTTATCTGATGAACATCTTCAAGTGCTAAGTACCCACAAAACACAAACATCACCACGAGCAAAAGCACTATATTAATCCACAGAAAAGATTAAATATTTTGCGCAATGTTATGCATATTTTATAATCTAATATCATAGCAAACAATAGTAGCGACCTATCCAACAGTATCACACAAATGATACGACTTGATGCACAACTTTTAGATCCAAATATCGCAAAACACAAACATCACCGCGAACAAAATCACTATATTAATCCACAGCCAACAACAAATATTTTGCGCAGTGTTGGGCATATTTTATGTGCTAATATCATATCAAACAATAGTACCGGGCTATCCAACGTACCACACAAATGATTATACATCTTGATGCACATCTTCTAGAGTCAAATATCCCAAAACACAAACATCACCGCGAACCATCTTAATCCACAGTCAACAAAAAATATTTTGCGCAGTGTTGGACAAATTTGGTGACCTAATATCGTAATAAACAATAGAAGGGACCTATCCAACAGTATCACACAAATGGTTATACGTGTTTATGCACATCTTCTAGAGCCAAATATCGCAAAAAACAAACATCACCGCCAGCAAAATCACTATATTAATCCACAGCCAACAACAATATATTTTGTGCAACGTTGGACATATTCTATAATCTAATTTCACATCAAACAGTAGTAGCGACCTATCCAATAGTATCACACAAATGATTATACGACTTAACGCACATCTTCTAAACTCAAATATCGCAAAACATAAACATCACGGCGAGCGAAAGCACTATATTAATCCACAGCCAACAAAAAATATTTTGTTCAATGTTGGACATATTTTATAATCTAATTTCACATCAAACAGTAGTAGCGACCTACCCAACAGTATCACACAAATGATTATACGTGTTAATGCACAACTTTTAGAGCCAAATATCGCAAAACACAAACATCACTATGATCAAAATCACAATCAGAATTTAAAAAAAACAAAAAATGTATTGCGCAGTGTTGGACAAATTTTAGAACCTAATACCATAAGAAACAATAGTAGCGACCTACCCAACAGTATCACACAAATGGTTATACGTGTTTATGCACATCTTCTAGAGCCAAATATCGCAAAACACAAACATCACCGCCAGCAAAATCACTATATTAATCCACAGCCAACAACAAATATTTTGTGCAATATTGGACATATTCTATAATCTTATTTCACATCAAAGAGTAGTAGCGACCTATCCAACAGTATCACACAAATGGTTATACGTGTTTATGCACATCTTCTAGAGCTAAATATCGCAAAACATAAACATCACGGCGAGCCAAGGCACTATCTTAATCCACAGCCAACAAAAAATATTTTGTGCAATGTTGGACATATTTTACAATCTAATTTCACATCAAACAGTAGTAGCGACCTATCCAACAGTATCACACATATGATTATACGTGTTAATGCACAACTTTTAGAGCCAAATATCGCAAAGCACAAGCATCACTATGAACAAAATCACCACCTCTATCCACAGCCAATAAAAAGATATTTTGCGCAGTGTTGGACAAATTTTATAACCTAATACCATAACGAAGAGTAGTAGCGACCTATCCAACAGTATCACACAAATGGTTATATGTGTTTATGCACATCTTCTAGAGCCAAATATCGCAAAAAACAAACATCACCGCCAGCAAAATCACTATATTAATCCACAGCCAACAACAAATATTTTGTGCAATATTGGACATATTCTATAATCTTATTTTCACATCAAAGAGTAGTAGCGACCTATCCAACAGTATCACACAAATGGTTATACGTGTTTATGCACATCTTCTAGAGCTAAATATCGCAAAACATAAACATCACGGCGAGCCAAAGCACTATCTTAATCCACAGCCAACAAAAAATATTTTGTGCAATGTTGGACATATTTTACAATCTAATTTCACATCAAACAGAAGTAGCGACCTATCCAACAGTATCACACAAATGATTATACGTGTTAATGCACAACTTTTAGAGCCAAATATCGCAAAGCACAAGCATCACTATGAACAAAGTCACCACCTTTATTCACAGCCAACAAAAAAATATTTTGCGCAGTGTTGGACAAATTTTATAACCTCATATCATAACGAAAAGTAGTAGCGACCTATCCAACAGTATCACACAAATGATTATACGTGTTAATGCACATCTTCTAGAGCCAAATATCGCAAAAAACAAACAACACCGCCAGCAAAATCACTATATTAATCCATAGCCAACAACAAATATTTTTGTGCAACGTTGGACATATTCTATAATCTAATTTCACATCAAACAGTAGTAGCAACCTATCCAACAGTATCACACAAATGATTATACGTGTTAATGCACATCTTCTAGACTCAAATATCGCAAAACATAAACATCACCGCTATCAACAGCACTATCTTAATCCACAGTTAACAAAAAATATTTTGCGCAGTGTTGGACAAATTTTATAACCTAATATCATAACGAAGAGTAGTAGCGACCTATCCAACAGATACACAAATGGTTATACGTGTTAATGCACATCTTCTACACTGAAATATCGCAAAAACATAAACATCACCGCTAGCAACAGCACTATCTTAGTCCACAGCTAACAAAAAATATTTTGCGCAGTGTTGGACAAATTTTATAACCTAATATCATAACGAAGAGTAGTAGCGACATATCCAACAGTTTCACACAAATGATTATACGTGTTAATGCACATCTTCTAGAGCCAAATATCACAAAAAACAAACATCACCGCCAGCAAAATCACTATATTAATCCACAGCCAACAACAAATATTTTGTGCAATATTGGACATATTCTATAATCTTATTTCACATCAAAGAGTAGTAGCGACCTATCCAACAGTATCACACAAATGGTTATACGTGTTTATGCACATCTTCTAGAGCTAAATATCGCAAAAACATAAACATCACGGCGAGCCAAAGCACTATCTTAATCCACAGCCAACAAAAAATATTTTGTGCAATGTTGGACATATTTTACAATCTAATTTCACATCAAACAGTAGTAGTGACCTATCCAACAGTATCACACAAATGATTATACGTGTTAATGCACAACTTTTAGAGCCAAATATCGCAAAGCACAAGCATCACTATGAACAAAGTCACCACCTTTATCCACAGCCAACAAAAAAATATTTTGCGCAGTGTTGGACAAATTTTATAACCTAATATCATAACGAAAAGTAGTAGCGACCTATCCAACAGTATCACACAAATGATTATACGTGTTAATGCACATCTTCTAGAGCCAAATATCGCAAAAAACAAACAACACCGCCAGCAAAATCACTATATTAATCCATAGCCAACAACAAATATTTTGTGCAACGTTGGACATATTCTATAATCTAATTTCACATCAAACAGTAGTAGCAACCTATCCAACAGTATCACACAAATGATTATACGTGTTAATGCACATCTTCTAGAGCCAAATATCACAAAAAACAAACATCACCGCCAGCAAAATCACTATATTAATCCACAGCCAACAACAAATATTTTGTGCAATATTGGACATATTCTATAATCTTATTTCACATCAAAGAGTAGTAGCGACCTATCCAACAGTATCACACAAATGGTTATACGTGTTTATGCACATCTTCTAGAGCTAAATATCGCAAAACATAAACATCACGGCGAGCCAAAGCACTATCTTAATCCACAGCCAACAAAAAATATTTTGTGCAATGTTGGACATATTTTACAATCTAATTTCACATCAAACAGTAGTAGTGACCTATCCAACAGTATCACACAAATGATTATACGTGTTAATGCACAACTTTTAGAGCCAAATATCGCAAAGCACAAGCATCACTATGAACAAAGTCACCACCTTTATCCACAGCCAACAAAAAAATATTTTGCGCAGTGTTGGACAAATTTTATAACCTAATATCATAACGAAAAGTAGTAGCGACCTATCCAACAGTATCACACAAATGATTATACGTGTTAATGCACATCTTCTAGAGCCAAATATCGCAAAAAACAAACAACACCGCCAGCAAAATCACTATATTAATCCATAGCCAACAACAAATATTTTGTGCAACGTTGGACATATTCTATAATCTAATTTCACATCAAACAGTAGTAGCAACCTATCCAACAGTATCACACAAATGATTATACGTGTTAATGCACATCTTCTAGACTCAAATATCGCAAAACATAAACATCACCGCTAGCAACAGCAATATCTTAATCCACAGTTAACAAAAAATATTTTGCGCAGTGTTGGACAATTTTTATAACCTAATATCATAACGAAGAGTAGTAGCGACCTATCCAACAGATACACAAATGGTTATACGTGTTAATGCACATCTTCTACACTGAAATATCGCAAAACATAAACATCACCGCTAGCAACAGCACTATCTTAGTCCACAGCTAACAAAAAATATTTTGCGCAGTGTTGGACAAATTTTATAACCTAATATCATAACGAAGAGTAGTAGCGACATATCCAACAGTTTCACACAAATGATTATACGTGTTAATGCACATCTTCTAGAGCCAAATATCACAAAACACAAACATCACCACGAACAAATGCACTATCTTAATCCACATTCGACAAAAAATATTTTACGCGGTGTTGGATGTCCTTTAAAGCCCATATCACAGCAAGCAATAGTAGCAACCTATCCAACGGCATCAAACAAATTATTATACGTCCTGATGCGCATATTTCAAACATCGTCACAAACAGATTATCACAACCGGTGGCAATAACACAATCTAAAACTAAAACCAAACAAGAGCATTACCCATCTACGGGCTACGAACAATGTTTTACGTATTGCCCCGCATCTTTTACTATCGATTATCAAAACAAACAACACAAGCATTACACCGTTTATACAAAGTTATAGATTGAATATATATACTTCGCTTAAAATCAATGGTATTGTCATCGTTGCAGAAAACTTAATTGAGCCTGTAGAAACCTTTTATTGGAAGACCCGTGACGATCCATGTGGATACGGCACCCTCTATTTTTCTTTCCAAAATATGTTTACTTGCGGCAGATTATCTTAAGATACAATAGCGTTCGTGTCGCAATCCGGGATAAGGCTATTAGTTTGAAGGGATGTCTGTGGCAATTCAGGGGAGTGATACGTGGGAGTCAGGCATCTATGTATAATTCTGTCCGCACCAGCATGAGGGCATTAATGTTCAGTTTTATGTCTTAGCATGAGAGTGGACAAAAACCGGACATGATTTTAACATTCCGTGTGTTTTGTTTTTATTTTCCAACGATTTTACAGCAAAATGCAGAAGAAAATAGGCTTAGTAAAGACTTTTCCTCTACCAAAATATGGAAAATAGGCAAAAATTTACTCTTGTAGCACAGATAACTAAGACGGCTATCCTCTTCGGTGCGGCAGGATTGTGAGTGTGAGTTTTTCATCACAAAGGTGGCAGGTAGTGGGTGCTTCCTCATGGAAAAGGTGTTTGTGTGTTATATATCTATGTCCGAGTCAAAGTCGGGTTTAGATTTGGATTTTCTTTTTCCTAGGTGACGTTATTAAGATAGTTTGGCTTAAAGCCGCCGGAGTTAAGCTGTTTGAAAGTGTGACCGTAGGGTGACCAGTAGGTTTTCCTATTGTGTTTCCAGTTATTGTGAATGAGTTCATTGACATCTGTTTTACTTCATTGGTAGAACATTTTGAGTGGCTGTTTTATCGCATTTTTGGATGTAATATTCCTTTTTGCTGAAATTGTTGATTGGCTGTCTGAATAAAATCCATGCAACAACTCCGATAACACATTTAATTCGATTTTAAAGCTAGAATACGAGGTTCTCTAGGATTTAAGTCCTGTGTACATAAATTTGGAAACATTCCTAGATTGGACATCTTCGAAGCCAGTACCTGTTATGTTCGTTTTTTTTTTAATTATTTTGAATCTGAGTTAAAGCTTGTGCAGTTGGCCAGTGAGTTTCCCGAAGTCTCTCTTGTGCAGGTGCTAATTGCAGACTTCGTATCCTGTATGTGCTTCGCATTGTAGGTTGACGTATTAAATCAGTTTTCTTTTTTTGAAAATGGATGGTCTCATGTCACCTTTATTTTGCACAGCGAATATGTGAACCTCTGTAGCTCACAAAAGTTTTCTCCCAATGTCCCCCTTGGACACCGCAATTGCCACCAAAACGTTCCCTTTTACCTTTAACAGTTTTCTTGAAAAATGCAAATTCTGTGTATGCTGGTTTCATTTTCCGACGCATGTAATGGTAGACGTATTTGTTTAGAGTTACTTATTTTAAAATGTATAAACTCACTTCGTGTTTGCTTTAGCTTTTTATTCAGAGCGAATATAATTTCATATTTACTAAAAAAAGGACTAAAAGTTTACTTTAGGAAAAATTCAAATGTATTGTTAGCTTTATAATATAGAATTTACTAAAAAAAAATTAAGAGTTTATCTGTGTTTGCATGGCATTAAAATGTTAAACCTATTTTTTCACAACATATTTTCCTTAAAAAATTGAGTGGAAGATACCTTTAAAAGTGTTTCAAATTTTACTTTTATTAAGTTCGTGTTGAAAAAACGAAGGTATTTACTTGTATCAGTTCTGTCAAATTACGGAGTACAACATTTAACTTTTCTATAACAATGTCATGCTGATATACAATAATGTATTGTCAATGTCCCATTCGAAAAAAAAACACATTTAGAGATTTTTTATAAGCGGTAGCAGTTAATATTGTAGCCTATAACGCGATACTCATTAAATTTGGAAGTGGTTCAGTGCTATGTATATATGTGTCCGTTTTTTACAAATTATAAAGCGCTGATTCGCAGATCATTACATATAACTTATAAACTTACAAGATCATTTATTCATAATTTAAATACCTAATAAATTGGAAAACAAATTGTTGTTCTATAATGCATCAACGAAAAAATTTAATTGTTCATGAAAAACTATTGCAAAGCTAATATATTTTCATTTTGACACTCACCTTATGATTAAAATATTGCATAATGATTTCATAATAAAACAATGACTACTAGTACACATTAAGTATAGGAATCATATATCCCCATCAGGTATATTTCCAAGTTAATATCATGTATTAACAGTAACAACTACTGTTGTCGAGTCGATTTTTGTAAATTTTATATGGGAAAAATATGCCTAAATCTAATACACAAATGAAATTTACGGAGAATATATATATATAATTATAACCTGTGTTCTTTATGTTGGCTCTCTCATTGATTCGTAAAGTCATCTCTAATTGTCCGCCAAAAACGTACCAAAAATTTCCCTAAATGATCCCATTGACCTTCTAAAAATATGCCAAAATGATCCCAATGACCTTCCAAAAATGTCCCAAAAATTTCCCAAAATGATCCCATTGACCTTCCAAAAATGTCCCAAAAATTTCCCAAAATTATGCCATTGACATTCCAAAAATATCCCAAAATGATCCCAATGACCTTCCAAAAATGTCCCAAAAATGTCCCAAAATGATCCCATTGACCTTCCGAAAATATCCCAAAAATATCCCAAAATGATCCCATTGACCTTCCAAAAATGTCCCAAAAATTTCCCAAAATGATCCCATTGAACTTCCAAAAATGTCCCAAAAATTTCCCAAAATGATCCCATTGAACTTCCAAAAATGTCCCAAAAATTTCCCAAAATGATCCCTTTGACCTTCCAAAAATGTCCCAAAAATTTCCCAAAATGACCCCATTGACCTTCCAAAAATGTCCCAAAATGATCCCAAAATGATCCCATTGACCTTCCGAAAATGTCCAAAAAATTTCCCAAAATGATCCCATTGACCTTCCAAAAATATCCCAAAAATTTCCCAAAATGATCCCAATGACCTTCCAAAAATATCCCAAAAATTTCCCAAAATGATCCCAATGACCTTCCAAAAATGTCCCAAAATGATCCCATTGACCTTCCAAAAATGTCCCAAAATGATCCCATTGACCTTCCGAAAATGTCCAAAAAATTTCCCAAAATGATCCCATTGACCTTCCAAAATTATCCCAAAAATTTCCCAAAATGATCCCAATGACCTTCCAAAAATATCCCAAAAATTTCCCAAAATGATCCCATTGACCTTCCAAAAATTTCCCAAAATGATCCCATTGACCTTCCAAAATAGTCCCAAAAATTTCCCAAAATGATCCCATTGACCTTCCTAAAATATCCCAAAATGATCCCATTGACCTTCCAAAAATGTCCCAAAATGATCCCATTGACCTTCCAAAAATATCCCAAAAAATTCCCAAAATGATCCCAATGACCTTCCAAAAATGTCCCAAAAATTTCCCAAAATGATCCCATTGACCTTCTAAAAATATCCCAAAAACTTCCCAAAATGATCCCATTGACCATCCAAAAATGTCCCAAAAACTTCCCAAAATGATCCCATTGACATTCCAAAAATATCCCAAAATTATCCCAAAGACCTTCCAAAAATTTCCCAAAATGATCCAATTGACCTTCCAAAAATGTCCCCAAAATTTCCCAAAACGATCCCATTGACCTTCCAAAAATTTCCCATAATGATCCCGTTGACCTTCCAAAAATTTCCCAAAACGATCCTAATGACCTTACAAAAATTTACCAACAATTTCCCAAAATGATCACATTGCCTTTCCAAAAAGAATTCCCAAAATGGTCCCCTTGACCTTAGAAAAATCTCCCAAAATGATGGTATTGACTCTCCGAAAATGTCCCAAGAAATTCCCAAAATGTTCTTACAACCTTCCAAAAATATCCAAAGAAATTCTTCCAAAACAGCCGCTGTGCGCGCCAACTCACTCAGTAAAAATCATAATCACCAACGCACTATATCGATGCGACTCAATCAGCTATCTCACTATACTTGTCCCTTATTTTATGCCGCAGAGTATATGACTAAACTGAAGTTGACATGCAGTTGGCAACGCGGGCGGAGTCAGTCACCTACACATAACTTATCTCTCTCTATAAACTTGTCCCTTATTTTATGCCGCAGAGTATATGACGAAATTAAAGTTGACATGCAGTTGGCAACGCGGGCTGAGTCAGTCATCTACACATAACTTATCTCTGACCAAACCTTGTCATCTATCAACACTGTCAAAAAAATGCGCGGGACGAGGCCGATATGAAATGTCATCATTACCCTTGGCGCCAAAAGTAATATGTCTGGCCAATTCAAAATAGACGATTACATTCTGCGCGCGAAAAAATTTTTCTGTGGCATAAACGTCACGGGAACGATGCTATAATTGGTGGCATTGTAATTTAAAATAGACGAATGCATTTCGCCGGCACGCACATCCATGCCATAGACGTCAGTGTACGGTGCGAACGATGAGTGGGTTGGCTGTATCACTGCAAATAAAAGCAAATTTTTGCGCTGCGCTAGCTCGTTTGCAGTTCGTCACCAATGAGGATAAATTGTCCGTTCTACACATTAGGGTCGCCTATAGTAACGAGTGAAAATACCAGCTCAAGCGACAAAAGTGCAAAATAGCTCAGTGTAGTATCCGATACATATATATGTATACATTATTTGGATATTAAATGCCTTTTTGCCAATATACCACCTACACCTATATACTCCTTCCAAGTAACCCAACAGAAAATGGTAGGATCATCCTACTGCATTGCAAAAATGTTCATATTCCTTGACCCACAACCCTTACAGCTGAAAATGAACAGAAAAAGAACCACCATGTTATTCTACAGTTTTCAAAATACGTTTCTAGCCCTGTAACTACAATACGGACGCGTGATATGGGCCTCAAGAAATACGTTGCATCTTATTCGCATCCCCTGAGGTAGAACACCACAAGAAATATTGCCTCAATCCTCCTATCGCAGAATATTCCCGCCAAACACTTTTACAAATTAGCCCCGAGAATGATGTACTTGGCAAATTAATAATAAGCAAATACATTTCACCGGCGCACAGATTTCTGTGTCATAAACGTCAATAGACGGTGCAAATAAGAAGCAATTCCACATATCACTACGAAAGAAACCAAAAACGTCCGCCGCGCCGGTCCGTGTGCAATCTATAATCATTGCAAAGATGATTGTTCCTTTCTCCGCCTTAGGGGCACACAGAACAACAAATGGAAACAGCGTCTTAGCAATAAAAGTTCCAAAGCAGTTCATTGTCGAAGCCGAAACGCGCATACATGTTTTGGGGATTTACTTCCCTTGTTACACATACTCTTGATCCAAATAACACTTCAGAAAAGTAAGAAAGCCTCATGAAATACTTTGCGTCTTATTCTGCATCCCCTGATGCCGAACACCACAAGAAATATTGCCTCAATCCTTTTATTGCAGAATATTCCCGCAAAACACTTTAACAAACTAGCCCCGAGAATGATGTACTTAGCAAGGTAATAATAAGCAAGTACATTCCACCGGCGCACATATTTCTTTGTCATAAACGTCAATAGACGGTGGAGATAAGAAGCAATTCCACGTATTACTACAAAAGAAACCAAACATGTCCGCCGCGCCGGTCCGTGTACAATCTATAATCATTGCAAAGACGAACGTTTCTTTCTCCGCCGTAGGAGCACGAAGAGCAACAAATGGAAGCAGCGTCTTAGCAATAAACGTTCCAAAACAGTTCTTTGTCGAAGCCGAAACGCACATACATGTTTTGGGGATTTACTTCCCTTGTTACGCATACTCTTCTTCCAAATAACACTTCACAAAAGAAAGAAAGCCTCAAGAAATACTTTGCGTCTTATTCTGCATCCCCTGATGCCGAACACCACAAAAAAAATATTGCCTCAATCCTTTTATTGCAGAATACTCCCGCAAAACGCTTTTACAAATTAGCTCCGAGAATGATGTACTTGGCAAGTTAATAATAAGCAAGTACATACCACCGGCGCACATATTTCTTTGTCATAAACGTCAATAGACGGTGCAAATAAGAAGCAATTCCACATATCACTACAAAAGAAACCAAACATGTCAGCCGCGCCGGTCCGTGTGCAATCTATAATCATTGCAAAGATGATTGTTCCTTTCTCCGCCTTAGGTGCACGCAGAGCAACAAATGGAAGCAACGTCTTAGCAATAAAAGTTCCAAAACAGTTCATTGTCGAAGCCGAAACGCACATACGTGTTTTGGAGATTTACTTCCCTTGTTACGCATACTCTTGTTCCAAATAACACTTCAGAAAAGAAAGAAAGCCTCAAGAAATACTTTGTGTCTTATTCTGCATACCCTGATGCCGAACACCACAAGAAATATTGCCTCAATCCTTTTATTGCAGAATATTCCCGCAAAACACTTTTACAAATTAGCCCCGAGAATGATGTACTTGGCAAGGTAATAATAAGCAAGTACATTCCACCGGCGCACATATTTCTTTGTCATAAATGTCAATAGACGGTGCAAATAAGAAGCAATTCCACGTATTACTACTAAAGAAACCAAACATGTCCGCCGCGCCGGTCCGTGTACAATCTATAATCATTGCAAAGATGAACGCTTCTTTCTCCGCCTTAGTGGCACGCAGAGCAACAAATGGAAGCAGCGTCTTAGCAATAAAAGTTCCAAAACAGTTCATTGTCGAAGCCGAGACGCACATACATGTTTTGGGGATTTACTTCCCTTGTTACACATACTATTCTTCCAAATAACACTTCACAAAAGAAAGAAAGCCTCAAGAAATACCTTGTGTCTTATTCTGCATCCCCTGATGCCGAACACCACAAGAAATATTGCCTCAATCCTTTTATTGCAGAATATACCCGCAAAACACTTTTACAAATTAGCCCCGAGAATGATGTACTTGGCAAATTAATAATAAGCAAATACATTTCACCGGCGCACACATTTCTGTGTCATAAACGTCAATAGACGGTGCAAATAAGAAGCAATTCCACATATCACTACAAAAGAAACCAAACATGTCCGCCGCGCCGGTCCGTGTACAATCTATAATCATCGCAAAGGTGAACGTTTTTTTCTCCGCCTTAGCGGCACGCAGAGCAACAAATGGAAGCAGCGTCTTAGCAATAAAAGTTCCAAAACAATTCGTTGTCGAAGCCGAAACGCACGTACGTGTTTTGGGGATTTACTTCCCTGTGTTACGCATACTCTTCTTCCAAATAACCCTTCAGAAAATGGCAAAAACGTCCTAGAGAACCGCAAAAATGTTCATACATCTTAACCCACGACATTTGCAGCTAAATATCACCAGGAAAAAAGCGCCATAATGTTCTACAGTTTGCAAAATATACTCCCAACCCTAAAACAGCAACAGGTAATTATTATTTGGACCGCAACGAATACTTTGTACCCTGTTCCCTGTCTTGTATAGCCACACATCGCGAGAAATATTGCTTTGAGCCTCCTTCAACAAAATAATACAGAAAAAGCACTTTCACCTTCACACCTTAGATTCAAAAATAAAACATCTGACTTATTCAAAATGGGCGAATGCATTCTGCCCGCAGATATGTTTCCCTGTTTCATAAATGCAAAGGAACTATACAAAAGCGGAGCAGTTTCATGTATAGCTGTAAATGTAACCAAAAAAATATGCTTCGCTAGCTAGTGGGCAATTCGTAATCGTTGCGAATATAAACGTTCTACTGCTTGGCTTAGAGTTGTGTTGAGCAGCAATCGACAGCGCTGTCTTATGCGATAAAAGTGCAAACACAATATAGTGTCGAAGGTGAAGTACGTGCCGAATAGGTATGTGCATTACTGGGCTGTGATATGTCCTTGCGTGCATAATCTTCCACCGATTAAAACAATAGAAAATGACAGAAAGACGCAACTAAGTAGGAAACAGGTTTATTCATGTCTAAACACATATGTTACAATTGAATGGCACAAGAAAAAGCGCAGTAATTTTATACAATTTGCAAAGCACAATTTTAATTCTGAAACCACAGACGGCGTGTTTTATATTGGCCGCAAAAAATACTACGCATTGCTTCCTACCCCGCATAGCCAAACATCACAACGGATATTGCATCGCATCTCCTATTGCCCGGTATTCCAACAAACACTTTCAGCAATTTTTTCCAACAGTTATTAGGATTATACACCTCAATGCACATACTCTGGACCGAAGTATCACAAGAGTGGGTATCACTAAGCCACGTTATTAGCAATAAAAAATATCCTCTGTAGATAATGACAGCAACTTAACCAACAGCACAGCAAAAGCCACGACACACATTGATCCAGTGTCATATATCGCAAAATACAAGCATCACCACAGAAAAAAACAATAAATTATTCCACAGTCAACAGAAAATAATTAGGGTAGTGTTGGACATATTTTATAACCCAATATCAAACCAAACAATAGGGGCGGCCAATCCATCAGTATCACACAAGTGATTGTATATTTTAATAACCTAATATCATAACAAACAGTAGTAGCGACCTATTCAACAGTATCACACAAATTATTATGCTACCTGATGCACATCTTCAAGGGCCAAGTATCATAAAACGCAAGCATTACCGAGAACAAAAACACTCTTAATCCACAGCCAACAAAAAAAAACTTTGCGTAGTGCTGGACATCTTTTAACCTATTATTACATCAAATAGTAGAAGCGACCTATCCAACAGTATCACACAAATTATTATGCTACATGATGCACATCTTAATGAGCAAAGTATCGTAAAACGCAAACATTACCGAGAACAAAAACACTTTCTTAATCCACAGCCAACAAAAAATATTTTGCGCAGTGCTGGGCATATTTTATAACCTAATATCATAAGAAACAGTAGTAGCGACCTATCCAACAGTTTCACACAAATTATTATGTTATCTGATGAACATCTTCAAGTGCTAAGTACCACAAAACACAAACATCACCACGAGCAAAAGCACTATATTAATCCACAGAAAAGATTAAATATTTTGCGCAATGTTATGCATATTTTATAATCTAATATCATAGCAAACAATAGTAGCGACCTATCCAACAGTATCACACAAATGATACGACTTGATGCACAACTTTTAGATCCAAATATCGCAAAACACAAACATCACCGCGAACAAAATCACTATATTAATCCACAGCCAACAACAAATATTTTGCGCAGTGTTGGGCATATTTTATGTGCTAATATCATATCAAACAATAGTACCGGGCTATCCAACGTACCACACAAATGATTATACATCTTGATGCACATCTTCTAGAGTCAAATATCCCAAAACACAAACATCACCGCGAACCATCTTAATCCACAGTCAACAAAAAATATTTTGCGCAGTGTTGGACAAATTTGGTGACCTAATATCGTAATAAACAATAGAAGGGACCTATCCAACAGTATCACACAAATGGTTATACGTGTTTATGCACATCTTCTAGAGCCAAATATCGCAAAAAACAAACATCACCGCCAGCAAAATCACTATATTAATCCACAGCCAACAACAAATATTTTGTGCAACGTTGGACATATTCTATAATCTAATTTCACATCAAACAGTAGTAGCGACCTATCCAATAGTATCACACAAATGATTATACGACTTAACGCACATCTTCTAAACTCAAATATCGCAAAACATAAACATCACGGCGAGCGAAAGCACTATATTAATCCACAGCCAACAAAAAATATTTTGTTCAATGTTGGACATATTTTATAATCTAATTTCACATCAAACAGTAGTAGCGACCTACCCAACAGTATCACACAAATGATTATACGTGTTAATGCACAACTTTTAGAGCCAAATATCGCAAAACACAAACATCACTATGATCAAAATCACAATCAGAATTTAAAAAAAACAAAAAATGTATTGCGCAGTGTTGGACAAATTTTAGAACCTAATACCATAAGAAACAATAGTAGCGACCTACCCAACAGTATCACACAAATGGTTATACGTGTTTATGCACATCTTCTAGAGCCAAATATCGCAAAACACAAACATCACCGCCAGCAAAATCACTATATTAATCCACAGCCAACAACAAATATTTTGTGCAATATTGGACATATTCTATAATCTTATTTCACATCAAAGAGTAGTAGCGACCTATCCAACAGTATCACACAAATGGTTATACGTGTTTATGCACATCTTCTAGAGCTAAATATCGCAAAACATAAACATCACGGCGAGCCAAGGCACTATCTTAATCCACAGCCAACAAAAAATATTTTGTGCAATGTTGGACATATTTTACAATCTAATTTCACATCAAACAGTAGTAGCGACCTATCCAACAGTATCACACATATGATTATACGTGTTAATGCACAACTTTTAGAGCCAAATATCGCAAAGCACAAGCATCACTATGAACAAAATCACCACCTCTATCCACAGCCAATAAAAAGATATTTTGCGCAGTGTTGGACAAATTTTATAACCTAATACCATAACGAAGAGTAGTAGCGACCTATCCAACAGTATCACACAAATGGTTATATGTGTTTATGCACATCTTCTAGAGCCAAATATCGCAAAAAACAAACATCACCGCCAGCAAAATCACTATATTAATCCACAGCCAACAACAAATATTTTGTGCAATATTGGACATATTCTATAATCTTATTTCACATCAAAGAGTAGTAGCGACCTATCCAACAGTATCACACAAATGGTTATACGTGTTTATGCACATCTTCTAGAGCTAAATATCGCAAAACATAAACATCACGGCGAGCCAAAGCACTATCTTAATCCACAGCCAACAAAAAATATTTTGTGCAATGTTGGACATATTTTACAATCTAATTTCACATCAAACAGTAGTAGCGACCTATCCAACAGTATCACACAAATGATTATACGTGTTAATGCACAACTTTTAGAGCCAAATATCGCAAAGCACAAGCATCACTATGAACAAAGTCACCACCTTTATTCACAGCCAACAAAAAAATATTTTGCGCAGTGTTGGACAAATTTTATAACCTCATATCATAACGAAAAGTAGTAGCGACCTATCCAACAGTATCACACAAATGATTATACGTGTTAATGCACATCTTCTAGAGCCAAATATCGCAAAAAACAAACAACACCGCCAGCAAAATCACTATATTAATCCATAGCCAACAACAAATATTTTGTGCAACGTTGGACATATTCTATAATCTAATTTCACATCAAACAGTAGTAGCAACCTATCCAACAGTATCACACAAATGATTATACGTGTTAATGCACATCTTCTAGACTCAAATATCGCAAAACATAAACATCACCGCTATCAACAGCACTATCTTAATCCACAGTTAACAAAAAATATTTTGCGCAGTGTTGGACAAATTTTATAACCTAATATCATAACGAAGAGTAGTAGCGACCTATCCAACAGATACACAAATGGTTATACGTGTTAATGCACATCTTCTACACTGAAATATCGCAAAACATAAACATCACCGCTAGCAACAGCACTATCTTAGTCCACAGCTAACAAAAAATATTTTGCGCAGTGTTGGACAAATTTTATAACCTAATATCATAACGAAGAGTAGTAGCGACATATCCAACAGTTTCACACAAATGATTATACGTGTTAATGCACATCTTCTAGAGCCAAATATCACAAAAAACAAACATCACCGCCAGCAAAATCACTATATTAATCCACAGCCAACAACAAATATTTTGTGCAATATTGGACATATTCTATAATCTTATTTCACATCAAAGAGTAGTAGCGACCTATCCAACAGTATCACACAAATGGTTATACGTGTTTATGCACATCTTCTAGAGCTAAATATCGCAAAACATAAACATCACGGCGAGCCAAAGCACTATCTTAATCCACAGCCAACAAAAAATATTTTGTGCAATGTTGGACATATTTTACAATCTAATTTCACATCAAACAGTAGTAGCGACCTATCCAACAGTATCACACAAATGATTATACGTGTTAATGCACAACTTTTAGAGCCAAATATCGCAAAGCACAAGCATCACTATGAACAAAGTCACCACCTTTATTCACAGCCAACAAAAAAATATTTTGCGCAGTGTTGGACAAATTTTATAACCTCATATCATAACGAAAAGTAGTAGCGACCTATCCAACAGTATCACACAAATGATTATACGTGTTAATGCACATCTTCTAGAGCCAAATATCGCAAAAAACAAACAACACCGCCAGCAAAATCACTATATTAATCCATAGCCAACAACAAATATTTTGTGCAACGTTGGACATATTCTATAATCTAATTTCACATCAAACAGTAGTAGCAACCTATCCAACAGTATCACACAAATGATTATACGTGTTAATGCACATCTTCTAGACTCAAATATCGCAAAACATAAACATCACCGCTATCAACAGCACTATCTTAATCCACAGTTAACAAAAAATATTTTGCGCAGTGTTGGACAAATTTTATAACCTAATATCATAACGAAGAGTAGTAGCGACCTATCCAACAGATACACAAATGGTTATACGTGTTAATGCACATCTTCTACACTGAAATATCGCAAAACATAAACATCACCGCTAGCAACAGCACTATCTTAGTCCACAGCTAACAAAAAATATTTTGCGCAGTGTTGGACAAATTTTATAACCTAATATCATAACGAAGAGTAGTAGCGACATATCCAACAGTTTCACACAAATGATTATACGTGTTAATGCACATCTTCTAGAGCCAAATATCACAAAAAACAAACATCACCGCCAGCAAAATCACTATATTAATCCACAGCCAACAACAAATATTTTGTGCAATATTGGACATATTCTATAATCTTATTTCACATCAAAGAGTAGTAGCGACCTATCCAACAGTATCACACAAATGGTTATACGTGTTTATGCACATCTTCTAGAGCTAAATATCGCAAAACATAAACATCACGGCGAGCCAAAGCACTATCTTAATCCACAGCCAACAAAAAATATTTTGTGCAATGTTGGACATATTTTACAATCTAATTTCACATCAAACAGTAGTAGCGACCTATCCAACAGTATCACACAAATGATTATACGTGTTAATGCACAACTTTTAGAGCCAAATATCGCAAAGCACAAGCATCACTATGAACAAAGTCACCACCTTTATTCACAGCCAACAAAAAAATATTTTGCGCAGTGTTGGACAAATTTTATAACCTAATATCATAACGAAAAGTAGTAGCGACCTATCCAACAGTATCACACAAATGATTATACGTGTTAATGCACATCTTCTAGAGCCAAATATCGCAAAAAACAAACAACACCGCCAGCAAAATCACTATATTAATCCATAGCCAACAACAAATATTTTGTGCAACGTTGGACATATTCTATAATCTAATTTCACATCAAACAGTAGTAGCAACCTATCCAACAGTATCACACAAATGATTATACGTGTTAATGCACATCTTCTAGACTCAAATATCGCAAAACATAAACATCACCGCTATCAACAGCACTATCTTAATCCACAGTTAACAAAAAATATTTTGCGCAGTGTTGGACAAATTTTATAACCTAATATCATAACGAAGAGTAGTAGCGACCTATCCAACAGATACACAAATGGTTATACGTGTTAATGCACATCTTCTACACTGAAATATCGCAAAACATAAACATCACCGCTAGCAACAGCACTATCTTAGTCCACAGCTAACAAAAAATATTTTGCGCAGTGTTGGACAAATTTTATAACCTAATATCATAACGAAGAGTAGTAGCGACATATCCAACAGTTTCACACAAATGATTATACGTGTTAATGCACATCTTCTAGAGCCAAATATCACAAAAAACAAACATCACCGCCAGCAAAATCACTATATTAATCCACAGCCAACAACAAATATTTTGTGCAATATTGGACATATTCTATAATCTTATTTCACATCAAAGAGTAGTAGCGACCTATCCAACAGTATCACACAAATGGTTATACGTGTTTATGCACATCTTCTAGAGCTAAATATCGCAAAACATAAACATCACGGCGAGCCAAAGCACTATCTTAATCCACAGCCAACAAAAAATATTTTGTGCAATGTTGGACATATTTTACAATCTAATTTCACATCAAACAGTAGTAGTGACCTATCCAACAGTATCACACAAATGATTATACGTGTTAATGCACAACTTTTAGAGCCAAATATCGCAAAGCACAAGCATCACTATGAACAAAGTCACCACCTTTATCCACAGCCAACAAAAAAATATTTTGCGCAGTGTTGGACAAATTTTATAACCTAATATCATAACGAAAAGTAGTAGCGACCTATCCAACAGTATCACACAAATGATTATACGTGTTAATGCACATCTTCTAGAGCCAAATATCGCAAAAAACAAACAACACCGCCAGCAAAATCACTATATTAATCCATAGCCAACAACAAATATTTTGTGCAACGTTGGACATATTCTATAATCTAATTTCACATCAAACAGTAGTAGCAACCTATCCAACAGTATCACACAAATGATTATACGTGTTAATGCACATCTTCTAGACTCAAATATCGCAAAACATAAACATCACCGCTAGCAACAGCAATATCTTAATCCACAGTTAACAAAAAATATTTTGCGCAGTGTTGGACAAATTTTATAACCTAATATCATAACGAAGAGTAGTAGCGACCTATCCAACAGATACACAAATGGTTATACGTGTTAATGCACATCTTCTACACTGAAATATCGCAAAACATAAACATCACCGCTAGCAACAGCACTATCTTAGTCCACAGCTAACAAAAAATATTTTGCGCAGTGTTGGACAAATTTTATAACCTAATATCATAACGAAGAGTAGTAGCGACATATCCAACAGTTTCACACAAATGATTATACGTGTTAATGCACATCTTCTAGAGCCAAATATCACAAAACACAAACATCACCACGAACAAATGCACTATCTTAATCCACATTCGACAAAAAATATTTTACGCGGTGTTGGATGTCCTTTAAAGCCCATATCACAGCAAGCAATAGTAGCAACCTATCCAACGGCATCAAACAAATTATTATACGTCCTGATGCGCATATTTCAAACATCGTCACAAACAGATTATCACAACCGGTGGCAATAACACAATCTAAAACTAAAACCAAACAAGAGCATTACCCATCTACGGGCTACGAACAATGTTTTACGTATTGCCCCGCATCTTTTACTATCGATTATCAAAACAAACAACACAAGCATTACACCGTTTATACAAAGTTATAGATTGAATATATATACTTCGCTTAAAATCAATGGTATTGTCATCGTTGCAGAAAACTTAATTGAGCCTGTAGAAACCTTTTATTGGAAGACCCGTGACGATCCATGTGGATACGGCACCCTCTATTTTTCTTTCCAAAATATGTTTACTTGCGGCAGATTATCTTAAGATACAATAGCGTTCGTGTCGCAATCCGGGATAAGGCTATTAGTTTGAAGGGATGTCTGTGGCAATTCAGGGGAGTGATACGTGGGAGTCAGGCATCTATGTATAATTCTGTCCGCACCAGCATGAGGGCATTAATGTTCAGTTTTATGTCTTAGCATGAGAGTGGACAAAAACCGGACATGATTTTAACATTCCGTGTGTTTTGTTTTTATTTTCCAACGATTTTACAGCAAAATGCAGAAGAAAATAGGCTTAGTAAAGACTTTTCCTCTACCAAAATATGGAAAATAGGCAAAAATTTACTCTTGTAGCACAGATAACTAAGACGGCTATCCTCTTCGGTGCGGCAGGATTGTGAGTGTGAGTTTTTCATCACAAAGGTGGCAGGTAGTGGGTGCTTCCTCATGGAAAAGGTGTTTGTGTGTTATATATCTATGTCCGAGTCAAAGTCGGGTTTAGATTTGGATTTTCTTTTTCCTAGGTGACGTTATTAAGATAGTTTGGCTTAAAGCCGCCGGAGTTAAGCTGTTTGAAAGTGTGACCGTAGGGTGACCAGTAGGTTTTCCTATTGTGTTTCCAGTTATTGTGAATGAGTTCATTGACATCTGTTTTACTTCATTGGTAGAACATTTTGAGTGGCTGTTTTATCGCATTTTTGGATGTAATATTCCTTTTTGCTGAAATTGTTGATTGGCTGTCTGAATAAAATCCATGCAACAACTCCGATAACACATTTAATTCGATTTTAAAGCTAGAATACGAGGTTCTCTAGGATTTAAGTCCTGTGTACATAAATTTGGAAACATTCCTAGATTGGACATCTTCGAAGCCAGTACCTGTTATGTTCGTTTTTTTTTTAATTATTTTGAATCTGAGTTAAAGCTTGTGCAGTTGGCCAGTGAGTTTCCCGAAGTCTCTCTTGTGCAGGTGCTAATTGCAGACTTCGTATCCTGTATGTGCTTCGCATTGTAGGTTGACGTATTAAATCAGTTTTCTTTTTTTGAAAATGGATGGTCTCATGTCACCTTTATTTTGCACAGCGAATATGTGAACCTCTGTAGCTCACAAAAGTTTTCTCCCAATGTCCCCCTTGGACACCGCAATTGCCACCAAAACGTTCCCTTTTACCTTTAACAGTTTTCTTGAAAAATGCAAATTCTGTGTATGCTGGTTTCATTTTCCGACGCATGTAATGGTAGACGTATTTGTTTAGAGTTACTTATTTTAAAATGTATAAACTCACTTCGTGTTTGCTTTAGCTTTTTATTCAGAGCGAATATAATTTCATATTTACTAAAAAAAGGACTAAAAGTTTACTTTAGGAAAAATTCAAATGTATTGTTAGCTTTATAATATAGAATTTACTAAAAAAAAATTAAGAGTTTATCTGTGTTTGCATGGCATTAAAATGTTAAACCTATTTTTTCACAACATATTTTCCTTAAAAAATTGAGTGGAAGATACCTTTAAAAGTGTTTCAAATTTTACTTTTATTAAGTTCGTGTTGAAAAAACGAAGGTATTTACTTGTATCAGTTCTGTCAAATTACGGAGTACAACATTTAACTTTTCTATAACAATGTCATGCTGATATACAATAATGTATTGTCAATGTCCCATTCGAAAAAAAAACACATTTAGAGATTTTTTATAAGCGGTAGCAGTTAATATTGTAGCCTATAACGCGATACTCATTAAATTTGGAAGTGGTTCAGTGCTATGTATATATGTGTCCGTTTTTTACAAATTATAAAGCGCTGATTCGCAGATCATTACATATAACTTATAAACTTACAAGATCATTTATTCATAATTTAAATACCTAATAAATTGGAAAACAAATTGTTGTTCTATAATGCATCAACGAAAAAATTTAATTGTTCATGAAAAACTATTGCAAAGCTAATATATTTTCATTTTGACACTCACCTTATGATTAAAATATTGCATAATGATTTCATAATAAAACAATGACTACTAGTACACATTAAGTATAGGAATCATATATCCCCATCAGGTATATTTCCAAGTTAATATCATGTATTAACAGTAACAACTACTGTTGTCGAGTCGATTTTTGTAAATTTTATATGGGAAAAATATGCCTAAATCTAATACACAAATGAAATTTATGGAGAATATATATATATATATATATATATATATATATATATATATATATATAAAACCTGTTTTCTTTATGTAGATTCTCTTATTGATTAGTCAAATCTTCTCTTAAACACGGTTAGCAAATTCACTGCGTATTTTTGGTTTTTAGGATAAATTATTTGCCTTTACTAAAGTAAGACATTTCTTAGTACCTACAATGCGTACATTTCTTCAAACTGTTTTACATTTTCTTGTTGCATTTGCAATCGAAGGCCTTTTATGTCCTTGTCTATTCTCACGATTAGCCCAAATTTCTGTAAAAGGAGCACATATTGCGTATAAAAATTTAAGTGGAATGCGATAAGTCAAAACAAAAAAATACGTACGGTTTCCTTATTTCCAGGTGTTTTTCTCCATAGCCAAATCATATACGCAGGTATATATAGCATAGACGACAAGGCAGTGAACCACCCAAACGCATGAGCCCATAACGGGTAACTGTAGTCTAGGTATTTAATCGGCGTCCATTGAACCAAGTTAAAAATAAAAACACCCTAACGATGGCGTAATTGAAGATTGTATGTCATTGCTTAAAATATTACTGTACCTACCAAGCATATCATTGGAGTAGTAAAACACCAACAAAATTTCCACCAAGCCATTGGGTAATATCCAATCATGTCTTTGATACCATCGTAGAAACGATCGACACCGTAAGCCCATGAGATAGATACACACTCAAAGAAAATTAACCAAAGAAGACAAAAACCACTTACGGCATACGAATCAAGAATTTGGAATACGTACATCCCGCCCTAAAAATAAATATAGGATTAACTTTGTTATTGGAATACACAAATATTAACTATGTTAACCTGAGATATGCAAGATAGTCCCACTAAATAACTCAATGCGCAAACGATTGCAATAAATATTTCTTTCCGTTTTCGCAGTAGTTGGGGCCATTCGTCTATGATTGCTGTAATGAAGCCCTCCATGGTGCAAAATTGCGAATCCAAACCAATTAAAAGTAACATAAAGAAAAATAAACACGACCAAAGCGGCGATCCAGGAAGTTGTAGAACAGCAGAAGGGTAAACAAGGAAAGCGAGCCCAGGCCCTAAAAATTGTACATTTAACAAAACACACCTAGGTTTATTGACCAGAATTATTGCTTACCAGATGCAGCAACTTCAGCAACCGGACGTTGCTGCTCATGTGCCATAAAACCTATAACAGAAAATATAACAAATCCTGCAAACATACTTGTACTTGAATTCACAGAACAAACAATAAGGGCGTCCCTGAAATAAAATGCAATTATTGACACGAATGTTTAAAATGTTAAACACGTTCTTATACATACTTATAGACATTGTTCGTAAATTTATTGTAGCTTCCAAGAGCAACAAGGGTACCCAATCCCAGGCCATACGAAAAAAATATTTGTGTTACGGCATCGATCCACACCTGTATTCAAAAGAAGCATATTTAGGTCTCAGTACATAATTTACATTTGTAAAGTTGGTTAGTATTGAAATCAATTTCAACTCTATGTGTAGAATGGCTTAAAATGCAATTTAAGCTCTAAGCAAGGACTTCCATAGCTACCTCAGACTGTGTCAACTTGGAGAAATTCGGAATGACATAAAATTTTATTCCTTCCAATGCCCCTGGTAAAGTTATTCCGCGTACCAACAAAATTGTCAGTAAAACATACGGGAAAAGAGCAGTAAAGTAAACAACCTTTCCTGTCCATTTTACCCCCTTCCAAATGCAAAAGTAGCATAGAATCCAAACAATCAAGAGGGTACCAGCCAACTCCCATCTTATATTTCCTACATGTTCTATGCCCGTAGATATTTGAAGTGTGCGGCGTCTGAAAGAGCATATAAATAAGTATTCAATGTTATAAAGCCAACAAACAATAGTTACTCCCAAAACTCTTTTACAGGATCAGTTAGCTCTGCTGCTGATATATTAGTGGCTGCTACAGAACAGATTTTCTTAATAGTACCATTTGCTTTGCTGATTTGATCCCAACATAGCAATTCCTTTCTTTCATAGGGATTAACACAATTTATTGTATTCCACAAATTGTTACACGTACGCCAAGGAACGTCTGGTAAAAAGTAATGTTTTGTTTGAAATATTAAAAAAATAGCAGCCAAAAGAGTATTACCAGCTCTCATTGACATGAAGAAATAAAAAGTAGCCCAAGCTAATATAACAATATAGTAAACGTTCATCCAACAAGACATGACGGCAGCAGCATATCCAATTCCTATGCAAAAAATTAACATCAGTTCAAATTACACTTGAAGAAAAAGTACCTTTGAAAATTGGCGCTATCTTAAAGACACCTAAACCACCAATTGTAAGCATTTGTCCGAGAGCGAGTTCCATAAAAAACATAGGTATTCCGGCAAGAATTAGTGTTAGAAAATACGGCACCAAAAATGCACCCCCACCATTTTTGTAGCACAAATACGGAAAGCGCCACACATTACCTAACCCAATCGCTAGCCCCACAACTGATAATATAAAGTCCAATTTTGAAGACCAAGAACCACGTTCGGGAAAATTTTCTAGTTTCGCAATCTGTCAATAAATATATATTTACAGTTGTAAGTAACACAGTTATGTTTGTTTACTGAGATGTTACGCCCGACAGTAACGTAAGTAAATCAAAAAAAATAGAATACCTGATTTAACGTTATGTTAGGCGATGATGGCGTTGGAATTGATACGGTTTCTGTTGATGGTTTAACTGCTGGCATTTCTATATTTTCATCATGTCTTTTACTTCGTGAACCCAAAGTTTCCTCCACCTCTCCGTCGATACTAGTAGGCATCATTTGCTATTAACTCGCACAAGCGGGGTAATTTGTACAGAATCTAAAGTTGTTTCCCTTTCCTTTACGATCCTTATAAACGCTTAATCCAAAAAACGGGAGATGTCTCCACGTATGTCCTATCAAAAATGAAAAACGATCACGAATGTCTTCTAAGCTTTCAAGCTTTGTTGTAAGAGTATTTTTTAGATTTATGCATTCATTGTCTAGGTAGTGCTATATACTCAAAAATTGTACATTACCTGTGTCGATTCTTACTATAACAGCTCTACGGAACAAATATATATTTGACTGAACCAAAATTCATTTAACTTTTAATTTATTCATAGAACTTTTTTAAAACTTATTTAAAACAAGCGACTTTGATGTTTTTTATACCTCAAGCATTATAGGTATTATTCCTATTTTAAAACGTATTTTGCTTTTTTTATTAATCCATTTCTTCTGTCAATTAAAGCCTTCAAAAATATTTCACTTATTTATTAGATAATATATATATATATTTTTTTTTCAAATACAATAAACTTAAGAATTTTTTTTTGCACTATAGTAAACAGGCGGTCAACTGGTACGATTTTTGTTTTATATCCGCTCTGCTTAGCAAATGCCGCAGTTTTAGCAATACATTATATCCTTATTTGTTTGAATGAATCTCAATTTTAGATGAAATACGTGTTAAACAAGCACATGATTATTTAGCGAACAAATTTTTATACTATACTTATGTTTCGATCGTCCAGACAGACCTTTAAACGTTATGAAATCTCGCTACGAACTAAAGGGATACTTGTCATGAAACTCACTAAAATATAATCAAAATTTTCAACCCAATTAGTTAAAATGTAGTCATAAATCTGTATATATGCATAGAATAATGTTAATATATATATAATATAAATTTATATATACATACATATACACACATATCTATATATATATGTACATACATATGTATTATCTACATATCTATCTAGATATAACTATAGATATAGCTATACCTGCACATATATATGATGTATACAATATACTATCCATACTCAAATCCACATGTTGCTGTAGTGGGGTTTCAAGCAATCTTAAAAAGATGTTTATGAAACATGTAACTAAACATTGATATAGCTATATAATAGTACTGGTATTCTCCCTCGACAAGTCCAATACTTGCAGCAGCTTTCTCATCTTACTGCACAAAAAGCATATATAAATATATAATACAGATTACTATTAAATTAAGTATAATTTAGAATGCATCATACGCATTTCTTCTGTATCTATGCCTTCTAACCCAGTCCTCGGTACCCTCTGTTCATAGTAAGTAATTTGATTTGATTTATTTCTTTGCACCATACATATATGAAAAGTAAGCCTGTGGTTAGATTCTATTTTGTATGGCAATTCAAGCATGTATCTGCTTAGTTATAAAATGACTGGAAAATGCGAGCCAAAAACGTAACCCCTACAAACTGTGATTTATCATGTTTTACAAACATGGGGGCTTAATCAGTAATGTCCGGTCTCTATACACAATTATGACGCGCCTGCAGTTAGTTTTTTTAGTCAGTTATCAAGAACATTTTGGAACGCATTATAATTAAATTCCTCGTAAATAGAAAAATATAACACGACATATTGTCCCAAACGATAAAGGGAATTAATAAATATGATTCCTAACAATATTAAGAAATTCATTTGTTATTTTATTTTATATGCATTATGTGCATATAATTCCGAAAATACCAAACCTGTTAAATCTGTTTTTTTAGAATTTCGTTCTAGAAAAATAAGCTTTTAAAATATAGAAGAAATGTTTAGAAATGTGTTTTTATATTTATTAATTAATTTCACACGTTTTGTTTACAACATTGCCTACCTTCTTGAGCTTTTTACTTACTTGAATTCATATTTTCCCCTAGTTTTTATAAGGATGCAGTTATTACAATAAGAACACCTGTTTTATCGTTATTTGAATTCATTTATTAATGAATTTAGGGTACAAAATGAAATCAGTAGACAATCTAACACTTATAAGTTACTTTAATTTATAACTAGTACAAGGTAAGCATCAAAAATACACACACTATTAAATATTAAATGCAATGTTTGTGCTTATAATTTGCTAAACGTTAGTATGCAATAATAATAATTTAAAAATACACAGATTTAAAAAAAATAATTTTAAAATTTATTCTTCTTTTTACCAATGCTTTACACGAGAAAGTTTACAGTCTTCAATCGTCTGCATCTTCTTTATTTTATTTTGAAAAGCAAAGGTTTTAAGTACATATATTACATTTGTTTAATATTTCTTTATTGAGTTAAACGATTTCTAATTGTACAAAAGATTACGACTTCCGAACATCTACACATATCTTAATATATTTTTTTTTTAATGTCAGAAGTCGCATGATCCTGCTCCCTAATCTAATCTATAAATTTAGGTAAAATAAATAAGAATTAGTTTCACTTTACGAGTTTACATTTCATAACATAAAGGTTAGAATTTTTTTCCAAAATATATCTTACTAAACGTTTTTGATTATTGTAGAAAATAGTGTGGCATCGGTAAAGATTTGAAATTTAGATTTGCACAAAGTAATTTAATTTCGTTCATATTTGACTATTTCTACAAATTGTGGACAGTATTTAATGTCTAAGCCAATAATCTGAGAATTAAATGATGAATTGCATATAGTGTATGTAAGTATAGGAAAAAGAAAATAATTACTTACTTGGCAGAACAGTCAATAATAATTCTACTATGAGCCGTTAAAACATAAAAACTAATTCGAACTACGTATAAGTAACAAATAAATGTTTAGCTTCATCCCTTATTACAGTTACTTACACAAATATATGCAAACTATACAACGACACAATTTGTTATTTACTTATCAATTTCTTATTATTCTATTTCTAAAATACTGGTAATGTGTTGTATTTTGTTTGATAGGGTTTGACAATTATTTTGTTCTGCTTTTTGAATAGATTATAATTTATGTATACAAAAACATTTTGAGTACTTTTCCCGTAGATTCTTTAAAAAGTGATATATGTCTTTTACTAAGCTTAATCATTAATGTGCCCCTTAAACAGCATTCGACATAGTTCGCCGCCACCAGCTTCTTCGCAGAGGAGTAGTTGTCTTGATCGTTCTTCACTTTTTTTCACATTTCCCATTATGCGCCTGGTTCGAGTTTCCATCAGTTCATTATTTTGTTCTAGTGCTTCAGTGTCACGCAATTTAGTGGCAGCACTTTCAATAACTCTTATTGTTGAGGTAGTCCCGAGGTGATCAATATCAAATTGCGATTGAATGGTGTTATATGCGGATGTTGGTAAACTTATAACGAAATTATTTGATTCGTTAATAAGGAGCTTTCGATGGTTGGTATTAATTGTTGGGCTCATATGCTTTTTATTAGTCAGTTTCGAAAAAGAATGTAGCATTTTAGCGGATGGGCTGTGCATATGCTTAGAGATATTGGAAGATAATGTCGGATAAAATTTATTTTTTTTAAATTTTTTTTTATTTGTCCATACAGAAATTGAACGAGCATCAGTTGCCAAAACAGATGGTAAAGACAGAATATTACTATTGTCGTTAGCAAAGTGTTTAGAATACCCCCAAAGGGTATCGTTTCCTTTCGGATAATATCCATTAAGCGATTTATTATTGTTGTCTTTAGAAGTCACTTTTGTTACATGTCTTAACTTGTTTTCATTTACTTCAGTGTCATCGATATAGTCTCCACTTCCACTGCCACGGAGATCGACTTCTAAATCATCAATTTTTAGATTATTAATTTTCTTTTTTTCTACTATTGCGTAACTAAAAAGATGACTTTTATTACGCTGGATTTTACTACCATTATCTTTAATATTTATTTTGGAGTTTTCCCTGTTTCCAATCTCAGTTTGCAAGGCCTTATATAACGAAGTATCCTTATAAATTTTCTGATTCTTGTCATTTCCTTTTAAATCGTTTTTATGATCCACAAGAATTGTGTCAAAATATTCAATGTTGCCTAAGTCATTACTTTTACTGTTATAAGTTGGTCGATCAAAGTCATCTATGTAAATAGTTTCTGAATTACTGTTGGAATCTTTTGAAACTTCAGGCTTCAGTACTCTTGTAAACAAATATCCTTGCTTTTCGTGATTAGGTACGAGTTTTTGTCCGAATGATGTTGATAAAAAAAGATTCTGGTGAGATTTTATTAAATTGTTATTGTTTTCTCTAATAACTAGTTTATTTGTATTTACCTTGTTCTCGTTAACATATTCGTTTATACGTTTGCTTGCGAATTTGTCATGGCTTTTGCTAAATATATTTTTTTTAAACTGTACATTTTTAGCCTGGTCACTGTACACAGTTTTGAAGGAGGAATCCATTAAGAGAGTGTTATTTTCATTAAAGAAATAAACCAAGAAGATAACTCCTACTGCTCCTAGAGTAATCACTAAACAACAAAGTATTAATGCTAAAGTTCGACGTGGAAATTTCGGATAAATCATATTGTCAAATGATATTCTTCCTTTCCTTTCTACATAAATAGCTGTGAAAAGCAAAAACAGAAAAAAAAACGTTCGGATTAATTAGTTACTTGATCAATGTTGGGAGTGTTTGTTGACATTTGTATGTGCCATAATTAATTGACTACTTACCACTGCCGATAATTTCCATAAACAACAATCCATTGCGTTTTTCTATTTAGATGTACAAAACTGTTAAGACCCAAATGAAAATAGTTCTTATAATACTTATCAATTATTTAAGTAATTTTATCCTACACAATTTAAGTTCACCATTCTTATCACACAAAATTTTTGCTGGGCTATTTACGAGTGTAGTGAGCTAATTTATGTTAAGAAATGCAATTTATTTACTATTATTTGTTACTTTAATGTTATTATTCTTTTTTGTTTACTATTGTATTAAAATAGATCCTTTTAATGAAAACACAATTTTTTACTTTAGTAATTGTCTTCTGTTTAAACTAACCACATACTGTAGAGCTTAATACAAGTAGTTTTTGTCTTATTTTCTAAAAATTTGACTATTTATTATGACAAAGTTATGCAATCTTCGAGTTCGTGTTTTATGATATTATTAAAGTAAGAAAAAGGGCAGACTTTGAATTTCGAAACAAATAATAAAAACAATTGCAATGGACTGAGAACGATAGGGAGAATAAATCGATTTATTGTGTATGTAACTCTTAGTTTTCACAAATTAAGAGTTTTTAAATCTATTATATTCAAGGTATGTTAATTATTGTTTTTACATAATTCTATTTTAAATCACAAAAACAAAAGGAGAAGGAAATTTCCCTTTGTACACTGTCAGTTTTAGGATATTCAATAATTTGTGAAAAGTATTTATAAGAAGCACAATCATAAATTTTAATGCGCATGACTTTCTTTTGCTTAGTTATTATTTCTTTGGGAGCGAAATAGTGACTTTTCGCCTTGTCAAAACTGAATGCAGACACAAGTTAAATTTACGCAACCTTTACACAAAAAAAACAAAATCAGACTGAGTCCATCAATTACGAAAACAAAATAAATTGTTACCGCTTGTTGCAGTGTGAATATTGTTTAAATCGGATACATCTATGCTTTAAGGTTTTCTCTTACAAACTTTTAGATATGTGTCTTTTACGAATTCGGCATGATCTAGCTAACACAAAAGCCACATGCAATTTGCTGCAATTCACACAGTCTTTTGCCACACAAACTTATACTATTTTACATATAACAAATCAAAAAAATCGAATTGTAACTTAATACTTTTGTTTGTAAAATTCATAATTGCCTATAGCAATGATTGCCAAAGCAATATAAAAAAAATGTTTTCAAATAGATTTTTTTTACTTCTGTAATGCTTCAGTTACTAGCAAACATTAAAAGACATTCTTGAAATATAATTATAAAATACGACAATTTGGGAAAAACCTAAAAGATATGTGTATCTATTACAATTTTAACAAGGTGGGCGGTTCGATATCAGTTCGATATGAATTAAAGAATATAGAGAGTTTTACCTCATGTATATATCAATTACTGCCATTGAAAGATTTCACTTATCATCTTTGTAAACAGCTAAATTCATTCAACAATTTCAGCCGCACCTATTGGAACATATGTATGTAAATAAGAAAAAGTAGGAATTAGTCAATGTTTTACAAATATAAGGATAAAAGAAGAACATAATGAACATTTTTAGAATATATTAATATTTTTATTAAGTCTTTAAGACTTATAACAACTTGACTGGTAGGTGATTGAATAGATAAATACAAGGCAACGTAAGTTTTTATCTTAATTTTGACATCGCTATTAATTATATGATTGAAGTAAAATAATCGTAATAAACTACCTTACATTACTTGTTTTATTCCCATTTAAATTTAACATAATGTCATATTATAAAAGTATTAACACAGTTATCGAGCTGAGTGACTTATAATGAACTAAACATAAACTAAAAAGCATAACATTAACATATTAATATGTAATTGAAGAAGAACCTTACACTGCCTAGTAATTTGTTTTTTGGGAACTCCAATGTTCTCATATATTGTGCTGACTCAGAAAAAAATTACACAAGAAATCAAAAATAGAGAAAAAACACTGAATTGAATAAACGTAAAAGTAAAATGATTCATTATGGGTACGTAAAACTAAAAATGAGTTTTACTAAATATACACGTTAACTTAATGGAGTTATATATACATTTTTGTAAAAAGCGGACATGAGTTTTAGATCAAAATTGAATATTCATATAAATAGAGTTCAAGAGTAGAAAAAGAATTTTAAACACTGCATTTCCCGTTTGAACTCTACCCAAGTTATTGTTTAGACAAACATAAACATACTTCGAAAAATTTATAGTCCAAGGCAGAAGCATTATGTCGTTCATTATACAACTCCGCTGAGTTAATCTCGCTCACACATATTTGGTTCGGTCCGCAGTCTGATGATTCGCTCACAATTTTACAGATGCTAGTTTATTTTGAAACTTTGCGTGAGTTGGTCTGTCGCGGACGTTTGCTTATTTTAGTGGCGGAATACGTCATGTAGATAAAATAAACTAAACGTGTGAAATGTTAACTATCTTCCGAATAATTATTTTTCTTACTGTATCTTGGAAAGATTTTAGTTGAAACTATCATTAACTCGCTGTAAACATAAAAAAAAAGAAAATTAACGGAATATAAGTGAAAAAATAAACAACCAATCACACAGAAAAAGCTCTTTGGTATCGCGAGTTATGACTGCTAGTGAATGTTAAACTTTTATCACATTTAAGCATGTCTTTCTAATTTATTTTTTTTTTTAGTTTTCCCAAACATGTAAATATCCCCTAAAGTCAAACGCACTTCAGTAATTTTTGTTTCATCGACAAACTTCTTTGCTTGTCTTGCCGCCAAAAACTATTTGCATCATGTTAATATAACAATTAAACCATTGGTTTTCTTTTTTTTTTTGACTGAGTTCAAAGGTGTGTAATATTAAGTATAGTATACATAATTTCTGGAATGTGATATCAACACATTGTAGAAACACAACATTTCATAAGTAATACAGAAATTCGGAAGCAACAGTGGAAAATGAGCCATCACCTGCTTCAAAATATTAAAAATTTGATTGAAATGCGGGAGATAAAAAATTTTAAAACGCAAAAGTTTAAACATCAAATTAATGATCAGCTAACCTACTATTCACAACTAAGTTCTCATCATCGTCGTCATCCCCTCTCGTGCCATTGTACACAAAATTATAATTGCTGGCGGATATATCAAGTAACGCAATCGTCGTCGACCTTATCTGATATGTCTTTAGTGCAAATTGCATCAACTTTGCAACTATCGATCATATCAACCAGTTGCCTTAAGATGTATTTAACCATTATTTTATTACTCTCAATTGTTACCAGTCACATTGCCAATTGCCAAGCGATTCTTGAACGTGATAATAATATTTTATTTCTTAGTAAAAATAATAATTTAAGTGAACACTTACTGCAATATGTTAGATCAAAACAAAATGTAATTAATAAAAGGCTGATAGAGAATAGTAAAAATACAGTGAATAATAAAATACTAAAGAACGAGGAAAAATATATTGAATCAATAAGTTTTCCTTTAGAAACAACAACGGTCTTGAGTACTATTGACAATATTGGCATGTGGTGGTTAAATAGTACTCAGGAAAAAAGCGTTGAAGACAGTTATATCGAATTTAATAAACAAACACCACTAAAAAAAAACATCGAAAACAATTTTGAAGCAAAGAGTAGAAAGGTTGCGAATGAGTTGAATGCATCTGATTTATTTCAAATTAGTAAAATAAACGTAAGCAATCAAAATGAATCATCTAGTTCAAAAAATTCCAGTACCAAATACAATAATCAACACTTATTGAAAATTGTTATGGAGGGCCTTGGTTTAAGAAAACTGCCTGACATACAAAAGGTAAGACACATTTTGTTTATATTTAGTTTTTTTTAAATCTTAAGTAACCTATGAATAATAATATGATTTATAATTTTGAGATGAAAACGTAGCAAGCACAAGGCATATTATTGACGTACAGTGAATTTACCTTATGAAATCCCTTCGTTTCCTTTTCAAATTTCTTTAAAAATAATGTTAATACTACGCCCTGATTTATTTTCTGTCTTGTAACATAGGTATTTTTTAGTGATGACATGTATAATATTTTCTTAAACGTTTGGTACAAAATACTCAAAATGTTTAAACGAAAGTTTGCTATTTCTAAAAATAATCACATAATACTGTATACAACAGGTCTTTATTATTGTTCAGAAATATGTATACTTTTCATATGGTTTTTATACATTCTCCAAATTATTATTGTTTAGAAATATGTATACTTATCATAGGTTCTTTATACATTCTCCAAACGAATGATTTGAAATGTTTTCTAATCCAAGAAGAATTGTGGATTTTAGAAGAAACTGAATTAGTTGTGAGAGTTATATGGATTAAAAAAGAAAAATTATTGCTACCTTGTCATTTATTCTCATTCTACTTAAAAATAAATTTAAACTTCACTTATAGCCAATTTCAAATTCCACATTATACGTATTTAAATTGACACATGTACAAACTTTTTTTCCTCTTTTCATAGGCTAATATCAGTCAACTGGAATATGTAACAAAATATAATGAATATCTTGAACGCGTACGAGAACGAAATTTTCGAGAATTACAACATTTAGGTAATATATTAGACCAATTCGACGAAGGCAACACATCGCTGTCGCTAATAACAATTTCTCACAACTCTTCTGAAGCAAAACAATATCGTCAACGAAGATCATCGAACAAAGAACGAGCGCAATCTAAAAAAACAATCTTACTTCGATTTCCTCTTAATATAAGTAATAAACTAGAAGCTTCTGATATTGAAGAGGCCAACATTCGTCTGCTTTTAATAACCAGCCCTGCTCTTGCTACATTCAACCCTAGTAGAAAACGACATCGTACCCGGGCTAATAAAGGTATCATCGCAGATGGAAGATTTCATTCAGCTAAATTAAATGGAAAAAACAATTCCACCCAAAAAAGAAAAAAGAATAGTCACACAAGTGAAACACAGACACATATTTTGAACCTGAAAGTATTTCAATTGCTTGAGCCGAAAGGACGAGTTTGGATTGATGGTCGAAAAATTGAAATAAAAATTGACAGCAGCAAAATGGATGAAACAACCAGTCAATGGCTTCAATTTGATGTCACTAAAGCAGTTGAAAGTTGGTTAATTAATAAACAGCGAAATTTAGGATTAGAAGTTCAATGCGACAATTGTTTTCGTAACGGAGCAAGAATAATCGATGATATATCCGGGGATAGTGAAGAAACTATCTCGTCTTCAGAGGAATATGATATAACTCCTGTCCTAAATATAATTGGTAGACTTGGTACACATCGCGAAAAACGATCAAAACACCACCATAACGAAATGACAGAAACACCCCAACGTCGGTTTCGTAAAAGCAATTGTTATAAAGACAATCAAAGGTGTTGTCGCCATACAATGGAAGTCGTTTTTAAAGAAATAAAAGGTTTTGAATTTATTATTCAACCAAAGGCTTTCGACGCAGGATATTGCCGAGGACGTTGTCCACCAAGATATAATCCAGCACATCACCATGCTTTACTACAAAGTTTGATTTGGAAGCAAGACCGTGGAAAAGTTCCTCGACCTTGTTGTGCACCATCTAAGCTTATTGAACTAGAAGTACTACATGTCGATGAAAAAGATAACGAAAAACTTAAGATTTCAACGTGGACTGACATGCGAGTTTTAGAATGCGCATGTTCTTAGTATAGTCAAAATTTTTCTTTTATTTTAAGGAATAATGTTTTCCATTTTTATTTTATTTTTTCTCTATTCTTATCCGTCCTTGAAGCCAGTAACGCATCAATTTATTTACAATTATCAATACTTATAATAAACCTTTGTCTTTATCTGCTGTTATATTTAAGTCTAATTTAAAGATCATATTTACAACTACTCATTCCTATATGTATGTTTATTCATTATATATGGGCACATGCCAAAGACGTTGAACTGCATTATGTAAAACCAGCGTTAGGTATTTATTGAACTTTGCAAAACTTTTGTCAGCCTGTTGCACATGTAATTTTCAACTTTTTTCATTCATTCAATAGCATTGTTAATGTCCTCAGAATTAATTTTTTTTAAAGATAACAAAATAGTCAAAAGGGTTTGCCACCACTTATCGGACATAATTAGGACATTATAATTGATTCTTATGTAGTTTTTTTAAAGCATTTTTAGTCTTAAAGATGTTATGAAAAACCATGTAAGTTTTAGTAATATTTCTAATAAACGTGAATAAAGCAACAAAATCACATGATTTTTTATGATAGTTTAACTTAAGTTCATTAAATTTTTATGTTTGTAAAATTGTTGCCATCTTGTACTATAAAAGAATAAAATAAAATATCAATATTATCACTCCTTTTATTTTTCTGAAAATAATTTAATCGCCAAGCAAACAAGACGAGGCGAGTCACTTCTTCCTGGTGTTGATTAGTAATAAAATTAGCAAAAAAAGCGGTGTATTACAAAACTAGTTTTTTGCTATGTTAAAGTAAATGCGAAAGAATTTGAATAACTAGCGATACGATAAAGACATTTTAAAAGATTTTTTTTAACAATAGTAAATACTAATACTCGAAGAAATTAAAAACGCTTTGCTAAAGATAAGACTGGAAATGCTTGCTTTTGAGTTAGATTGCCAATATAATAATGGTAGAACTTGTCTTCCTATTGGAAATAATCCAATCTAACAAGATTGTAAAAGCTAAAATACTTACTTCAGTCATTTTAGAATGTATAGCCACTTGACAAAATAGTCTACTATAACGTTATTTTTTATAAATTTTAATGATATTAAACTGTTTATCAATAAACCGTGGTTATATATAACGTATTCAATTGCAAGGTATACCTTTTATACCCAAAACCACAACGTCGCGTTCGCGCTGTGATGTGGTCGCGCATTGACCATTGAAATAGAATACAACTAAATTAATTATTGCACAAATCAAAATGGGGCGGTCGCGCGTCAAATTTCACAGACCTTAATATCGTGAGCACCGGCAGAAAGTTTCGAGTAGAGCTTCTCGCTACTAGGTCGAGCATTTGACAATTGAGAAATCTTCTAGTTTTTAATTTATGGTATAATTGATTCATTTTTAAAATAAAATAATATCTGATATAACTTAATTGTATCAGACCCACAAATGAGAAAAACATGATACATAAGTCTTCAGTGAACGCACTCTAAACACTCTGATATAATTTAATACGAAAATAAGCAAGAAAAATCTATTCCATTTAAAAGGAGATGTTGTATTTTACAGACATCCCTGACAATTGCTGGTCGACTACACATCTATCGCTCATAAATAAATTCTCATTAATACAAATATATATTTATTTTAATAATTCAAGTGAGTAATGTTTATCTAATTTAATATAATACGATAAATTTGTTGAGAATGAGAATATAATATTAGCTTAATCATTGCTTTACATCTATTTGTGTTCACTATAGTCATGAAATGTTGAAAGTAAACAATGAAATCTGGTTAAATATTTGGTTCTATGCGCTTTGCTACTGTTTTAGGCTTATTATAATTGCATACTTCAGTATTTGTTTTGGTGTATATAAATGTTCCTAAAAATTCGGGTGGAAAAAGCTTTCCATTGCTGATCTAGCATGTGTATTGCCTTGATAGTCAATAATGTGATTCCTATAACAATTTCCCAAGGTATTAATTTTAGGTTATATTTTGGAAAAAGCAATTGTTGTTTATCAAGTCAATATGTTTCGAATTATTTACGTATCACATAGCGTAAAATATAGACTATTCTCTTATTTCTCGGATGTGTTGCTAACCGTAAAATATTCCTTTCAATTGTTTTTTACAGGTTGCAGAAAAATAGTACTTTAAAAAAGTGCGTCCATTTGTAGCAAAACAAATAATTTAGGATTTAAATTTCAAAGTGAGTTAGACATGAAATAATGTGCAAGCAATTAAAACAGCGTATCATAAATAGTTTAAAATAATTTTTAGTAAAGTGAATACCTAGGTGAGTTATTATAATAAGTATTTGCTATTGAAACATGTAACATGTGTAACTTCCGAAGTAGACAAGTTTTACTGCTGTCGACACCTACAGAATGGATTGCATTTACTATATCTGCTAATATAGTTATTATATTTCATATTCATTACAATAATCACTGAAAATTTAACACGCTTAGAATACAACAAACGCATGCTAAAAAAACAAGATTTTTGGTCTTATCTTATTCTATTTAGATTGTAGTAGAATGTACTTAAAATAACACGATTTAGTGAAGTCATTTGGCTCGCTCACATTATGATACCCAACTACTCTTTCCCGCGCATTGCTACAAATCCATATTTAAAGGTAGGGGCAAGAGTTTGCGTATGGAATATTCCTAACTTGTTTGTTTATTGCTTTTTATTTGCTAAAAGAAACTAGAACCAATTTGTGGGTATTTTTACTCATCTCCGGCTTGTCTTCTCCGATATACTTATACTTATGAACATTAATGGCGTTGACTTTATACTGAAAGAGAGGCAAAATACGTGAATGTTTTTTTTTTTTTTTAATTATGTGTGTATTATGGTAATCTGAGTTAATATTCTTTAAATTAAAAACTAATTTCTGAAACATTTTTTTTTTCCAATCTTGTTGCTGGTTTGTGTATATATTAAGTAAATGTAGTATCAAAATGTTAAATAAACAACTATTATTAATCCAAAAACAATTCAGTGAGACATTTCATGCTGCTTTTTCGAGTAGCACGTTCTTGAGGTGGTGCGCATTCAATCGACAAGAAAGAAAATATTGTCAAAAAAAATATATATATTTTTTCTAAACGTGTTTTCGTATTTTTTTTTTTTTTCGAGTTTTTGCACGTGTGAAAATCACATACGGAATTTAAGTATTTACAAACAATCATGGTTGTATACACATTCGTGGTAAAAATATCAAAAAACGTTTTAAAATAGTGGTTTATTAAATAGAATTGGCTTTTTTGGGATTGATAAGCTTATTATCCTTAAAATATACCTACATTAATATTTTTGTGTTAATAACTATCAAAAACGATTTTACCAAAAAAATAATACACCTCTCTAAGTGGTTTCCGGATAAAAATAAAAGGCAATCGGACACATTAAGATTATAATATAAAAAAAATCCTTTTTTCACCTTTCATCAAAAAATTACTAAATAATTGTTTTTCCTAGCTAAAGCTCACTTTTTTCAGGAGGAATTAAAAGATTGATGCAATTGGAAACGTTGAAGAAAATTCAGTAATAAATACCAATTGAGCAGGATTCTTAGTCTGGACCTAAATTTGATTAGAAAGAGTGAAATTGTGAAATTAAACTAATTTATTATTAAATGATGACGGATAATACTAATTCTTACCAGTTACAACATCAGGATAAATCTCCAGTTAATTCTCCAGTTATTCATCACCAATCTGTAGGTTTTTATAATTTTTTTTGCATTTTAAGCCTTATCTCATAGTGAGTTGTAATTTGTACTTTTTTTAAGCCCCATCATGCAGTTGTTATTAAACAAGAACATTTGATACATGACTTTAATGAAGAGAGTTCCCCACCGACTACTTCGTACAATCGCAAACAACATTTTTCAAATCCGCCGAAGTCACCAACAACTGAGCAACAGCAAAAGCAAGAGCTGCTTGGTTCCCCAAATGAGTCGCAGCAAATAAACTATGCAAACAACGTATACCAATCAGTATCCTCGCCAGAAATACAAAATATTGAACGTATAGGTGGTGGGAGTGGTGGTAATGATAGTTGGAATGATCCTGATGAGGACAATGACAGAAATTCCCCTGGAATCACACCCAGCCGAATGGACAATGTTAGCACAAGAGTATATTTAAGTAACACCAATAGTATCACCAACGTTAGCGCAAACAGTAGTAACCGTTCAAGAATTTCTTCATCACCACTCCCTCCCCCACCACCAGCTCATTCTTACTCTCGTCTACCAGTTCCAACACAACAAAGCGGTAGAAATCGCGTTTCACCTACTAATTGGCATCAACCACAAAACCAACTTGACTATATTCATCAACAACATCAGCTTATAGTTAGTGATGAATTACTGCAAGGACAGCAAAGTAATGTACAACAAGCTCCAACCAATGCGTATGGTATGCTTAAACATGAAAACGATATTCTTTATATATCTGAAAATTGTATTGAAATTGGACGGAATTCGTCCACCTCGCATGTTCATTTTCACGTTGCACGAAACAGTTTTGTTTCTAGAAAACATTTTCAAGTACTTTATGATCCAGAAACCAGCGATTTTTACGTCGCATGTTTGAGCAAGAATGGAGTTTTTGTTGACGATATTTTTCAGCGAAGGTTCGCTGAGCCCATGAAATTACCAAAAAGGTAAGATTGCCTCAAGTACAATATGCAACGAAAACAACAACAACAAAAATTCTTTTTAGTTGTTCCTTTCGGTTTCCTAGTACAGAGATACGGATTTTGTTTGAAAGCTTTGTCGATTCTACATCTGCATTACATACTAATACTGTAGTTTCTACCAGCAACGCACCTGCAAGCAACAACACATCAAAATTGCACTGTTTTTCCGATCGAAACAATCTAAATGCAACAGAAGGCTCAAAGTTTTTCAAATTTTCTCCACTGAAAATATCAATACCAAAAGCGGAACAAAAAAGTCCATATCCATCGCCAACTGGTAAAAATGTTTTTTTTTTTTTTCAAACTGGAAATATTTAGCTAAGTTTGATACTTACCTTAGGTACTATCAGTGCTGCGAATAGTTGTCCCACAAGCCCAAGACAAGGCTTTCAAGATTACCAGGCCTATAGTAGCTATAATAATAATAATAATTTACAAGGCGTAAGTTTTTTTTTTATATTACACAAAATGTTAAACTTTTGTCATTAATGTTTTTCCTAGCAAGAGCAGTTTCAAACCCCATCAACTTCCAACTACAATGACCACGAAAAACCACCATATAGTTATGCGCAACTAATAGTTCAATCCATATCTGCAGCCCCCGACAAACAGCTAACGTTATCTGGAATATATTCATTTATTTCGAAGCACTATCCATATTACCGTAAAGAAGCCAATAAAGGTTGGCAAAATTCAATTCGTCATAATCTCAGCTTAAATAGGCAGGTATACATTTACTTGAAAAAACTATTTTATTTCATATTTTCTTCCACAATCAAGATATTTTATAAAAGTTGCACGATCTCAAGATGAACCTGGCAAAGGCAGTTTTTGGCGTATCGACCCAAATAGTGAAGCTAAGCTAATTGACCAAAGTTATAAAAAAAGGCGACAACGTGGAAGTCAATGTTTTCGCCCTTCTTACGGAATGCCTCGATCGGCGCCAGTTTCTCCAAGTCATATCGGTAAGTTTATTATTTATTATACTTAATTTTTTTGTCTACATTTAGTGTCTATTATAACTTGCTAAAATAAATATATTAATTTTTACTTGAAGTATGTAATTATTGATATTGTAAAAATAATATATTTCATAAAAATCTTTAGATTCAATATGCACACAATCAAACAACTCAAACCTTAATAAGAAACCTAAAGGAAGGTTTATTTTAAAGCCTATTACATTATATTTTTGTTTTCCTACGCTCTTAGATAACTCTAGAGAAAGTTCACCGCTACATGATATTGTGCTTCAATCTGCACCTGGCTCACCTGGCATTTCCTATCAAGGTCATTTGGAAAATCATTCAGCAGAAGGTTCGGCAATAATACTTATTGTAATGACTTAACGTTTTTTTTACGATATACATTTCAGAGTTAATGTATAACTCACAGAATGTTATGCAAACATCTTATAGTGCACATAGTCAATACAAGTAAGTTAAATACAAGTTGTTATTTTGCTTGGCTTATAATATTTTTTATTTATTTAATTAAATACAAACAATCGAATTGATCTCGCTAATAAGTGTCTTTAAAAGTACTAAAGTCAGATATATTTTTTTTATTTCAGCAACAGTCCATACCACATACCATCTACTCATAACAGCTCAAGTGGTCAGCCGCAGTCTATTATTGTTTCAACTTCTGGACAAATAGCTAACAATGGCACTGGTAGCAACATAAACGGAGGAGGTACTCTAATTGCTATTAAACGACATCATCCAGCAACGGTGACATCCACGCAATCAATGAACACCTCAGGAAGCACTCTACACCATCAAGACGTTTACGATGATGTACACGATTATAATAGTGGAAATGGAGGGACAATGGATAGTGGTGATGAATGCGAAACGATTAAACGGCCAAAGTATGCTACTGAAATGAACCAATAAATGGCTCCTTTTAATGTGGCCAAAAATACAAATAAAGCCACAACTAAATGATTTTTTGACTTCAAATGCCCAAGAAAGGCAAATAAAACAAAATTATCAATAAATATTTGCAAAGTGCAGAAACACTAAACTTTATATATGTAGTAAATATCGTGATTGTTTCCCAATTTAACTAACAAAGCAGACGAACTGAATTTTTATAAAACAATTTGTTTCATTTGTGAATTAATTTATTCTTGAAATTCCATAGCATAATTATTTGGGAAGTAACTAAGTCCTTATTTAGCTATAGAGAAGTGGATGTACTAAATGTAGCAAACATACTTATCTTAATAATCAATAAACATGAAATCGCAAAATTCATAAATGCAGGTTTTATTCATTTATGACACATAATTCATTGCATCCCTAACTCAAATGAGCCATCAGTCTTGTGACATCTCATATTATAAATACATTAATATATCTATAAATATATTTATATATTTATATATATATTTATATATTTATATATATATTTATTTATTTATATGTATAAATGATTAGTTTTACAAAAAAAGACATTTCTGTTTTTATAGAATTCATAATTTGCATTCAACTCCAGGAATCGAACAAAAAATACTAATTATGTATATTCGAAACGTTCTACACAGCTGAATTAAAAAAAAAAACAAAAATGTTTAAATTTCTTCAATGTAACTATTTATTGAAACAAGTAAACGCTAAACAAATAAGACACCTTCGGCAGAATAAAAATTTTAAAGTAGAGGGAATATAGAGATTGAACATATTTCTATAATATAATATGAAAAATCGACAGATTCAAAACAACTATTGCTAAAAAGTATAAATAAAGTATATATATATATATAAATATCTAATTAATAAACGTAATTTGGTTATAATTAGAGAATCGAATATTTTTATTTTTTGCGCCCTAGCTAAACCTAATCCCCAATTTTGAAGAGGAAACTCACAAACTGAACGATGCCTTCTTTAGTGGCGATGTTCGGCTTACAAAACGAGGTAATACAACGCAAATCAGTACAAGATCGGTTCAGTTTATTTGGGGTAATCCCTCGCACACTAATCTTAAATATTACTATTACTATTTTTACTAAGTTCCAAAAATGTTCCAGGTGGATGTCTCCTACTTCTCGAAAGAAATTTGAAATGCGTACAGATTGTGAAAAGTGTCGCCAGTCACTATTTAGGGCCCGAAAGGAATAGATTCAAGAAGTATCGTATTTAATACCAAAAAATTCTACCTTACCTTTCAGCAAATCACAAACCTTTACTCCCCATTATACAATTTGTATAACTAGTGGCTCATTTGCTACTTCCACCCAATAACGAAAGCCGTTGACCTTTGTAAATGGAATTGAACTGAAATTTAAACAACCCACTGTGCTAGCCACTGAGTTCTTTATTGTATAGCGATCGTAAAAGGGTTTTTCTATAGTTATTGGTATTGAATCATAGTAGATACATGGTAGTTATAAAAAAAAAAACAATTTTAAATAAATGAGCTACCGTTAATTTTTTGTATACGAAATAAATGCTTTATTTACATGTAAGTATATATTTTTGTTTGCACGTTTTAATTTAATTTGTTAAAGAAGGTACTAGGAGTTATTTTATTTCATCGATTTCTTTATTAATTTTTACTAATCTATTACTTCAGCATAAATATTACCCTCTATTTTCAAAAATATATGGTGCGTAAAGAAAAACAATATAACGCTTATAGATAAACAATAATTTTTAATAGTAACAGTCATGATACATTAATGTTATTGTACCAATACATCTTATACTAAAATTATGGTATGCTTAATAACATTTGTAAGAAATCGGCAAAGATACCATATAAACTAGTATTTATCCTTATATAACGCATAAAAATTGTGGTGTTTTTTCAGTTTAGAATATATGCATAAACTTTTCGACTTAATGACAAATTCGCAATCAAGTTCTTAGTAACAGTATTTTTTTAGTTTTAAATCATAAGCTTCTTCTGCGTTTACACGAACATACTATTTTTTTTTTTAAACTTAGATTTAGAATATTCAAATGTATATGATTAAAATAGAACTATAAATTTTTCTATTTGGCACTTAATGATCAAACCCGATTGATAGTAGTTTGGAAAATTTTAGAATTATCTTAAATCCGTCTCTCATACACTTAATTTACCATCCTTTTTATATATAGACATATTGCTCTGTGTATTAGCTCATACTGCTCTGAATTTTGCACCATTCCCCCGCGTTGGAGTCGCAAATTACAAACAATGCCAAGAATATCCACATAAATACTTGGATTTTTTTTGATTGCTTTACTGCTTATATTTTGGCTCCGCTCGTGAAAAAGAGTTTTCTTAAATTCTATATACTGACTAATATCTTCACAATGAACTTTAGAATTTTTCTTTATCTTACTTTTACAGTCTAATTTATTATAAGGAAACGATTGACTAGGAAAACTTTGGAGATTGTCTACATCACTTTTGTTACCATCATATTTTTTTGTAGCAGTGCATTCATTTGCCATTTGATTCGAAGCAACCATTGGATTCAATGATACTGATGCTTTGATTTGACAAATTGCATTTAAAATAGCCGCCATACAGCCTGTACGCCCAATACCAGCTGAACAATGAATTATTGGTAAAGGCTGCTCACCAAAATTTTTTGTAAGTGCAAAATCAAGTTGTCGCCGGCTATCATCATCACAAAACTCAGCCTCACATTTACCCACTGACAACAAATGTTGACTTATTTCAAGAAGAACGCTAATATCACTCGGTGACCTATGATCTGGCCAATCTGGATACCAGTAGTGATAGCACTTAAATTTATGCAAAACTTGAATTCTTTTTGGAATTATTTCATTACTATAATCAATTGTCCCACTGAGGGAACTTGTTTGAACTAAATTACAACAAAATAAGCAATACAATTGTCTTATTGAAAATCCATTTTTCATTACAATTCCCATATTTTTAATAATAAAATAATTATTTTTTGGTAAGTGATCGATTAGTTTTTTATCATTTATTTCAATTTCCAATGTTTCTATGTCAAAAATTGATTGATTATTTTTCAAACTTTTGAAGTACTGATCATAATAAATTTCTATCTCTGTATTTTTTATTTGTTCGTTCGTGTAAGTGATTAAAAATGTTTCATTTTCATCTATCGGAAAGTATGCAGAACATTTTGGACGATTATTTTCAACAAAATTTGTTAACATAACAATTTTTTGCTGAGCTGAATTTAATGTATACGATGAATTTTCTGACGATTTGGATTCTGAAGGAAAACACTTCGACTCATCTATTTCGTGCCTTTTAGAGGGTACCATTACAGTATAGGACGATTTTTGTTCATCATGTTTGTGAATATTTTGAAAGACCATGAGCCAAAAATCATAAATAGTGTTTGGTAAAGGGCCTTGTGTAGCTATATAGCTCTTATGAACATAGTCGGGTCCCTGAAAAACAAAAAATAAGCAGTAAAAACATTTGAAATAAACAAAATATTTCAGAATTTACCTTTATGTAGTTAGCGTTTATATAGGGCGCGTCCATGTTTCCTTCTTCTGGAAGAAGTAAAACTCGAGAATGTTCATTAGGCAAAATACTTTTATAACGATTTTTCGTTTGCGAACCAAACACCATTGGTTTTTCCTGATGATTTGTTGGTAGGTCCCAGAACTCTTGGTGGAGATCTCTAAGCAGTTGTTTTTGCTTCTCCTCAACTGGCAACTCAAGCTGAAAATCAGAACAAAACATTAGTTTCCATTGCTTTTCTTCGAATCCTTCGGTGCTCTTCGCATTGTTTATGTCTTCAGTAAAATTCCCGTAGCTTTTATCAAAAATGAAGTTTAGCTTTATTAGATCATACTCATTTAAAACGTTTGAGGCATTTTGAAGTAGTTGTATATTAGCTAAATACATTTTAAAATCTTCTGACGTAGCTTGGGGTGAAAGTGGACGCGTTGTAATATTTCGTACTCCCGTACACGAACATAAGCTACTTTGTTTAAAGTTTGAAATGCAGCTACCAACGATACTATCTTTGTCTACAGATGGTTGAAGACGTAGCTCATGCATATCTGGCACTGCATCGGAATCTTTTATTTGATTTTTGAAATGTGTTTCCTGTTCTTCGCCAATAATAAGTGATAGTGGCAATTGACAGTAAGGCTTTAAGTCAGATACCGAGCCAAAGCAAGTTTTACTCAAACAACGCATGTGAGCTTGATTAAGTTTTGAATACTGTGTCATGCCATTAAGGCTGTTTAGATTTTCAGAGCTGAAAAATTTTCTATTTTTACTGTTGTTGCTAGAACGGATAGTATTCAAATTAAATGCTGAATCTTGTTGTTCCCGACATTCATACTCATCCTCCAAATGATTTGTATTAATACTACTTAGGCTACATGCAGAGCCTCGAGAATTTATATTTGAGACTGCTAGACCATGACTTTGTAGATTTATTGTCAGGCTTGCATTAGAACCTCGTCTCTCGAGTAATCCTTTTTTGAGCTTTTCATTACTTTCGCTTTGAATATTTGTTGAATCCTTCAACTGAGTATGTTGCATTTTTAACGTATTGTATTGAGATTGGGATGCCATATTAAGAGAATTATGGCTGTTGAATCGATTAAGGTTCACGCAAGGTGATCCTTGAATGTTCAAAGTTAAACTAGTATTCGATCCTCGACGCTGTAATAAATTTTTCTTTTCAACGACCTCAACACTGCACACCGTTGTTCCAGATGGACCATTAGATATACCGGAAACGACAGCACTATTTTGAACAAAGGATGACATACCCATTGAATTTCCTTTTAAAAAAAGCGTTTGTGCCGTTTTATTTGAGCCTGGCTGCTGCTGAGATAAGTTATAAATAGAGTTTGACATATTATACTGTGAATTGCTGCTCAAACTATAGTTTGAAGTACTTAATCCTTTGCTTAGACTGCCATATGATCCATTTAAATTCAAAGTCAAACTATGATTCGACCCTCGGCGTTGAAGAATAGAACTTTTTACAGACCGACCACTGAATAACATTTGCTTTTGAGCAGATAGCGAAGGAAACTGTCCGACGTTTGATGCTGATCCTTTTGCTTTATGAGTTGCCTCATCCTGACTTGTTACAGAAAAGTCACTTAACGTCATTACTTCAGGCAAAGTCTTTAAATTAGTATTTGATAAGCTCAGAGCTGATGTACATTTTTGGGTTTGTAGACTTGCTCCAAGGGAACAATCAGCAAACATTTTCTTTGAACTACCATCGCAGGCATTTGTTTTTGATAGCGGAAAAGATACAACATTCATACTTCTATCATGTGCTCCAGCTTCATCAAAACTTAGAAAGTAATTTTCGTCATCTTCATCGGCAGGTGCTTCCTCTTCTTCATAGTTCATATTATCCATACTAGTCTCATTAAATGAATCTAATTTAAGTATAAAAGCTTGACGTTCGGAACCTTTGCTGTGATCAAACGACGACGTTGACGGAGTTGAAGGAGTAAGAGATTTACTTGAACTGAACTGCCGGCCTTTCAGTTTCTGATTCCCACCACCTATTCCTGAAGATAACTTTGTTCGATTCAACACATTGGCATTGTTTAGCAGCAGCTGTTTTTTCGGTGTCCCGGGCATTGACAGTGACGAAATATGTATTAGTGATACACCCAATGGATGACGATCTACATTAGCAGAATTCGCATTATTTCCCCCCTTATTATAAGAGCTCGAAATTGTGTATTTGGAATCAGACGAGTCCAGAGAATTTGCTTTTTGTTTAGTTTGTACTAGTGTTGGCGTTTTTGGGGTATCATTTTTTATTTGCGGCTGCTTCTCCCAATTCATGGTTGCATCTGTAAAGCCCCCAATATTAATAATCAAATTATTTTTATTTTTTTGAGTACGGCCCGAATCTGTTGGGCGAATACAATCGAATCTGTTAATGTTTTTATTTATTGTCGGGGAAGATTGCAAGTTATCGTTATTTTGGTATATCGTATTTGTTTTACAGGGTGTACTTGGATATAAGCTGTCGTTCGTAAAAAAATCACTACTCGCCGTATTCGACCTTTCTATGAGTTCTTCTACTGGCACCCCCAGGTTATCTTCAACTAACTTGGCACCTTCAGAATCAAGAGATATTGATTTTAACCTGGCTCTTCGGCTTGCTCGACTATCTGCTGAATTTCCAGTCATAATCATATCTTGCAAATTAGCTGGCATCGGAAATATTTGTAGCTCATCCCCGATAAACTGATCGTTAATACCCGAAGAACTAAGCTTTTTCATATTGGGTGAGAAACAATCTACTTCCGGAAATTTAAAATAATCTCCATTTTTGTATCCAGCTGAAGAAATCGATGGACTGGATTTTATTGTTGCAAAATTTCCAGTAACGCAAACGAAATCTGTTTTATCAATTGCTTTTGGCGAGAACGTAAAGTTTGTGGCTGATGTCGGCGACACTTCTAAAATCCGCGGTGAGTTCTGATTAAAAAAATATTGTTCATTGCTCTTTAATATCGGTGAACCCTGAATGGGCACTTCATTTTCTTTGTCTCCATCAATATCTACTGAAGGGTTTTCATATATTTTTGGGCTACGGCAGTTTTGTCTATTTAAGCAAAACTGTCGACTAGAAAGCTCAATCGGCGGCGGTGTAAAAGTTGGTGATGAATTTAAAGTATATGTTGATATCGTCGAGTGAATAGGATTTGATAAAATGTTCGCGGAGTTATACATCTTTTCATAAGTATCCATTTGAGATTTGCATAGAAATCTGTTGGCTAATAAATTGGATACTTGAGAACTTTGTGGTGAACATGATCTTCTTTCATAAAGCGAACACCGCCTTAATCGTCGTGTTGGAGATAGATCTGTATCAATGGCAGTACTTTCCATAAGTTTAGAGCGACTGCCTTGTGCATTTATCGATTTTGTGGCGCTTGAAGTAGCTGGTGAAATTGATAACACTAGCTCTTCATTCGAACACAATAAACTGGCGTTTGATGGGGATGGTAGAGGAAACTCAAAGCGACTATGGCCTTCATCTAATGTACTCAAGGGGGTAAAATAAGGAGTGCTTTTGTTGCTGTTAGTATTTTTGTCATAATTACCCGCATGTGTTTCCGTATTATCGTCCATAATTCTAGTCAAATGACCCGAGTATTTAGTATTTATTTTAGCTGAACTTCGGTTTTGATTATGAAGAACTAAGAGTTGTTTTTTGTGTGTGTCTGATGAAATCTTTTTTTGAAATTCGATTTTTAAAAATCCTATCTTTTCTTTTTTTGTGTAGCTTTGATTATTAGTTGAAGTTTTGTTGGTTTTTCCAAAAGTTATGTTTTTTACCCAATAGATTACTAACACTAGAAAAAAAGCAATCCCAAATATTCCGATTACAGAACCGTTTGAAATTTGTAGCGATTTGTTGCTCAATGACAACACATCAACTTGGTCTATTTTACTATTTTCATTCAGAATATTAATTTTTCCGGAAGCGCTTGGTGTATTCAAAGGTTTGGTCCAAGCAAACTGTGCTCTGCCTGATCTATCGATTGGGGAAAAGCTTCTTTGTTTTTCAGGAATGCTCTTTGTTTTAAAAGTTTTCTTCAATTTTTGTTCTAAAAGATAACCTGTTTTTTTTTGCACTTGTTTATCTTCAATATGATCATTAGTACTCGACAATACATTATCCGGTGCTTTTAATTTCTCATTTAAACTGTCATTAAAACTATCCAAGTGTCGGCTCTTGTCGATATTTGATTTGGCAGAATTAGATGATTTATCTGTTGACGGGTTCGATAGTTTTCGTCCTTTAGAAGAGTGCCGTGCTGCTAGTTTACCGTAATGCAATAATCTGAATGCAGGTACAGTTCTTGAGTTAATGCTGTTCGACTTTCCTGATTTAGGCTTTTCTTTGATTAATACACCCTTTTTAAAATCCTTGGAATGGATTTCTTCAAGGTTTCTGGGTTCGTTAGTTACTGTTTTATTAAATGTATTACGTACACCGTTAAATATACTAGTTAAACCATCAAAAATGTTTATGGGTGGTTTGCGATACTGAAAGTCTGTATTTTCACTAAGAGAATGTTGTGAAGTTTTTTTCAAAATATCTAAGATTGTTGGTTTTTTACTACTAGCTTCACTTTTTGATGCCATACTGCACTCTTTTTTATCTGAAAATATTATATCAAATAAGAAATTATTGGTCGAAGATGCTTCAATAAGATTTTCTGAAATAATTTTTGCTATAAATTAGTTGTTAGACCATGGTAATCTCAATAACTAAATTACTATAAGATTTTAACTACTAATAGTATCCCCGCTTATATCTTACTTACATATCTTCTAAGTGTCTCTTCGATTAGCAAAACAAATATTTGCAATTTCCTTTTCACATTGTTATGATATAGTAATATGGACTTGGATAGCAAAGACATTAAACAAAAAAATGATTTCATACGCGATAAACACAATGCAAACGAACTTCTAGCAACATTTTTATAAATTTTCTTATTTGAATTCATGTTGTTCCACACAAAAGAAATAAATATAAACAGAATTAAAGTTTACAACTTTAAAACACATAACTACATATCATATGGTAGCACAAAAATTGACGGCGGAGATTTTCAATTTTAATATCATACACTAAGTTTAATAACTTAGATATTATATTATGATATAATAGCCCAGAATTGGAGGTTTCTATATAAACACAATTTTAATCCAATACTTTAGAATGCCTACATTACTAAAATAACCGCTTTGAAGTTTTCAAAGAGGATATAAAAAATTGTGTTGGAGGGATATCTAAATCGATGTACAGATTTTTTTTTTAGTGAAAACACTTGCAGAAAATTCTTTTGTACATTGTACCTTAAATTTGACAATTTTTTCAATCGTACGCACAATAATTCACTTTTAAATGATCCCAATTATCCACTTTCAAACTTTATATCAACAGATGCTGTAAAATTAATGCATTTAAGTATTGCATATACATATATATATATATATATATATGAATTGAATATATATCTAAGTATATATATATTATATATATATATATATACATATATATATATATACGTATATATAGGCACATGGGTATAATGGATAAAATGATTTTTAAATGTTAGACTGCGCATATTTTATTTTCTTTAGTGCAACAAAATGTCACAAATTGATTTGTTTAGGGTTGTAAAAAAATGCGAACGCTCACTAATATATTTTGCAAATATGAAAACCCCTGAAAAATATTAGATCACATGATTTGTTGATACATATTTTACATCACCAAACCTTTCGTTTCTGACAATATATCTTGAATTAGATACTTATAAAAATTTATGACGATATTTTAAAATTGTCTTTTTTACGCCTTGGTCTGTGAACTAGGTAACAGGTATAAATTATTTTATCCATATTTCTGAATGCTATTCATAAAACTTTTTTTTTACAAAAAAATAAAATCGAACAGTTCCGTTTTCTTTTTGCTTTTATCAATGACTCGGTAATAAATAGAAAAATAATCGCGACAATTTCTTTTTTTCACAACGTGGATACATTTTCCCGAAGGCCTGCAGTGGTACCACCACAAATAACCTATACAAATAAATAAAAAAAAAAAGAGTGGTATTTCACAAACATTCTGCGCAGGAATCAATCAACGGGGAGATAGATATCAAGCATTCCAACAAATTTATCCCTTCCAAGAAACTTTGTTTCCAGTGTTTTTCTCATATCACTAATTAAAGTGTTCCAAATATAATAGAAAAAGTTATATGATGTAATGTTAAGTAAATAAGCTGCACACGTTTAAATCTTTACATAATATTGAGATTTTTTTTTATCAAGAGCCGCGAATCATTTCCAGTATGTCGTTTATATAAGAATTCAGATTTTTAAATATATCAAAGCTCCATTAATTTGATAAATTCCTGTTTGACATCCTAGCTTTCTGAAAGCTAAAATTGTCCCAAGAATGCTTCATTTGTGATATTACTACAACGACGGTGGCAATTTTACTTGAAGGGTTATAGAATTTTCTGTACGAATTACTTTAAGTTTGAATGCTTCCATTTTCCACGAAATATGTACATCATTGATTGACAGTAGAAAAATTTCAATCAGATGGGAACTATTTCTTTCCCTCTTTTATACAATCTCTTCAAACAATAATCGTCATAAATGCAATAGAAATGATAGTGTCATATTGCTTGTATTGTTTTTCATATTGTGCGGTGTATTGTATAGTTTAAATATATTAAACATATTTTGAGAAATGTGACTTTAGTGAAAGCACCTGTAGCAGTTCCTTTAAAAAATATCAAACATTTTTTTTTTCTTATGATTGTAAAGTTTTTGTAAAAATAAAAAAAAACAAACAAGATTGCCGAGCTCGTCCTGGTTTTATATACGATACCGTATGCAGTAAGTCAATGGAATGTTATAAAGAGCCGATTAGAAATGACAAAATCTAGCACTTGCGAATATTTAAGATAGTTCACGAAGTGTATAAAAAAAATAGATAAACAAAAACAATATATATGTATTGATTTTGCCCATTATATACGTATGTTTTAAATAATCTCTCATATAGGCGTAAAGTAGGTGGTAGTACAATCTGTGCTTCACTATTTTTTAAATATTTTTTTATCCATAACAACAAAAATATTCCACCATTTATATAAAAGAAGTGTATCCATCACATATAGAAATGGTATACATGCACATATAACAGAAAAATATGATTCATCATATTGCACCAACTAAAAACTTGTTATATTTCTGTATATGTAAATATAAAATTATTTGAACTTAAATTTTATGCATACTTTTCTTTTGAAATGAAAAGATAAAGCTGTTCTTGATCTGGTTTATTTCATAATATGAACGTAAAGTTTTGCCTTATTTACATTTTTAAGCTTCACACGTATTAATACACATCTGTTTTACGGCTGTTTGTTAAATGAATTTTTTTTTTATTTGTTCTTAGATTAACGAGTCCATATTAATTCGGTATGGATTTAGTAGATATTGATAAAGTCTTGGATAATTTGGAATTGAATGAAGAGCAATATAAAGACCGAAATTTGGTTACCAAGCAAATAAAACATGTAAACACAAACCTGCGAGCAACAGATATACTAGTAATGAATGCTTCGGTGTCTACAAATGATGCGGCAGATGAAAACATTATGAACTGCCAAGAGCCAATGGTCAATCCGACATGCGATCGAACAAATAGATTTATTGGTGTATCTCAGGTTTTCAGTAGTTTAGATGACTACCGTCGAAATGTTGAAAGCCTAAATGCTGATATGCAACTTTACAAAGCCGATGAACCTGATGAAATTAATGTCTATCAAAGCTCCGGAAGTTCCTGTCAAACAGAAGAGCTGTATGCAAAAACTAAAGGCAAAAATGAGTTTGAAGAGAATCAATGTTTGCAAGATGACATCAGTAAATTTGATGAGGAGCGCGGATTTTCATCTAATTCCATAACAACATCATCGTCGTCATCATTTTCATCTGGTCCTTCTTCTGCTTTATTATCAACTGGATCAGAATCTCTTTTTGATACAAATTTAATGGACAAAAGCTCCTTGCTTTTTCAAAACGATGATGGCCATGTAAAATTACTTGACAATAACTTAAAAAAAGAAGTGGAAAATAAAAATGATTATGGTAAGGAACCGCAAAATTCAGAATTTGATGATTTGGCTGTTGGTTTATCGTCGATATCTTTAACAGCACAAGCAAATACACTGTCTTCTGAAATTATTAGTAGCAAATGTATTTTAAAAATAGATAACATAAGCTCATCTCTTTCTCTTTCGCAAACCAACAAAAATCTATCGAATAGTGAGGATTTAGTGGAAAAGACTAAGGAATCAATTAATAGTGCCGACCAAAATGTATCCAACTTTAAACAGGCCGCTTTAGAATCTGATAGAGTGGGAACTGTTTTTACAGCAGCCCAACAGACATCACAGCAAAATGTAATGATAACGTTTGGTTCTACTATGGATGAAATATCTGACACTGAGTTAGATAGTATTCTCCAGGAAATCGATTCTGAAATGCCACAAACCGGTTTTGAAACTGGTATTCCTGATAAGGAAAAGAAAAAGTATAAAGTTGATCGAAAATCGGTTTTATCAAATGAAGATCATATAAAAACTGCAAACAGCTATTCATCGAATGCATATATTGATGAGAAATCTGAAGACATCACTAATATTGAAGGTTTACATGTATATACTGTTGAAAATCCTGAGACTAGAAATGATGATGGTGAAATTAATGACTGCAAAGTCGTTGATGAACATTGTGAAGATGATGAACAAGAAATAAAACACGAGCAATGTACTGCACAGAAAAGACAAAGGCCTACAACACTCGACTTGCCTATAAGAAAAATTAATTTGTATGCTTCCGCAGGACAGACCCCACCTGGGACACGGAGTTATGACCAAGTTACATCGAGCTCTGAGGAAGATACACCTGAAGATAGAGTAGGCTTACTTCCGAGTGATGAAAAGGATAATTTAAATGATGCTGCTGGCCACACACCTCCAGAACGATCGGATAGATCATTAGTAGACAAAAACTCAACGGATGAAACCATAAACTCAGCTATTAACTATGACGAACCAATGACAGTTGCAGACAACACAGGAACAGAAAACTCAACCTTAGCGCAAACGATTAATAGTGATATAAATCCAAATTTGGGAAAAGTACCACCCATTTGGGTCCCAGACCATGAAGCAAGCTCATGTATGCAATGCCAACATAAGTTCACTTTATTAAAAAGGCGTCATCATTGCCGGGCATGTGGCCAAGTCCTTTGCTCTGTTTGCTGCTCGCAAAAATTCAAATTGGAATTTCTCTCAAACCCGGAATCAAGAGTATGTGTGCAATGTTTTCTTATTCTTACAAAGTTGCAACAACAAATGGAACAACAGACAACTGTCCCAACGGTGGCTGCTGTGCCATTACCACGAACACCTAACCCCAACAATCCCATGGAATATTGCTCCACTATACCTCCCCATCGTCAAGTTAATACCCAGGCCTTATCTAATCCAACAGTTATCGTGCCCGTGGGAGTCTTAAAAAAGGAAGGTAATATAAAGAAAAGCCGCAAACGGAAATCTGTTATGTTTAGTGATGGCATTCGACCAGGCAGTGATTTAGCCAGCTTAGATGGAAAGTGGAGTGACGCTAAGCATGCTCGTAAGTCAGTTTCAACTAGTTTTTCAGATAATTCTGCTAACACTTCCAATGTTGGAACTAGTAAAAGTAAGTACTTATCGCCTGTTTGAATATAGTATAATTACTCATAGTTTATTTATTTTAGTTGTTACTAGAAACAATGCTAAGACATTGGCATTGTTGGATGGAAGTGATAATTTTATACCTAGAGGCGAACATTTATTGCCGCCAATATATACTTCAGAAAAATCCGATAAAGTATACGAAGATGTGCCAAACAATGCCGATTTAATTAAACGATTACACACTGAAAGTTTAAAATTTGTAGTACAAACTAATTTTTATGTATATGTTAAAATTTCTCATTGTAAGTCAACATTTTATATATCATAACCTATCCAAACACAAAAATGCATTATTTCAGTAAAATGTTGCATCAATAAGACAGTTATTAATTTTACAACAAGTGGCCTACATCATGTAGGTAATGATGAAATAATGATCCTATTAGAGCTTGATAACTCCAATGAAATCCCGAAAGACATTTTTATTCATTTAAATGAGATCTACTTGGAAGCAAGCAAAGGTCATCCAATCACAGAACTTGGCTTCTCAATGCCAAAGGATCTACTTTTTCTAGGCTCACGTGAACATGGTGGTTTTCTTTTTATACGTTCAACTTTTCAGTGTTTACAAGATGTTCAAGTACCAAATCCACCTTTCCTCATTGGAGTACTAATACATCGGTGGGAAATACCATGGGCAAAAATTTTCCCACTGAGACTTATGCTTCGTCTTGGTGCTCAATATCGTTACTACCCTAGCCCACACATATCAGTGAGAGAACGTGAACCAGTTTACGCAGAAATAGCTCAGACAATAATTAATTTGCTAGCAGTAAGTTTTTAAAATAAAATATGTAAAAAGTTATGTGTTAAAAATAACTTTATAGGATTTCCGTAACTATTCGTATACACTTCCAACAATCAAAGGAATGTTCATTCATATGGAAGATAGAAGCACGAATATCTTAATCCCACGGAATCGCCATGATGAAATCTTGAAAGCTATCAACAACTCAAGCGATCACATTTTAGCTATGGGCGCAAATTTTTCCAAAAAAGCTGATGGTCACCTAGTCTGTATTCAGAATATTAAAGCTGAAAGTACGGACTCACATTCATACTCCACTCAAGCTATAAATATACAAGGGCAGCCTAGAAAAGGTACTAGTGCAATTACTTAAACTAAACATTAAATATACTTATTTCATTTCTAGTAACTGGGGCTAGTTTTTTTGTACTTAATGAATCGCTTAAAACAACAAGTGGACTTTCTGGTAAGTGTAGCATTGTAGAGGATGGGCTTATGGTTCAAATACTACCTGCGAAAATGGTGGAAATAAAAAATGCACTAGTTAACATGAAAGATATCAATATTATTTGTGGACCAATTGAAGGTGGTGAACAACACACGGAGGTTGTTCATATACAGTGGATTGATGATGATATAGACATTAACATTGGGTAAGATTTGTGCTTCTTGTTAATAATCAAATAATGGAAATTATTTAAATTTATAAATAAGGGTAAAATCTCCTATAGACGCAAAGGAAATGGATGGAATATCGAGTATTAGGGTACATTCAGGTATCAGTCTCTCTAATGGCAATCATACTTTAAAATGGACTGAGCTATTTCTATTAGAGGTAGATTTAATTTGCTCATAGAATTATGTGTAGTATATTGCATATTTTTTTTATTTCAAAGGTCAATGAAAGTGATGAATTTTCTGGGAGTAAATCGACAGTTGATCTCTCAAAAGTATCCGAACAAATCGCAAAAAATGTAGCGGTGGCTTTGCTACCATTTTTAGATCTTTTAGCGGCTAATGGTAATATCAAAATTGGACTACGTGTGACATTGAATCAAGATAATGTAAGTTAGTTGAATACGTAGGACTAACATTGGCAGTCTTTAAGTTCCCACTTTAACTTTTTGATTTTAAAAGTCATAGTGATAGCGTTAGTCACACTTTTGTACATATTAACGTTAGTACATTGAAGCTCAAGTTTGTTTGATAGATTTAAGTTATCCTCCAGCCACCTATTAAAAACTAACGTTTAGTCCTGAACGAAAACCAACATAGTATTACATAATTATGCTTGAAAATATCAACTCTAATCTAATATATTTTTTACAGGTGTGCTACGAGGCCGGTAGTCAAAATGAGAAACTACCCCCTTTATATATGAACGCACTGGACAATGAGCTAGTTCCAATTTTGCATAAGCAAGCAAACGAAATTGGAAAAAATACAATTTTGGAGTTGGTTTTTTACATTTTGAATGTCTAAAAAAAATATATTATTAAAATAAAACCAGGTCTATCTATGTTTATAGGAAATAACCTCTTAGGTATTTGATGGAAAAATGTTAAATAGATGTATATCATAATAAAAAAGTATATTAAACGGCAGTTTTTTTTATTATGAATCCCCATATCTAGGAACGTATAAATGTGAAGACTGACTACAGAATTGATCTTGTGAAGTAAAGGCTAGTGGCTGGGTGAGTAGGTAGTAAGCTGATGGTCACCTAGTCTGTATTCAGAATATTAAAGCTGAAAGTACGGACTCACATTCATACTCCACTCAAGCTATAAATATACAAGGGCAGCCTAGAAAAGGTACTAGTGCAATTACTTAAACTAAACATTAAATATACTTATTTCATTTCTAGTAACTGGGGCTAGTTTTTTTGTACTTAATGAATCGCTTAAAACAACAAGTGGACTTTCTGGTAAGTGTAGCATTGTAGAGGATGGGCTTATGGTTCAAATACTACCTGCGAAAATGGTGGAAATAAAAAATGCACTAGTTAACATGAAAGATATCAATATTATTTGTGGACCAATTGAAGGTGGTGAACAACACACGGAGGTTGTTCATATACAGTGGATTGATGATGATATAGACATTAACATTGGGTAAGATTTGTGCTTCTTGTTAATAATCAAATAATGGAAATTATTTAAATTTATAAATAAGGGTAAAATCTCCTATAGACGCAAAGGAAATGGATGGAATATCGAGTATTAGGGTACATTCAGGTATCAGTCTCTCTAATGGCAATCATACTTTAAAATGGACTGAGCTATTTCTATTAGAGGTAGATTTAATTTGCTCATAGAATTATGTGTAGTATATTGCATATTTTTTTTATTTCAAAGGTCAATGAAAGTGATGAATTTTCTGGGAGTAAATCGACAGTTGATCTCTCAAAAGTATCCGAACAAATCGCAAAAAATGTAGCGGTGGCTTTGCTACCATTTTTAGATCTTTTAGCGGCTAATGGTAATATCAAAATTGGACTACGTGTGACATTGAATCAAGATAATGTAAGTTAGTTGAATACGTAGGACTAACATTGGCAGTCTTTAAGTTCCCACTTTAACTTTTTGATTTTAAAAGTCATAGTGATAGCGTTAGTCACACTTTTGTACATATTAACGTTAGTACATTGAAGCTCAAGTTTGTTTGATAGATTTAAGTTATCCTCCAGCCACCTATTAAAAACTAACGTTTAGTCCTGAACGAAAACCAACATAGTATTACATAATTATGCTTGAAAATATCAACTCTAATCTAATATATTTTTTACAGGTGTGCTACGAGGCCGGTAGTCAAAATGAGAAACTACCCCCTTTATATATGAACGCACTGGACAATGAGCTAGTTCCAATTTTGCATAAGCAAGCAAACGAAATTGGAAAAAATACAATTTTGGAGTTGGTTTTTTACATTTTGAATGTCTAAAAAAAATATATTATTAAAATAAAACCAGGTCTATCTATGTTTATAGGAAATAACCTCTTAGGTATTTGATGGAAAAATGTTAAATAGATGTATATCATAATAAAAAAGTATATTAAACGGCAGTTTTTTTTATTATGAATCCCCATATCTAGGAACGTATAAATGTGAAGACTGACTACAGAATTGATCTTGTGAAGTAAAGGCTAGTGGCTGGGTGAGTATAGAGGACTAGATTTTGTGATTTCAATTCTGGATGAACACTGCCAATCTGGTTAATTGCGTTGTTGTGTTGGTATATAGCTATGATTCTAAGGGAAAATAAGTGGGATAAATAAATTCGTTTACGTCACGAATTGGCTATCTCCGTTAAATTTCTCAAGTGTCGAACTTAAATTCACATTAGATTGCACACGCAGCAAAAAAGGTAATTCCGCAAAATTCTGTTTCTCACCCAACATGACAAGCGCTTTTTAACGTATAAAGCAAGTAGAAGCACTTCATTATCGTCCTAGAAAAAAACTGAAGACAGAAATACATAAAAACTTCACCGGTTAGTTATGCACGGGGAAAATTATGTCTATCATATCCATTAAATTTTTTTATTCCAATCACGAAAACTATACACGTGTATTATAATTTAAGACAGTATTTTATACATTTATTTGTTACAGTTGGCAATGCTTTTCTTACCACTACATCTAACTTAGCTCATCCTGTTTTTTTTTTTATATTTTCTTACGGTTTGCGATCATCATGTCATGGTATGCAATACATTTATGTACATTATTTTTTGGATATCTCGTATTCCACTTGGCTCCCACCAACAAAAATATGAATTTGTTCAGTTAACGCACAGAATTTGGCCCGTTGTGTGCGGAAGTTCGTGCGGTAAATGAAGTAATTAAAAACATTTCCTATAGTGTCGAAATTTAGGTGACATAAACCTTGAATCGTTTGCCTGGCGTGTAAAAATGAATGCAGTACAATTTATATAGAAAAGTGAAAACAGGTTTGTTCTTATATCCGCATCAAAAAAGAGATATGTATCTGTGAAAAGGAATACGGTGTTAAAAAATCGCGCGCGATTGACTTACCAAAACAAAAGTCTTTAAAAAATATATATTTCAAAGCAAATAAAAACTATTAATAATAAATAAAAAACTGTGCTCTAAATATTGCGAAGCAATCGTCTTTGTTTGCTTAAAGTTTAATTTTTAGTTAAAAAATGTGTAAATCAAAAAATAACGGGAAATAATAAAATATAATGAATGAAGTCGAAGTGAATTTTGTTTGCTTATTTTAAGCAAATATGTGATTGTCATGTATCTTAATGCGGTGTAAGTCAAATTATAGCTATAGCTTGCCTGATACTTAACAAATTTGCAAAAACTAAATTACATCCTTACGCAAAAAGCTCAACGAAGCTCCAGATTGAATGAAATAATCTATGCATACCAAACCTAAGAAACTATCTAATTTGCATTTGATTTCCTATAAATTCCGGTAATGGTATGTTTGTTTTTTTTTTTTAATAGATTACGCATTCTCAAAAGTAAAATCCAAACGTTTACATATTTTGGCTGAAATGAGAAATGCATAAGTGTTTAATAAAAAAAAAAAATAAAACTTCAGCTAAAGTTTTTTTTTTAGTAATCGTTATACCATAAAAATAGTTCGGGCGAAACTCGCCATCACTTGTATTACAGATACAACCTATCACCCTCTATCAACCCACACCCAAATGAGTCCCAGAGTAAACTTCTTATATACCACACGCATACTAACAAGTTGACAGTGGCCGCGGGGCTTTGTAAAATGTTGATATATAAAAGTTTGTTCTCTTACCTTGTGTCGCAGTTTCCCACTCATTCAGTCTAAGGAATTCACACAATCTTGCAACAAAAACTATGCATCTAATAGCCCAGCACCCTATAAAGCAGTAAACTAAAGAGTACGTCTAAATAATAATATTGCTAAAAACACACATTGCTTGTAAGTTCTGTCTTGTAAAATTGTCCCAATATCTATCAACATGCTAATTTTACAAGCTGATTACTATTTTTATTTCTTCACATTATTTATATAAATACATTTTTTCCTTTCATTTATTTGTTTTATTTATTTTCATTATTATTTTTTTATAAATCTGTGTTGTGCATATAAATGAATAAGTAACAGACTTCAGTGTGAGTAATTAGGTGTGCATCCAGTTCGCTCATGTTTAACGCGAGTTGGCCTGAAAGATGTGTGTACAGTAAAAATGTATGCGGCTGGCATCCAAAATCTTGTTAAGCGTTTGTTTTGATTGTTATTATTTTATTTTTTTTACATTTGAGTAAATCAGTAGACTTTATGTCTTATAAAAGTGCAGTTGGTACTTTGTTTTGCTTAATATCAAAATACTAGGCATGTTTGATTTTATATATGTTTGCATAAAAGAATCGACTAAATAATTAAGATAAGTGTATGTATATCTGTGCCTATATGTGGTTCTTAAACACATTATGAAATTGAAAAATTATTTAAAATGTGAATTTGCATATATTTTAATATTACTATATGACAGAAATGAAGAGATTTCATTAAAATACCTGATAATTTTTCACTAATCGTGAACACGGTTAGTATTAAACTCTAAACAAAAAGTATTGTTATTTGTGTATCAAAATTGCGGCCTTTAAGAAGTATGTATTCAATATTCAATAGGCGAGGTAAACTTCGAAATATTAAAGAAATAGTGAGGTTTTATGAAGTTTTAACCAGGTTCGCCGATATTCTAGATGAAGAAATAATTGCATGTAAAAAAAACCTTTATTCGATTTATCAGACGCATACTCGGAGACATTTAATCAATTAGATTTATTTCAAAAACCTTTTAATTGATATATTCAGGTAACAAACAATTTTTCTTTTAAGAAAGATAGCGTTAAGCCTCCGATATGAATCGGGCAGTAGTTTATTTTTTGTGTTTTTTTTATAAGATACAGATAAACGAGAATTGTTTGTCTCAATTTATATCTAAAAGACGTTATCAATTTATATATTTATAATTTTATTTTTTAACTCGTCACAATTTGATAAAATAATTAAGGCCATAGCACCTATTAAAATTTTGTCACTCATATTTCTCCTTTATAATTGACTTGCCTTTTTTTATATTGAAAAATATTTCCTAGGATCAAAAAAAAAGTTACAATTATTTTCGTACGGTGGCTAGTAAAAAGTAGATGCGACTAAAAGGAACGGAGTGGAAGAGAAAAGTCCTGTCCTGACATACATGAACAAAAGCTAAGAAATAAATAAATAAGTAAGAAATAAAAAAACTACATCTTACTTCACATAGAATATTTTATGACATTGTAAATATCCAACGTGGGTTTCAACAAACTCATTCGTAAGTTGTAATTTGGCAAGCTTCCAAAAATGAGCACACTAGGGAGTTTAAATGTTTAATCATAGCAATATTGAAAAGAAGTCGTATTATTGTACGTGTTATATGTTACAAATAATATTTTGTATACTTTCTTTTATCGTGTAAAAGTAAAACTGTTATACCTTCCGTCATATCAAGTTATAAAGTAGACATAAATAAATGCATTCACTCAAATTTAATTTTGTCAGTCTTTTTATTGCTAAAAAACATTTTTTGGCACGGTTTATTTGATTCTCTTCTTAATATTAGGTTTTCAAAAGAATAGTACTGAAACAATGTTTTTTGGTAATTTTTTTTTTAATCAGTGTAATAGCACATGCATTTAAAGTAAGCAGGTGCTTTATTTATTTATTCGCATAAATACTTGAAGCTTATGTTTTTATTTTTATTACGTTACTTTAGTGTAGGTAAGTACTCGATATACACATGCATGTCAGTCCTATCTATTTTAAAACGTCGCACAAGATTTAAGAATGAAAATAAGAAAAGTTATATTTACGTACAAGTTTTTACTTATATATAGATATGTATGGATGTATGAAATGAGATGAAATATTTTGGTTTTGAATGTGCTATTTCTTGTTGAAATGTATTCCTTAATATAATGTATAGAAAAAATATTCTGTTATTCAATTAGTTAGCTTATCAAATTTATTTTAAAATCATACTTGCATTGTGTATTTATGTAGTTGATATTCATAATGCTAACTCAAAGGCTATCTTTATTGTTAGTTTATATTTGTTATATCATGTTTAATGCAAACTAAAATAAAAATTGAGTAAATATGCGTATTTTACTTGCGTCATTGGTAAATAACGCTGATGTGCCATAATAATATATTGGCAACCTGGAAATATATCAATATACATTTAGTTGCATTCACTTCAATTTCGTGAAAAATAAACGTGGGTAGCTATTACTGTTCGTGTCTAGAAATGATTATATAAGGAGCAACATTGCTTTTTAACTTTATAAAATATTTTATTTTTATACGACCCCTGCATATTTATTAAAAGAACTATAAAAATCGTCTCTCAGAGCACGAATAAGAAACCGAAGATTGCAATTGCACGTTATAATATACAACCCATCGAGTAAAGTTAAATTGAGAAAAATAAAGAATTGAAAAGTTATTATGATTTATACTAATTGTAATTGCTTGTAAATTAAATTAGTCGGCTCACTCCCCTTGTATTTTTATTATTTTTTACAGAACAACTCCGTATAGTGAACTTACCAGTAGTGATGTAAACGACGGTACGATCGTATACCTCACGCGTAAATAATACTCTCAATTCTATTATAAAATATGAATATTTCGACTTCCAAACACAACTTCCAGTTCTATTACAGTTTTTTTCATATTTTATTAACACAACTAAGCAACATGAACTGAATGATTGAAAATATTATTTAAGTATATACAAAAAAAAAACTTAAAAATATGCAAGTAGCAACTTTATTTCGAGATAATGTAATACTTTCAAGATCAGAAAGTACTATGAATATCTCGTCAGAATCTACATTGACTTCTGTTGAAGAGGAGGAAGAAGATACAGCGTCTATGTCTAAAAAGAAAATATGCGTTACTTCTGATAGTAAGCTACCATTGGCTGTATGTTCTCTAGTGAGTTTAGCCTCCAATGCATTGCTTGGTAATGATACTAGCGCAAAACATGAAAGTGTTGTCAGCACCGAATTGGGAATTGAAAAGATTGAAAAGGAAAGTAACAAGGACGAAAATAGTTTGTTGCAGAGTAGTATTGTTAAGAGTGATTCTGTACCTCTGTCTGATGAAAGTAGTAAAGAGGGTCAGGAAATTTCAAATGATAAAACGCTTTTGTCTTACGAAATCAATCCTGTTACATGTTCACCGTCATCCTTAGACTCTAAAGGACCTCAATGTGATACTATAACAAGAGCTCCTTCATCACCGTTAGATAGCTCTCTGATAACAAATAAAACAGAAAAAAAAATATGTAAATTAAGTTATGATGACTGTGAAGATAGTAATCACGTACCTTCTAGTCAAGCGACGACCTTACTCCTCACAGAAAATAAAAATTTTAGTAGGACTTTTTTCGAGCAAGAGCAAAACTTTCCTGAAAGTGACCAAACTCAAAGGGACATAACCTCCTCTCCTATTACAATAAGAGAAACTCATGGTTGTGGTTTAAAAAACTTAAGTAATACCGATGAAATGGAAGCAGAAAACCTAGTAATCCACCAGCATAATCATATGACGTCGGTACCTCGAAAGTCATCTTCTAATGATTATAATATGCGTCATTTGTTAGAAAAAGATGAAAGCGGGAAACCGCAAATAAATACAGAAGGCTCATTAAATCCAGAGCTTGAATATAAGCAACAAAAACATTTAATTTCCGAAACACAAAATGAAATTGTAAACAACTGTGTGAAGCAAAGGCAGTATACTGACACCCATCATTATAATGAATGTCTTAATGTCGAAGAACTATCGCAACAAAGTCAGCAACAAATGTCTCAAACATCATTAGATTCAAACATGGCAGAATATGGAAAAACTGAGCAATTATCATCAACCATGAACATGGCTAACCATATGGAGCATCAAAATCAATATCATATAAACCAAAACCAGCATCAAGTGCAACAACATCAGAATGCACAGCAAATTTATTTACAACATCAAGATCAACAGCATGTGATGCATCATCATCATCAACACCAGCAGCATCATTCAGAACTGATGGCTTATCTACATCACCAAGACCAGCAGGCTATGCAACATCCCCAACATATACGTACATATCAACATTACCAACAGCAACGAATGCACCAGTTACCCCCTCCGCAGCAATCTTCGCCGCATCATCAACAAAAACACACTCCTATGACTTGTATTGACGACCTCATGATTGACGATTTTCACGATGATTCCCACAATCGATATAAATTGTAAGTATAATGAAGTAAATTATTAATTTCCTAAGTTCCACAAGCATATAATAATAATTTTTAACCGTTTTAAATAACGTTTGTTTGTCTTTTTATTATTTTTTATTTGTAGGCTTTCTCCGACAGTGAAACATGAAAGCCAAGATGATGGGTATGAAACAAGTGCTGGTGATGTTTTAACCCCCAATTCACATTCATCTTCACATTCGATGACTCCTCAACATCAAGTCCATTCTACGAATTTGGCTCCACCCAAATGTGAAGATATATCCTCGACTCATCACATTGATCCAGATCCATACAATTTTATTGATGACGAAATAAATTCTAATATTCGAATGATGTCTCCACCCAGTAACGGAATGTCAATAGTTCTACGACAACAAAGTTATGGTAGTCCTTCGGAATCAACCAGACTTTTAACTGAAGAAAGACAAATGCAACTAAGAATTGAAGGTCAGCACATGGTAGACACAGGCAATGTACTACGAATGCAAGTTACAAATGTTGATGATATAAGTGGCCCAATTCCAGTCCCGAAAAAGCGTGGACGAAAAAAAAAGTCGGCAGAGGAGCTATCAACAAGGTAAATTATAAAATTAAATAATGCAGAAAACTTTTCTTAATATCATTGTAATAGGGTGATATCTGGTGGGGTCCTAAAGCCAATTCTCCAAAAGGAACGCAAAAAACATGACCGATTTAATGGTATGCCCGAAGAGGAAGTTTCAAAAAGAACTTTACCTGATCACCTGGCTCATAATTTAGACATTATTATAGTGAGTGTAATTTCTTTTTTGATTCAAATCAAGTTCGAACATGGTCTATTTTACGTTATAATGTGTGTTTTATATGAACAGATTGGTATCAACCCTGGACTTTTTGCGGCCTATAAGGGTCACCATTACGCTGGACCAGGAAACCACTTTTGGAAATGCCTTTATCTCTCTGGCCTAACACATGAACAAATGACTGCAGAAGAAGATTATAAACTACTTAAAATAGGAATAGGTTTTACAAATATGGTTGAAAGAGCAACGAAAGGATCTGCTGACCTGACGCGGAAGGAAATTAAAGAAGGGAGTCGAATATTACTGGAGAAACTAAAACGATTCCGACCTAAAATTGCAGTTTTCAATGGAAAACTTATATTTGAAGTGTTTTCTGGAAAAAAAGATTTCAACTTTGGACGTCAGCAAGAATGTGTTGAAGGGACAGATACGGTAAGAGTTTTGACGATTTTCATTTAGATAAAAAAAAAATAATAGTCTACATTACTTATAGTACATGTGGGTTATGCCTTCATCTTCAGCTCGCTGTGCCCAATTACCTCGCGCAGCTGATAAAGTCCCATTTTACGCAGCCTTAAAGAAATTCCGCGATTATTTGAATGGGCTCATACCACATATAGATGATTTGGAATGCGTTTTTAGCGACCCTAAGACAAAACATTGCTGTGAATCTGAAACAAAGGGAAATTTATCGCCAGTAACAGGTCAATTTATGGCACCAGATCCTTTAAATAGTGAAAATCAAAGCCTTGTGTATAACAGTAATAGAAGTACTCCAGAAAGAAATAACATCACAGATTTGAGCACAAATCTCAATAATAATAATAGCAATGGAAGCTTTATCCATAAAGCGTCGCCGATGCATGCATTAGTCAGTGGTAGTGATAACAGTGGTGCTTGTGGATCAGTAATTTCTCGAATGAATAGACCAAGTCCTATGAGTATTTGTAATAATACGACAAATGTATCATGTAACACTGGTACATCCCAACCTGAGAAGAAAAAACGAGGCAGGCCAAAAAAAGTTAAAGGTATTGATGGGGACGAATGCCCTAATCCACAGAAAGTACGCAATACGAATTCCCTAATTACGACTAACAATGATATTTTAAATTTAACACTCATGGGAGAAAATGGAGAGATACCAAAAAAGAAAAGGGGTAGGCCAAAAAAAATTAAAATGGATGTTTCTAATAATCTCGGGCAAAATACTGCTACCGGCAATAACTGCAACAATAGTAATGTTACAAGTAACTCTTTAGACAGCCTCAGTGTGCTAAACGGAGCAAAGGCAGACACATGTCATCATCGCAACAGCCCTAACAGCATAGGAAACCACCAGATCCTAACAATGAATAATTGCAATCAATTTAGCCATCAAACACTTTCCCAAAAGCAGCCACTGCAAAATCAAAGACTGTTTACTTCACCGATGCATTCGCCGAATACTGTTAGTTCCTATTGTCCAGTGGCAATGAATGCTGCAACGACCCCACCGACTGGAAATACAAACTCAAACAATTCGAATTTAGGTAACAATGCAGGTTACCATCAACAAGCGCTTGGAACCGCTCATAATATTCAACCGCATCAGCACAATCACATACTTCAACGTGTCCAACATCAACTTCATATACCTCCTGCAATGTATATGCCATCTCCTAGCCATCCACCACTCCATTCATCAAAATCACCGCATTATGGTTCATCGCATTCAGAGTTGTCAGCAGAGATATCTGCTGCTATATCGTCTGAGCACCTTGGTGAAAATCAGTCAGATCCATCCCCAGCTGTATCTGCAGTCGAATATGATCGTCCCGAAAGCATAGCAAATGACGAACAAAGTAATCATGATTTGCGATATCCCAGCCCTCAATCTAATCCTGCGGACCAACAACAAAGTGGAAGCTCGGCTCATCATCAAAACTATCATGGCATATACCATAATTCAAACTCGAATCAAACTTACATCTCTACGAGCAATAACGCTTTTTCAGCAAACACTTCAACCGAAGCAAGGGGGGTTACAAATTCAAATGACGATACAATTAGGTACATCTCAAACAATCGAACACATACGTCGAATAGTAATACTAGTACCCCGCAGCCTCAAATTCAATCCCAACAGCATAACATGCATATTTCAGACATGACATCAAAAAGCTTATCAGGATTAGAATCTTTAGTGGATCAGATACCAGCAATATCTGAGAACGAAGCATCAAATTCTTTAAATGCTACTGTAGGATCTGCTGAATGCCGCAGCAAACCTGATTCTAATGAAGAATTTTCATCAGCAACTTCCGTCGGAAATGCTCCTGGAAATTCTACTTCTGGCGGCATAGGCTGCATTTATATACCTCCATACGCAAATCTTAATTCTTCCTCTTCTTCATCACCAGCCTTATCAGCTACTTCAAATGGTTCTATTCTTTCACCTCACCATTACCCTGATTCAATTTATTCAGCAGCAAACTCATGTCCCTCAGTAACAAATACTAATAACATAAATTATAATGGACTAACAAGTAATTTTTCTGTTAGCAGTCTAACCTCAAACAGTTATCCTGCAAACTCATATCATACAAATCTAATGGCAGCGGCTGCAGCATCTTCCTCACACCATATTACAACTGCAGGTCCTGGTAGCCCTATGTATATGGACCCGCATATGCCAGTTGCAGTTGGCTCTATTTACCCACACCCCTACTCTCAACATGCAAGTTATAGTACATATGGACCAGTTCCACCCCCTCCGCCACCGCCACCGCCTCCTACACTGCATTTACCAAGCCCAAACTATCCTTACGCATACTCAAACAGTTCGGGGTACCCGACCCAGTCAGGTCATCATCACCCTTCACACACCTCATCTAGCGGATACCCTTCAATGTTCGATAGAATTAAACCTGATATAGGGTTTGGTGGATATTGAATATAAAATCCGGTCGATTAATTATATTTTCTTAGATACATATAAATACAAAATGTAACGAAATGAATGCCAAAATGGATTCTAGCTCAAATGTTAAATAATAACTTAAATAATAATTTTAATCCGTCTGATTCTGAAAAAAGTTAGAATGCAACAAAGTAAACCAAACATTAAAACCATGAAAAGAGAAATCTGGTTAAATGGTTCCTAAGGTTATCGCCATAATTAAGATGCACATCATCATAATTAAATTTATAAGCATTTATTTTTAATCCATGACTATTTTTTTTACTTTTGCACAGTCAGATATTACCTAATCAACAATCAGACGATATTAAATTAAATAGCATCTTATATCCCCATTAAAAAGTAATGATCTTTTTTTACAGTTTCTAATCTAAAACATTTTATGAGTCACAAAGTATCACAAATAAAAAAATTAAATGTTCCTTTCTACTTCAAGAGGTTGTTATTGCTGTGGGTTTTAGTTGAGATTTTCATGTATGCATATATAAATAATTTAAACAAAAATTGAAAACAATCAATTATTTTTCTGAAAAGATTTATCACTATGTTATACGAAGTATAATAAACTGGTTTATAGCGTGCTTGAAAACAAAACAATTTTTGACTATGCCATTAAATAATGATAAACTTCCCAACTAATTTTTATTAAAATACAGCAGCCCTTTTCTTTGAATCTGTCTTAAAAATACAGATTAGATTACCATGCAAGAAAAACAAAAAAAGCAATGGATTAAGTAGTTTATTAGTTTGTAAGTCAAAAGAGAATGGTCGCGAAGCAGCATCTAGAATTGCTAAATTAAGTTCAAATTCTTCCAATCAAAGTTTTAAATAGAAATTAAAAACTTGTTCCTTATTTTCTATTGAAGCAATCATAGCATAAAAGAAATATCAACGAAATATATAGAAAATTAACAAAGAAATGTATTTCTTGCCTTCGCAGATATTAATAATGATGAATAAATATTTAGATACACACCTTTTGCTTCTAGATAAATTATTTGACAATATACATGTATGACTGTGTGGAATATTTAATGATGTACATAGTACTTACACACGTCTATTGTATATGTATATATACATGCTTTTAATTGTAAATTCAGTAAATATTTGTGGCCATACTTAGATACTTATCCAAACTTTGATACTTAATTAAACATCTATATTTAAACTAGCTAAGTATCTAAACATGACAGTGCATAACATCGATTCATATGCAGGCAAATATTTTTTAAATTTGTTTAATCCTCAGTGATGTTTGCTATCCTTGTAAATGATATAGTCAAATAGATGTTATTTTATGTTTTACTAGAACAAATTATATTTTCATGATTGCCTAATTGCTACAAAACTATAAAATAATAAATGAGAGATTTTTTTTATGATTATTTTGGAAGATCTACGCTTATATCAATAAACGAGGTCTGTTGATGTTTTACCGATAATCCAATACACATCTCAACACATTTCTGTAAATACATTTAGTCTAAGAAACAAGTTTGAAGTACTAGCAACACTAAGAAAAAATATTTATTTTTATGTTTAGAAAAATATATACCCTATTTAAAATTTCCAGGCTCCTTAAACCAGTTGATCGTAAGGTTGAAACGTCAATCAAGAATATTATCTAATAGATCTGATGAACTTGATAGTCTGAAATCGCAAATCAAGTTTAATGTGCAACCACATAAATTGTATAAATACACTATACAGTAAATAAAGAATTTAATATATGATATGTTTACATGTCTACATATATATCTACTTACATGCGTGTATTTATGGTATAGATAATTATTTACGTTTATTGTAATACAATAAATATATATATATATATATAAATTTGTATTGCTATATATAAATGTATGTATATATATAATTGTGAAAAAGATATAATTATGAACAGGGTAAAATTGAGGGTGATACATCTGGTTTTCTTTTTGAGAAAGGTTAAACCGACTATAAATATTATTTCTTATATGTAAATTTTAATCAATGTGTAACAGGATACGTAAAACTACTAGTGTACATTAAACATTTTAAAAACAAAACTTCAAATTTTGTGCGCTTTCGATTTATTGTTTTCTTAAAGAAAAGTAAAAAACTAGATATTTTTCGAAATTTTAAATATATCAGTGACCGTACATATACGTAAAAGAAAACATACATTATGCATATTATGTCACGTCTTATGTGTTTTGTAGCGAATAAAATCACTATTCCTCTTAAAGTGAGTGTTTAAATTAATAGAAAAAAGAATAATTACTCAAAGGCCTATTTGTATTCTACCAAATTGAATATATTTGATTCAATATCTACATATGTATTGAATTATGTATGGTCAATTAGACAGATTATAGAATATTCTAACAACGATAAAAAAAATGTTTGTTTTGTCTACAGAAACACATGCCAAAAACTGAATAAACGTAATGTTAATAGTATGTTTTTGAAGTCAAAATTAGAATTGGAAGATACTTTTTATAATACTCATATCTACAGTAAAAATATAAGTTTCAGGAAACATAGCTATTGTAATATATTATTTATACCCATATCCAAGCCATTACAATATGGATGTATGTATATATATATATAATATAGCGAGTGTCTGTGTAACTATATAATATATATGTATATTAACATTGTTAACATATGCTGTATATACTTACCCGTTATTTTATTAACATTATACTTAATGATATTAGTAATGCAAACATAAAAGATACAAACAATAAATCAAAAACCAGTGTAATATTCTGTTCCTTTTTAAACAACGCAGTTTTCTTTATACGCAGCGTGGGTTGTCAATTTCTGTCTGCCGTTGTTGTAAATATGAATTATCTTTTTGGCTATTTCGAGACGAATGTTATCATCATAGTCAATGGACTTAGGTAAGTCACGTAGTGCTAGCTAGTTAAATCAAATGAAGCAGAAAAAATTCGTGACTCACTGTTGGTAAAATGAAAAGAATTTAATAAAGAAAAAAAGCTGGACACAGCAACGTGCAGGTTATGGTAACTGCACCTAAATGGCATTCTAAAACTTGTATAAAAGTGCAAGTAAATTAACTATTTGGTCCATTAACTTGTTTAAGTACTTGCTGTATCTAACAGCTCTCATTTGATTAAAACACTAACTGTAAAAGAATCATAAGATCTGTAATCGCAAGCAATAAACGATCGTTTAGTTTTCTATCAAATGTAATACAGCCATTTTCGATTCTGCCGTGTAACCATTGAAATAATTTCAATTTCGTCTCGTTTTTCCTTGTGACCACAGAAATTTGGTTTGGCACTTTCGCAGGTGCAGCCAGAAAAGACTTTCAAATTTTTAATATATCATTTTTATTTTCATAAAAATACGGCTTAAATTATGCCAGGAAATAATTTATTAGTACGATCCCATTTATCGGATAGGAACGTCAGACTCGATACGAAAGATTATACACCAGCATTAGCAATCTCACTTTTGACAGAATATTGTAAGCAAAGACGATCAAATTCAGATGACTTTCTTTCCAGATCCACAATGACATCACTTTTCGGGTAAAACTGCTTTAATTGTTCCAAGTATCTTGCGATAACCTAAGGAAAAAATTAAATTAATAAAATACAAATTAATATGCTTTATGAAATACTTGCATCATTGCCTTTTCCCATGAGATGACAGAGCACTAACATATTGATTAATGCGTCATAATCATTATGTTTTTTTGCTAACGCTTCTTTCAATACCGAATCAGCTTCCTCATAGCGTTGCTGACCCAAGTGACATATAGCTTGGCCATTTAATAAAGTTGCTGTGGGCTGATATTTTTCACAGAATTCTTGGAATATATGAAAAGCGTCTTGCATTTGCTCTGTTCCAGTAAATATTGCTATCCACGCTTGCGACAATTGAGTAAGCGTTGCATCGTCACTCAATTCCTGCATTTTAGCAAGAATTTGTTTTGCCATGTCAATTCGATTAAGTGACAGCAAACATTGTATAGAAAGCGCCATTGATTCTAGATTTTCGGAGCCATGAAGAATTCTAAGAGAATATAATACAAAAATCACAATATGAAAATATTTTTAAAGTAAACAGAAGTTCAGTTCTTACTTCAAAGCATTTTCGTACTGGTCATCAAAGCAATATACAATCGTTGCAGCTATTCGCCAAATATTCGTTTCTTTATCAATTACAATTTTTTCATTTAGATGCTCCAAAATGGTCTCAATATTGGAAGGATTCTCAAATGCATCATACACATACCGTAAAGCTAAAAGAGGAGTTGAATCATCCTCCTTAATATCATTTCTTATCAACCTTCCTGAATCAATAGCAAGGTAGGAAAGATACATGTAGGACAAAGCTTCAACGTCAATATTGGGTTGTTCCGGAAGGATGAAATTAATAGATCCCATAAAATTGCCAATATAATACTCGTTTCGAGCATAGAATAAAGTAGAGTTACAATCCTCTTCAGTACTAACAAGCTTACTCATTTTATTCACTTTAAAAAAGCACTTAAGGAAATAATAATGAACGCAACAGCAACAAAATCACGGGCAAAACACCTTACAAAAAAATGGCCACGCAAAACTTTAACCAGATATCAACTTGTAAGAAGATGTTTAACATATGTGTTTTCACATATAGCTCCTTAGAATTTATCAATGATACGCACATTTGTTAAAAATTTAGCGGCAGACACACACATGTAACTACATTATAGAATGTATAAATACGAGTGACTAGCGGGGTGCACACCTTACAATTTGCTTGATGGAGCCAAATCGTAGAGTGTGAACGCTCTTTCAACTTGCCATCAGATTTATCATACTGAAGTTCAATTTTTTCGACTTCTTCGAATGCTTGATGATAAATCATAAGGTGAGAACAGCTGTCGCGCAACTTAAGAGCATTTATTTTAGTTTTTGGTTATGAATTCAGAGAGTGATTTTCGAGATTGAGCGGAAGAAATGATATGAATAATTATTTTGCGCTGATTGAGAAGTATGGAAATACATGTTTCAGTGTTGTAATTTGTGTTTTTCCTCATTTTCAAGTATTGCATTACTCACGCGCTCCCATGTTGAAGCTTTGTATGTTTTTCGCAAATGAAGTCTGTCAAGCACTTGTTTAGTGTGAGCGCTAGGCATTAATTTTGATCGTCGAGCAAATCGTACGATAAATTGTAAGGTGTGAACTCCGCTATTAAACATGCTTAGTACTACTTTGGCTTTGATTTCAACTCTTTCTAAAGGAGAGAAAAAAAGTCGTTTACAACTAAACACAATCGCCTCAGCAGATTACAAGATGTACGTTCATAGTAATAGAATATGAAAATATGTGAGAAATTTGAAGAGTAATTTTACGTACAAAATATGTTTTTGTATTTGTCCTGAGTCTGGCAGCACTCGAAGTGGTAAAAATTGCCCTACTTGCTTTTCACTTTTTTCTTTATTTCATTATCTAGCGTTTCTTTTATTCTTCCTTGCGGCGAGTACATTAGTTGTCAAAGCAGCTAAGTTTGCCGACAAAGTTTACACAAATGTGCGTATTGTCGATAGATTTTAATAACAATTGCAATATGCAATTGATAAATGAAATAAAAGTTAAATTCATAAATTGACTCATGACTATTTAATTTATGGTTTTGTTCTTTGTTAGATTTCACACCAGTGATAATTAACCCTTGTGTTTTGTAATGTCTGGGACAATTTTGGAGAACTTAAGCGGCGGGAAGCTATCTGTTTTAGTAGCAATTTTGTTGATATGCCAAGGAATATGTTTTCTTATTGGTGGTTTGATTGGTAATCAATCTTTAATTACAAATACAATACCTTGACATGATTTTGTTTAGCTCCCGTACCTGCTAGTCACCAAAATATTTTGGGAATGGTTTGTAAAGACAATCCCGAAAAACAAAATGATACAAATTTTTGGATTTATTCTCGTGGAGCTGAAAAATGTAATGAAATACCGCAAGAAATGATTCAGAAACATTATACTAAAATGGCTAATCAGATAGTATTCGTATTTCAAGTAAGAACATATTTTTCATTACAAATCTTTATATATAATACGCTTCCTATTCAATAGATGCCGATTCCACGTGAGGGCCAAGTCCTGGACTATTCAAGATGGCAACAAAATCTAATAGGTGTTTTGCAAGTTGATATTGCTTATGACACTGATATATTAGTTGGTAAGGTTGATTTAAGAAAAAAAATTAAGTTGGTTGATGAATGTGATTGCTATGTAGATCCCAGAAGTGAACTAACCATAGACGCACGCCTTGCTTATCGTAATAAAGGTGATCCTGATGGCTTGTGGAGACTTTATGCTCATTCCGTAGAAAAAAGGTTCCTTGAGTGTAAACCTAGCCATGTAAGTGATTAAGTAAACAATCGGATTTTTATTAATTTTTTCTAAGATAGGTTTCTAACCAAGAGACTCTGTATTCATGTGAAATGATTCCATTGTTTGAACTGGGGGCTCTACATCATGATTTTTATTTATTGAATATTCGATTACCTGTGGACACTGACATGAAACTGAATCTGAACATAGGACATTCCCATGAGCTCCAATTAACTGCCATTCATCAGAATGGCGGCTTTACAAAAGTTTGGGTATCGCTAAAGACTATATTCTTTCCATTTGTCGTGGTAATTATGACTTGGTTTTGGCGCAGAGTACATATTCTGCAACGGTCACCAGCTTTATTAGAGTACATGCTTATTTCCCTTGGAGCGACTTTAACATTCTTGAACTGTAATGTCACGTAGTAAACTTTAAATTGGGATAACTAATTTACCTTCTTTTCCTTAGTGCCATTAGAGTATATAACTCTCATTATCGAAATGCCCTATATGCTTTTGTTGAGTGATATCAGACAGGGAATATTTTATGCAATGCTTTTGTCGTTTTGGCTAGTGTTTGCTGGGGAACATATGTTGGTAAGATATAAAGTAAAATATTTTTGTGCAATATATTATAAAAAGAATGTTGTTTTATTTACAGATTCAGGATTCTGGAGAGAGAAATTCATTACGTATTTATTGGAAGCATTTGAGCGCTGTTGTCGTCGGATGCATATCTTTGTTTATTTTCGACATATGCGAGAGAGGTGTTCAACTGCAAAACCCTTTTTACTCAATTTGGACAAAACCTATTGGTGCTAATTTAGCAGTAATTCTTCTCAGTACATTTATATTATTCTTTCACTTATATTTTTTTATTTCTAGCTTGGATTTATTATTTTAGCGGGTATATCTGTTGGAATATATTTTTTCTTTCTTTGCTACATGGTATGGAAAGTTTTTATGGACATAAGTATCAAGCAGACTTCGCTGCCATCTATGTCCACAGCTCGGCGTTTGCATTATGAAGGTCTTATATATCGCTTTAAATTTCTTATGCTGGCTACATTAGTTTGTGCTGCTCTAACTGTAGCAGGATTTATAATGGGACAAATGGCTGAAGGGCATTGGAAGTGGAATGATAACATCGAGATTCAAATGACATCAGCCTTCTTAACTGGCGTCTATGGAATGTGGAATATTTACATATTAACTCTACTGATACTTTATGCTCCAAGTCATAAGCAGTGGCCCAATACCTCGAGTGGTAAGTGTATTCTGCTTATGCTTGTGTGCTTGTGTTTATCCTTTTCTTTTTAGACAATATAGTCAGCGAGGAGATTGAATTTAACAACTTACCGTCAGATTCGAACCCAAGTGAAATATCGTCTCTAACATCTTTTTCACGTAAAGTCGCATTCGACTAAGATGTTAAAAACGCAGCATTTGCAACTGTGCCAAATTTGAAACGTGCATTTTCTTAGTTCTTTGTATGCATTATTATATTTCTCTTTTATAAAATAAGGTTGGAATTTTCATGTAATCTCAATTAAAACATAATCAGTATTAATTATAAATAATTAAATTTCTTATACTAACTTTTTACAAAAAATGTTTTTTTTTTTTTTGGTAAATATGATTTTCATTTCTCTTTTCAACTTCAGCATAACAAAAATATCGTCGGGCTGTGTTGTACCACAAATCTACTGCAAAAGTTACCATATTTTATGAACTGTTGCAATAAATTCGAATAAAATTAGAAATACGCTCCAAAAAATTACAACTATTTTCATTATAAATATACCAGCTCGAAAAAGACGAGTTAATACATACCCACAATTTTGCTAAGCTACATTAACTCAATAATCATATGATTTATTGTATCACGTATTAAATAATATAGTTTTTAAATCATCAGGTAGAGATTGTTTCATGCTTTCAATTTGCCGCAAAAGCTGTTGACGTGTTTCAGCGAACTTTTGAGAAGCCAAAATATCACAATTTCTTTGTGCGACTCCATGTGTGGTAGTAGATTCATTACAGCTTTCTGTAGAGCATAGATTAAGTTTTTGTTTCAATTTTATGATCATATCTATAATTTCAACTTCTTGCTTTCCTTGCGCCCATTGATTAAGATCCTAAAAAAAAATAGTTATTGGGTTGGTCGTATAGCAAAATCTGAACTTACTGCGCCTGAAAGTGCTTGAAGTTGCAGCTCTTGAAGTGTCTGTTGCAATTCTCGATGGCGATTTTCATACCACCCTTTAAAATTTGGCGAGGTAAAGAACTTTTTGTAAAGTCCTTTCCAGTTTCCTTTTAAAGGTGAAGTAAGATGAGGGCCCGACTGTTCTAAAGTTGCTAGGAAGTCGTCCTGCTTAAATTGATTTGGACTTGGTGCTGACTTGAAAGGGCTGATATCTTTTTGTAAAGGCATTAACGATGCCATATATCTTTCTAGTGGTATCATAAAACTTTGTGTGAGCTCAAGAAAGCTTCGCCGAAGTAATGTAGATTGAACATGTTCTGGTCGCTTTGTATTGATCCCAATCAGAATTTTTTTTATTAAACTCTTGTCTTTTTTTAAAAATGGTTTGTACTTAGTAATAACGGTCGACGCATTGTCAGTGCTTATCATTCGCTTATTAGGGTTTGTCAGATTACTGTGTGCAGATGAACTGCCACTATTCGGTGAAGGTACTGGGGTCAGAGAATGAGATATCGACGGTCCGATTGATGTTTTTTTTTTGCTGTCATTCGCTGATATTCGAATCATATGCGGCCAATCTTTAAAAAGTTTTATGAAAAAAGGGTTTGTCACTCCAATAATGATAGACGGTTGTACTGAAAATTGGCTATATTCTCGCGTGAACTCCTTGAATTCGCTATCATGGATTGTGAAATACGGACGTGATTCGGCACAGTATTCAAGCGGTGCAATGAAAGAGACAAGAGATTGTACCATATGGGACGTATCAGTTGGCGACGATCCCACAACAACTATTGGTTCGGCTGTAAGAACTAACTCCCACAAAGTGTAGATATGGGGAATAATATAGGATACACTTTGAAACGTATCTATTTCACTTACTGACGTCAATACTTTAGTTTGTAACACATGATCGTTGTTTAAGTAACGAGTAATTATCTCCGTTGTTGGAAGTGCGGCAGAACTATAATGACTATTACCACTACCACTCTTACTATTCTTTTGAGGAATAACTGTTCTATAGACTGTATCAAACAGTGGCAAACTAAGAGATTCACCTGCAAGTAAGGGTGGCCATCCACAGATCTGTTTACAAGCTGATTCAATTACGCTGAACCCATCACAGAAATACTTCGGAGCTATTTGCGACAAAACCTCATAAAATAGATTGAAAAATGGTAATCTCGTGAGAACTATAAAGCTCTGAAAATAGTGAAACTGGTAATCAAATGTCACAAATAGGAAATTAATCTCAAACCTTTTGAAAATAGCCTCGCGGCAGACTTGCCTCCTTTCTCTGGCGAAAGTATACGAAGCCCCAGTAGTGGGCCTTATCAGCTTTTTGTACTGTTATACATTGTGTATTAAACCGCCTGTGTTGGGGGTTCAGTTGTGCCTTCCTATGATTTTCATTACTGATATCTGCTGCCAGGCGCAATCGAACATGGAATTGAGTGTCGCCCATACAGCCGGAATTTGAGTCCGGAAAAGCTAAGTAACAAATATTCGTTTTCTCCTGTTCGGATGGTGTAAAGTGTTCTGGGTAAATAACCTAGAATGGAATGTTATGCCTATCAACTAAATTAAAAGAAATTCAAGCTTACCTCAATAGCCTGACCTAGCTCGAGATCAAACGTGACAACACACATACAATGAACCCACTCAGAAAATCGAGACCAAATATGACTTTTGCTTTCCAATGATTGCGTATTTTTTTGAGAGCTGGCATCGTCATTGTATGTGTTTTCATTTAATACCGTGGCTTCCATTACAGCTTGTTTCATTAAAGTTTTTGTGCACGATTATAACAAATAATTTGCATAGTTCATTATTGCTTGTAGACTTTTCATTCAACAATAATTTTGAAAAGAGCTCCGAGCTAGCAATTATATAAATTTCAAGTTCTTAACAAACTGCATTGAGAGACATTCTTTTTTTTTACAAACAATTAAATTAACTATTTAAAATGAGTAAATCTTTAATAACACTGGACTGGACCTATACCAATTTATGTGCAAACATACTTCATATAACAATTATTAGTAAGCTCTGAGGATTGGAGCCAACTACTGTCATGCAATGACATTTCTCTAATTTTAAGTACTTTTAATGTCATGGTTGCCGCCTGCTTGTCATACTAATAATATTACTAGAAATACGTACCAAACAAACGGAATAAATCGTTAATATTGTGCATCAAGTCCTCGCCTTTCTAACAACTCCCATACTTAATGTAAAAATATAATAATGATTTTGAAATTTGAAACCCATCCAATTAACCTAAACCACCCACAATAATTGCACAATTTTCGGAGTTTACAAAAGTTGTTTTAAAACGTTGGAGGAAGGAGTGTTGCCAGAAAATAAATAGGAGTTTACGTGTTGATTAGTGAATTACAAATTCGATTTAACGATTAATTTTCAATTATGAGGATGCTAGACCCTCAATATTGATTGTTCTCATGTGAAACACATTCAATCTACAAAAGCCGCACATAAACTACCCAAGAATCGCACAATTTTCAAAGTTTGCAAAAGTGCCATCGAAACTCGGAAAAAGTGCAGTGAAGTCATATATGAATTCACTCCATTTTTTGGCCTGATGTTGTGCACAATTTCAACTTTTTCAATGAAATATTTTTATGAAAAAATAAGTATGCAGATCGATGGGGATATGTGTCCTGATGTGTTCACCCAAAAATCTTTCCTTATTTTTCAGAAATGAGTGAATAATTGCATTTTTATTAAAAAGTTAAAATTGCATTTTCATCATGGCGAGCTAGGCATTGACGGCTCTAACAAAAAATTATTTTTAAGAAAAACTAAGTATGCAGGTCGATGTGAATATGTGTTCTGATGTGTTAATGCAAAAATCTCTTCTTATTTTTCATGAATAAGTAAGTGATTGCATTTTTTCAATAAAGAAAAAAACCAAATACATGGCTTCATGTTCTTCATAGCGAGAGAAGTATTGCCAACCATACATTCGTGACCATTAATACACTATGTTGGAGGATGAGGTGTTGCCAGAAAAACAATTACGATTTTACGTGTTGACTAGTGAATTAAAAATTTTATTTATTGCTTAATTTTCAATTATGAGGATGCTAGACCCTCAATATTGATTGTTCTCATGTGAAACACATTCAATCTACAAAAGCCGCACATAAACTACCCAAGAATCGCACAATTTTCAAAGTTTGCAAAAGTGCCATCGAAACTCGGAAAAAGTGCAGTGAAGTCATATATGAATTCACTCCATTTTTTGGCCTGATGTTGTGCACAATTTCAACTTTTTCAATGAAATATTTTTATGAAAAAATAAGTATGCAGATCGATGGGGATATGTGTCCTGATGTGTTCACCCAAAAATCTTTCCTTATTTTTCAGAAATGAGTGAATAATTGCATTTTTATTAAAAAGTTAAAATTGCATTTTCATCATGGCGAGCTAGGCATTGACGGCTCTAACAAAAAATTATTTTTAAGAAAAACTAAGTATGCAGGTCGATGTGAATATGTGTTCTGATGTGTTAATGCAAAAATCTCTTCTTATTTTTCATGAATAAGTAAGTGATTGCATTTTTTCAATGAAGAAAAAAACCAAATACATGGCTTCATGTTCTTCATAGCGAGAGAAGTATTGCCAACCATACATTCGTGACCATTAATACACTGTGTTGGAGGATGGGGTGTTGCCAGAAAAACAATTACGATTTTACGTATTGACTAGTGAATTAAAAATTTTATTTATTGCTTAATTTTCAATTATGAGGATGCTAGACCCTCAATATTGATTGTTCTCATGTGAAACACATTCAATCTACAAAAGCCGCACATAAACTACCCAAGAATCGCACAATTTTCAAAGTTTGCAAAAGTGCCATCGAAACTCGGAAAAAGTGCAGTGAAGTCATATATGAATTCACTCCATTTTTTGGCCTGATGTTGTGCACAATTTCAACTTTTTCAATGAAATATTTTTATGAAAAAATAAGTATGCAGATCGATGGGGATATGTGTCCTGATGTGTTCACCCAAAAATCTTTCCTTATTTTTCAGAAATGAGTGAATAATTGCATTTTTATTAAAAAGTTAAAATTGCATTTTCATCATGGCGAGCTAGGCATTGACGGCTCTAACAAAAAATTATTTTTAAGAAAAACTAAGTATGCAGGTCGATGTGAATATGTGTTCTGATGTGTTAATGCAAAAATCTCTTCTTATTTTTCATGAATAAGTAAGTGATTGCATTTTTTCAATAAAGAAAAAAACCAAATACATGGCTTCATGTTCTTCATAGCGAGAGAAGTATTGCCAACCATACATTCGTGACCATTAATACACTATGTTGGAGGATGAGGTGTTGCCAGAAAAACAATTACGATTTTACGTGTTGACTAGTGAATTAAAAATTTTATTTATTGCTTAATTTTCAATTATGAGGATGCTAGACCCTCAATATTGATTGTTCTCATGTGAAACACATTCAATCTACAAAAGCCGCACATAAACTACCCAAGAATCGCACAATTTTCAAAGTTTGCAAAAGTGCCATCGAAACTCGGAAAAAGTGCAGTGAAGTCATATATGAATTCACTCCATTTTTTGGCCTGATGTTGTGCACAATTTCAACTTTTTCAATGAAATATTTTTATGAAAAAATAAGTATGCAGATCGATGGGGATATGTGTCCTGATGTGTTCACCCAAAAATCTTTCCTTATTTTTCAGAAATGAGTGAATAATTGCATTTTTATTAAAAAGTTAAAATTGCATTTTCATCATGGCGAGCTAGGCATTGACGGCTCTAACAAAAAATTATTTTTAAGAAAAACTAAGTATGCAGGTCGATGTGAATATGTGTTCTGATGTGTTGATGCAAAAATCTCTTCTTATTTTTCATGAATAAGTAAGTGATTGCATTTTTTCAATAAAGAAAAAAACCAAATACATGGCTTCATGTTCTTCATAGCGAGAGAAGTATTGCCAACCATACATTCGTGACCATTAATACACTATGTTGGAGGATGAGGTGCTGCCAGAAAAACAATTACGATTTTACGTGTTGACTAGTGAATTAAAAATTTTATTTATTGCTTAATTTTCAATTATGAGGATGCTAGACCCTCAATATTGATTGTTCTCATGTGAAACACATTCAATCTACAAAAGCCGCACATAAACTACCCAAGAATCGCACAATTTTCAAAGTTTGCAAAAGTGCCATCGAAACTCGGAAAAAGTGCAGTGAAGTCATATATGAATTCACTCCATTTTTTGGCCTGATGTTGTGCACAATTTCAACTTTTTCAATGAAATATTTTTATGAAAAAATAAGTATGCAGATCGATGGGGATATGTGTCCTGATGTGTTCACCCAAAAATCTTTCCTTATTTTTCAGAAATGAGTGAATAATTGCATTTTTATTAAAAAGTTAAAATTGCATTTTCATCATGGCGAGCTAGGCATTGACGGCTCTAACAAAAAATTATTTTTAAGAAAAACTAAGTATGCAGGTCGATGTGAATATGTGTTCTGATGTGTTAATGCAAAAATCTCTTCTTATTTTTCATGAATAAGTAAGTGATTGCATTTTTTCAATAAAGAAAAAAACCAAATACATGGCTTCATGTTCTTCATAGCGAGAGAAGTATTGCCAACCATACATTCGTGACCATTAATACACTATGTTGGAGGATGAGGTGTTGCCAGAAAAACAATTACGATTTTACGTGTTGACTAGTGAATTAAAAATTTTATTTATTGCTTAATTTTCAATTATGAGGATGCTAGACCCTCAATATTGATTGTTCTCATGTGAAACACATTCAATCTACAAAAGCCGCACATAAACTACCCAAGAATCGCACAATTTTCAAAGTTTGCAAAAGTGCCATCGAAACTCGGAAAAAGTGCAGTGAAGTCATATATGAATTCACTCCATTTTTTGGCCTGATGTTGTGCACAATTTCAACTTTTTCAATGAAATATTTTTATGAAAAAATAAGTATGCAGATCGATGGGGATATGTGTCCTGATGTGTTCACCCAAAAATCTTTCCTTATTTTTCAGAAATGAGTGAATAATTGCATTTTTATTAAAAAGTTAAAATTGCATTTTCATCATGGCGAGCTAGGCATTGACGGCTCTAACAAAAAATTATTTTTAAGAAAAACTAAGTATGCAGGTCGATGTGAATATGTGTTCTGATGTGTTGATGCAAAAATCTCTTCTTATTTTTCATGAATAAGTAAGTGATTGCATTTTTTCAATGAAGAAAAAAACCAAATACATGGGCTTCATGTTCTTCATAGCGAGAGAAGTATTGCCAACCATACATTCGTGACCATTAATACACTGTGTTGGAGGATGGGGTGTTGCCAGAAAAACAATTACGATTTTACGTATTGACTAGTGAATTAAAAATTTTATTTATTGCTTAATTTTCAATTATGAGGATGCTAGACCCTCAATATTGATTGTTCTCATGTGAAACACATTCAATCTACAAAAGCCGCACATAAACTACCCAAGAATCGCACAATTTTCAAAGTTTGCAAAAGTGCCATCGAAACTCGGAAAAAGTGCAGTGAAGTCATATATGAATTCACTCCATTTTTTGGCCTGATGTTGTGCACAATTTCAACTTTTTCAATGAAATATTTTTATGAAAAAATAAGTATGCAGATCGATGGGGATATGTGTCCTGATGTGTTCACCCAAAAATCTTTCCTTATTTTTCAGAAATGAGTGAATAATTGCATTTTTATTAAAAAGTTAAAATTGCATTTTCATCATGGCGAGCTAGGCATTGACGGCTCTAACAAAAAATTATTTTTAAGAAAAACTAAGTATGCAGGTCGATGTGAATATGTGTTCTGATGTGTTAATGCAAAAATCTCTTCTTATTTTTCATGAATAAGTAAGTGATTGCATTTTTTCAATAAAGAAAAAAACCAAATACATGGCTTCATGTTCTTCATAGCGAGAGAAGTATTGCCAACCATACATTCGTGACCATTAATACACTATGTTGGAGGATGAGGTGTTGCCAGAAAAACAATTACGATTTTACGTGTTGACTAGTGAATTAAAAATTTTATTTATTGCTTAATTTTCAATTATGAGGATGCTAGACCCTCAATATTGATTGTTCTCATGTGAAACACATTCAATCTACAAAAGCCGCACATAAACTACCCAAGAATCGCACAATTTTCAAAGTTTGCAAAAGTGCCATCGAAACTCGGAAAAAGTGCAGTGAAGTCATATATGAATTCACTCCATTTTTTGGCCTGATGTTGTGCACAATTTCAACTTTTTCAATGAAATATTTTTATGAAAAAATAAGTATGCAGATCGATGGGGATATGTGTCCTGATGTGTTCACCCAAAAATCTTTCCTTATTTTTCAGAAATGAGTGAATAATTGCATTTTTATTAAAAAGTTAAAATTGCATTTTCATCATGGCGAGCTAGGCATTGACGGCTCTAACAAAAAATTATTTTTAAGAAAAACTAAGTATGCAGGTCGATGTGAATATGTGTTCTGATGTGTTGATGCAAAAATCTCTTCTTATTTTTCATGAATAAGTAAGTGATTGCATTTTTTCAATGAAGAAAAAAACCAAATACATGGGCTTCATGTTCTTCATAGCGAGAGAAGTATTGCCAACCATACATTCGTGACCATTAATACACTGTGTTGGAGGATGGGGTGTTGCCAGAAAAACAATTACGATTTTACGTATTGACTAGTGAATTAAAAATTTTATTTATTGCTTAATTTTCAATTATGAGGATGCTAGACCCTCAATATTGATTGTTCTCATGTGAAACACATTCAATCTACAAAAGCCGCACATAAACTACCCAAGAATCGCACAATTTTCAAAGTTTGCAAAAGTGCCATCGAAACTCGGAAAAAGTGCAGTGAAGTCATATATGAATTCACTCCATTTTTTGGCCTGATGTTGTGCACAATTTCAACTTTTTCAATGAAATATTTTTATGAAAAAATAAGTATGCAGATCGATGGGGATATGTGTCCTGATGTGTTCACCCAAAAATCTTTCCTTATTTTTCAGAAATGAGTGAATAATTGCATTTTTATTAAAAAGTTAAAATTGCATTTTCATCATGGCGAGCTAGGCATTGACGGCTCTAACAAAAAATTATTTTTAAGAAAAACTAAGTATGCAGGTCGATGTGAATATGTGTTCTGATGTGTTGATGCAAAAATCTCTTCTTATTTTTCATGAATAAGTAAGTAATTGCGTTTTTTCAAGCAAAACCAACTGGATTGATTTCGATACTCTTCCACACCATCAAACGATTTTTTGTACTAGATTTAAATTGCAGCGCTACAGTACCATTTTAAACTAGTATATATATAGCAGAGGTAATAAGTTCACGAGTTATTTATGTGTATTGCCGTTGGTTTCGTTAAAAAACTAAGAATCTCTTTGCCCGCCATATGCTTTAAACAGGTGGAATTAGCGAAAAATGCTAAACAGTCTTATCATGCAATTGCGTCAAATGTTTAACAGGTGCTTGCATTCAATGTTTAGCAGGTACTCATAATTAATAATCTCGTCCTAGTTGTAATATAATTTTATATACTTATAATTCTTATATTAGAAAAGTTTGTGTTGCAGGTATTTATCTCAACTGCTTCTGGATTTTTTTTATATAAATTGGGACAACCATTATCTAGGATTGATTTTTATCGGACTTTAGGATATTAATGCATACTTGGTTTGACAGGGAGCTCCGGACAAGATGGTATTTTGGTAGATGGCATTGGTATTTTGTCTACACAAATGTGGGTATAGCAATGAAACAAGAAGTTAGTTAAATAAATTTGCAGCGTTTTGTCACTCGTAATTTCGAATGTTTCTTAAATCAGCTCCTCAAAGATTAATTTATCGATTCTGCGCATTATAAAGTTATCGTAATGAAAAAGAATGGAACACTGATAGCTCAATTTCCTGTAAAAGCAAAAGCTCCAAAAAGGAAAATATGTATGTATGTACTGATTAAATAGAATACACTCAATTGTTCGCTCCTTCTGAGCTCGTACCCGTATTCTTTTGGAAAACCAGTGCGCAGAACCCGTTTTTTTGTAATATACAGGAACGCTACACAAACTTGCCTACCATAGTCAATCAGCATTTTAGCAGCATCACTCTCATAATGTGACAGTGCTTGCAATTATATTGTCTGTGATATACACAACTCTATTCAGATTAGACCTTACTCCATTGCTATTTTGCTTAAATGGCAACGTTTAATTTTTAATAAATTATAAATCAAGGCGCTATTGCAGTTTTTGTTGTTCTTTTTAATAACCAACCAATTCAGCAAGTACTCACAATTTCTTTAAATGTTATTTTGTTTTTTCTATTCTTCCTATTTCTCGTTTAAAAAAAAAACTAAAGCGCTTAGGAAAGAGAACATAAAGCAAAGAAAAGTAATATCATCTCGTATTCGTACTTGGAATAGTGACGGTTTTATTGATGTTAGTGCTTCGTAACCATATATAGTAATCGGTTGAAAATTCAGCCAGTCAGTGAGTTAGTACATTGGTAATCATTAGAACAATTTGTTATTCAAAAATACTTTCAATGGGAATAAACAGATTTTCATATATTTTTTTCTTCTGTAATGTTTTTTATGTATGCACAAAAAAGCGAACCAGAAATCAATTTACAGAAGAAGAGAAGTGAAGAAATAGAGATTTCCGGGCTTCATGAAGCCGATTTCTTGTGTAGTGCATTATTTCCTGTGATTATTTATTTTTTCACTATGCTATCGCTACGCTATTCTACAAAAAATAAAACCTGTAGACCATGCATCTAATTAACTTCAACTTAAAGATTTCATTCGTAAGAAAGTACAATTAGAAATGATTTCGTGGTTTTTGTATTGCTTTCGGGTGAGTACAACGTTCATTCTTTTTTAAGCTGTGCTTAAATATGTGTATGTACCACATAGAGAAAGTGTCTGAGCTCTAAAATGTGAATCACATTAAAATGCTATGGTGTGGTGATAACATCGATAACGAAGTAGCCTCAGTGAAAATTGAAATAAAACTTGTATAAATAGATATTCTAACTGTTAGTGATACAATTTAAAGTTTAACATTTGTAATGTGCCCAAGAAGCAATATTAAGCATTCAACATTTACCATTCAACATTTCTTACGTTTGATACTTATTGAAAAGAAAGAAAAATTAATGTAATAAATTTAGCTGCATGTTTATTAAAAATGTTGATTGCATCAGCTATTTAAAAAATCAGACAATGTTTACGCACCAGTAAAGGAATCATTTCTATTTATATTCATGTTAAGTATACAAAATCAACTTAAATTGAACTAATTTTGATTCTTGGTTTAATTTTTCTGGTATAGAACCATATATGTATATAGTAATATGTATATAGTATCTGACCTTACATATCTATACAGTCTATAAAGGCTGACTTTTAAAGTATGATTATTAGATTTACGAATAAACCCAGAAGCAAAACAAAATAGCTTAGACGCATGTATTTTATGTTGATAAGACTAAGCCTTATTTTACATAAGTTGTAAGTCTATAAAAACAAATATATGGACAAAGCAATGTGTGTCGATCATCAGCCAATAAAAGTAACAAGTTTTTTTTTTACTTAGCGCTTGAATAGGTTAAATTTTTTACCTATATAGTTCAGTTCTTGATTTAAATATGTCATGTAAAAGAGTTATTACAAGAATTACTATTATTTAATGTCCAAACACGTGTTGATTTGGCAGATCTTACTATGTGTTATTTCTGCTTAGAGTACTGCCGCTTGTTTTAGATCTGAAAATGTGTATGTGCAAGATCTAAAGTAACTAAATAAAATCGTAACTCTACGTTTGGTTAAAATCAAAGAGAACATGTAAATATTTTTTAATTACCAGTAAAGATTCTGGTTTTAAAATATTTCCACATTCGCAAGTTCCAAGTTCACATACAACAAACTAGAGAGATAATGATAATCGTTATTTTCTATGTCTAAATGGTCACGTTGAGTAATTTAGGTTATCATTTCTTAATATTTTTCACATATTTGAAAATGTGAGCCGTTCACAATCAAAGCGATGATTATATTATTATTCAGCTACAAAAATTCTTTAATTCCCATTAAATTTATACACCAAGATTTTTGCGCTGAATATGATTTAACAATTAAAAATTATAAGCTCTATCTTTTTTTCAGATAAAAAATCACAAATAATTAAAGTTCAGTCATATGTAGTGAACGTTCAATAAACTGCTAATCGATTCAACATTAGAGAACGTAAACACAATAAAATAGAAAATTAATTTCGGAAAAGTGAATTTCATACGAGATAAAGTTTTAAAAATGCCACTTTTTGGCAAAAAAGATTCCGGTAAAAAAGCGAAGAAAGAAACAAAAGATCTAAATAAACAAATTTTAATCGAAGACAAATATACTTTACAAGGATTGCTTGGAACGTAAGTACACTTTGATGACTTATATTTTTTTTACAGCTATATGTGTTTAAAAATGTGTTGGTTGGAATACAAAAGAACATGTGAGTTCAAAAGATGGTAAAAAACACGAACTAGGCGTATCGAAAGTTGCAGTCCACTTAACCCCATGTTTCATGTTTCTAAACTCATAGAAAACGCTATTTTAACAACACAATATTTTAATTCATCTAAAAAGAAGTCTATTTATTCTACTATACTCTCTTTGCAGTGGTGCCTTTTCAGAAGTTCGCTTAGCTGAAAGTAAGGAAAGTCCGGGGCAGCATTTCGCAGTGAAAATAATTGATAAGAAAGCTTTAAAAGGAAAAGAGGACTCTCTGGAAAATGAAATCAAAGTACTTCGGAGGTATGTTAAATATTTGTATACCTCTTTATTTATATTTAAATATATATAATACAGACATACAAATGTATATATATATATATTGCGCTAAAGAATTATACTTGTTTTTACCTTAATCTGTTAAATAAAGTAGTAGTATGAAACACTATTAGTTGCCTTTCTTCGGCTGTAGCAATATTTATCTTATCTTTACTGAAGGAGTCATTTTCATCTTATTTTATATATATGTGTATCTATATATATATATGTAAAACCTCCCCATGGTGTTTCACCTCAATCTTTGAACTCAAATAATAACAAGAGATATTGTTGCTTAAGAAATCATTTTCTTGCTTATTGGCAAAGAGGTCTTAAATGCCTTGGACACGTTATTTATGAAACCTTAACTGTGTTCTGTCAATTCGTGCTAATGATTGAGTAAAAAATTGTCCTTGAAACAAGCGTGAAGAAAATAGTTGAGGATATTAAAAATTAAAGCTTATGAATGATATGTTTGCGTAAAAATGCGATGTGTATTATTAGTTTTCTATAAATTCGCTTTTATAGTTATCTTTAAATATAATCTTTAACATTTTGAAAGGATAACTGTAGTAACACTAAAAGTTTCACTTTTATGGTGTGGAACTGAAAATGTTCAAATTTAATTTTTTTTTTAAATGTTTTGATATTAAAGCTGTAGTTTGAACTCTTTGCTTGTTTGATTAATAATAATCTGTACAATTTTTTCTGTCGTATTAATGATTTCTTCTCCTGATTGTATCTTCGCAACATTTGTTTTATTTAAAAATAAGATGAGTTTTTGTTTTTGAAAAAAACAAAAATAAAATTTGCATGATGTTTACTCTAAAGATCACACATTTTTCTCTTGTAGTGGTAATGAATAAAACATTGGAATATTTCTTTATAAAATTAAAAAAAAAAAGGAATATATTGAAGGTAGTCGATACTATGATAAGGCAAATAGTACAAAGGGGTCAGTTAGCGTAGTCTCACATATGATATGAATAAATTAAAAAAAAAAGTAATTTTTTACTCGTTTATTTCATTATGTTATTTAGGCTGGCGTTTTTTAGTTAAACCAATATTACACGAGAAGAGATATCGAATAATGTGTGATTTAAAAAGAAATTAAAACAATTATTTTAAAAATTTCAGTTCTTTTATTTCCAACTACTTTCCTTTTTCTTTTATCTCTATTTTTTTCTTTAGGTTCAGTGCTAATCAAAATGATGGGGATGGACCAAATGGACCCCGGTGAGTTAGAAAATTTATGAATCACATGTTCCATCAGAGGATGGGACTCACATACAAATACACACACACACACACATATATATATATATAGATATATAATACATCACACTACCACATCACACAACACCAAACTGACTAAAATACTAAAATCACGAAACCAGGAAATAACCTTTGAAAATGCCCAATGCATATCCTTATAAAAGTAGAAAAAGTGTAAAGCATATTGTTTTAAAAGAATGCAAAATATCAAGAATTCGCCCCCCCCTATGCCTTCAATATATTCCTTATTATATATACGTATATATTATACTGACGTATATTTCAAAATAAAGTATCAACATTCGTAACAATAACTAAACAATGTGACGATTTAACAATTAAAAAAATTTATAAAATCTGTTTGGAATCCATTTTGCTTAACATTGTCTTTGATTTTGTCTTTGAATATATAATTTTTTTTTATTATTTTTCGCACTGCATGAAAACATTTTTAAGTTTAATTATAATATTTTAATTTACCAAAAAACAATTTTCTTGGCAGACTAACACATCCAAATATAGTACAGCTCCTTGAGACATATGAGGATAAATCGAAAGTTTACTTAGTTATGGAATTGTGAGTACTCTAGCCTTAAGCTTGAATAACACCTAAATGAAGTATTATCTATATTCATGTCAATCGTTTTTCTTTTTTAATTTAAGCAAAACAAATATATTTAATGAATAATATAATAACGTATAGTAAGCAATGATTCCATTTTCACAACAGAGTTACGGGCGGTGAGCTTTTTGATCGCATAGTAGAAAAAGGTTCATACACCGAAAAAGATGCTGCCGATTTGATAAGACAAGTCCTCGAAGCTGTAGATTATATGCACGAACAAGGCGTTGTACATAGAGACCTAAAAGTAAAAACATTCCATCAAAGTATAAGAGTATTGTTAATAAATTTTGATTACAGCCCGAAAACCTTTTATATTATAGCGCTGATGACGACAGTAAAATTATGATAAGTGATTTTGGACTGTCTAAAATGGAAGATTCTGGAATAATGGCTACTGCCTGTGGTACACCAGGATATGTAGCTCCAGAGGTATTAGCACAAAAGCCTTATGGCAAAGCAGTAGATGTATGGAGCATAGGCGTTATATCTTACATATTGCTATGTGGTTATCCACCGTTTTATGATGAAAATGATGCTAATTTGTTTGCTCAAATATTAAAAGGTAAGCCTTATGAACAATTGCCCAAAAGTGTATTAGAGGTCTGATGCTTTTGAATACATCGTCAGGTGAATTTGAGTTTGATTCGCCATACTGGGATGAAATAAGTGAATCAGCTAAACATTTCATTCAAAATCTTATGTGCGTTAATGTTGAAAAACGATATACGTGTAAGCAAGCACTAGCTCATGCATGGTAATTCAATAAGTAAATTAATATCAACTACTTATGTGACGATCTAATTTTTTTAAGGATATCCGGTAATGCAGCCAGCAATAAAAATATTCATGGTACTGTATCCGAACAATTAAAAAAGAATTTTGCAAAGTCACGCTGGAAGGTCTGTTTGAAAGTGATGTTATAAATAAATTTTTAAGAATTTTTAATTGCAGCAAGCTTATTACGCCGCAACTGTTATTCGTCAAATGCAACGTATGGCTCTAAGCAGCAATGCCGCTAGCAATAGCAGCAATGCCTCCAATATTGAGTCATCTATGTCATCTTCAATATTGCCTGAATCGGGTGGTGCGGCATCTATAATAGCTTGTACCAGTGTAAAACCAGATGAATTGAGCAATATTAAAAACCAAGAGGGCATCCAAATGGATTGTACTGATATATCTTCATTTGTTAATGGAAGTACTGCGCCAAAATAGATCTATTATGATTTCACTTAATTTTTAAAATACCTGATTTTTTTTCAAGTTTTGATGCCTGTACAAAAATATTAGTCTAATATTTTTTTACTGTAGTTGCTTACCTATTTTGTAGTACGCGTATCACGTGTTATATTGATTTTAGCTAAAATACATAAATGTTACCATTTTTTTCTACATTTAAACTTTTATAATTACTTCTTATATTTTTGGAAAGATATGGTTGAAGATTTAAAATATATATGAGTGAACATATAAAACTACTTACTTTAAAAATTTCAATGGAAACTTGTAGTTTCTTAGCTTTCTACACTCAAAAGTTATTATTATACAACCAAAATACAAATTTATACTGTAAATATTCTATGAACATTTTTGGCCTCAATTTTCAAACTAGCTGATAATAAAATCTCGTATAAACTATAGCTTTAGCTATGGGCGTTTAATTCTTTAAAAATAGTCTAAGCAATCTTAAATAAATAAAAGGGATTCCCAAATTATCACGATATTGTTGAACTATTTAAGATGAGTTTTTTGTATTCTAGAAAAGGGAACGCGAAAAAGCAGATAAAGAAAAGTATATTAAATACTGGTTAAAAATATTAATAAAAAATAAAATCACTATATGAACTGTAGTTTTTAATCGCGATTGGTTATACATCAAGGCTCTTGAGTGAAACTCAAAGCATTTCAGCACAACGTATGTACAAACATTTTTAGCTTTGTTCGTAAGTATCTTGGAAGACTGCAAGGATATATAACTAAGGGGGGTGGAACAAAATTAATTTCTCCAAGAGAAAACTTCAGCAACTTCAGCAACTTCAGCAGCTTGATTTCAGCGAAAAAGAAAATTTAAATAAATAAAAACATAAAAATATGCATTCTGGTAAATATTATTTATTTTCCATTTCGATTTCTTTAACTGTACAAACATTAAGAATATTTAACATTTTCTATATTAATTTAAGATTTTCACTTTTTTATTTAAGAGAAAAGTCATACCATAAATATTTGATAATGATGTAGTTACTTTTATTGATTACTATTTATTCTTTCACCTTTGACTTCGTTTTTATTCACGAATATTGATAAAATGCAATGAAATTCTGTTTTTTTTACCCCTATCTTTATTTATATCATTTTCTATTAGTTAAGTTAAACTAAGCACTTTAACTGCTTTAACTTTAATAGAGAAAAAGATGTTTTTTAATATTTTTTTGACATCAAAAAGATTTAAAGAAAAGAATCAAAGGCCATCCAATTAAATTTAATCTATACACTTATATGCTATTAAATGTACTCTACTTTTACAGTTCAGTTCATCGAGTAAAATGTTTACAGTTAAAAACAAAATTAAAAATCATGTGTTTACCAATATTAAATTATAGTTCATAAAAATTAGGTTTTAATGCAAATAAACAAAACGTCTGTGGACTTGTATGACAATCTATAAATATTACTCGATCAGTTGTACAAAACTTTTTTTAAGATATCAGCTTTAATTGATTAGCATCCACTTAAATTTTTTTTCGGTATATATATTTGTTTTATTGTTTATACAATACTTTACTTATCTACATGTCTGAAAATTTATTAAGAGAAAACAATTGTCAATTTTAACGCTAATTCGCTGTAACCTTAGTATGGGAAGTTACATACAGTTTAAAAGCAATCGTTGTATAAAACCGTCCCGCTGGTTAGTGTGAACGTTTTAAAGTTAAGAAACTAGACCGGTAAGATTAATGGTAGAAAAATATATAATTGAATTTTTCAAATTCGAAATTTTTTTGAATTTTTGTCATTGATTTAGAAAAAGGGGTTAGGTTTTATATCCCTATTCAATCACATAAATGTTATTGACTGAACTGAATATTTTTTTTAAAGAAATGTAGATGGCCTCGTCAATTGGGTAACAAATATTAACCTTCTTTGGCAACAGCCGACTTTAAAATATCGAAATTAGAATTTGAATTCAGGAAAGAGCGAAGGCCACAAGTGTTTAATTGCAAAAAAAAATAAGAAAATGATCAAAGAAATTCAAAATTTCAATTAGTATAGAGATGTTGTATCTAAGCTTTGTTTTGTTTGCAACTACGGTAGTCCGGGTCAGTCTATATAAGTAAACGTCATGAACTTAGGGAAATTAACTTATTTAATTAATGCAGAATTCACATAATACAACTTAAAAATAATTTTAATTTTAATACACTAGTCCAACTTTAAATAAAGGGCAGTACACATTTTAAATAAATATTTAATTAGCCAAAAGAACACTTACATTTTAAGTCTAAGTAGTCAGCGTTTTCATGTCCTCTTAAAGGTATAGTTCTATAGTTTTAATTTTTTAAAGAAGATATCACAAACTGTATTTTGTTTACTTCTTTGTTTAAATTTGATGTTTTCTTTTAAAATTTTACTAGATAACTTATTATTTAGTTGAGTCACCTTACTGTTTACATTTATTTTATTTTTTTTTTTATAAGAGCTTTATTAAGACACAGTTATATTTTCGCTACGATTATATAAGTTTAGCTTGCCAAACAACTATCGTTTCTTAAAGTCTTTGTATTGATATTTTAGAGAGCAGTTTTTGATTCAATACATTTATCGGGATATAGTTGCAAAATATGTACAAAATCTGGTTTTCATATTGAGTTACAAATGAAAAAAAAATTTATTTCACATGTAGCATAAAAAAAAAACAAATTTAATCTAATTAAATTCTAATAGTGTTATAAACTTACGGAAATAATAACGATCACCATTTGAAGTGACGTAGGCATGATATCCAATTATACTACCTTGCTTTATATATGACGGCAGTGGTTTTAAAAGTTTATCATATTACAAAAATACGGTTGCTAAAACAGAATAACAATTAGTTGTTTTTTCTATTTTATCTGCAAAACAAAAAATGATCTCTGTTTGAAGACTTCATTTGCAACCACTACGCTATTATTATATTTTGGCTGTAATTAATAGTAAACAAATCTTAAATTCATGTATGTTAATCATACATACCTCTACTAATGAGATCACCTTCAAAAGTGAAGTATATTTTTGCTTTCTACTATTAATTGTAAGCCTGTTCTTCTTTTGACAATTCTTATAATATAAGTGTATATAAGATCAGAAGGCATAAAATAAAATTAAACTAAGCGCTTTTAGTTACTAGGGTGTTTTATAATGTTGAGTAGATAAGACCCTAAGAACAAGGAATTTATCTATTATATACGTACTTCACCTACAATATTTATTTTGGATTTTTACCATTGTTTCTATGTTCCTAAGGTAGCGTCATTTAAGTTTAGAAAGGGAATAGAAACAAATAAAGGGTCGGTTAGTGTATACAAAAAATATCATTAAAAGAATTATATAGAAAAGTATTCAATTTAGTATGAAGAATTCAAATTATAATATGGTAGGTAATTTTGAAATCTATGGATCTATTAAAAATTATAATCTAAATATATTCAAGTTAATACACTAATGATGATTTTTTTTAAAATTTAATAAAGTTACTATTGCCTGAACTAAACCCTATCTTATGAAAAACGTGAATATTTTAGTTATCATGATTTCACTAGACTACTGCGAGCGTAAATCATTCATGTATGTTTTTTTTTTTTTTTTTTCTGGATTTGAGATATATTGCACAATTAGCTAACAAATGATTGTTGTGTCATCTAAAGTTTGATTATGCGCAGTAACAAAATTTAGATAAATTGTATACCGAGTTGAATTTAATAAACGAACGAGATCTGTTGCCTTCTTAGTATTAATCGAAAAAAACTAATGAAACGTACTGTTGCTTTTTGATCAAGCAAAATAATATTATTAAATACATTCATCCAAGGTATTTCATTGAGATACCTGCTGCCGATCGCACCATGGTTCTGTTATTATCTTAAGCTAACTATGACTATGAAAAAGTTGGTTTTTACATTACAAATTATATTGGCAAGCAAGAACGCGGTGTTTGTTATTTGAATTATTATTGCTATTACCATCGTTACCTGTGCTTTGATGCTGTTGAGAAATAGAATGCTCCACATGAGAATGTTGATGTGAATGAGAATAATGATGATGGTGGTTGTGATGGAATAAATGCCTTTGTTGAGCTTGTTGCTGTTGTGGTGCAATCGATGTGCCTACAGAGTTAGCAATAGTAACACCACAATTATTTGAAAGACTATGCTTGGAAATATGATCAGTGGGTACTGATGATGTGCCATTAAATTGTGGTTGAATTATGGTATTGTTCAAAGTCATTGTATATTGGTTGTAAGATGAAGTTTTACTAGAACTGCTACATGATGAACTGGCGCCACCACCATTGGCGACTGAATTAGGTAATTGTATCGCATTTTTAGCCTTACCAGTAATATTGTTGCATGTGCTATTGCTACTACTGATCCAGCGCTCATTAGCATCACCGGGAACAATACTAGACGAAGAATGAGTTGCACACGACGTTACAACCAATGCGTTCGCCGATAAAGTTGTTACGCTGCTGGTGCACTCTACAACTCCTCCAACACAGCTGCTTCCACTACCGCTTGCAACCGGTATTTGTTCACCTGTTGGTGGACGTGGAAGTCGTCGCCGTAGCCAGGGATGTTTGAGGGCCTCAGCAGGTGTAAGACGCTTCTCCGGATCCCACTCAAGGCAACCGCGGATAAAGTTTAAAAAAAGTGGGTCTTTACAACCATCCAAAGCTTTAGAAAGACTTTTTGAGCATGGTGGACCACGAGGTTTACCACGGCGAGAGTGTCCACCAATTAGGACCACCTTGCCGTCAGGCATCGTTCGAACCATGCAATACCGCGGGTAGCCCTTTGGATTGAAGAAGTTCTTTGTGCGCTTCGCATTAGTTAGGATGTTTTTATTAGGCATTCCAAGCACCTCTATTATGCACGCAAGCTGATCATCTTCATTTTCTCCCGGGAATAGGGCATGACCAGACAATAATTCTGCTAGAATGCAGCCTAATGACCACATATCTATTGCCATGCCATATTTAGCACCAAGTATCACTTCAGGTGCTCGGTAAAAACGTGATTGAATGTACGTATATACTCGTTGATGTTCATAGCATGATGACCCAAAGTCAATAACCTATAACACGAAAGTTTATTTTACACATTTTTAATCTACTAGCTTAACGTTTGATATTACCTTGATTCCAGAACGTCCTTGTTGCTTTAGCAATACATTTTCCGGTTTCATATCACAATGAATTATTTTGTTCTTGTACAGTGCATCTAGGCACTGGAGCAATGAGTGGGCAAATTTGCGCACTAACTGTAGGCTAAAACCCTTAAAGCCATTTTTCTTAATGAGTTCGTAAAGATTTATATTGAGTAGTTCGAATGTAATGCACATGTGATTACGAAATGTAAAGTAATCATACATGTGAATTATATTCATTGTATTATATTTGTCTTGTTTTCGTAAATGATGCAAAATTCGTATTTCTTCTTGAGCTTGTCGATGAAAACGCTTTTCGTTTCGTACCATTTTCAAAGCGACATGTTCGTGAGTTTTATGATCATATGCCTTCACCACTTGACCAAAACTTCCCTTTCCTATTATTTTCAGTACTTCATACCGATATGCAACATGGTCATGTGGTATATGAATATAGGCACCTTGGTCGTTGTCGTAGTCAGAATTGTTGGGGCCATAAATTCCTGGGCGTTTTTTTGCGTTTGCACCAATAAAATAAATTTGCGGATAAGCCAGAATTTCAGTTCTTTCATATGGTGTGAGTTTGTGCATATACATCATCATGACTTGCTGTGGCGAAACCACTAAAGGCTTAGGTTTTTCCTGTAAGGCGCATTTTTGTTGGCCTGACATAATTATTTGTTCATGAAAAGTGTATGCATTATCGTCGACTCGTACTAAGCTTGTTGAAACAGTGGCAGTTGAGGTTCCTGATGATGTGGTTGATGAATATACACATGCAGATGAAGTTGTAACGGTACTCGAAGAGTTTGTGCAGATTGATTGTGCTAAAACTTCTGTAGAGTTAAGAGCTGGTATGGTTCCATTACTGCTCCCACAAATGGCACTATCAAGGATTGATGATGAATTGCAAGTAGCTTAAAAAGATATATTAATGATACTAGTATTATGAATGTATCAATACCAAAAATATTATATATAGTAATACAGTTGTAAAGAGTGATTTAATTCTTTTACTATTAGCTAATAATAATAAGCAATGATTTACCTATAGAAGAAAGTGATGTGCTTGCAGTTGACGTTATAAGCCCTGTCGATAACGATGGATCTAAGTCATCAATTAAAACATTATCTCCTTCAATTGATAGAGACTGATGATGATGTTGCTGGCCGTGACCATTAATGTGCTTACTGTTTCCAACTGTAGCCGACGATGATGGTGTAGAATCAACATTTAGGTAGGAAACAGATTGATTACCAAGCACTGAACTACTGTTACTTCCATTGCCTGTTGGTACAGTAATGCTTGCAGTAGATGCTACTGCCGGCAAACTATGATGGTGGTGGTGGTGGTGAAGATGTTGTCCTTGTATTTGATCTGTACCGACCATTTTAGTGTTTGATGTCAAATTGTTGATAGCTAAGCTACTACTACGTGCAGGCCGATTTATGTTATTGTTGCATGCACCGGATGAAGAATTCAATGAACGATGGCTGTTGTGATTCGTACCATTCAAGTTGTTATTATTTAATAAATGTGGCAGAATTCCATGTCTATTTAATGACAATGAAGAAGAAGATGCATTTTTGCTATTACTTGCTGCAGATGAAAGGCTCGATGAGACCGGAAAATCAGAATCACTTTGGCTGTTAACCTTGACAGGTGAGAGACTTAGTGTTGTGGTCGATAAATTCTGGCTCGTCCGATGATTTTCCTCCGCTGTCTGTGAAACTTGTTGCTGCTGAGAGTGGTGATGTTGTGACACAGATGAATCCAACATTGCGTTAATCTTAGTATCGTTATACATCAATGACCTGCATTGGTTGGCTAATTTGTTTTGTTTTTCTTCTTCGTGAGACACTGCAGCGCCTTCATTTGTTTTTGAAATTTCCAATTTTTTTTTATAAGGGCACTTAAACTTTTGGTTCTTGTCCTCAGTTTCAAGTGAGATATCAATAGCTGTATTATAATGGATTATATTTTGAGTTTTGGTATTTCGACTGCATGATTGTCTTTTAGAATGAAATTCGTCGACTGAGTTTTGTCGGTATATTGGCGAAGGTAATGAAACGCTCAACCGTTTAGACAAACAGCTGCTAGAAGACAATGGCCGGCCTGATAACAAGACTTTATCGGAGTAAACACTTTCCAGACTAAAATAGGGTCGAAGAGCAGACAAGTTAAATAATGAACTGTGAAGTAGATTATAGTATTTATATTCTTCGAAAAATGTGGTTAGTGAAGTTGTCGATTCTGGAATTGGGAATATTGATGCGTTCCACTTGTCATTATTGCTCAATGGTTGATTTTTATATCCGGTAGTACAAGTTGACAAAGAGAATGGAAACGCTTTATAATCTGCAAAGCAATCTTTACTTGTTTTTTGGTTATAATCATTACAAAATGACCAATTGGGGGTAATAAAGCCAATACTTGAAATGTTCAATAAAGAGCGACTTATTAAAGGTGATGGCTTTTCTTTATTAAATTTTCCACAAAAATCCCAGCTATTGCATTTATAAAGATGAACAGAATAAGATTGATCATTCCATTGCGATGCTGATGTGTAACATGGCAAAAGAGATATTGTAGCTACAGAAGCAGTTTGAGAAATATCAGTTGAATTAAGGTTTGTGTCTTGTAACAACCCCTTACGAAATATACTGCTGAAAATATTGAATTTCAAGCAGTTCTTTTGATGTATCTTATTTTTTGTACTTTCTTTTTCTGACGTTGTTGAAGACTGGTGATATTTATCGCTCACGCTTTTGCTTCTTACTTCTTGTCTGTTTCTTTTTTGTCTGACACTATCTTCTTCAAATGAACATGAATGTTTTGTTGAACTTTTAGAAAAGTTCATTGCCTAATATGCATCTAATGTTAACGCATGATAAACGTGCTTCCTTGAAAAAGTTTACATTAAATTGATGTAAAGTATTCCAAGATTAATACTTATAAGTGTTTTTTCTAACTTATCGCAGTTTTTTACAGGTCTTGCTGTTTGTTTTGAACATTAACTGCTGGTGGCAATGGAAGTTTTTGTGTAGCTCGCAATGGCAATCATAATTGAGTTTCTTGTTGGTGCATATTTTGTTTAATATACACAATTTGGTTAGAATCTGTTAATTATATTAACCTGAACAAATGATAATTCTTTAGTTATACGATAATCGAAAGGTTTTTTCATTTATTTTTTTTATTGGAAATCTAATATGCTGAATTTGCAATTAAAAACTTACTGAGGTAATCATATCGAAAGTATGATGGAGTTTTTAGGACATCTCTGTAAATTTTTTTTTGTTGATCTCTACGAATATTTAATCCTGCAAGGAAAATGTATATATATATATATATATATATATATATGTTATATGTTCATATATATATATATATATATATATATATATATATATATATATATATATATATATATGTTCACATATATATAAATATGAACAAATAATAATCATATATATATATGTACATGTTTATATATATATATATATTATATATATATATTAATTAAAATATATATATATATATATATACGTGCGTGGGTGTTTGTTTCTGTGAGCCTGTAAATATAATTAAGAATATTTCTACATTTTATAAGTTTGTTTGAATGGACTCTAGTCCTTCTCTTCTTTTGTATTTACAATATGTAGTTTGTATATTCTTTTATTAGGAATAAAAGACCATATGTAGCAAAAACTAATTAATGACAAACCTTAAGCGATTTTGAAACATCATCAATGTACTATAACCATCAATAATTAATTTGTATGCCCAAAATTAATATAAAATTATTAGGTGCGTGATGACCAAAACAATTTTGAGCTGTCAGTTAAAATACAATTGTACTTACTTTTTTCTCAAATATATATAAAAAAAATTGTTACGTTGATAAAATTTTAAGAAACTGCAATTTACATCAAAAAGTTATTTTTTCTTCCTTGTTTTTGTGCGGTGGATATTAAGTAGAGGACTTCATATGGAGGTCTCTAGCCGATTAAATGACTGACCGTAGAGAAAAAAAGACGACTAGCACCATCCCTTGGCTTATATGTATACACTTTTTCAATACGGAAACATTTTAAATAACCCGAAATAATAAATTGAGTTTAGGTCCAATATTCATTGAAAATTTAAAAAATGAAAGGAAAAAAATACATATAAAATATATACAGTCGTACAGCCTATCCCTTTATAAGGTTTGTTAAGAGATCTGTACCTTTTTTTTGTTCAAGTACGCCTCACAAGGCATTACACTGCAAGGCAAAAACGCATTGTATTACGAACACTTTCTGAATGAAAACTTCGGCACAATTTTTATCAAATTTGCATATTGGAAATAATACACATTTTTTTTTAATAAATTATCAAAAAGATATAACTAATTTTACATAAGTTTTTTTTTTTTCGCGATTTCCACCTCCGATGAGCAATATGCTTCGGAAACAACACAATACAAATGGGAGTTAATCACATTCTAGATGTGCAGCAGTTAAATAAAAGTGCTGCGTTCCTTTTTGCTAGCGCTAGACGTCAAAGTACTTCTTATGTTCAAAGTCGCTAGTTGGCACTGAACTTGTTATTTATTAGTTAAAAGCGGTAATTTGACTGTGAACTTTTTTATTTTTACAGTCCACAGACTGAATGTGCACTAGTTTTCAATAAACTAAAATATCATAGCTCTGCAATATATAAAATACGATCAGTACTTTTCTATGAAATGCGAAATCCGAAATGCGAATCTGAACGCACTTTATGAACGAGATAATGTATAACACAAATATTCAGCATATATTGCGCCTTTATTACAAACGAGCCATGGGTTGTCTGTGACCTTTATTTCATTTCAGAGATTTTTATATGCGGTGTTTTCCGCATAGCTTCTAGATATAAATTTGGAAGAAGTGTACGTGAAAATTAATGATTAGCTTGTAGTTGGATATCTGCTTATGATATTTTATAGAGAACTGTATTTTACAGCTCCGTAGACGCTAAATTTGCATGCGTTGCATGTTGCTTTGTTAATATTTTATGATGATCAGAATAGGGTTAATATCCAATATTGTCTGCACGTGATTCAGATTTTAAATAAGTACTTGTGCAATAATATTCCCAGTCGTACCTACGAAAAGCACGAAACATGCAATTAAAACAGCAATTATAATATTTTTTTTATTTTTTAACTCCTTTTTTTTTTTATTACATTGAAGGAATTGATATCAGAACTGTAAACTAAGATTTAAACTAATTCACCACTTTATAACTACTTAACAGTTTTTTTTGGAAGAATGTGTTTAATGACATACATTTAATCGTGTAAGTTAAGCTTAAGTAAATTTATAAATATTCTAAATATTTGCTAATGTTATGATGAAGTCAATGCATTAACGACCTGTTCTCTTAGTTACCACTTGAGAGGTAGCCGAAAATTTCTTTAGATAGAGTTACTAGTACTTTTTAACCTGTGATTTAATTATTTCGAATTTCTTAATTCTGTCATGCTTAACAATAAATGGCAGCTTATTATTGATGTTATTAGTTCCTATTCAATAAAATTTTATTAGCTAATTTTTTCGATTTTGCATAGAAAGATTATGTTACAATTAGTTTGCAAGTAAATAATACTTGCAGATTATAAAGATTAAAATTAATACGAAGGAAAAACATAGTTGCAAGACAAAAAAATAATTATCTTCTTCGTATGCATGAGTTATCATTGCTTCGATTTTCATAAGAATTTGATATGATGCACGAAAATGCACATGTCTCTTTAATATATACGCATCAAATGATTTTTGCACTAAGAAAAACGAAAACATATTTTTATACATGTACACCCGCCCACCCATCCGTCCGCTCAAGCACACACGCACACACATGCAGGCACACCGAACATTTTTATCGTGAATTATAAGAGAAGAATAATTTACTAATGCTTCGATTGAAGATCATATAGACACATGCAGACGGATTTTCTAAAAAAATTGATTTAATAAGAATCTATTGATTGCAACACAGTTTCTTACGTTATTAGAATTTATTATTTGGTGGGGAAGATTCGAATACGGTTTTTCTTATTTATTTGAATAAGATTAAATATTTTTATTACTTTGTAGGATACATTACTGCCTAAATCCATAGTTCTAATTATCACAATTTAAATTTAAAAAGTTTTTTTTTTTTTTTTTAGATTTTCTTATTAGTACTTAAAAGCGAAAAAAATTAACTCCATAACTAATTAAAATATTGGCTTTGAATAGGTTGGACTTGAGTTAAGAGCTCTTAAAATGAAGCTTCGACCAAATATGTCCCATCCATTGGTTGGTTATTTTGATTATTTTGAGTGTTTCCTGCAGCTGGCATATACTTTCCACAGGCCTGTGTAAGTATTAGATTATAAGAAAAATTTATTTATTTCATTTAAAGAAAAATAAATAAAAATAAAAACAATGAAAAAAATAATGCACAATTAAGATATGCATTAAGACAGCCTTAAGAGACTACACAATGTATTAAATATACCATTTTCTTTATTTCTTTATTTTTTGCTTAAAGGCATGCCTAGTAAAAAAAAATATTCAAATAAGCTTCAAATCTACTGTATATAAAATATATAATCTTTCTCTTACGTGAAGATTCGAGATATATTTCTTTTTATTTACACAAAAATGAAAGCATGCAAAAAAGAGCATTTATTGTTTTAAAAATATTTAGGTTTAAGTAATTAGTAAAAAAAATTACAATTAAAAAAAAATATAACAAATACACACATTTATGCAGCCTTTTGGAGCACACGTAGTAGAATTCAACTTCTAAACTTAATTAACATTTAGAAGCTTTGAAACCGTCTAAAACTCCAGTTTTTAGTCATAACACAACTGGAACTTAAAATGTTAACAAGCGCGTTTGATCTTACCTGATAACGCTGTGAACAACAACGTCCACAGCAAGATTGCATCAAACCTACAGCACTGTTCGTAGAATGAGCGGGGCTAGCCATTGGTGATGGTGAGCCGGGACGCTTTGGTTGACCATTATATGGTATTTCAAGCTCAACAAACTCACGATCCTTTATGGAAAAAATTTACAAGACCAAACAGAAAATTTGTATTTAGATTTACTTACAATGAACAACAAATAGTTGCATAATGCAAATGATTAATAAAAGTGTAAAAAATATTGCAAAGATTTCAAATAAATTAGTTTAACACAATTTTAACATATTACAAACTAAACAAAACAATTAAGAAAAAATTAAAATATAAATATTTAAATCAACAATTATACACAAAGCGTCTGCGTTATTTATATTTACATAACTGGTAGAGAGATTGATATTTTTCGTTTAGGTCAATATCTTGTTCCAGAGAAAACTTAATGAGGAGTAAACAAGGTTTAAGGGAAAATTAAAGGGATAAACACACAATATATTTGTTTCGGTTTATTGGTCAAATAAGCCACTATCTAAGGTTTTCATCGCATTTTAGTCATTGGATGTGGTCTACACTTTTTGCGGAATAAGAGGCTGATGATGAAGGATCAGAATGTTAGAATCAAATGAAACCTAAGTTAAAATAGTACAATCATAGTGAAAAACCCCTTTGGCCAGTGAGTTAAAAAAACCAAAGGTTTGGCAATACAATAAAGATAATAAATTATATCAAAGACAGTGATATATTTTGTGTTTTTGTTCGTATAATTAATAAAAGCAACAAAATTATGAAAATAACTAGGCAAATTATACTTTTATATTAATTGCCATTTAATAACTCCGCAGATGGATGTGCATTTGGTGATACAAAAACAGTGACTGACCATTGACGGAATATGTTAGCGAGACGACCACAATTGATATACAAACGATTAGTTAATGCCACTCACCAACATACGCCCAACATTATCTGCCTCACCGATATCACACCGTTGGGCAGTAATTTAGCCGAAAAATTGCCGCTTAGCCACAGGAAAAATAAATGAAAAATATACATACACGCCGGTAGCCTAAATTTTTGTATTACACAATTGACGCTTGCGATATAAAGATTAAAATAAACAATGTAAAATATTTATAACTAAACAACAATAATAATAATGAAAATAATATTAATAATTGTAATAAAAGTAATAATGGTTATGATCATAATGATGATAATGACGGTAGTAAAAGTCAATAATAATAATAAAAAAATTACAGTAATGATAAAAAATAGAAACAGTAAACACAAGTATGCATACATACCATATGCTTTAATAATGTGTGTAAATAAAACAAATATTTTGAAAAATAATTAATTATATTAAAAATATATATACGGTCAATTAAACAATATTAAATGAAAAGGTCGTAAATAGAAAAAGTATACATTACATTAAGATGGTCATAATTATATAAAATAATTAAAGTACAATACATTTAAAGAAACTAATAACGCACAGTTAATTTTAGTGTTCCTGTTTTTTTTTATCGGAATACCTATTTATCTTTAATGAGAAACTACACCTGAACTTGAAAAGTTTTAAAAAAATAAAATAAAATAAATAAATAAAATTTCCAAATGTCATAAATTGTGATGGTATAATTATGATATTAAATGAATTTCATCTTGGAAGACGTCTTCATACCGTGGTTTTTTCCAGGCACCTAAGTAAATGATGATGCTGTAATTCAAAAATATCTTCATCACGATAGCTATCATCCAATTCAATTCCAGACTCTTGGGCAGCCCAACGCGCTTCAGCTGCCTTTTTCTTATTAACGAAAGCAGCTCCTGATGAGGCTTTTGCAATTCGAATGCGTGCCAAACGAGCTTTCTTTAATAAGAAATAAACATTTGCAATATATTTTAATGTATAGTATGTATAGGGTCCGTTAATTTACCCGCTGAGCTTTACGCTTGTCTGCTCGTTGATTTTGATGATATATTCTACTGAAATTGGAAACAATAACAGGTACTGGAAGCGCGATCACCAATACTCCACTGAGAGAACAAACACCGCCCACTATTTTGCCAGCTATTGTTTCTGGAACCATATCACCATAACTGCAATATATTAAAAATGTCTAATGATAAGAACGGTCTAGCTCGCAGCTTCACTTCCATGTGTTTGCATGTGAGATTGTGATAGAAAATTTATATGCACACATTTTTTGACTTACCCCAATGTTGTCATCGTCACAATTGTATACCAGAACGCAGCAGGTATCGATGTAAAATTTGTTCCATTAACATTTTTCTCAGCATAGAACATAACTGTTGCAAATATTATTATAGCCATGGCCAGTGAGAAGACGAGAAAACCCAATTCAGAGGCACACGATTTTAAAGTATAGCCGAGGATACGAAGCCCTTGTGAATGTCGCGAGAATTTGAAAATACGAAATACTCGAAATACACGCAGCGTCACGAACGCTCCTGATACATCATCGTTATCGGTAATTCCTAAGCCAATATAGTATGGCAAGATGGCTACAACATCAATAATACTCATAACACTTCGTACGAATTTGCAACGATCCGGTGCAGCAAACAATCTTAACAAATACTCAGCCGTAAAGATCATAACACATGCTGTATCCAGGCAAAAAAATACAATTTTGTATCGTTCACCACAAGGCAATGTTCCCGCTCGTCCTGGTCTATGACCACAAGGTACTGTTTCAACCACATTGGCCATTACAGAAACTGCAATGAAAAATCCTGTTACGTAGTAAAATACTAGTGCTGCTGTAGATGTGTGCGGGTTTTCGAATGCTCGCCACATTTTCTGACGAATATTTGTTAATTGTTGTAAATTTTGATCCCCGTTTTCTGAGAGCTTATCATCCATTAAACGTTCAGCGTTCTCACGCTTGCGATCTCTATAATCCTCATAGCAGCAATCACCTATTACGTCTGGCATAATTCCAAAGAAGGCTAGCTCCTCATCATAACTGGTAAGACACTCATGTTTGGGATAATGAAGCTTGCCGGTGCGATAGTAGTTCAGAATATGGCGAAATATGTCAGGATCTCTATCAAAAAAATATTCCTTACAGTCTTCATCGTAAAAAAATTCACGTTCGTTTGAACCAAGTAATGTATCCGGATATTTTTCAAGTGTGTTTCGCCATGTTTCGAAGCGACGTCCTGACACATTTATTAGTAATTTTTCGTCGTCAGTTTTCCTACGATCCTTAGGGATAGGCGGTGGAGGTAAAGGGTGCGTTGCAATAGGCACCCAACCAATGGCCGCCGCCCGTGCAAATGGCAGCCAAGCGGCGACCGAGGCCATGCTGTGTGGAGGAATGTTTTAAATTAATAAACAGAGACCGAATAAATGTTCGCAAGTAGTGTTTTTTTTTTTAATTTATTCCGGTTGACTGCACTTGTTTTAGTTTTACTATCTTTTTTTTGTTAACAATAATACGACGAAAAAAATAAATAATAGATGCTAGTTATCTATGTATATTTTATTCTGTATTAACAATTTTCGTAGTAATGAATGATTAATTAATTTATTTAATTGAATATCATATCTAATTAATGTTTGATTGGAATATACTTTTTAATACTTATAAATTGCATGTGTTATTGCCGCTGGAATTTATATTTTAGAATTAAAAATTGTTATCCGTAAACCCTTATTTTTTAAATGTAAAAATTACCGCACGATGGTTTAAATTATTCATGGCGAAGTATGTATATAAGCTATTTTAGAATATATTGTTGTTACTATTTTACGTTTTTTTCATCCTGAGTTATAAACATTAAAGTGATGTAAGTAGAGTTCTGATAGTTATTTAACCTTTAATTTCTGATAGTTATTTAATATTTAATTTCCGCTCTCACTTCGCACTTTTCAATACACGCAAATTCACATTGTTACTATTCTTCAAATGAACTGAATCCTCTCATACTTATTACTTGGTGTTTGATTCTGCTTCTCGCACAACATATGCCTGTAAAATTGAATTGGTATGAATTTTAAATTAAAGTCCATGTATAGAGGACATGGATAAAACAGATAAAATTAATGTTTAATGCATATTGTTGATAGTGCAAAAACTTGTAGGGGGTTTTCACTTGTTATAAATTTTAAATAGAAATTTTGTTATCCAGTTCATAACTATGTGATAACAACAATGTTGCTATTTAAAACAAATAAAGTGTTTAAAATAATGCTAATAGAGACGTATTTTAGCCATTTTTAATTTACTCAATAAACCTTACATTAGAACATCATTTCTTTTTTTCTTACTACATCGTAACTTTTGCAAAAGTTAAAAAAATTACCAGAGTTAATGTACATACTTTCACTTGGGTCGATTGTAAAGATGACAGTGATGTAAGAGGTTGGGTCAAAATCAAACAGCAGGAGTCTTATGTTATATATCAAAGGGATCTGAAAAGTTCATCACAAATTTGTATTTTTCACAAAATTTCCAACTATTAGGAATGGTTTCACGAACACATACTACATAGCAAAAAGCATATTTTGGATCATGAACTTCACGTTTAACAATTGTAAAACAAAGGAACTCTTTGCCGCCACTACTAATGTGAAATATGTAAGCAAACCAAACCAATTGTATACTGACTATCATGTTATTTTGTGTAAGTCTGATTGGATTAGTCGGGAGGCAATAAAACACGGCAATGTATTTTTTTTAAATATCATTGGATTGAGACACACCCTAGTGTATTATTTACTTTAATTATTTTGTTACATGAAATTTTAGTATATTCGCTCAGGAACAAGGTTTCTTTTTTTGCTTAGATTTTAATATTATGTACATATATGCACTCATTATTACATTTTTTTTTTAAATCAATCTATTATGTAGGTTATTTTACAGCTTTGATATTTTAAAACATAATTTTTTATCCATGCTTTATATTGGAAATTTCTAAGACCAACACACACTCAAATGACTAGATATGAAAAAAAAATGAAAAACGTTTTCCTGCTGTTCATCGTAATAGCCTTAAATTTATTTGTATTTTATCCCGTAGCGCAAAATAACGTGCAATCCATCGAATACCGCAGCTGAACGTCTTTTAGCCAAAAAGCCCGAGAGAATGAATAATCTACTTTTACATAAAACTTTGAGAGAGAGATTTTGAAACAGAGTGTATATATTTCAACGCTTATCTATGTATATATGAGTTGCAATACTGTTTGGTAAGACGGCCGAAATGAGTTCTCTTTGCCAGAAGGGAGAGAAATATTTTCTTGTATACTTATAAAAATACTTTTGAAGCTTCCTGCCACTGTAATTTTGTATTTTTGACATATGAGAGAATAGAGCAATCGACATACTCAAATAGCAATGTTTTTCTCTTTCTGCCAAAGTCCTTTTGATAAAAAAAATTATATATAGAAAAACTGACTAAGATTTTTTAGTGTATGATTATAAAATATTCACACACGATAAAGGAGCTGCTGCTATACTACGTTACCCCAAACTTGTGCTAAAACTTTTTCTGTCCTGATTCAACAGAAAATAGATGTAATAAAAAAGTATTTTTTATATTTTTTAATTTGAATTTTACTAGTACTTGTTTACTTTTATTTGATGCATCGTTATTGATTTTGCACCGAAATTAGAAGACTTGAGTAGGGTTTGTGCTTATACTGTATTTGGAGAGAATCAATGCGCATATCATCTTCCTCGCAGTTACATAATTTTAAGGAGGTGACAAATACAGATGTATATGGTCTTGTACCTTACTTATTTTTGCTCAGCAATAGGTCAAAGTGTGGAGTTAATCTTGGTAGAACGGGCAATAAGATACAATATTTCGGTTTTATAAAAGATATAGTAAAAGTTACAAAAAAAAAAAACAAAAAAAAAAATGGGTAATATTCTCTCATCCACTCAAGATCAACAACTAACTTTAAAAAAAAATCAAGAGTTTACATCAGAAACAAATCGCATAAAAGTAAGTTCGGTAGACAGGTGTAAATGTGAGTGATAAAAGACGGTATAACTCAATAAAAATAAACAAATGCTTTAGAAACATCCTTTTCATTGTTTTCTTTATGTACACTCCCGCATGCAGATGGAGAGATGGATACAAATGCATTACCAAATAAAGGAACGCGAATTAGCTATGAATTTGGCAAAGCAACGCGAACTATTTTTTTGGATTACTGGCTTCTGGTTAACAGCGACTTTTAGTTGCTTTTCATACTATCAACGTGTGAAACGAGTTACTGCGCTGGTGCCCCTTTTGCCATTAACATTTTTAACAGCCTATTATGGAGATTTGGCGTATGGCAGCAAATTGCATAGAATTAGAGGTAAAATAGTATCTTTCAGAAGATTAAAAGTTAAATATACTGATTTTAGCCGAGGCTGATATTATAATGCAGCATGAGCAAGACCATTTACAGTGGCCTGGTGGTCTACCAACGGTTGCAAGTATCGACGAAGCTCGCGTTGAAGTTGAAATGAACAAAAAAATGCACCCACATCCTGCATAAATCAGTTGCAGACGAATTAAAATATACGATTAGGTTAAGTCAAAATATAATATGCGACTGTAATCTATTAAATATAAAAGGACAATGCACTAGGTCTTATTGTTTCATGTTTCCTAACGATAGTCTGGTCTACTAATAGCTATATAGTTTTTTTTTTTTAGTTTAATATCCACTTTACAAGATTAAATTTATTACGAATGGTTTCATATGGTAAAAATTATCGATCAAATAAAGATTTCAATGTTTTTTTTTTGTAATGTGTAGCATATTTTTACTGCCGTTGCCTAAATAAAAACAGGAAAATAAAGCACAGATCGGAAAAAGGCGCCATATCTCTGGATTGGATTTTCGGTTTAAAAAGTAATAGAATAGCTGTATCCTGTATGAAACACTTTTTATGCTAGATAGCTTAAATTCAATTAGTTTAAAGTTCCGCTTAAGAGTTACAATGGCCAATCCTGTATCAGAATGGAACCTCCAGTTTGTAAATATAATTCACAATTGGCTGTTGCAGTTTTTATTATAAATTTCTGATAGGCCAGGTTTGGCGAATACGCCATTTTACATACCAAAAAGTGCAGCTCATATTTTTCAGTAATGTTGATATTCAAGTGAAAAAATCAAATTGATTATAAAGATATGACAATAATCGTTAAGCGGAAATTGAAAAAATTTCTTAACTGGGTATAAAAAAATCTTTATTCAATTCAAGTACTGAATGCGTCTATTTCAATGTCAACGAGAATTTCTATGTTTTGAACCAATGATAACATGATGCACAACTCCCGCCTCTCCTTCCCCTGTAGGTAACGTAGTTTTTCACATATAGCAACCCCTGTCCTACCCATGAACCCCATGAATGAGAATACGTGTGAGCTGCCAAATCCAGCTGCTCAGGCTGCACACACATAAAGGAACTTAATTTTACCGTTCCTGCTCTTGTTTATTTTTTTCCTATTGGCTCCCAAATTCAAAACCACGGTTGCCATCAAAACAAAAACAAAGCAAAAAAGAAAATACAGAAAAGGTTCATTCAGCAAGCGCGCGTAATCTTCACAATCACTCGGCCGTTACTTTTTGAATCAGAGATCGTTTTTTTTTCAAATATCTTCTAAAATATGAGACAAAATGATTCGAGCGAATGGTGAAGGTTCAAAATAATTGTAAGCACTGAATATTAATTGAATGGTTTTTTAATAGTATAATTTATAGGATTTGTAACTATTTGATTTAAGTGAATTTGTTTTGTGTTTCAAATGTAATGAACAATTAACCCTTTTAATGCTTACTTTTCCTTGGTCCACTTGAATTTTCGTTTCTGACATATAACAAAGGCTGATTGTTTTTATCATTTACAAGACATACGTTATTAGAATTGGTCAAAAAGTTCATTAGAAATGTAAATTCTATTAAAGCGGAAAGCAGGAAAGCAAAATAACATGGAGAAAGCGTAGAAATATCATTGCCCGTACAAAAATTAAATAGATAAACAATGATTGAAAGGTTTTAGTTGGAATATTTTAATTTTTGTATTTTAATTATATCTTTAAACTATCCAATTAAAGTGCAACAAATATAATAAAATAGTACCTTTTAGATACGTTTAGTATAAGAATTGAAAGAAACATTTTCCACTTGAATCAAACAAACTTGGACAGCATTGGATTTCCAAACCATCTTGTGGAAAGGATTTCGCATTGATGAATAGACTGGCTTTATTGTTACTAACTTAAAAAAATTTAAGACACGAGGAAATTCACTATTCACGCAAATGTACTTCTATACTTGCATCATATTAATCAAAAAAAGTTGTTTAACATTATTATCAATATAATATTGTTAGTCCATTATATCTAATGTTGTTTTCTTTGTTCGTTTTATATATGAGAAGTTCGTAAAATTAAAAAAAATATTTTGTAACGTATGTATATAAATGTTTTTAAAAGCCACAAACCGCGCATACGATCGTTAGACGCTACCAAGAGAGATAAAGTAGCTCTGATTTTTCGCACTGCTATCGGTAAATGAGTGAGTTTCGTGGTCTCTGGATATAAATCTTCTAATAGTGTGCGTTTTTTCATACATTTCGGATATAAATTTGCACTGGTGGTAGTGAATCGTCATTTCACACACACTACTATATGCACCCCCTGACCGACAAATGTAGCCGAGTTGTGCATCATGTTATCATTGTTTTGAACTTTCGATGGAAAATCGTGACATTAGCTTCGCTCCATTGTACGGTACCTTCTTTTTCCAAAAAAGAAAAAAAAAATTGGCTACGTACAGAAATGTCGGAGAAAAATCTAGTTTCGTCGAATCCGATCACAAGATGTTACTAATTGAAAATTATATCGTAGTCGAATCCCAATAAAAATATTTAAGGCGAGCTTAATGTAAAAAAATGTGATTAAAGAGAGAATTGTGTGAAGTTAACATGGTGTAGTTGCTTATCGAATAACAGAAAAAAGTAATTAATATACAGCGATGTATTAATTTTTGCTAGGCGATATTTATTGGTGTAAGATGGCTGATGGTGGAAAAGTACTTAGAAATGATAAGTGAACTTCGTTTTCTTTATTCTCTCTGCTTCGCAAATCGTTAATGTTTTGTCAGTGAGTTGGTGGGTTTTTTTTTACTCTTCAAGAGATGACAATGCTTAGCCTTCACACGTATTTTCAATCAATTGAAATTTATGTTGATATTTACATTTGTAAAATTTAATATATAATAAGAGTTGTATAGTTTCGGGAATTGCTATATCCTTACAAGTTAATTAATTTTGCTAAAAAATCTATCTTTAATAATATTTTTCTCTAAAAATTAATAATATTGATAAGACCTTGCCGCATGAATAATAAATAGCAGCAAAGAGTACAGCAAAAAAAATCTGCCTCGGAGAGTGTAAACTGTGTACATAAAAAAGAAAAAAAGAAAAAAAATCGCCGACATTTTAAGGCATATCGTTGGCGGAGGAGGGATGTGAGATAGAAACAAAAAATGGGTTGGCAGTCAAATTTGGGTGAGTAATGGGGAATGTGAACCGATAATTTGCGAAATAAACAAAAGCTTCATATATTTATTTTAATTAAAAAATTGCTTCCCTCTCCTTGTCTGGGCATGAGTCATATTACAAAACCTATATCAAAGTCGGTCCTCTTATTCAATTGATCAAAATTTAGTTTTTAAACCTTGAAAATCAGCAAATTAGTTTCAACAAGCAAAAACTTGCAGGAATAACTTTTTAGTTATTTATTTCTTTATTTGCACAAAAGAGTTTCAAACTCTTTCTTTACTAAATCAATCGCTTATGTGCTGGATTAGTACTTTTCCATTGAGCAAATACTTTTTTTCGAAATTGTAATGGGCAGTTATATATACCGTGCTGTACGTATTAGTTTATTTCAATACAATTATATAATTTGCTTTTCAAGTAGTGTAAATAAATATCTATTTTTTTAGTAAAATTATAAGTTTATAAAAAAAATCTAAAGAATAATATGAAAATTCAAGAAATCCAATCGTTAACGTGCCATTTCTAGGAATGAGTGTGTTCTTTGTGAAAATTTTTGAATTGACATAAAATTTCTATATTAAACTATTTAATGCTTAGGGTATGGACAACTTTTAACCAATGTTACAATAAAGAAAATATGAGCAAGGCATCGAACGCGAAAAAACTCTGAATTGAGTTAATTAAGATTAAATTGCAATTGCATAAAGACAGTGGATCTCAATATAATTAACAGTAGAAACTAAAAACAGAAGTATAATGAGTGGAGAGCGCGAAGCACCTCCGCCCGTAAATAAGGCACCAGCTCCAAATACCAACAACTCAAGCAATATTGAAGGGGAATTTTGCTCTAATAATTCCAAATCATCGTCAAACAGTCCGGTTCCTAAAAGACAATTTAATTCCGCACTGTCGAGAGCTCGGCCACAATCTAGTTACTCTGCTAGAGTTCTAGTTTTCGACGATTCGGATCATGAGATTTCTTCATCACCAACTGCAAATCCTTCTACATCTGCATTGACAGGACCATCTACATCAGGGGGGAAGAAAAGTTCAGCCTATGCAATACATGGTGGATGTGGTATTAAAAGAAGTCTTGGCTCAAGTATGGACGTCCAAGCATTAATTTCTAATTCAACAGACTTAGCATCGTCATTACGCAACTTGGCAAAATCATCGTCAGGGGGATTATCTGGAAGCTCGATTTCACTACCTGGGCGGGACTATAGTGCTCTGTTACGTAAAATTTCATATCAACATCAATATTCTCTGCGGTCATCTTCAAACGGTAATTTATTTTCAAGAATAATCATACATATAGAATATATTTTAATATTTGTTTCTTCTTGGTACAGAAGCAACAAACTTAATGCGGGTTCGAAATTCAGCGTTGGGAAAATCTGCACCGTCCTTGTCTGCTAATTATTTCAAAGAACCAACTGTGTCAAATTCGCGAAAATATCATCCTATAGCCACACGATCAGGGGGCAGCACATGCAGTGGCGTGGCACACCATCGCCTTAGTCTAGTGACTGGGGTTGGAAACACTTCTCCTAGATCTCATTCACCTTTTTCCGCAAGTCCTATTGATAGCCCACGCATAAATTCACCAATGCAATTTGCATTTGCCCCTATAAAGAGAATATCTAGTTGTCGCGGTGATGGACGACGTTGGTCAGTTGCCTCTTTACCATCATCAGGGTATGGAACTACGCCTGGCAGTTCTAATCTTTCGGTGAGACCAATACTTAAAAGTTTGATAATATTAAATAAAATAATTTCTTAGTCACAGTGTTCAAGCCAAGAGCGGCTTCACCAGTTACCAAATATTCCTACGAGCGATGAACTGCGAATACTCACACATCAGTTTTCGAACGAAATTAACCCTTCATCAGTATGCTGTACTCACCCTGATCATCACCACCATTATCATACTCATCACTCCACTCCATTTCATTGTCCTAAACAACATCCAATTATTGTAAGTGGTAATAAAACCAATGCTGGAGGAAATGTACCAACAATGGCATACACAAACACACCTTTGAATGTGACATGCACACCACATACTTCTCATATTTCCAAACAAACTAGTAGTGTTTCAGTGTCAGGAGGTCCATGCTGCAGTCCGCAAAATGTCTCAAAATTTTCAAATGGCGATCAGGCGTTTACTACTTTGGGTAATAGTTGCAACAGCGCAAATATTTCACATAAAGATGGCAGGGTGTCACCTTTTCATCGACCGCGCTCAAGAAGTTTATCCAGTCCAAGTCGGTCCCCGGTTATTGACAATGAAATTGCAATTATGAATACCTTGTATAAAGAACGTTTTCCTAAAGCCACTCAGCAAATGGAAGAGCGTTTAAAACATTTTATTAACGAGAATAAGAGTGCAGCATGTAATAGTTTTCGTGACTCTCAACCGATTGTTAGGTAATATGGAATTTTGTTTAAACTTAATCTCGTTCTATGCATTGTATTTTACCGCAGGTTTGTACACCATCAAGTTCTGGAAATGGCACGAGATTGTCTACACAAATCCGAGGCAAAGCTTGTGACAAGTCGATATTTCTATGAAATGAGCGAAAATTTGGAACGTCTTTTATTGGAAACAAAGGAGAAATCACCAGAAGCAGCTGTGGAGCTGACTGGGGTTATAAAAAAGCTTCTTCTTATCATATCCCGTCCTGCAAGATTACTTGAGTGTCTCGAATTTGATCCGGAAGAGTTTTATCATTTATTAGAAGCGGCAGAGGGCCAAGCAAAAGCCACGCAAGGAATAAAGGCAGATATTCCACAGTATATAATACACAAACTTGGTTTGAATCGGGATCCAATTGCCGAATTACAGCAAGATTTTAAGGAATCATTCCGCGACTGGGCACCTGCAAGTCCACTCAACAGTGACGCAAAAAAATTGCTCACAGCAGCTTGCAAAACAGCTAGTCGATCGTTTTCACCAGACCAAGTTTCATCAAAGTCAATCTCAGTGGCAACAGACCTTCCAAGTAGTTCTAATTTGGAAACATCAATATCTTCATCGACATCACAAAATGATAAACCTCTCACAATCAATACAAGCAGCCAGCAACAAAAGTTTATTCAACAGATCCCTAATGAACATGATTTCGACATTGTTAAACTTATATCAAACGGAGCCTATGGGGCTGTTTATCTTGTAAAACATAAACAAACTCGACAACGTTTTGCTATGAAAAAAATTAATAAGAACAACCTAATTCTACGAAACCAAGTTGAACAAGTATTCGCTGAAAGAGATATCCTTAGTTTTGCGGATAATCCATTTGTTGTCAGCATGTATTGCAGCTTTGAAACCAAAAAACATTTATGCTTAGTCATGGAGTATGTCGAAGGTGGAGACTGTGCCACACTATTGAAAAATATTGGACCTCTGCCTCCCGATATGGCTAGGTTCTATTTTGCTGAAACAGTATTAGCGGTCGAATATTTGCACAGTTATGGCATTGTTCATCGGGATCTTAAACCGGACAATTTACTTATAACAGCATTGGGACATATAAAGCTGACTGATTTTGGACTGTCGAAAATGGGTTTGATGTCTTTGGCTACAAATCTTTATGAAGGTTACATCGACAGTGAAACAAGACAGTTTTCAGACAAGCAAGTTTATGGGACACCTGAATATATTGCACCTGAAGTTATATTACGACAAGGGTATGGAAAACCAGTTGATTGGTGGTCTATGGGGATAATTTTATATGAGTTTATAATTGGATGTGTACCATTCTTTGGGGAGACGCCTGAAGAATTATTTGCCCATACTGTGAATGATGATATTGAATGGCCGGATACAGATGATTGGATAGTACAACCAGAATCTAAGGATTTAATTACACAGTTACTGCAGCAAAATCCTCGTGATCGCTTAGGTACTGGTGGTGCTCATGAAGTTAAGGAACATTTCTATTTTAATGGGCTGAATTGGAATTCATTGCTTCGACAGAAGGCGGAGTTTGTCCCACAATTATCAAACGAAGACGATACCAGTTATTTCGATAGTAATTAAAATGAGCAATGTTTTATAATCGTTTCGTTACGTTGTTTTATTTCTTTTCAGCTCGAATGGATCGATATAATCATGATTTAGCTGGAGAGGACACAGATGATACCGACGACACACCACTTTTTGGATCATTTAGTTCCTATACGCCGCAATACCGTAAGCACCATTACTCCTGGTCAAGGTTGGCATCAAGCAATACTTCAGACGAGAGTGGCGCAGCTGAAAGTAATTCTAAGGTTCTCACAACACCGGAATTACGAAGCATAGATGTAAGCATTCAAATTACACATGAATTCATTTACTTTATATTGTTTTCATTTTATTCCAGCATTCAGTTCGCTGTCTTAAAGTCCCATCAACTCCTGATGCAGATTATGTTCCTGAGCTATTGCACACTACTTGTCCTGAAGAAATTCGTATGATAAATCAATATATGAGACAGCAGTCTTTGCCGAGTCCAACTTTTACTGGGCATCAACTTTCACAGTTAATACATTCAACAAAACCTGAATGCCCTGTACCCACGACTACAGATATGTTTTCAATAACATCGTCCACTTCAACTGTCCAAAGTTCAAACATTCCAAATGTGAATTCTATGAAAACAAATTTGCCTGTTGCCAAGATCGTTAAAATGTCAGCTCGGTATTCCCCAGCTGCAGTTTCATGTAACATTCCAGAGAACAGAAAATTAATCGACACTCATCAAATATCATCCGTGGCTGCTCGAAGTACTCCGGAATCGTCACAGACAGATAGTGATGATCTCTCGCCGCAAATTCATAGAAAACGAAAAACAATCTATGCCAGAGACATCCTCCCAAGATTTTCAATCTCTATCGAAGATGAGGTTAGCGGATCATCTTCTGAAAATACACGTGACCAATCGCCTTTAGTGGGCGATGTTGCTTCCGGAGAAATGCTCAATATGGATAAGCATAGATCAAGATCAATTGTAAAATCTGCTTCTGCTTTGGGTCTATCTTTTATGGTGTCTAATGGTAACCAACTATTTTATTTTTTTTTTTTTGTGAAAATATTAAAGACTTTTTTTTTGTTCAGATGCACAACTTACACAACTGAGTAGTGGGGTGCAATCACCTGTTGGTGGTGCTGGTGGCGGGGGAGGGAGTTCAAGCACTGCAAGCTCCCGCGATACTTCACCTTGTCGAGAGCTCTCTCCACTTGTTACCAATCTTAAACCACCGATAATAATCCGACGAGGACCTAGAGGTTTTGGTTTCACTGTTCATACTATTCGTGTGTATTATGGTGATACAGATTTTTACACGATGCATCATTTGGTTATGGCTGTGGATGAAGGAAGTCCGGCATTCGAGGCAGGTCTACGGCCAGCTGACTTGATTACTCATGTTAATGGAGAAGCTGTTCAAGGCTTGTTTCACACCCAAGTACTGCAACTATTACTAAGCGGGGGAGAACATGTAACGGTACGTGCTACTCCGCTTGAACATACAAGTATTCAAAGTGGAGGACGAAAGCGAGACCTACTACAGAGTAAATTAGCAAAGAAAGGCGTAAATCGTCAAAAAAAACAGAAGAAGGAACATGAGAAAAAAAGAAAAACTTCACTGTTTCGTCGAATAAGTAGCAAACGTGCTTCAGCGGAAATACAGCAGGTACTTCACGATGAGCTTTGTCTTATTTATAGTTCTTATTGCATTGTATTTTAATTTAGATTGCTGCTGGGATCTCTTCTCCAACAATGGTGACATCTTCTCGTTCGTTTCAGTCTTTTGGCAATAGATCTAATGAGGCAAACCTGACGACTCCACCAAATCCTCGAATGAGCCTATCACCAATGGAGTCACAATGCTATCCTTCGGCTTCAAACTCTTCACAGTCAAGTTCACCATCATCGTCGGCTCCTAATACTCCTACCGGATGCTCATCTGTTAATAATTCTATGGTAATGGGATCAGCAGTCGTAGTAGCGTCCACTGGAGCACAGTTGTATCAGCGGCCGTCAACTCTTCATGGGTTGAAGCATAAGCTGCATACAAGTGGTTGTGCTAGCACAAAGAATCTTCATTCAAATTCGGGTGCGGTTCCAAACCGTCGAAAGTCTGTTGGGCACATACCACTTTCACCATTAGCACGCACACCATCACCTTCGCCACTTCCTTCTTCTCCCACTCGTTCGCCTTCGCCACTCGCATTTCCAGTAGGTCATCAGCCGGGAGCATCAAATACTACACAATCATATAGTCCAGGTGGACTGCCCAATTCTAGTTTAAATTCTGGACAAGTTGGAGCAACCAAGAAAAGTTTTGCTAGAACAAAGAGCTCAGAACCAAGTTCACCGCTCTTAAGACGAGCTTTGTCACCAGATCGTTTACATCCCCGTAGTGCTGAAAATAAGTGTACACTTATATCCCCGTTATGTTGCTCATCTGCAGTGAAAAATCAGAGGTCCATTGTTGGCGTTTGGAGGGCAACTAGTTCTTCAGGAGGCGGGCCTTTATCGAATCCTGGAGTTGTAACGACCGCTGTTACGGGCAATACTTTTACTCAAAGTTTAGCTAGTGTCACTCCAGTTTCATCTATGGCTCCAACTTCTACCAGCGTGTTGTCGGGCGTCGGTAATGCTAGTTCTATCGATAAGTATGTTGAAAATTTTAATTTATCACATGATGACAAGCACGTGGAGTATCAGGAAAAGACAAATCAAAGCGCGGTGCTTTCATTAACATTGCAACCGCCCGGTGAGATGTTGCCCCGTATAGCGGAAGAGAAAGACTCTCCAACGAACTCCACAAATGAAGCCTCTAGTGCTTCCATACATTCAAATGAGGAAGTTCAATGTGAAAAAAGAAAACCTGCCGCAGCAGAAATACGAAGTGCCACTACGTCATCACAGCTTGTTTCACCAGTTAACTCTTCAGCACTACAAAGCTCAACCATGCCTGTGCCCACAACTTGCGACATCCTTACTAATTCTACTCCACCGTTCAATACGACGTCAAAGATCACTCGAACCTTGAGTTATAAGAAATGTTCAAATGCCAAAATTAAGGATGCACGTAAGTAATTGGGCATGGCATCATATCTTCTGTCTTTTCGTAAAGGGTGTATTTTCGTCATAAAATTAAGAGAGTTAGGAAGCAAGAAAGAAATAGATCTTGTTTTGCACATATTAACATAGAAATTCTTTTTGCTTTGAAATAAAACTCAACAGAAAGATTAGGAAGTAAATAGACAAGCGTTTCAATAATTTTACTTTATTGTTTTCATTGTATAATGCCAAGAGATTTTTTTGTTATGTCGAACATTTTGTGATTACATAAAAAAGTTAGCACCATCAATCGGATACTACATGGTAGTATAAATTTGTGTTTTAATAACAAACAGTAACGAAAGTCCTTGCTTTCGTCCTATTTATGAAAGGTGTTTTACCAGCCAAGAGAATTAAAATGCAATAAATAAAGTAATTTGAGCGAGAAGTATTCAGGCAACTCATAATTTCTGTACCTATTAATATTAAGAAAATAAATAATCTTTGAATGTTCTATTTATTTATTGTAATCATTTATGATTTATAATTTACTATCTGCAACCGTGATTTTGTCAGCCGTCATCGGAGGATAAGACAGCGGATTTCATGTGGTGTGATGGCCTGGTAGCTCTCAGAAAATGTCCGGCTGAAGTCAAGAAACATACTGGAAGCTGGAGGCATCTCAAGAAATCTCTCTAGAGGCGATGTGGTTTAATGGAATGGATAAATGTAGATTCCACTCTCTGTTGGAACTTGGTAGCTTTTAGAAAATGTCCTTTTCTAATCTGGGAACGCACTGGAAGCTAGAGGAATCCTTGAAATTTTCACTTAAGGCGACTTGGTGGGGTGAAACTTCAATACGTGTGTTTTATGTGGTGTACGGGTTGGGTTGGACTTGCAAGAAGAGGAATCGGTAATGTCAATTCAACCATCTAGCTTTAATAATAAACAACAAGAATCCATTTACCAGCAAACTGATGTTTTTTTTTTCAATCATTAGATTGCAACACAAACACTTGTTTTTGAACAGATCGCAAACAGGCAACAATTTGCTTAAAAATTATAAATCACATCTTGATTGACAAGACACACTTAAGACAGTCATGACGATTTTTAAGGCAAAAAAAAGTTTTTTTTTTTTTTTTTGAAAATTTTGATGCAAAGTGGTGTGGATATGAAAAGAAACAAGGAACTCGAGCCTTGAAGAGCGACGGGGGAGACTGAAAGACGAAAAAAAGGAAAAATTTTGCAAATCCCTTTCGCTTTTCGCCTATATCTCCAAAACAGGGTGTAGCTTAAAGATCGCTACAAAATGGTGGGTGATTAAATTTGGAGACCGTTTTTTTTGGTTTGTCTCATTTTCAGCCAAGAAACTCCAATGTTATAAAAAATTTTTATTCTACAATATTCAACAAGGATTAAATTCAAAAATGGAAATAGAACATTTTACTTTTGAGCTGGTAGAGTTGTACATTGAAACAAAGTTTGTGAAATGAATTTATTGCACATTTAGAAATTGGGGGAATTTCTTATATTATAAGAGCAACAGTGGTGAGAGTAGTAGTGAGAATCTACTCATATTGAAAATTTTGCAAAAATGTTACTTTCAATAGTTACTATCTTTATTTTTTGTTCTGTTTTAACTTCAATTACAGTCAAGTAATTACTGGCATGTCTTTTATGATAGGTTAAGCGAAATATAACAATAAAAAATCAATAATTTTATTATTGAAAGTAAGAAATGTAATTTAAAAACTAACGCTTTTTAGTTAGCATAAACACAGTTACAAATATACTTGAAAATGATGGTTTAAATAATGCGATTTCTATATCAAAGGTAAGACCTCTCCTCGATGTTCTCTAATAGTCACTAACTGATATGTCTAGCAGATTATCAAATAAATCTTCGCATCGGTTGTCCATGCTTCGTAAATATTGAAAAGCTTCATCAATACCGTCAATAAATGGCCGGAAATTATTGTCTGCTGTTGAGACTGTATAGAAGGGTTCCATTTGCTCCACAATTACATTTGGCAGACCTTGATTTTCACGGCTTTCACTGCTGAGGTAGGATGAAATGACCACATTTTCACAAGGCTGTGGAACTTCCTCGACAATCACCTGCAAGGGTTTAAATTAAATATTTTATAAACTGAAAAATAATCTAAAGGATAAAACTTGCATTCATTTGTTGTTGCAGCTCGTTTATATTTGCATTGGGTTCAGTCGCAACAGCCGTTGAAGAATTGACAATAATTGTCTCCAGTTGATACTCGGAAGAAGGCATTACCTTTCCAAAGTTACTCACATCCGCTATAAAGACATCTTGCAATTGAATTGGCCCATTGTTATCAAAGAGAGGCAAACGGCTATCAGTAGGCATAGCGTTTGATAATAGGAATTCCGAATGAATTTTATCCCTGGAATCCTTTGGTATTACAATGTTTTGCTGTACGTCGAGTTCATCTAAAACAAATTTCTCGATTCGGTTAATCTGTGGACAACTACTTGCTTCGTAATCTTTTATATCCGTTTCGTTTATTTGCCGTCTATCTTTTGGTTCACCTACGGATCTATTTTTCAACACCTTCCTGTTTCGAATACGTTTGCGATCACATTTTTTCGGATCGATTCCTAATTCCCAGTAACCACCTTTTCCTTTTTCATATTTACTCCGATCAATTTTTCGGAAACAATGATGTAGTGATAAATTATGTCGGATTGAGTTCTAGAACATGGAGACATGTTAAATAACTTCTTTTGAATTGAGAAAAGGATAAAACTTACGTTCCATTTTTTTCGCACACGAAAAAAGGCAAACTTCGATTCAATCCAGGAACATATTTGTTGCAGTGTCATTCGCCCATTTTCAATCATCGCCATACCGATAATGTGCGAGTAGTTAAATGGCGGCTTTTGAGTTGCATCCGTTTGATATGTCCTTGCGCTCGAGTCATATTGGACTATATCCCTATTAACATTTTTACATTAATCCTAGCTGTTTTTAAGCTCATACAAAAATCTTACTTTTTTACTTTATCCAGAAATGTTTCATATCGCTCTGCAGGGGTAGGTCTTTTTTGTTGCATGCCAAAACTGCCTTCATTTGGTTTGTTACATACCTTATTGGGCCCTTTCGACGAAAGACACTTCCGATCATTGCTTTCGTTATCTATTATCGGTTGTATAGAATCTGGCCAAGTTAATGATTGGTTGCGTAGCTCCGTAAGCCATGTCAGGCTGGTCAGTTCTTGTTCAGATTCTTCGCTGCACATTGATGCTACATCACTTACCATATTATGTCCAGATAACGAACATTCTACCGAATTTTCAGAGAGCATGGATGGGGAAGGACCTTTTAGGGAAAGCTATGAATTTTTTGAGAATGAAAAAGAACAAATACTTCATACTTCTAGGATCCATTACATTACTACTGTTGCTATTGGTATTCATATTGCTCGGTTGAGGTATGTTAAAGGAATTAAAAATATATTTAACATTACTCTGTTTTATTGCTTTTAGATTCTCTTCTGGACTTGCTGACATATCAAAATATTATAACACTGTAACGAAGTAGATTTATGACTGAATTTTTGTATTTCTTCACTAGGTTCTTTATAACTATGTAAGATTTAATAACACACCTGATCACCACTACTTTTTTTAAACAATAATTTTTAAACACAATGTTGACCCAGCATTTTCGATAAGTCATCTTAAAAGTAATAAGGCACTTTATATACAACAAAAAATCAAAAAAAAAAAATGTATTCTCCAAGTGCATAAGCTAACACGATTTTTGCTGTGCTATGTGAAGGTTACTAATTCTGTACAGGAAATATTTGTTTATCAATTTGATTTTTATAACTGTGTTGAATATGAAGTTGTCTTTATTTGCGATTAGCTTAAGAATTTCGAAGATAAAATAGTGAAATTAGAAAATTTTAACTCTGCAAACTTTCCAAGCTTAACGAGTATTTATTTGCTGAATTATAAATTGATTTATAAGTTACATAAGATTATTTCACCAGTTTAATTGTGATCATTTTTGGAACATACTTTCTATTTTATCACACAATTCTTGTTGTTTTCATTTAACTTTTCATATGTTACAGAAAAAATTGTTGATATTTCTATTTATATATTATATGAATATTAAAATATTGTATTTTTTTTTACACGCGGGGCTTTTATTTGTAGCCATTGTTCAAAGACTGTTAAATGGACTTGTGGTTAGATATCTTTATTTGTTTCAGAATCAAGAAGTTGACCACCGCCCAAAAAAAAATTTCTTATAATTTTTGGTACATAATTATAATATGTGTTTATAAAAACGTTGAATAAAAAAAATTTAACTGAGAGTGTCGATTGAACAAAATATCGAGTTTATACTTTTCAAATCGTTATGTAAAAGTGCACAGTAAGCAAAGCGATCTTTACTCAATATGAGACTTGTGAGACTATACTACGTTCAATAACTTGGTTGCCGATTCTAAAACGTGTATGTCCGGCAAAGGACAAATAGAATTATTTGCTATTGTGGATAGATGGGGGTTATATTTTCCATTTCAAAGTATTTTGTCGTATTGATGTAAATACAACTGTATATACAATGATATAATTCTATTCGTATGACTGTGTACCCGAATAAATTACCACACGAAAGGTTTTTCCCATAGTTCACATCAAATACGAAGGGGTCACAACTTACAGGTGAAACACAAGTGAAACAAGTGGAAGTGAGCTCTAGCCAGTGTCCTGTATGCGTGTACTTCACAGCCTACCCTCCATCCCTTGGTCGATAGTGGCTAGTAGTTTCTCAAAACAACCCTTAATTTTAGATATAGGGTACATATTTTTTTGTGAGCACTAAAATTAGTTCATTTCATTTGGATTGCTTATTTTACATTTCTTTTATACAAGATCAAGAGTATTTGATGCTTTCCTTTTTTCAAGTACTGTAGTAAAGGTGAATGTGATTTGAAATTGTAATAAGCAAATTAAAGGAATTTATCTATTTATCTAACAGTGAACAATGCTTCAATGTACAGAAACACCTAAGAGGCATTAGTTGACTGGGTTGGAGCCATACGTGCTAGATAAACATAAAGTTTTGTTAAAACTAGCTTTTGAAATCAAATTGAAAATTTTTATATTTTATATTTTTTTACAATGTCTGTTAAGGATGCAGCTGAGATACAAGGTAAACATATAATATACAATTAATTGTGGTAAACCTTATACAGTGAATATAGCTTCGTTGAGTTCTCGAGTTTCGCTGGGACCCCAAAAAAGTTAATAGCTCGCAATGCACCCTATGCAATTAAGTTTACCTCTCTTACTTACATATTTATATACCTGCTACTCACCATTCAGAAAACTCACCATAAGAAATTCTTATTTGCAACAATCAATTGTTGGAAAGCAGGTGCTATGCACTACTAATGGACAGAAAAGCATATATATAAGTAATTACCATTCTACCTTCTACCACGAATCCTAAAAAAATCACTCATGTAGAACCAACTACTACTTAAGTGATCATTGCATGTATAGTGTCCTGTGGTGCGCTTGTATTGTTTAGGTGGCAATAAATGGTGCAAGCTTTAGAGGACGTTTAAGAACTTGCTTTTTAGCAATCATACAAAAAGTCTCAGTAAAGAAGTTCGTTGTATTAGAAAAGGTTTTTTTACACGAAATCCTTAAGATCTCTTGTTGTTTACTAACTGTTGAAAAATTATAAACAAACAGTATTTTTTTTTTACTCTTTTATTTTGTTGATTTCCTAATAATAACAATTACAAACTTATCTATAGTATGGCTAAGACAATTTGTGTTTTTTTTATAAACTGCCATTGTAGTATTAATGCGAAATCTTGAACTCAGAAAATATGACGGTAATAAGCAAAGTTACTTAAATTGGCACAACAAAAATTTATGTATAATTTTCAAAACAGCTAAGCAATATATGTTTAACTCATTAATTACCCATTGTTCTTTCATTCAGTATATAATATATAAATTACTTGTTTCTATAAAAAGAAAAAAAATGCATTGTTTCGTTCAATATTATATAAAATAAATATTGTCAACTAAAAAAAAATAAATAGTGAAATAAATATATAGTTTACTAAAAGAAATATTAAAACGATTATCGTACCTTTTGTTATGTCTCAATAAGTCAGATAAAAAAAGTTTAATTATTTGCATATCTATGTATATATAAAGTCTGTCTATTTTCTACTGATTAGTTAAATTGATCAATAAAACTATTTATATGTTAACTGCTTTAAATGCAAGAACTGATATTTAGATTAAATAAATAAATAATCTAGTCTTATCTAATCCTATACCTATATTTTTTATAGGCACTGGTTTAAAAAAAAGTGATCAAAATGAGTCAAAACCTGAAATATCGCTATCCTGAAAAGTAGCAAAATGTTATTTCAAAATGTGTTTTGTAAATTAGTGTTAAAGAACTTACTCTATCGGGCTTATAAAGATGTGTGTGAGGCAGTAAAAAAGTTGAACCTATGTCGCGTTCAGCCATTGTATTCGCTTCCTATTAAATAGTGGTATTAAATATCTAAAAAGCATACTAATCTAAGGTTACTCACATCGTTGCCGTTACTTTGTGTTACATGTCTCTCATAAACGCTACGAATTGATTTAGTTGGTGCTTGTATAGTTGTTTCATCAAATGATCTTGCTTCCGCCGTTCTAAAACGCAACAATACGTAATTTGGTTACATCAGATATAGAGAAAAAAAAAACTTACAGTTCGTTTTGTTGAATTGTATCTAGCCAAACGTCCATGGAATCAATATACCTTAAAAAACCATATTTATCAGGGATATATTTTTGTTTCTAGGACAATGTCTACTTACTTTTCACCTTCCTTATATGAGTTGTACTGTTGTTGTGGATTTGTATAGTTTGTTTTACGAGAATGCAGCTCATTTATCAATCTAGGTATTTGATTGCTTCTATTCTCATAGGAGGAGGACGTTGTTACCTGTTGACTTACAATATTTCCAACGGTTGCTGATACTTCAAAGCCGGCTGAGACTAGAGCTCCCGTTGATGTTGTATGTAATGCTCCGTGATTGGAATTGCATTGCAATATATTTTTTGATGGGATCTATTAGAAGGTATTTATCAAAATAATACGAAAAAACAAACAGTCTTTCACAAATACCTTTTCGGCATTTGAATGAAATACCGTAGATGTTTTAGATCCTACTTCTGTTGAGATCGACTTCAGTTGAGTATCATTACAATGCTCTATATTATCTACATGCGATGTAGATTGTGTTACTGAATGATGATATTTTGCTCGAGGAATCATAACAGTGAGTGATCGATCATTTTGTTCAGAGTAGTTGTGTCTATGATCGACTTCTGAAGGAGGCGATAGAACATTGGGAGAAGAGTAGCCACGCTGGTTAATATTTTTATTAATTAGCTTTTGCTGTGCAAAGTTCTTGGCTCTGATTGTACTTTGTTTTTTGGAATCCTGAATAAAAAACAAAAATAGTATTCTCTTAGAAAAAATCGTTTTAAGATGTTACCTTAAGTGCGTATGGCAATGAATTTTGACTTGTTTCGCTGCTTGAGTCTTTAATCATTGCTTTTTTATCGGTCGTTATACTTTTAATTGATAATCGCGAGTTTTTCGGTGCCACTATATGCATGCCTGATATAAGTGAGTGAATATTGCTCTTTTTTCTTCGCTTAGTGCAAGTTAGCAACACACAAAACAGCAGCAGAATAAACAAAATTGTTCCCACTGCTATTAAAGCTATTAAAAGTATTTTTAGATTTAGCTGACATGATGCTCCGGTATACCAATGAAAACATTCGCATATTGAGGGATATTGTATATCCGTTTGAACACATTTTCCATGATAATGGCATTTTTCACATCCAATTATTTCCGCCGAACATATTCGACCAGGATATATTGAGTTCTCCGAGAGGTCAGCGTATCCCTCCTGACAACTGCATGTGTATGTTCCTTGCAGGTTGAAACATCTTGAGTTCTCGGAACAATCATGGAACTGATTATTTGCACATTCGTTAAAATCTGGAATGAGATAGACATGTGCGTGTTTATCTATTAGAATTGTAAAACAAGGCTTACCGTTTATCTCCAGTGAGTGGACACCATTTCTTGTGGTAAAAATTTCTGTTCCGCCTATGCTAAAGTTATTTTGTCGGAGATACTTTTTGATAACATCACCCAGACGTTTTTCATCATTATTGTCTGACAGCTGATTAAAATAAATTTTGATATTATATAGTCCATAGATAATTTAATTTCTACATACTTGAATTAGAAATTTCCCAAGTATACCATTCTCAGAACTTGTCGGGTCAAACGATGTTACGTGTACACCATGATAGACATCTCTCAGATCCGACTGCATAATCATACGGTCTACAGCATTATGAGTAATACTGGCTAATTGTTTAAAATCCTCAGAATCCTTTACACGGTATTGTTCTTTAAAGTGTAGAGTTTCTTTGCTTACTCTATGAATAGGAATCTCCATAGCATATGTGTATGTGGCTATAAAAGTACTAGAGTAAGTAAGTATTATCGTAAAAAGTGTGTTGAAATTTCTCACGTCTGCACGGTCTATCAGGAAACATGCGAGCAAAGCCCGGTCGGCATACACAGAATTTTCGATTTTCTACATTCTGACAAAGTTCATTGCGTGAGGCTTTGCAAGATGGCTTACAAGATTTTGAAGTCACATTAGATATAGGAGAGTCGCTTGATTTTGGTGGAGTTGCGATAAGTACACCACCAAGAAGTACATGGTTTACTTCATTTGTCTCAGCTTCTTCATCCCGAGTTGGTAGATCAAATGCAATATTTTCGTCATAGTCTAAAGTAATTGCATTACTGTCTTCATCATTTGTACTGCCGATTGCATTGATATTTTGGGGAGTATCAATCATAGATGGGTTTATGCTAAAGGTTCCGCCGTGGCTTTTTTTGTCTGTCATTACTACAAATATGCTATTGTTTTCTAGGTTTTCAGTTAAATTTGAAGCTATCGGGCGGACCTTCAATTTGTTCGTTGGCACTGAGTAACTGGCTGGTTCTTTGTTTATAAAATTGGGGTCTACGATCTCTACTGATGGCTTAATAGTCGATGAATAGACGTCCGTCTCCATTGCTTGTGAAGTTATTATTATGTTTTCAAGGACTTTAGTAGGACTTAAAAGTGTGTGGGTTTCTGTAACAGTGTCTATTAATGTAGAAGTCTTTGTTTTTGTAAGAGTGAGTGTTTGTGTCGACTGGATGCCAAGACTTGTCACTACACTTATTTTGGTAGATGTCACTGTCAATACGTGTGTGTTTGTAATATATTTTGTGGGAATAACAGTTTGACTTGTTATCGGCGAACTTGAGTCTATATCGGTTAAAGAATTCTTAGATTGAGATTGGACTGTCTTATTTTCAAAGAATGGAACAGTAGTTGGTGTTCGGTAAAAGTCAACTTCGGATCCTTCGATGAGTATATCGTCAGGTAGCTTTTGGTTTAATGTGTACATTAATGTATCGTAGGAACCTTCTTTTTTAGCGATATTGTTGATATCGGGTTTTGCTTTGTAATTGGAAGTATTTTGCATCGCTCCAAGAGCAACTGGAACTAACCCTTGTCCCAGTTTTGTTACAGGCGTCGTTTTATTACGCAGTGATTTCGTTTGATTGTATATTGATGGAAAGTGATCAGGAACACTCAATTTAATTCCTTCAGGAACATATTTAGGTGTTGATGGAGTTCTGAATAGTAATGAAGGCTTTCGTCTTATTAAAGTACTCGATGTTGTTGTAGTTTGGATTAATGTAGTTAATTTTGTTCTCGATGGGGATGAGAAATCTACTTTCGGAACATGAAATACTTTGGTAGGAAACAATGGTCTCTTCATCGGGCGTGTAGTGGTATACAAAGAATGGTCAGAATTTGTTAACCTGAAATTTGTATTTTTAGATTTCGTGTCTTTTAAAGGCGGCTGTGGTGTAGCATCGGACATTGACGAAATTGAGATTGTTGGCGATGGTAGTGGTGGCGGGCTAAGACCCATTACGTTCGCTGAATGAAATAGAATTGACACTGGAGGAGGTTTCATATTAACGGATGGTTCCGCTATAAGTGGTCGAATGACATTTTGTTTCGGTCGTGTTGTATCAATTACAGACGTGACAGGAATTTCTTTGATCGTTGTGCTTTTATCCGTTGGTACATGAACGAAATCAGAAATGTGAGGATACATAGTTTCATGGAAATCAAATAACTCTGCGGATTCTTTAACATTGTATGTTGAATAATTTATATTTAAACGATTGAAATTATCCACTTTGCTTACATTTATTTCTGTAGAAACTGGTTGTAATGTAATACTTTCATTATGTGTTGGTGGCTTTTTTGTTCTCTTGGTATATTTTGGATTAAAGGGAGCCTCTGTTTGAGTGTTACTGGTCTTTTTGAGGTTATCTATGGGATACGAAAATTGATTGTGGATTGAGTGATTCGTTTCTCGTTCATGGGCCATTTTAAAACCGTCGCCAGAAATAAGATAAATATCTTGTTTGTTGTTGGTTTTTTGTTGAGGCTTTGTGCTGGGTTTGGTTTGTGTAAATGGTTTGCCAGGTAATACAATTTGCACTACTTTGGACATGTTACTTGAAGAGGTGACCGGAGAGGATGGAAGCACAATTTGTTCATCTAATTCGCTCATATTATTGACCGCATTTACACTGGCAGGATCTAAAAATGATTCTGTTCCAATAATAGATGTTTTGTAGTCTAATTGGGTTACAGAAGTGGTTTTAGGCATTGGTGTAGTCCGGGATTTTACTGCGTTGTTTTGGTTTTGGCTAGAAATCATAGATTGTGTAAATTTCGGACTTGAATTAATAGTGTATTGGATTCTATTTTGTGGCTTGAGACTAGTTTGAATTTTTTTTGAATCGTCCTTTTGCTTCTCTTTAGTTAGCTGACTGTGAGCGGGAATGACAATATTTACCGAAGATGAAGCTTTTTGATCTTCAATTTTGTTAGAATTTTCTGTGGGATCAACATCATCCTCGTCATCACCGTTCTGACTGCTTGATTGCCAGTACATTCCGCCTCGGTTTGCAGATAGTCCCTCTGAAAAATCTGTCGAAAGATCTTTTTCTTCGTCATTTTGTAGGTCGTGCAAAATATTCAAAACGGATGGTGAGTTTAATGTAGGTCGCATTTCGAAATGAGAATCCTTTTGTGAAGAGGTGGTGTTGGAAAAAAATTCATGATACCAATTTTTTTGTATTTCAGAGTTGTCAGTTGATTGAGTACTATTTATAATATTTGGTGATGAGGTGATAGATAGCGTTTGATGTGCATTTTCTAATGAAAGCATCTGATGACCAGGTCTAGCTTTGATGGTGGGCTTAGTGAGTTGTGGCAAGGGGAAAGATGGGGATGTTGGATGGTACATATTGTTTAACTGATAGCTATGTTCTCCTGACTCTGGCCATAGTTCTGGTAGAATTGTGTTAATGGGCCTCGACTTATTTATTTCTGATGGCGGTTGAAAATATACTTCATGTTTTTTTTGTTTGCCATTTGAGTTAGCATATCTAGGTGGCTCCAAATTTTGGAGTGTTTCGCCAACAAAGTTATCACTTGCTTTTAATTTATCTACGTTGCCGAAAAATGGTCCAGGTATTTCATGCGTTATGGTATTGTGTGGAGTTAGATTGACTTGAATTTGGTTATCTGTTAAAGGAATTGTTATGTGCGGCATTTGGAAGCTTGACTGGACTTTTTTCTGAATTTGTCCTCGCACTGGAGTAGATTGGGGAAAATCAGTGTCTTTATTGAATGTTATTGGCGGAACATTTATATCGACATTATGACTAAGAACATTCGTATCCAAATTGACTTGCTGGTTTGACAGAATTGGTTTACGGGCGGGAGTGGAATGTGCAATATTCCCTGTAATAATAGCATCTGAGTACGTTGTTGGTTCATTATAATACTGACCATTTTTGTGAAGTTCAACGGCACTCTCAACTATCAATATCGATGCTAGGTTATCACGAGGAATAACAACGTTTGTTATTTGAGAGGGTTTAATATCAACTAACATTGGTTTATCTGAGTTTATAACCTTCTTAATTACTGTGGTAAACGTTCCGCTTCTATAATTAGTATTTGATATGGCACTTTCCAAAACACTTCCGGGTAAATCGGTGCTGTAGACTTCAGGGATTCTTTTAATTTCCAGAATTTCGTTGTTATATAATTCTTGTTTTAGGTCAACCCCATTTTTGCTATTTGATGTCAGGTGGGGTTGATCGTAATCATGTGGTGCATATGGAATATAATTCGGTTTCAATGAGCTGATCCGATGTGAGCCAGGATTATATATTTCCGGGCGCTTGGCGCCGATTCTGTGAGCTTGATTTTGTGGGTGGGTTCCATGTTGTGTTATGTGTTGCACCGGTATGGGCTGGTGCTTTTGTGGCACATGTAGAGGCTGCTGCATATGACCTGTTGCATAGTGCATTCGGTAATTTTGTTGCAAAACACGATTCGGTGCTATTTTATTTGCATTTTGTATTTGGTGATGTATAGTTGGTGGTTGCAAAGGTGGCGGCTTTAAAATTCCATCAAAATTCACTTGTTTCTCATATGTTGTTTCTAATGGAATAGGCCGTGGAATCGCTTTTGTTTGCTTCGGATGCTGCATGTGTTGCAATTGGAACGGAAACGGTGAAAGCAGAGGTGGAGGTACCAATGCCTTAGAACTGTCGTCGTTAAAAGGTATTCGTGGTTGAATTCCGTTTGGTTTGCCAATTATTACATCTGAATTAGCTGTAATTACTTCTCCTGGACTTATTGGTATACCTCCATTTAGCAAAGGAGTTTCATATGTAGGCTTGCCAGCACTTATTTCAAGAGTTCCCCGATTTTGTTTTTCATCGAAAAACCATTCAGTTTCTGGAGGTGATATATGAAGGCTCTGCGGGGTTATATGTCCAGTAACCTCAGGGTTTCTATACTGATTTTCGCCTTGTAATGTTTGAACTGGAATGTAAATTGGGCCCTCATGCGCCTGTGTATCGTACGCCGAAATGTTTTTAATTGCATGTTTGCTTTCTACATTTATGGCGGATGTATTCTTCTTGGAATCACTACTATAGCTGGTGCCGAAATTATTTTGAATAAGTCCGGCCATTGCATTAAATACGGGGCCTAATGCTTGTAGTCGATTAAAGTTTAAGGATCCAATTATTTGGTTAACCGAAGGAAATGCTGTTGTGTCGGTGGTTTTTGTGTTGTTCTTTAAAAAAATTGTTTCTGAGTGGGCACTAACATATTGGTCGTCATTTTCCGAGCTGGCTGTATCTGAGTCAACTACTTCATTCGAGTTTTCCAATTTGGAGGATGTAATGGACGTTATTGATGTAGTTGGCAAAATAACATTTGATTCCAATTTTCCAGAAACGATCTTAGTCGTGTTGTTATCTTTCTTATTTGCGGTCTTAGTTAGTGTAGGGGATGGGTGCAGCATATTCATCGCTGTTATTTCTAAGGAGTGACCACCAGCAAGAGTTACCATTGTAATGTAGCTGTTATGATTCTTAGGATTCTGGAGCTTAGTTTCAAACTTCGATAGGAGATCAGTGCCCATCATAAAGCTTGGTATCGACTCTGTTATTACATTTTCAATTACTCGGGTATGAAAGTTTACTACAGTGGAAGAGACGGGATTTCGGTTAGTGTTTACTAAAGTCGTAAAGTAAGTAAAAGTTGTAAGGTAGGTTTTTGTTGCATAAATATGCATATCCGTATGAAATGATCCATGGAGCTTGGATGATGACATTGCTAAGTCATTAGTTTTCTCTATAGATGGAACCTTAGAGGTATTTTTTTTCATATAAATATATAATTTCTCGTGAAAGCTGTTTTTAAAATCATTTGTATGAATATTCGTGCTTTTGTTTTCATTATTTTTTTCATTATAAAATGTATAGGTAATAAATTTTGTTGGCAGTGTGTTGATATTCGACGTTTCATTTCCAAAATCATGATTTTGCTTATTGTTCTCTTGTGTATCAAACGCGATATACGACGTCATAACCGCAGTATTTCGTGGTGGAAGTGACTCTGTTACAATTACTTGTGTTAATATATTAGATGTACTAACGATTTTCTCAATGTCAGATTCTTTCAAAGTTTTTGTAAGACTTATTTTGCTAAAGAACGTATTCGTTTCAAGAACCGGTGTAGCTTCTTCCGACGGTTGAAGGAAGGAAATATAATCATTTGGTCCTGTGACAGTATTTGTTAAGACATGTTGCGAAGAGAGCACCAATGGAAGATCACCGTCTAGGATTGTATTGTAATAGGTGTATGTTGTGTGAAAAATGCCTACAGCTAGTTCTGGTGTCTGTTTAATATAGAATGAAGCGTTAAGGTGTTGTTATTTTATTAGAAATAAATACTTACTTTTGATAATGTAACACCTAGTGATTCAGTTGGATTTATTTTTAAATAGTTTCTTTCTTCAGTAGCTGTATTAGAAACCACTTTTTCGCGACTTTCCACGGTGGTCGTTCCATTTTGAAGGTACGTCGTTCGATAGGTGTATGTAGTCAAGCAAGTTTTAGTGATAAAATGATTTGAATTGATGGGTATAGTATAATTTTCCTAAACAAAAACTTAGCTTTGAAACTACAAATGTGTGATGTGAGAATGAAGAAAGTACCTGAACATTTGATGGTATAACTAATATCATTTGGTCTTTCAATGTACTCGGTGCTAACGTCATCGGTTTATTGGGTAAACTTGGGAGTATTCTTAAAGCGCTGGGCTTATGGGTGCCTTTGGTATTTTTGTCTCCAGCAATTATGACTTCTACGCCATTAGACATCACACGTGTTGCTAAATTAAATCTGGCTTCATCTGCACTATCACCTTCGCCAGTTATGTCTTCGTTTTCTTCATTTGAATGAGTTTCTCCAGATTTTATTGGCGAATCAATGTTAAACGAACCAAAGTGAAAAAATCGTCCATTATCTATTGACTCTGATTTGCTAATTGGTGAAAAATTTATGCTACGCTTTTGATGCTGGCTGTCAAACATTGCATTCAAATTGTGTGTGTTTTGTTGAGGTTGATGACGGTTTGTGTTTATAACAGATTCTGTATGCATGGTGAATATATTATATATATGGGAGATTTGGATCATGTGTAAAAGCTTATACATATTATATACTAGCAGTATTTAAATCCTTGCACCTATTAGAGCTTCGTTTTATGACGTAAATATATACAAGAGGTATAGGAAAAAAATTTAGAAGTAGAGAAAGCCTTAAATTTGTACACTTTTGAAATTGAACCAGGGAAATAAGTAAACAGCCATCAACATTGACCCGTCCCTATTAGAATATCATTTAACATATCATATCATATTGCGACCCGTATTGGTGGACAGAGCTTACCGTTCAGTATTATTCAGATATTTCGTAGACTTATTATTTATGAACTGAAAATGAAGATTTTTTAAGTAGAAAAATAACATCCATACATTTGATAACATATAAACATTTTGTTTATATAAATATACTCAGTATACACACATTCAAACACAATCACGCTGAGCAGTTATGTTGATATATTTAAAATATAATTTAAATAGAAAAAACTTGGTGTAACATAAAATTTATAAAATAAAAAAAAAATGTTACAGATATTATTTGTTAACAATAAAAAATAAACACAATCAACATGCTAACAAAAAACAAATATATGTTGAGAGTTTTTTCTTAAATATATTGTTTACATTTGTAAACATATATTTATATCTTATATAAATATGTACATTTACTTTATTAATCGTAAAATCGTAAAATCCAAAGTTTTAACTTTCGATATTATTGGCAAATCAAGAAATTAGATATGGCATTTTTTTTTTCAACAAAAAGGTATTTATAAATTACAATCGCAAACGTACCGTTTTCGTACCGATAAGGTATGTATATACAAAGCTTATAAAAAAGAAAAAAGTACATCATAATTTGCCCTTAGTAAAAAAATACAAAAATTTAGAATTGAGTTTAAGATTGAATGATCGTCCCACATGAAAAAAAATATATTCAAAACAGAACTGTTGTTTATAGAAGTCATGGGAAGAGGCGCCTGCTTGCTTTAGCATCATTCTCTCTGGAAAATTGAAATATTTACAATGAAATTTGTTGGTTTCCTTCAGTTAGATTTTAATTCTTACCTTTGATTGCAATCGTAGTTAGATTTTTAATCGATTTGAACCATAATCTTGTGGTACTTTGGTCGTTAGTAACTTAAATATTAGTAATAATAATAAAAAAGTTCAAAGTAGCAGTAATCGTGTCGATGCTTATACAGTCATAAACGAGCCTAGAACGAGCTTAGATACTAGTATTTGCATATTTACACTAAAAGAGCGGTCATAATTTGTGCATTTTTACTAACTGCTGTTTATTGCAGTCGTGGAAAGTTGCTTTTCTATTGCTGCCGTCGGGTCTAACGTTAAAATATTTGTTAAAAATATTAAACTAGTGCTTATAATGGTATGAATTTCACTTTGAGTCTTATCGCGCACCAGTGTCGAAGATTGGATTTGATGCATGTTATCATGAACCCGATCAACAACATATGTGTATGTTTTCGGTTTGATTTCAATCTTCGTGGTCAATGAAGTTATTGTTTGTGTTGATGTTTGAATTACTGTAGTTGTTATCAACGTAGGTTCAGTTGGTTGCAATAATGATATGTGAGCTTTGGCATTCTTATTCTTTCTTCCAGTTCTTATTGTTGGCGTCGGCTCAGGACCTGAAAATTTGTCTTTAAGGCTTTGTTCGGTGACGTAGCTGGTTGCAGTTTCAACGATTGTGTCAGCAGTGGTAGTACCATTAACTGAATTCAAAGGTTTTCGCCTTCTAACAACTATTCGACGCCGGGGTGGAGATCTAGTTACGACTGTTGGCTCGATCACATCCGACAATTTTTCCAAAGGAATTCTTCGAATAAGAGTTTTCTTAACTTTTCTCTTCAACGGCTCCGTATCATTTTTCATATAAACATGGTGAGTATTTTCTACAGCAGTACGTTTTATTCTTATTGTAGCTAAATTTGTTTTGTTTAAAGTAGTAATTTCATTTCTGTTAGAAATTTTCATGGCTGTTACGCTGCCTATTGGTGTTTCCCCAAAGCGGTGAGACCGCCCACCGATGGCGACCTTTGTCATTCTGTTACTGACCTTAGACTTGAGTGGGGATGGCTCAGCAAGGTCAATTATACTAAAAAATACTTGGGCTGTATGTTTATATTTGCAGAAGACTCAAATTTTGTTCTACTACTTCTGCTTTCTAGCGGCTTATAGATAGTGGATCGACCTTGACTTGTTAAATTTTCTATTTGTGCTGAGGTTTTTGAGTACCATAAACCAACGTCGCCCACTATGCTTTCAAGGCTTTGAGTTTCTTCGGATAAAAAGTTGTTATTAAGAGTTTGACTAGAGATTATATCGCTGGTAGCTGGAAGTAGATATTCCTGTATTTCACTTCCATCAGATTTGTAAAAGTCGTCGTAGTCTGGTGAATCTGATTTGAGTAAAGGTTGAGCATTATTGATTTGTCGCTTGTGTAGAGATGAATCGGGGCCAAGTTGTACTGTTGATAAAACTGTACTGAATTCACCAGGCCGCCTGCCGGAAACGTATAGAGTAATCACAGTTGACTCTACAACTGGGTTCACAGTTTGCTGCTTATTCGATTTCCGACCGCCTTTCCTGCCACCCGATTTGGGACTGCTATGAGGCTTATGCAAAGGCTGAACTAACTCTTCTGGAGGATTAGGGTAGTCATCAATATCCTGGTTATAGTCATTGTATTTTTGAATGCCGTTGCTGTCTATATCTTGAAGGTTATCAGAAAGCAGATTCTGTGTTGCAATTGGGTGTTGTATTGGTAGAGCTGGCTGTGTGTTTGATTGGCCCTGAAGTTGTTGTTGAAGAAGTAGCGGCAGTAGAAGGCTGTTTACCTGTTGGGCTTGAGCAGGAACTGTTGGTGTCACCACAATCGTGTCAGTAAAATATTCAGTAGCAGTGATAACGTTAGATGAACTATCAAAAATGGTTGTCAACACTTCTTTGCCATGGAAAGTTAGAGGAATTACGGTAGACATTGCATTTGTGACTGTAGTAACGTACGTTGATGACCGTGTCTTGAATTCTGTTGTTGGCGTACCTGGAGCCTGAGTTGGTTGTGTTGCACCTAGTGCCAGAAGTGGGTTAATGTTTGGTTGATTTAATCCAATATTTCCGAGCAATAATTGTGATAGTAAAATGTTTGCCAAAGGAGCATTAGCTGCTAGCTGTGCTTGCATAGTTGAAACGATGTTTTCAACTTGGTAGACTGTAGAAGGGATCACATGCGCGAACGATGTTTTTCGTCCTCTTATTGTAGTAGGAGTAAATATGACAGTTGTGGTTGCAGACTCCAGCAATATAAATTGAGTTATTTCGGTTGCACCATTCGGATTGACCGAAGAGTCTTCTTTAGTCAGTACAAGAGTGGAAGCACCATTCTGACCAATAAGCGAAGTATACTGATTAGGTAACAAAACTTCAGTGCTAGTGGTCGTTGTCACTATGTTTTTATATTCTGTTACTTTGCCGTTTACAATAGGTATTGTTATTTCAGTTGGCGTGGTATGAGTAACTGTGATTGTCCCATCAAAAATAGGGATTATTGGATCAGTTGTTATATCGTTGCGGCTTCTGCCGCGTGTAGTTGACCGTGTACGACTAGTTGACGATCTTCCACGAGGGCTGCTATGGGATGATTCTGTGACACTGTTCCCATAGGTTTTTAATCTTGGTGCTTTGGGTCGTGAGGCTGTCGTGGTAGTGCGGCGAGATGAAACTCCATTAGGTACAGGTCGTCTAAAGTTAGAAGAAGGGCGAGAGGACAGCTTTGGAGTAGTGTCTTTTTCGCGAAGCGTAAATTGAGCACGACTACTCGAATTGGGCTTTGTAGGTCGTATTGCACGGCTATTAGGCTGCGATTTACTACTCGGGTGGGTAGATGTTCCCAGTGAATGGCTGCGGGGGTTGAAACGCGACGTAGTTCGTGATCGCACAGTGCTGAGTTCATCATCAACTGAGTCCTCTACTCGATCTTCAGTTACCAGCTTAGGGGTTGACGGCCTTCGAAATCGATTCCGAAAGTTACTTCGAGCATTGTAATCAGCTTGACGTTTTGATCGGGTTTTACCCAGGAGCTTTGACAAACTTTCCCTTCGTCTGCGGTTTGCGTCCTCTTGTTCGTTTTCTTCTACTCCCTCTCCGTCGTTTTCATATTCTGCGGAATCGTTTTCTTCGCTTCCAATATCTGAGAAATCATCACTAGATTTTTGGTCTTCATCTATGGCTTGATTTACGCTTTGCTGTTGAAAGAGTCGGCGGGGTGGAAACAGATTACTTTGTGGTCGTGATCGATTTTGGATTTGACTTATCAGGGGTCGCTGGAAGGCGCGCGGCTTAGGGCGCAATGTGGTTGTAGTTAATTCGGCAGCCTTAGGTTTTTGTGTCAAGGCACGACGAGCTGTAGGCAAATTTCCAGAAGAATTTCTTTGAGCTGGTTGGAATGGAGGTCGGCTCACTTGTGGTCTGCGAAAGCGCAGTAATGGATTGTTTCTTCTTAAATTTTCAGTTGTCAGTTCAGTTTCTTCTTCGCTTTCATATTTTTGAGTAACTCCTTCTTCGTCACTTTCTGGTGGTAAAGTTGTGTAGCTGGCAGTACTAGCAGACTGGTCATATGGCAAGAAGTTTGATGGCCTGATTCTTAGCCTCGAATTTCCGGCATATGAGCTTGATAGTAATCTAGAACTCGTCGCCGAACTTCTGAACGGGCCTCCACTCCGACGAGACGTCGAAAAGCTACCAAAACTAGAAGACGAGCCTTGAATTCTTGATGATTGGAGACGATTTCGAGATGATCCTGGGAAGCTTGATGATGAGCTAAGTCCTCCGAACTGCGACGATTTATTGGGCCGACCAAACCGTTTACCTCCTTGCGAACTGCTAGAGCTGATGCCAGAGCTTGATGGGCCTATATTAGCTTTCCGGGAACTACTAAAACGTCCACGCGTTTCTAATTTTAACGCTGGAGTAGCTGTAATTGTAGGTGTAAAATCGGACCTTGTAATAATTGTCGCACTGCTTGGGAGGATATTCTTGCGCTTAGGGGCAAATTGCGGTCGATTTCTAGAAGCAAATGGGCGAATCACGGGCGTGAATGTTTTCTTTTTTGTTTGAAAAGACAGGCGAGTTCTACGGCGATCATTTTCATCTTCCTCATCACTTCCATCCTCATCTTCTTCCTGTTCCCTACTCTGATCGGATTCATCAATGTCGCTTATTGAACTTTCAATAGGTTTATCCGAAGTTGCAACTATAAATGCTGTTGACTGAACTAAGGTTGGTGAAAGGGTTTGGGTAGCACTAATTTCAGGAACAGGATCGATTACAGGAACTTGTGTTTTTTCTATTATGAAACTTGAAGTACTCTCTATTATTTGCGCATAGCGTTGGTCAATTATTGTACCAATTACCTTGGACTGGTAAATGGTAGTAGTATGGTTCAGGAGTTTTGTGCCGTCAATTAACCTGACAAGGCCTGTCTTATAAGACCGAGTTGATTCATTACTTTCAGTCACTGTTGGGGGCAATAGGGCTTTTTTGATTTCGTCAATAGTTATAGATGATGTGCTTGAAGCGATTATTGTTGGGGTTCCCTCAATCGTAGTGTCTATGACTTCTGTCTTAAAGAAAAGCGTGCTTATGCCTTCAGCATCCACAATCGTCTTATAGTCGTATGAAACTGTACGTGGCAGATCTAATTTCAATGGAACGTCCAGTACGCTTTCTTGCACTGAATCAACAATTTTGGAAGTATTGTTATTCTGTACTGTTTCAGACGATAAAATAGAAGTGCTAGAGGGGGTGACTAAATTTGTAATAGTTTCATAGCGACTATCTGTTATAGTTTGATCGCCAACGTAAGACGTGGTGTAATAAGTGTATGTGGTATAATAAGTTGTGGGTTCAAGTCTTACTGAAGTGGTTGCTATTTCCTCTGTAGCTGATGCCGGTTCAGAAATGTTCGGCTCAGAAGACAAACTACTTGATGGCTGTATATACGTTGGGTTTGGGATGTTTGCTTCTGTCAATGTAGGAATAATGACATTCGACACAGTTTCCTCTCGACTCAGCGTTGTTATTTCACCGTCTTTGGATAGCTTCGTCCAATATGTGAATGTTGTAAAATAAGTTATGGGCAAGGTGGCTTCATCAATGCTTAGGGCCTTGGTGGGCTGCAATGTCTCCGTGACAACATTAGTTACTGTCTCTAGACGACTGATAATGTTAGTTGCCTCATTGCTGTACATCGTTGTATAGTAAGTAAATGTTGTGAAACTTGTCTGTAAAAGAAGAGTAGCTGAGGGAACTATTTCATCCCTGTTACTCTCTGAGCTAATTTGATCATCAAGTACACCATTGTCGATTGGTTGATGGTCACTAATTAAGGTGCTTGGTCGTACATTAGTCATTATTTTCAAAAAATCGTCGCCAATAGCAACAATTTTTTTCTCAGTTCTTGACGAAGAACTGCTGGAAGATGATTCTAGTTCCTTCACCCCTCTGTTCGATAGTGTATCATGCTTTGTCGTTTCGTTTTTGATGTCAGACAAAGGTATTGATGTTCTCTGTATAGGATTGTACGTTGCAGTTGGTTGAATGTCGATAACAGCATTGTCTTCGTTAAAGAGTGATTCATCAATCTCAAGATTTCTAGCGGAATGACTGGCTCGGGTGTCTGTGGGTGAACCAACAACATTTGTGTGAACTTCTGTCCGACTCATAACTTCTGTTTCACCGTCGACAAATATAGTTGTGTAGTAAGTGTAGGTGGTGTAGTAAGTCTTAGCAATTTTAGTGTCATCTAATTGCGTAGTGGGACTAATGCCATCTTCGCGAAGAATGCCATCTATTTTAATAAGATCCTCTGACTCTACTACGAACTTTGCTGTTGGACGACCAATCCCTACACTAACTGTTGGAGTTATTTCATTGATTGAATCTATTGATTGTGTAGGCTCAATTTCAGCATCCGTGGTCAAACTAGAGGTTTCCATGCCCAGACTTGATGTAATAATGTTGGTTACAACTTCTTTTCGGCTTGATACACTTGTTGTTAGGTCATGGAAAAATGTCGTTAGATATGTATATGTGGTGTATAAGGTTTTATAAATCAGTTCGATTTCTTCACCAGATTCTTGCTCGTCATCTTCGTCCTCTTCATCGTCTTCTTCTTCATCATCGTAGCTCAGATCAGATGAATCACCGTCTATTGGTTGAGTAACGTCAATGGGTGTGGTTATTTCGAAAAAGTGATCGCTATTTTCTTCATCCACATTTGGTTCAATCACATTGCTTTGCTCTGCTTTTGACGGACGCTCTAAGACGGCAGTTTCCTTGCTGTATTCAACATTTACTAAATTAGTAGGTTGAATGCAGTAGTGCTTCGTAGCTTCTGATATATCAAAGCTGGGAACAATGTTTGTCTCGATTGATGTCAATGTTTCTCCGTCATCCTTGTCATTGGGAATAAAGAACGTTGTATAGAGAGAAACTGTTTTTGGAACTTGTGTTAAAAAAACTTGCGATGTGCGAATGCAATTCTCCACCTGTTCGCTCTCTTTTATTTCTTTGACAACTGGTTTATAATATGTGTCTGTGTCGTATAATTTTGCTGTATCGCTTTGTTCAACTTCCTGTTCGGGTTCTTTTTTTTCGTCTGGTTTTGATTCATTACTTATGAAAATATTTTCTGAAAATATCGTCGTAATTTCTACTTCAGGATCTGGCTCTTCAGTTGTAGCCATTTTTGTTGTACCCTCAATCTCATCTTCTGTAGTATAAAGCGTTTCCTCTGTATGTAATTCGAAATCAGTTTTGTTTACTATTTCGGATTTGATATCAGTTTTCGAGCTTAAGAGTTCATCAGAATGTTGTAATGTATGTTGAATTTCTATCGTTGCAGTGCTGCTCGGGGAGACAAATTCTAAAAACGGGTCGTCTTCAAAGAAAATTGTAGTCGCACCTCCTTGAGTTTGTATATCAGGCTGAATTACAGTTTCTTGAAGTTTTATTACAACAGAACTTGGGTTCTCAGTTGTAGCATTAAGACTGTCAACGTTTTCGATGTTTTCAGTTGTAAACTCGTTTGAGGCAGAAGCTGCTTTCTTAGCTGCTTCGACGCTGGCTAGAGAAGAGTAAATTTGAAGAATTTCTTCATTGGAAGGTCTGGAAAGCATAATTCTTGATGTTGTTTGTAAATCTAATAGGTCAGCGGTTGAAGTTGATACACTAGAGCTAGCATCGGACATAGAAGAAGCTAAGGCAACGTCTTCGTACTCATTTTCTGATTCCGTAGTAGTGACTATTTCGTTTTCTTTGCTTTGAGGTATGGTCGCAGGTGTTTCTTCATTTATCGATGATGAACTGTCTGTTTTTTCAATATCATTATAGTTCTCCTGACGTCCAGGAATTTGTTCAATTTCAATGGGTTCGATAGACGAGAAAGTCTGTTGAGAAATTGTTGTGGCTGCAATAAACTTTACTTCTGTTTCTCTAGGAATTTCAAAACCGCTTTGAACAATATCTGGCTTACTTATAACCCTCATGTCTTTAGGTGTTATATGCAAGTCACTAACATCTGTTGAGAGCATCGGAGCTACAAAAGTCGGTTCAATCAAATCTTGGGTAATAGTTATTGCTACATTTGAAACGAATGATTCAGGTTGTCGGCCTAAGGTCGCTTCACCCTTTATAGAAGTGACATAACCGGGAGGGGGCTTAACAGTTGATGTGCTTGGAGAAAATACGATAACACTATCACCAACTATAGTTGTGAAGTCTGCAAATCCATAATATGTAACCGTGGAAAAAGGTCTATATTCTTCCTTCATAACTTGGTGGTATAAAAGCTTTGGTGACCTTTGCTCCGATACACTAGTTTGAGTATTTATATTTAAATTTTTTTGATTCTTATCATCTGAATGTGATGATTCCCAAGAAAACCCACTCGGTGAAAAAACGTTTTTCACTGTAAAGGTTGGCAAGTCTATAGCGGGCTGCACCTTATGCGCTTTGATTCTGAGAGCATCTGTTTTATAGAGGCTTTCCACTGACGATAAGTTCTTTTTGATAGATTTGCTTTCTTCTATTTCTAAACTGTTCTTGTCGTTCTCGCTTTCTATTTTCACTGGAAACACATGTGATGCCCTTGAAATACTACCTATGTAGTCGGTGTTACCAACAAAAGAGTTCTTCTCGAGAATAAACTTGTCGTCGACGTCTTGCCAATCCTTATCAGCTACTAAGTCATTATGGCTTTGCAGTAATATTTTTGGATGAACAAATTTTTGGTGAAGTGGAGCTTCACCAACTATACTAGTGTGTACAACTCCTCCGTTGATTAAACTAGGTGTAATAACATTGTCCTTATCATATAAAACCCTTGAGCTCTTCTTCAACAACTGTGCATACAGACGTCCATTGTCCAAAGTTGTTCCAAGTACTTGTGTAGCATATTCGGTAGTGACGCCTTCTTGTATGAACGTGCGCGCAGTAGATGTAAGAAGGCCAACAGCAGGACGCACGTTCAAAAATCGGCCATGAGGTTCAGTACGATTATCATTACTTACCAAGAGAACTGTAGTCAAGACTTTGGTTTATATTTAAGACCGTCCGTAACATATTTACATGTATATGTACATTAAGTTCAGTATTTAAAGACAAAAGACAGTTGTGGTGGAGAGTTATAGTAGTTTAGGAAGTAAGAGAAGTTGACCATTAAATTTTTATAGAAAAGAAAAAGAAAAAAAGAAAAAAGTTAGGTACTATGTATATTATGATTAATAAATTATATATAGTAATAATTTGATTTATATATTTACAAATTTCAGTATTCAAAAAAATATGTCTTGTTTATCTAATTCTCATACCTTCCTCCGCAATTCTAAGCGCAGGTGTCGGCTCCACAGTATAGTGTTCATCTGAAACATAATACAGTTTTACAAAATTAAATACAAAACAGCGTATACCTGATTTAAAAATAAAAGAAATAATAAACTCATGGTATATATAACGTTCGTATAACACTTATGAAACGTGTCGATTTTTTGGTGTAAAAAAATCAAGCCTCACGTCAATAGTCAAAGATAGAATATTTTGAATTAAAGGTTGAAATATTTTCTTTTTGCTTATTGCAAACATGCGCCTATTTTCTCGCATTTACATTAAAAACATAAACTCAGCAGCCTTGCTTTCGAAATGGAGACTATAATTAACTCAAGTCAGCGCTTTCACTTCTATCAAACATACTCTTGCATCAAATATTTATCCACTAATCTATTGAAATATATGCATACATACATATATCTTTATACATTAGATTTGGCATTAAAGACACATAGTAAACTAAAAGTCCAAGACCATTCACAGGTAAAATGCAAAAAGGTGTGTTATGCACTATGCGTTCAGGGTGCGCAAAAAACAAAAAAAAAAGAGAAATTTATGTGAGCCGGTTTCTTGCGGCACTTGTTTAATGATTTTTCCGTATCAATATTTAACTTAAAACAATGAGGATGAGAAAATTATTTCGTTATGCTACAGGAATGTCTCCATTGTTGGCTGTCGAGACAGTAGATCGACCAAAAATGTAATTTATTGCCTAAAGATTCATGAGATACATCATGACACCAATATCGATAAGGCTGATCTTATTGTATCCGTTACAGTCTGCTAGTATTGATACATATATATATACAATGGCTACGACCATAAGGTGTTTCTGTTCCATTTTTAGGTCATTCGCTACGGTTCTTATTTAACTTCTCAGACTTTATTTGTATGCGCTCCGTGTATCTTGAACGAAAAAATGTTACCTATGCTTTCTTTGACGCTTTGATCTATTTAGGCTTCTTTATTTATTTTACTTGAATGGTTATTTTATTCCATTCCATTCCATTCCATTTATGTTGGAATTATTTTTACCTTTTTAGAAATTTCATAGAAACTATCCTTTTTCTTTCTAAGCTTGAGTTTTTAAAATAAAATACGTTAACTTAAACTAGGGTAATACACTTATGAAGTTAATGCCCAAAAATAAATTCGAATTGGACCAAGTTTTCGTAAGTTTCTCCTCATTCGATTTATCCAAGTGAGCATTTGGAAGCAAGAAAACAAAAATAAGTTTCTATATCTTACCAACAACAGCTACTTGTAATAATCTTACCTAAAAGAGAGAAAAAGTTGGATACTGCGGAAAGAATTTCTTTTTCTTTCCTTTTTTAATCGAATTAATAATAATTATTGTATAACAGCCGGTAGAGGTGTATTATGTGTTCACTAAGCTTGGGTTTTTTTTTTTTAAATTGGCACAAGTGGGTGCCGGCTTAAAATGATCAACCATTAGCGGACAGAAATACTAGTTCCATATTGTAAAACAAATTATTATATATTTTATGAATCGAAATTAAAATAATATTTTTCAATGCATAGGTTTAGGGCACGATGCAAGAAAATGCCAGAAACAACCTGCACTTGTTTGAACCAGTTGCATAATTTTCTGCTTTATGGTGTAAAGTGCATAAGAAATCAGTAAAAGAAAACATAAAAATTATATGTATTTGTAGTTTGTAGTTTTTGGCATTATTACATTTTATTGGCTGGGTGACTATAGTTTATGCTATAGCAATAAGGAATTTATGTTCCTTAGACTTTTTTTATTTTATGCGTTAAACAAAAATTACACATGCTTCAAGGACAAATGAGCTAAATGAATGCTTGGTTTATGGTTTATTTAATAAAACACCACATGTTTTCTCTTCATTCCTATCAATGCCAGTAGGCAAGATATACGATTGCAAATTCATACATCGAGCAAGTAACAGGTTTATCTGCTTCTTAATTCAACTAATTTGAATAAAAATCTCACCAATCGAGATGTCGTGGTGTGTTTTTTCTTTTTCTTTTGAAAACAGGTTGTTGGTGTATTGTTTGACTTGAAATCACTGTTGCGCATACAGTGAAAGTGTTTGCTTTAACTTATATTTTCCCTTCATCTTTCATTTCTTTTCTAGGCGTATCCGTGTTTATTATTTTTCTTTTTGAGCAGAAGGTCCCACTTGACATTTAATTATTTTCATTTTACTAGCCCATTTAGTACTAAGTTTACTTCTTTTCTTCATAAATGGTCAAAAAAAATTATTTGAAGTTGAGGCAACGTAAATTTGTTGTATTTGTATAACTAATTTAAAGGAGGTCAAAGAAAATGCGACTACTATGCTTCAAAAAAGATTTATTTATGAAATAAACAATGAAACAATAGCTAACCACAGCTGTTGGCTGCTAACCAGTATATTATTTCATTTCATTAAGTATCAACGATTTCACCTAAATCAAACATAAAAACTATGCTATAAGCCACGACCACATTAATGTATCTCAACTAGTTTTTCTTTTTGTTGCCTTAAGTCTCAAAATGAGAACGATCTAATGGTAATACTTCTTTACGCAACTCTTAATATGAATTGTGCACAGTTTGAAACATAAAAAGAGGCATGCCATTTCAATGGTAACTGTGTGTTGCAATGACCTCATTAAGAGGAAGCACACGCATCTAGAAATAAATGTGAAAGTTGAAACTTGGTCTATTTCTGAACCGAGCTCTGTATTTTCTAAGAGTAAACGATTTATGTATATTTATATTACAGAATAACTTCAGAGGTATAATAACAATTTTCTTTTTATAACATGCCATATCTTAATAACACGATTTTTCTTTTTCTTTACGAATATAAATTGAAATACTACGTACCTGTTTGTTGTGTTAAACTTAAAGGAAGAATTAAGAGAACAACTATTGTGAGCGTGTAAGGCTTAGTAATCCATGGTCCAGCCTCACGTCGGGATTTCATGATGTATTTTACACTTAATTTGTTATTTCGAAAACGCAAACAAATTTTGCTTTCAATAAATTAAAACACCGCTGTCGTTAAAACCAAATATTCCTGAAGGTATTTAATAAACACACTAGTATTTTGGCTAACATGCACACTTAAAACAATAATTCGGTTAGTTAGAAAACATAACTATTTTTCATTATGACATATCTTCAAAATAAACATGAAACTTAAATAATGTATTTTCTTTTTTTTTTTTTTTGACTACGAATAGAGTGATGTTGTTAAGACATTGCAGTATTCGACCGCGTATAACTTGTTAGCAAAATGACGGGAGTTTCCGCTAATACACTCTCTAAGCAACGTGTAAAACGACTGTTCAGTCCGTATCAATGGCGAACAACTGAACCTCTCAAGTCAACGATATTTTAGTGAGTACTCCAGCCCAAATTGTGAGTGATTCTTGCAGCGGCCACTGGCCATACAAGTATTTTTTTTTATAAGAAAAAGTGTTAAAGCCCAGGAGAGGGGAATCTAAGCGAACGAAGAACAGAAAGACCAAAGCTGTGTCGCTGTTTAGTTGTCAGCACCAGCAACGCCACGAACAAGAAGTCAAAGAAGAAGAAAAGTTGCTCCGAGGCGGACGGATTACATTCTTTCGTGATGTTAGTTTCTGCCGTCCAAGCGAATCGACAAGTTTCTGTTTTTTCTTGAACACTTTTCTGGGAGACCCTGCTCAAGTTTTTAGTTTGAAAAGCCCTCTAAAAGCTGCTGTGGAGGCTTCAGACCCACCGAGTCACTTGTGTGAGAAAGTGGGGAAAGACTTGCTAACTGAACGTAGTGTCTGGTCGATCAGTCAGTGTAGTGTGTGACTTTAGAGAGTGTCCCATTTAATGCAACCATTAAATAAGGCACTACTCAAAAAACGAAAGAGATTTGGGCAAATTTTTTTTCGGAATTCGGCTGAAAGTATCTCAACTTTGGACTGGAATATCTCGAACACGAGAGGTCCTGCGAAGAAAATCTTTGTAAGCGATCTTGTAGATCTGAGGAAGATCTGTCGATTGGACATAACGGATTTTGGGAAAATTTCGAAAATGAAGCCGTTTTCAACGTTTTTGAAAAATTTTTTGAAACGAGGCTCCCGTAGGAGGTGTTCCGAGGCTCCGATCGGGAAAATTTTGGTACCAGCTTGCAGAGGAGCGCAAAATCCTTCAGAAAAAAATAAAGACCACGCCGTAGGACACGCTGTTTTTTGAGATATTCGCGTTTTAGTGAATTTTCAGACATTTGCAGCCGGTTGACTGCTAAGGCGAGGCGCGGTCTCGAAAATTCAGGTGTCCATTTTGTAGAGCGACCTTAAAGCTACAAGGACACGTCAAGTTTTTCACGCTAGGATGCCCCGTTCCGGAGATATGAGGGAAACACGAAAGGGATTTGCCCAAAAATTCCGTTTTTTGGTCCTCCCTTCTCCCCCGTCGCTTTTCAAACCTCGAATTCTTTGTTTTTCTATAAGATACAGCCATCCAGACCGTTCTGCATCAAAAGTTTCTCAATTTTCAACAATTTTTTTTTTGCCCCCAAAAACAGGCAAGGCTAACCCCTTGTGATTTTGGCGAAAAACTGAAAAATTTTTTTTCTCGAAAAATGTTGTCTATTTTGTAGAGCGGGATTTTAGAAAAAAGGAACCGAAAGAATTTTCGCTCTACGACGCCCCGTTCCGGAGATATTGGCAAAAAACGGAAGAGATTTGGGCAAATTTTTTTCGGAATTCGGCTGAAAGTATCTCAACTTTGGACTGGAATATCTCGAACACGAGAGGTCCTGCGAAGAAAATCTTTGTGAGCGATCTTGTAGATCTGAGGAAGATCTGTCGATTGGACATAACGGATTTTGGGAAAATTTCGAAAATGAAGCCGTTTTCAACGTTTTTGAAAAATTTTTTGCAACGAGGCTCCCGTAGGAGGTGTTCCGAGGCTCCGATCGGGAAAATTTTGGTACCAGCTTGCAGAGGAGCGCAAAATCCTTCAGAAAAAAATAAAGACCACGCCGTAGGACACGCTGTTTTTTGAGATATTCGCGTTTTAGTGAATTTTCAGACATTTGCAGCCGGTTGACTGCTAAGGCGAGGCGCGGTCTCGAAAATTCAGGTGTCCATTTTGTAGAGCGACCTTAAAGCTACAAGGACACGTCAAGTTTTTCACGCTAGGATGCCCCGTTCCGGAGATATGAGCGAAACACGAAAGGGATTTGCCCAAAAATTCCGTTTTTTGGTCCTCCCTTCTCCCCCGTCGCTTTTCAAACCTCGAATTCTTTGTTTTTCTATAAGATACAGCCATCCAGACCGTTCTGCATCAAAAGTTTCTCAATTTTCAACAATTTTTTTTTTGCCCCCAAAAACAGGCAAGGCTAACCCCTTGTGATTTTGGCGAAAAACTGAAAAATTTTTTTTCTCGAAAAATGTTGTCTATTTTGTAGAGCGGGATTTTAGAAAAAAGGAACCGAAAGAATTTTCGCTCTACGACGCCCCGTTCCGGAGATATTGGCAAAAAACGGAAGAGATTTGGGCAAATTTTTTTCGGAATTCGGCTGAAAGTATCTCAACTTTGGACTGGAATATCTCGAACACGAGAGGTCCTGCGAAGAAAATCTTTGTAAGCGATCTTGTAGATCTGAGGAAGATCTGTCGATTGGACATAACGGATTTTGGGAAAATTTCGAAAATGAAGCCGTTTTCAACGTTTTTTAAAAATTTTTTTGAAACGAGGCTCCCGTAGGAGGTGTTCCGAGGCTCCGATCGGGAAAATTTTGGTACCAGCTTGCAGAGGAGCGCAAAATCCTTCAGAAAAAAATAAAGACCACGCCGTAGGACACGCTGTTTTTTGAGATATTCGCGTTTTAGTGAATTTTCAGACATTTGCAGCCGGTTGACAGCTAAGGCGAGGCGCGGTCTCGAAAATTCAGGTGTCCATTTTGTAGAGCGACCTTAAAGCTACAAGGACACGTCAAGTTTTTCACGCTAGGATGCCCCGTTCCGGAGATATGAGCGAAACACGAAAGGGATTTGCCCAAAAACTCCGTTTTTTGGTCCTCCCTTCTCCCCCGTCGCTTTTCAAACCTCGAATTCTTTGTTTTTCTATAAGATACAGCCATCCAGACCGTTCTGCATCAAAAGTTTCTCAATTTTCAACAATTTTTTTTTTGCCCCCAAAAACAGGCAAGGCTAACCCCTTGTGATTTTGGCGAAAAACTGAAAAATTTTTTTTCTCGAAAAATGTTGTCTATTTTGTAGAGCGGGATTTTAGAAAAAAGGAACCGAAAGAATTTTCGCTCTACGACGCCCCGTTCCGGAGATATTGGCAAAAAACGGAAGAGATTTGGGCAAATTTTTTTCGGAATTCGGCTGAAAGTATCTCAACTTTGGACTGGAATATCTCGAACACGAGAGGTCCTGCGAAGAAAATCTTTGTGAGCGATCTTGTAGATCTGAGGAAGATCTGTCGATTGGACATAACGGATTTTGGGAAAATTTCGAAAATGAAGCCGTTTTCAACGTTTTTGAAAAATTTTTTGAAACGAGGCTCCCGTAGGAGGTGTTCCGAGGCTCCGATCGGGAAAATTTTGGTACCAGCTTGCAGAGGAGCGCAAAATCCTTCAGAAAAAAATAAAGACCACGCCGTAGGACACGCTGTTTTTTGAGATATTCGCGTTTTAGTGAATTTTCAGACATTTGCAGCCGGTTGACTGCTAAGGCTAGGCGCGGTCTCGAAAATTCAGGTGTCCATTTTGTAGAGCGACCTTAAAGCTACAAGGACACGTCAAGTTTTTCACGCTAGGATGCCCCGTTCCGGAGATATGAGCGAAACACGAAAGGGATTTGCCCAAAAATTCCGTTTTTTGGTCCTCCCTTCTCCCCCGTCGCTTTTCAAACCTCGAATTCTTTGTTTTTCTATAAGATACAGCCATCCAGACCGTTCTGCATCAAAAGTTTCTCAATTTTCAACAATTTTTTTTTTGCCCCCAAAAACAGGCAAGGCTAACCCCTTGTGATTTTGGCGAAAAACTGAAAATTTTTTTTCTCGAAAAATGTTGTCTATTTTGTAGAGCGGGATTTTAGAAAAAAGGAACCGAAAGAATTTTCGCTCTACGACGCCCCGTTCCGGAGATATTGGCAAAAAACGGAAGAGATTTGGGCAAATTTTTTTCGGAATTCGGCTGAAAGTATCTCAACTTTGGACTGGAATATCTCGAACACGAGAGGTCCTGCGAAGAAAATCTTTGTGAGCGATCTTGTAGATCTGAGGAAGATCTGTCGATTGGACATAACGGATTTTGGGAAAATTTCGAAAATGAAGCCGTTTTCAACGTTTTTGAAAAATTTTTTGAAACGAGGCTCCCGTAGGAGGTGTTCCGAGGCTCCGATCGGGAAAATTTTGGTACCAGCTTGCAGAGGAGCGCAAAATCCTTCAGAAAAAAATAAAGACCACGCCGTAGGACACGCTGTTTTTTGAGATATTCGCGTTTTAGTGAATTTTCAGACATTTGCAGCCGGTTGACTGCTAAGGCGAGGCGCGGTCTCGAAAATTCAGGTGTCCATTTTGTAGAGCGACCTTAAAGCTACAAGGACACGTCAAGTTTTTCACGCTAGGATGCCCCGTTCCGGAGATATGAGCGAAACACGAAAGGGATTTGCCCAAAAATTCCGTTTTTTGGTCCTCCCTTCTCCCCCGTCGCTTTTCAAACCTCGAATTCTTTGTTTTTCTATAAGATACAGCCATCCAGACCGTTCTGCATCAAAAGTTTCTCAATTTTCAACAATTTTTTTTTTGCCCCCAAAAACAGGCAAGGCTAACCCCTTGTGATTTTGGCGAAAAACTGAAAAATTTTTTTTCTCGAAAAATGTTGTCTATTTTGTAGAGCGGGATTTTAGAAAAAAGGAACCGAAAGAATTTTCGCTCTACGACGCCCCGTTCCGGAGATATTGGCAAAAAACGGAAGAGATTTGGGCAAATTTTTTTCGGAATTCGGCTGAAAGTATCTCAACTTTGGACTGGAATATCTCGAACACGAGAGGTCCTGCGAAGAAAATCTTTGTGAGCGATCTTGTAGATCTGAGGAAGATCTGTCGATTGGACATAACGGATTTTGGGAAAATTTCGAAAATGAAGCCGTTTTCAACGTTTTTGAAAAATTTTTTGAAACGAGGCTCCCGTAGGAGGTGTTCCGAGGCTCCGATCGGGAAAATTTTGGTACCAGCTTGCAGAGGAGCGCAAAATCCTTCAGAAAAAAATAAAGACCACGCCGTAGGACACGCTGTTTTTTGAGATATTCGCGTTTTAGTGAATTTTCAGACATTTGCAGCCGGTTGACTGCTAAGGCTAGCCGCGGTCTCGAAAATTCAGGTGTCCATTTTGTAGAGCGACCTTAAAGCTACAAGGACACGTCAAGTTTTTCACGCTAGGATGCCCCGTTCCGGAGATATGAGCGAAACACGAAAGGGATTTGCCCAAAAATTCCGTTTTTTGGTCCTCCCTTCTCCCCCGTCGCTTTTCAAACCTCGAATTCTTTGTTTTTCTATAAGATACAGCCATCCAGACCGTTCTGCATCAAAAGTTTCTCAATTTTCAACAATTTTTTTTTTGCCCCCAAAAACAGGCAAGGCTAACCCCTTGTGATTTTGGCGAAAAACTGAAAAAATTTTTTTCTCGAAAAATGTTGTCTATTTTGTAGAGCGGGATTTTAGAAAAAAGGAACCGAAAGAATTTTCGCTCTACGACGCCCCGTTCCGGAGATATTGGCAAAAAACGGAAGAGATTTGGGCAAATTTTTTTCGGAATTCGGCTGAAAGTATCTCAACTTTGGACTGGAATATCTCGAACACGAGAGGTCCTGCGAAGAAAATCTTTGTGAGCGATCTTGTAGATCTGAGGAAGATCTGTCGATTGGACATAACGGATTTTGGGAAAATTTCGAAAATGAAGTCGTTTTCAACGTTTTTGAAAAATTTTTTGAAACGAGGCTCCCGTAGGAGGTGTTCCGAGGCTCCGATCGGGGAAATTTTGGTACAAGCTTGTAGAGGAGCGCTAAATCCTTCAGGAAAAAATAAAGACCACGCCGTAGGACACGCTGTTTTTTTAGATACTCGCGTTTTAGTGAGTTTTCAGACACTTGCAGCCGGTTGACTGCTAAGGCAAGGTGCCGCCTCGAAAATTCAGGTGTCCATTTTGTAGAGCGACCTTAAAGCTACAAGGACACGTCAAGTTTTTCACGCTAGGATGCCCCGTTCCGGAGATATGAGCGAAACACGAAAGGGATTTGCCCAAAAATTCCGTTTTTTGGTCCTCCCTTCTCCCCCGTCGCTTTTCAAACCTCGAATTCTTTGTTTTTCTATAAGATACAGCCATCCAGACCGTTCTGCATCAAAAGTTTCTCAATTTTCAACAATTTTTTTTTTGCCCCCAAAAACAGGCAAGGCTAACCCCTTGTGATTTTGGCGAAAAACTGAAAAAATTTTTTTCTCGAAAAATGTTGTCTATTTTGTAGAGCGGGATTTTAGAAAAAAGGAACCGAAAGAATTTTCGCTCTACGACGCCCCGTTCCGGAGATATTGGCAAAAAACGGAAGAGATTTGGGCAAATTTTTTTCGGAATTCGGCTGAAAGTATCTCAACTTTGGACTGGAATATCTCGAACACGAGAGGTCCTGCGAAGAAAATCTTTGTGAGCGATCTTGTAGATCTGAGGAAGATCTGTCGATTGGACATAACGGATTTTGGGAAAATTTCGAAAATGAAGTCGTTTTCAACGTTTTTGAAAAATTTTTTGAAACGAGGCTCCCGTAGGAGGTGTTCCGAGGCTCCGATCGGGGAAATTTTGGTACAAGCTTGTAGAGGAGCGCTAAATCCTTCAGGAAAAAATAAAGACCACGCCGTAGGACACGCTGTTTTTTTAGATACTCGCGTTTTAGTGAGTTTTCAGACACTTGCAGCCGGTTGACTGCTAAGGCAAGGTGCCGCCTCGAAAATTCAGGTGTCCATTTTGTAGAGCGACCTTAAAGCTACAAGGACACGTCAAGTTTTTCACGCTAGGATGCCCCGTTCCGGAGATATGAGCGAAACACGAAAGGGATTTGCCCAAAAATTCCGTTTTTTGGTCCTCCCTTCTCCCCCGTCGCTTTTCAAACCTCGAATTCTTTGTTTTTCTATAAGATACAGCCATCCAGACCGTTCTGCATCAAAAGTTTCTCAATTTTCAACAATTTTTTTTTTGCCCCCAAAAACAGGCAAGGCTAACCCCTTGTGATTTTGGCGAAAAACTGAAAAATTTTTTTTCTCGAAAAATGTTGTCTATTTTGTAGAGCGGGATTTTAGAAAAAAGGAACCGAAAGAATTTTCGCTCTACGACGCCCCGTTCCGGAGATATTGGCAAAAAACGGAAGAGATTTGGGCAAATTTTTTTCGGAATTCGGCTGAAAGTATCTCAACTTTGGACTGGAATATCTCGAACACGAGAGGTCCTGCGAAGAAAATCTTTGTGAGCGATCTTGTAGATCTGAGGAAGATCTGTCGATTGGACATAACGGATTTTGGGAAAATTTCGAAAATGAAGCCGTTTTCAACGTTTTTGAAAAATTTTTTGAAACGAGGCTCCCGTAGGAGGTGTTCCGAGGCTCCGATCGGGAAAATTTTAGTACCAGCTTGCAGAGGAGCGCAAAATCCTTCAGAAAAAAATAAAGACCACGCCGTAGGACACGCTGTTTTTTGAGATATTCGCGTTTTAGTGAATTTTCAGACATTTGCAGCCGGTTGACTGCTAAGGCGAGGCGCGGTCTCGAAAATTCAGGTGTCCATTTTGTAGAGCGACCTTAAAGCTACAAGGACACGTCAAGTTTTTCACGCTAGGATGCCCCGTTCCGGAGATATGAGCGAAACACGAAAGGGATTTGCCCAAAAATTCCGTTTTTTGGTCCTCCCTTCTCCCCCGTCGCTTTTCAAACCTCGAATTCTTTGTTTTTCTATAAGATACAGCCATCCAGACCGTTCTGCATCAAAAGTTTCTCAATTTTCAACAATTTTTTTTTTGCCCCCAAAAACAGGCAAGGCTAACCCCTTGTGATTTTGGCGAAAAACTGAAAAATTTTTTTTCTCGAAAAATGTTGTCTATTTTGTAGAGCGGGATTTTAGAAAAAAGGAACCGAAAGAATTTTCGCTCTACGACGCCCCGTTCCGGAGATATTGGCAAAAAACGGAAGAGATTTGGGCAAATTTTTTTCGGAATTCGGCTGAAAGTATCTCAACTTTGGACTGGAATATCTCGAACACGAGAGGTCCTGCGAAGAAAATCTTTGTGAGCGATCTTGTAGATCTGAGGAAGATCTGTCGATTGGACATAACGGATTTTGGGAAAATTTCGAAAATGAAGCCGTTTTCAACGTTTTTGAAAAATTTTTTGAAACGAGGCTCCCGTAGGAGGTGTTCCGAGGCTCCGATCGGGAAAATTTTGGTACCAGCTTGCAGAGGAGCGCAAAATCCTTCAGAAAAAAATAAAGACCACGCCGTAGGACACGCTGTTTTTTGAGATATTCGCGTTTTAGTGAATTTTCAGACATTTGCAGCCGGTTGACTGCTAAGGCTAGCCGCGGTCTCGAAAATTCAGGTGTCCATTTTGTAGAGCGACCTTAAAGCTACAAGGACACGTCAAGTTTTTCACGCTAGGATGCCCCGTTCCGGAGATATGAGCGAAACACGAAAGGGATTTGCCCAAAAATTCCGTTTTTTGGTCCTCCCTTCTCCCCCGTCGCTTTTCAAACCTCGAATTCTTTGTTTTTCTATAAGATACAGCCATCCAGACCGTTCTGCATCAAAAGTTTCTCAATTTTCAACAATTTTTTTTTTGCCCCCAAAAACAGGCAAGGCTAACCCCTTGTGATTTTGGCGAAAAACTGAAAAAATTTTTTTCTCGAAAAATGTTGTCTATTTTGTAGAGCGGGATTTTAGAAAAAAGGAACCGAAAGAATTTTCGCTCTACGACGCCCCGTTCCGGAGATATTGGCAAAAAACGGAAGAGATTTGGGCAAATTTTTTTCGGAATTCGGCTGAAAGTATCTCAACTTTGGACTGGAATATCTCGAACACGAGAGGTCCTGCGAAGAAAATCTTTGTGAGCGATCTTGTAGATCTGAGGAAGATCTGTCGATTGGACATAACGGATTTTGGGAAAATTTCGAAAATGAAGTCGTTTTCAACGTTTTTGAAAAATTTTTTGAAACGAGGCTCCCGTAGGAGGTGTTCCGAGGCTCCGATCGGGGAAATTTTGGTACAAGCTTGTAGAGGAGCGCTAAATCCTTCAGGAAAAAATAAAGACCACGCCGTAGGACACGCTGTTTTTTTAGATACTCGCGTTTTAGTGAGTTTTCAGACACTTGCAGCCGGTTGACTGCTAAGGCAAGGTGCCGCCTCGAAAATTCAGGTGTCCATTTTGTAGAGCGACCTTAAAGCTACAAGGACACGTCAAGTTTTTCACGCTAGGATGCCCCGTTCCGGAGATATGAGCGAAACACGAAAGGGATTTGCCCAAAAATTCCGTTTTTTGGTCCTCCCTTCTCCCCCGTCGCTTTTCAAACCTCGAATTCTTTGTTTTTCTATAAGATACAGCCATCCAGACCGTTCTGCATCAAAAGTTTCTCAATTTTCAACAATTTTTTTTTTGCCCCCAAAAACAGGCAAGGCTAACCCCTTGTGATTTTGGCGAAAAACTGAAAAAATTTTTTTCTCGAAAAATGTTGTCTATTTTGTAGAGCGGGATTTTAGAAAAAAGGAACCGAAAGAATTTTCGCTCTACGACGCCCCGTTCCGGAGATATTGGCAAAAAACGGAAGAGATTTGGGCAAATTTTTTTCGGAATTCGGCTGAAAGTATCTCAACTTTGGACTGGAATATCTCGAACACGAGAGGTCCTGCGAAGAAAATCTTTGTGAGCGATCTTGTAGATCTGAGGAAGATCTGTCGATTGGACATAACGGATTTTGGGAAAATTTCGAAAATGAAGCCGTTTTCAACGTTTTTGAAAAATTTTTTGAAACGAGGCTCCCGTAGGAGGTGTTCCGAGGCTCCGATCGGGAAAATTTTAGTACCAGCTTGCAGAGGAGCGCAAAATCCTTCAGAAAAAAATAAAGACCACGCCGTAGGACACGCTGTTTTTTGAGATATTCGCGTTTTAGTGAATTTTCAGACATTTGCAGCCGGTTGACTGCTAAGGCGAGGCGCGGTCTCGAAAATTCAGGTGTCCATTTTGTAGAGCGACCTTAAAGCTACAAGGACACGTCAAGTTTTTCACGCTAGGATGCCCCGTTCCGGAGATATGAGCGAAACACGAAAGGGATTTGCCCAAAAATTCCGTTTTTTGGTCCTCCCTTCTCCCCCGTCGCTTTTCAAACCTCGAATTCTTTGTTTTTCTATAAGATACAGCCATCCAGACCGTTCTGCATCAAAAGTTTCTCAATTTTCAACAATTTTTTTTTTGCCCCCAAAAACAGGCAAGGCTAACCCCTTGTGATTTTGGCGAAAAACTGAAAAATTTTTTTTCTCGAAAAATGTTGTCTATTTTGTAGAGCGGGATTTTAGAAAAAAGGAACCGAAAGAATTTTCGCTCTACGACGCCCCGTTCCGGAGATATTGGCAAAAAACGGAAGAGATTTGGGCAAATTTTTTTCGGAATTCGGCTGAAAGTATCTCAACTTTGGACTGGAATATCTCGAACACGAGAGGTCCTGCGAAGAAAATCTTTGTAAGCGATCTTGTAGATCTGAGGAAGATCTGTCGATTGGACATAACGGATTTTGGGAAAATTTCGAAAATGAAGCCGTTTTCAACGTTTTTGAAAAATTTTTTGAAACGAGGCTCCCGTAGGAGGTGTTCCGAGGCTCCGATCGGGAAAATTTTGGTACCAGCTTGCAGAGGAGCGCAAAATCCTTCAGAAAAAAATAAAGACCACGCCGTAGGACACGCTGTTTTTTGAGATATTCGCGTTTTAGTGAATTTTCAGACATTTGCAGCCGGTTGACTGCTAAGGCGAGGCGCGGTCTCGAAAATTCAGGTGTCCATTTTGTAGAGCGACCTTAAAGCTACAAGGACACGTCAAGTTTTTCACGCTAGGATGCCCCGTTCCGGAGATATGAGCGAAACACGAAAGGGATTTGCCCAAAAACTCCGTTTTTTGGTCCTCCCTTCTCCCCCGTCGCTTTTCAAACCTCGAATTCTTTGTTTTTCTATAAGATACAGCCATCCAGACCGTTCTGCATCAAAAGTTTCTCAATTTTCAACAATTTTTTTTTTGCCCCCAAAAACAGGCAAGGCTAACCCCTTGTGATTTTGGCGAAAAACTGAAAAATTTTTTTCTCGAAAAATGTTGTCTATTTTGTAGAGCGGGATTTTAGAAAAAAGGAACCGAAAGAATTTTCGCTCTACGACGCCCCGTTCCGGAGATATTGGCAAAAAACGGAAGAGATTTGGGCAAATTTTTTTCGGAATTCGGCTGAAAGTATCTCAACTTTGGACTGGAATATCTCGAACACGAGAGGTCCTGCGAAGAAAATCTTTGTAAGCGATCTTGTAGATCTGAGGAAGATCTGTCGATTGGACATAACGGATTTTGGGAAAATTTCGAAAATGAAGCCGTTTTCAACGTTTTTGAAAAATTTTTTGAAACGAGGCTCCCGTAGGAGGTGTTCCGAGGCTCCGATCGGGAAAATTTTAGTACCAGCTTGCAGAGGAGCGCAAAATCCTTCAGAAAAAAATAAAGACCACGCCGTAGGACACGCTGTTTTTTGAGATATTCGCGTTTTAGTGAATTTTCAGACATTTGCAGCCGGTTGACTGCTAAGGCGAGGCGCGGTCTCGAAAATTCAGGTGTCCATTTTGTAGAGCGACCTTAAAGCTACAAGGACACGTCAAGTTTTTCACGCTAGGATGCCCCGTTCCGGAGATATGAGCGAAACACGAAAGGGATTTGCCCAAAAATTCCGTTTTTTGGTCCTCCCTTCTCCCCCGTCGCTTTTCAAACCTCGAATTCTTTGTTTTTCTATAAGATACAGCCATCCAGACCGTTCTGCATCAAAAGTTTCTCAATTTTCAACAATTTTTTTTTTGCCCCCAAAAACAGGCAAGGCTAACCCCTTGTGATTTTGGCGAAAAACTGAAAAATTTTTTTTCTCGAAAAATGTTGTCTATTTTGTAGAGCGGGATTTTAGAAAAAAGGAACCGAAAGAATTTTCGCTCTACGACGCCCCGTTCCGGAGATATTGGCAAAAAACGGAAGAGATTTGGGCAAATTTTTTTCGGAATTCGGCTGAAAGTATCTCAACTTTGGACTGGAATATCTCGAACACGAGAGGTCCTGCGAAGAAAATCTTTGTGAGCGATCTTGTAGATCTGAGGAAGATCTGTCGATTGGACATAACGGATTTTGGGAAAATTTCGAAAATGAAGCCGTTTTCAACGTTTTTGAAAAATTTTTTGAAACGAGGCTCCCGTAGGAGGTGTTCCGAGGCTCCGATCGGGAAAATTTTAGTACCAGCTTTGGAAAATTGAGAAACTTTTGATGCAGAATGGTCTGGATGGCTGTATCTTGTAGAAAAACAAAGAATTCGAGGTTTGAAAAGCGACGGTGGAGAAGGGAGGACCAAAAAACGGAATTTTTGGGCAAATCCCTTTCGTGTTTCGCTCATATCTCCGGAACGGGGCATCCTAGCGTGAAAAACTTGACGTGTCCCTGTAGCCTCAAGGTCGCTCTACACAATGGACAAAAAAAATTTTCAAGGTGACCCCTAACTCTAGGGGAATTTTTAGGGAAATAAATGATGGAACACAAAAATGCGTATATCTCGATAACGGGACGTCCTACGGCGTTTTCCCTTTTGTTTAACCTTTTTTTCCCTAAAGGATTAAAGGCTGCTCTACAAGCTGGCACAAAAATTTTTCCGATCGGAGCCTCAGGACACCCCCTACACGAGCCTTATTTCCAGACATCTGCCAAAAATGTCCATAACTCCGCCATTTTGGGAAATTTTTTTTATCTGTTATGTCCAATCGACAGATCTCCCTTAGAGCAACAAATCGCTCATAGGAAGTTTTTTCGCAGGACCTCTCGTTTTCGAGATATTTGAGCCCAAAGTTGAAATGATCTTTGGCCAATTTTACAGGATTTTCGTCCTTTTTTGGAGGGAAATTTTGGAAATTTTTGGCAAAACCTTTTGGTTTTTGGCCCATATCTCAAAAACGGTACATCCTAGGATCAAAATTTCTTCATGTCCTTGTAGCCTCAAGGTCGCTCTACACAATGGACAAAAAAATTTTCAAGGTGACCCCTAATTCTAGGGGAAATTTTTAGGGAAATAAATGATGGAACACAAAAATGCGTATATCTCGATAACGGGACGTCCTACGGCGTTTTCCCTTTTGTTTAACCTTTTTTTCCCTAAAGGATTAAAGGCTGCTCTACAAGCTGGCACAAAAATTTTTCCGATCGGAGCCTCAGGACACCCCCTACACGAGCCTTATTTCCAGACATCTGCCAAAAATGTCCATAACTCCGCCATTTTGGGAAATTTTTTTTATCTGTTATGTCCAATCGACAGATCTCCCTTAGAGCAACAAATCGCTCATAGGAAGTTTTTTCGCAGGACCTCTCGTTTTCGAGATATTTGAGCCCAAAGTTGAAATGATCTTTGGCCAATTTTACAGGATTTTCGTCCTTTTTTGGAGGGAAATTTTGGAAATTTTTGGCAAAACCTTTTGGTTTTTGGCCCATATCTCAAAAACGATACATCCTAGGATCAAAATTTTTTCATGTCCTTGTAGCCTCAAGGTCGCTCTACACAATGGACAAAAAAAATTTTCAAGGTCACCCCTAATTCTAGGGGAAATTTTTAGGGAAATAAATGATGGAACACAAAAATGCGTATATCTCGATAACGGGACGTCCTACGGCGTTTTCCCTTTTGTTTAACCTTTTTTTCCCTAAAGGATTAAAGGCTGCTCTACAAGCTGGCACAAAAATTTTTCCGATCGGAGCCTCAGGACACCCCCTACACGAGCCTTATTTCCAGACATCTGCCAAAAATGTCCATAACTCCGCCATTTTGGGAAATTTTTTTTATCCGTTATGTCCAATCGACAGATCTCCCTTAGAGCCACAAATCGCTCATAGGAAGTTTTTTCGCAGGACCTCTCGTTTTCGAGATATTTGAGCCTAAAGTTGAAATGATCTTTGGCCAATTTTCCAGGATTTTCGTCCTTTTTTGGAGGGAAATCTTGGAAATTTTTGGCAAAACCTTTTGGTTTTTGGCCCATATCTCAAAAACGGTACATCCTAGGATCAAAATTTTTTCATGTCCTTGTAGCCTCAAGGTCGCTCTACACAATGGACAAAAAAAATTTTCAAGGTGACCCCTAATTCAAGGGGAAATTTTTAGGGAAATAAATGATGGAACACAAAAATGCATATATCTCGATAACGGGACGTCCTACGGCGTTTTCCCTTTTGTTTAACCTTTTTTTCCCTAAAGGATTAAAGGCTGCTCTACAAGCTGGCACAAAAATTTTTCCGATCGGAGCCTCAGGACACCCCCTACACGAGCCTTATTTCCAGACATCTGCCAAAAATGTCCATAACTCCGCCATTTTGGGAAATTTTTTTTATCCGTTATGTCCAATCGACAGATCTCCCTTAGAGCCACAAATCGCTCATAGGAAGTTTTTTCGCAGGACCTCTCGTTTTCGAGATATTTGAGCCTAAAGTTGAAATGATCTTTGGCCAATTTTCCAGGATTTTCGTCCTTTTTTGGAGGGAAATCTTGGAAATTTTTGGCAAAACCTTTTGGTTTTTGGCCCATATCTCAAAAACGGTACATCCTAGGATCAAAATTTTTTCATGTCCTTGTAGCCTCAAGGTCGCTCTACACAATGGACAAAAAAAATTTTCAAGGTGACCCCTAATTCAAGGGGAAATTTTTAGGGAAATAAATGATGGAACACAAAAATGCATATATCTCGATAACGGGACGTCCTACGGCGTTTTCCCTTTTGTTTAACCTTTTTTTCCCTAAAGGATTAAAGGCTGCTCTACAAGCTGGCACAAAAATTTTTCCGATCGGAGCCTCAGGACACCCCCTACACGAGCCTTATTTCCAGACATCTGCCAAAAATGTCCATAACTCCGCCATTTTGGGAAATTTTTTTTATCTGTTATGTCCAATCGACAGATCTCCCTTAGAGCAACAAATCGCTCATAGGAAGTTTTTTCGCAGGACCTCTCGTTTTCGAGATATTTGAGCCCAAAGTTGAAATGATCTTTGGCCAATTTTACAGGATTTTCGTCCTTTTTTGGAGGGAAATTTTGGAAATTTTTGGCAAAACCTTTTGGTTTTTGGCCCATATCTCAAAAACGGTACATCCTAGGATCAAAATTTCTTCATGTCCTTGTAGCCTCAAGGTCGCTCTACACAATGGACAAAAAAATTTTCAAGGTGACCCCTAATTCTAGGGGAAATTTTTAGGGAAATAAATGATGGAACACAAAAATGCGTATATCTCGATAACGGGACGTCCTACGGCGTTTTCCCTTTTGTTTAACCTTTTTTTCCCTAAAGGATTAAAGGCTGCTCTACAAGCTGGCACAAAAATTTTTCCGATCGGAGCCTCAGGACACCCCCTACACGAGCCTTATTTCCAGACATCTGCCAAAAATGTCCATAACTCCGCCATTTTGGGAAATTTTTTTTATCTGTTATGTCCAATCGACAGATCTCCCTTAGAGCAACAAATCGCTCATAGGAAGTTTTTTCGCAGGACCTCTCGTTTTCGAGATATTTGAGCCCAAAGTTGAAATGATCTTTGGCCAATTTTACAGGATTTTCGTCCTTTTTTGGAGGGAAATTTTGGAAATTTTTGGCAAAACCTTTTGGTTTTTGGCCCATATCTCAAAAACGATACATCCTAGGATCAAAATTTTTTCATGTCCTTGTAGCCTCAAGGTCGCTCTACACAATGGACAAAAAAAATTTTCAAGGTCACCCCTAATTCTAGGGGAAATTTTTAGGGAAATAAATGATGGAACACAAAAATGCGTATATCTCGATAACGGGACGTCCTACGGCGTTTTCCCTTTTGTTTAACCTTTTTTTCCCTAAAGGATTAAAGGCTGCTCTACAAGCTGGCACAAAAATTTTTCCGATCGGAGCCTCAGGACACCCCCTACACGAGCCTTATTTCCAGACATCTGCCAAAAATGTCCATAACTCCGCCATTTTGGGAAATTTTTTTTATCCGTTATGTCCAATCGACAGATCTCCCTTAGAGCCACAAATCGCTCATAGGAAGTTTTTTCGCAGGACCTCTCGTTTTCGAGATATTTGAGCCTAAAGTTGAAATGATCTTTGGCCAATTTTCCAGGATTTTCGTCCTTTTTTGGAGGGAAATCTTGGAAATTTTTGGCAAAACCTTTTGGTTTTTGGCCCATATCTCAAAAACGGTACATCCTAGGATCAAAATTTTTTCATGTCCTTGTAGCCTCAAGGTCGCTCTACACAATGGACAAAAAAAATTTTCAAGGTGACCCCTAATTCAAGGGGAAATTTTTAGGGAAATAAATGATGGAACACAAAAATGCATATATCTCGATAACGGGACGTCCTACGGCGTTTTCCCTTTTGTTTAACCTTTTTTTCCCTAAAGGATTAAAGGCTGCTCTACAAGCTGGCACAAAAATTTTTCCGATCGGAGCCTCAGGACACCCCCTACACGAGCCTTATTTCCAGACATCTGCCAAAAATGTCCATAACTCCGCCATTTTGGGAAATTTTTTTTATCCGTTATGTCCAATCGACAGATCTCCCTTAGAGCCACAAATCGCTCATAGGAAGTTTTTTCGCAGGACCTCTCGTTTTCGAGATATTTGAGCCCAAAGTTGAAATGATCTTTGGCCAATTTTCCAGGATTTTCGTCCTTTTTTGGAGGGAAATTTTGGAAATTTTCGGCAAAACCTTTTGGTTTTTGGCCCATATCTCAAAAACGGTACATCCTAGGATCAAAATTTTTTCATGTCCTTGTAGCCTCAAGGTCGCTCTACACAATGGACAAAAAAAAATTTCAAGGTGACCCCTAATTCTAGGGGAAATTTTTAGGGAAATAAATGATGGAACACAAAAATGCGTATATCTCGATAACGGGACGTCCTACGGCGTTTTCCCTTTTGTTTAACCTTTTTTTCCCTAAAGGATTAAAGGCTGCTCTACAAGCTGGCACAAAAATTTTTCCGATCGGAGCCTCAGGACACCCCCTACACGAGCCTTATTTCCAGACATCTGCCAAAAATGTCCATAACTCCGCCATTTTGGGAAATTTTTTTTATCCGTTATGTCCAATCGACAGATCTCCCTTAGAGCCACAAATCGCTCATAGGAAGTTTTTTCGCAGGACCTCTCGTTTTCGAGATATTTGAGCCCAAAGTTGAAATGATCTTTGGCCAATTTTCCAGGATTTTCGTCCTTTTTTGGAGGGAAATTTTGGGAATTTTTGGCAAAACCTTTTGGTTTTTGGCCCATATCTCAAAAACGGTACATCCTAGGATCAAAATTTTTTCATGTCCTTGTAGCCTCAAGGTCGCTCTACACAATGGACAAAAAAAATTTTCAAGGTGACCCCTAATTCTAGGGGAAATTTTTAGGGAAATAAATGATGGAACACAAAAATGCGTATATCTCGATAACGGGACGTCCTACGGCGTTTTCCCTTTTGTTTAACCTTTTTTTCCCTAAAGGATTAAAGGCTGCTCTACAAGCTGGCACAAAAATTTTTCCGATCGGAGCCTCAGGACACCCCCTACACGAGCCTTATTTCCAGACATCTGCCAAAAATGTCCATAACTCCGCCATTTTGGGAAATTTTTTTTATCTGTTATGTCCAATCGACAGATCTCCCTTAGAGCAACAAATCGCTCATAGGAAGTTTTTTCGCAGGACCTCTTGTTTTCGAGATATTTGAGCCCAAAGTTGAAATGATCTTTGGCCAATTTTCCAGGATTTTCGTCCTTTTTTGGAGGGAAATTTTGGAAATTTTTGGCAAAACCTTTTGGTTTTTGGCCCATATCTCAAAAACGGTACATCCTAGGATCAAAATTTTTTCATGTCCTTGTAGCCTCAAGGTCGCTCTACACAATGGACAAAAAAAATTTTCAAGGTGACCCCTAATTCTAGGGGAAATTTTTAGGGAAATAAATGATGGAACACAAAAATGCATATATCTCGATAACGGGACGTCCTACAGCGTTTTCCCTTTTATTTAACCTTTTTTTCCCTAAAGGATTAAAGGCTGCTCTACAAGCTGGCACAAAAATTTTTCCGATCGGAGCCTCAGGACACCCCCTACACGAGCCTTATTTCCAGACATCTGCCAAAAATGTCCATAACTCCGCCATTTTGGGAAATTTTTTTTATCCGTTATGTCCAATCGACAGATCTCCCTTAGAGCCACAAATCGCTCATAGGAAGTTTTTTCGCAGGACCTCTCGTTTTCGAGATATTTGAGCCCAAAGTTGAAATGATCTTTGGCCAATTTTCCAGGATTTTCGTCCTTTTTTGGAGGGAAATTTTGGAAATTTTTGGCAAAACCTTTTGGTTTTTGGCCCATATCTCAAAAACGGTACATCCTAGGATCAAAATTTTTTCATGTCCTTGTAGCCTCAAGGTCGCTCTACACAATGGACAAAAAAAATTTTCAAGGTGACCCCTAATTCTAGGGGAAATTTTTAGGGAAATAAATGATGGAACACAAAAATGCATATATCTCGATAACGGGACGTCCTACGGCGTTTTCCCTTTTATTTAACCTTTTTTTCCCTAAAGGATTAAAGGCTGCTCTACAAGCTGGCACAAAAATTTTTCCGATCGGAGCCTCAGGACACCCCCTACACGAGCCTTATTTCCAGACATCTGCCAAAAATGTCCATAACTCCGCCATTTTGGGAAATTTTTTTTATCCGTTATGTCCAATCGACAGATCTCCCTTAGAGCCACAAATCGCTCATAGGAAGTTTTTTCGCAGGACCTCTCGTTTTCGAGATATTTGAGCCCAAAGTTGAAATGATCTTTGGCCAATTTTCCAGGATTTTCGTCCTTTTTTGGAGGGAAATTTTGGGAATTTTTGGCAAAACCTTTTGGTTTTTGGCCCATATCTCAAAAACGGTACATCCTAGGATCAAAATTTTTTCATGTCCTTGTAGCCTCAAGGTCGCTCTACACAATGGACAAAAAAAATTTTCAAGGTGACCCCTAATTCTAGGGGAAATTTTTAGGGAAATAAATGATGGAACACAAAAATGCATATATCTCGATAACGGGACGTCCTACGGCGTTTTCCCTTTTGTTTAACCTTTTTTTCCCTAAAGGATTAAAGGCTGCTCTACAAGCTGGCACAAAAATTTTTCCGATCGGAGCCTCAGGACACCCCCTACACGAGCCTTATTTCCAGACATCTGCCAAAAATGTCCATAACTCCGCCATTTTGGGAAATTTTTTTTATCCGTTATGTCCAATCGACAGATCTCCCTTAGAGCCACAAATCGCTCATAGGAAGTTTTTTCGCAGGACCTCTCGTTTTCGAGATATTTGAGCCCAAAGTTGAAATGATCTTTGGCCAATTTTCCAGGATTTTCGTCCTTTTTTGGAGGGAAATTTTGGAAATTTTTCTCAAAACCTTTTGGTTTTTGGCCCATATCTCAAAAACGGTACATCCTAGGATCAAAATTTTTTCATGTCCTTGTAGCCTCAAGGTCGCTCTACACAATGGACAAAAAAAATTTTCAAGGTGACCCCTAATTCTAGGGGAAATTTTTAGGGAAATAAATGATGGAACACAAAAATGCATATATCTCGATAACGGGACGTCCTACGGCGTTTTCCCTTTTATTTAACCTTTTTTTCCCTAAAGGATTAAAGGCTGCTCTACAAGCTGGCACAAAAATTTTTCCGATCGGAGCCTCAGGACACCCCCTACACGAGCCTTATTTCCAGACATCTGCCAAAAATGTCCATAACTCCGCCATTTTGGGAAATTTTTTTTATCCGTTATGTCCAATCGACAGATCTCCCTTAGAGCCACAAATCGCTCATAGGAAGTTTTTTCGCAGGACCTCTCGTTTTCGAGATATTTGAGCCCAAAGTTGAAATGATCTTTGGCCAATTTTCCAGGATTTTCGTCCTTTTTTGGAGGGAAATTTTGGAAATTTTTGGCAAAACCTTTTGGTTTTTGGCCCATATCTCAAAAACGGTACATCCTAGGATCAAAATTTTTTCATGTCCTTGTAGCCTCAAGGTCGCTCTACACAATGGACAAAAAAAAATTTCAAGGTGACCCCTAATTCTAGGGGAAATTTTTAGGGAAATAAATGATGGAACACAAAAATGCGTATATCTCGATAACGGGACGTCCTACGGCGTTTTCCCTTTTATTTAACCTTTTTTTCCCTAAAGGATTAAAGGCTGCTCTACAAGCTGGCACAAAAATTTTTCCGATCGGAGCCTCAGGACACCCCCTACACGAGCCTTATTTCCAGACATCTGCCAAAAATGTCCATAACTCCGCCATTTTGGGAAATTTTTTTTATCCGTTATGTCCAATCGACAGATCTCCCTTAGAGCCACAAATCGCTCATAGGAAGTTTTTTCGCAGGACCTCTCGTTTTCGAGATATTTGAGCCCAAAGTTGAAATGATCTTTGGCCAATTTTCCAGGATTTTCGTCCTTTTTTGGAGGGAAATTTTGGAAATTTTTGGCAAAACCTTTTGGTTTTTGGCCCATATCTCAAAAACGGTACATCCTAGGATCAAAATTTTTTCATGTCCTTGTAGCCTCAAGGTCGCTCTACACAATGGACAAAAAAAATTTTCAAGGTGACCCCTAATTCTAGGGGAAATTTTTAGGGAAATAAATGATGGAACACAAAAATGCATATATCTCGATAACGGGACGTCCTACGGCGTTTTCCCTTTTGTTTAACCTTTTTTTCCCTAAAGGATTAAAGGCTGCTCTACAAGCTGGCACAAAAATTTTTCCGATCGGAGCCTCAGGACACCCCCTACACGAGCCTTATTTCCAGACATCTGCCAAAAATGTCCATAACTCCGCCATTTTGGGAAATTTTTTTTATCCGTTATGTCCAATCGACAGATCTCCCTTAGAGCCACAAATCGCTCATAGGAAGTTTTTTCGCAGGACCTCTCGTTTTCGAGATATTTGAGCCCAAAGTTGAAATGATCTTTGGCCAATTTTCCAGGATTTTCGTCCTTTTTTGGAGGGAAATTTTGGAAATTTTTGGCAAAACCTTTTGGTTTTTGGCCCATATCTCAAAAACGGTACATCCTAGGATCAAAATTTTTTCATGTCCTTGTAGCCTCAAGGTCGCTCTACACAATGGACAAAAAAAAATTTCAAGGTGACCCCTAATTCTAGGGGAAATTTTTAGGGAAATAAATGATGGAACACAAAAATGCGTATATCTCGATAACGGGACGTCCTACGGCGTTTTCCCTTTTGTTTAACCTTTTTTTCCCTAAAGGATTAAAGGCTGCTCTACAAGCTGGCACAAAAATTTTTCCGATCGGAGCCTCAGGACACCCCCTACACGAGCCTTATTTCCAGACATCTGCCAAAAATGTCCATAACTCCGCCATTTTGGGAAATTTTTTTTATCCGTTATGTCCAATCGACAGATCTCCCTTAGAGCCACAAATCGCTCATAGGAAGTTTTTTCGCAGGACCTCTCGTTTTCGAGATATTTGAGCCCAAAGTTGAAATGATCTTTGGCCAATTTTCCAGGATTTTCGTCCTTTTTTGGAGGGAAATTTTGGGAATTTTTGGCAAAACCTTTTGGTTTTTGGCCCATATCTCAAAAACGGTACATCCTAGGATCAAAATTTTTTCATGTCCTTGTAGCCTCAAGGTCGCTCTACACAATGGACAAAAAAAATTTTCAAGGTGACCCCTAATTCTAGGGGAAATTTTTAGGGAAATAAATGATGGAACACAAAAATGCGTATATCTCGATAACGGGACGTCCTACGGCGTTTTCCCTTTTGTTTAACCTTTTTTTCCCTAAAGGATTAAAGGCTGCTCTACAAGCTGGCACAAAAATTTTTCCGATCGGAGCCTCAGGACACCCCCTACACGAGCCTTATTTCCAGACATCTGCCAAAAATGTCCATAACTCCGCCATTTTGGGAAATTTTTTTTATCTGTTATGTCCAATCGACAGATCTCCCTTAGAGCAACAAATCGCTCATAGGAAGTTTTTTCGCAGGACCTCTTGTTTTCGAGATATTTGAGCCCAAAGTTGAAATGATCTTTGGCCAATTTTCCAGGATTTTCGTCCTTTTTTGGAGGGAAATTTTGGAAATTTTTGGCAAAACCTTTTGGTTTTTGGCCCATATCTCAAAAACGGTACATCCTAGGATCAAAATTTTTTCATGTCCTTGTAGCCTCAAGGTCGCTCTACACAATGGACAAAAAAAATTTTCAAGGTGACCCCTAATTCTAGGGGAAATTTTTAGGGAAATAAATGATGGAACACAAAAATGCATATATCTCGATAACGGGACGTCCTACGGCGTTTTCCCTTTTGTTTAACCTTTTATTCCCTAAAGGATTAAAGGCTGCTCTACAAGCTGGCACAAAAATTTTTCCGATCGGAGCCTCAGGACACCCCCTACACGAGCCTTATTTCCAGACATCTGCCAAAAATGTCCATAACTCCGCCATTTTGGGAAATTTTTTTTATCCGTTATGTCCAATCGACAGATCTCCCTTAGAGCCACAAATCGCTCATAGGAAGTTTTTTCGCAGGACCTCTCGTTTTCGAGATATTTGAGCCCAAAGTTGAAATGATCTTTGGCCAATTTTCCAGGATTTTCGTCCTTTTTTGGAGGGAAATTTTGGAAATTTTTGGCAAAACCTTTTGGTTTTTGGCCCATATCTCAAAAACGGTACATCCTAGGATCAAAATTTTTTCATGTCCTTGTAGCCTCAAGGTCGCTCTACACAATGGACAAAAAAAATTTTCAAGGTGACCCCTAATTCTAGGGGAAATTTTTAGGGAAATAAATGATGGAACACAAAAATGCATATATCTCGATAACGGGACGTCCTACGGCGTTTTCCCTTTTGTTTAACCTTTTTTTCCCTAAAGGATTAAAGGCTGCTCTACAAGCTGGCACAAAAATTTTTCCGATCGGAGCCTCAGGACACCCCCTACACGAGCCTTATTTCCAGACATCTGCCAAAAATGTCCATAACTCCGCCATTTTGGGAAATTTTTTTTATCCGTTATGTCCAATCGACAGATCTCCCTTAGAGCCACAAATCGCTCATAGGAAGTTTTTTCGCAGGACCTCTCGTTTTCGAGATATTTGAGCCCAAAGTTGAAATGATCTTTGGCCAATTTTCCAGGATTTTCGTCCTTTTTTGGAGGGAAATTTTGGAAATTTTTGGCAAAACCTTTTGGTTTTTGGCCCATATCTCAAAAACGGTACATCCTAGGATCAAAATTTTTTCATGTCCTTGTAGCCTCAAGGTCGCTCTACACAATGGACAAAAAAAAATTTCAAGGTGACCCCTAATTCTAGGGGAAATTTTTAGGGAAATAAATGATGGAACACAAAAATGCGTATATCTCGATAACGGGACGTCCTACGGCGTTTTCCCTTTTGTTTAACCTTTTTTTCCCTAAAGGATTAAAGGCTGCTCTACAAGCTGGCACAAAAATTTTTCCGATCGGAGCCTCAGGACACCCCCTACACGAGCCTTATTTCCAGACATCTGCCAAAAATGTCCATAACTCCGCCATTTTGGGAAATTTTTTTTATCCGTTATGTCCAATCGACAGATCTCCCTTAGAGCCACAAATCGCTCATAGGAAGTTTTTTCGCAGGACCTCTCGTTTTCGAGATATTTGAGCCCAAAGTTGAAATGATCTTTGGCCAATTTTCCAGGATTTTCGTCCTTTTTTGGAGGGAAATTTTGGGAATTTTTGGCAAAACCTTTTGGTTTTTGGCCCATATCTCAAAAACGGTACATCCTAGGATCAAAATTTTTTCATGTCCTTGTAGCCTCAAGGTCGCTCTACACAATGGACAAAAAAATTTTTGGGAAATTTTTTTTATCCGTTATGTCCAATCGACAGATGTCCCTTAGAGCCACAAATCGCTCATAGTAAGTTTTTTCGCAGGATTTGGCGAAAAACTGAAAGATTTTTTTATTTTCGGAAAATGTTGTCTATTTTGTAGAGCGGGATTTTAGAAAAAAGGAACCGAAAGAATTTGTGTCCTACGACGCCTCGTTTCGGAGATATTGACAAAAAACGCAAGTGATTTTCGAAGAAAATTTCAAAAAACAAAGAGGAGAACTATCCAGGGATGCCTGCAGCGGAAAGTAATAAAGTTTTTGATTTTGGTGGTTAGCGAAGATGTTACTTTTAACTTTTAGGCAAATTGTTCTTCGCTCGCGATTTATTCATTAATAAATGTGGATGTTACAATCTAATGATTGAAAAACACATCGTTTGTTTTTGAATGTGTTCTTTTTGTTTGCTATAGTTTAATTGACATATCTGGGTTCTCACATAGATCCAAATTGACGTCCTAAGCTTTATGGCTTTGAGAGTTGTTATGTGATACCTCCATCAGGGAACTGCAACATACGGGAATCAGGCTTCCGAAATTTTTCGATAGCACTTGGTACCCAAAGGAAGAAATCACGAAAAATGTAGGCAAAGCATATTTAAACTTCTACATATGATAACTCGAAGTTCGCTTAACATAGTCCAAACCAAGACTTATTTGTAGATATTTTATTTATATAAAGTTAAGTAGCTAGGACATAACCCCAATATCTCTTTTCTGCATTTTGTCTTTCGCTGAATCGAAGACATCGGAGATTTTCAATCGGAGAGAGCTTTTTCTATGAAAAGCAGTTATTTTCCAAAGTTCTACTGCAACATCTCTGAGAGTAAGCGCAAAGACATGTATCATGGCGCACAACGTAAAACAAACTTAAAAATTTCTCACCATAAAAGAGAGTACTTTTATTTTCATTCCCCCCAAACACTGACAAAAGTTTTAACACTACAGCGATAAGAAGTACAGCATCCGCATATTAGTCAGCATAGATACGTCAAATCGGTTAAACAGTTACCGTTGTTTCCGGAACTTTATTCGGCAAGCGCTCTTGATATTAGATACTCTTTTGTGTAAGGATAAAGCTGTCAACGGTGGAAGTTCAGTTATTCATGAACAAGCATTGAAATCGGATGAACGTTCGCGTATCTTTCATTCATTCATTAATTATCTTCTCAACCGAAATCAGCTGTATATTCAAAATTGTTAATTGTCATCGGTGATGTGTAATAATTCCTAGAAAAAGAAAAAAATAATAATTACAATTTTGTATTAAACATTAAACATTTTTTTTTATGCTGACGTTGTAACTGGTGCACGTGTGATTATAAAAAAGCTTGTAGGCCAATCCAAATTGCATATCATAACAGTTTTTGCTAGCAAAAACATACGGTATCTGATAAGGTAAATGCTTCTCATAACATTTATTCAAATTTTTAATTTCCTTATTTATTAGTTATTATATTCAACTATGTAAATAAATTGATCTCTTCGTTGTGCTTTTAAACAAAAACTTAATCAGATTTCTTATCAGACAACAAATTTCTACATTAACTCATAAGTCCTACGAGCGCGATACAAATTCTTACTGACACGTAATTTTATTTGTTTATCTTTAAGTCTACACTTATTTTTTTTTATAATTTTTTTAATATCTACAATAAATAATGATTCATAAAAAAAAAAAAACAAACCAATTTTCTTAGATATTGAATCATATTTCCATAACACTAAGTCTATTGCAGTAAATGAAATGTGTGCAAATTATTTTTCTTCAGGTCTCCCAATCAGGAATACTAGAAAATATGATTGTAAGAGGAAATTCTAATGTAAACGAACGTTATATGATGTGCAATAAGAATTATGTTCCCACCCGCAATTATTGTTTATACACCTTCCAAATATTCCTATAATTTGTCGACATTTATTCTTATTCTAACATTGCAATGTCGTAAGGAAACGTTTGCTTTTGCCAAATGAACAACAAATATACCAGATCTCCACTATCAATATAAAATCAATTTATAAAAACGTAATAAAAAAATAATAGCTGGCATTCAAATCAACCCTAAAAATGGTAAATGGTAAAAAACAGGAGATGTTAGGAACCACATCCGTTCTGCAAATCAATTCATCACTGCTGGGCATTTACTTAATTTTAGCACTAGGAAGGTTTCAATTTCAAACAACAATACGCCTTTGTGTTGCTGTTTTAGTTCTTGTGAACGAAACAGGTAAGTAACTAAAGTAGCTCGTAGCTTTAAAATTACATAGATAATACGAAAATAAAAACATAAAATATTTACTTTTTGTGTCTGGGTTTAATTTAAAGTCACGACTCTTTCGGCATTCACATTTCAAAAACATCATGCTCAATACTGAAAACAGAACTGAATATATTAAGTGCTGTTGCAGTTTGTTGCTGATGTAGATTTGATTGTGATTGCTTCTTTTGGCTATATTCCTGAAGAAAAATTTAAATTGAAAATTTGACAATGTCTAAAGTGTTTTCACTTGTATCTTTGCAATATTTGTATATGTCTACATAGAGATGCATGCTACATCTACTGATACTACCCATGCATGCAATCAACGGCAGGAGGAGTATATAGCAATGCCTATGGCCCCAATTTCGATCGCACATAAAAAGAGAAGTTGCCTTTGTGCAATCAAGGGGCATTCCCATGGCTTATGCTGTGCGTACCATCATATATAGGAATGCATATACATACAAGTTTTTGTGTTCGACTGAGGCCCGTCACCATAGAGGTTTGCATCTGCCTACAAGGAAATAACAACAGAAAAGCATTGGGCTCTTGTATGTGAAAATCGTGGTGTGCTCTTTGCCGAAGAATATCGTCTATTTGTAATACTTCCTAACATTGAGCAGGTTCACATAGAAGAGATTGAGCATGGTGTTCGTTTCTATTTCAAAGGCCTTTAGTTTTTCTCTGATACTGCAATAGCCATGTTGTCTACTAATGTCCGTAGGTCCATACACTGACGTATGTTTCAGAACAAGCAAGTCGTATACAATAGATATTTAGATTCTAAGGACTAGTAGTTCACTCACACATCCTACATTTTCATAGGTACATCTCATATATAACAGATGTTCGCTAGGAAAATTGTATCTCTATCATTTATGTCTACGCTGTGGTTTTTTTAACAACGAACAAAGTAACTACATGTCTCGTTTCAAAACAAAAGACAAATTTCACTGAACAACGTCTATTAGTGCTTGGTGCTGTTTAGCAAAGTAAGGTTTCATCCAATTTGTTTGGTGTTATGCCGGTGTCTCTTTTGTTGCCCGCTATCATTCAATGCATTCGGCTACTGCGCGATAAATCGCCAAAAGTTTGGTTGCTGTTAGCTAAAATTATAATTAAACTCTTTGGTATTCGCTCTCAAGAATTCTAGTTTTATGAATCTTCCGGTAAAACCCGTTTAGCTTAGTATGAAATGAACTCTTGAAATTTAGCAGTTTAACATTTTTTTTTTACTTATTCACCTACCTATTAAATTTTGCTTGTCGTATGTTTTAAAATAAGAAAATTACAAAAAAATAAATTAAATCTTAAATCAGTTTAAACAGAGTTCCACCACCGTCATCCACAGTGCCACCAATATAAATTGAAGTAGCGGCATAGGTATATGCATATGAATTGATATATAAATATATTTATACATATCTATATGTATAAATGGATACATATACTCTGCTGTAAACCCGAGAATACTTTAACCCTACTCTGTGCTGCGCCGTTTTACCTTTCCCTTACGCTGGGGATAAAAAGGAGACGACGACATTAGTCTAGTGCTTGGTGGACGATTTGCCACCAGTTTTGACATAAGTACAATCCACTCGACTCAACGAGGGTGTGTAGCATATTCCTATCGGATGGTGTAATTACATCGTGTTTTTCTAGACCTATGCGAGTTCGTGTGCCATCTCACCTTTTACCAACTGCCTGACATGATCCCCTTCCATTTATCAACCGACTTCTAAGGTAAAATCTGCATTCCATCTTATGTCAATATTAGCACCATTATTATAAATCTCTGTATATACCCTACGCCTACATACAGTGGATAAAATCTTAGGCACACATGAACATGTATGGTTAAACATTCTCTCTACAGCCTCACAGCTCCTTTCCTCGCGTGATGATATTAGCAAGGAAATTAATATATTGTTGTTTTGAATATATGTATTCTTGCAAATTTTTTTTTACTAATGTTTTATGCTTTACTGAAAAATATTATTTTTTATAGGTAGATAGACTTGGTCTTTAAATTTATGTCTAATGAGGAAACAATTTAAATTCGTATGAGGGAAAAAAATTTTTAAGATTTAAATAGAAGTGGTTTTCGGTAAGGAGAAACAAACAACGAACGACTGCATGGATATAAATTTATCCTATTCATTCGTACGTATGTACGTACGTACACGTACATAAACAACAAATATGCGAAGAAGGTAAACGGCAAGTATGAAAGGAAAGCATGGTTTAAATTGACAGCAGTGGCCCCTGAGAGCTCTTGTACATAATTTATGAATTAGCAGATGACAGTCATGTGCCCCCTTATATTGAAGCTTTAGATTTTCTTCTTTGCCGTTTTTCTCTGCTCTGTAAATGAGTTACTTTCAAAGAGGGAAAGAGAAGTGGCGAGGATTATAAAGATGTTATCTTAAACCCTTTAGTTGTTGAAGTGATGATAAAAGCAATAAAGATATCTAGATTTATAAATTCATTTATTGTTTGCATTTTTTTTTATCATGATATAAGGCTCTGCAATTTGAAAATGCACAGTGCTTGATCGTTTGCTTTGCTTATTATGCATTCATTGGTGCAAGGTTATGATTTATTAAGTTTATCCACCTGTCTACTATTGCTTTAACGTTTGCATATTTTATTTTATACCAATGCAATCCTCCTAGCTTATGCATCGGGATTTTTTGATACCCAAGGCCCAAACTTTACAAGTGAACCTTCTCACCACATTGAATTTACGAATACGGCTGGAACATTAGTTGATTGTACTGTTTATGGAAACCCAGCACCTACTATCGAATGGTTGGATAAAGAAAATAATCCAATTACATCAGTATCAAAGGTAATTAGCGAACAAAAATTCACGTCTTTAAGAAATCGTTAATAATAATAAAAATAGGAATCCAAAGGAAAAATATATTTAGAATCGAAATGGAGAAAAAAACATATTTTAAATTTTTTTAAGGTTCGTCACATATTAGCCAACGGCTCTCTTTTTTTCCCACCATTCGAAGCTGAGGAATTTAGACAAGACGTCCATTGGTCTATCTATCGGTGTGTTGCAACAAATTCTGTTGGAACTATTGTTTCAAGAGATGTTGTTGTCAAAGCAGGTGAGAAATTTAACAACCAAGAATAGTGACTATTTTGTGCAAAGTAATTACAATTAATATATCGATAATATTTTTTTTAGTTGTTAATCAGCGATATGAACCAGAAGTACAAAATCCAGGTGGATTCGTTGGCAGCAATGTGCTTATTAAGTGCAATATACCATCATTTGTTAAGGAGTACGTGACCGTAACCTCTTGGTTACAAGAACCTAATTTTAATATCTATCCGTCATTGGAAGGAGGTGAGTTACTTTATTTTACAGAGGCATTACTTGATTGCCAAATCTAAAGCTTCCACTCCCAATTTCTGTCCCCATATAAAATGGCATATACATATTGTCTTTCACAGACAAATATGTATATGTATTCTTTTCTGCACTGAAGTTTACCATCCCCTAACGACTCCTACATGAAGACATGTACGTATTGGTAGTTTTAAAGTCCTCTATGCATACGTTCGGTTTTTTTTTTTTTTTGCCACGTATGCTTTTTCAGTCATGTGAAACAATCAAATTTTTCAAAGTGAGAAAAAATGGAACTTTTTATAACTGCGTATGTAAAAATTTTCGAAAGATTATTTCTTTTGACTTTTAATGATGCCCTGACTTATCCCAACGATAGTCTTTAAAGTCGTTTTCTCAAAATCTTTAATAAACTTTCATCGATTTACTTTTTCTTTTTTCAAGGCTTTGAGTTTGAGTTTTTCGAAATATTTGCCGATTCCATATGCAAATAAGTATTTATTGAGCTGATACAATTTTTTTTTTCAGATGGAAAAAATCACATGCTTCCGACAGGTGAATTATTAGTGATTAATATCACACGCATGGATGCTCATCGAATTTATCGTTGCCGAACTCATCACCGATTAACTCAAGAGGCTGTGGTCAGCAGCAATGTTGGAAAAATACAATTAACAGGTACATGTATGTAGCGATTAAAATTCAAAAAGCAATAGTTCTTTACATGTGCCATGCAAGGCGCTATGATGCACACAATTTTTCAATTAGAAATGTTCTTTTTGTAATTATTACTATAGGTGCGTTCACCGTGAATTTTTAATTTTTTAAAAATAGTTCTCTAAAATCGTTTCTTTCAAGTTTATTTGCAATAATGTGAAATTTGATAAATTTCCTTTTTAGAAATGCGAGAGCATGTACCTCCAATAATGAATGAAAAGCTTGTTACACTTACGGCACGGCTTGGTGACCCCATTGTTATTCCATGTGTTGCATATGCCAATCCAACACCAATCTATCGGTAAGTTACAGGGTAATTATTAAAACTTGAAATAAGGCAATATTTAGAAGTGTAATTTTGCATAAAATTCAACATTGTTGCAAAAGATTTAGCTGCTCAAAGTATGCCACCTACAAAGCACTGCACCTGATACTCATCTCCCTTTCGCTTTATTTTCATTCTTTTTCATTCGCTTTTATCCCCACTGGGAACGATTATATTCCGTTTTGCGTTCTTTTGTATAGTCTTTGTTGTATTTATATTAAACTGCACTTGCTTCGTTGTGCTCTCAGATGTTCTATTTCTCTAGTACGTTTCTCTTTATTCCCATCCATTTTTATATGATTCTGTATAGATATATGTATGTACGTACATACGTTTATTAAATGCGAACCCAGGTTTTTTTTTATGCCGTCGCGTTGCTTGTTCTTAAAAAGAAAATTTTTTGATGGTATGGGAAAGAAGTGAAGTGCCTGCGGCGATTGTACACCAAGGAGTTCTGAAGAACACGATTATGTCATTGCTTTTTCCCTGGCTATAAAACAGAATGATTTATCTTAATGCCTCAAACAATGGATAACATTTAGAAACATTTAAAAAGGAATCAAATTAATATTTATCTGAATGTTTGTTAATTTTCACCCTCGCTCTCTTCTGTATAAAATAAATAAAGATTTCGATGTTTTGTTATTTAAGTATAAATTGCTAGAAATATTATAATTTAAGTCTTTAAAAAATTCACAAAAAAACTCTTCAACTTCAAATGAGCAAAACAAAAATGAGTATAGGCTGAAAAATCCAAACAACTTGTGTTCCTGTACTCTTCTAAGAACATGTGAAGAAGAAAGCACACTGCGGCAATGAGTGAAGTCACTGAACGTTGTGATTGTTTTCTGGCCAACATGGCTCCATTTTTATGTTTTTCTTTCATCTATCAGAACAGAGGAACTTTATATACATATGTAAGTCTTTGTGTGTTTACTCCCAAAGTGCTACACACATGAATACGATTTTCAAACGCAGCTTGTTTTTGGAATCAAAACATAGCTTACGCCCCAAACTGTGTTGAGGGGGTGATTTTGTGAGATTCTGAAGTTATGGGAGCCAGCAAACAATAGCTTAGTCTTACCACATAATTTATTTATTTGTAAAATAAGAAAGTGACAGACTATGCAAGAGTCCTTATGGGTGTGGCGTAGCTACGAAAAGTTCTTTGCCTTTTCCTCATCGTATTTTACATATGTGCATGCCAATGCAATTCTGTAGAAAAAGCAAGCTTGTTTTTTATTTTTATTTTTTGCTTGTTCTTCTGCAATCGTCTATATTTTGAAAAAAATTACAGCCAGGCTTGAAATATTTGGGTATTCTTAAACGTTTCATTCGAATGGAATTATGTTGCAGATGGCACACTAAACGTAATGGTAACGATGGCTCAGTTGAACATTTTATATCGACCGGTCGTGCGAAAGTGAAAGACGGCACATTTGTGATAACCTCGGTTGATCAAGCCGATGGAGGATCATTTTTTTGTACAGCTACAAACTCAGAGGGAAGTGAAACACTTGAAATTCAACTGACAATTATATCACCTTTAGCTAGTAGCATTCAACCCGCCGTACAAACTGTGAACTTAGGAAAATCTGCTGACTTGGTACGAAGATAAAAAAATAAAATCTACTTATAAATGAAAATAAAATGCATTTTTTAGACATGCACATGTACAGGCTTTCCAAAGCTGAGCATCATCTGGCTGAAGGACGGGTTACCTTTACGTTCTGGGTCAAGGGTTCGCCTTTTATCGAATGAACATATTCGAATTACGTCCATAACCAAGGAAGATAAGGGAATGTATCAATGCTTTGTAAAAAATGACCACGATGCGACGCAGGCTGTAGCAGAACTTCGCTTAGGAGGTGGAATCTAACAGATTATTTGCATACCATCTGTGTGGGGTAACTTATCTGTGATTATCATTTCAGAAGTCACACCTCAACTTATATATAAATTTATTGAACAAACTATGCAACCAGGGCCATCTGTTTCGTTGAAGTGTAGTGCCACAGGTAACCCGACACCGCGTATAGTCTGGCATTTGGATGGGTTTCCATTACCGAACGTAAGCGTTGATTAGTTTAATTTCATCATCATAGGTGCGTAATCAACATTCGTGATTTTATTTTATTTTAAAGAACGACCGTCTAATGATTGGGCAATATGTTACATTATTTGGTGACGTTATTAGTCACGTAAATATTTCCGCAGTTAAGTCCGAGGATGGGGGAGAGTATGAATGTAAAGCAATATCGAAAGCTGGCGAATCTTCTCATTCAGCCCGGTTAAACATCTATGGTAAGTATCATACGAACGTTCAAGTTTACACTAGCCCAATAAATATTTCATCAAATTTTTATATTTGTTTATGTTTCAGGAATGCCGTATGTCCGTCCAATGCCTAAGATATCAGCTGTAGCGGGAAAATCGTTTTTTCTGAAATGTCCTGTAGCAGGCTATCCAATTGATAGTATTATTTTGGAAAAAGGTAAGTTGATTGTATTGCAGTTTAGTTAGATTTTTTTTTTTTTTTTTTGAGTAAACTACAATATTCGTAGGCCCAGACTATAACTTATTATTCTTTGCGTTACGTACTTAATTGTTTATAGATGGTGTCAAGTTACCGACAAATATATGACAGCGTATTCAAAATGGAACACTGACAATAGAAAATGTACAAAAAACCGCAGACCAGGGCACCTACACCTGTATCGCCCGGAACAAGCACAACTACACGTCTCAACGCTCAGTTGATATCAAAGTTCTGGGTGAGATTGAATTTCATTTTCATGCACATATTACATACTTAGTTCAAAATGTCTAATGGATAAAATTACCATCTCTTTCCTTTTCTTTCGCCGTTTAACACCAATGCTTGCCCTCACTTTATGATGTACTAAAATGCACTTTGCTTGAATATTTCAAAAACCACATGGCACATATACTATTTGTGGAATTGCGTGCACTGCTCGAAATGTGTTTCTAATATATAAATTTGATTGTGCCATTTTTTTTTTTTTTATTTTGAATGATATGCACTAAATACTAAACCAAATCTGCAAATTTTCGACTAAACATTAACAAAAAACGTAAAACATGTAAAATAGTTCCACCAAAAATAACACCGTTCTCATTTGCTCGTGATCTTAACGTTGGGGATCGCACGAGCATTCAATGTGTGATTGGAACTGGTGATTTGCCTCTTACATTTACTTGGCTGAAAGATGGTATACAGCTCCAACCTGATGGTAATGTCAATGCAGCGCATGTGGACTTTGGAAGTAGTGGAAATCAATTATCAGTTCTAAACAGCGGTAGATATTTAGGAAATAATGGTGAAGAGAAACTAGTTGGCAATGTAAAAAATGGTGCTGCTGGTATTGTAACAATTCGCCAAAATGACGATTTCACAAGCGCTCTAAGTATAACGAGCGTAACGAGAGCTCAAAGTGGCACGTATACTTGCCGAGTGCAGAATGACGCAGCAACTGTTACGCACTCGGCACAACTAAGAGTGAATGGTATTAAACGTTATTTTTTAAATTGTTTTTGTCACAGGACATCTTAGTAAAGATCACTTCCTTATATTTTGCTGTTGTACCTAACTTACTTAGCTAAAAGAGGAAGTATCTTATCTTGCATGAAGATACACTCTTCCCTGCTTTGCGCGGGGGCTACCAAACCAAAGTGGGCCGTGGATTATTTAAAGAAAAAACATTATTTGATGCATAGCAAAGTCGCGCAAATCGAATTTTGGTAGATATTTGAAAGCCACGTAAAACGAGACCGCGCAAAACGAGGGATGAGTGTATTTGAAACGTAATGCATGATAACTTTTTTATATTTTGGAGCTTTTTCGACAATTTAATTTTTTTTTTTGCGAACAAAATTTTTATTTTTATTCGTTAGATTGTATATATTATCATTATGCGGACTGTGGTTTCTGGGTAAACTTATAAAAGTGAAAAACTCATTTTGATAACTCAAAAATATATCTGTTCCAAATGGAATCAGGTATTGGTATGGAAACAGGAAGTTATTTGCCATGATCACGAGTATTAAACAGAAAACATTAATCACCACTTATTGTAGTCAGCACTAAAGTAGTTAAGGGCATGTTAAAAATGTTAAGGCTTTCAAAATAAAACATTCACAATCAATTGCGCACTTTTCAAGTTGGAAATTAAAAAAAAAAAAACTAAATCGTTTTTTGCTTATTACAAAATCTTTAGTGCCCCCTCGTATTTCGCCATTTAACTTTGAAGATGAAATCACAGAAGGAATGCGTACCCAACTGATGTGTTCCAGCAGTCAAGGTGATCAGCCTTTTAACATAACGTGGCTCAAAGATGATATCCCGATTCAGGGTAACGAGGATGGCCCCATACCTGCTGGAAATAGTGGGGGCTCTGCGGATCCATCGTTAAATATTAATGAGTATGCTCATTTCTCCAGTATTCTGTCTATACACAACGTTAGCTCCCGACATAATGGAAATTACACATGTCGCATAACTAATCGTGCTGGTTCTGTTGAATATACAGCAGTGCTCTCAGTAGCCGGTACCGTATAATTGAACTCATATTATTGTCACCTGTACAACACCATCCGCACAAATCGCACCCTTTATGCACTCTATAAAGCACATACATATAATACAATGCTACATGATCACTCTTGGGGGATTTGAGATCTTTTAGTCATTTGGCCAATTTGAGAGGATACAATTTGGACTGACCAAGAGATCTGAAGAAGTTTTTGTTTAACTTAATTGTTTTCATTTGAATTTAAGTTCTATAACGCGTGTGAATTCTGACCGTTTGTTTTCGTTTATTTCACTGAGCATGCTTTATCTAATACTAGCCCGCACAATATCACTAGTTCCATAAATGAAATGTAGAGATTGCTAGTAAATTATAAGAAAACTGCTGAAGAGACCGAAAGTAATCTAAGGTAGTAGGTTCAGAATATCAACAACTTGCAAATCGGGCTTTTTTCCATTTCTATTCTTGATTGTGGTGAAATCTATACTTATTTATTAATTGTTCACAAAATAATTGAGACACAATAAAAGAAATTGGTAAGGCGTATAAAATTTCTAGTTTTCTTAATTTTTTCAAATCATGTTATGGTAGTATTGTGTCTGCATGGATAGCTTTCATCTGTCTTAAGTTTTAAGATTAATTGGTTTTGTTTTGTTTCACGTATTTAGTACCACCTAGATGGGTATTAAAGCCAACAGACCAAAACACGATTCTGGGTAATCCAGTCGTAGTTACTTGTAGTGCGGATGGATTTCCAGCTCCGAGCATTATATGGAAACAGTCGATAGGTAACTATCGATAGTTTTGATTTTGAGGCATTAAATAAAACAAAATCATGCAATTTTTTTTTTATAATAGGTGAACAATCTGGAGAATATAGGGAGCTAAGTTATACTGGAGGCAATTTAATGATTGAAACTCACAAAAATGGATCATTAATAATACCCAGAGTTGGGCGGGAGCATGAAGGGAGTTATTTATGCCAGGCTAGTAATGGAATAGGAGCAGGGTTAAGTACACTTATAAAACTAACTGTACATGGTGAGCACAACGAAGAAATCGGAAAAACTGTGTTTACTTAACTTGATACTAAATAATATAGTGGGCCCACATGTCACTATACGGAACAAGCAATTAACAGTGCGACGTGGTGAAAGAGCCACTCTGCGATGTGAAGCTGATGGAGATCAACCTCTCGATATGTACTGGCGCGCTAAGGGCAATCGAATCGATCCAGCTTATGACATACGATATCATATGAAAGATGAACCACTGAACCGCGGAGTAGCTTCGGAATTGATTATTTTACAGGCGATATTATCGGACCGCGGGGAGTATACATGTGTAGCTAGCAATGCCTACGGGCATGACAGAGCAGTCATACACCTTCAAGTTCAAGAACCTCCGAATTTTCCCATTAATCTTCACGTGGTGGAACTAGGAAGCCGGTCAGTAACATTGGCTTGGTCGCCCAACGAACAGGACCAGACTAATGGATATGGCGAATCCCAACCTATTTCAAATTACATCTTGCAATATAAGAAAGCACAGGGTAAGTTAATGTGATAATGATATGTAATTGATGAAATATTTATTTCCCCTGGTGCTCGTACGGTGTTTTTATTTTTAGAAGTTTGGCATGAGCACAATAATCAGAAACTATTGCCAGGTGACAAGACGACTGCGCAAATAACTTCGTTAAAGCCATCGCAATCTTACCACTTTCGTCTGTATGCAGAAAATCATTTAGGGACGAGTGCCCCAAGTGATATCCTTTTAGCACAAACAGACGCAGAGGTGCCAAGTGGACGACCACAAACTGTTGCTGCAGAACCTCTCGGTCCTCAGCAGTTGCTTATTACTTGGCGGCCACCGGATCGCGATAGCTGGAATGGAGAACTTCTCGGATACACAATCGGTTACCAAAAGCACGACGATACGTCATATAACTATACAAAAGTAGGAATATTAGTTGGTGAGGGATTGCATGACTTTAGACTAACAGGCTTAGAAAAATACACTCAATACGCTGTGACGGTGTCAGCGTTTAACGTGAAAGGGGATGGTCCCCAAAGTGAACCAGTCTTAAGTCGTACTCTAGAAGACGTGCCGTCGACACCACCTCAAGCTGTGACCTGTATTGCTTTAACAGCTCAAAATATTCAAATCTCGTGGCAGGCTCCACCAAAGGAACACTCGCATGGTATCATTCAAGGGTATAAAGTGCTATACGAGCCTTGTAATGATGAAAGTGACTATGGCAATCGAGAAACGAAAATCACTTCCTCTCTGAATACTGTACTTCATGGTCTGCAACCTTTCACTAATTATAGTGTGCAGGTACTAGCTTTTACAAGGGCTGGTGAGGGCGTTGTTAGCTCAGTTGTTTCATGTACAACAGAAGAGGCTGTGCCAGATGCTCCTGAACGAGTAAAATCTGTTGTGAGCAGTGAATCTTCAGTAATTATTAGCTGGCTTCCACCACGACGACCCAACGGGATCGTCACAAAATATAATGTTTATATTAGAATTTTGGATAAAGGTCAAGAACTAAAAATTCTTAAAGAAGTTCTTCCAGCTCATAATCGGCACTTTGAAGCAAAAGATTTAACAACGAAAGAAACATACGAATCGTGGGTAACAGCGTCAACGCGCGTGGGCCAAGGCCCCAGCACTCCCGTCATTAAACTGACTCCGAGCTCATCGATACCAGCAGCAATAATATCTTTTGGCCAATCTTTGAGTGTAAGCTGGAAGGTTGATATGAAACTGGCATGTTTATTTGTAGGCAATCCAAAGCCAAATGCTGAGTGGAAAATTCTAAATGCACGTTCTAAGAAGCAATTTCGGCTAGAGATTGGCAATGACAATACACTTACACTCAGAAATATTCAGCGCAGTCATGAGGGAAATTTTTCGTGCGGAGTACGCAATGCTTTAGGTTCAGATCATATTGTCTATCAATTATTTGTGCAAGGTAAATATTTGATAGCAACTGCTTAACAGATATTAGCGAATAATTTCTTTTTATTAGTTCCACCATCGTCGCCAATTTTGTCAATTATAGGAACTACAACAAATTCAGTTTCCTTGCAGTGGAAAGTGGATGATATAGGGGGAACCCCTTTAAAAGGCTTTATTCTTACGTTACGCAAAGAATTCGGGGAGTGGGAAGAAGTACAATTGGACCGACGCACCAATTCATTCTTAGTCGAGAACCTTCAGTGTGGAACTCGTTATCAGTTTACTATCACAACATATAATAAAATCGGAACAGGAGTCACTAGTGGTATCGAGAGTGTGAAAACCAAAGGTATATCTAAAACTAAAGTTAATGTAAAACATTAATGTAATAATATGTTAATAGGTAATAAACCTGTAGCGCCACGTAAACATAACCTTATTCGGCCAAACATAACTTCGGCTTTGCTCGAACTGTCCTCTTGGCAAGATGAAGGATGCCCCATTCTATATTTTACAATCGAATTTAAGAGATATGGTATACCAAGCGATTGGATTATTGTGTCTAGCAGTATTGCTACTCAAGCACGATACACCATAGGTGACCTAGAGCCGGCAACTTCGTACAATCTACGCATCACTGCGCATAACCATGCTGGCTCTACAATTTCAGAGTATCTCTTCCGCACCCTGCACCTAACAGGTGTATCGTTGAATGCCAAAGATGATAATGAGATGTCGGAAGACGAATCATTGTTTCGTGACACTCATTTTATTGCCGTAGTTGTCACATCGATTTTCGGGACAATTGTGGCTCTAATAGGAGCATGCGTATGCTTTAAGCACTGTAAGTACTATAGAAATTTTTTAAAGGAACACTCATCTGACTCACAGTTTAACAGATCCAAGACAGTTGTTAAGTCGGGATGTGGATTCGATGCGACCTGCTATCTCAGAAGGAAAAGATCCACGGAATCAGCACCGTGAGCATTTCTATGCCCTGGTACTTAGATCACTTAAGCAATCTCCACAAGATTTTTTTTCAGGCCTAGAACGAATTCCTGAGTACTCAGAGGATATATATCCTTACGCCACATTTCATCTTCCCGATCATGAAAACCAATCTGGAAATATAAACCGAAAAGCTTTGCTATATGATTCTCGCGAAGAAGATACATTAGCGAGTGCTAAAATAAAACGCTCATCAAGTGCATTAGGTCATGGAAATATTTGTGCATCAGTAGGAGGAAACGCCGGTGGTGGATGTAGTACACCTGTAGGTACAGATATAAGCTGTTCTACCGGAACTGAAAAACGCAATAAGCGTGTGTCGAATGCAATAAAATCAGAGTCGGAAGAATATGATTCACTAAACTCTGATAGCGACATATCTGGAGAAAGAGGTGGAAATAGTCGAACGGAATCCAATAGCCATCTCGATGATGTAGGCCATGGAACCTGTATTAGTACGTTGATTTTATTTATATTGAAAAATGTGATATAATTTTTTTTATGTATCATAGCACATGGTCATAGCCCAGTACCTCGAAGTAGTGGCAATAAAGAACGCTTATCAGTTTTCAATAGGATTCCGCTCCACAGTAAGTTAGTACCTGTTCCTTTCTTATTAAAGCTATTGCATCAATTTAATAAGCTCATCACACAGCCTGGTGTAATAAAAAATATTATTATCAATTCATAACTTGAAAAAAATTTTGATTAAATATATCTTCTTTGTTCCCTTCCAACCAATGCCATATTTCCTTTCCTCTCATCCTTTTATCCTTTTTTTTTAAATTTTGTTTAATAACTAGAAAAAAACTTAACTTCACACGAGAAAAGTACCATGAAAGAGATCTTACGCACTTCTGAGCCATCAAACGAGATTAGAGATTTAGATGCAGCAAAAGCTACTTTAAACACCATTAAAACCCATCCAACCCTACCAGCATTAATCCTTGTTACTCCAACAGTACTCAACCCAAAAGCTAGTGACATGCATAAGAGATCATACTCCTATTATAGGCAAGGCATATTTAATGTGCTACACCTGTGTTAAGCTCTTATTATATTTTTGTTTTGTTATTTATTTTTCATTGTATTCTCATTGTGAAATTTAGTCTTTTTGAACATATCTTTAATGGTCCAATTTTGTTTGATCAGTTTTCTTTTACTAACTATGAGAAGGTCAAGAGAACTAAATTATATTTTTGTATAACCATCCTCAAAATAGAACACAAAATTGACCTTTCTCATTCGATATGCATGTATGAAGCATGTTTCGCAAATTTCATATTCATGTTACTATTACTCGACATTTTAAATATTTGTGCATTTTGTTAATTAAGACACATAAGTTATATTGAAAGTTAAATTTTGAGAAATTCAACTACTATTTAGCGACAGCATGGACATGCCCCTCGACTATAGACTCTTTGATCCACCACCAAAACAACCCTTACAATCTTCAGCTTCATCCAGCAATCAACAACAACGATGTTATTCCCAGCAGCATCAGCACAATACGACAGGACTCTCATCAATCAATAACAGCGCAAACATGTCCGATCTATCCGCAGTCAAAGAAATTCAAAAAGAACAATCCGAGCTTTGTACCGCCCGTATTGCCCAATCGGGTTCATATGTCGAAATTCTAAAAAACACTGCCTATCAGAATTTGTATACAGAAGAGCAAAAACTACCGACAACAATCGCCATTGGTAAGAAAACTGGCGTGAACGGCCATTTATCGAACTCTGTCATATCAGCATCTTGCCAAAATAAAAGCTACGGCGATTTTTTAACTATTACACCTCGCCGAAAAGGTAAGTTATTATCGACTTCAGCGGCAGTTGGGGGAACCCATCATCAGCACAACATTGAACCACTTCATTTGCTTGGAGTCTCTGATAAAGATGGCACGATAAAATCTACGCAATTCTACGATTACAGAGCATTGGAAACAATTAGCAACGCAGATACTCTGATGTTGGGAGCAACAATATACCCTAAATCAAATAAATGCTTTGGCGCCAGTATATCGAACCTTTCAAGCAAGGACTATGACAGACCCAATAACAAAACGTCGAACTTTGAGTTCCAACAGATTTTAACAGAAAAAAACTTAAGCCCACCGTCAGCGTTTAGTGATGGAGCTGAGAAAAAAACTAACTCATCATTAGTTGACTAAGCAAAAAAGAAAATATAGTATATCCGTTAATTGATGAACATCGGTATGTGAACAAATTCGTTTACTAACATATCAGCACCTCCCTACTCAGCATATCAATAAAGTAATAGCACAGTATTAAAAGAAAAATGTATAGTACATGAAAGGGTATCATAGTTATGTAAACTTTTATAACCATACCAATAATTAACATAATTGTGATTGTATTTATTCACAAAAAATTGTGACGTTTCATAAAATTAAGCTCAAGAAAATTCACACAAACATAAGGAAAATTGCTCTAATATACAGGTTTAAAGTGCCAAAATTAAATAAAATGCCTGTATTATTTGAAATCCAAATAATGGATTAAATGAAGGAAACTTGCTATGAAATGTGTCAATTTTTAATTTATAAATGTGAACATAATAGGGAGGTGTGCATGTAACTTATAGTCAATAAAATTAACTGTCTTATAATTTTAAGGAGACTCATTCTGAAATAAATAAATAGTTCTTTACATAGAAGTAAAACAAAATACTCAAACATGTTATGCATCAATGCACACAGCCATAATTCACACAGTATCAGGTGCTTAACACCCCATAACTGGGTAAAGCGACCTACAGACAATAAAGTGGGCAGGATAGTTCATCCGTTGAGTGCCTCTAAAAGCATGGTACACACACAGTGGGTATGGTCTTGACAGATATTAAGCACGTTTGCATAATTTCAGCAAAACTGATTCGAAAGTTGAAGCAGCTACGAGCTACTTACGACTATGACAAAGACTATTAAATATTCATAATGTAAATAGAAAATCGAAGAATCGATTAGAACTAGAGAAGCAAAAGTATTTAGGATATTTAGAATATACGAAATCACGAAATATATTATATATATATAAAATAATATTTTGTACAACGCTTTACTTTTGTGGTAATTAAACTTACGTAACTAAATTTCAAGTAAACTATCTTATTATCCATATCACAGGATATTGAATAGAATAGCTATGAATGTTTCTTACTTGTATGCGCATCCATTGCAACCGAAAAATCATGTAACGGAAGACATCGTATGTATACACATTCAAACATTTGACCGTAGAATATAAAAGTAGATAATTGCAAGTACGTATATAAGTTAAGCGAAGTAGATTGAGAGTTGTATTTTAAATTAAAAAAAAAATAGTACTCAAACACACATCACGAAATATGTTTTAAAGGCCAAGCATATTTTGAAGAGAACTAGTCACCATAAATTTACCAAATTATTAATTTCAAATACACACAAAAATATATTAATAAACCGATTGAAGTAAAAATAAAGAAAATAAATGTTGATATAATAAAAAAAAAAGTATTATTTTCGTAAATTGAAACTTTTCGCTTGACGTCTGACCGAACACACTAACCAACTAAACATAAATGAACTTGATCATGCAAGAAAAGCTAAGTAAGATAGATTCAACGGGATCGACCGTTTAACGTTAACGAAGATTGACATATTTAAAATCAAAGAAAAATATTACTCAAACACACATCACGAAATATGTTTTAAAGGCCAAGCATATTTTGAAGAGAACTAGTCACCATAAATTTACCAAATTATCAATTACAAACTTATTGCAAGAAATACAAAAATATATGAATAAACCGATTGAAGTAAAAATTAAAGAAAATAAATGTTGATATAAGAAAAAAAAGTAGTATTTTTTGTTAAATTGAAACTTTTCGCTTGACGTCCAACCCAACACGGTAAGCAACTAAACGTAAATGAACTTGATAATGCAAGAAAAGGTAAGTAAGATGGACAGCAAACGGGATCAACCGTTTAACGTTCACGAAGTTTGACAACTGATGACTTGCACTTTGTTTCAGAACAAAAGAAATCATACGTCAAACCACGTTCAACAAAGCAATTTTTTCAAAATGGCTACGTTGGTGCAAAAATTGCCTCGTGTGTGTCGTAGGGCGAATTGTGTCGAAAAATTAAACTTGTTCCGGCTGATTGTTGCTAAAAAAGGTAATCTGAAACACACAAGAGAAGGTAAAAAGGTTCCATTGATGCATTACAACTTTTTCTTTGATACGAGTTATTTTATTAGGTTTTTTTGTTTTTTTTTTTTTTTTTATTTTTAAACTTTACATCTATCATATATGTATATTAACTATTTTTTGTGTTTTTTTTATCAGTTAACGGTTTTGGGAGGTAAATAATTTTGTTTCTTTGTTTTCGTTCGTACTTAAAGATTAAATGCCTTAACATTAGTTAAGGTTTAAATTGTTTGGTAAGAAATTATGTTTGAAACAAATTATTTAATATAATGGAATCTAGAAAATATTTACCCATAAAAATAAATAAGTTAAATGTGAATATTAAGATAAAAAGGTACATATATTTTTTTTAGTTTAATTGTTTTTTATTTCAATTTCTGGATTGACCGAATTTTTATTACTAATATATAATATATTCGAACTATTTTTTTAATAGTGTCTCTAATTAGAATCTCTTATTTACCAGAACTTTATATGTGTAATAGCCTTTGGGCTTTTTTTATTTATTTATGTATTATATTCTTTTAATTAAATTACATTCTAACTTCATCCCCAAATTGTTTAAGTTACATTTTCATTTCTTCTAATTGTGTGCCTGTGTTGTCTCAAGTGTTTACGTTTCTTAAAGTTAAATAAAATAAGTGTACGAGGTGAAGGTTTCACTTTAGTTGGACATATTTCAATGAATTAAAAAATATATATGTAATAGTTAAGTGCGCTATAGAGCACAAAACATTTAAATCACCACGTACACTTATGTAGTATACACTTAATTTAGTATGTTTAGTAATTATAAATATGAAAGAATATATACTTATTATTTTAAGACATAATGCTTTGCACTAAATCCTTTTGATCACCATTAAGAGTTTTCATTTGTTATAAATACTTTTAGTTAAAACTAAAAAAAATAATAACAATAATGAACGTTCTAATTGCTCTCAAGTAAAAAAGAAAAGAAGATATTTTGTTTTTCATACAGTATGTAACAATATATGTTGATTCAGTTAATAACAAACAGAATAAGTTATATTTAAAAATAAAGAATGCATTTTTTGATAAATTCGAAACAATGAACTAATCACAATTAAAACAATTAAATACGCATAAAGGATATACTGCGGGCTTAAAATTTCATGAATTATATATGTATAACAAAAAACAATAATAATAATAACCTGTTCTTCATTCTTTCTAAGAATAAAATATACTGATTCAAACGCTTTGCGTTGCATCACATGCGTGTATAGTTTGCTCACTTGTAATATATGTTCGATAAAACTTCACATTTTGTTGATAATTTTCTTTGATAGCATGTCTATGCTTACGTTAGATCATTGATGATAGGTACAGAACTTGTATTTCACATTTGTTTTGCACTTTTTACTATGCAATTATATAACATCCTGCATTATTTACTTACAAAGAAAAAAACTTCTTGTTAAATAGGAGTACAGAAATGTTTGAAGTTCTACTATTTCACAATAGACTTTTATTTATAAAGATAATTTATGGATTTTATCTACCTACATAGAAAAATATGTCAACAAAATAAATTTGCATGTAGTCATGTTCGTCTGCATACTTTTATAACTTTATTACGTTTTACTATTTTATGTTATTTTAGTTTTATTAATTCAAAAACCTAAAATAGATGTATATAGATATCATTTTCTGAGTTTATTCGTTTTCGGAAAACTATTTATCTAAATTATTTTATCTTAAAAACAAAAACCTTTTTGGAAAAAAAAACGTAACAGAACTATATACATGTATATGCATACATCTATATATATACATGCATATAGTATGTAAGGGTAAGCAAGAGCATTTTACAATTTTTCGCTTTTCTTCTAAGTTTTTTCTCTTGTTTTAAGGAAAATATAACTTTTTTTATATATAGTATGTCACTTTTTTTCTAATAACAAGAAAATATCACATTTATTTATGTCAACTTTTGGGATGATTTTAGTTTTTTTTTTTTTTCGTTTCTCATTTCTATTAATTTAGCTTATACCACCATAATGTTTTTTAATAAAAAGATAAAACTCCAAATAAAATAAAACGACACCGGATTAAAGTACTTTGTTCCCCAAACTTAGGGGATATAAAAAATGTACTTAAATGCCTTAAAGACATGATTACATTAAGTCTATAAATAAAACCTACTCAATGTTTAAATACACTTAAAATGGAGTAAAATTTACTTTCACCAATGCATTTGAAAAATTTTGTCCCGTACATAAATTCATTTATTATATGTAACGTTGTTTCAATAAGTTTCATAAAAGGAAATATTACATTCAAACTAAGTTTGTGATTTACTTAAATTGATATTATATTAAATATTATGAATACGAACATATTCCATAGTTTTGATATCTATTAATCCTCCAGTCACAGCAAAGTTTGGCTCTCAAATTGGCTTCTTGAAGTTATCATAGGATGTTTTGCCTGAGCTGCACGTGGAGCTCATTAAAATACCTTAGGCTTCTCAAAAGATATTTTTTTTTTTTCGATTGTAGTAAATTGAATTGATAATTGAACTGAGACTAAAAAATTTAAGTTTACCCACCTATATTTGTAAAGAATTAAACAGAAATACGATAATTTAAGCTTCAAAATTAAAATTAATTTTTGAATTGAAAATTTAGAAACAAAAGGAAAAATTTCGACTGTATGTTGGTATAAGAGAACCGTAAAGATTCGCGTGCATTTTTAACATTAGAATCGCCGATGTTCATGTGAATATACCATTATCGCCTTACAATAATAGAAAGAGTAAAACTTGAGACGTTTTAAAAATGATTTCAAATCATATTCTGTATAGTTTGACAAACAAAATACAAAACCATGCTGAAGAGGTCCTGAATACGAAGCAAACTGAAGTTGAGCTAAAGAAAATTGTCAGTTGGACGAAATTGGGACGGCGGCGGTTCTAGTGTTAAAAAGCCATTATGAAATATCTAGTATATTCGAATATACAATCTTAGGTTAAAATAAAAATATCTTCTATTGTAATGTAAATTATGATGCATTTGAGAGGCAATATATAGATTCAACTAGTTCATTACATTTAAAAACTATTAAAATTGTTTGTTGTATTTTTGTCTTGTTATTCTAGAATGTGTCTTTGTATAAATATACATTTATAAATACATACATATATACATATAAAAAATACGTGCATGGATACATATATGAACATACATATGCAAGCACATACGTATATATATTTATGCATATAGTGTATATATACACATATATACATATTTCTGTGTATGTATATATGTATATATATATGTATATATAAATCATTTGCTGTAAATTTCACCTAGTAAATATATTAACTTTATGATTAAATTGTTGATTTTTTTTACACATCGATTTTTTTTTTTATTTTAATTTGAACAAATCTTCTGTACTTTAGTTGTATTTTTCCCTTGCTTTTATTAATTAATATGGCAAGCATTAAGCTTGGGATTGAAATGGAACTTGCCACTTTGGAAATTGGCTTGAGGCAATTTAGGGTTTAAATATACTATTTAACAATCATTTTTCTAACATTCATTTAGACTATATATCTGTAACAAATACTTGAAAACTGTTGCGAACCAAGGCAAAAAGCTTGCAATGAGCAACAGTAAGAGGCATGAATATATGATTATTTGTGTATCATAAGTTAGATGCCCATTTAATTTAAAATATAAGGATTCTCTTCTATGTACGCATTTTATATATCTATATACATTTAGTTATTATTTTATTTTTATTTGTTTATTTTTTGTTCTTTTTTTTCTCTGAAGTACTAATTATCTTTTATGACTAACGATATTATTAAACTCAATTATATTTGAATTTTTGGTTGTTCGTTATCTGTTTGGTAGCTTTTTTTTTTATCATATGTGATTATATATTTTTTTACGTTAAACATGTTTATTTTTCTTTTTATTAAAGTTTTCATTTTAGGCTGTTAGAAGGAGTCTGAATGTTATTTTCGGCAGTGATTGACGAGTCGGACGATTTTTTCATTTTTTCACAATAATCAGTTAGTATATCGCGAAAGCGAGTCCAGCATTTTTCTGGAACTGTAATTGCTGTACGAAAATTACTTTTTACCTACAACAGAAAAAAAAATTAATCAGCGCACACCATCATTTATGATCGTATCAATCATCACATCATATGGTATATCAGTTATCAATTTATTTAAAGATAAATATTTAAGTAAAAAACTTACCTCGCTTATCCGCATATAAATGCCCCGATTATTTTGTCCAATATCAAAGTAAAAGTTCTTATTGTCAACTTTCATATGACGTTCTTCCGGTAACTCACCTTTAAAGCTTTAACAAAAAAAACAAAACGGGAGAGTTTAGAGTTAAAACGATCTACACAGAGTTTTTCGCAGAAAATGATTACTTGTATCTAGGAAATAAAAAAAAGATGAATGAGTTGGGATCGAGTTAAAGCCCATTTAAATTTAAGCCCAAGGAATCGTTTTCCACATCTTCAAAATCAGCTACGAAGCACTCTATGTAGATCGAACGAATTGTAAAATAAAGTTAATAGTTCTAGTATTTACCCCCCGTCACTTGTTCCAAACTCTTCCAATAGATCAGTTAGTGCATCTCTGAACTCAATCATTCCTTGAGCTGGAATGGCTATTTGAGATCTCGGGCCACCTCTTGTAATAGTTTGGGATACCTTTTAAAGCAGTAATAGTTATAAGAAATAATTGTTCTTGACTTCGTTCCTATTTAACTAACCCTTAAGAAACGTCCTCTTGCGTTTTCCTTTAAGTCTAAATAATATCGTCGATTATCTTTAATCATCATTTCTGACTTCAGCTTTCCATCCTCAGGTACGTTCTCAGGATTTGGTGGTCCTTAAGAGGAAACTTTTTTTTAGTACTGAACATATTTCTTCTATGTTATTTATATATTCACCTAATGATGCATAGTAATCACTAAAAGTCGATAAGTGATCCCTAAACTCAGCTGCAGTTGACAATGCAAGATAAACCTGACTTCGTCTACCGTCAGCACCAATCTACCAATAAACAGATTAAAATACATCAATTGCATACGTGTTATACCAATTTGATTTAGACCTCATGACTACTGACGTTCGGTAAGGTAATTATAATAACTTAAACTAAAAAAAAAGAAGCAAATAATTTTCTTTTTCACCTCAGCTACTTTTATAAAACGTCCTCTTCTATTTTGTTTAACGTCAAGGTAAAACCGTTTCGACTGAATCTGCAACATTTTTGTTGCTAGTTCCTGTTCGATTTGTTGACCTTGCGGGCCTAGAGCAAACAAATGAGAAAAACATTCTTGATTTAGTTTAAATATTCCAGATGAAAAAAAATCATACCTTTACCCGTATCAAACTCTCCACCGCTACCATCCATTCCAACATTGTATTCTAAAAAAGGACGTAAACATAAAATGTTGATGTACTTTAGACGCGTTACATTTTAATTAATTTTTTATTTCGAAGATCTCATATTGTTTCTTTTTCAATACAAAAAAGAACAACATGCAAGCTTTTTATAATACAAAAAATAAAAAAAAAAAAAAAAAAAGGTTTTTAATTGCCGTCACTGCAAGCAATATAAAAATATGTTTACACATTTCAACAACATACAAATTTCGTAGGTCGAATGCTTTTTCTTCTTGTTAGAACCATATAACCCGGAAGTACACGTGGTCATATGAATATCAAACGCTGTTACCACAATTAGTTTATTTCTTTATGTACCCTGTGAGTATATATATATCTAGAATTAATCGTGTATTCTTAACATAGTTATATATTATCAAAGAGAGAGAGAGAGAGAAAAAGCTTTTAAAAAGCCATGTAGTATTTTAGCATCGATTTTTTGTTTTGAACGAAGAAAAAACAAAACCAGATGATAGCTACGCTCTCACCGTAGGTTGTTGACAAATCTCGGAACAAACACTATATAGCTTTTTTCAGATTGATGACCGAAAAAACAGCTGATTGAAGCCACAGAAGCTTCCACCATAATTGTTTAAAAGCTAATGAAAGCTTGAAATACGTTGCAATATATTTTATATTAATTTCTCTTAAACCGCCATAAAAAATATGTATACACATATTATGTTTATCCATATACTCTTATCACATAATAATGGAAACATTATATAATTATAAAATGCAAAATAATTCTATGTCAAATCGAACATTTGTGTAAAATATCTTTTTCGTTTGTTTTTTTTTTTTTCGGGACAAAAATATATAAAACAGGTGATACCGTATAGACAAAACATTTTCTACCCAAACCCACGATTCCGAATTATTATACCAATTCCATATGGAAGCTGTTATCGTAAACAGAAAATTACATTATTTATTGCAGAATAGAATTGAATCTATGAATCTGAATCAGATAAAAATTATTCATTGAACAATGAATTGCTTTCAAGTTTGAAAGATGTTTGTATGGACACAATTTCCAATTATTCCTATATAGTCAAGTATAGACACGGCACTAAATTGTTATACATATACATATTGGTAAGAGTGCTTATCCTTAACCGTGGTCAATACATTTGATTAGGTATAAAGGTGTTGTGTTGTGTTATGTATTTGCTTTTCATATTATTAAAAAAAGTGTTACTATAAGAAATTCTAATGCCTGTAAACATTAATGATTTTTGTCTTCTAATACATTGGTGGATCAAAGAAATATTGATTTGTCAACAGTTGGTTTACATTAACCTTGATAAAAAATTAACAAAAAAACAAAATTAAGAAAAACCACAGAACTCTTTTTGAAAAACATTCACTTTGAGTATAGAGAACGATAATTGAACGCAGTATATACATACACACAACTACCATGACCTTGGCTTACTTTCGATTTACTTAAAAAAGGTCTTTCCATCTCTTCTGTTTAGAATCTTTAAACTGAGCATGTATAAATTATATGTATTCCATATATGGCTTTCTGTAGATTTATCTTTTATCACATTTTGTTCTGTAATTTATTGGTTTATGTTCAAGTATATTTAAATTCATGAATTCAAAGTTAAAGCCTTTAAATATTCTTGCTCTCTCCTAGTGAATTTACATATAGGACAGCTGTGAAAAAAAAGTGTTACATTTGACCTAGTAACACTCAATGGTGGGACATATGTACATGAATCAAAAATGACGAAAGCAGAGGTGCAAAAAATGTATTCATACACATACAATTTTACTTTTATTCCAATCATTTGCGATACACATAAAAAAAATTGTGTATGAAAAACATTTACAAAAGGGTATTTTAAACGCACCTACGCTTTTAAGGAGAGCTGTATAAAGAAGAAACTTTGATAAGCTTTTACTAGACAGTCATAGGTAACGAGAAACAAGGCCATAGCTAGAGATATGCTTTGTACATTAATCTTTGAAATCCTTTTTGTTTTGCACGAATAAACTAATACCATAATTTTATACAGAAAAATACTCTTACAATATGTGTGCTTATGTAGGCGGCTAGAAAACAATTTGATTTATTTGTATCATGAGAATAAGAACTGTTGTATTACCTGAGCAAAAAAGATAAAAGCATTTATATGTATGCATATATTTGTACCTATCTGCGGTATATACATACATATAAATTAGATACAAATACACACGCCAAATAATTCAAGTTTATGTACTTATCTTTTAACGTTATAAAGCAATTTTATAACTGATTTACTTACTTGGACCAGAAACTCCTTCGTCACCACTTCCAACATCCGACATGGTGTAAGGAGTAGAAAACAGTAGCTGATTTGAATTTATATAAAGGATGATAAATGTATTACTTTGGGTACGAATTGAATTGAAGAACTGCTCTCTCTCTGGGTACGCTCTTATAAGCCTTCACCAAATTAAATATCTATAGGTATATTTTTCGGTGGTAGTTATTATGATAGTGTATATAAATTCGAAATTTTACAATATAAAAATATTGAACTAATGGCGAATGTTACAGAAAGAACTACCGCAAATCAAAACAATTTATCCAAACGATTTATTTACTTAGAAAAACCATAAAGCACAAAAACGAGTTCAAACGTACTTATCACCAATTGAGCCACCGTTAGACCTCACTAATATTCCTCAAACTCAAGTAAACTTCGATTTATATATTTTTTTTTGTTTTTTCTCCTCAGTTTAATCAGCGTTAATTTAATTTTGATTTACTTATATTTTTTTAAACTAAATATTTACAAATTTATTTATAAACTAATGAATACACCTTGCACTTATATATAGATATAGATATATATACATATATAACATATTTATGTATATATGTATATATATGTATTTAAATATTTATTTTTTGCACAATGAAACACTGTCAACCAACAAACACAAGACACAAAACAGAACTTGCTTTCACGCTGCACGTTTTGTATAGCTACAGTTCTCGCTCGCTTGTTTTCGGTACGTTCGGTCACTCAAAGCAGCATTAAAATAGCAAACACAACACACCGCGACCGTCCGACCGACCGACCGTCTGTCTCCTTGTCTGTCAGTTTGTTTCGTCCCAACTGACTGACTAACTAACTAAATTTCAATGACGAAGACAGCAACGTCTACAAACCATGACCACGACGACGATTCTTACACTGCGCGAGGGCTTTTTTCGTTCGTTAGTCCGTTAATTGTTAAAGTTTCGCTTTTCGCTCACACGGATCGCATGTAGGATTTCGCTCAATTTTTTTCTTCCTCTTTCGGTATCTATATTACACAAATTTTTTTTAAATGCGAAACTCTTATGTTTTCTTTATTTTATTTTATTTTATTATTTTTTGTCTTATTCAAAATCAGCAGAGTTGTATCCTTTTATTGAAGGCTGCAGTAGTTGTATCCACGCTTAAATTATTTTAACGTAAGGTTATTATTTTGTATTTGTCTCTCAGAGATGAATTATACGGAAAAGCTGAGAATTCTTAGAGCTTTCTTTGGACTTTCACTTAATTGATGATGTCATCCGAGATACACTTTTTTTACACTCGAAAATGCTCATTTTAGACACAAAAACAGCGAAAGTCATGTTTTACTAGTCACTAATTGTACTCGTACTTAGGTTTTGAAGTGCGCCAATAAGGGTAGAAACAAATTAATGCAGGGTCCACTCACATTTATTCGTTTAACAAAATTTTTACTGTTCTGCTGCCAGTGATGAAAAACACGAACACCAAACTTAAGCTTTTTTGTAAGTTTTCTCTCTGAAAAAAAAAAGAAAATTCTCTTTGCGAATACCCCATAAAGAGTAATTCCGTTGACAGTAATGGCCTTGACTACAATCAGCACAGGCAAAGGTTTGTAGCGATTATAGAGACACATTCAAACGCCTTTGAGAGCAAAAACTTGTACACAATCATTACCGCATCACAATTTTTCCAGCAAAAAAAAATTAACCTTCAATCAGCTTTATCTCGAAACCTTGGCTTTCTATGATTTATTCATTCCTCCCAGTGTCCTATTTCAATCACCCATCACCTCACCCACTCAACCAACTTTCTCAGATTCTTATTGTTTCAGCTCGAAAATTCACCTGTTTCATTAGCACCAGAAGTCGGCAGCAGTGACACTTTTCTAACCCATTGGAAGCTGGAGAAATCTCGAAAAATCGTCCTGGAAGTGACACCATCCGCGTCCTAGTCTCGAATCTTTTTCTCTCAGAGACACATCAGAAAACATCACTCTCCAAAATGTCTATTTAAAAAAAAAATCGATTTTCAAAATTGCGTCATTTTCTTCCAAGAAAAGTCTTTAGATACTCGCGTTTTAGTGAGTTTTCAGATATTTGCAGCCGGTTGACTACTATGGCGAGGCGCCGTCTGGAAAATTCAGGTGTCCATTTTGTAGAGCGACCTTTAAGCTACAAGGACACGGCAAATTTTCTATCCTACGATGCCCCGTTCCGGAGATATACGCCAAAAACGAAAGAGATTTTCCAAAAAATTCCGTTTTTTCGTCCTCCAGTCCTGCCCGTCGCTTTTCAAGCCTCGAATTCTTTGTTTTTCCATAAGATACAGCCGTCCAGAATATTCTGCATCAAAAGTTTCTCAATTTTCAAAAATTTTTTTTTTGCCCCCAAAAACAGGCAAGGCTAACCCCTTGTGATTTTGGCGAAAAACTGAAAAATTTTTTTTCTCGAAAAATGTTGTCTATTTTGTAGAGCGGGATTTTAGAAAAAAGGAACCGAAAGAATTTTCGCTCTACGACGCCCCGTTCCGGAGATATTGGCAAAAAACGGAAGAGATTTGGGCAAATTTTTTTCGGAATTCGGCTGAAAGTATCTCAACTTTGGACTGGAATATCTCGAACACGAGAGGTCCTGCGAAGAAAATCTTTGTGAGCGATCTTGTAGATCTGAGGAAGATCTGTCGATTGGACATAATGGATTTTGGGAAAATTTCGAAAATGAAGCCGTTTTCAACGTTTTTGAAAAATTTTTTGAAACGAGGCTCGCGTAGGAGGTGTTCCGAGGCTCCGATCGGGAAAATTTTGGTACCAGCTTGTAGAGGAGCGCTAAATCCCTCAGGAAAAAATAAAGACCACACCGTAGGACACGCTGTTTTTTAGATACTCGCGTTTTAGTGAGTTTTCGGACATTTGCAGCCGGTTGACTGCTAAGGCGAGGCGCCGTCTGGAAAATTCAGCTGTCCATTTTGTAGAGCGACCTTTAAGCTACAAGGACACGTCAAGTTTTTCACGCTAGGATGCCCCGTTCCGGAGATATGAGCGAAACACGAAAGGGATTTGCCCAAAAATTCCGTTTTTTGGTCCTCCCTTCTCCCCCGTCGCTTTTCAAACCTCGAATTCTTTGTTTTTCTATAAGATACAGCCATCCAGACCGTTCTGCATCAAAAGTTTCTCAATTTTCAAAAATTTTTTTTTTGCCCCCAAAAACAGGCAAGGCTAACCCCTTGTGATTTTGGCGAAAAACTGAAAAATTTTTTTTCTCGAAAAATGTTGTCTATTTTGTAGAGCGGGATTTTAGAAAAAAGGAACCGAAAGAATTTTCGCTCTACGACGCCCCGTTCCGGAGATATTGGCAAAAAACGGAAGAGATTTGGGCAAATTTTTTTCGGAATTCGGCTGAAAGTATCTCAACTTTGGACTGGAATATCTCGAACACGAGAGGTCCTGCGAAGAAAATCTTTGTGAGCGATCTTGTAGATCTAAGGAAGATCTGTCGATTGGACATAACGGATTTTGGGAAAATTTCGAAAATGAAGCCGTTTTCAACGTTTTTGAAAAATTTTTTGAAACGAGGCTCGCGTAGGAGGTGTTCCGAGGCTCCGATCGGGAAAATTTTGGTACCAGCTTGTAGAGGAGCGCTAAATCCCTCAGGAAAAAATAAAGACCACACCGTAGGACACGCTGTTTTTTAGATACTCGCGTTTTAGTGAGTTTTCGGACATTGGCAGCCGGTTGACTGCTAAGGCGAGGCGCCGTCTGGAAAATTCAGCTGTCCATTTTGTAGAGCGACCTTTAAGCTACAAGGACACGTCAAGTTTTTCACGCTAGGATGCCCCGTTCCGGAGATATGAGCGAAACACGAAAGGGATTTGCCCAAAAATTCCGTTTTTTGGTCCTCCCTTCTCCCCCGTCGCTTTTCAAACCTCGAATTCTTTGTTTTTCTATAAGATACAGCCATCCAGACCGTTCTGCATCAAAAGTTTCTCAATTTTCAAAAATTTTTTTTTTGCCCCCAAAAACAGGCAAGGCTAACCCCTTGTGATTTTGGCGAAAAACTGAAAAATTTTTTTTCTCGAAAAATGTTGTCTATTTTGTAGAGCGGGATTTTAGAAAAAAGGAACCGAAAGAATTTTCGCTCTACGACGCCCCGTTCCGGAGATATTGGCAAAAAACGGAAGAGATTTGGGCAAATTTTTTTCGGAATTCGGCTGAAAGTATCTCAACTTTGGACTGGAATATCTCGAACACGAGAGGTCCTGCGAAGAAAATCTTTGTGAGCGATCTTGTAGATCTGAGGAAGATCTGTCGATTGGACATAACGGATTTTGGGAAAATTTCGAAAATGAAGCCGTTTTCAACGTTTTTGAAAAATTTTTTGAAACGAGGCTCGCGTAGGAGGTGTTCCGAGGCTCCGATCGGGAAAATTTTGGTACCAGCTTGTAGAGGAGCGCTAAATCCCTCAGGAAAAAATAAAGACCACACCGTAGGACACGCTGTTTTTTAGATACTCGCGTTTTAGTGAGTTTTCGGACATTTGCAGCCGGTTGACTGCTAAGGCGAGGCGCCGTCTGGAAAATTCAGCTGTCCATTTTGTAGAGCGACCTTTAAGCTACAAGGACACGTCAAGTTTTTCACGCTAGGATGCCCCGTTCCGGAGATATGAGCGAAACACGAAAGGGATTTGCCCAAAAATTCCGTTTTTTGGTCCTCCCTTCTCCCCCGTCGCTTTTCAAACCTCGAATTCTTTGTTTTTCTATAAGATACAGCCATCCAGACCGTTCTGCATCAAAAGTTTCTCAATTTTCAAAAATTTTTTTTTTGCCCCCAAAAACAGGCAAGGCTAACCCCTTGTGATTTTGGCGAAAAACTGAAAAATTTTTTTTCTCGAAAAATGTTGTCTATTTTGTAGAGCGGGATTTTAGAAAAAAGGAACCGAAAGAATTTTCGCTCTACGACGCCCCGTTCCGGAGATATTGGCAAAAAACGGAAGAGATTTGGGCAAATTTTTTTCGGAATTCGGCTGAAAGTATCTCAACTTTGGACTGGAATATCTCGAACACGAGAGGTCCTGCGAAGAAAATCTTTGTGAGCGATCTTGTAGATCTGAGGAAGATCTGTCGATTGGACATAACGGATTTTGGGAAAATTTCGAAAATGAAGCCGTTTTCAACGTTTTTGAAAAATTTTTTGAAACGAGGCTCGCGTAGGAGGTGTTCCGAGGCTCCGATCGGGAAAATTTTGGTACCAGCTTGTAGAGGAGCGCTAAATCCCTCAGGAAAAAATAAAGACCACACCGTAGGACACGCTGTTTTTTAGATACTCGCGTTTTAGTGAGTTTTCGGACATTTGCAGCCGGTTGACTGCTAAGGCGAGGCGCCGTCTGGAAAATTCAGCTGTCCATTTTGTAGAGCGACCTTTAAGCTACAAGGACACGTCAAGTTTTTCACGCTAGGATGCCCCGTTCCGGAGATATGAGCGAAACACGAAAGGGATTTGCCCAAAAATTCCGTTTTTTGGTCCTCCCTTCTCCCCCGTCGCTTTTCAAACCTCGAATTCTTTGTTTTTCTATAAGATACAGCCATCCAGACCGTTCTGCATCAAAAGTTTCTCAATTTTCAAAAATTTTTTTTTTGCCCCCAAAAACAGGCAAGGCTAACCCCTTGTGATTTTGGCGAAAAACTGAAAAATTTTTTTTCTCGAAAAATGTTGTCTATTTTGTAGAGCGGGATTTTAGAAAAAAGGAACCGAAAGAATTTTCGCTCTACGACGCCCCGTTCCGGAGATATTGGCAAAAAACGGAAGAGATTTGGGCAAATTTTTTTCGGAATTCGGCTGAAAGTATCTCAACTTTGGACTGGAATATCTCGAAGACGAGAGGTCCTGCGAAGAAAATCTTTGTAAGCGATCTTGTAGATCTGAGGAAGATCTGCCGATTGGACATAACGGATTTTAAGAAAATTTCGAAAATGGAGACGTTATCGACGATTTGGATATTGGCAAAAAACGAAAGAGATTTGTGCGAATTTTTTACAATTTTCAAAGATGTCAAAGATTTTATGGGAAAACTCTTCCCTCGAATAAGAACACCTTCCTTTAAGAGCTAGAAAATGTATTTTATTTTTTTTTTTCTTTTGTGTGGTAAATAAGATCGTTGTTCGCTTATATTTATAAATCGCAATTAATAGAATCTCGGATTTGCGATTTTTAATTTATTCTATGTACAATGTAACATTTTGTTTTTTAGGCTTAATAGTTTTGTGAATTTCAAAATTTTCAAAAGTGGTTTTCGACTTACATTTAGAAATTAAGCCTATGTGAATATTTATTGATGGATAACATGAGAAACGCAATAGTTACAATTCATATTATAAACTTATAAATAAAACAACTTAACACGATGTTAGCGAAGACATCATTCTGCAACACTGTAAACTTAAATTATGAACAAGTGCATATTCTTAGAAACTAGTCGGCGTTTGGTGAATTTGGCATAATTTTAACGCTCGTTGCGGATGCCCTTGGACGTTTATTAGGTACCGGCGATCCTAATATCTTATCTTGACTGCGTTTCAAGACTGGTGACATCGGTGTAGTAGAGGATTGTTTTGAGGAAACAGGATCTAAGCAATGAAAACATTTATGATTTCACTGGAGATATGATGATTTGTAATCACTTACCTTGCAACCACCTAACTTGTGTAGCAGGGCCGTAGCCCTTCTCATTTCGAGCTGCGATCCGGAATATTATAGCCGGTTTGTTGGAACAATCAACGTGCGCTGTCGCTAACGAGTTATTGGCGACTGTGCATTGATTTGTAGCGCCCACGTATACCCGAACAAATACCAATTGTGGAGGTGGCATTTTATCTTTTGGTGTAGATTTTACGGCTAAATATACAGAGTACTCTATGATTTCGCCAGTGTTTTGTGACGGTGGTGGTTCCCATGTAAGATGTGCTCCTTCTGGTGACTTGGATATTTTAATTGCAGATGGAGCACCTGGAAAGCCAGGTAAACATGTCTTGAAGCTCGATATCTAGATGAATGAAACGAAACAGAAACAGATATCAGTTACAAAAAAAACTTTTTCTTTTTAGCTTCCTTTACCTCTCCCCATTCACCTCGACCACAAGTATTTATGGCCGCTAAGCGAAAACGATATCCTGTACCTGGCTCTAGATTTATTCGAGGGTATTCTGATAAGTTTGGTAAATTGTCAGAGTCATAATTATCAAAGAGAGAATCGTTCCAATGACTGTTATCAATATAACTTGTAACGGTATGAGATAAACCTTTGAATATTCCAACAGTGTGCCATTTAGAGTTTGGATCGTTCCGCATTTGCTGAAATGAAACAAATATACACAATTATTGAATTGCTGAAGTCCCATTTGGTGGTTTTTAGATCATCTCTTACTTCGCTCATATCATTAGCCACTTTGATCTGACCGGAATTTTGAGACTTATTTTTTGATATACGACGATTTCCTTGTCCACTCATACGTGTGTTTGATTGAATTCCACCGCTGGAGCTTCCTCCTGCCGTTGTAACAGAAGTTGACTTTGGACACATTAATATGTCTGTGCTGGGTGTTGTTTGTTGCGTTATGCCTGGAGCTAATTCATTTACTTTTTTGTTTGAAGAAATGCCAATGTATGACTGTTGCTGCAAGTTTTGTTGCGACTCAACTTGAGCTTGGCAAGCAAAATTCATGATATCCATAACTCCGGCTTCTTGTTGGCTGGTTCCTGTCAAGTTAGACCCTCCAAACAGTTGATAGTTTGTGTCTCTTTGCCGTAAATTGTTTGCTTGCATAACAGCCTGAAGGACAGCAGCTGAAGCTAATGTATCCAAACGGCCTTTAAAAAAGAAAAAAAAAAAACAAAGATAATTAATACTTTTTTTCTTGATATCTATGAAATGGCTAGCAATACCATTTAATGAAGTTTGCTGTGGAGATGAAGCGTCTAAAGTCATAATAGCTATTTTATTTTGTTGGTCCATTGTGCTGTGGGGATATCATTTCAAAGATTAGAAACTCAAAAAATTTATTGTTTTCCAACATACACATCGTCCGAATTTTGTTGTTCCATTGGATTTTTTTGTAACATTTCTCCACTTTTGATTGTAGTTAGAATGTTTGCAGCTTCGGTTTCTGATGCTGTGGGCATGGCACCGAATATTGAGCCTTTTTGCTGCTAAACCAAAATTAATTAATGTTAGTACAGCTCATCGTTTTAGCACAAAAATGTTTTTTTTTTTTAAGAATTTCAATTTCATTTTGTACTTACATTATGGTCGGATCTCTGTAAGTAACTTTCTTCGGTAGGGCTAAAAATGTCAGCAGCGATGGCTTCGTTATTTTGCTGACAATTCTCTTTCACACAAAGTTCGGCCGCATTCGCTGTTGTATCCGGAGTGGGCTCATCTGTTCATAAATTGCGAATTTATATTTATGTAATTCACTAAAATTAAAATTTTTTCTTACCCAAACACACCGAAGATTGTACGAAGTTTTCTTGATTTGAAACATCGACATCAGCACCGGTTGTACTTGTTGGCTGTTGGAAGTCCATATTTTCTGCTACATTTTCTTCAGCATCTACGACAGATGATGTACATATTGTTGCACTCTCCTCAGTGCTGAGATGCCTTTGGAGTTGTTGCTCATCGCTTGTACTCTCGACCTCTGATTCATCTGGATTAATGGGACCGCCACCTGTTCCTCCATACAACCCTAATTTAATGTATTTTGGCTGAATAAGTTTCTTTTTCGCTTTGAACTCTGACCCGTGCTTAATATTGTAAATTGATTTACTTTGATGCTGTTCTTTTCCGCTGTCGATATCTTCATCGGCGTGGTTGTCTGAAGTATCGAACGCTCCATCCATTTGTTCGCAATAATCGAATGACTTGTTGAGTAACTGCCGTTCGGCGTCTTCAAAAATGTTGTCAGATGCTCCATCAAGTTGTTCAATTATATCATCGATGGGATCACCTTCATTGTAGGTGTTATCATTTGCAAACGAAGAAATTGTTGTTGAGTCATTGTTTTCATGTTGTACTTTTTGTGAGACGATTGTTTGCTGTTGTATAGTTTGAATCGTGGATTTCTGTATTCCAGCCGTCGTTGTATTGCCGCCTGTACCGAATATGAAATTCTTCTTGTTGGGCATCATAACCAATTTACCTTGAGCACCGGTTGTTAGAGTCACAGTACCTGCACCAGAAACTGCGTTTGCTGAGGATACAATGGTGACAGTTTTGGGAACGCCTGCTGTGTTGGCCATTTGAACGGTTACAGCTTTTCCACCCAACGTTATGGTTTTTTGTGGAAATTGTTGAATTATTTGTCCTTGTCCAGCTTTTCCTTGGTTCATATTGGTGGGTAACGTTAGTGTAATGGGCCGACCAGTGCCACTAGTTACGCCGCGCAACATTTTCATCGCTCCAGCTTGCGTTACGGTGGTGGCGTTTGATCCTCCTGCTATGGTTGACGTAATTGTATTGGCCTGCGAACTGACGATCGAAACCAAGTTTCCTCCTGCCGATGTAACCACTCCTGCGGGTACAGTACGAATTGCCGAGCCTGTAGTTACAATGATTATCTGTTGATTCGGTCGCAACTGTTGGCCTTGTTTGTTTGTTATGACGAAAGCTGGTTTTCCGCTTACATTCGCTGCTACTTTCCCAATAGGTACGAGAGGACTTTTCATGACGATTTTACCACTTGGCGAGACAAGTTTTACAAGGTTTCCAGTGACAACTGTCGGCTTGGCTATTGTTGTGGACTGGGACGTTTGAACAGCTTGAACTTGGTTTTGACCAACTGAAACAGAGGCTGTCCCTGAAGGTAGATTTTTCAAAACATTTACCTTAGGCAATGTCTGAACTGCTACGCCAGTACTTGTCTTCACCAACTGAAATTGGACATTCTGACCAAGTGAGAGCGGCTTTTGAATGAAGTACTGCTTTCCTCCTATGGTTGTAGCTGTGGCAATTGATGTTGGTGCAGCCACAGTTTGTCCAGTTGAAGTTTTTAAAATTGTATTCGTCGATCCTTGAGTTGTTGCAATACGAACGGCTTGCCCACCCGATAGTATACGCACTGGAGGGTTACCGGACACTACACGCAAACTTGTCCCGGGATTTCCATTTCCCGGTCTTGATAGAACCGTGGCAGGCCTGAATTTTTGCAATACTGTGCCACCTTGCACCGTGCCTGTAATAGGTGCAGAAACAATTGTTTGTATGGAGTTCGTGGGAGTATTCGGTGGCGTGATTACTTTTGCGGTCGTTGAAACTGGCGGAGAAGTAACAACGATTGAGGTAGTCATGGAAACACTTGCAGTTACAGGACATTGTGGAGAGAGAGCCACAACCGGTGTGATAGCCGATTGTTGCTGCTGAGTGGTTTGGGGTTGCGATATGATTTGGGTTTGAGACTGATTGACTGTTGTTACTTGCTGCCTCAAAGTTATTGACTGAGATTGCGTTGGTTGCTGTGGTTGAGGCTGGCCTTGTTGTTGCTGTGTTGGAGTTATGATGGGCGTCAACTGTTGCTGATATGGTTGGTTATTGGAGCCACGTATAAGGTGGACTTGTTTTATACCTGTGACAAAAATTAACATATGTCCTAATATTGCAAGTAGTTTTTTTTTTACTTACTGTTGCCATTAGCCGTAGTATTACAATTAGCTGGTTGCACTGTTTGCGTCATTATTGTTACTGCTGGAGCTGCTGCTTTACCTGGTTGCACAAGGGGCTCTATTTTTTGAATTTGCAATTCATATGCACCTGCAAATGTCGTAGCTGTCCAGCACAGCTCTAGTGAGTGAGTAGAGGCTCGTACAAGAGCCACTTTCACTGCATAGAGTGGCTTACAAACTTCCAGATACCAAAGATCCTTACAACAAACCTGAAAGACAAGATTCTTAATACTTTCTATTTGAAAAACAAGTAAGGTTACTTGTATCACTTCCTAGGTGAACTATGTTTTATAAATCTTTTCTATATTAAAAACACTTTTCCGATTATACTATAAGCAATTCAATTAGGACAAGTGTACAAATCCGTTGGTCGTAAAGAAATCACTGTGTCGAGCTAAGTTATACAATGAGCTACGATAAGAACTACCCTGATCACTTTTGCAGTTTGAAAAAAAATGTGTAACGAAAAATCTACTTTATAATTGACGATCTCATATGCTAAATTTATAAACTCTTTGCTCATTGCAATGATTAACTTTACCAGACAAACAGAAGCATAAACTCGAGCTCACCCTGACCTGGTTGTTCCAAGCTTTACGATACCCATCTCTACCCGACCATACATATAGACGACTTTGAATACCCACGGCACAGTGCCCTGCTCTGGCTCGAGGTACGTGTTCCTCCAGAGTATCCAACGTAATGTCCTCCCAATTCATTGAATCTAAGGGATGATCAATTATTTATTTAAAGAACGGCTTTCAAGTGGACTCATTTACCTAAGTCCAACACTGCTAAAGTATTTGTGCATTTCCATTCCCGCTCGGTTGTCGCCTTCGAATCGTTCACAACTAGTGGAACCCAACCACCAAAGACGTACATTTTATTACCGACCATAGTCGCGCTGTGAAGTGACCTAGGCAATGGTGCTCTGCCTCTTGTCAAGGGTTTTGTCCATGTCATTGATTCTAAGAAACAGAAATGTTGTCGTTTAAACAAAACAAAAAAATAATAATTTCTACAAAATCTTACCGACATCTAGAAGCCATAGATCGCCAAGCCGACAGCCACTCATCCCACCATAAATTAACAAATTCAATCTACCAGTATTCTTACACGTGTATGCGACGCCAGTATGTGACTCTCTTGGAGGAGGGCTTTCACCGCATGTTTTCGGAATTAGCCATTTGCCATTCATAGCATAATTTCCACGTGTTTCCAGTATATACAAGTCATTTAAATACCTACATAATTTCAGTTAAGTAAAGCTACAAAAGGCTATTTATCTACTTACTTAGGTATGTTGTTTTTTGGATCGTCGCTTTCGTTTGCCAAGCCGCCAAAGAGAAATATACGATCACCCACCATTGTAAAACTGTGGCCCAATCTTGGGCATGGAGGAAGACCATTATCAGGCATTTCAGGAGACATTTTTCGCCACTCCCATTTGGTTGCTTGAAGTTCATACAATTCATTTGAGTATTTTCCATACTCAATCATTCCGCCAAAGACGAACATTCGAGTGCCTTCAACAACAAAACCGTATGCAGCACAACCGGGTGGTACCTCGCCCTTCATAACAGGTACAAACCACTGATTGCTGACTAAAAAAAATTAAAAACTCAAAACATATTGCACAAGTGTTTTATGAAGATCCTTACTTGTATTATAGACGTGCAATTCATCAACAATCCCTTCATTGCCGCCTCCAAATACAACCATCAACTCTTTGATATTGATTGCTCGATGTCCATGACGTGGTCTGGGCTGAGGACCAGTGGGACTATTAACGCGCTTCCATCGAAATGAAGAGTTTGTTTGCAGTACGTCATTGCTATCATCTTGTTGATGGTAATCGTCAAGCTCATCCATAACATCGTTGCGATCATCCGCAGAGCCGCAAAAATTCACTGAGTTGTAATCTGCTGCCGTGTCTAGCTCTGTCATTTTGCCGCATAAGGAGTTAGCTGATTCTTTTTTATTTTAATTTTTCCTTTAAAACTATCTCCCTTTGCTGAAAACAAAGTTTTTTTTCGTCTTAACTCTCTCAACAGTAGCCATTAAATACAATACACATTAAATACTAAACACTTTTTGTTTATATCATGCTTAAAATTTTACACATATTATTAGAATGTTCTTATTGTACGCCGCGGTTTTAATTTTGCTAGTAACTTAAGAACTCTTCAAACCCCACACATTTATTTCACTTTATTCAAACACTCAATCGGATGTCTCTTTCTTACACAATAAGCCGGAAAAATGTATAACAAAAATTAAACAAACTCAGCGAAGTGATTCGGGTTTTGAAATCAAATACTTTGCTGCTTTATTTTGTAATGACACGAGAAGCTTTTAAGCTAATAGAGAGAGAAGATTGTAACGACTACGAAAAGAAAATAAAAAAAAAAATAAGAATTTTGATTTGTTCACTTTGATTGCTTGATATTAAACAGAGTGGAAAAGAGGACAATTTTTTTTTTATTTCTGGGAAAAGAAATAAAAATCAATTTTAAAAGAAAGCCGCAACGTTAACGAAACGATGGTTAAGAGTAAATAGTGTAGACAATTAACTAATATTTTTTTCTCTTTCAATAGTGCTGCCATTATCTAAACCAAGCCAAACATCAATATAGGTTAGCTCAGATAGCTGCAAAGGCACACAAAACACACTTAACCATATATCAGGATGAATAAAATACGTCGATAAGAAGATTTATTAAAATGTTTCGTTTAAGAATTCAAGTTAATAAGAAATAATGTTTTACTTTGTATAAAGTAAATTCTTAAGGATTACGGGTTTAAAAAGTGATAGCACTAATCACAAACATATAAGAAATCTGTTTTCCCCTTCCCACTCATGCACTACCAAATACTAAAATTCTAAGCTTTGTGCCGCATTTTCCCTCATTTTCTAACTACAAACTTTTCTTTCATTTCATAAGTTTTGACCAGCATTTTTTTTAGTCAATAAAAATATATATTTTTTGCGTTGAAAGTTGAGGCATAACTCTGGAAAAAAAAAATTGTCGAGTACATCAACGCTTTAAATGAATAAATATATGTACTAAACATTGTCATTGTTTATTTGTAACAAAACATTATGGCATCCCTTTCTACCACTAGATCACCAAATGTAGTATTATTAATATGCAGGTGAATACTTTATTGAAAGTCTGATCAACAACTAAATTAGTAAGCGAAACTCAGTTCAGTAGTCTTCCCTTTTATATATTACATCCCTGAGGTAATATTTTAATATAAGAAAATGTATGGCCACAGAAAAACTTTGCAATTGCAAATATTGTGGATAGCCAAATACATAACTGTCTTATTCACACAAATAGATTCTTTACGGCGAACTCTATTTGATTTTTTTTTTTTTTACACTGCACTATGAGTGAAATCGCTCCGAATTGTGCCTTGCCCGATGAGCATTTTTATGATAAGTTAACAAAAAATAAAGAAAAACTAGCAATCACATACCTCATTAAGATTAATTCCTTTGTCAAATTGAATAAATATTATAGATGCTTCTGTGAATTGGCCAGCATCTACAACCGCACATCACAAAAATGTTTTGATATTTTTTAGCTTCTTAGTGATATCAAAATTCTAAATGGCGTCCCCCGGATTACATTCACCAATGTTACTTTTATGTATGGTTTTATGAAGACACGAAGAAAATGGCTTCGCCCTTATTGGATAGATTTTTGTGAGAATTGATTGTTGTTGTACAATGGTATCTATGTTCGCATGAATTTGGGTAGAAGCACAATATTATCGAGCGGAAAGTATATCATTGCCAACATCAATACGAAGTATTCAGTTGGCATTCACGAAAAAACTAACACTAAAATACCCACCAACACAAAATATCTTCATTTCATAACAACTATCTCGGTTAAAAGACTATCCACCAAAAATTTAAGTTGAATTTAACTAAATTTAAGTTATTAAAATTAAGTAAAACCGTATCGCATAGCAAAATTTCATTGCATGCTTTTAGACAAAAATTAAAGACAGCCACGTACACAACACTATATACAGTTTACGCTCATAAGTAGTCTACACTTATTGTAAGAATGCCTGACTAACTTCCGTTGCGTCCAAGAAAACAATATCGCAATTGGATTCTAATTCTGAGTCCTTTTTTTTAGTTTTTTTCTTTTCAAAGAAAATCTAAGTTACAGATTGGAAAAAAAAATTCTGTAAACATGCATGGAAATTATAAAAGAAACATGCAAGAAATTAAATAATTTATGCCGTATTCTACGACTATTTTTCAAACGAAAGTAATCGCAATAAAACAATTACCTTCTCGTGTTTTAAAGGAAAATGTATAAACCGCATTCCAATAGAGTTACTTGTATTGCATGTTTTCATGTTCTATAAGAAAAAAGAATAGCTGAATAAGTATAATAAGAAAGCTGGAGTTGATTGCCCTCACCCTCGCAATCGCTGGCTTTAGACTGTATCAAGTCGGTCCACCTATTTAATAAAGTAATGTATTTACTTAAGAATATAAAGATATTCGGGGAATTATTATCAAGTCTACTATATTTTTTTCTTTAAATTACAGGATTATCTTCCCGGAAACCTTAACCAAAGAAAAATAAAACAAAACAAAAAAATTAATACCCATAAAAAAAAAACTCAATTTTATCAAAACGCCTTCCAAAGTTACAATAAAAATATAAAAATACCCCTTTTAAACAATGAAGCGCGACAAATACACTTCATCGCTTTAATATCTCAATCAGAAGAATACGAAGAAGTCGCCATGTTCCTACATAAAAAAAATGCTGCTCGAAAAACACAAAACGTGTATCTCAATAAGGGGCGCCCTCATCGCCTCTTAAGCCTGTCTCAATTGACGTGCCCAGATATTTCTATATAAGAGATGTCTCAATTAACAAGGAACGAAAGATATACTTAAGAGAGCATACGAAAATTCATGTACGATAAAAGTTGTAACACCAACTAACCACGGCTAGTATTTACAGGTGTATTTGTGGTATACACAAAAGTTTTGTCCATAACAGAGACTCATATGGCAAAACAGGTTGAACCGAGTTATAAACACGGTTAAAGACCGCCCCTTATAAACTGGGTCTGTACGATTTAGCTCCTCCTACAATATTCTTTCTCTGTCTTTATTCGTTTCTTTCCGTTTTCACCTTACAAGTTCTTCTTTGTGATTGTATGTGTTGCCATATAATATGAATATAATCCTGTTTGTGTAAGTATGTGTCGGTGTTGATCTCAGCAGTAGCGTATTTTTAATGTCTTTATTAAGAGGCATAAGAGCTTACCATTTAGCCAACTATTTAGAGGCAATGTATATACTGAATATGTCCGCTTGGCTATAATGGTTTTTTTTTTTTCGTTTTTTTTAGGAAGAAAAAATTGGTTCTTAAATAACGAATATTTTGATTTGCCGTAAAGGCTTTTATAAAATTAAAGGAAAAGAATTTAAACTTTAGTGCAATGTCAAAACAAATATCTATCCGAACTCACGGTAGTTTGATCAAAAGCGAAAATGTATAAATTTTTCAAAATTATAAATGAAAGTGTGATCAGGAGAAGAAACGACTAAATATTCATCGAGGAAATAAAATTAAGTCGTTGTATGATCAGCTCGTGCTACCAAACTCAATATCGGTTGGTTTTCCTTTTTTCTAAAACAACAAAAATAACACTTACTATCCCAAAAAGAAAACCATAGTCTACTACGCCTTACCTGAGCTCAGTAGGAAGACAAAAAAAAATAAAAAAAAAAAACTTTAAAAGGGAGAAAAAATCAGTAGGTTGCCAGTCCCTTTTCTAACTGAAATCCCTTTTACCCCAACAACAATTACATCTGAAAACTGTAATTCTCAGTAAAATTATAGAGTTTCTCTCACAGCATGAAGTTTCTTCTATTTCCAACTAGGATTCCATTTGAAAAAAAAATCTCTTGAATTTTTTTTTTTTTTTGAAAACATCCACAAAATTACTTTACTCATTTTGTAAAGATGTATCTCTATATCTGAGTTTGAAAAACGAGCAGCAGGTAAAATTTTTGGGAAAAAAGTGCCACTCTTTTCAACTTCTTTAACTATTTATTATTGTGTAAAATCCCAGAAATAATTGGGGCAGTTCCCTTTGATCTTGGGTGATACATAAAAGCGCTATATAAAATCCAATTTCAATTGACTAATAGAGCTATCTAACGACAAAGGATGGTCTGAATTGGACACAATTAGTGACGTGCCGATTTTTGCCTTTCGACAAACTTGGCCGTTTTAAAATAATTTTTGCCTTCCCTCTTTTCCTAATACTAAACGGCAATCGACAATATTTGACAAAATGTTCCAATGAATCTAAGTACAAATTTAGTCATGAAATATAAACAAAAAAATCTAAACCTGTTGAACTCGTCCTGAATTAAAGAAAACATGACATGCACATAAGAAAATGTGTTAATAAAGAATACAAATAATCGATTTTCTTTTCTCAATAAATGTACCTGCCTGTATCCTGTATCGATTTCACCGACCCTCACACCAGAAGATTCACAGCCAGCAGCAACAATCACTTATAGCCACAGCATTCTACATTTCATTTAGAGCCCTCACGATCCGTTGCACTCAGTTAAGTCGCACGGTTCATTTGATGATGCGGATTAAGAAAAAAAAAATGGAAAAGAATAAATCGACCCATATTGATAAAGAAGACATTATTTTTGAAAAAAAAAAAGAAACGAAGAAGACAATAAGAAAAAAGTAAATAATACATGAAAACGAGCCAAACTATATGCTCACGTATGGTCGGTCACGTCCGTGTTTGTGGAAGCCGAAACAATTGCCAATGTTTACTTAGCATTAAAAGATATCGTTGAAGGAAAATTAAAATGTTTCAGCAAAATAACTGGCAACATCGGTAGCTGGAAAATCAACAATGTTAAGGAGGGAGTTTAGCGAGGACGGCTTGTTGTAGACTCGTCTCCGATCGATTTTAATGTGCTCGGCAATTAAACGGACGAAAGGAAAACATTATGAAGGTGTTAATTATTTTCGAGGCACAAAATAAGTATAACTAAGCACTTGTGCAATGCACAATGTTTGCTATACCAAACAGCCTTGTGATTATGTTTTTATGCTTGCATTGTTTTAATTCCTGCTTTTAAATTGATAGATGCTTTCGGTTAAATGTTCTCCCAATTAAGCAGCCAAACATATTCTTAGTTGCTTGGAGCCCGTTAGAAAGCCAATAAAAAAAAAGAAAAATGCTTTTCGTTGAAATTTTGCTGTTGCTCTTTATATGCTTAGCATTAAGAATTTCTTGATACATTTTCATGCGCGCGTCTGGTAAACAGAAAATCAACTCATTTATGCTGTATATACAGTTTATCACGTTTCATTGTGGTTGCCCACGCTTTCGTTCGAACGCCCATGTCTTAAAATTAACTTCGGTTGAAGAGAGTATGCCTTTAGAACACAAAGTATGCAAACATCCGAGCCCTACAATCTTAAATGCTTCATTTAAATAAACTGTAATTTCGAATATTATTGCTGTGGAGATCTTCACAAAGCAAACTCTCGTCGACGTCAATCTTAATATGGTTCACTGGGATTTTAGTACACTCAATTAAAACCAAACCAAACCAAAAAAAAAAAAGGTGACAGACTTTGATTGTGGGAGAACGAATTTCGTATTCTCTTTTGTTTGCCGCAGGGTCATCTCAGCTGAAGTTTGTCAATAAACTAAAAAAAAAAAAACGAAACCGAGAGTAGCTAGATGCGCATTCATGCATAGAATTTAACTTAATTGACTGTGAAAAAACGTTGGTTAATATTCATATATTTTTGTACTTACATATGTGCGTGTACGTATGCTACGTATATGGCAGTCGCCCTTCTTGTATTTTTACAGAATGCAATTCAATTACTTTTGACTGAGGACATGTAGAAGCTGTAAGAGGATATTTTATTAATGCATAATTAGTTTGGTGGCAGGACATATTTTTAGTTAAGATATTTGCACTATCTATATTTTTAATAGGTTTCATTTGTATTTTTTTATTTCAGCTGCATTTTCATTCCCTCGTTATGATGCAACAACTGCCTCTGCCAAAAATATTTCTACGCATGACACAAGTTCAGGTACGTATTCATGTACAGGTACGTGCTCATCCTTTTTTTGGAGTCTATTTTAACTATATTTTCAATATCACCCTAACTAGAGATGCCTTTGCTATTAACGAAACACAATCTGACAACAAACATACAACAAACGGGTATCTACCTACTGAATCACATTTACCCAAGTTTTATAATAACAAATATTTTGTTTTATGTACGTTATGCTGCCTACTTAACATGTCAACACTACAAGCAAATAAACACAGACCGTGTCTCGGAATGCATCATTAAAACGTTGCACTACTGAAAACATTCAAATCTGTTTTTTTTTTTTTTGTGGTTGGGAGGAATATTGGAACTAAGCGATGATAGACAGAAGCCATTAATTGTATAAATACACACTGGGATCGATAAGGTAAAAAGAATTAAAACATGCCTATTGTTTTTTTGAAACAATAAGTAAATTCAAAAATGTTTCATGGATATCAGAACACGTAAATATAATTTAGGAAGAGGAATAGGAGGTATTTGTAAAAGGCTGTACACATGTTTTCTAACAGTAAAAATAATGAAATTCTTAACACGTGTCGATGCATTTCCGCCTCAACATCAGACTATTTTTGGCATTCTATACGTTTTATCTCTTACTTTCATACATACTTTATTTTTATACACCGATTTTTATTTTTTTGGAGTCTTAAAGCACGTTCTTAGTCATAATGGTTTATGATCCTTTTCAGTGTTTTTTTCTCATTCATTCATGCATTTGTGTAACTAGTGATTGATTTTTCTATGTACTTTAAAATTTCAAAAATATACATATATTTATATATAGATAGATGCATGCATGTATCGTCTACGAAAAAACATAATTTGCGATTGATTACTGATTAAAATGATATAGTAGTTGATAAAATAAAATATGATGACATAATTAATGGTCCTATGTTAGGCGATACAGATTTAAGAGATATTAAAAATATAATACAATCCTAAGCGAAGAAGTTTCAAAAAAAAAAATGAACGACCTAAAATTGAACTTGAGCCCATGTTTTGAAAGTGCAACCAGCCACTGCAAGCAGTTCTTGTTTCAAATAAAGCAATCAAAATTAATTACACACAATCACTTCTTCATGTGTTGGTAGCAACTGATCGCATGTATCACCCATCTCATCAAAAAAGAGAGTGTCGCCGTTCTCTTAAAAAAGAGGCAAACACAAAACCAGTCTCTTTTTGCATTTTCTTCTTTTTGCCCTAGCATCAAATATTCAAAAATGGGTGTAAACATGTGGCCAAAATTTAAGTAAGTTGTTGAACAAACATGTATTCACACCGATCACATTTTAGAAATAAGTGCAGTACTACTGCCGCTGTTTCTAAATAAGACCCTGAAACACTACAAACCAAGAAGGATGCATTGAATAACATTTGTAGGTGTGCTACGAAAGGTTGAGAATCATAATCTGCTGCTCATTGTAAGGTATGGGTGGCTTCAAGATGTACTGAGCGTGTGTTAGAGAGTAAAGTGACAGAGTGTTTGTATTGTAACAAAGCATGGTGAGATCGGTTGTATTTAGCCGATGGTTTGTTAGTGTTGTCGAACCTGTGAAGGGAATATCTGTTTGCGTTCAAACATTTTGTAGCTTCTTGCTAGCGGCAGCAGGTCGCACGAAGTTCGATAGATATTTATGTACAATTGGAATATTTAGTGCAAAATGATAAAAATGTTTTATAAAAAGAATAATACTATTTGCTGTATTCAAAGTCAAGTCAAAAATTAAAGAACTGAAGAACTAATTTTACTCATGAAATTTTGTTAAAGAATCTATATTACATTCAGCGGAATGTCGTACTCGTTATCTTATTTTTATAAACATGGAACACGGTCTTTTTATACATTTAAACAATTTTTCCCTCTAATAACGAAAATCGTAATTTGAATGAACTGAGCGAATGTGCGAGTAGTGTTGTTAAAAAGTAGTTATGTTACCGTCGGCAAAAATGAAAATGCAGTCGAAAACACAGTGTAAAGTGACAATATTTAAATTCTTACCTTAAAGGATAGATCATCGTTAAAATTTAATTTAGCATCAATTTAGAAGAAGAAAATTTACATGGTTTATTTGTAAGTTTAACTCGCAATGCACACCACATAGGCTGTAAAAAAAAAGAAAAGGAAAAGGATTTTAAAAATCATAACACAACAATTCTTCAATATAAAGGAGCTAAAAACACTATTAAAATGGATGCATACACGTTACCAACATATTTTCCACTAGCGTAAGTACCATTATTACATTTTTATTTATAAAATTCCCGTTCTGCAAATGTAGCATTATAAGCTAGGACATTTTGTTCTCTGGATTTCTGATATTTTAGAAATAAATACAACGAATTCGTTTTTATAACAAAAAGCTCCAAAAATAAGAATGGTGGAATGCTTTTCGATAAATTCATAAACGTTAACTTCGAAAATTTTGAGTTTAGACATTCCCATTGTGAGTATTTTTAGATTTTTAACTAACAAACCTAACACTTTTATAATAGTAAGAAAGGACTCCCAATTGCATTTTTTACTAACTCGGTCAACATAGTAAAAACTATCAGAATTTTTATGCTGCACATAAATTTCGCACAAAAAACAGTCACCCAGTAGTAAGTCAAAAATACTTCCACAGCCATATCAGCTTTGCTATAAATATTCTACACTTTTTCGTTATCATTCCATCACATCCGTTTTCGATTATAATGAGAACAAGAATTATTTAAATGCTGAATTAGAAATAAACAATAGCTATTCTAGTAGCAAAAAAAAAAATTGTTTAAGTTATCGTTAGAGTGTTTTTGAGATTTCCGTTGATGTCAGCCGCTGAAACACCAATCAGTGTTAATGTTATAAAAAAAAATCTTGCATTGAGCTATTGAACATTGAAGAAATTGTGACAAAATAGAGAAGGGATTTAGTAAACAATGGAAAGATTAAACGACACCACTAAAATGGTTTTATACGATTCTAGACTTAGGGTAAGCAGTATAAAAAATGTTAACAGCCATTATCCTCTACAGGAAAATAGATATCACCTACCACGTTAGATGAAATACAAATTGCTCTTTACAAGCCTTATTAAACATGAAAAAAGGATCAAAATATATATTTTCCCCACTATGTTTTAAGTTATGGAATTCTATGCTAGCCATCAATATTGATCATTGATTGACATGTAAAGAATATATTCCCAATAGCAAAGTAACTTTCGGATTAGATAAAGTACCATTTATTTTTATTAGAGTAAAAACAATCAACGAAACACATCAAGCGAAGTCATCCCAATATGTGCAACTTATTTTAGCGAACGTCATCATTCATCAATATGCAAATTTTTTCAACTAATGGACTATAGGTAACATTACGCTTTGAAATGAGTACCCATCTGCAAATAATTAGAAATACGTGACAATATGTAAAAGGTGCTTCCCCCATTCTGTTATGACTGTAATTTTTGTTCAATATTTGCGCATGCAATGGAATAATGAATGTGAAAGTAGCTTGTGAACGAGTTTATTTTTGAGTAATAAAATTACTTCTCTCTAAGTAGTCTTCTCCGATGGTTTGCCATTAAAAAGACAATAGTAGTGTCATAGGGATAATAAAAACTGTTTTAAAAAGAAAGAAAGAAACTAAACTCGCACTGCGGAAGACTGTAGGTTGTATAGCTTGCCAAATTCTTTCCTGGGATGAAGAAAAAAAATTAAGTATATAAATTTATAAACTAACTCCTACCAAAAAAATTCAAAATTAATTGCCACTCATTAACGACTTTCATGACGACACGATGTACGTTATGTACACAATACTTATTTTTTTTTAAATTCAATTGGCAGAAGAGCTCACAAATGTTTATAAGCTCGACAGAAAACGTTTTTATAGCTATTTCAAAAAGGAAAATGGTTAATTAAAATTAATGATGGCCTAAAGTAGTAAGTAAGAATAGTAAATTCTTAAAACTAGTAATATAAATATGTATGGTAGTATATATACATATTCAAAATTTATTAGAAACAATGCACAAGTCCAGAATCCTACATCCTACAACATATATTCGCGTGAAAAGCATAAATCAAAAGATGCATAAGATAGAAAACGAAGAAAAATAAATAAAAAGTAAAAGCAAAAAAAAAAAAACACATTTTAATGGCTTAATTTCCTCCGTGCACGTTATAAATTTGTATCGCGCCAGTTTTAAACTAGTGTGCGTTTCTTTTTTTCAAGGGATCTTAATGAGATAACCCAACATCAAACAGCGTGAACTCGAGGAACAACTTTAATCAGACAACAAAGCCGTAAAATATTTAAAAAATTAGAAAAAAGAATTTCATTAAGTCAGACTTGTTTTCGATGAAATTTATGTACGTATGTACAATAGCTTGTATGTATATTTCTACTTTGGACCCTGTATGTGTCTCATATAAAAATAAAGGTAATGTCCAGACAAAGAGATTCACCTTCCTCTGGGATAAGCGCGTCATGATGACCAATTTCTGAGAAATTGTGATATCTTCTCGGTTGCCTTGTTTCTTCACGTTATTTCTTAGCATCCTGCTTCTTCATTCTTCTTATAACATAGTCATCGTTTTTTTTTTTGCCTTCTTTGGTTACACCTCCTTTTTCCTTTCCCTGTCACCATCAGTTGAATCTTGTCACATAATCATATTGTGAATGTGTCCGTAGGTTACATTTCATTTAAAACGAAACTGATTTCTGGATGTTGTCTTACTTTGTACATTCTTTTAACGGCTGATGGGATTTCAACGAATTTTTTTTTTTTTTTTTTTTTTTTTCTGACCCAAAGTTTGATAATTACTCTTTTGAGAAGAAGGCTTTTTCTCGAACTCGATATAAGCCAGTGTGATATTGGAAATGTACTCTATCACGAGTTGTATTATGTTGCGGCAAACCTCATTAGTAGTTACGTTTCTGATTGGTTCAGTGGGCTTATGTCTTTAAAGGGGTTGTGAGCTATACCACAACATGCATTGGATGCAGAAGTTAATATAGTTCAAATAAAATTTTAAAAGTAATAAAAAATCCTGATTGATTTCGTTTTCATTGCTTTCAATTATTTCACTTGAAATCATAATTATACAATTTTCTTTTTTTTTTTTTTAATACATTTACACACGTTAATTAAATGATAAGATTTTATGTTGTCTATATTATGCCTGGCCAAGCATACCTTTATACATATGTATATGCATATAAGTTTATCAAGTTCCTGTTTACGGAGAGAAGAAAGTAAATCCCGACTTAATTAAGCCGTGCTTACAATAAAAATGAAGAGAGAGAGAACAAAATTAAATAAATAGAAGGAACACACAAAATTTAAAATACGCGATATCCCCCTAAAAGAGAATTGGATTGTTCCCGTATACCCTTCCTACATTGCTTTGATGTTAGTATCAAATTAAGATGAAATGTTGGAAGAAAAAGGGCTGAACAAAAAATCATGACCACCTTTTACATTTAACCAACGGTTGGCTGGCCGACTAGCGGCTGCCTGCCCGCCGTCTGCTTGGCCTGGCTTCTCCACATAACTCCACAACAGCATAAAACTAACGCGATTTTTTGGTGCATTGCTCGTTTACTTCTCAGCCATATTCAATCTCAATCTGTTTTTAGCTTTTAAGAAAGAGAACAAAGATGTGTATACTGTGGTAGAACACCAGCGTGAAGCATGAAGGGAAGCAACAAGGGAATTTGAGCCAACATAAAAGCAAAGAAAAGAAAATTGAAGATTGCTGCTTACAGATTGAATGATTAAATGAAGTCATTTAATGGTTTATCGGTTAAAGAATTTGAGTTCTTTTTAGTGCTACTCTTGAGGCAGAAAAGGTATTTTCTTCACTTCACCGATTGACTTCATTCATACGTATACATATGTTGATATGTACATATTTGTATTTCGGTTTGTTATATAAACTGTAATTGCATGTAATTGAAACATTGAATTGTTTAAAGTTGCTTTTTTTTTTTATGTATGTGCAGGTTGAAAGTTTTAGATTTTTACCTGTACAAAAAAAAAAGAACCCAAAATCACAAAACCCTATTTGAAACAATTGACTGGGAAACATTTATATACTTTGTTAAGTTTTGACGAAAACAGAAAAAAACTTCTATTCATAAACAGTCTTACAGCGCTTTTCTATTTTAAAATATTTTATATGCAACATCCGCTTACTTAAATTCATGACACGTACAGCTTATTCCTTGAGGAAAGTACATACGGTAGTCTGGTGATTACACACGCTCTTGAAAACAATGGTAGACAAACAATCTATAACAATTGATGGAATTGGTAGGATAATTAAATATGTGCACGAAATGTTTTTTATAGGTATCGGTAAAGGGAGAGTTCACTAACCACTTCCAGAAAAAATTTATTAATACTTGATCAATTTCTTTTTGTTTGATAATAAATATATTTAATATTTTTTTAATTATATAAATAAATATTTATTTATTATATAACATGCACATGCACTTTTTTGCATTGCTTATTTAAAAGGTATCTGTTCAAGTATATTAAGCAAACGCAACCTTTCAAATAATAATAATACGTAGCGAAGTAAAAATGAGATAATAAATTACAAGACAGGAACTGGTAATTTTTTTTTTTTTTTGCACAACAGTTGCCATTTTCGTTTTGCAGTGCGAAACACTGAACAGAGCGAGTCTTTTGATTTATTATAGCTTCATTAGACATCTCCAAAAAGAAACTTAATACTCATCTACATAAATACATTTATACAGCCTGCTGTAATTATCGTCAAAGACCTGGAAGCAAAAACTTCTACGGTAACGACTTAGTTTACTTCTTTTAACCCTTCTTTGTTTGTGAAGAGTGAATGAGTGAGTATACGTTAAGAAATTAAGGTTTTGTTGTTTTTACAAAATGCAGTGTATAAGCTTTGCAAAATGTTTAATTTTGCGGTTTTTTTTGTCACTTCTTGCGATGAAGAAGAACGGGTGACAAAATGTACTTTAACAGTTGAATGAGTATAAGTTTGATACAGGAGATTCAGTAAGTAAAAAAAAAAGTAGATGCTCCGAAACAAGACGTTATATGTGTCGCTTTAAAATCAAATAAAAAACCACAATTGCGGTTAACTTGAAGCTACGGTTGAAGTTAATTGATCAGAAAAGAGCAGCACAAAAACCTAATTGATGTGTTTGTGTATAGGTATATGATCTAATTAAACAGGATTCACTTTTAATAAGATAATTACTAATATGCATTTAGACATCATCATCAATTTAAGTATTGAAAATACAAGTGGCATCTGCTTTTTTATTTGGTCAGATACCAACAGTTCTCCTCGTGCGTTGTGTTTTGTTTTTATTATGTGTTGTTGGATCGGCCGTTCTGTTTATTTTATTTTATTTCGCCTCTGGGCTTGCAATAAAATTGTTACTTTCTATACTAATGCCGTGGTCTAGTATATGCACATGCATAAAGCAGGGTGTCTTATATGTGAAAATACAACAAAGCAACAAACAAGGCAAAAATGACGAGGCAATCAAAACGACGAATAAGACGCACGATGATGCCACCAAATATATACGGCTACGGCACACATCACAGCAACATGCTCCTTCTTTGGCGCATATGTTCATTCCATGCGCTTTAAACCCAGTCGTCGTGAACAACTCAATTTTTCCAAGACATTTTTATTTTAATTTTTTCGTTGGCTGTCGTTGAAGTAATTTATTTTCTTTTTTTTTTTCGTTCGTTCGTTCGCTCGTTCGTTCTCTTCCTCTTTTTATATTTTTCTTCTTCATTCACTGAGTTTTCTCGTGTTCTTGCATTCGAGAAATGGAAGAGAAGAGGATTATTGCCTTCAATCTCAAAAGACACCGAACAGTATATTGCAACTGTCGGCGTATAATTTCAGTATGCATCTTCTTTGAACTTCAGTTTTTCAGCTTCATTAATCTTAAGAGCATACTATAGAGCTAAACAGAGGTGGTACATCAGGAGTTTGAGGGTGGAGGTATGAATAAATAATACAAAAAGAAGACAAGCAATTTATAAATGCGCACATATTGGTGAATGCAGAGAAGAGGAAAAGTAAAAAGATTGTTAATGAAATACGCTACATACAGGGATATGTGATTTTAGTAATTTCTAGAGAACTACTCATTTGGTAGAAAAATGATTCTACGAAATCTATGATTGAAAATAAAATATTCAATTTCTCGAATTAGAGAGGAAACATAATTTTTAAGCAACATTATTTAGAAGGCGATTAAACTGTCTCTTGGATAGTGACGCTCTAAAAATTGGTTCTTTGTGTAACATTACAGTTTATCCAACAATTCCAGCTATTCAGAATTGCAGTTTCTTGCATCAAGGCGCGCAGCTGCCGTCGCCGCAGCTGCAACAGTTCTGCCACCCCCACCACCTCCTCCACCGCCGCCAGCAGGTGCCGGCCAAAGTAGCCTGCCACAACCACCACAGGCACATGACTTTCATCCAGCATACAGGATTCCAGGGTATATGGATCACCTGTATTCCCTTCAGAGAGGGAGTCCCACTGCATCATTCCATGGTAAGCTAACGACTCTAACTGATTCGCAGAACTATTTTTTCGAAACTGCAAATTAGTTAGTATACAATATTACGAAACAACTTCATTTAATAGGTCTTGGTTTAAATACGGATTACTTGGGATCGCGGGGACCGCTAGGCGATATTCATCCGGCCAGTTCTTTAGCTAGCGCAGATTTTCATTTTAGCATTGACGGCTCACGACTTAACAGCCCTCGACCAGGAAGTATTCGTGCCAGTATTAGTCGGAAAAGAGCTCTTTCATCTTCTCCGTACTCAGATTCATTTGATATCAATTCTATGATACGATTTTCGCCTAATTCTCTGGCGACCATAGTGAACGGATCGCGAAACAGTAGTACAAGCGGATCATACGGTCACCTATCGGCAGGAGCTATGAGTCCGAGCTTAGGAATGCACAACAGTATGGCCCCACATTTACAGCAATTGCAAGCTCATTTATTACGAGCGGGAGCTGGACTTCTACATCCTATCCCTTCTCATCACACTTCAACAAGTACTGGAATGTTTTCTCTGGGGCATCATCCCCTACAAGGAGCCGGAAATTCTCTATCAAAATCGATTGTAAGTTTTTTTTTTTTTTTATAACGAAATTTTTTCCTTCGGTGGATTTGAAAAGTTTCCTAAATATTTATGATAGCATTTCGATGAAATACCCTCGACAAAAATGGAACAGCCGTCGTCTACTTCAGGTGGAGTGGCACAAGTGGAAGCAGACAGTGCGTCAAACACTTTAGCAGCTGCAGCAGCAGCAAGACGAAATCGTTGCAAACGTGAATCGGTTCTCATTTTAGCGCATAATGAAAATGATGCCCCCATTGTTGACACAACTGATATTAAAGATGAACCCGGAGATTTTATTGAAACCAATTGCCACTGGCGTGATTGTGGAATAGAATTTATAACACAGGACGAACTCGTGAAGCATATCAATAACGATCATATTCAAGCGAATAAAAAATCTTTTGTATGCCGTTGGGAAGATTGTTCTCGAGATGAGAAACCATTTAAAGCACAATACATGCTGGTGGTTCATATGCGGCGTCACACAGGAGAAAAGCCTCACAAATGCACGGTACAGTTGCTATAAAAATTTTTACCAAATTATTTTATCATTTAACGATTCAGAGTGAAGAAATTATTTTTTATATTATTATTATTATTTGTTTTATTTTTTATTCTAAGTTTGAAGGATGTTGTAAGGCATATTCTCGCCTGGAAAATTTGAAAACTCATTTGCGTTCACACACAGGTGAGAAACCTTATACGTGTGAGTATCCGGGATGTAGCAAAGCATTTAGCAATGCATCAGATCGTGCCAAACACCAAAACCGAACTCACAGTAACGAAGTAAGTAATAGTGCAACCCCTTCTCTAAGACGAATGAAAATAATAAATGTTGTAAATATTTTCGTTTATAAATTATTAGAAGCCATATGTTTGCAAGGCACCTGGTTGTACGAAAAGGTATACTGATCCAAGCTCTTTAAGAAAACATGTGAAAACCGTACACGGTGCAGAATTTTACGCCAACAAAAAGCACAAGGGATCTTCGAACGGTGGTGGGAATGATGATGGATCTAGAATTGGAACGACACACCATCAAATTGATTCGAGTCCTCGAAGTGACGATTTCCAATCAGGAAAAACAACTAGCTTATCTAGTCCGAGCATAAAGTCAGAATCGGAAGCGAACTCACCGGGTCATCCTCCTATTAACAGTCCAATGAATGCTTCCAACATTCACAAGGGCAACGTTGACGACTATGATTGTATGCCAACTAGTGTAGCGAACACACCAATAAATAGCACTGTTTTAGGAATAGAAGATCACGCATGGCCATATGATGATGAAGATTTAGAAGTCGCTGAATTACCAGTAATTCTACGAGCAATGGTTGGAATCGGGGGCAACGGTATGAGTGGGGCTGGTGCGGGAGTAGGAGGAGGTCTTACTACCATTAGTCCACGACAACGCTTCCGTAGTCGTTTACAGTCCAAAGGTATTAACTCACCGCTTTCAAATATCCCAGAACTGAATCGATGTAATATCGGTATTGGAGAATTGAATCAACGAATAACAGATTTGAAAATGGAACCAGGCACACCAACCACGATCGTCACTCCGAAAGTATCCCCCTCTCAAAATACTCATATGACTGAGTTACAATCTCGCTTACAACACTCTCAATATGTACAAAATCCTCTTTTGCGCAGAGATAGTAACAACTCTAACGCGAGTACTTATTACTGCAGCATGCGTTCCGCAGATGTAAGTCGCCGTAGCAGCCAAACTTCCCAGCTATCATCTATATCGACTATGCGTCCCTCGTATAATATTGGTTCATTCTATGATCCAATATCGCCGGGTTGTTCCCGTCGCTCTAGTCAAACGTCTATAGCAACCACCCACGGACACAGTCTTCCTCCACCTCCCTCCTCTCATTTAATATCCTCGCATTTACAACGTTTGCAAAACGATCACAGTAATTTAAATACATCATCGATTAGTAACAATCAGCATGGTCGCTTGTCAATACCAAATCTTCCAACGCAAAATTGCACCAGCGTAACTACATTGCAAAACTCAATAGATCGACGCCGCCAATCGGAACCGACAATGAATCAAAGCACTGACCGGATGGTGATTTCACCATCGACTTCATTACTAACAAGAACTAAGACCACGAAAAACAAACAGGGTTCCTCCGACGGTTCTAGAGATCATCATCCTAACGAAGAAGTCAATCTTGACGAAGTGGAAGAGGATGAAATGGTGGAAAATAAGCTTGTTATCCCCGATGAAATGCTTCAGTACTTAAATCAGGTTGCTGAGAAGCCTGCTGATAATGTCCTATCTCCTGTCGCAGAGCATAATAATATTTCTTCTACGCCAGGCCCCTTTGAACTCCCCCAACAAGTACATCCAGAGAACACAAACTGGCCGACACAAGTAGGTGCTGCATTGGAGCCGATTCATTCCGAATGCTCTCCGATTTTCTACCCACATAGCCCGTCAACAATCGGCATGCCCAATAGTCCTGCACAAATCAGAAGCCCTCAACCGCATGTTATATCAGCTATTGGAAGTCCCTATCCGCACACATCTTCCCAACACGAAACACATCCTACAGCATTTACATCGCCCTACAACAATACCACAAGTGCATTCTGCAATACTCCAGCTTTTTGCAGCCGCTATCAACAACAGCAGCACCATCACTGTCAGGATCCTAACCGACCTCACATATCCAGAAATGATTTCGGTGGCTTCTGCACCCCTCAACAAATCCAGCAGCTATCACAACCTCGTGTTCTGCCATGTGCCCAAATCCCAGGATACTACCACAATACAGACAAAAGCGCATCGAACTGTTGTGCTAGTCAACGCATGAACGCTTGCTTTGTGGAACCATCGATTCCTATGGCTGAGTCTACGTGTTGCGACTCATCCATGAAAAGTGCACCGGATACAAAAGCTGATAAACGAGACTATTTCTATGGTCAGCAGGCAACGCCTGGTGCTCCAGAATTAGCTCAACGAAATCATGCGTATGAACCGCACCCGCAACTTCACACAATGGTTCACACGACAACACAACCCAAAGAAATTCAATGTGGAGATATCAGCCAATCGCAAATGTCACCTGCAATTCCTCCGCCAGTGTCCCTAATGTCTCAGGATGCAAATGGACCAAACGAAACGACAACCGTCGTCCCAGTAACTCCTCTAGGTGCCATATCTGCCACCACTACATGTCTACCAGAAACAACTGCTCAAAGTTCCAACTCGCAGTCTCAAATAGAAACAAACAATAGTGGAATGAGGCAAGACACCTATCAACGAACCTTAGAATATGTTCAAAACTGCCAGAACTGGTTAGAAAACACTACACAAACTGTTACTAGTTCAACTCACCCAAGTTCCAATATGATAATCAACGACATGACAACATCCTTAAGTTCGCTTCTTGAAGAGAATCGCTTCTTGCAAATGATCCAGTGAATGGGATTCGTCTTAACTTGAGCATTTAATTATTATTATTTTAATTTTTTGTTAGTTTTAAAAATTCCATCTTCCATAATTTTTACTTCCAATTATTCATTTTCCTTAATTAAAAGTAAGAGTAACGGCTAATAAGCGTTGGAATTTTATCGTATATCGTCTTTACTTTGTATCTGTTTTATTTGATTTAGGTTTTTATTATAAGACACATATCTGCAGCCCACACGAACGTCGATGCAAGTATTTATTTTAAATTTATCTCTTTTATAATCATTCTTCCGAAACCTTTTTTTGTTTTTAACGTTCTTTTTTTATCATCTTTAACGAGAATTGAATTGCACACGAAATTATATAATAAGTACGGTATTTTGAAAGAGACTCGTCATATTTTATGTTAAAATGTTTCCAACCGCTAATTTTTTTAAGTTATGCATTTAATTGCAGACCGACATAGATTTTAAGTATTTCTTCATTTTTACATTTATATCACTTTTGATTATTGAAAAAAAATGTATGAATACAATTACATTTAACTGATAAACATAATGTCTTCCTTTTTTACCGAATGATTTACTATATGTATTTTAAGAGCAAATAAACTTTTCACAAATTTTATTTAATGCGTTGTTTCAATAATTTCAATCGTGTAATGGCGCCTGAGCTATGAACTAACTGTTTTCCTGTGGCGGTACAACTTGGCTATTATTCAAGTCTAAACTTGTTCAAATTTTTTGTGTACAGGATTGTATATGTGTTTCTGATCGGAAATGGTAATCAAATAATGAAATTAAACACAAAATCCAATTGGACAATTTGAAGGAATTTTGATTTCGATTTAAAATAATTATGAATTGGTAAACTCATTTCAAACTTTCCAAGAACACTACCGGCGAACGAGAAAATGGGCGCGAGATGTCTGCTCGTCAAACCGAGCAACAAAAAAATGTTTTGCAGCCTCCAAAAAGTATGCAACATTTATGGTGGGAAATTAGTTCTTGGCGATGTTTAAGTTCTTTTGTTTTCGTTTTTTATCGTAATTATTATTTTGAAAATATTTTCAACGAACTTATTTCGAGTTGTTTTTGATTTTAATTTGTTTATATACATATTGTATAAATAAAAAAAAAATTATTTAAAAATATTATTGACCCGGATTATTTTTATAAGTTTTTCTTTGACTTGGCAGTGCTTATGCATCCACGGAACTGTCAAAGAAATAGTGACTACGTCAAAAAAAAAAAAAAAATCTGCGCGTAGGTACATGTGCCTGAAGCGGAGAATATAAATAAATGTACACTGTTTAATCAAAAAATCTACCTCGTCGCTTGGCTTTTTACTTCCATGGTGTTTTTTTTTTATTACTCTGCCCCCATTTAGGTATTTTGAAATAGAGTAATAGCAATGCACGAAGAACATGATATACTTGAACTATTCCGTCGCGAAAAAAAACAAAATAAATATTTAAATGTAGCCGCACCGATGGTTCGTTACAGCAAGTAAGCGTGAGGGTATTTATTTATAAGACAAAAAATTTACCTTATGAGTTTCTCAGGCTTGAGTTCCGAAAACTCTTACGGCAGAACAATGTGAAGCTATGTTTTACCCCAATGATAATTGCCGACTCATTTTACCGTAGCCAGGAAGCCCGTCTGAACGAGTTTACAACAAATAAAAGTAACAATTAATGTTTTCTTATGGTTGAGTTGGAGTTAATTATCAATCGATTTTTAGATGATCATCCACTTATTGCACAGTTTGCTGCACAAACCTCCTATGAAATGTTAAGAGCAAGTGAATTGGTCTGCCCCTACGTTGATGGCGTCGATTTGAATTGCGGCTGTCCACAGTCATGGGCGATATCAAAAGGACTAGGATGCGCACTACTTCGGAAGCCGGAGGTTGTCCAGGATATTGTGCAAACCCTGCGACGGAATATGCCGGCCAATTTTAGCTGTTCAATTAAGTTACGATTACTCCAAGAAGACATCAAATCCACGGTGAGCCTCTGTCAACAAATGGAGAAATGTGGAGCTACATTTCTTGTTATTCATGGTCGCACACAATGGCAAAAAACCTCCTGTCCTCTGGATATAACCGCGATGGCAGAAATAAAAAAATCTCTTCAAATCCCCTTAATTGTGAACGGAAATGTGAGAACGCTCGAAGACGCCAATGAACTATACGAGTTGACAGACGCCGATGGAATAATGGCAGCCAGAGGATTGTTAGCAAATCCAACCTTGTTCACTGGGTCCCAACAGACGACTGTGGACTGCTTACAACAATGGTTAGACATAGCTTATGCAGCAGGCGATGATTTAACCTTTCAATGTTTCCATCACCACTTAACGTTTATGTGGGGCAAGCTAATGCAACGACGAAATCGTGTCCAATTTAACAACTTCTCAAAGAAGCAGCAAGTATTTGATTTTTTCAACGAAATGTATGACATTCGTCCAAGACCAGTTGACAATTGGGTTCCGAATACCGTTTGCGAATATGCGACGCATACGATTCAAAATGGCGGCTTAGATCAATATGCTCGGGAGAAGCGGAATCACAAAAATGGCAAATTCTTTGATACGTTTAGGGAAAAAATTTTGGATGTGACTGATGAGGCAGATCTTTTTTTTGTTAGCGGCTCAATCTTTGATTTATGAATAAAAATAAACACACTTTCTATTTTATACATATGCTATTAATTGTTTGTTTGATTTAACCAGTAAAACGCGAAATTTACGATTGATTGCTTTTCTTAATTTATTGGTGTTAATGGTTTTTTTGTTTTTTTTTCTTCTATAACAATGTTCGCATAAAAAATTCGATTAGAAATTTTAATAAAACAACATCCGTAGAAAATTTATTTTAATCGTCCGTTTCCTCGTATATCGGACTGCTCGGTGAATAAGCAGGGCTCGTAGGGCTATATCCAGTTGATGGCACTGTCGGCGAATACATTGGACTGGTTGGAGAGTAGTTTCGTAAGGTTGGAGTGTATGCTGGACTCGTTGGAGAATACTTCGGGCTGCTGGGAGAGTAGATGGACATATTCGGGGAATATCGAGGGCTTGTTGTTGAGTAGTTGCTGCCGGTCGGACTGTACTGATTAGCCGGTGAATGCTGAGGCGAACTTGGTGAATAGAGTGGTGAAGTTGGCGAATACTTCGGACTGGCTGGAGAGTGCTGTGGTGATCCGGGTGTATATTGCGGGCTACCGTCATACGATGGCGACGGTGGCGAATAAGTTGGGGAAGTTGGAGAGTACTTGCCCCCGGTTTGAGAGTAGGCTGGTGACGCTGGCGAGTAATGAGGTGATGCCGAGTAATTGGGAGATGTTGGAGAGTAGGATGGTGTGTTCGGTGTATAGTTTGCCGATGACGGGGAGTAAGACGGTGAAGCTGGTGAATAGCATGGGGAGGTTGGGGAATAAGATGGACTTGACGGCGAGTAGGACGGCGACGTCGGAGAGTAACTGGGTGAGTTCGGTGAATAGTTTGTGCTTGTTGGAGAATATGCGCTGTTTGGTGAATATGTGTTGGAACCGCCACCCGAAAACGATGGAGTCGATGTTGGATAGTTTGAGGTTGGCGAATAAATCGGAGAGGTCGGTGAATAGCCACTTGACGTCGGTGAATATCCAGTTGATTGCTGGAAATTTGGTGTCGTCGATGAATAGCGCGGACTTGCTGCATATAGTGGGCTTGTTGGAGAATAGTTCGGACTGGACGGCGAATAAGTTGGTGAAGCCGCTCCAGGTGACGACGCGGTATAATGCGGACTCGTGGGTGAGTATGCCGGTGAAGCGCTTGGCGATGGTGGGAAGAATGGTGACATCGACGGCCCTGGTGAGCTTGGTGATGATCCCGGATGCCCAGGTGACCAACTGGGAGACATTCCCGAAGCATCTGATGCTGCAGAGGGCGAGAAGCTCGGTCCACCTGGAGTCATGGCGCTTACTGTAAAAAAAAAATTAAAAAAATTTAAGATAAATAAAATCTTCTTAAACACAAAGAAAGATTGAACTTACTTTGACCCAATGGAGAAAAGTAGCGAGGAGTGCCGCACTGTACCCAAGGTGTCATTGGTGGTGTCATGCTTGGTGTGGATGCAGCTCCGAAGAACATTCCACTACCGCCAATCAAGTTGTTACCCAAAGTGCTGGGAATCTCAATACCAAAACGGCATTTCTCCGCATCTAGCAGCAAATCGAAACAACCTTAAGAGAAAAAAAAAAAATTAAAGTCCCCATTTAGGAAAAAAAAAAAGAAAATCTTAGCCTCTTATTACCTGTTCCCATTTTCGGCAATTGGCCCATGATAATATTCTCAGAAACGCCTCTCATTGGATCTGTCTCCGCATGCGCCGAAGCGTCCATAAGCACATCGACTGTTTCTTCGAATGAGCAACGCATAAGTGCACCAGTGTCCTGTCTGTTGATACCGTGACGTGTGATAGCCATCAAGTGACCTTTTGCTGTCATTACGTCGCACAGCAAAGCCAAGTGACGATAGTTCACGTAAAGGCCATAAAACTGCAGCACAGCATTCATTTCTTTCTCGACAGATTTTCGTACAGCTTCTATTCCCAGCACTTGGAATATCTCACAAATATCGTTGGAGAATGTGCGCACGGGATCAACGTCGCGCTCACTGAGAACTTTCATCATCGAAGTTCCGTCTGTCTCTAGAAGCCATTCACCGATGGCCTTGAATTCTCCAGTCTCTGTGATTACAATTCTCTTCTTGCTGTCTGTTTGGGGTAAATGCATGTAGACCTTTCCAATCGCCTCGATGCCCTGCAGAGTCATGTCCGACAGCATGTTTGCCTCGATGCAACGCAGGAACATATCGTCTTCCATCTTATCTACGGCTTCGTCTTCGGCATCTTGGAACTTATTCTCCTCGTTGTTCATTATACGTATGCGCAACACCAGCTTGTCAGCGTTATCGTCATTGAAAATACAATTCAAATCGTCACCGAAGCCTGCGTTGATCTTTTCTGCTATTTGCTCCATAGTCAGCTTTTTATCCGTCATACGCTTTCGGTCCAATTCGATTCGCAGCAGCCATGGGGAAATGCGAGTGGGATCGAAGTCAGGCATTTCATAGTAGACGTTCACGAATTCTTGGTCCTCCGAGATCACTGTCCGCTGTGGATCTGGATCGTAGTAAATCGCAGTGTTTGCAGTCACCTTCCGAAGAGTGGTGTGTTCCAAGCGACACAGCACGTTCTTCGCCTTCTCAGCATCACGTGCTGCACCTCCCGTGAGGAAGACTGTTAGCGATGGAGCTTTCGGTCTCTTGGAAATGTTGATAATTTCTTTAAGTCGCGGAACACCAAGTGTTACGTTCTTCGATGACACTCCAGCAAAATGGAAAGTGTTGAGTGTCATTTGAGTGGCAGGCTCTCCGAGTGACTGCGCAGCTAGGGCGCCAACCATTTCCCCGGGATTAGCTTGCGCTTGCTGGAAACGAGTTTCTATCTCTCCAATCAACCACTCAAACGCTTCTGTAGACAGTCGGAATTCCTCTGCGACGTATTTCGTACATAAAGTTGATCGAACAAGGCACTGGAATAGTAAGGTGGCATTTTCGTTTGCCTGTTTCGAAAGGCGATCGTTGCCAACCACAATTACACATCTCTGAAGGAGGTCTCGGACTCCATGAATTACTCGCAGTGGACTCAAATCTGTCGGCACACGTTTGTTGATGTGAAAAATCTTTTGTACATTCCAAATCATACGCTGCAGATTACATGGGAGCACAACTTTCGATTCGCCACTTGGGAAAATCTGACGCAGTGCTTCACGGTCGCGACACAGCTGTTCCCATTCGGTTTCGAGTTCAGGTAAGGCCGTGTTAGATTCACTCAGCTCCTTGATGACTTCATCGGCGAACACTTTTCTCATGTAGCGTTCATTTGACCAGTCGAACTTAAAGCGTTTTTCGAATGACTTATTTGAAAGTTTCACAGTTGGTAGATTCTGGAACTCGACTGTCTCTCCGCAAAGGCCGTCTTCGCCATAACGCAACTGAATCAACTGGCCCACTGAGTTACGAACTGTTCCGTCGTAGTTCACCATAACAGACTCCATAGCCTTTATCAGACGTCGTTGAATGTAACCAGTTTCAGCAGTTTTCACAGCTGTATCGATGAGACCTTCTCGACCACCCATGGCGTGGAAGTAGAACTCCGAAGGTGTCAATCCGGCAAGATACGAATTTTCAACGAAACCCCTTGACTCCGGACCGTAATCGTCTTTGATGAAATGAGGAAGAGTCCTCTTACGAAAACCGTAAGGTATACGTTTACCTTCAACGTTTTGCTGCCCCACACAAGCGATAACCTGTGAAATGTTGATGTTTGATCCTTTCGAACCGGAAACCACCATAGCCTTCAGATTGTTGTATTCGGTCAAGGATTTCTTAGCTGAACCACCAGTTTTGTCACGGGCATCGTTCAAAATACGATTCACTTGATTCTCGAAAGTCTGCCGCAAAGTGTTACCTGAAAATTCATATACAAGAGTTTACTCAAAAGTCCTGTAAAAAAAGCCATCCTTAAGCACATACCTGGCGTCGGTTCCAATTCCATATTATGCGCCTTTTGAATAACACATATGACATCGTCTTTGGCTTTCTTGATTGACATCTGAATCTCGTTGTAGGTCTGCGGATCGGCGATGGTGTCGCCTATACCAATGCTGTGGCCTTCCAGCAGCAACCAGTTGTTGATTACAGTTTGAATGTTACCGTAGAACCGGCCAGCGATCTCGTGACCCAGCTCCAAGAAACAAATATGCAACAAAGAACCTGCCGACGTACCCAAAGTCTTCTTGCACAGGATTCCCATTATGAGATCACCGTGCTCGACCATGACTTTGGTGTCACCGGGCGATATCCACTTGTAAGGGCCGTCATCTTCTTCGTCGGGATGTGTGGAGTGTGTACGAATCATGTTAACGTTGCCGGGAATGATTAGCGAGAAGATTTGCTTCCCCGTCCACAACGGCCGTGGCTTTAGAATGCAAGGCTGCGGCATTTTACCATCCCACGTCGGCAGGAACATCAAAAGGTTCATCATTTGTTCCCGATTTATGAACACGTCTCTCTTGGTCATTTTTCTCACTGCCGTGAGTGTGTCTTGGACAATTCCCATGACAGGTTTGTTCGCCTGTGGCGTAATAATTTGACGAGGTGTTATGTGGATGTTCTCGACTTCGGCTCGTGTCTCCATCGACTGCGGAACGTGCAAGTTCATTTCATCTCCGTCGAAATCGGCGTTGTAGGGTGAAGTACAAGACAGATTCATTCGAAACGTTGACCACGGCAGCACCTTGACTCGATGCCCCATCATACTCATCTTGTGCAGCGTTGGCTGACGATTGAAGATCACCAAATCATCGTCACGTAAATGACGTTCGACTTTGTAGCCACACTGCAAATGAAGATCACTCGGCTTCGGATGGAAGCGCAAGTCAATGCGCTCGCCATTATCACGAACAATGTACTTCGCTCCCGGATACTGTGAGTTACCACGACGCACCAGCTCCTGCATTCTATCGATGTTGAAGGGTGTAACTAGCTCGGGAAATGTTAGATTCTGCGCAATCGAACGCGGCACACCGACTTGATCGATACGAAGATTAGGATCGGGTGTAATGACTGTACGGGCCGAGAAATCCACACGTTTTCCCATCAAGTTACCACGTATACGCCCTTCCTTTCCTTTCAAACGGGCCTTTATCGCCTTCAGTGGCTTACCGGACTTCTGCATCGCACGCGGCATCCCCGGCATATCGTTGTCCACCAAAGTGGCCACGTGAAACTGCAGCATCTTAATGTTTTCTTGTATAACATGCGCAGCAGCACCCGACGCCTCATTCTTCTTCAATTCATTATTTGCCTTAATAATATCCGCAAGCTTGTGCGTTAAATCGTCTTGATTTTTCGCTGCGCCAAACATGACAACTGCGGGTCTTACAGCTAACGGCGGTACCGGAAGAACGGTAACTATCATCCAGTCCGGACGTGCATACTTCGGATCCATGCCGAGAATGAAGCATTCTTCGTCGGTGATATGCTTCAGGATTTCCCAAACACGTTCAGCGGTAATTTGAATTTTCTTTTCCTGTTGACGAAATAAGGAAATAAAGAATGTTTTTGTTAATTAAATTCTACTTCGATCAGTTTTATTGGAACACGTGAATTTTCTTTAGGATAAAAGATTTATTTCACTTACTTGTGAATCCTCATTCACATGCTTCCACTCTGCTGTCAATTCCAGGCCAGTTCGGCGTATGGATGGCTGGTAGTGACCACAACCTCCATGGCCGGCCTTTTTGTTTGGATCAAGCTGTTGGCCGTCCTTCGTGAGGTCCATGTCTTCGCCGCCTTCGCAAATGGTCTTACCCTTACACAGATCGTACACGTATGCGAGTCGTTTACGTGGCTGACCCTTCGACTTCATGACGATCTCTTTGATCTTCGGATTGTTCGGTGAAACAAGCATTTTCGAGCAGTAGAAACACACGCAACGTAAAATCTTTATGGTCTTTGTTATAAAACCTATATGAAGGACTGGTTTCGCTAAGTCTATGTGGCCAAAGTGACCCGGGCACTCTGTCATGTTGCCGGCGCATGTTTGGCATCGGGAAGTTCGGTCAATGACTCCTTGCCTCGGGTCCATTAGACCGCCGAGCTTCGGTCGACCACCTTCCATGGTTTCGGGGAATTGAACTCCTCCTTCTGTGACGGACATTCGACGCTAACAAACAAATTTTTTTTTTTAGAAACAAAATAAAATCAAGCAGTCAATTGCATACTAACAATTTCATCAGGTGATAAAATGCCAAACTGCACTCTGCGAACTTGGCGAAGCGGCGCCTTTGAATCACTTGATGCCATTGCAAAGGTTTACTAAATTTAAATAAAACTCAAAAACTGCGATAAGGCACAATTTGTAATTTTTTTTTTTGTTGCAATAATTTCGACTACAAGCGTGTGCCTGACGTGAGTGAAAGTTTTCTTTTTTCGATCTACCACTTAAACGTTCGTTTCGATGAGCATAAACCTAAATATTAACAGAAAAAAAAGCGAATACGATTTTTATTTATATTTTCGAGCGCATGCATTTAATTTGGGCAAATAATTTTTTTCTTTATTAAAATTGAAGCACTCGACACCACGGCGAACTTCTTAATGACGCAGGTCTTGGTGACACTTAGTTATATACTAGATTTTTTGGACTGCAATAAAATGTACGCGAGTAACTAATTCTAGTACTTTTTTTTTTTTTAACCTATACAGTGCTGCCAAATTTGGGTGTTTGCACCGACAATAAAATCTCCCAAGTTTGGAAATTATATTTTTTTTACACTTTGCGGCAAAATATAATTAATTAATTAATGCAATATTTTGTACTTTTTGTAAGAGCTTATTTTACAACAACACTTAATTCACAGATGAGTGAAATAATGTCCATTCACAATCTATGACACTGACACTCACGGACATTGACAGACATCTCTGGAAAAGAGTTTCTACATACGATCCACAATTCACGTTCTACACATTTTTAGTTTTCTCTTGTGATGTTGGTTGAGTTTTCATCTTATGCTAAAGAAAATATTAACTTATTCTTTAAATTATACGTAATAAATTCAAATTTTTTGTGCTTCATTCTGTTTCACAATAGAAAGTAAATAAGATAAAAAAAAATCTCACTTCTTATAAATCAACATTTTGTCTTTTACATTGTTTTTTTTTTTTCTTTTTTTTTTCTTGTGGGGAGGGATTAGTCGCTCCACCTTCAAACTGAGACAAACAGGCTCAGTATATTTTTTTCCTGATAATGAATTTCAGTTTTTTTTTTTGTGCGGGTTATGTGTTCTGTAATCTAGGCAAACTTCCCAACTTGTGAAGAGTTATTCAGAAAAATAATCGGAAAAAATATGCTAAGAGATTAATTTGCCATCGTGTTAGGGTGTGTTTTGATCACTTCCTTCCATAATAACAAAAATGAATGTGAGACGAGAATGTTCATAGTGAGTGCAAGCACACAATTTAAATGAAATGCATACAAAATTATTGACGGCATCTGTCGTACGACAGACAGAGAACGAGCAATTTTAATGGCTACAAAAACGTTTGTGCTGTGTTTTAATTGTCTTTACTATTTTCTATTCATTTAGTGCTTAGATATTCTATTTTTTTCTGGTTTTCTGTTTTTTTTTTTTTTTTTTGAATGAAGTAAGACAAAATTATTGGTGCTCTCTGATGAGAATAGAATTGTGAAGAAAGAAAAAAGAATTTTATCTATTATTTATAAATTAGAAAAATGAAAAAAAAAAAATGGTGTTGCAGTCATATGTTTGTCTGTTTCAGATGTTTTTTGTTTTAATAGTCAACCCCTAAAAAAAAGGGCTCCAGTCCTAAAACGATAGACGTGTACGATTTTAAAATCAATATAAAAGACGTAGTCGTTTAAAGAGCCTGACCCAAAGATTGGAAAAAGAAAAAAACGAAGAGGCAACATGGATGACAAAAATTGTCAAGAAACCAAAGTAATATATCACATTGATGATGAGACAACACCGTATCTTGTTAAAATTGCACTGCCGTCGTCGCAGGTTACGCTTAAAGATTTTAAAATGGTACTGAATAAACAAAGTAATAATTATAAGTATTTTTTTAAGTCAATGGATGCAGATTTCGGGTGAGTAAATCAATTAGAATAAGACAACTTTAATTGGGTGAATATTTACGAACCTTTGTATTTTGTTGTTTGAATTCAATGCAGTGTGGTTAAAGAAGAGATTGCAGATGATTCCACTACACTACCATGCTTCAATGGCCGAGTTGTTTCATGGGTGAGTTTAAGAAAATATGTTGATGATCGTCTATTTTCTGTTGTCCTTTTGGATTGCATAAGACTTCGGTGTTTAACAAAATTCCAATTTTTTGTTTATTTTAAATTATTATTACGAAAAGCTTGTCTCCGCCGATGGTTCCAATCAATCAGACAATTGTTCTGAGGTTCCAACTAGCGAAATGGATAATCGCACTTGTACGAATCCTCGTAATCAACAAAAGATTATAAGCGGAATAGCTGGAAGTGGTGCTGGTGGCGGGGGGATTGTCACGGGGGTGAACGTGGGAGTTGGTGGAATACAAACGACAGCTGGCGGCATGGTTGGTGGTCTCATGGGTGTGGGAATGGGTGGTGGCGGTGTATCAAATCAAATGATGCCACCCTTAACGTATCAATCTGCCTCGGTTCTGTCCAGTGACTTGGACTCGACAAGTCTCTTTGGCACTGAAAGCGAACTTACATTAGATCGTGATATGACAGAGTGTAGTAGCATACAACGCCTACAAGTACGCAAGAAACCGCAAAGGCGTAAAAAACGAGCACCCAGCATGTCAAGAACCTCTAGTTATAGCTCCATAACAGACTCAACAATGTCTCTAAATATAATCACTGTGTCTATTAATATGGAGGCAGTTAATTTTCTGGGAATTTCTATTGTTGGACAGTCAAATCGTGGTGGAGATGGAGGTTTGTTGATTCAACTTGTGTATCCTTACAAGATGGATATTAAAATATATATATATTGCTTGCAGGGATTTATGTTGGTAGTATTATGAAAGGTGGTGCAGTTGCGTTAGACGGACGTATAGAGCCGGGTGATATGATCTTGCAAGTAAGACGATCACATTTGTTGTTATTCACAATTTATAAGAAATCCATTCCCTAGGTAAATGATGTTAATTTTGAGAATATGACAAACGACGAAGCAGTCCGAGTCTTAAGAGAGGTTGTGCAAAAGCCTGGCCCCATAAAGTTAGTTGTTGCAAAGTGTTGGGATCCAAATCCTAAAGGTATTTTCTTCACAACTAAACCAAAATTATGTGTAAATAAAAATAAAATTCTGTTAAAGGATATTTTACCATACCTCGTACCGAACCTGTCCGGCCTATTGATCCCGGTGCTTGGGTTGCTCACACTCAAGCCCTAGCCTCACACGATAGTATTATTCCCGATATATCAGAACCAATTAAGGAACGACTAGATCAAAATAATCTTGAAGACATTGTAAAGGCAATGACAAAACCCGACAGTGGATTGGAAATTCGTGATAGAATGTGGTTGAAGATAACTATTCCAAATGCATTTATTGGTATTTATAGTTACAGCGTTGTCCAAATCGTGGTCGCTAATGAGATCCTTTTTGTTTAGGTGCCGATGCCGTAAATTGGGTTTTGGAGAATGTTGAAGATGTACAAGATAGACGAGAGGCAAGGCGGATAGTCTCATCAATGCTGCGAAACAATCTGATCAAGCACACTGTTAATAAATTGACATTTTCCGAGCAATGCTACTACGTGCTAAGTGATGGAAAGAAACAAAATTGTAATGCACTGTTTTCTTGTCGCATTCATGATCTTTCGATGATAATGTGAACTTTTTTTTCTTAGGTCGATCTACTGTCAGCCTTGGTGATACCGAAAGCATTACTAGCGATATCGCTCCATTGCCGAATCCTCCGATTTACATGCCATATTCAGGTAAGTTAAGCTATGAAATGAAGGTAAATGAAATTTGACTCACATTATTTTATGTTTCAGCTACTTATAATCCAAGTCATGGTTACCAACCAATTCAATACGGTCTCACTGAGCGGCATATTTCTTCAGGTATTGGTATTGGAGACTTCAGCTTAAAATGTGCGATTGCTTGTTAACTTTACACTTTTTTTTTGCAGGTTCAAGCAGTTCAGATGTCCTAACAAGCAAAGATATTTCAGCATCACAAAGCGATATAACGTCAATAATCCATCAAACAAACCAAAGTAAGTTTAGTTAGCTGTTCCTTAGCTGTTGATTGTGAAATTGCTTTTGTAGTGTCATAATCGGGTGACAGAGAATCTATTTATTATCCTGCTTTTTAGTTATTTCCCTCTACTTTTTTCTTTTCGTTTTTTTTTTTTTGTTGGTTTAGTTTGCTCATGGAATTTTGAAAACAATTTTGCCTTTTTTGTCTGTAATGTTATTACTTTTTTTTCCAGTGACTATAACAAACGGTTCTAATAAATCATCAGGATCTTCCAATCGCGGGAATACTGAGCAAGATGTTTCGGGTACTCAATACTAATAAGAGTTTACTTATTGGTCACTAATCTTTTCATTCTTGATCTCTTTAGTATAAATTTTGATTTTCTTAGCACCATTTTATTTCTGTTTTACGACTTATTATTTCTTCTTCTTATCATCAAGACTTCTTTTTTTTTTTTTTAATTATTTCTTTTTCTTTGTTTTTTTTTTTAATTTAAATTTCATCACCACTTAATATTTATTTCATTTTATTTTCAGTATTTAATTACGTGTTGTGAGTTATGAAAAGAACAAGTCTACTTTGGAAAAAGTATAATAACAGTTTTTATAATAAATCTAATATTAATCAAAAAAAAAAAAAAATAAAAATAAAAATTTAAAATAAAAAGTATATGTGCAGGATACAAACATATTTACTTACTTTAATGTATGTAACGTTTTCTATGCGAATTTCAACTAATTTAAATTTAAGTTTACAAACAGATTAAACGATAGTATTTTGCCATAGAAAGGTGATTGTATTTTCTTACTGAGGTCAACCTTTTGTTTAATCTTTTTTTTTTTTTTTAAAATTTTATTTTCTTCATCATTTATTCCAAATTTAATTACTACAGGGATTGAACGTAAAAAAAATTGTATATCTGATGTGTGTTAAGCAATTACCTGCAGCTTTTTGGAAGAAAAATAATTAGTATAATGCAAAAACTATTTTTGTAAGGTTGAACATTTATTTCTTTAAGTAATAAATCTTTAATGCAGTTAATATACATATGTACGCAGCCACATAATTAAGTAAGACAGAAACATTTCTTTTATATAAGAAAAAAATTCACTTTCGATTTTCGATATTCATTATTCATTTTGGGACGTCTAATTTATTTTTTATGCTTTATCGCATTTGACGCCGAATGTTGAGTTTACAAGCAGGTCTATATGCAAGCAATTTCTTTGGACTTTATGTAAAGTGTAGTTTTTTCAATTAGTTTAAGTTCTTCATGATTATGATTATAATTTAATAGTTTTCTTTTTTTTTTTTTATAATCAATAAATTCAAAAAAAGTATACTTGAATATTTAATCTTATTGTTATATTGTTATACAAAAATAAATAAAATCTTATTTCATTTTCTCAAACTAAACATTACAACTTTTCTAGTAAAAATCGCATGTATACAGGAATCATTAGAATTTAAATAAAAATAAAAATATTTATGATAATGGTTTAGTATTGACAGCATATTACGAAAAAGATTATTATCTAGATTTATATTGCAACAGGAGGTATGTAAGATTAAGAAATTAATGTTAATAACACAAAGCTATTTATTTGATCAAATAAAAAGGACATAAATGACTGTATTTTATAGACAGCTGCATAACATGGAACATAATTAAAGATGTAAGCAAATCAATGTATATTTTCTTTTATATCATTTTACATCGTAAAATACATAACGGTCATTTGAAGATAATTCAATGGACATAATTATTATGCGTTTGGTTGGTTTAATATTTTACCTTGATATTGTTGTGTTCCGCTCGTTCCGCTCTCGATCTCGGTTTGGTACATCTTCCGGATTTCTATTTTTCCCATACTAGGTCACGTATAGGTCGTTTATGTAGCCAACCGGTAAGCCTAGACTAGTTGACTAAATATGGAAAACACAAATTCAACCCAAATAATTGTTCGCACTCAGAAAAAGAAAGGAGCCAAGAAAATGAAATCATAGCCAACAGGATTGCAAACGAAAATAAAATGTGAACGATTTTTATTCACGTTTTCAAGTCAAATAAATTTATTATTGTTTACATATATACATTTAAAAATGGAATTCGACAACTAATATTAAGTGTTCCATGAAAAACGTGCACAATGTGAAGCTAAAATTGAAAATGCATTCTGGCAACAAAAAAATTTATTTGCTATTGAGTAGTTTCCATTTCTACGTCATTAATATTTTCTTTGTCCTTTATTTTCTACAGCTGTTTGTTTGATTTTCTTTTATTATTATTTTATTTTTATTTACGTTTATCCAAATAGAACACATTCAATAAATATTATTAGGGTGAATACATCGATTATTTCATTATTTTTATTTGTTTAGATTACATATATATTTTTAAATATTGTCAAGTATTGTTTTGTATATCTCAAAAATAGACACAAACATTGTAAATTGAAAAGAAATATATATATATAGAAAAAAAAGAAAAACTAACAAAAAAACAAATGAAAGTAGGCTTACTTTCTCGTTATTCGATTTCAGGAGATTCCTTGGTTTTATTACCTACTAATTTAAAAACATATTCGATTTTCTATAATACAATGATAATCGCATATATATCGCATACATACACTTTTTGTATACTATACATTTATATATTACTAATATCGTAAGATAGTCAATCTATACCGATTAATTTTTGATTGAACTAAATAAAAATGCAACTTTTAAAATGGAACATAGACTAAGAACCAAAAAAAAAAAGTAAATAAGATCAAAAAAAAATTGTGTAACTTTGCTCATGATTTTTGGTGAGATTCATTTTTTTTTTCTTGTGTAATTATTGTTTCTATAAAATAGGCTGGGTTGAATTTACCGCAGACACTTTATTCTCTCATGTATGGGTAGTCAATATCTCGTAGAGGAACGAATGTCTCTTTGATAGACTGAGGTGAAGTCCATCGAAGAATATAGTGGGGTCCACCGGCCTTATCATTTGTACCTAAATAGATTTTATGAAAAAAAAAACCGAAAAATTTTGCCTTTCGAGAGAGCTCACCTGACATGCGTCCACCACCGAACGGCTGTTGACCAACAACTGAACCAGTAGACTTATCATTGATGTAGAAGTTTCCAGCCGCCATCTTGAATTTTTCGAGTGCATGATGCAGGAAAGATCTTATACGGCAAAAAAAATCAATAATCATGAAAATTATAATTTTCTTGATATGACTTACTCATCCGTGGCAAATACAGCACCTGTGAGGGCGAATTGTGTTGATGTCGGTACCAAGTTGACGGCCTTCTCTAGGTCGCTATCCTTGTACACGTAGACAGTCAGGACTGGTCCGAAAATTTCTTCGGTCATTAGTTTGTCTAATGGATCTTTACTTTGTATTATTGTTGGGTTCACAAAATATCCTTTCTTGTCTGAATATGTTCCTCCGGCTAAGATCTCTAAGTTTCTGCTGTTCTTAGCGAATTCAATGTATGAAGTAATACGTTTAAATGCTTTATCATCTATGACCGCCGACGTGAAGGATGAGAAATCTGTTACGTCTCCTATTTTCAGCTGTGCCGCCTTCTCTAACAGACCACTTTTAATCTAAAAACACAAATTGTTTTTACGACTTTCCTTTTTTTCTCAGTTTTTCTTGCTTACTTTTGGCCAAAGTGACTCGGGAACATACATTCGTGAGCAGGCTGAACATTTTTGGCCACAATATTCAAACGCTGAGCGTATACTTGCCGTCACAACACTCTCCACATCAGCCGATGGATGAATAAAATGAAAGTTCTTACCGCCACACTCCCCAATAAGTCGTGGGAAATTCACATACTTATCAATATTGTTACCAACTTGCTTCCATAAGCGATTAAATGTACTAAACGCGAGTAACCCTGTTTTATCTTACGCCTTGGAATGAAAATGCGACAAACTTACGGAACTGATCCTGTAAAATTAATACCGGCTAAATGAGGAGATTTAGTTATGGTATCACCAAAAACAGGTCCATCGGCAGGAACAAAATTAACAACGCCATCGGGTACTCCTGCTTCTCGCATAATGTTAAAAATTCTCCAATTCGAAAGCATTGCTGTATCTGACGGCTTCCATAGTACTGCATTACCCTGAAGACAGAAATTTTCTTGGACTCTGAACATATTTCTAGTTTTCTATTATTTTTTTACCATAAGGGCAGGTGTATAGGCCAAGTTCCCACCAATTGCTGTAAAGTTAAAGGGACTAACAGCCGCAACGAAGCCATCAATTCCACGATAACGCATCGAATTCTTCGTAATCTTTATATTTTCACTTATTGGTTGGTATTTTGTGCATTCTTTCAGGAAATAAGCATTCATTCTGAGGCAATGAATATCATTGATAAAAAAAAAATGTTATCTAATTCTTTTAGTACAGCTTACCGAATGAAATCAATTAACTCAGCGGCAGAATCAATTTCAGCTTGTATCACAGTCTTAGCCTGGCCTAACATCGTAGCGGCGTTTAAATCTTGACGATATTTTCCCGCCATCAGATCTGCAGCGCGATTCCATATTTTAACGCGTTCACTCAGGGGAGTTCTATCCCACTTGGTTTGTGTTTCACAAGCGGTCTTAATAGCACTCTCAACTACCTTCTTGTCAGCATAATAAAACTTGGCTAGCTTATGCGCATGATCATGCGGCATAACCTGATAACGCACGTCGTTCGTTTTAATCTCCTTTCCACCGATTACAATTGGAATCTCTTCACAAGTAGCAGCTGTTGTCTTAAGAGCAGTGGTAAGTGCATTTCTTTCAGATGAACCTTTGGAATATTGCAGAATTGGCTCGTTTTCAATGCCAGTGTCAGGAAGTTTCACATCTGACACAACCGAACTAATGCAACGCTCAGCATATCTGTCACATGTGTTATGTATAGGGAGAAATCATTAGATAAGTCGATAGAAGACAATGAGTTTAGCTTTGAAAAAAATTTGCTTCAATCAATGCCGAAGATACATTGTCATTGACACGTTTGTCTACTTACAGTCATTGATTTGTATTATGCAACTTTATCATTCAAAATAATTAAAAAAAAAAAAAAAACGCTGTGACTACTAAAAGTTATCACTTACCTGCTTGCAAGCGGTGGCTGCCTCGCAATTCGTTGCAACAGTGCGAACATTATTGACCCAATTTACTGTGAATTACTAGAATAATTTAAGACTCTTATTCCTTTACGTCTCACTGCAGCCCAGCCGAAAAAAATTCTTTCACCAGGTTATTTTTTCACTTGTTCGAGAGTACAAGTAAATTAGTCAAAAATCGATTTTTAACTGTAAAAAAAAAAAATAGAGAGAAAGGATATTGCTAGTAGTGCAGATATATCACAATTTATATTTATCTTATAAAAATGCAATTATTTGTTTATGTAGAACATGTAAAGCCGAATTCTTTCAGTTCATAAAAGAAAAGTTAAAACACAAAGAAGAAATCATTAATTTATCGTGACGTTGCTTTGGGTATTTGCTTTCTGTCTTACTGCAAAAAATTGCTTAATTTGCTTAAGTGACGTTTATTGTTGTTTGTTACGCAACTTTCTCATTTTATTTTATTTTTTTTTTTTATCATTTCCATTTCTGTAATCATGAATATCCAATTGCACAGAGAATACACACACCATACAACAAGACACTAATAACTCAAAATACAGAGAACATTTTAAACAATAATATAAAATCAAGATATCTAATACCATTCTCTGTTATTATTACATTTTCTTTATTTTTTATGAATTCATCACACCAACTGTGATACAAGATGACAACGATATGACAGGGAAGAGACTACTAAGTGTAAAAGCAACACAGAATCAGAAGTAGCAGTTAGTAATAGAGCAAAAGCCAACATACCCCTCCGAAAATAACAAAACCGATAGCAATGGAAAAAGAAAAAGCGCGGAACCTGCACACGGTGTACGAAACGGATTGGTGGATGGACATTATTGCAAGTCCTTCTGATATATGCTTTTATTCCGAAAGTTGAGCAAAGCTTTTATAATCGTTTAAATGGATCTCATTCTTGTTTGCTGTAGATTGCTTAACTTATATAAATTGCCTGTTAATTGAACAACAAACATGGGTTGCATTTAGGAATTATAGAAATTTGTTGTGTCCTCTCCAATGATCATCATTTTATTGTTTTATTTTTGTATACTGTAGGGAATGGATACTCACTCAAATTTTCTCGTAGGGAGAGGGTTTTATGGACATAAATAAATAAATACTTCTCGCTTAATACAATACGTCATCATTTTTTTTTTCAAAACTATAACGAGAAGATACGAGATTCCATTTGGTTTAAATAATTTGTTTTTTAGCAGACGACATTTTATAGGTCTTCGTTAATCTTAAGAGTAATAAGAAATGTCTGAATAAAATTAGATGGCTTATTAAGAGAGGCTCAATTACAACGAAGATATGAAACGTATTCAACGTACGTTGCTGTGGATGTTCAGGAAAGCTCTGAAGCTTCAACAACACTACTTCTTCAGATACCTAACTATTTTCCACTAGATGGAATTAAAACCTGGCAATTGTGAAATAAAAAAAATGGTTCCTCAAAAAATAAATTCAAAAAATTATATATTTTATACTTTAAAACCGTGAATCGAGTTGAACTTGTTTTTATATACATGGTGTACATACATATATATTTCCAAGAGAAATAAAATAAAAGAAAAATTCTCCTTGTGGTAGTCTAAATAATACGCAAGCGCGTAAGACAAAGTAATGCAATATTTAAATCCAATTGAGTATCTATTGAAAGACAAAATATCTCCTTTGTCAAAAGATATGTAGAACACATGTCATGAGAAAGCATACGAACGAAATATACAAACAAAAGTTAATAAGGACGAAAAAGCCAAACAAGAAACAAAGATGGAATACAGTACAAAAGAAATTAGGGGAAGCTGAATTAATTGTGATTAAAAGTGTTACGGTTTTTAGCTTTTATATTTCGTTCGGTATTTACTTCGTTTGTTTTCTCGCAGTTTACTTCATTAGAGCACGTACGGATAAAAAAAATGTGTATATTTCTTGTTTTGTGATTGTAATAAAAGCTACAGTGTCAATCCACTTGTAGTTTTTTGTAGAAGAATACATTAATTTTCTTTTTTTAATAAAAAAATAAACTGTGTCTGGATAAACGTGAAACTAGTGATATAAAGTTTTAATTTAACAACATTCGAGCTAGGTAAATTTTTTCTTTTCCTTTAAAATAATGGTAAATATTTTCTTGAAGGAAAACTTGAACGAAAGAAATATTTTCTTTGTGGGCTTTGTTTAAATTCGACTTGGAAAATATTTATGTTTTTTTTTTTTTTTTGCAACGCTTGAAAAAGCAATCATTTTTATTTTTGCTTGAAAAATATTTATAGCTATATTTTGTTGTTGTGTTGTTGCTGCTGGGAACCATTTGCTGTTGAAGAAAGCTTCGCAATAACGTAATAAGCTTCCGCATGCTTTTACCTTTGCATCCCTTATTTAATAAGTAAGAAACCCCATGAGCTGGTACTATATCCTTAAAAATATTGCTTCACATGTTTTCGTTTTTGTATTTTTCGTGGTTTTCTAAAATCAATTTGCAAAATGTGCTGAATTAGATAAATAAAAGACTATAAATTCGAAAAGAAAATGTGTGAATAAAAGCAGCTTAAACACAATTTTTCTTTTATACCCGAACAATGATGCTTAAGGTTTTCGTGCATTCATTACGTGTGTGTATGAAGTAAAGACATTTTGTGAAAATTGTTTGCCTGTGCCGCCCTACCCTAAAGAGCCTATTTTTATCATTAATTTAAAACAAAGCATTTGAATATGTATACGTAGATCTATATACATTGATATTTATAGCCATGTGAATAACCATATGTATTCGTACATAAGTAAACCATACGGACATACAGATACATATATGTTTATATTTATGTTTTGCAGATTTTTTTCTGATTCATACATTTTGTTTTCTATAAGTGGGATCCAGAAACTCTCAAGAGCGAGAGAGTGTCCTTCAAAGCAAAGTATCAAAATCTAAAAATGTAAGCCGCAGCGATAATCTAAGATAAGAGTTATTTATATTAAGGTAAGTGCGAAATCTAACCGGTGTCAAATGAATTCCGATGACGGCAGTGCATATCATGAATAGTCGCCAAGAAGGCCACCAAGGTCACTATTCCCAGGAATTAAGTTCAAACTATCTTTACGGAGCAGCAATAGAATCAAAAGCGTGTCAGAAAATCACCAGTAGCCCAGAGATCAACAAACAGTCGTACATCAGTCGATGTTGCTGTCGACATCGACATCAGTTTCATTTTCATCGAATAACGTTAATGCACCACTAACGCCAACTTCTGTGAATGAAGGCTGCGTCAGCACTTTAGGACTGGGAACGAATACAATCAGTCGTCGAAAAACCCCACTAAGCTATCAGCAACAATTGTTCGCACCTGCAGCCGTAGAAGATAGCATGGACATGGGCGAGCCTGGGGGCAGCGGAACAAGTGCAAGTAGTTTCAACTCGCCAAGCCGCTATAGTCCCCATCCCAACGAGGGAGGCTTCCATCATATCGGCTCGAAATTGTCTATACATCCAACCGATGTGAGATACGATGAAACCATAACATGCTGTCTGCCACCACCCTCGCCTGCACCGACTTGTGATCGTTTTATAATGAGCATTCCGTCTCCGTCTAGCTCGGTTAGTAGTAACAGCCATTTCACAGAATCACAACCATCTTCCGTCGTAGTGGGCGGATCCCAACAATCAGCGCAGCAACAAACAAGTGTAGGAGCAAATATTTCCCATAAATATGGGCCTGGAGTTAATAATTCATTGCAACGATCAATGTCACCGAATTCTCGTTTTCGCGTAGTCGATCGTTTTCGTGAGATTTCACCGAAGTGCGATCGTTTTGTGACGTCAACTCACTTTCTAGCGAACAGCACACCCTTAGTGTCTAGTGATGCGTATACTTATCTGTCTTCAACTGTGCATACGCCCGTTAAGCGATATGTACCAACACCCCCACCTCCTTCGGAAATCTATCCTGATATCTCACATCACCCGGCGTCAACGGCGTCAGCTTCCGCAACGGTCGGCAGCTACCACACTCTCGTTAAAAGCCCGAACCTACCTCATCAGCAATTGCAGTTGCAATCCTCATCACAACAGTCACAGCTTCATCACCCCAATGTTAGTACATTGCCGTACCGATTCCGTATGAAGTGCTGCATAAGTGAACAACCAGTCACGTCGAACCTATCCACCCTTAGTCAGAGTACGCCACATCACGATCGACTATCATCGGCGGATCATTACGCAACTTCGCCACGTGTACGAGCCGGCTTAAAATGCACAACAAACAATGACGACCTCTGTATCGATCCACTCCCTCAACGACACAACGCAAGCAGCTATCAGCAGCAAACAAACACAGTGGTTCATGGCAGCTCTCGTGCACCTCGAAATTCTTCTTGTATCCTAAGTGATTACGTCTCTCGGACACCGAGCATTGAATACATTGGCTCAAGCGTGGGCCGTGTTGTCACCCCCGTGAGTGTTCTTTCAGAGCCGACTATCGGAACGTGTCTGCACTGCAACACTATGAGAAGGACTACTGGCGTGCACCAAACAACTCAGACCACGGGTCCTGTAAGTCCTATTCCCTTGCAAAACTTACCCGAGAATTCCGGATCCGGGGACAGCGCCACATCAAATGAACAGACTTCGTCCACTTCTACCCCTTCCACTAGTGAATCGCACATTTCTCCACTGTCTCCCTCGTTACATCATCAGCAACAGCAATCACAGCAAATTTCGCAACAGCAAGATGATGATATGATCTGTGTCGAACAGCAGCGTCAGGGTCATTCTCACAACACCAGGAGTTTTCAGAAACAGCAGCAAGATCAGCAAGATGAGCTGCAACACCTCAAGGAACTCCATGACCAGTCACAAGATCTTCTTCATGAGCAAGCCCAGCACTATCTACAGCCGCCACAATACCAACAACAGCAGCAGCAACAGCAACCTCAGCAGTACCATCAACAGCAACCTTCGCAAAGTCGTTCTACCCACATAGTAACGTCCGGAAATGTTACAGGAACGGGCATGAGTACCAACCACAACTCTCTGAACTCTCGACAACAGTTGCAGCATCGGTTCTCCCGCAAACAACGCCTAAATCAGTATGTGCGCAAGGAAATAGCAAAATTCTTCGGTGTTGATTCGCAGAGCGAAAATGATGAACGCGTCAAGTGGTCTGGTCGGCAGCGACGATTCGCAATCAGACGATTTGGATCACTCAAATCAGAGAATGAGATTAATGGATCCGGAGGACGTCGTCACAATGTTGCACAACAGCCACCAACAGAGCGACCAGACATTCTGCCTGCCCAGACTGAAGAGCCACAAACGCAGTCACACATTAACATGGTAGACTTCCATCATGGACAACACGTTGAGCGCAAGGCATCTGTGCCTACAATGATTATCGCTGGCTTATCTTACATAGCGCAAACTCTTAGCAAACGTCAACATCGTTATCAGCGTCAGTGGTCGCGAAGCTTCGCACCAGCGCATGTAACAGCAATTAATGGTGATAATCCCAGCGATATATGCGAAGGTCTGACTGCTCTACAAGAGGAAGATGTGTTCTTCGATTCACCAGGTAATGACGCGGGCAATTTGGGTCTTGCAAACGCCCGGAATACCAATGCGAAGATCATCGAACATCAACGTCAGATTTATATGGGTGAGCGAGTGCACGGCTGGAGAACATCTGCAGTTATTGATCAACAGCAGCAACAACAAATCAACAGTTGCAACGGAGGCCACTTGAATAGTATTGGTAATCCAATGGGTGTGCAACAACGGATAGGAAGCCGAGGCACGCGGATCTCATCACAGCTGTTGGACGGCGTGTTAGAGAATTCAAGAAGACCGGTTTCACGGAAAGTAAAGCTGTTTTCAGTGCAAGATCTTGACGACCGCAATGACCATCGCCCATTTTTCACCTATTGGATTAACACGGTTCAAATTCTGGTACTAACATTGTCTTTAATTTGCTATGGCATCGGCCCAATTGGCTTCGGGGTAGAGCAAAAAACAGGACAAGTGTTAGTCACTAGTTTGAGCTTGCAAACAGTTCAACACCACGAGCAACGAAATGTATGGATAGGACCAAGAAATAGCGATTTAGTTCATATGGGAGCAAAATTTGCAACATGCATGCGGCGCGACATAAAAATCATGGACGTAATATCGAAAACTAGAAGACAAGAGCGGGAGACAGCTTGCTGCATCCGCAACGATGACTCCGGATGTGTACAGAGCTCTCAAGCGGATTGCTCAGTGAGAGGACTGTTTCCTACGGTAAGTAATAAGCACTACACAGTACAGCACAAATCTTAATTACTGTTTTGTATTCTAAGAAATCGATTTCCACTTGGAAGAAATGGTCTCCTGGAGAATCTGGCCCAGGTGGTCGCATATCTGGTTCCGTTTGTGGACTGGATCCGAAGTTCTGCGATGCACCAGCTTCAATTGCTCCATACGAATGGCCAGACGATATAACCAAATGGCCAATATGCAGAAAAACGAATTCATTCTCACAAAGATTTCGATTCAAGGATCACACAGCAGAGCATATGGTGTGCGAAGTGATCGGTCATCCATGTTGCACTGGAGTTTTTGGTGAGTGTCGAATCACCACCCGAGAGTACTGTGATTTCGTGAATGGTTATTTTCATGAAGAAGCTTCGTTGTGCTCACAGGTAAATAGGACGTTAAATGAAGCATATCCGATATTAATCATACGTTTTATAGATCTCCTGTCTCAACAATGTCTGCGGAATGTTTCCGTTTTTCTCTATTGAAGTACCCGATCAGTTCTATCGGTTATTCACTTCACTGTGCTTACATGCTGGTGTGCTTCACTTGGCCATAACTGTTGCCTTTCAACACGTTTTCTTAGCGGATCTGGAGCGTCTTATCGGACCAATACGAACTGCGATTGTTTATATTGGATCGGGACTAGCTGGAAATCTGACAAGTGCTGTGCTTGTTCCTTACAAACCCGAGGTTACTAAAGAGACTTATTTGTTTGGCTTTTGTTTTTTCTTCAAAATAGAATTTCTCTTTCCTTTCTAGGTCGGACCACTCGCTTCTCTAGCTGGAGTCATTTCTTCTCTAGTCGTTTTATTAATTTTAATTCACTGGAAGCAACTACGAAAACCTCATCTCGCGCTCTTTAAACTAATTGTGATCGGTGGTATACTGTTTGGTATAGGAACATTACCTTGGCAGCTCAATTTCGCTGGTTTGCTAGCCGGGATATTTTGTGGTATTTTCCTCACTATCGCATTGGTGCCGTTTGTGAGTATAACAAGATACGGACGAAAGACAAAGGTAAGTACAAATATTACATAGAATATCCCATTTTTATATTGTAACATGCAATATTTTCACAGATCAATCTAATATGGACGTGCATATTATTTCATTTGTTTATATACACTGTTATGTTCATAATTTTTTATCTGTATCCAACTGAGCTTACATCGTTTAACTTTGGTGATGTTATTAGTAGTGGTTTCAATTCGAATGGCGGTAGCATTGATAGTTTTCGAAATATGCATGTAACACCCAGCAATAATCATCACCAACAACAGCAACAACATCATCACCATCATCATTCAGACGATATAATAACGAATTCTGTTCTCAGTGGATTTACTGCAAGTGATAATAGTGCGGTGAGTTAACCGTTCCTTATGCTTCGGCGTATAAGATTCACTTTCGATATTCTAATATATATATACTTGAAATCAGTTGCAATATCAACAGCATATGTTACAGTCTCAACAGCAATCCTATTATCATCGGATTTTAAGTAGTAACTATTATAATCTCACCAATATAAGTAATTATAATAATAACAATAATCGCAGCAATGGAAAAAGCAGCAAATCCAACACAAATTTAATATTACATTTGCAAACTATACCTCGACACAAAGGTGCGTGCAACAATAAGAATCGCAGCAACGATAGCCATTTATTGCAACGTCAGCGTTTTGAGCAGCAATATAAACAACTTATGATCCCAGAATTATCAACAGCAGCTCGAAAAAAGAAAGCAGACAGTGAACGAGACGTTAGCGGTAATATCAGAAATCATGCAACTAGCGATTTTAAAGAATCCCTATCAGCATTTGCAGAAATGCCACTTAGTGATGTTCATGTAGGAATCACAGGGGAACTCGTTAAGCACTTATCTGAGGAGGATGGTTCAATTTATCATCAATCGAATATGAATAGCACAACATTAGAGCCATTAGCTACGGTTGCGACACCATCGGTAGCATCATCATTTTCACCATTATCATCAACCATCTCCACCAAAAAAGGGACAGCTGCTCTAACAACAAGCGGATCAAATGTAAAATCCAGAAGTGGTGCTAACCGACACAGAAACATAATAAATGCATGACATCTATTTCATTGCTGAATTCTCATTATCTTATTACCAATTTATAAACATACATATATTATTGTGAATGTATATCTACAATTTAATTTTAAGATACATCAACATACAAATTAAATCCAAAAATTTAATATTATTCTCATAAAATAAAATTTAAAAAAAAAATGTATTACAGTGCAAATAAATTTTATTTTTTAAATAAGTCTCTCTATATAGAAAATCTATTATGTATGAAGAATGTGCTAAACATAAAAGACAAGTATTTTTTTCGTATCTTTTTGTTGACTCATTAAATTTCATTATGTTTAAATTCGATACGATTTTATTTATAAGTTTATTTTTTTTTGTTATTTTAATGAGAAAAAAAAAGTGAAGTAAAATAAACTGCCATATATAATAATTTCCTTTCTATTCGATTAATTTGGACATAAAGCCTGATTATCCTAAAAAAAAAAAGATAAAATCTGAACCCAAAAAAGACACCAATGATATTTTGTTAGTATGTATAATAAGTTGACAAAACTATAAGAAATAAAGGGCGTATATATATAAAATATTATACATAGAAATAGGTATATAAATTAAGTTTCCGTTGTATGAAGACTACGGAAGTTAATAGTTATAAAAAAAAAAAAAATTATAAAAAAAAAATGACGAAAATAAAATCATGCAATTGTAAAAAAAATATAAATTAAACGAATCTACTTTTACATATGACTCTTATTTCAACATGATAAAATTGCTTTGATAAAAGAATATAAAGGCTCAGAAGTTTTAAAAATCAGACGGCTGGACTTTGTGTGCGAATGTACACATTTTTTTACAGTCCAAACAGAAATTGGATTTGCCTTAACGGCTATACAACATACAAGAACTTTATGTATATCAAAATGTACTTGCAGGTAAGCACTTTGACCTGAATAAAGAGGGGAAGCCAATACATAAACTGTTAGAAGCATACACACAAAAGCGATAGACAAGAGACGGGTTATCCTGCCAGAAATTGGTGTTAGCAACAAAATCCCTAACAACTGCTCCACGAGTTTAGCAAACTTTTTGAAAGCTTTAAAAAAAAAATTACACACATACAGATATATGAGAATAAGCACTCCTATTAAATTGAGGGGAAGAAAACATAAGTGGTTTGTCTGGCACACCTTTTCACTCGGCTTTAAAATTAAAGAAACTAAAACTGCATTGAAATTAATAAAATTCCTTTCACCAGTACATGTGCTTCGAGTAAGTTAACTAGATTAAATCTTTTCTACAATGTAACTTTTCTTTTCCAAGTTACATTGTACACGATATACCCCTAATGCAGACCAATCAACAAAGTGTATATTAAAAAAAAAGCTTGTTCATGGATCCTTTTAACTTGAAAAAGCTTTGTGGCTCCACTCCTTACAAAGTGAAACGGCTCTTTGTGAACGTAAATTGAATTAGTATCTCTCTTCGTTTGGAAGTGTATCCTGAATACATTTTGACTTGGTAGCCATCGTTGATGTTTCGTATAAAATTACTTTGATAAATAATTTAATACCGATAAACTACTTTTAGCCTGCCACAAATCGTTCAAAATTATCTTTTACTAAAAAAAGATCAAAAAAAAAAGTTAAAAGTTAATCGATTCAGTGAGTTTTGTTAAATGTGTATGCAGTTCTCATGACAATTTACTTTTGGCTACTAAAATCAACAGATAGCTAGATTTATTATTTATTTCCCTTCATGTAAGTTCAATGTTGTTAACAAAATTGCGTTGTTGTGCTATACTATCAGACCGTTTTCATAGAATTGTGTACAACAGTGTATAGTTGTTGTTTTTTTTTTTTTTTTTTATTATATTTTTGCTTTTGATAAAGTGGTAAGTTTCAATATCATTTGTGGGTATAACTAATTCAAGAACTATCTCCGACTGCAATGTAAGAACAAAAACATGTATCTTCTATAATCATTGTGGCTGAATAAACGCATTAAAGAACAATGTATATTTTTTTTATGTAAGGACTAAATACATGGGTATATAAAAAGAACGTGCATTTTATTTAATGCTCCCCAATAGAACACCTGTCGCACTTTTCTATATTCCCAGCTCGATACATTGTATAGATTTTTTTTTTTTACTTGTCTGGGGATATAGATATATACATCCCACAATCGGTATCTCAATTTGAGCGGTTTAGTTTACTTGTTACTAATTCGAAATAGAGTTTTCTTTTTTAAAATTCAATAACTGTTGTCAATGTGAAAAAATCAATAAATAAAAATAAAATGTAACACGTATATCTTGCTGTATGCATTTGCGTAAGACGCAGGGGCAGACGTTAGGAAATGAGATTTGAAAAAAAAAGTGTGTGTAACTATTACAGCAACAAGTTCTCTATATTTACTAGTATACACATGTTACTTTTGGTAAAATTTCCAAGTTGCCGAAAAGTGGGATATACCTTTTTCAATCTTCTGTTCAAAACCAATGACTGTTTACATGGTCAGGTTAGGGAAGCCTAAGGCTTGAATTTCAAGTGGCGAGGATTAGTTGACTTTTTTTTTCCAGGTACAAGAATAAATAAACATATCACTGGCCATCCATTTATGAATACATAATTTGTTATTACCGGACAATTTAAAACACACATAAAAGGACTTAAAAGTTTACTAAAGCTTATGCTAAATACTTGTTTAGTAAATTTGTGTATCAAGATGGTTGGTTAACATGGCAACAATTATTTCACAAAACTGCGTTTTCAAAAGACTCACAAATTTTGATGTAATATATTCAACTGTTGTTACTGAACGCTACAAATACTTAAATTTTTTTTTCTACGTTGCAATTTATTATATTCCTATGTGCTCATGCGTGTTTTTGGCACTGCACTTTTTAAATTTTCAATTTGTGCCATGAGCTTATATTGTACTCAAAAAACAATGATAGAAAATAGAATCTAGCAAACAAAAAGGAGAGAAAAAGAAACCGAAATCAATTTTTGAATTACTGAGATAGTTTTTTCGTCGGATGACGATGTAGACTTGGGAGGAAAGAAAGGGGCAATGGTTATATTAGAATATATTCTAAGACACCTATGTATCTGAAAGACGTGCATGTGTTTTATGCGAACTTAAACAAATGTACGAAGATGAAAATTTATAGACATTCTATTTGTATTTAAAAGCTACAGATTCACTTTTTGTTCATTCAGAGGATGAAGACCCCAAAAAACAAATTCTAATATTGTTTTTTTTTTTCTATATAAAAAAAAAATTAAAATAATGTACATGTCTCAAAATATATATATAAGTATCTATTTCTGGGTCAAAACATTTAAGACAGTAATTATAGACTAAGAATATTAAAAAAAGAACTTCGATTCGGTTTGGTGTATGCAATGTTTTTTAGTTTTTAATTGAATTTAATAACTTTTGAACTAGCCCTTCTATTTTTGACCTAAAGAAATAATAAATAATAAATATTTTCAAACATTGGTTCGATTCTTCTGATATGTTGCCTTTATTTAAAAGCATATAAAGTCACTTAAGGGTGTACTAACCAGTAACACATGTATCTTGTCGGGAAGCAACCTGGCCCACCCCTTCTATAGGGGCTGATATCGATTTGCTGCTTCTCTTTTTGAGCAAAGATATTACATTTTGTTTCTTTTCTCTCGCTTCGCAATGTAGCTTTATCAAATTGGCAGAGCACAAACAACACTTCGTGTAGAGTGAAAGAGAGACACCGAGTTGGAGCGTGAAGACCAGTTATTTAAGATAAAAGTCCATCAAGCGGTCGGAATTATGTAGTACAAAAAAAGAAAAAAAAAAATATAAATTAAATATGTATATATCGGTGGAGCATTGGGAATAGAGAGACAAATATATTATACATATAGCGTATAGTAATATCAAAACGAAGATGATAGAAGAATGAGATGATTTAAGAAAAGCACTTGCGGCAGTGCCAGTTAAATTAACTTTCAAAGTCATTCAGTCATTCGATCGGCTCGCTGTCATTTAGTTGAGGTTTTCGTTAGTTCCGGTTGCTTCGGGCAAGCATTACTTCCTTGAGTTCGGTTTATTACGTCTGTTGTGGACAATTTCCGGTCTACGACGTTGTGATTATAAATTGTGCATTAACAGACTTCAGTTTCGTTGATGGGTCCGATCCTCAGTTCTCATTTACATTCAGATTTATGACTGACAAGTTTTATAGTCTCAAATTTGAACGGACGCTATTTGTGTAAAAATAAAAATACTTCAATAATATTAAATCGAAAATAAAGTAATGAGACCAATACTATGTGATTGTGTATAAACGATGCTACGAAATTTAGTAAACTTATAGCAAAATATACAATCTTATGACGAATTGTTTGCAATGAGGGAAGAGGTAAGTAAGGAACACCATACAGAAGCCCAAACTTGCACATGTCTATACCGCTTAGTAGGCTATCTGTATTTCTTGTACACTTTGGCTCTCTTCGGTTCTCTTGATGTGCACGTAAAACATAGCTTTCACTTTTACAACTACTGCGCACAACTCAGAAAGTCTGCAAGAGAGTTTTGATACCGTCAAAAAAAAGCAGCTTTTGGTATAATAATAAATTGTTGATGACTATTAGAGGGAGAGAAAGGCATGTTGGAGAGAAAAGAAAGAAGTGTTTTTTGGGGTAGTTGCAATTCTTTCGCGCCCATTCTAACACCTTGACTAAAAGGAGTTAAAAGCAGTCTAACAATTTCTTCTTGCTTTCTCCATGAAGGATAAAAATTTCGAGAGTATAGATTCAAGAGAGCATGGGAGCACTTATGAAAAAAAAAAAAAGTTTAACGCAGAACAGAGAACAGAAATGATGTACGTAAAGCTCCGACAACACAATGTTATAAAGTTATAGGACACAATATCGATACATAAATATTTTGTAGGGAGAGAAATACTGCACAGTAAAGAGCGAAATGGTCACAGAGCTCAGCTGGTAGGTATTGGTATTGTTATTGCAAGTACCGCTTCAACTACTGCCTGTAAAAAAAAAAGGAATAAAAACGAGAGTCCAAAAATTTCGAAGGCGTAAGAAAGAAAATCCATATTGCTGGTAGGTAGGTGGGAATTGTGGAACTGTGGATACCAAAAATAATATCAAGATATCAATGCCCTAGTCCCAATTTAAGTTCTGTGCCGTGAGGTGGTAGATTTCAAAAAAAAAAAAAAAAAAGTAAATTAATTCATCATCTTTCCTTTCTTTACACGTCTCCTCCTTTATTTTTAGTTCTTGTTTCATTTGCATTTTGGAAAAAATTACGGTTACAAGCTCAATAAAAGCTCTTAAGGAAAAAACTTAGAGACTATGTTGATGTGAATAAAGAAGTACGGTCGGTGTATATTTTGAAAATGCAAAAGTGTGAAATTATAGTCCATTAATAGATACAACCTATAGTTGCTATTCGAAAGAAAATTAATAAACTATGACAAGAAAAATATTTATGTCCACATTTTCTTTCTACGTTTGTACATTATCAAGTGTTTTCTTTCATAAAATCCTATAATATATTTATACAGAATTTTAAATTTTAGTCAATAATACTAATATAATTTTGGATTAGTCACAAATGTGCATTGTGTAAGTGTGCGCATACAGTACATACATACACGTTCGGTTTTTATGAAAATATCCTTTTTCTTTGGTATATTTGGTGCAGTGCAAATCGAGGTTGTAAAGTATATCAATAAAAAAGAAAAAAAAAAGTCCCCAATGTGCCCAACCCCATGAGAAAATCATTTTGTTTTTATTTTTTTCCTCGTCTTAAGTTATGGTTAAAAAGGAAAAAAGAAAACTAACAGAAAAGATGCCACTTGAAGTTTTAAACAATTCCCTAAGCATGAAAATAGAAATCGGCATACTTGTAAACACATTTAGTGCTACAATTAACCAAAGCAGCAGAATCGATATTGATGATGTTTAGAAGTTGATGTTGCCTCTGTGGACTTAATAATAATAATAACAATAACAGCAGTGGTAACAATTATAAAAGTGACGATGGTGCAGATAATAATTATAACAATAAATATCGAAGGATTAAATTGAAATAAATTGGGCACGATAAAGAAAACCATGTTTTACTTTTCTGAGAAAAATCGTTGTTGTGAATTTAAAAGCACTCTATTTTTTGTTTGAACTAAAAGAATTTAATTAATTATCGTACATTTTTTCTTGATCATATTGTTTTTAGTGTAATTATCAATAAGTCCGAATTTTCTCTCAGTACGCATGTTTTTCAAGAGTGAAAAATCATGGAAATAATATTATTAACGCACTTGTTAACACCTAGGTTAACACATAAATCGGATTTGTGTTACAGAATGTAATATTCTTAACACAAAATATTTTGAGGCAGTTATTCAACTTGCACGCATGTATAGAATGTAAGAGAGATTTTCTAAAAAAATGTTTTGCTTATTTTAGTATATAAATAAACAATTGCTATACAATACTCCTATAAACAGTGCAACTGTTTATTACAGACTACCGGAGTCGTAAATAGATGAATATTTTGGCACCACCTTTCACAGCTGTAGTTCAAGAGAGAACAATATCTGGGCAACTCAAAAAAAAAAAAAAGAATATCTCTAAACGCATTTCATAAATTTTTCTTTCAATTTCGTATATATTTTTATGTTTTTGTTTTGTTTTTGAAGGTAGGTTAAGTTCGTTTAACTATTTTACAATGGATGGAAACACTTGCTCATGTGTTAAGTATTCTTGACCATAATCACAATAATTGTACATTTTGTAAAAAAAAATAATTATTCTTTCTGAAAATTAAGTTATGTACGCACAATTGCAAAAGATTTATTTTTAAATAAAAAAGTCTATATTTATATATACAAGAGCTGATATTCCAGAATCTATGCTGATGGTTCTATCAAATATAACATTTCTCTTTTTCCTTGCATGCTAGTAGACAATTTAAACATCAACGTGTGTTTTTATTTTGCTACATTTATAACATATTCTGTGGAATATAATGTTAGCAACACAAAATAGAATAACAATAACATCTAATAAAATATTAGTAGGCGAACAACTCGCACACTTGTGTAAATATAAATAAATATTCACACATAGGCGAATTATAAATTCTTTTTTGTTGTTATTCTCCTTTTTCTAAAAAGAATATTTTTGAAAAAAAAAAAGAAAAGTATTTTTAGTCACACTACGCGACACAAGAAATACGAGATATAGTAAAAATACTGTCATTGATTTCACTTTGAAGTTGGGGAAGGAATAGTAATAAATAAAATATAATATAGAAATGAAAAAAAAAAAAAAATAGATTATAAATAAACGTGTATTGCAACACATGACGGAACTAGAAGTTTATCCATTTTTTCCTGCTTGGCTTTTTTTTTATCCGTTATTAGTCGAAAGAAGCCAGAAAATCGAGATGAGGCTTTCTTGACCTGTTCCGGAAAAGTTCCAAATTATCTTCGATGGGAATGATAGTTTTTTTTCTTGGGTCTGAACCTAATATGATAGTTAGGATGGCATGCGCTATTAAATTAGGTGGTACTAAGATCATTAGTTGATCTATTGCACCGTTAGTTAAAAATATAAAAACATTTTTATTTTAAAATTTGCTGTGCGAAGGTTCAAGATGTAATAACATCATTTCTTTTTTTCAGATACGTACACACTTTGTCGAAATAAATTCTTGGATTAAAAACTAAATCTAGAATACTTGCCACCAAAGTCATAGACATTGATATGAGCTCATATTCATGATATAATATCTCGTGATCTTAATAGAAGACTTGACAACAACAAAAATTAATCTTTACTCCAAAGTGTTTAATTTACTTCATACTTAGACTGCATTGTTTTATATTAATTTATCACAATTTTAGTGAAAGTGTTTTTTTTTTTTAAATCGCTTAAGCAACTTAACAGAGTGTTAGTGGCGTTGAAAAAAAAAATTTAAAACTCTCTTATAGGTCAAAGCAATAGTAAATTAAGACTTTTTTATTTTTTTATCTCAAAGTGTTATTATTATTACCTGAATATTTAATACAAAACAAATCCAGCAAACAACACCAACGGGCAAAAGTTATTAGGCTCAATTTTTGTCTATCTTACTGCCGAAATAGATTTCCTTAAGTGTGCTATCGCGATGGCTGCTCCAGCAGCCTGTACGCGTTTCTCTGACAACTATGAAATCAAGGAGGAGCTCGGAAAGTAAGCACAATTTTTTTTTTGTAGCTTCATGGAATTTTGTATCTTAGCGGTTTTTCATAAAACTTGTGCTCTATTCGCAGAGGTGCTTTTTCAATTGTAAAGAGATGTGTTCAAAAATCGACTGGTCTCGAATTTGCTGCAAAAATTATAAATACAAAAAAGTTAACTGCACGAGGTAAGTCTAATGAGAATGCCGCAGTATTAATAAGACTTTGTATCTTTAAGTAGATTTCCAATAATCTGATATTTTTCTTCATGTAATAATTATCATTTAGATTTTCAAAAACTTGAGAGAGAGGCTAGAATTTGTCGTAAACTTCATCATCCCAATATTGGTAAGTAGAAATTACATTCACATAACAAACATTTTTAATCGTGGAAACATACATGTACATTGCCGGTGTAGATTAAAGTAAAAACGACTCATCGTATTTAAAATAAAATATAAATGATCAAAGTTAAACAATAAGAACAGCTGTGCAATAAATTACTAAGAAAAATACAAAACAAACAAAAAACAAAAATTGTATGTTTATAATATGTAAAAAAAAAAATTTCTTACAATTTCTCTTCTAGTACGACTGCATGATAGTATACAAGAGGAAAATTGTCACTACCTCGTTTTTGACCTGTAAGTTATGTCGAAAAGAGAAGATTACAGTTACTTTGAAATAGGTCATAATATAAAACTTAGTCTTTGCTCACAAATCCCTCAAACTCTTTTCCCTTTCCTTCTTGTTCTTAATAAATTCGTTTTACACCAAAATCTATCAACAACAAAAGTCAAATATGTAATAAAAAAAAATTTATTCAATTTCAAATTTGCCAACTCAACTTGAAACAATACAATACAAACCCAGGGTTACCGGTGGTGAACTTTTTGAAGACATTGTAGCACGTGAATTCTATTCCGAAGCCGATGCATCACATTGTATCCAACAGATTTTGGAATCGGTTAATCACTGCCACCAAAATGGTGTTGTACATCGTGATCTTAAACCAGAGAATTTACTATTAGCAAGTAAGGCAAAGGGTGCAGCTGTTAAATTAGCTGACTTTGGTCTCGCCATCGAAGTTCAAGGCGACCATCAGGCATGGTTCGGTTTTGCTGGTACACCGGGTTATCTATCGCCAGAGGTTCTTAAGAAGGAGCCCTATGGCAAATCGGTAGATATCTGGGCGTGCGGTAAGATCTTTAAAGATTTTTAAACAAAGGATCTTATTTTTTTAAACCAGGAATTTGATCTCTATTTTCATATCAATCCAATCCATATGCATCCGTCATTCGAACACTCAGGTGTCATTTTATACATTTTGTTAGTTGGTTATCCACCATTCTGGGATGAAGACCAACACCGATTATATTCACAAATTAAAGCTGGAGCTTATGATGTGAGTTTTTAGTTTAGTTTTAGATAAGAAAATCAAATTGATTATTTTCTATTGTATATGTATCAACTAGTATCCATCACCAGAATGGGACACGGTAACCCCAGAAGCTAAGAATTTAATAAATCAAATGCTAACTGTTAATCCAAATAAGAGAATTACTGCAGCCGAAGCATTAAAACATCCTTGGATTTGCGTAAGTTAATCAAAAAATACGATAAGTGGTAAGATGGAATTAAATTCGGAAATAATTACAGCAAAGAGAAAGGGTTGCTTCTGTTGTGCACCGTCAAGAGACCGTCGACTGCCTCAAGAAATTCAATGCACGTCGTAAGCTTAAAGGTGCTATTCTAACAACAATGCTAGCTACCAGAAATTTCTCCAGTAAGTATTTTACTATTTATAAATAGATGACACGAATGCTTTTATTATTAATTTGAATCTAATGAGCCTCTACCTTTTTTTTTTTTCTAATTTAAGGCAGAAGTATGATTACTAAAAAGGGCGAAGGATCTCAAGTCAAGGAATCAACTGATTCATCAAGCACAACTTTAGAAGATGATGACGTTAAAGGTAATTTAATAATTTATATATTTTTTGATATCTGTATTTTTTATTTAAATACATGACTAACTATTTTGTACTTCAACGAAAACTTAATTCTTCACTTCTATAAATATGTATATATTATCTAAAAATATGTATATATTTATATTGCATCATCAGAAAAGAGCACGATAAAGCCAGATTTTGAAAATTAAAACCAAACAGTAAAACAAAAAAAAGTATAGAGATTTATTTTGTATAGTGACTTATTTTACACTCTTTAAATACATTTGTTTGTTAAGTAAACTGCTAACTAATACCATATTTAATTCAATTTCATATTTTCCTCGCATGCACTGAATTTTATATTATTTTACGTGGTTTTACGTAAGCGAATGTTTTGTTTTAAATTTTTCAACTTCCCAATTTTTTTTACATTGCTGTGGCATGTGGTGCTCAGTTTAAAAAAAAAATCAATTCAATTATTTAGTAATGATTTTAAAAATTAACAATGAGATGAGTTTTGTGCTTCAAACATTTGTTTTGACAACTCACAGGCTAAGGTTGCTATTTTTATATTCAATACTGCGAATGATATATCCCCAGAGTGAAAAAAGGAAAAAACCTTTATTAAAAAAAAATCTTCCACTTTTTAGCTCATTTCAGCACAAATTTTGACCTTATGTGTATTAACCTATTTGATCTTAATTTATTTCAATTATAAATGACAAATATAAACTCTTCGAGTTTCGAGAACGAAGATTTATTTTAAATTAGGAATTAGAAGAACAGGTAATTCAACAAATATGTTTAGCGGTTTTCTTAAAAAAAAAAAAAAAAAACAAAACGCGTTTTTCAACAAATTTCAAATCAAACGAAATTTTCAACTTTATTTGGTTTAGGCTCATCAAAAATTCCTCACATCATTGGATGCCATTTTATTGTTGTCAGAAAAATTTCTCAAAATATGTGTTTTATCTTTTACTATGTTTTTTTCATTTACTATACAGTCGTAGATATAAGCTGCTTATTTCATCTGATGTTCCGTAGTATGATATTCATTGTGTATACACATATACATTCTCTTTTTTCATTTGTAACACTTGTTAATTTATATTTTAATTTGTATAATGTTAAATTGTTTGCTTCATGTTCACGCACTACTCTTTAAAGTTCTTCAGAAGTTGCTTTTTTCATACGTATATATTTTTGACTATTGCTTGATTATTAGTTCAAAGTTTTGGAACACCATAATTACACTCTTTCTCCGTGCTGTACTCTTTTCCTAAAAACAAAATATTTTTCGTCAATAAACGACATGAAATATTTTTTTGTAATCAATTATGATTACATCATAAAAGTATAAGTGAAAATCTTTTATTCGAGGAATCAGCGAAAATCATTAAATTCCTTGTTTTTTTTTTTTTTTTTCTTTTTTTTAATTTTTCTCTCTTCACGCTGTTTGTTCAGTTGTAGTCGTTTAAATGCAATGTCTTCATTATTATTTTACTTTATGATTGCCTATTGTTGATGCACCTTTCAGAATTAGATAAACCAAATGTATAAAACAAGATGAAAATATAAAACATAAAAACAAACAATATAAACACACGAAATGCAGCCTTTAAACTATTCTGAGGAGTGTCAGGACAACGTATATTTTTTTAAAGGATAATAGGGAAATCTCCATCGTAATTTTTTAGTTCTTTTATTATTTCTTTATATCCATTTTGATTTACTTAACTCAAACATCATTGGTTAAAGCTACTACTAGACTTTGCAGATATATGATAATTACTTAAAAACCAAGCAAGGGGAAAAACAAATGACTTAAAAAAAAAAAGTAGCAAAACTCAGAAAAATGAGAAAATAAAAAAAAAAATAAATAAATCCAATTAAAAATGAAAATTTGTTTGCCCTCGAAATTATTTTTTTCCAATTTTTATTTTCTTTTTGTAGAAGATAAAAAAGGAGGTGTTGATCGCAGCACAACTGTAATATCTAAAGAGCCCGAAGGTAAATTATGATATTAAAACCGAACAAAAATAACAAACTCCAAAAAAAAAAAAATACAAGAAGAATTTCTTGACTACTTAATTTTAATTTTTGTTTGTTATTTGTTCGATTTTTTTTTTTTAATTTTTTGTTTTTGTTTATTTTGTTTAACACATATTATTAAGCACGATGAGAACACTAAAACACACACGCTAGTAACAACTTTATCATTTTGTTTCTATTTTTGTCTTTATTTTATTTATTTTTTTTTGTTTCAATGAAACTAATTATATATACTCTATTAAAATCGTAAGGGACAGTCACAAATTTAAAGATTTCTAAATTTTTAAAATAAACAAAAAAAAAAACCTGCAAAACGTGAATGGAACCATTGTTCTAACTTTTCAAATATCTAATATCAAAATTTATAGTCAAGAAATAGATGAATTTATTTACTTAAAATTCATTGGTTATTTCAGGAGTTTAGTTTATTCTTAACTATTCTCTTCGTTTCCTCTTTTGCCTACAAAAATATTTGTTCAATGTTTTTTTTTTAAGAAACAAATTTTTACAAGAAAAAAAAATATTTGGCACTTCTGAAGGCATTTTATTTTTTCAAATACCTTAAAAAAATGCTAGAGATAAAAATATATATCAGAGCAATCGTTATTTACAAAGCACATTATTTGAATATTACATGTTTTATTATGAATAACTATTTTATATACAATACATAGAAACACGGGTAGAATAAAGCCCCAAATCATTATTTTCATATGATATTTTCCAACCGGCGTTTTATATATTTTTTATATGAGATCCGCTCGATATATAAAACCAACGTCTAATTAGCGATAAGCAGCAAAAAAACAGTATTCTTCTACAGATAAGGACAACTTATTATTTTATGGTAAAGCTATCAAAGGCAACGATTTAAATGCTTAGCTTAAATTTAATGTGCCCATAAGCATACTAATTAAATTCATAAAAAAAAAATAATAAAACGTTTCATTAAATAAAAATGTGTGTTACATTTGTGATTTAATTTTTATCCTTGGTAAATTTTGAACAAGGTTAAAATTAAATAATAAACGTCATTTAAACTCCGGTATTTTATATTTATAATTAAGAGTAAAAAACTGCCAGGTCTTAGATAAAAAAAACACATGCTTGTTTTGTCTGATGTTCTATAAACGACTAAAAGAAATCTAATTTTATTTGCTTCATAGATTGGCAAAATATATTACTAGAAAAACTTTATAGGTATTTTATGCCAAGAAACGTACATATTAATGTGTGTTAAAACAATGTGATATGTATTTAATTAACATGAATCCCCATAGAAGTGAAAAAAAAAAAAAGTAAATAAAAACTAGGAGCAATATAGAATTAATGAACAAATCAAAGTTTATATAAACGTAAATGTAAAAATTTAGCACCTGACCTCAGCTTATAACTAAAAAAGGAACTTTGTATCACCACATGGTAATCACCAACAGGCGGCGGTAACAGCAATCTGTCTCCACCTCTGTCGCCAAAGTTGATCAACAATAATATAACTTTGGATACAGCAGGTCAAAATTATTCCACAACTAGCACATCCCAACACCAGAAGTCTGAAGACTCAATTAAAACAAAGCTTTTGTTAACTGGTATGAATAGACCTAGCAGCTCTGGCAATTTATTGCATCCACTTCAAACAGAACAGTGTCAACAGAAACAAGACAACAGTGCTGACAACCACAGCCAAGTAGGCGCATCATTGTTTCAAAGTTTTCAAGGTATGAACATACACAAAAAAAAAAAAAAACAATATAGATTAAAACATCATTAAGATATATATGAACGCAAAGCATCCAATTACGAGAAATCAAAATTGAAGTTTGTATGTAACATCACTCGCTTTCAATATATTCATAAATTTTTGTTATAGTTCTCCCTTATTTAACAAAACACATCAAAAGAACCAAGAATGACAATGAGTGATTAAGATTAAGAATCATCTTGTTACAAATGAGAGTACTGAAATTGCAAGCAACTAACGATATATACAACAAAATAACGCAGTCTAAATTTACATAAACATAAAATATTTTATTTCATTTATTGTTGACTTAAAAAAACAATATCAATATCAGCGTTCTCGACTGCAATAAATAAATACCGATGAACCTCCGTCATTATTTTGTGCATCTCTTCAGGATGGTATGCTGTTATAACAAAAAGAAAGAAGTTTCATTTAATACATGTACTAAGTTTTAAGTGAGACAAATTGGGGTTTCAGTGTATGTACATATTGTATATAATTCTAGGAACGAGCAATAGCTTTTGACCGTTGATGGATAATCTTAACATTTGATAATTTCAGTGAGAATTAGTTATTCTTTGGTTACATATTTTTGAAATTTTCAGTGAACATGAAAATTTATTTTCCTTTGGCTTGTTTCAAAGTTTAAAAAATGAAAATCTGAATTTTTTTTTTTTATAAAACAACAATTTTGAAGCTACTTAGACATTCATATATATAATGTAAGGTCTACGACAAAACAAAATTTAATTGAAGTGTAACAACACAATTTATAAAACATCATATTCAAAAGTCGTTTTTTTTCTGTTTTCTTTTTCCGTTTTCAGATTTTTTACAACGTTTTTGTTGTTTTGTAAAATCTACACATTGAATGAGCATAAGCAGTTTTAGTTCTCATCCGACATAAACAAATTTTTTTTTATTTCATTTTTTTTTTCTTCCATATATGTAACAATGCCTCGGTCACTTTGACAAATCACGCAATCGTGAGTGATACTCATAAAATATGTATTTTGTTTTGTTCAAGATATTCTGCATTATTTGTTCAAGCTTCCAAGGGAAAAGGTCTGCATAAGAATACATATATAAATAAATTTGTGACGAACTAGGTTGCCTCAAGAGTAATATTTATATATATCCACACGCATATACATATCCTCCTAATATACATAGTTATACTTATTAAAATATGTTACAAGTCCTTAATTTATACATGAATGTGAATGATAGGCCAAAAACCTAATAGCAAGCCTATGTAATATATTCCGAAGAAATAAATACGTGAAAGTAATAAGCAAAATTCAAATGGAGTGCTTTGTAAATTAAAATTTAAAAATAATAATAATAATAGCACAATAGAAATTTTGATAGCTCAAATATGTGATATGAAAACACTAAGTTCATTTAGATAAACCAAAATTGATTTTTAAGAAAATATGTAAAAAAAAATGGAAATAATACAATAAGACACATACAAGATCATTCAAAACAAAACTAAAAAGCTGGCATTATTGCTATTATTGCGTGCTAGGCTATCGTGCGCTGGAAGTCGACGATGAAACTGGCGATTCTGGATACAAAACCGACGGTGAGTTTAACTTCAATTGAGTCATAAATAGATAAAAAAAGAAATTATTCAAAAAAAAAAAACAAAGAACCAAAAAACAAATTTGGCGATGGAATAAACAAATACAGGAGTAAAAAACAATTTTTTGTCGGCTAAGCTGAAAACGTTTTAACTGATGGATAGATAATCTTTAAGAATTTATGGTTTTTTCATAGCTTATCTACAAGTTATTCAAAAAAACATGCTTTCCAGAAGGTGTTGATCCCTGAATCTTAATCGGAAACGTTTTCAGCACATGCCATAAAATAATGGAATAGTCAACCTTAAAAAAAAAAGTGTTCACATTTGTTTTATAATATGTTTTCACACAATTAACACACATTTTGTCTTGTCAGTTTTTAAGATTTCAGTGGACGATTAAGTCCCTATGGCTAATTACCAGTTTTACCGTTTAGTTAATAGAGCAAATATTTTGTATGTGTATTACGTAACATCCCTCAGTCCTCAAAATTTACATTGATGTTAGTAGCATCAAACTGTATCCTTATTCTAAAAAAATTTAAAGATTGATGTTATGTAATCTCCAGTTTTCATTAAGATTTCAAAGGCCTTTCTGTTTAACTTAAATATTTTTTCCCATAATTTGAGCATTGAAATGTGATATTAATTAAAATTGCATACAAATCCATCCGTGTCTATATATTATGTTTCGTACTGATGTACATATATGTAAATTTCGATTTTTGTTGCTTCCAAATGAAAATAATTACATAGAGGACTTGCAATTGAATGTTTTTGACAAAACTAGACTACCAGTCCAAACTAAAACCAGCTTAAGTCTCTTGAAAAAAAAAAAAAACGAAATTAAACATTCACATAACAATCGCATTCCGAATTTTTTAGTTATATTTTGCGTTCTTATATCATAATTTGCACTTAAAAATTTTTATATTTTTAATTAGTCTTGAAATGAATAAATATATCCTTGCCATTTAAACACTACTATTGCACAAACTTACAAAAACAAATAATACACAAAGAAAGAACAAATAAAAACAAAAAATAAAAAAAAAAAAACACTTTTCGGTATTAATATAATTCCCTTTTAATTATAAAAAATAAGCTTAAGTTAAAACATTGTACTCTTTTTTATATATTGTTATCCTCCTGAACCGCATACCAAATCAAAACCTAAAACACATATTTGTATGTGCATTTACAAAAATCACGAATCCATAAATTCAAATACAATACAATATTTAAAAAAAAATTGACGTAATACAACGTCGTGCAATATCGAAAAAAAAAACTATTCAAAAAAATAACACAAATATTAGAGATAAGGATTGTATGCCCAGCAAAAGCTTGTCAACAGCTCTCTTCAAATTCTCAGTGTTCAGGTATGTATTTCTTATAAAAAAAATAAAATGAAAATAATTTAGTAAGTCAACTATGTATATAAACTTTCTGTACATAAAACGCACTTGAATTGAGTATTTGCATATGGTACATATACGGATCACTAATTTAAACTTTTAGAGTTGAGGTTTGAGGGGTTCCTCTTTCAAAAAAAGAAAAAACATATGTAAGACTCACTCAAATGAGCAAAATATACAATTCTTAAAAGTTTAAATGTAAAACCACCTCAAAAAAAAAAAAAACCGTATATATACATAATATGTTTATATACATGAGCCCATCAATTATGTACTCAGAAAAGCGTAAAAAAAATTTGAAAAAAGTATATACAGAACCTTATTTTTTGGGCTACTTATTTTTATTTTTGTTTGGATTATCTATTATCACATAAAAAATACTACAAAAACATGTTTATTTTATCCTTTTTCGCTGCACATTGAATGAACGATTTTTTTGTACACTCTTACTTTGATTACTAGAACTAGTATTTTCTATACTAATGTTATCGCTGATATTTTAACGGGGATTGTTATTAAATATTTTTAAGAAATAAATGAATTGGAAAAAACAAACATGAATTATTCTATCGAAGATACAACTTCAATTTCTTGGCATATGTACCAGAGGTCGTCTATCACTGAGTCGACACTGTATAATGTACAAATTTAAAAGTAAACATATTCCAGGAAAAACGAAGACATATCTTTCAAATTTTTTAGCTAGCACAAAAATAATTCGTTCTTAATAAAATTGTTTAATCCATGCTTTAGTTGTAGTAAAGAAATATATTTTATTCATTCCAGCGTTAAATTTAGTGTGATTTTTTGTGTGTGCTGTTATTTGTTGTTATACTATAATTATTATTAATATTTTAATTTTATTAAAATTAAATCAATATAGCACAATGTACATATACATACACATTTATATATGTATGTATGTTTATACTATGAGGCAACCTTAATCGTCGAATGAAATTTTATTACGTTTTTTTTTTTTTTATTCCAAACATGCTTGACTAATAAAAAAGTGTGACACACAAATATTTTTTTTTCCTTTACCAGAGTGATTAATATTTTCTTCATTTAAGCATATCATGCGTAAAAAATAATCCATATGCCCTTTTTGAGTATTTGATTTAAATATATTGTCCCAATTCAAAAAGCTTATTATACTATACGAAGAAAATAATAATAATAGTTCACCGTATTTTAAATCCTGTTACAAATAGGAACCTTTTTTTGATTTTTTTTTTTTTCCTCAACTCGCTTGATTCTGTATATATTATATATAATGATCGCACAATCTGATTTAATTGTTTTTTTTTTTAAAAAGATTATTTAAATATTTCACATAATAATATAAATCAAGATTTTTATTCACAATTGACAACAAAATATTTTAAATAAATTGCACCATTTAAAATACTTAGCCTGGCCGCATGTAGTAGAAAGAGTGTTAATATGCTATCATTACATTATACTATATTATTTATATTATTTGCAGTACAACACATTCGGTTTGTGTGTTAAAGCAGTTACAAAAATATTTACAAAAAAAAAATCAGACCGTGCGATCAATTTGACATTTCTTTTAGATATAAAAATTACTAACACATTAAAAACAAAAAAAAAACATAATGAGTACAATAAAATTTACATGCAATAAGGCGTGTCACCATTAAAACTATAAATGATTGAAGGTATTTCTAATATATACCTACCCAAATAGTTCACATTAGTAAAGTACAAAATATCAAAACAAAATCCTAACAAATTTTATTATCTTTCATATTGAGTTGATTAACTTAGTTAATTAATTTAACATACTCAAAATGTGTTTTGTTCTCTTTTTGTGTTTTTTTTATCCATACAACCTGCAACAATTTGATAATAAAACCTATACTACGCAGCACGTCGACAGGAAATTATTAAAATTACGGAACAACTCATCGAGGCTATAAATAGTGGAGATTTCGATGGTTATACGTAAGCCATTTAAATTTTACTCTATATTCTCAAACAATTCCCTTAATAATGCATTGTTTTGTTTTCTTTAAAGAAAAATCTGTGACCCTCACCTAACTGCATTTGAACCAGAAGCATTGGGTAATCTAGTTGAAGGAATCGACTTTCATAAGTTTTACTTTGAAAACGGTAATTATAAGATTTTTTTTTTTATCATTTTTATCATTTCATTTCATGTCATGTGTACCCATACAGTTTTGGGCAAGAACTGCAAGGCCATTAATACAACTATACTAAATCCTCATGTTCACTTGTTGGGAGAGGATGCAGCATGCATTGCATACGTACGCTTAACGCAGTACATTGATAAGTAAGTTTTAAGAGAATACATTTGTTCTTTTCATTTCAATTAAAATGTAAAATGTACAAAATAAACAGGCAAGGTCATGCTCATACACATCAGTCTGAAGAGACTCGCGTGTGGCACAAACGTGACAGTAAATGGCAAAACGTCCACTTTCACAGGAGTGCATCAGGAAAAATTAGCGGTGCAACCACATTTGATTTCATAAATCAACAAAAATAAATTTCGTTATTTACACAGTATAGAATTGTCGATTATTTAAATTTGTTTGTACTACATTTAACTTTAATATAAACGAAAAAAAGAAAAATTAACAACAAACAAACAAACAAAGGAGCTGATAAACATTGTTCGTACTTCATTTAACACCAAACACTCAGATTTTACGATCACATAAATTTTCTCATGTACACATAAAAAAAACTTTTTCATTCTCATAAAAGAATATAAATCACTCGAGTTAAATATGACACACATAGTGTTTATTTCTACTATTTAAAAAAAAAAAAGCAAAAAAACTATAAACAAAAAACAAATTTAACAACATTTACTAATAAAAAAAACTCAAAAAAACAAATATTACTTCTGTTTAGTTAATTCAAAAAAAAAAAAAAAAACAAACATGTTGTATTTAAGAGCAAATTGAAGTACTGAGAAAACTTAAGAAGAAAAAAAATATATATATAAAAAATTAATAATAATAATTATAATAATTCTTTATACTACTTTGAATGCTTCATGACAAACTCACAAATATTTCTGAAATAAATAAATAAATAGAGAAATTTATGTATTATTTTTTTTTACATCAAAATGCTAGGAGACATAAGAGTCGAACCCATTTATCTAATATTGAACAAAATAAGAACCTAATTCGAAGTACTTTAATGTTAATATAAAAAAAAAAAGCATAGCATAGTTTCTATGACACAATATTTTTTGTATATAAGTTAACACGGAGATGTTTAAAGAGACACATTGCTTGCCAATGGAAAAGTATAAACAAATCTGTACCACAAAAAAAAAATATATATATATAATGACATGAAACCTAAACCAAATCAGAAAATGATTATATATAAATTAATATTCAAAGAAAAACAAAAAAAATAATAAAAACAATTAAAATAATAATTCTTTATTCACTTCTTTGTTATCGTTATAACTTATTTATAAAAAAAAAATAAACAAAACCAAAATTAGACAAGTATAAGGCTATATTTAAATAATTAAAAGAAAAATAAGAAGTAATTAACTTACTTGTTAGTAAATGAAAATAAACAATAACTAAAAATATAAATGGAAAAAAAAAGCAAAACACAAAATACTAAAACTTATTCTTTAATCGAATTTTTCAAAACTATTTTTGCTTAAAATAAATATTTAAAACTAAAAACAAGAAAAACAAAATATTTATTAACTAAGCAAAGATGTGTAATCTTTTTTCAAAATTGAAATAAATAGTTATATAATGAAAAAAGAGTGTATGTATGTATTCTGATATGTGTATATATTATATATATGCATGCAAGTGTGTATGTGCATTTATATCTATATACACATATCCATACATGCACATAATTATAAAGTATATTCACAGGGTTGTTAATGGTAAATACTAATTCATTGTTGTGATTGTTATTATTGTTGTTTTTTGGTCTAATACAAGCCCTGACATACATGTACTTGTATATGGAAACTCAAACGTTATAAACTTTTTGAAGATTCACTAAGAAAACTAAATTTTAATATTTCCTTTTTAATCAAAGCAAATTCATTGCTTATTTATAATTCAGAAATCAAATTGAAAAATGTGCATTGATGTCAGGAGTAAAATTTAAAAAAAAAAAAAAAAAAAAAAAGTTTTCGACGACAAATAAATTTTCGGCATAATAAAATCTAAGCTTGAAGTTAAAGAATACCGTGCTCATCGATCTACCCACTTTGATTTGTAATATTTATAATTTTTTGAAGAATTCAATGTCACCGTTTTAAATCACACGCTACAACAGGCCATTAAATAAGCATTTATTTTTCAACTCCGTTCCACTTTCAAAGAAAATAGGAAACAAATTTCAAAAGACAGACAAAATTGAAAAGAAAACTTTAAGAGTCAATCTCTTTTAAAAAAAAAAAATGGTTGTGCCTTAAAGAATTTCCCAATTGATATGTAAAAGAATTATCTATTCATAAAATACAAATACAAGGGTGATATGTGCGCGGTAAATGGGGCATTTTCAATTATTTTCAACGCAACCCTATGCTTAAAACAATTCAAAAAAAAAAAAATTAATATTTAAAACGAAACTATTATCCCAAAGCATCTTAATAATAAGATGTTTGCCAAATTCTCACAAAAAAAAAATTAAATTCTTTCTTTTCTTCAAAAAAATAAAAAAATAATAACAAAAAAAATACTTTTCAGTAAACATAATATTTAAAGAAACATTTTATAAATCTAATGCACATACCTATTCTTACTTTAGTTCCAATTTGTATCTTTTTTTTAGAATATTTGTAAAGATGAAATAAATATGAAGTAGATATTGAAAAAGAATACAACTTTAATATATTCATAAGTAATCATATAAATGGACAACACTTCTATACACAAGTTTAACTAGATAAAATTTAATATGGAGATAGACTTTTAATTTTTAGTTAGCTTATCCAAATTTTTATGTATCGAAGAGCTGAAAAATACATAAGCAAATTCTAACATGATTAAATTAAAAAAAAAAAAAACAAATGATCAAACCAATGAAACCTTTAGATTATATAAAAAAATGTACATTGTTGCATCATTGCTTCAAGTTAAATGTAAATGATTATACATTTAGTTAAATTTTTTACTTGTTCTTATTATCATATGAATTATTTTTCTTACTATAATACCTAATGCATTTTTTTTCCAATCATTACTAAGAACTGTAAAGAAAAAAGCTATGACTGTTTTGTTTTCGATTTTAAAGCTACCTTTTGGAAGTTTCCCCCCTAAACCTTAAAGCCAGAGTAGCTTCTTTCGTTTTCCCCAACCGAATTTAATTGTTTGAATTTATTTCTTATATTAAGTTAACGCTGGTAGAAGACATGTAATACATTACTTACTTCTATGCGACAATGCTATGAATCAAAATAAAATCAAATTTATTTTATCAATTAAAGAACAAGCTATAAATGATATGTGTGAACAGGTATCGATGTGCCGGTTAATTGAGAAAGAACAAATTTAAAATTTCTTTTATTTTCTAAAGCCAGCAATGATCGTTACTGTGCGTTAGCTTTTATATACATACTAGTATATTATATCCGAACACAAGACATTTGTTCAAGTACAGAGTTGTAGATTTGTATTATCTTTTTAATGCATGTTATTCTAATAAATTTATTTTTTGAATGTTCCCATATTATAAAATGTCTAGTCAATGTTAATTAACTACACTAAATGTTAAAGTGCGAGAGCAGACTGTTAAATGCTTTTACACATTGTCTCGAATATATTAAAAAAAAAAAAAAAAAAGAAAAAACAAAAAAATCTGATGCAACCTACTTGTTCTAAATATATATATAGTTAAACTAAAATATTTATTTGTAACTATTGTTATAGTTGTTTTTTTTTTTTTTTTACTTTGCATTTTTTACTTTTTAAGACTCCTCTCCCTAACCAGCCTGATTTGTTGCTATGTGTTTAAAAGAATCGATTGTTTGTATTTTTATGTATTTATATATTTGTATTTAATATAAATTGGTATTTATAAATTTTTAAATACACACATAAATTGTATTTGCTTAGCTGTGTTTTATTATATTCTTTACCGAACAGTAACTGTTTAATGAAAGACGAATTTAATATTAATTTATAAATTTAAAAAGAAAAAAAAAAAACAAAAATGAAACTTACATTTTTTAAAAACACAAAACATATTGCGCAACGTAATGGAAACTATAAAAAAAATTTTAGCTAAAAATTTCAAACAAAATATTAAACTTATTCGTACAATTTTATAAATACCCTTAGTTTAGCGAAAATGAAGCAACTAATTTACGAAATATTGTGTGTGTTTGTACTTATTTAAATGTATATATGGCGTAACTCAAGCAAAGGAAAAACAAATAAATAAATTATTATATCATATTTTGGTGTCCACCCTATTCTTTGTGTTCGTTTTCGATATTTAACATAAATATATGACTTAATTGAATGCCTCCACATTTTTTTTTTTTTTTTATGAATTTCAAATTTGTTCATGTAAATAAAAAGAACTCTTAATAATTAAATTACAATAGGACAAGAATTAATAAATAAATCAATATTTGAATTTTAAACTACTATACTTGTGCTTATGACAATTGGGAGGCCAATCAAACCCGGGAATGGATGAAAACCATTCAATTCTTATTTACTATCCTTTCGAATTTCTTGGAAAGAGTGAGTAGCTTACCATTTTAACCTGCCCATCCTCATAACCGGGCTAGAAGAAATCAGTTCCAGATCATAACCGTCCTTCCACGCACTTACTGACTATCTTTTTTTTCTCTGTACGATTAGTCTTTTAGCGACAAGATATATTCCTACACAGCCAACGAATCTCTTTCAACTCAAGCAATTTTACAAAACAATTCTTTATACTTCAGTCAAAAGTTTTTTAAATTAGAGAAGAAAATAATCAAAGTCAAAATTACATTTTTATTTTTTTTTTATTTTAATAGGAATGTAAAAGTGTATAGATTTACATTAATACGATAATATAATATGCATTATATTTTCTTTACATGCATAATTAAATTTGTGCAATACAGTTTTACGACAATTGTAGTTATACAACATCTAATTGAAAATTCGGGAAAGTTATGGCAAGTATTCAGTGTACAATAAGAATACATTTCTAAAAGCTGATTATGAATAGGAGAATACTATATGATTTTTTTTTTTTGTTTTAGATTTTTAAATAAACACATGAAAACCTTTTAAACCAAAAGGTTGAATCTTAAATTTATAAATCACAAAATGTTTTAAATACTCAATGGAAAAAAGAAAAGCGCATTTTTTTTTTGGAATGTAATATATGATAGTTCTGTTAATATGTTGCGCGACAAAAAAAAACTAATGGAATAATAATTACAATTCGGTAGTCATACGATTAGTTAGCATTTGAACACGTTTGGCATTGCAACTTTTACACAACACATGATCATCAAGAGGATAACATCCTCGTCCTTCTGCCTCAGAAGAGAGAAGCAATCCACAGTCCTATTGTAATAAATTGCCAAGAGAGTGAAAAAATACGAAAAAAATAAGCTTCAAATTTTTACCTCGCATTTGTAGCACTCAAAATGGAAGCTTCTGTCGAGCGCAACTACCCGAACGGTTTCCTCCTGACCAGGCTCTGGCATTATAGGTAGCTTACACACACAACAACGGGGTGCAAACTTCCTATTTTCATAATGGAAAAACAATATAAAACTGATAGAAAAAGATGTGAATCAATTTTACTTATGAAAATCAGCTATGCAATAGTTCTGATTAGTAGCATCGACAGTAAACGGTATTCCATCCAAACTATTGCCACAAACAACACACGTAAAGCACTGTGGATGATATGGCTTGCCTGTGGCACGAAGAATCCGCTCTAAGATCGGTTTCATGCAAACGGAACATTTCTCCAGTGTGTTTAAGTAGTCGACTTCACAGTATGGCTTTCCATCCAGGGCATAGAATGGTTTGCCTTGCAAATTTATCTGGCATTGGGAACATGTGAAGCATGCAATGTGATAGATTTGATCCATGGCAGTGCATCCGGAATTTTCACCAACAACACGTTCATTGCATGCCACACAAATCCCTTGGAAATAAATTAAGATTAGCTGATATTAATTTTTTTTTTGAAAGTTATTAATTTACCAAAACTATCCGAATCACTATTGGCGTCCATCGAATGAACTAGAAGGTCTGTAAGAGCTTCTACTTCCGTCTCTTTATGGCTTTGTAACTTGCCGTTGCCGTTCGACGGCCCTAATGGTGTTCCAACATTCGAATTATTTCCCACACCTTCAACACTATTTCCCGTATTCTCAGCTTCTGATACTTGAGGACTATTAACGTACGATGTGTACGGTAGATAATTCGAACGTGAGGATAATTGACTCGGTGGTCGTGGATTGATTGGCTCATAAATCGACTCATAGGTTGAGGAACCCTTTGAAAACAACAAAAATAGGCAACAAGAATAAGAAAATTGGGTGTTAAAATTAGCGATAACGACATTGATCATGATTGGATTATTCCGGCTTATGGTCCATTTGTTAATAAATGTATATGTGTACCTGTGAAGAACTGCCATAACCATAATAATCCGAAGAGGATTGGCTGAAGCTCTGCTGAAATTAGTTGTTAGTTGTTTTTTTTTAAAGCACGCAAGAACCAATTATATGATTATAACGAATGCGATTGGATCCCAGTAAAAAAACGAAACAAAATGATACAATTGGGATAAAGGACATTTACCTGTGAGCTTGGGCTTCCGTAAGTACTATAATCGTTATGATGATAAATCATATTTATGTAAGTTTGCTGCTGTTCAGCGGATGGGCAGCCAGACAGTCCAGCCTGCTGGATCGATGGGCTATCAGAATTGTTCACACCCGCTCCATTGATGGCCTTTGCGGAGGCATTCACCCCGTATGTTGACATTGGATACGGCAGTTTCGGGTAAATGTCCGTGGCACGACGGAGCTCGCTGTAGGACGAACTTACAGGACTTGGCGGTGGCGGAATGTCATCGTCCTGGGCAGTGCATTGGCTTAAATACTCAGACGGATCGGTTATGCTCAACGCGGAGGACATCTCCAGCGGTGGCGGCGGTGGCAGGTCATCGACTTTGTGAAGAAAAAAGAGAATGCCTACGTGTGCTATTCATAAACAGTGTACACATTACCATTGTTTCCATAATGCACATTGCTGTAGACAAAATTCTCTCCCGATGGGTTATCTGCATTCATGAACGACTGCGGCTTATGGCTCATATTACTGTACACATTCGAGGTCTTGTTGAGTTTGTGGTTGTCGAAGGTTTGCGACGGCAAAAGTGCTGACGAAGATGCGCTCGACGACGATCGCAAGTTTGTGTATGCAACTGAATTTCCCCCCTGTGGATTGCCATCATTCCCACTCAAGAACGAAGCAGACGATAGCTTCGGAACAGCATTACTCTGGAGTAGTCCTTTTTTCTCTAGTTGTTTCTTATGATGTTCCAAAGCTTCCAGCTGCTGGTCAAGAATTGCTGGATTATCCAGAGTGACCTTATTGTTGCTGTAAATGTGGTGGGCAGCATAGTTTGGTTGTTTTCGATGCAATAGTGTTATAGCAGGTCCTGGGGAAATGATCGGCTTTGCTGCTAGGGTTCTTTGTTTTGTGTCCTTAACAACAGAATCACTCTGCAAACGTTTAGAATACAAAGGTTCACATGTTTGTCTTACAACCATACTTTGTGGTACCTAAGACGAACAAAACGTTCACAGGGGAAAAGTATAAAAAAAAATGAACAAAAAACAAAAAAAAAAAAATAAAGAATTTACAAACAAATAAAAATTGAAATAAAATAAAAACCTCTGGGAACTTGGAACTCTTTTTGTTCGGCTTTGGGGGTACAGCAGGTCCGATTCTTTTAGGGCTTACATCGATAGGAGAAAATTTCTCTGCAGTAGATGCTGCGTCGTAAATATTTGGGGAACCTGCACACACCCTGGGCGACAGTGGGTAGCTATTTATGAGTTTCAATTTGGCTAGTTGTTCGTCTAAAGGATCCATTGTCTTAATACACTAAAATTCACTTAAACAAATTCTTTATTCTTCGTCTTTTTCCCAACGTTTACTAAAAAAAAAATAAGAGAATTGTATTAAGCGCTGCGCTTAGCAAATTCAACTACAACGATGGGGTACATAACTCAACTACCAGACGACAAAGCTCCCACTTTTTATTTTCGAGTCGGTATCAAATAGTACTTTAGAGTGTGAATGAAATCTATCGACTGAATATGCGAAGTTAAAACTTTCTTTTTTTTTGCCTAGTAGCTCATGCAAATCATTGATTCTTACTTTTTCAGATTCTATACAACGAAAAAAATTGTTTGCCTCCATAAAAATGTTTTTGTTTAGCCGAGACAGGTGAGAAAGGTAGTATATTAAATGCTTTTTGTTATTACTGTCTTACCTCTTCAATTCGATGTCATTCAACTTGTCAAAACGTAATCATATTATCCGTCCCTATTCAACATACATAGCACATTCGGTGTGTCAGTTTGGTTGGGAAAAAAAAATAAAGTAAGAATTGAATTGTTAAATTATGAGTAATTACACTTCCAATATTGAAAGTATTTTATATTTTACGAAATCTTACGTTTAGTAATCTTCAAATTATTTCTAGTAGCTTCAAGAAATTAGAAGAAATTTAACAATAAGTACATCATAGTGCTGCCGTCATCACTACTTGTCATTTAAGAAGATAAATATTCGTGTTAGAATCACTTTAATATATGTCAAGGAGTGTTGTTAGAAAAACTATTAAAAAATGTCTTCGTCGGCGATATACGTGCTTGATGTTAAGGGAAAGGTATAAAATATGTTCTCGTGATAGCAGCAAACTAAATTGTTATTGATTTATTTATTAAAGGTGCTGATTTCCCGTAACTATCGTGGCGATATTGACATGTCGGTCATTGATAAGTTCATGCCGCTCCTAATGGAACGTGAAGAAGAAGGCTTGATAACGCCTATCCTCCAGATGCCTGAGTGCACTTTTGCTTATATTAAAACTAATAATTTGTACATTGTGTCAACAACTCGAAAAAATGCAAATATAGCCTTAATATTTGTATTTCTGCATAAAATAGCCCATGTGTTTGTTGAGTACTTTAAAGAACTTGAAGAAGAGAGTATTAGAGATAACTTTGTTGTTATATACGAGCTTCTGGATGAACTAATAGATTTTGGATACCCACAAACAACTGATAGCAAGATCCTTCAAGAGTACATAACACAGGAGGGCCATAAACTTGAGATCCAGCCGAGAATACCAATGGCGGTGACAAATGCAGTGTCCTGGCGTTCCGAAGGCATTAAATATCGAAAAAATGAAGTTTTCTTGGATGTAATTGAATCTGTGAACTTGTTAGCTAATGCCAACGGCAATGTTTTACGTAGTGAGATAGTTGGTGCAATAAAGATGAGAGTTTATCTGTCTGGGATGCCAGAGCTTCGGCTGGGTTTAAACGACAAAGTTCTTTTTGAGAGTACGGGGCGTGGCAAATCGAAATCTGTTGAATTAGAGGATGTCAAATTTCATCAATGCGTTAGGCTATCTCGATTTGAAAACGATCGTACTATTTCATTCATTCCACCTGATGGCGAGTTCGAACTTATGTCCTATCGTTTGAATACGCATGTGAGTAAAACCTAACGAAACAGAAAAGACCACAAATGGTGGCGAATTCTAAACTATTTATTCCTTTGTTAAAGGTTAAGCCATTAATATGGATAGAATCGGTAATTGAGCGGCATGCTCATAGTCGCGTCGAATACATGATAAAGGCCAAATCACAATTTAAGCGTCGCTCTACTGCGAACAATGTAGAAATTGTAATACCAGTTCCAGGAGATGCAGATTCCCCAAAATTTAAGACATCCATCGGCAGTGTCAAATACGCTCCTGAGCAGAACGCTATAACATGGACTATAAAATCATTTCCGGTAATCAGAAATTCTAAAAAGTTAAATGGCATGATTACATTTTTTTTTAATTTTTTTTTAGGGTGGTAAAGAATATTTAATGCGTGCTCATTTTGGTCTACCTAGTGTAGAATGTGAGGACACAGAAGGAAAACCACCGATTCAAGTCAAATTTGAAATTCCATACTTCACGACATCTGGAATACAGGCAAGTTATAGCATAAAAAAAATTAATATATAAATTAATTTGTTTAATTATAACATTGCACTTTGGTAACGCAACACATTCCAACCCATTCCGTACACAGAAAAATACCAACAGTTGGCAATACTACCCTAACTATAGTGAAAATACAATCATTAACTTTTGAATAAAAATGCAATTATTCACTCATTCCTGAAAAATAAGGAAAGATTTTTGCGTGAACACATCAGGACACATATCCCCATCGATCTGCATACTTATTTTTTCATAAAAATTTTTCATTGAAAAAGTTGAAATTGTGCACAACATCAGGCCAAAAAATGGAGTGAATTCATATATGACTTCACTGCATTTTTTCCGGGTTTCGATGGCACTTTTGCAAACTTTAAAAATTGTGCGATTCTTGGGTAGTTTATGTGCGGCTTTTGTAGATTGGATGTGTTTCACATGAGAACAATCAATATTGAGGGTCTAGCATCCTCATAATTGAAAATTAAGCAATAAATAAAATTTTTAATTCACTAGTCAACACGTAAAATCGTAATTGTTTTTCTGGCAACACCCCATCCTCCAACACAGTGTATTAATGGTCACGAATGCATGGTTGGCAATACTTCTCTCGCTATGAAGAACATGAAGCCATGTATTTGTTTTTTTTTTATTATTTAAAAAATGCAATCACTCAGTCATTCATGAAAAATAAGAAGAGATTTTTGCATCAACTCATCAGAACACATATTCGCATCGATCTGCATACTTAGTTTTTCTTAAAAATGATTTTTCAGAATAGCCACCAATGGCTAGCTCGCCATGATGAAAATGCAATTTTAACTTTTTAATAAAAATGCAATTATTCACTCATTTCTGGAAAATAAGGAAAGATTTTTGCGTGAACACATCAGGACACATATCCCCATCGATCTGCATACTTATTTTTTCATAAAAATTTTTCATTGAAAAAGTTGAAATTGTGCACAACATCAGGCCAAAAAATGGAGTGAATTCATATATGACTTCACTGCATTTTTTCCGGGTTTCGATGGCACTTTTGCAAACTTTAAAAATTGTGCGATTCTTGGGTAGTTTATGTGCGGCTTTTGTAGATTGGATGTGTTTCACATGAGAACAATCAATATTGAGGGTCTAGCATCCTCATAATTGAAAATTAAGCAATAAATAAAATTTTTAATTCACTAGTCAACACGTAAAATCGTAATTGTTTTTCTGGCAACACCCCATCCTCCAACACAGTGTATTAATGGTCACGAATGCATGGTTGGCAATACTTCTCTCGCTATGAAGAACATGAAGCTATGTATTTGTTTTTTTTTTATTATTTAAAAAATGCAATCACTCAGTCATTCATGAAAAATAAGAAGAGATTTTTGCATCAACTCATCAGAACACATATTCGCATCGATCTGCATACTTAGTTTTTCTTAAAAATGATTTTTCAGAATAGCCACCAATGGCTAGCTCGCCATGATGAAAATGCAATTTTAACTTTTTAATAAAAATGCAATTATTCACTCATTTCTGAAAAATAAGGAAAGATTTTTGCGTGAACACATCAGGACACATATCCCCATCGATCTGCATACTTATTTTTTCATAAAAATTTTTCATTGAAAAAGTTGAAATTGTGCACAACATCAGGCCAAAAAATGGAGTGAATTCATATATGACTTCACTGCATTTTTTCCGGGTTTCGATGGCACTTTTGCAAACTTTAAAAATTGTGCGATTCTTGGGTAGTTTATGTGCGGCTTTTGTAGATTGGATGTGTTTCACATGAGAACAATCAATATTGAGGGTCTAGCATCCTCATAATTGAAAATTAAGCAATAAATAAAATTTTTAATTCACTAGTCAACACGTAAAATCGTAATTGTTTTTCTGGCAACACCCCATCCTCCAACACAGTGTATTAATGGTCACGAATGCATGGTTGGCAATACTTCTCTCGCTATGAAGAACATGAAGCTATGTATTTGTTTTTTTTTTATTATTTAAAAAATGCAATCACTCAGTCATTCATGAAAAATAAGAAGAGATTTTTGCATCAACTCATCAGAACACATATTCGCATCGATCTGCATACTTAGTTTTTCTTAAAAATGATTTTTCAGAATAGCCACCAATGGCTAGCTCGCCATGATGAAAATGCAATTTTAACTTTTTAATAAAAATGCAATTATTCACTCATTTCTGAAAAATAAGGAAAGATTTTTGCGTGAACACATCAGGACACATATCCCCATCGATCTGCATACTTATTTTTTCATAAAAATTTTTCATTGAAAAAGTTGAAATTGTGCACAACATCAGGCCAAAAAATGGAGTGAATTCATATATGACTTCACTGCATTTTTTCCGGGTTTCGATGGCACTTTTGCAAACTTTAAAAATTGTGCGATTCTTGGGTAGTTTATGTGCGGCTTTTGTAGATTGGATGTGTTTCACATGAGAACAATCAATATTGAGGGTCTAGCATCCTCATAATTGAAAATTAAGCAATAAATAAAATTTTTAATTCACTAGTCAACACGTAAAATCGTAATTGTTTTTCTGGCAACACCCCATCCTCCAACACAGTGTATTAATGGTCACGAATGCATGGTTGGCAATACTTCTCTCGCTATGAAGAACATGAAGCTATGTATTTGTTTTTTTTTTATTATTTAAAAAATGCAATCACTCAGTCATTCATGAAAAATAAGAAGAGATTTTTGCATCAACTCATCAGAACACATATTCGCATCGATCTGCATACTTAGTTTTTCTTAAAAATGATTTTTCAGAATAGCCACCAATGGCTAGCTCGCCATGATGAAAATGCAATTTTAACTTTTTAATAAAAATGCAATTATTCACTCATTTCTGAAAAATAAGGAAAGATTTTTGCGTGAACACATCAGGACACATATCCCCATCGATCTGCATACTTATTTTTTCATAAAAATTTTTCATTGAAAAAGTTGAAATTGTGCACAACATCAGGCCAAAAAATGGAGTGAATTCATATATGACTTCACTGCATTTTTTCCGGGTTTCGATGGCACTTTTGCAAACTTTAAAAATTGTGCGATTCTTGGGTAGTTTATGTGCGGCTTTTGTAGATTGGATGTGTTTCACATGAGAACAATCAATATTGAGGGTCTAGCATCCTCATAATTGAAAATTAAGCAATAAATAAAATTTTTAATTCACTAGTCAACACGTAAAATCGTAATTGTTTTTCTGGCAACACCCCATCCTCCAACACAGTGTATTAATGGTCACGAATGCATGGTTGGCAATACTTCTCTCGCTATGAAGAACATGAAGCTATGTATTTGTTTTTTTTTTATTATTTAAAAAATGCAATCACTCAGTCATTCATGAAAAATAAGAAGAGATTTTTGCATCAACTCATCAGAACACATATTCGCATCGATCTGCATACTTAGTTTTTCTTAAAAATGATTTTTCAGAATAGCCACCAATGGCTAGCTCGCCATGATGAAAATGCAATTTTAACTTTTTAATAAAAATGCAATTATTCACTCATTTCTGAAAAATAAGGAAAGATTTTTGCGTGAACACATCAGGACACATATCCCCATCGATCTGCATACTTATTTTTTCATAAAAATTTTTCATTGAAAAAGTTGAAATTGTGCACAACATCAGGCCAAAAAATGGAGTGAATTCATATATGACTTCACTGCATTTTTTCCGGGTTTCGATGGCACTTTTGCAAACTTTAAAAATTGTGCGATTCTTGGGTAGTTTATGTGCGGCTTTTGTAGATTGGATGTGTTTCACATGAGAACAATCAATATTGAGGGTCTAGCATCCTCATAATTGAAAATTAAGCAATAAATAAAATTTTTAATTCACTAGTCAACACGTAAAATCGTAATTGTTTTTCTGGCAACACCCCATCCTCCAACACAGTGTATTAATGGTCACGAATGCATGGTTGGCAATACTTCTCTCGCTATGAAGAACATGAAGCCATGTATTTGTTTTTTTTTTATTATTTAAAAAATGCAATCACTCAGTCATTCATGAAAAATAAGAAGAGATTTTTGCATCAACTCATCAGAACACATATTCGCATCGATCTGCATACTTAGTTTTTCTTAAAAATGATTTTTCAGAATAGCCACCAATGGCTAGCTCGCCATGATGAAAATGCAATTTTAACTTTTTAATAAAAATGCAATTATTCACTCATTTCTGAAAAATAAGGAAAGATTTTTGCGTGAACACATCAGGACACATATCCCCATCGATCTGCATACTTATTTTTTCATAAAAATTTTTCATTGAAAAAGTTGAAATTGTGCACAACATCAGGCCAAAAAATGGAGTGAATTCATATATGACTTCACTGCACTTTTTCCGGGTTTCGATGGCACTTTTGCAAACTTTAAAAATTGTGCGATTCTTGGGTAGTTTATGTGCGGCTTTTGTAGATTGGATGTGTTTCACATGAGAACAATCAATATTGAGGGTCTAGCATCCTCATAATTGAAAATTAAGCAATAAATAAAATTTTTAATTCACTAGTCAACACGTAAAATCGTAATTGTTTTTCTGGCAACACCCCATCCTCCAACACAGTGTATTAATGGTCACGAATGCATGGTTGGCAATACTTCTCTCGCTATGAAGAACATGAAGCCATGTATTTGTTTTTTTTTTATTATTTAAAAAATGCAATCACTCAGTCATTCATGAAAAATAAGAAGAGATTTTTGCATCAACTCATCAGAACACATATTCGCATCGATCTGCATACTTAGTTTTTCTTAAAAATGATTTTTCAGAATAGCCACCAATGGCTAGCTCGCCATGATGAAAATGCAATTTTAACTTTTTAATAAAAATGCAATTATTCACTCATTTCTGGAAAATAAGGAAAGATTTTTGCGTGAACACATCAGGACACATATCCCCATCGATCTGCATACTTATTTTTTCATAAAAATTTTTCATTGAAAAAGTTGAAATTGTGCACAACATCAGGCCAAAAAATGGAGTGAATTCATATATGACTTCACTGCATTTTTTCCGGGTTTCGATGGCACTTTTGCAAACTTTAAAAATTGTGCGATTCTTGGGTAGTTTATGTGCGGCTTTTGTAGATTGGATGTGTTTCACATGAGAACAATCAATATTGAGGGTCTAGCATCCTCATAATTGAAAATTAAGCAATAAATAAAATTTTTAATTCACTAGTCAACACGTAAAATCGTAATTGTTTTTCTGGCAACACCCCATCCTCCAACACAGTGTATTAATGGTCACGAATGCATGGTTGGCAATACTTCTCTCGCTATGAAGAACATGAAGCCATGTATTTGTTTTTTTTTTATTTTTTAAAAAATGCAATCACTCAGTCATTCATGAAAAATAAGAAGAGATTTTTGCATCAACTCATCAGAACACATATTCGCATCGATCTGCATACTTAGTTTTTCTTAAAAATGATTTTTCAGAATAGCCACCAATGGCTAGCTCGCCATGATGAAAATGCAATTTTAACTTTTTAATAAAAATGCAATTATTCACTCATTTCTGGAAAATAAGGAAAGATTTTTGCGTGAACACATCAGGACACATATCCCCATCGATCTGCATACTTATTTTTTCATAAAAATTTTTCATTGAAAAAGTTGAAATTGTGCACAACATCAGGCCAAAAAATGGAGTGAATTCATATATGACTTCACTGCATTTTTTCCGGGTTTCGATGGCACTTTTGCAAACTTTAAAAATTGTGCGATTCTTGGGTAGTTTATGTGCGGCTTTTGTAGATTGGATGTGTTTCACATGAGAACAATCAATATTGAGGGTCTAGCATCCTCATAATTGAAAATTAAGCAATAAATAAAATTTTTAATTCACTAGTCAACACGTAAAATCGTAATTGTTTTTCTGGCAACACCCCATCCTCCAACACAGTGTATTAATGGTCACGAATGCATGGTTGGCAATACTTCTCTCGCTATGAAGAACATGAAGCTATGTATTTGTTTTTTTTTTATTATTTAAAAAATGCAATCACTCAGTCATTCATGAAAAATAAGAAGAGATTTTTGCATCAACTCATCAGAACACATATTCGCATCGATCTGCATACTTAGTTTTTCTTAAAAATGATTTTTCAGAATAGCCACCAATGGCTAGCTCGCCATGATGAAAATGCAATTTTAACTTTTTAATAAAAATGCAATTATTCACTCATTTCTGAAAAATAAGGAAAGATTTTTGCGTGAACACATCAGGACACATATCCCCATCGATCTGCATACTTATTTTTTCATAAAAATTTTTCATTGAAAAAGTTGAAATTGTGCACAACATCAGGCCAAAAAATGGAGTGAATTCATATATGACTTCACTGCATTTTTTCCGGGTTTCGATGGCACTTTTGCAAACTTTAAAAATTGTGCGATTCTTGGGTAGTTTATGTGCGGCTTTTGTAGATTGGATGTGTTTCACATGAGAACAATCAATATTGAGGGTCTAGCATCCTCATAATTGAAAATTAAGCAATAAATAAAATTTTTAATTCACTAGTCAACACGTAAAATCGTAATTGTTTTTCTGGCAACACCCCATCCTCCAACACAGTGTATTAATGGTCACGAATGCATGGTTGGCAATACTTCTCTCGCTATGAAGAACATGAAGCCATGTATTTGTTTTTTTTTTATTTTTTAAAAAATGCAATCACTCAGTCATTCATGAAAAATAAGAAGAGATTTTTGCATCAACTCATCAGAACACATATTCGCATCGATCTGCATACTTAGTTTTTCTTAAAAATGATTTTTCAGAATAGCCACCAATGGCTAGCTCGCCATGATGAAAATGCAATTTTAACTTTTTAATAAAAATGCAATTATTCACTCATTTCTGGAAAATAAGGAAAGATTTTTGCGTGAACACATCAGGACACATATCCCCATCGATCTGCATACTTATTTTTTCATAAAAATTTTTCATTGAAAAAGTTGAAATTGTGCACAACATCAGGCCAAAAAATGGAGTGAATTCATATATGACTTCACTGCATTTTTTCCGGGTTTCGATGGCACTTTTGCAAACTTTAAAAATTGTGCGATTCTTGGGTAGTTTATGTGCGGCTTTTGTAGATTGGATGTGTTTCACATGAGAACAATCAATATTGAGGGTCTAGCATCCTCATAATTGAAAATTAAGCAATAAATAAAATTTTTAATTCACTAGTCAACACGTAAAATCGTAATTGTTTTTCTGGCAACACCCCATCCTCCAACACAGTGTATTAATGGTCACGAATGCATGGTTGGCAATACTTCTCTCGCTATGAAGAACATGAAGCCATGTATTTGTTTTTTTTTTATTTTTTAAAAAATGCAATCACTCAGTCATTCATGAAAAATAAGAAGAGATTTTTGCATCAACTCATCAGAACACATATTCGCATCGATCTGCATACTTAGTTTTTCTTAAAAATGATTTTTCAGAATAGCCACCAATGGCTAGCTCGCCATGATGAAAATGCAATTTTAACTTTTTAATAAAAATGCAATTATTCACTCATTTCTGGAAAATAAGGAAAGATTTTTGCGTGAACACATCAGGACACATATCCCCATCGATCTGCATACTTATTTTTTCATAAAAATTTTTCATTGAAAAAGTTGAAATTGTGCACAACATCAGGCCAAAAAATGGAGTGAATTCATATATGACTTCACTGCATTTTTTCCGGGTTTCGATGGCACTTTTGCAAACTTTAAAAATTGTGCGATTCTTGGGTAGTTTATGTGCGGCTTTTGTAGATTGGATGTGTTTCACATGAGAACAATCAATATTGAGGGTCTAGCATCCTCATAATTGAAAATTAAGCAATAAATAAAATTTTTAATTCACTAGTCAACACGTAAAATCGTAATTGTTTTTCTGGCAACACCCCATCCTCCAACACAGTGTATTAATGGTCACGAATGCATGGTTGGCAATACTTCTCTCGCTATGAAGAACATGAAGCCATGTATTTGTTTTTTTTTTTATTATTTAAAAAATGCAATCACTCAGTCATTCATGAAAAATAAGAAGAGATTTTTGCATCAACTCATCAGAACACATATTCGCATCGATCTGCATACTTAGTTTTTCTTAAAAATGATTTTTCAGAATAGCCACCAATGGCTAGCTCGCCATGATGAAAATGCAATTTTAACTTTTTAATAAAAATGCAATTATTCACTCATTTCTGGAAAATAAGGAAAGATTTTTGCGTGAACACATCAGGACACATATCCCCATCGATCTGCATACTTATTTTTTCATAAAAATTTTTCATTGAAAAAGTTGAAATTGTGCACAACATCAGGCCAAAAAATGGAGTGAATTCATATATGACTTCACTGCATTTTTTCCGGGTTTCGATGGCACTTTTGCAAACTTTAAAAATTGTGCGATTCTTGGGTAGTTTATGTGCGGCTTTTGTAGATTGGATGTGTTTCACATGAGAACAATCAATATTGAGGGTCTAGCATCCTCATAATTGAAAATTAAGCAATAAATAAAATTTTTAATTCACTAGTCAACACGTAAAATCGTAATTGTTTTTCTGGCAACACCCCATCCTCCAACACAGTGTATTAATGGTCACGAATGCATGGTTGGCAATACTTCTCTCGCTATGAAGAACATGAAGCCATGTATTTGTTTTTTTTTTTATTATTTAAAAAATGCAATCACTCAGTCATTCATGAAAAATAAGAAGAGATTTTTGCATCAACTCATCAGAACACATATTCGCATCGATCTGCATACTTAGTTTTTCTTAAAAATGATTTTTCGGAAGAGCCATCAATGGCTAGCTCGCCATGATGAAAATGCAATTTTAACTTTTTAATAAAAATGCAATTATTCACTCATTTCTGGAAAATAAGGAAAGATTTTTGCGTGAACACATCAGGACACATATCCCCATCGATCTGCATACTTATTTTTTCATAAAAATTTTTCATTGAAAAAGTTGAAATTGTGCACAACATCAGGCCAAAAAATGGAGTGAATTCATATATGACTTCACTGCATTTTTTCCGGGTTTCGATGGCACTTTTGCAAACTTTAAAAATTGTGCGATTCTTGGGTAGTTTATGTGCGGCTTTTGTAGATTGGATGTGTTTCACATGAGAACAATCAATATTGAGGGTCTAGCATCCTCATAATTGAAAATTAAGCAATAAATAAAATTTTTAATTCACTAGTCAACACGTAAAATCGTAATTGTTTTTCTGGCAACACCCCATCCTCCAACACAGTGTATTAATGGTCACGAATGCATGGTTGGCAATACTTCTCTCGCTATGAAGAACATGAAGCCATGTATTTGTTTTTTTTTTTTATTATTTAAAAAATGCAATCACTCAGTCATTCATGAAAAATAAGAAGAGATTTTTGCATCAACTCATCAGAACACATATTCGCATCGATCTGCATACTTAGTTTTTCTTAAAAATGATTTTGCAGAATAGCCATCAATGGCTAGCTCGCCATGATGAAAATGCAATTTTAACTTTTTAATAAAAATGCAATTATTCACTCATTTCTGAAAAATAAGGAAAGATTTTTGCGTGAACACATCAGGACACATATCCCCATCGATCTGCATACTTATTTTTTCATAAAAATTTTTCATTGAAAAAGTTGAAATTGTGCACAACATCAGGCCAAAAAATGGAGTGAATTCATATATGACTTCACTGCACTTTTTCCGGGTTTCGATGGCACTTTTGCAAACTTTAAAAATTGTGCGATTCTTGGGTAGTTTATGTGCGGCTTTTGTAGATTGGATGTGTTTCACATGAGAACAATCAATATTGAGGGTCTAGCATCCTCATAATTGAAAATTAAGCAATAAATAAAATTTTTAATTCACTAGTCAACACGTAAAATCGTAATTGTTTTTCTGGCAACACCCCATCCTCCAACACAGTGTATTAATGGTCACGAATGCATGGTTGGCAATACTTCTCTCGCTATGAAGAACATGAAGCCATGTATTTGTTTTTTTTTATTATTTAAAAAATGCAATCACTCAGTCATTCATGAAAAATAAGAAGAGATTTTTGCATCAACTCATCAGAACACATATTCGCATCGATCTGCATACTTAGTTTTTCTTAAAAATGATTTTGCAGAATAGCCATCAATGGCTAGCTCGCCATGATGAAAATGCAATTTTAACTTTTTAATAAAAATGCAATTATTCACTCATTTCTGGAAAATAAGGAAAGATTTTTGCGTGAACACATCAGGACACATATCCCCATCGATCTGCATACTTATTTTTTCATAAAAATTTTTCATTGAAAAAGTTGAAATTGTGCACAACATCAGGCCAAAAAATGGAGTGAATTCATATATGACTTCACTGCATTTTTTCCGGGTTTCGATGGCACTTTTGCAAACTTTAAAAATTGTGCGATTCTTGGGTAGTTTATGTGCGGCTTTTGTAGATTGGATGTGTTTCACATGAGAACAATCAATATTGAGGGTCTAGCATCCTCATAATTGAAAATTAAGCAATAAATAAAATTTTTAATTCACTAGTCAACACGTAAAATCGTAATTGTTTTTCTGGCAACACCCCATCCTCCAACACAGTGTATTAATGGTCACGAATGCATGGTTGGCAATACTTCTCTCGCTATGAAGAACATGAAGCCATGTATTTGTTTTTTTTTTTATTATTTAAAAAATGCAATCACTCAGTCATTCATGAAAAATAAGAAGAGATTTTTGCATCAACTCATCAGAACACATATTCGCATCGATCTGCATACTTAGTTTTTCTTAAAAATGATTTTTCGGAAGAGCCATCAATGGCTAGCTCGCCATGATGAAAATGCAATTTTAACTTTTTAATAAAAATGCAATTATTCACTCATTTCTGGAAAATAAGGAAAGATTTTTGCGTGAACACATCAGGACACATATCCCCATCGATCTGCATACTTATTTTTTCATAAAAATTTTTCATTGAAAAAGTTGAAATTGTGCACAACATCAGGCCAAAAAATGGAGTGAATTCATATATGACTTCACTGCATTTTTTCCGGGTTTCGATGGCACTTTTGCAAACTTTAAAAATTGTGCGATTCTTGGGTAGTTTATGTGCGGCTTTTGTAGATTGGATGTGTTTCACATGAGAACAATCAATATTGAGGGTCTAGCATCCTCATAATTGAAAATTAAGCAATAAATAAAATTTTTAATTCACTAGTCAACACGTAAAATCGTAATTGTTTTTCTGGCAACACCCCATCCTCCAACACAGTGTATTAATGGTCACGAATGCATGGTTGGCAATACTTCTCTCGCTATGAAGAACATGAAGCCATGTATTTGTTTTTTTTTTATTATTTAAAAAATGCAATCACTCAGTCATTCATGAAAAATAAGAAGAGATTTTTGCATCAACTCATCAGAACACATATTCGCATCGATCTGCATACTTAGTTTTTCTTAAAAATGATTTTTCAGAATAGCCACCAATGGCTAGCTCGCCATGATGAAAATGCAATTTTAACTTTTTAATAAAAATGCAATTATTCACTCATTTCTGGAAAATAAGGAAAGATTTTTGCGTGAACACATCAGGACACATATCCCCATCGATCTGCATACTTATTTTTTCATAAAAATTTTTCATTGAAAAAGTTGAAATTGTGCACAACATCAGGCCAAAAAATGGAGTGAATTCATATATGACTTCACTGCATTTTTTCCGGGTTTCGATGGCACTTTTGCAAACTTTAAAAATTGTGCGATTCTTGGGTAGTTTATGTGCGGCTTTTGTAGATTGGATGTGTTTCACATGAGAACAATCAATATTGAGGGTCTAGCATCCTCATAATTGAAAATTAAGCAATAAATAAAATTTTTAATTCACTAGTCAACACGTAAAATCGTAATTGTTTTTCTGGCAACACCCCATCCTCCAACACAGTGTATTAATGGTCACGAATGCATGGTTGGCAATACTTCTCTCGCTATGAAGAACATGAAGCCATGTATTTGGTTTTTTTTCTTTATTAAAAAAATGCAATCATTTACTTATTCATGAAAAATAAGAAGAGATTTTTGCATCAACACATTAGAACATATATTTGCATCGATCTGCGTACTTTTATTTTTATGAATATCATTTTACATTTCAGGTTCGCTACTTGAAAATCATTGAAAAGAGTGGATACCAGGCTCTACCGTGGGTACGTTATATAACTCAGAACGGCGATTATCAATTAAGGACAAACTGATTGCGTTATAATTTGTTCTTCATACGAAAAGTATTTCTTTTAAGTCTATGTTTTAAATTCAGTCAAAATATTTGCTTATACTGTAATATTTTTTTTTTGTTTAAAGTTTCATGCATCATGTTATGGTAAATAAATTATGGTATATCGAAAACAATGTCTTTTATTTGTAATTCGTCGTTAAGTACGAAAAATAGTTTCGATCATAATATCAAAAATTAAATCTCAAAAAAACAAATCACCAGTGCACAAATGTGCTAGTCAACGAACACATCCCGATGTTGTACACGGGAAAGGGTATTTCACCTCATAATTTGTAAGCTGTCTCTTTTCAGCGTTGACGATACTCCAATATCGTTATATGCTGTCTTATTCTCGCAACATCATTCAACAGACACGAAGTAACCGAATGTGCCTCTCGTCACAAGTAATCACGAGTGAAAAAATCATTTGGTTAGACGGTTTCACCACATTTTAGTGAACGGCCATTTTGAGTCATCCATTTTTGGTTTTAGAATTAAATAAAATTACGAAGACGCCATGTTTGTCTGACATCTTTAAATTTTTAATAAACAATAATAAAGCAGTTTTTAATATTTTCGGCTTTAAATTTATTACTGAAATAAGACTTAAATACAACAAATAATCATGTCGAAGTGTTAATATATGTGTGTAGTAGAAAAAATCGCGGATGTCGCTGCTTGAAAAAAAAAATAATATTGGTCTAAAAAATCGTGAAAAATAATTTGTATTTGTACTTTGTTTAGTTTGCAAATGCCAACAATTTAAATATCCCTTTGGTTCGAAAAGAGGTGTGTACTTAAATAAAAAGAAAAGAAGTCACTTAAAATCTCTAAGGTTCTATGCCAATAAAACATGAAAAAAACATATGCCTCGAATTAAATTCACTTTGCGTCGTTTATATACTTCATAGCTGTATTTTTCTTTTGTTTGGTATTATTCCGTGCCATTGCATTATCTCAGTTGTTTTTCTTTTTTTTCTTGTTTTTTTTTTTCGCGATTCCAAAGCTCAGAGGTATATATCGGAAGAAAATTCCTGCGGAAAAGTAAATTATTGAAGTTTGATATGTAAATACATAGATCACGGTTGTATATATGTGGACTATGCTTTATGGATGTGTATATATCGATACATGCATATACGCATCTGCGCATCTATATGTTTAAATAAATAGAAACCTTCTACAAACATTTGGAATAAACAATTTTCATCTATTTATGATATTTTAAGTCTACCGTGTGGAATGTCACATATTAGCAAATAATTTTAAATGCCGGCTACGGAAGAATAATGTACAAAGACGTAATACATATATGTATATATGTTTGTGAATTTATAGAGAGGGTTTAATGCCAGCTTTATATACGCACATACATATTTAATCGCATTTTATAAAAAAAAAAAAAAAAAAAAAATTCTTGGAGAAGCTTGTTGATCTGAATTTGTTTAACTGGTTTAGACTTATTGTTAACCAATGCCTTGATTAGTGCGGGCGACAAGTAATGAACCTCTTCGATGAAATTCAAATGATTTTCTTAATTATATTTCACACATTTATTCTACAGAAAGTCAAGCTTTAGATTTAGTTTCAACATCTTTCTTTTTCTCGATTACACAAAGAGACGCTGAGTTTTGAATTTATTCTGGTGGTCTGGTCCGAGGTCCGATAGTTGAAGTCGATATGGCTCATCCAGACATCATGTGCGAAGTGGAGATATCTGATTCTTCGATTGTGGAAGTAGTAGACACAGAGCATTTTTCTGACATAAATGGTGTACCATATGAGCACTACGGCATCCAAGTTTGCGACGATCAATACGAAGAAGTCACTTGTGAAACAGAAGATTCTCAAGGCTTAATGATGCAAAATATCGACGACGGTAAGTCGGTCGTAATATGAATTCTACGTAGAATATGAAATAATAGCATTTTTTAATAGTTTTTATATCCGAAGAAGTTGTTTTACAAAACGATTCAAATATGCAAGCTCACGAAGAGGTCTTGGATGGATCAGGCGATCATTTTCGTTCGTATGCTGACGCTTCACCATTTGAATCAGATATTTATGTGGAACAAATACCAGGGCCATCAAAGTAAGTAAAATTAAGTTCATTTGGCAATGCATAGACTTAATAAATTGAAAAAAAAAAAAAAACGAAGAAAAAGGAAAACAGGCCCTACATCAAAACAACGACATGTTATTAGTCGCCTTCGGACATCAAAGCCAGAGGATGTCATTACAACAGAAGAGTCAACAGTGAAACCTCGTCGATGGGAACAAAAACAGGTCCAAATCAAAACGATGGAAGGCGAATTCAGTGTCACAATGTGGGCATCAGGTGCATCAGACGATGAAGAGGGATCTAATCCAGAACCAGATCCTGACTACACGGAATACATGACTGGCGGAAAGAAAATCAATCAAGATTGTGTTCCAGGCCTTGACCTATCCGACCCAAAACAGCTGGCTGAGTTTGCACGACCGGGTCATAAGTTAAAGCTTAAAAAAGGCGTAGCGACAATAACAACAGCTGCAACCATTCCAAGCAGCTCTCAGTCAAACGATATGCATGATAGGAAAATTGGTAAAATCATAATTGAATTAAATTAAATTTTGCAGTGTCATTAATTAATGTGAATTTAGCATGTCCCCACAAGGGTTGCAACAAAATGTTTCGAGATAATTCAGCTATGCGTAAACATCTTCATACGCATGGACCCCGTGTGCATGTTTGTGCAGAATGTGGTAAAGCATTTGTAGAGAGTTCAAAATTGAAGAGACATCAACTAGTACACACTGGTGAAAAACCATTCCAATGCACCTTCGAAGGTTGTGGAAAACGTTTCTCGCTTGACTTTAATTTGAGGTAAATTATTTCTTTTTTACACGAATTTAAATTAATATACATGAATTTTTTTCTTTCAAGGACTCACGTTCGGATACATACAGGAGATAGACCCTATGTGTGTCCATTTGACGGATGTAATAAAAAGTTTGCCCAATCGACCAACTTAAAATCGCATATTCTGACCCATGCAAAAGCAAAGTAATTTAAAATAGTCTTCTTTTACAAATGAAATGATACATTAATTGTTATTTTTTAAATTTTCAGACGTAATTCTGTGGCGGGAAGCCGAAATTCTATGCAAATTCCAAATCAGAATTTTATTAAAGTAGAAATGTCAGAACTGGAATCTAATTCACCGTACATAATGTACACAGATTAAGTGAGAACATGAGGTATTTATTATCACAAAATAATGTATTTTTTTAAAACACTAAAAGAAAAAAAAAATATATAAATGTATTTTTTTTTATCATGAAACGACCGTAAAAGAAATGATTTTTTGAAGTTAAGTATAGATCTTAGGATAAACTGAATTTTATATTCAGACAATTAATTTAAGTATAGAGATCAAGATGCAAAAAAAAAAGAAAAAAAAAAACTAAAATTTAACAAAAAAAAAATTTAATATTTCTAGTTATATAAGTATACTTTCAACTATACAATTAATCATTTATGTGAGCAACAATTAGATTGCTGACGAAGCAAAAGAAAAACCTCATAATTTATAATAAATGTAAAAATTCAACAAAACTGGAGAAAAAATGTCCAACTACTTTTGGTATACATACAAAAAAGAAAAAAAAATTGATGGGTCATACTTAATTTGAGCATACACCTTTCTTTATACATTGAATATGAATGAATTATTTTTTGTGTTATTATTATTTTTTTTAAGAATAAAAATTAAAAAAAAAAGAAGATTTTAAGCCAAGACGTGAATGATGGGAATAAAATGTCAGTGATATTTGGAAGCGACGGAGTAAAATTAGTGTATCTATCTAATGTATTTCCGCTCTGAAAAAAATGTAATGTAAAAAGTAAAAAAAATATAAAAAAAAAAACAAGCCAATATCAATGTTTTTGTGATGGGCAGGTACCAAATATGTTAACTAAAACAAATATTTTTTTTTTCTTTAAGTAAATTAAATGTAAGCCCGAAATGCAAAATTATAAAGCAAAACTACATTTAAAAAAAAAAAACAGGATAAACTTGATGTTACATATTAATTCTATGTAAGAAATAAAAATACAGAATAAACAAGTAATTTAAAGAGTAATTTTTTATATATTTCTTGTAATCACTTCCCATCACTATTTCGGCGCTGGGTGTAAGGGTAAAAACCGGTGATGTCAATTTCGCTGTGAAAGCTGGGGAAATCTCGAAAAATCGTCCTGCAGGTGGCACCATCCAGGTTCCAGTCATGAATTTTTTATTTCTCTCAAAGACACATCAGACTAAATCACTTCCCAAAAAAATTTTCATTATTTTTTCTAAAAAAATTTATTTTCAAAATCGCGATATTTATTCCCAAGAAAAGTCGACCTCGAGTCAATGATTTTGACTCGATTTTTCTGAGCGAAAAATTTGAAAAATTTTTTTTAAAAAAATTAAATTTTTTTTTTGATTGGAAGTGTTAGGCGAGTGTCTAAGGATTCGAAAAATGTCTGGATGGAGTTTGGGAAGCAAGTGGAAGCTGGAGAAATCTCGAAAAATCCTTCTTGTGGTGACATGGCTAGGTGAACGTTGAAAAACTGAATTTCATGTGATGTGGGGACTTGGCAGCTTTCAGAAAATGTCTGGTTCGAGTCGAGGAACCGACTAGAAGCTGGACAAATCTCGAAAAATCCTTCTGGAGGCGACATCATCACAGTCCAGGTCTCGAATTCTTCATTTCTCTCAAAGACACATCAAACCCCATCACTTTGCATCAAAATTTCCATCGTTTTTTCCCAAAAAATTGATTTTGAATTTTTGTCATTTTCTCTCAAGAAAAGTCGACCTCGGGTCAATTTCAATTTACTGCATTTTTTGGGCTGAAAAATGTGAAAAAATTTTTTTCTGAAAAATGATTTTTTTTTTTGATTGGAGATGTTAGGCGAGTCTTTGAGGATTCGAAAAATGTCTGGATCGATTTTGGGAACCCACTGGAAGCTGGAGAAATCTCGAAAAAACGATCTGGTGAAGCCACCTTTGGGTGGATCTTGAAAAAGCGGATATCATGCGATTCAGGGACTTGGCACCTTTCAGGAAATGTATGGTTCGAGTCGGGGAACCCACGGGAAGCTGGAAGAATCCAAAAAATCCGTCTGGAGGCGACATGGTTGGATGAATCTCTGAAAACTGAATTTCATGTGATGTGGGGATGTGTCCTGAATCAAAAAATGTTTGGATCGAGTTTGGGGCAGTAGTGGAAAAACATGAAAACTGATTTTCAAGATCCTGAAGAAGTGCGGCAGTAGCAGTTGTTTCATAAATGTTTCAATTTCAAAAAATTATTAAAAAAATTCTGTGAAAGGTAGCAACAAGATTCTTTTTTTGTTGGAAAGGCATAACCATGCCATTTTAGGAAGGGTATGACATTCCTCAAATTTGGCTCGATTCGGTGTACTTATTTTCTCATGAAGCCGCCTTTGGTTATGAGCTGAACCCGGAAAGCTGGAGAAATCTCGAAAAATCCTTCTGGAGGCGTCACCATCACAGTCCAGGTCTCGAATTTTTCATTTCTCTCAAAGACACATCAAAACCCATCAATTTGCATCAAAATTTCTATCGCTTTTTCTCAAAAAACCGATTTTCAAATTTGTGTTTTTTATTCCCAAGAAAAGTCGACCTCGGGTCGTTGACTTTTACTGCATTTTTTGGGCGAAAAAATGTGAAAAAATTTTTTTTCCAAAAAAATGATTTTTTGATTTTGGGATTGTGAAAATCTGTTAGGGGGATGTGTAAGGACTTGAAAAATGTTTGGTTTGATTCTGGAAACCTGGTGGAAGCTGGAGAAATCTCGAAAAAACGATCTGGAGGCGGCACGGTTGGGTGACGGTTGGAAAAGTCGATTCCATGTGGTGCGGGGACTTGGCAGCTTTTAAAAAAATATCCAGGTCGAATCAAGGAACACACTGAAAGCTGGAGAAATCTCGAAAAAACCTTCTTGAACCTTAGAGGTTGGGTCAAAGATCAAAAAATGTACTCCATGTGGCGTGGGGACTTGTTAGGACTGGGAAAATCGCTGAACCCAGCTTGGAAAATATGTAGACAGAGCTTGGGGACCTTCGGAAAAGCAGACTTACAACCGATGTCTGGAGAAATCAAGAAGAAAAAATAATAAGCTTAAAGGATCATTATATATTTATTGGTATATATGGGTCCTCCAGGGACTTGGAGAACGAGCACTCTCACGTGAGAAAATAAGGGGTGTTAAAATCGATAAAATTCATGTTGAGAAGAAGATGGTGGTAGAGTAAAATGCTGTGGGGGAGTTGAAAAAAAAAAAAGAAAACAAGAAACATCACGGAAAGTTGCTACAAACTTCAAAGTTAAACGGAAAATTCCTCTCTACGAAAAGTTCTCTTTTCCTTCTTCTTTTTTTTTCCCTTATGAAAAATCATCCCGCAAACATATGTGATAATAGGTATACCAAAGGGAAAGGTGAGAATGCTCCGATTTTGCAACTTGTAGATGAAATGAAATTATAACACACCCCAAGTTTGTATATCCATTGTAATACAAGTACATGTCAGCTAGTCTTGTTTTGGAATTGAATGGAATAGGTTTTTGCGGCGGGTGGAAATTTTTTGTGTTTGTGTGAATTGCATTAATTCAATTTAGTTTTTTTTTTCCGAATAATGTTTCATTTTACTTATTTGTTTATATGTATTTAGTTTATTTTTTTCTTTGTCATCGAATTGCCTTACAAAGGAATCATTCATGTAATTATATACTTCTTAAGTTACATTTTACAAATAAAATATTTTCTTGTAAAATTTAAACAATTCTTAGAATTAGAAATGTGTGTGGCTTTCCAGCAAACAATAAGAATTAAGTTGTTCCTATGAAATATTTTTCTGCATACCGCTGTGTATTACTCGCCAGTGAAAAATAGGCGTGTGCCTTGTATCTAGAGCATATGAATTTTAAGAATGAATCAATCCCCTGTTTTTATTGCAGCTGCGGATGGTAAGGGTTGTTGCTCTATCCACCTCTATGTATTTTGTGATACGAAAAATTTGTTTTCGTGCTTCTGTCAGTGTTTATTAAATTTAAAAAAATTTATATATTAAAGAAATAAGGATAAGAGTGAGAATGTGAAGTGACTGATTATAAGAAATCATAATAAGTGATATGAATACATTATACAAGTTTATTTAGTTTTTTTTTATTTATAATTAATAACAAAAAAATTATTGTTGAAGGTTGAGGGGCGCATCATGTATTAAAGCACATCGGCCGTGGGCATCGGTGCCCAGATTGAAGGTATGCTGGAAAAAGTGATGCGAATTAAACATATGGATTAGTCGGAATATAAAATTTCATAAAATAATAACGATGGGAAAAGATCAAGAGTTTTTGGAAGCAGCTCGCAATGGCAACATAACTTTAATTGAAAAAATACTCAATCAAAAATCCAAGAGGAGCGGCCCTCTAGCGAGGTAAGGCAACTGGATTGATAGCAAAGTTGTTAATCTACTGATGATGTCTTATTAGTTTACGTCGTGGACCGGGTATAAATGTCCAAGACAATGGAGGATATTCAGCTTTACATTATTCGGCTTTAAATGGGCACACGTAAGTCTTTCAATGAAGGAATAAAAAAAGTTTTTAAAAATTCGTGAATATTTTTTCCAGTGACATAGTACGACTTCTTTTGATTCACGAAGCCTCTCCAAATCTCCTCGATTCGCGTGGTTCCTCAGCTCTCCATCTAGCAGCATGGGCTGGTCATCAAGAGATCGTCAAAATGCTTCTTACACATCCTTATAAGCCCGCCAATCCAGATATGCAGGTAAACAAAACTAAGGCTGAACTTAGTCGATAAGATAAAAAAAACATTTTTTTTTATAGACAATGGAAAACGATACTCCATTGCATTGCGCTGCCCAGCATGGCCACACGGGTGCTCTGACAACTCTCTTAGCTCATGGAGCAAACCCCAACATCTACAATAGTCGCAATGAGACTCCATTGGATTTAGCTGCACAGTACGGGCGTTTACAAGCTGTGCAAATGCTGATACGCGCACATCCCGAGCTTCTTCAATCATACGGTAAACCAGGATCTTTCAACAGCAAGGATTGTCCAGCTGTTGTGAATCATTCGGCCTTACATTTAGCCAGTCGCAATGGTCACAACAATGTTGTTGAAATTCTACTTGCGGCGGGTGTAAATGTCAATTTGCTAACACCTTCGGGAACAGCATTACATGAGGCTGCACTATGCGGAAAAGACGTGGTAGTTCGGACTTTACTAGAGGCTGGTGCCGATTTAAATGCCAAGGATTCTGAAGGTCGTACACCGCTGGATATACTTCAAGAGTTTCCCCCTCATGTCACAAAGGGTATCATTGCTGTTATCAATAGTAAGTTTGAGCTTTTTTTTCGCATTTAAAGATGTAAAATAAAACAAGCATTTGTGTTGATAGGATTTCGCACAAATTTTGATATTGATTTGGAACACAGGTGTAATTTTAATGAAACAAATAACTCCGATGAGAAAACTAACGAAGCCTCTAATCAATCTAGTGATAGCTGTCCTAAGAATATATATAAAGAGAGACAACCTAAATCAACTAAGTATAAAACTATATTTTATGCTTGTCCATCCCATTTTTTTTTTTTATTTTTTTACGTACATTTGTATATTTTCATACAATCATCTGTGTTACTCATATGTTTAAGTTTATAAACTTTTAATTTTCGATTTACTTTATTAATAAAAAAAAAAAAACAAATCAAGTAAACTCCATTTTGTCTTTTCCTTTTGATTTCTAACCACCATTTTGTTCTTGCTTGGGTTTTCTTTTTTCCTTTTTCGTTTGACGTTACTTGCACTGTTTCCGGTCATTTTGTTCTTTTTGCTCTATAAAATATGACGTGAGAAAAAAACAAATTTAATTATTTTTTTGTTCTTCTAGTGATGGATTTACAAGTCCGTCTGTATCTGAAAATAGTTTTGAACCACTGCGAGGTCCCTCTTCAAATGGCAATCTACCTGAATTCTATCTAAAAATGCCATCAATTAAATTGCAAAAATCGGCACCAAAAAAACCACCTCGTCGAAATCTTTCTATTTCTCCGACGCACATACAAAACTTTTTTCAAAACGATATGGTAAGTACAGTGATTGAACTTTGTGGAAATGAGGCAAAGCTGCCATCAGAGCACACCCAAAATCAGAATTCATATGAATACATTTGCACGGCCAGAACGGGTAGATCAGTAATCGGCAGCAGTATGTTAATTTCTTGTTAATTAGATGCACACCTAATAAATAAGAATTTTTTTTTTAGATGAAAACATCAATTTGAATGAAGGAGATAATTTATGGAGCTCCGAAAAAAGTCGATCTGTAGATGTAAAGCCGATACCGGCTCCGAGAAAGCTAAAGAACCAATTATCTTTAAATGATGCTTCGGCACTTAAGTCTTACAATCCTAATAGGAAACTTAAGAGGAATCGAGAAAATTAGTAAGAAAATAATACCTTCATATATTTATCTTATTCCAATAAGCATTTATTAGTTTCGCCAAGGGTCAATTTAGTTTAACAATTAGCAGTGACATACAACAACATCTTCCGGTCAACCAAGTTAGCCCAGTTCTCGGGAGAAACGAGTCAACAACTTTCAATAGTGCTTATAAAAGACCTTTAAGTCAAGTAAGTATCATTTATCAGTGGTGTGAAGCAGAGCTTAGAATGCTTTCTTAGGAGTACACGTGTGGGCCAGACTATCTCAGTGTGGAGTCTGGACTTTCACCGCAGGATCATCCTCTCTGTTTGTCTCGGTCGAGTGGATCAATAAGCTCTGGTGTGTCTCTATCCGACCGAAGCGTCTCTACAGATTGCGTAGAAGAGTTTCAAGGCGATAAACCCTTTGCAGGTTAACATAAACATCAATTGAATGAAGAAACATGATCTAAGCAGATCTTTTTCCAGGATTATTTAAGGGCTCATCAATGAATCTTAATAACGACAATTTAAATCAACCACATGGTTATTTAGTTGCGAATGATTACAATTACTCTGAAGTGCTGCGTCCTCTTGGATCGGATCCAACTAAAATTCAACACGCTTTGGATACTCCACCAGAATCCGAGTCTGACGAGGCATACAACAGGGGAATCAAGCCGAGAAGAATTAAAAAAGAAAAAAGTAAATCTACACCCATAGAAAATCACGATGGGAAAGAAACTGCTTCCAAGAGCGTTGATTCATACAATGAAACAGATGCAGACGCCTGGCAGAAGCTGTCTGATATCATGGAATCTTTTGGGAACAACATCATGAACACCGAAGTCAACTTGAATGCAAAAAATTCTTATTCTGATTTTGATGATATGAGTGAGAATCCCGAGGAATTGGGGAATTTACTGAACCGCGCTGGCTTGAAACATTTAGAACGGGCATTGTACTTAAATGGCTATGAGACTCCCAGGTTCATAGTAAGTGAATAATCACACTCTTATCGTTTTAATCAAAGTAAATATTTTTTTTTTCATTTATTCTAAGAATGGTATCATAGACGACAGAGACTTAGCTTTGATGAACATTTCTGGAACAGATGCTGAGAAACTTACAGAATTCATAAAGACTCTTCCGTATGCAAGATTCAAGCCACTTGTCATCGAATCGACATTGGATCAGTGGCTCAAGAGTATACAACTTATCGAGTACAGTGACAATTTTAAGTGAGCCTTCTCTCAGAATGAATTAGTATAATATTTAAATCGTTTATTCCTGTATCGTGTAGAAAGCATTTATATAATACCTTCAAGAGTGTTTGTGGCGTTTGGGAAATCGAATTACAAACAGTTCTAGAGATAAATAAAATTGGACATCGAAAGCGCATTTTGTACTCCATAGATCATATACGACAACAAACTGATGCAAGCAAAATTGCCGATACGACTACCAGCCCCAAAAAAGGTGGTCTTGCACAAAACCCAAAAGGTACTCTGGGACTAAAGAAAAATAGGTAAGTAACTGATTGTGATGTGATAAAAACATAATTCTATAATTTCATTTATGTCCAAACACACACATAGGCCAGCTCCTAAACCACCTCTCCAGAGCTTAGAAATACGTGCACCATCAGAACTCCTCATAGGTCTACCAAGTAATCTTAGAATAAAATGGCCACATTCACCAAGTTCCCTTGTATCGCATTTCTTAAAATACGAAGTCTATGTAAGAATTAAATCACCTTCAAGCTTAAGCATATTAATGATAAATAATAATAATTTAAAGTACCTGGGCTCGACTGTTGTAAAGGAACTTCGAGGGACTGAATCTACCAGGAAGTCAATTCAGAAACTTAAGCGTGTTGGCCAGCTGCAGCATTCGAATTCTGCAGTACCCACGAAGCCGAATAGCAAGCTTAGTGATTGCGGAAATCAATCGTTGGTGCAGTTGTCGATCTCATTTAAAGGAGTTGAATTTATTGATGTTGAAACAAATGTACTGACCTACTATTTTTTTAAGGAATCTACACTAAAGTATTTTTAATTATAGGGAACAATTTGTGAGCATGAAATTCGGAACATTAACTGTGCTTGCCAGGATGCAGATGACATGAGACTGTTTGCATACATAACAAAAGATAGCGGATTAAACACTCATTACTGTCATGTATTTAACGGGTCCAGCATGGTAATTTTGTGAAAAAAAAAATATTTTTTTTTATATTTTTTTGTAAAACTTAAACATTTTCAGCACCTAGCAATGGAAATTATCTTAACCTTAGCAGAGGCATTTGAAGTCGCATATCAAATGGCCTTAAGAAAATCGTTGGCACTAAACAAGAAGACTTCTGATTAAGTAAACAAAAAAAAAAAAAAAAGAACCCACGTCATTTTAAGTAGAGAATTTAGCTTTTTGAATACCGGAAATTCTGGATTCTTACATATTACAAATATCGCATATAACTCATTTAAAAAAAAAAAAGTGCATTCGAATTATTGTTTCAGACACATAATCATTATACACTGAAACTATTAATTAATCGAAAATTAACCTGATACATAAGAAACTAACTAACTTCTTAGCAAATATTATACTAGAGTGAAAATATTGGTTGTTTCAATAAGAATATCGAATTCTAATCGAAGAAAATATCGCATAAACACGGTAAATGAAAAAAAGCCTAGTTAGTAATATTTCTTTCGTAGGGTGTGAAAAATGCACAGCAAAATATATGTATGTATGTTTACTAAGTGAAAAAAAAAAAGTGCTTCTCATATGCTTTAATTTATTTTAAGCTACCTCTTAGTCTTTCATATTTTTACCTTCTTATTTTTAATAATTTTATACTAATTTTTTTGTACATAAAAGAGACACACAACAGATGTGTATTATAGTTATGTTAGAAAAAAAAAAAATTCACATAAAATTTTGTTAACTATTTTAAATTTGTTTTTTGTTAAATTTTACATATTTACTCCGTTTGCAAATCCAATTGAATTGATTGAAAATCAATTTTTTTATATTGTGTCATCCTACAATTTTTCAATTAACATTATTTTTAGGCGCAAGTTAAGCGCATTGTTGTATACCAACTAAATTATTAATTTATTTATCAATAAATAAGACTAAAACTTATATTCTGTTAGTTGTGTCAAAATGATTATTGTTTCTATTTACTTTTCCTATGAATTAAGAACTTAGAAATTGAATTGAAACAAAATAAAATTGAAAAAAATATATATAAATATTTGGTTGTTACATTGTTGGTAGTAAAATAGTAAAGCGAGCAAATATAATTAATAAAATAAAAAAACAAAAAAATTTCATGTATTGAAACACAATAAAATTGGTGGTTAAAATAAATATTTGAGTTTATTTCTTGTTGGGCTGCTGCTGTGCTGTTTGTCAAACAGCACACTGTGTCATCGGATGTTTCAGAAAGGTCCTCTAGTCTTCTATGAGTTATTTTTGAATAAACCACTATAGTTATTGTTATGTGTGATTTAATTTGACTTATTCAGTGCAGAGATTTTAATATTTAGTTATTCACATAGTAACATTAATTTAACCCGTAACTAGAACTTGTCTTCTGTTATTGTCATTCGAAAGCAACATAATTTTGTGAGTGTCAATTTTCTTAGGTTTCCTTGTAACAGGTGGAAAGAAATTGAAAGTCAATGAGTGCCTCTTATTTATTTCTAAATTTACACTGCCTCTGGCCGATACTACACATTCACAGTATTCTAATCAAAAAAAAAAAATTTCAATAATATTTTTTTAATTAGTTTCAGTTTAGTATTTCAATATACTTGATCACATTATTTAATTTAATAAGTAAATACGGTCTAGTTAATTAGTGCGAAACTCGAATTCGGATTGTGTGAAAAATCGCATTTTCTATTTTTATTTGACGAAGCCATCTTACAGTTGGCAGTAACTAACAAGAAATTTTGAATACCCGATTTACCTTGAAAACATATTTTGGACATTTTTTCTTATACTTTTTGTTGAATTCATTGGGTAATTGACAAAAAAATAAATATTTACAAAAAACGTGGTGTATACTCGTAATCTTATGTACATATTCATACATTGCATTCAATATTGAGCTTGTAGGTTTATTGTCTATATTTTTGCAGAGACTATTTTGGCAAAAAATATATATGTACATATATTTATAGATTGTTTAAGTCAAGAAGAAAAATTGTTTATTATCATATTCATATGCATTTGGACTTCATTTTTGTTTTTTTGAGACCAGTTGATATCTATATAATTTTCTTAGTTTAACAAGCCTGTAAGTAATTGGGATATTTAACAAAATTCAACATCAATATGTATGGATGAGCTTTCACAGATAAATAGATAGATACACTGTAGTCACTAAGTTATTTTGTTTTTAGGACTATTGTTTCACCCCAAGTGTGTAAAAATAGCGATTTAGAAATAAGTATAATAACCGAGAGAAAATAAGACGCTCTTTTTTTTTTTTGAAAAAAAAAAAAACTTTACATATAACTTTTTATTTCTGGCAATGTGTATCGATCTATTTGTCTATTGAATACTGGCGGTTGACGAGAGGCTGACAACGAAGAGGATACCGATCGTTGGTTGCTCGGACAAAATGTGTTTTATACGTTTTTTAGTAGCAAAGTCTGCAGAGAATCTATTTCATCTAGATTGCGAGGAGTGAAATCAGAATTATTGTAAAATTTTTATTTTTCAATTTCTTTCTATCATATTTTTATTTTCATTTTCCTTACCATTCTCGCATTTACAGAATAATAATTAATTATAAATATAAATATTCGTACCTATTTCGATCTGTGCTTATGCCATTAAGTTAAATTTCATTTTTAGACAAATGAGTAGACCGTATTTTAACGGATGTTATTGTCCGAACAATATTGATAAATAATATTTTGTGAAATAAACATTTAGCAGTCGAGCACAGAAACTGTATACCGTGTACTAGCTTGAGTAAATTAATTATTTTTTTTTTTTGTTATTGAAAATAAAAATAAATTCTCAAATCAACTGTGCTAGTAGTAGTGGCGTTAAAATTTATTATTTACACTGAGTAAAATCAAATTAGAGATAATAAAAAAGTTTTTATTTGTAGGATCCTTAAAAAAAAACCTTAAACGAGTAAACCAAAAAAAAAAAAATGTCTTCATCACAACGAAATTCAGCGAAAAGTCTTCATGAACAACAACAAAATCCAAACACAACATCAAGTGGAAATAAACAACAAGAGAAGCAGACAAAATATTCTCAAACAAAAGAGCGAATTGTAGATGGTATAGATAATTAAAAAAAAAAATACATCCCATCCCTATTTATCCTTTTTGGTGTTTGTTTCTCAGATGTACCATTTCCTCCAAGTCACAAACTAACAGCAAGTGAAATTTTCGATACTAAAAATGGAAATCCAAATCATGAGTTGCTGAGAAAACATTTCGTATTGGAAGGAAGAATCGAAGAAGAACCAGCACTTCGAATTATCCAGGATGGTGCTGCCTTACTCCGTGCTGAGAAAACAATGATTAACATTGAAGCTCCAGTAACAGGTATTATTTTTAGCTTAATTATCAACTCATTCTGCATTGTCTTCGTTGTAAATTAAATGCAGTCTGCGGAGATATACATGGACAGTTCTTTGATCTTGTGAAGCTGTTTGAGGTTGGAGGGCCACCCGCCACAACAAAGTATCTATTTCTTGGTGACTATGTTGACAGAGGTTATTTTAGCATTGAAGTAAGTACTGTACACAGACGCAATACGTCTCGAATTAAACTTAAAACCTGCCTCTATTATAGTGCGTCTTGTATTTGTGGGCTCTCAAGATATGCTATCCCAATACACTCTTCTTGTTACGGGGTAACCATGAGTGCCGTCATTTAACCGAGTACTTTACATTTAAACAAGAGTGTAAACTTGTCATGAACTATTTTTTGGATAAAAAAGAAACTCATTTATTTATTCATAGGCAAAATAAAATACTCAGAGAAAATATATGATGCTTGCATGGAGGCTTTTGACTGCCTTCCCCTCGCTGCACTTATGAATCAGCAGTTTCTATGCGTTCACGGTGGTCTCTCACCCGAAATTCATACTTTGGATGACATCCGAAAAGTGCACACATACATTTATATATTTTGTAATTTTTTAAAAATGTTTTTCATAGTTGGATAGATTTAGAGAACCCCCGGCTTATGGTCCCATGTGTGATATTCTTTGGTCAGATCCCTTTGAAGATTTTGGGAATGAAAAAAACTCTGATTTTTACGCACACAATTCAGTTCGTGGTTGTTCATACTTTTTTAGGTATGTAGACGAGATGTGTGTGTGTACAAATTATTCGTTTTTTTTTTTTTGGCTTTTCTAGCTATTCAGCATGTTGTGATTTTCTTCAAAACAATAATTTGCTCTCAATAGTCCGAGCACATGAAGCTCAAGATGCTGGGTAAGTTATCATGATAAAAAAAAAAGCATTCTTTTTCGAGCCGTAAAATTATTTTTATTGGACTTTAGATATCGTATGTATAGAAAAAATCAAGTGACTGGATTCCCGTCGCTTATTACGATTTTCTCGGCACCGAATTATCTGGATGTTTATAATAACAAGGTGAGTTTGAAGAGTGTTTACTCAATTAAATATTAATTTTTATTTTTCTTAAAGGCAGCTGTACTAAAGTACGAAAACAATGTCATGAACATAAGGCAGTTCAATTGCTCTCCGCATCCCTACTGGCTACCGAATTTTATGGACGTCTTCACCTGGTCCTTGCCATTTGTTGGTGAAAAGGTACAGTTTTGTTGTTATCTCTGGCTAATATAAAAAGGATCTGCATAAATATCTAAGGTGACTGAAATGCTGGTGAATATCTTAAACATATGCTCAGATGATGAATTAGTTTCGGACATTGATGATAAGCTTGAAGAAGGTATGGATGTTAAATGTAAAACATTATTTTTTTAAACCTAAATATCATGTCTATCAAACAATTAGAGCTCAGGAAAAAAATAACTCTTGTCCCGGTTAGGTCTGGTAAGCATATTCAGTTTGTGTGATCACGCTTCACTCTCTTATTGGCGTCGCTGAGAAAAAAAAATATACTGAATGCTTCAAAAGCTTTGTGTTTTTGGATTTCGTTTGGATGCTTGATGAAAAAAGAAAAAAAAAAAAACATAATTTTACATTTGCTAAACCTTTATTCAATTTATTTCAGCCGGGAATGTATCGCAGCTCAGGAAGGAAGTGATCCGTAATAAAATTCGTGCTATCGGGAAGATGTCAAGAGTGTTCTCGATTCTGAGGTTATATACAAACTAATCAGAAAGAAATTAACCAAATCTGACATTTTTTTTTGTTCGTAGGGAGGAATCTGAATCAGTTCTACAGCTGAAAGGACTTACTCCCACTGGTGCCCTACCAGTTGGTGCACTTTCAGGAGGAAAAGCTTCGTTGAGAAATGGTTAATGGATTTGATTTTCTTGTGCATTATTATAACTTCTTTTTTTTTCATTACAGCGTTGGAAGGCTTTGCTCCCAACCACAAAATCACTTCGTTTGCCGAAGCCAAAGGATTGGATGCAATTAATGAGAGAATGCCTCCACGTCGGGATACAGTAAACGTGCCAAATATTGGCAGCATGAATAATAATAATTCTGGAAGAAAAATCGGAAAGCCAATTACATCATCTATTAGCAGCAATAGAAATTACTCGTCATAGGTTATTAGAAATATTCTATATATATTTTTTTCTCTTTATTTTAATTTAATTAGACTACGAATGGCGTACTGTGAATGTTATTTAATTGGTAATTTATTTTTATATGCATTATAGGATAGTAATTGTATTATAAATACATTTGCTAGAGCTGTACGAATAAACATAAGCTAACTCTTAATCGAAAGAGATTAAATTCGTTGTTTGATTTAATTAAGACAAAATAAAACTCTGTTTTGGTTGTTTTTTGTTTATCAGTAGTAGCTGTTTTTTTGTTTTTATTTTTACTCAACAATCCAATGCCATCAGATTTTCCATATATTCATATAAGTTATTAATATTTAATTTTGGTTTGATCTCTTACACCCAGAGATATTAACAAAAAAAAAAAAAAAAAAAGTAATACTACGTCCAAGAGGTACTTTTGAGTTCCACATGAAAACATCTTACTTAAAGAAAATAAAAATAATAAATTTCATAAAGAATATTTTTATCAGAAGAAAATCCTTGTAACTTATGTTAAAAATCGTTTGTGATTCTTTCTTTTTGTTTGTTTTAATTAATTTACAAAATAATAATTTATATATTACATTTGTGTTATTTTATCTGTTCATTTTTTGTTTGTATATTTTAAATCAAACTTACAAACTAATTCAAATTTTTAATTACATAATTTACAATCAATGCGAAAATTGCAAAACTTATAATGGCTATTAGGTTTGAATATATTGAATGCCAGTTACAATAACTATCCGAATTGGAATTTTTATTCGTATTATTGGTATTTTCATTTTTTGAATTTTCGTTGAAGTCAATTTCATCTGTAACAGCACCATGACCATTATTATTACTGTTCAAATTTTTTGTATCATTTCCACTAAAATTAGCGCCAGCACTTGTTCCTGTAGTAAGTTGACATCCGCTTGTGGCTTGCAGGAGCAATTGTTGCTTATGCAATCGCATATTTATTTCTTCACATATCTCAGGAAAGAGCTCACGAAAATTTGAATTTTTTAAGTTGAATGCTAATGATTTTTTGGCGTATTGTTGTTTTTCATATAAAGTACTTTCGGTTGAGCCGAGGGTTGGTGTATTTTCCATCTAAATTATTTTTGTTCATAGAAAATAACGACAATGACACAAGAACAAAAAAAACTTACCATAAAACTAAGCAATCCCGTCAGTATGGTCCCCACGGACCAAGTAGGATTCCATGTGTCTGGGTGGAAATCTTTTTAGAAAATAACAAGCAAGCTCAGTCAGTCGTCGTATCAAAAAATGTATTTGCTTTCAACTATTTACCTGATATGCTCAAGCAAAGTCGAGTGTTTGTTTTAAATCGACCATTAGGCGTTAGCATATAAATAGAAGGCGGTTTAAAAGGGAATTCTCTAGGAAATAGAAGCGTTCCGTGATAGTAGCCGCCTTGATATGGTGAGTCTTCAGGACCTTTTACAACGTAATGCCATTCAAGGAGATTCGATGGTAATGGCTCCGCTGTAATATAGGGAACTGGGTCCCGCTTAAGTCGCAAGTAATCTTGCTTCATGCGGGACATGGCGGTCGGCTTGCGGTTTGTCATTTTGTTATAGTTTTTTTTTCTTACTATACACTTAATAAATATGACGATACTGAAAGAATTATTACTATTATTAACACCCTTAATTTTATGAGGATTTTTTTTTTCACAATAAATAAACACAGGCATATCATAAACTTACTGAAAAGCACAACTCAGAAAACTTTTTCGCTTAACAACTTCCCTGTGTAAAATCGCACTATTTGCTTCTGCAAAATGGACTGATAACGTTGGATATCTACATCGATAATAATAAAATGTTGGTAATCTTAAAATTTCAGTCTTCTTCTACTGTCTGAAACTATCAACAAAAAAGACTGACTTGATAGAACCTGTGTGTTGGGACCGACGCACTGAAGTAATTAACTCGACGACGACGACAACGACGACGACGAAGTGCCACTAATCTTTGTGGAGCTTAATCTTACTTACAATAATTGAACTGTCTCGAATGTTTACTCTGATTTCACATTGCTACGTATGCCTAATGGTAAACATTTTGCTTTAATTATTAATGCACTATTTTTTCCTGTCCTCTATTTTTTTTTTTTTTGTGTTCATTAAACTTTCAGTCTCTAATTTACAAATGTGACGATAACAAATTAATAATTAAATATTTGTTGAATATTACTTCGTCAATTAAATGTCGTATACCTGGGAGAGACAGTCATAACACAACCAACACACAACAACCGGATACAAAGCACAAAAAACAATTTCTTCCAAAAGACACATTAAGAAAATAATTTCCATGCACACCACATTGTAATTACATATCAAATATTGTATTTACCTAAATCCTTTTGTAGAGTGCAATGTTATAGATAAGTTTTGCACTACACTTTTTCTTGGAAGTTCTTATTGAGTAAAAATGTAATAGGAATTATCTGAAATTGTTATTAACTATTAGATGTATTTCGTTTATTACTTAAAAATGACGTGGCTAAATAAAATTAAGATATTAACTGCTTGAAGGTAGTCAACTAATAATTAGTTAATGTTCCAAGCCTAATGTGTACTACACGAAAACAAAAATGTCCATTTCTTACTAATAAGTGTTGACATCACAAAATATATGTGCACTTGGAAATTGACATTTCCGACCGAGACAAGTGACTTCGTACACTGTTCTAAATGCACAAACAACAAAACCTCCTCAGTGGTTGAAAATTCTATTTTATTAGCAAATGTTTACAATTGAATTGATGAAGTCTTCTTTACAAAAAATCAAACTCAACAAAAGGCAAGATATGCAAATTTTTTTTAAATTCTGAGTAAAAATACTTTCTTTTCTCTGTCATTCAGTCATTGAAAATTCCTCCACTGACGTAAGATTTTGAAAAATCAAAAAACCTAGCCTCATTCGGAATGCGCAAAACTGGCATTCGTGGATATCCGTGAAGAGAAAAACAAACAAAAAAAAGAGAAAAAGAAAAACTAAAATGGCTTCTATACCAAAATGGCTACTTCCCAGTATTCTTCAATGCTACTACTGTTCTCTCATTCGCTCTTTCCCACACACCATAAACAAACAACACAACGCCTTAAAGTAAATAAGTTAAATGTATTTGGACCCTCCATCGGTGGTATTGTGTTTTCGAGTTGCTGTAATGACGTGAATCTCAATTTATTTTTTTTGATTTTTATTTTACAATTTTAATTTTGTTTTTGTTGATTTTAATAACCTGTGTCTTAGAAACAACCCATAATTTTATGAGGTTTGTGATTTTCAAAGAAACAAAACTCTCTAGATGCTTATCGCTTTTCGTCGTCGTCATCAAACTTGTTAAATCACTTATACAAAAGTAAATTGTAAAGAATCTTGTTGACTTGTGTTCCGTGGCGGAAGTGTAATATTGGTAGATTCTACAAGTGTCTTAATATACACATATATTTTTTTAAAAGAAATGTGAAAATACAACAAAGTGTTTTAAGTGAAAAGAAATAGTCTTGAATGTAAATTGTATCAAGACAAAGTTTTAATTGGGTTACAAACATTTCTTCGAGAAGCAGACTCATTACTTAAGGTGTAACACTCTAGCTTGCTCCCGCCCTCTATAGCAGGATTAGCAAGAAAATAGAAACAGCTATAAAAAGTGGTAAGACAAGATTTCGTTTCGATTAATATTACAAACAGTTTCTACAGGTTATTGTTTTATTTTCTAAGTGCATTAGAAAAAGTGTTTTAGTGAAGAAGCAATGAATAAACAACTAGGACAAGAAGTGCTTAGTTTAATTTAAACATACTTCAATTGATTAACGCATATGCACGCATAAAATGCAATTGTAACAAACATAGGAGTGACTGGAGCTCAATGTTATGGAGTACATGCAGCCCACCTGTGGTCGTAATCAAGAAATGTTGGGCGGGTGCGACAACATCTTAGTCATAGACTCATATCAGGGTGCATACATTAAAATTGAATTATTCATTTGATTTAGCAAGAATTTTCTTATACTTCGGGTTAGTCAGCAGGAAAACTGTTGCATTAAAAAACATTTGTATTGATTCCAGTGTATATAGGAGATTAGTACATAGCGTCACGGGGGAATCCAAACTAACTTCTGTTGCCTCATATCAATGTGTGACCAAAGCATGTCCTCTTCGTTTACCTTGTTTTCTTTTCTTTATTTTTTTTTTTTGAGTCCATTTTAATTACTGGGACTGGGACTCACCTTTCCTTTTTTTTTTGTGTTTCTTTTTTATCTGCTTGACAGGTCTGGTTGGTTTTAAATTTATGTATAGAGAGAAGCATACATTTGAACACGTTCGGTCAACATATGTATGCTATGCATGTACCTCATTCATTTAGGAAAGAAAGCCTATGTGTTTGCGAGTGGGACAAACCGGTTTCTTAAGTTACAAGGTGTGTAATAAAACATAATATGAAACAGCCGTATGCATGCATAGTATTAAAGTTAAAGAAAGCCTGTTATGCGTGGATTGGGATATATAGTTTCTAGTGATCTGTGTTTTCTTGTTAAATCTTTCCTTTTATTCTCAATCAACAAATTAAGTTTGTGTTTATTTTAAATTCGATTTTTTGTTTCTTTTCCTCCTCAACAACACACTGGGAAAAAATGCTTCTCTTGTAAAGTATGAACACCTAACATTAATTCTGTTTTTTAAAAATATCACAGTATAAACAAGCAGACATATCTAAAAAACCATGTGCGTACTATTTTTAACATTGATATAAAGCAGAGAAGAGGCTAATTTTAGAAGCAAAATAATTAATTACAAGTATTAAATAATGACTACAACTAGTCACAAAATATTATGATGAATTTCTATCATATATATATAGCGAATAAATTTTTCCCTGAACGAGAGTTGATTATAAAGTTGCTTAATTTTCTACTATTCAATGTCGTTTCGTAAATATTTTACATAAACTATTGGCATAGAGTGGTAAACGATGCCGTATTTTGTTGCTTGGAATTTAACTTGCGTCATGGGTCCATATTTGCCGTGCAATTAAACACAACAATCCGATTAATGAAAGACTATCTTGATATCAACCGAATTGCAATAAGAATCAGGCGCATTGAATGAGTTTCAGTAGCCGTATGGTTAGGAATGTATACTTTCAATGAAAAGTAAACAAACACTATAGTTTAGACTAGCGGATTAAACTATTCTGTACACTCCTATGTTTGGATGAAAACTAGCACACATCCAATTAGTATTTTTGTCATGTATGTGCTCATGTGGAAAAAAAAAATAAAACACAACTACGAAACTGAAATGAAAGAACAATTAAAACAGTTTTTGTTAAACGTTTACTGTGCGCATTACAATAAAAAGACGACCTTTAACTTTTATTCGAGACAAATAGGTATAAAAAAAAAATTGTAATCTTTTTGTTTTTTTTCTAGAAATGCATCCTACCCCATGCTGAGGTACATAAATTCATTTTCACCCAATAGGGAATTTCACGACTGTGTTTTCATCAAAAGGGAATTATTACTAAGGTGTCTTAGAGTATGAAAAATAATCGAGATAAATCAAAAACACGAAGTAATTCGTCTGCATCAGACATCAGACAGTTTTACGATGTATCTAAAAATTCATTTGTCTAAAATCTGAAATATTTAACATTTCTTCAGAGTAAAGCTTCGATAAGCAAAAAAAAAAAATAAAAATAAAAAACAAAACAGCAATGTTAAATACTCAAACAATCGTTAGTAAAAGTGCATCGTTTAGAATGCTGCGCTTAGATACTGTCATCTTAGTGATTCTCTTTTCGACAAATCTGTCCGCCTGGGCACCAGATATACGCCCAAAGCTTATGCCAAGTAAGTTATTAAAAATTCATTTTTATTTATTCTACTTAAACATAAAATTTTAATCTAACAGAACAGGACAAAGTAATATCTAGATATTTTGGCAACCACACAGACTATTTTAAAGTGCTTGATTATGATCAAACGACGATTTTATTGGGAGCGAGGTAGAGAAAAAAAAAATTAATGTGTTTTTTTTTTTTTGATTTTTTAAAATTAAATCATTTATTATTTGTAAAAGGAATGCAATTTATAACATCAGCATAAACGGCCTTCGGGAGAACTACAAATTAGAATGGGAATCATCGGACGCTGATAGGGAACTGTGCGCGTTAAAAGGAAAACGTGAGGAAGATTGCCAGAATTACATTCGTGTCCTGGCACGTACAAGCGATGGCCAGATAATGATTTGTGGAACAAATTCATACAAACCACGTTGTCGTTACTACGCAGTAACGAATAGCATCGCTGATGAGAGATCTTTTGAAGTGATAAAGGAAGTTGAGGCACAAGGTCTTTGTCCGTATAGTCCGACACATAACAGCACATACGTTTACACAGACGGCCAACTGTATTCGGCTACAGTTGCTGATTTCTCTGGAAGTGATCCGCTGATATATCGCGAAAATTTACGAACCGAACAGTACGACTTGAAACAACTAAATCAACCTGATTTTGTGGGAGCCGTTGAGAGGAATGGATATGTTTTTTTCTTTTTTAGAGAAATCTCAATGGAGTATATGAATTGTGGAAAGGTAAGTCAAGACATAGAAATTGGGTATTCCAATAACAATAATGGCACAAAAATAAAATCATAGGCAATTTACTCACGAGTGGGAAGGGTTTGTAAGAATGATCGTGGTGGGCCATATACCCTGTCGAAGAGTTGGACATCCTTTTTGAAAACTCGACTCAATTGCTCTGTTCCAGGAGAGTACCCATTTTATTTCGACGAAATACGTAAGATCCGCACACAACAGAAATGAATTCTGAATATGCAAGGTGTTTTTTTTTTTTTCTCGACTTCCTCAGAAGCCACAAGTGGCATAATCGAATCAGCAGAAGGAACTGGGAATGGTAGTGATTTAATCTACGCAGTATTCACAACATCAATCAACGCTATTCCCGGTTCAGCAGTCTGTGCATTTTCCATGGAGGATATCCTGTCTGCTTTTGAAGGAAGATTTAAATCTCAGAAAGACAGCAATTCGAATTGGCTGCCAATACAATCAGAAAATGTCCCAGAGCCACGACCAGGCTTGTGTGTTGATGATTCACGTACCCTGTCTAGTACTTCTGTGAATTTTGTCAAAAATCATCCTCTCATGGAGACAGCAGTCCCGGCGCTGTATGGGAGGCCTCTGCTTACTAAAGTTAGCATGGATCATCGCTTGACGTCGATAGTCATAGACGCAAATGTGCCGGCACTGGACAAGACTCCCTACAATGTGATCTTTGCAGGGACAGGTAAAATGAGGAATTAAAATCTAACAAACGATTAGCTCTACAGGATCATTCCTTTTTTTTTGTTTTCTTTAGATAATGGACGTGTAATTAAGTTCATTAATATTCCACCATCTCTAGACAGCAGTAGTCAACTACAGACAGTCATCATTTTCGATATGCAAACCTTACCGCAAGGCACTCCAGTTCGGGAGTTAATTATTTCGCACAAAACTGAGACCCTTATCGTGGTCTCAGACGGAGACATATCCTCTGTTCCGATGCACCACTGTGCGAATATTCTCCGCTGTGAAGACTGCATCAATTTACAAGACCCAAGCTGCGTGTGGGATGTTAACAATCACGAATGTAAGGCACTGGCTAATGTACGTGCTCTTACACCGACGATCATGAAGAGTTACATACAAAGCTTGAACACAACGGCCAAGAACACAGCACGAATGTGTAAATATGCGGATGTAGGTAACAGAGTTGATATCAGGCACGGACCATCCGTGTCACAGACAACCCGGGGAACTGTTTCGGGCGTTGGAAAAGTTTTACCCGCCTTTGACGAAGTCAACAGCAATGACGTTCAAACAAAAGCAGCCTTAGGAGCAGATGGCCCCCTCATCACAGAAAATTTTAACAACGAGAATAAGATTACTCTCACATCAGTGGATCCAAAAAATCTGATGAATTCTCATCCAGGTACTTTTTCCTAAACTAACTCTTGAATGCCTTTTTTTTTATGGTTGTTTTTATAGATTCCTTAAATATGAATGATGACCTCAGTGATGGAAAGACGCAATTGGCTGGAAAAAGTTTAGACTGGATTTACATCATTCCGGCATGCGTGATATTTGTTGCAGGAGTAAGTTTAGGCCTTCTCGGCCGTCGATGCAAGCCATCCGCACTTCACGCAGAGCATAGAAACCAACTTAATTCGTGAGTGGAATTTAATCTTATCTTCATTAATGTATCTAAATATTTTTCTTATTTTTTTTTTCTATAGAAAATCCCGACCATTCAGCAATCGAAATAGCGGAAAAGATGTGAATCTCTTAGTGAACACAAATGCTTTCGCCAACGTACCATGCAATAATAAAAAAGATAATTTAGAACAAGACTTTGTAGGTGAGAAAGATCGAAGTCATGAGTGTAAGAACTCAACGGAAAATCTAGAGAAAGAAATACCTTGTAAGACGTCGACACTAACAAAGGTTAAAAGGACTTACATTTAGATTTTTTTTTTTTATCTTCTGACAAGCTTTTTCCGGGAATTAGTTCTGTTCTTTTTTGTTTAGTTTAGCATTATTAATGTTTGGCCCTTGTTTATGTTTATGAGCCCGAAATTAAAGAATCTGACACAAATTATATATATAGGGACAAAAAAAACTTAGTGAATGAAGGAAAAATGTGATGATATATTTTTATTATTGGTTCATTGATATTCATGAGATGCACCAAGTCATGTGTCTAGGACGAAGGAAGAATTCACGACTGCCGTTTTTCACGTACATTTTAGTTTATTACATATTTGTTCATTTTTTTTTTTCTTGTTATTATTGCAACCGAATATCAATACCAACTTAAGGATGCATGCTTTTTTTGTGTTCTAAGACTCACGTTATAATTTCATCGTTCAAAATTTTGTAGATAGTATTAGGAGTACTTGTTTTTACTCGAATAGTTGTATATAAGAGAAAACCTACTCATAATTGGGTCATAGATACATTCCTTAGGACAAATATAGTTGTTAATATAGTTTTAGGTTGAACGCAGTAAAAAAGAAAATCGAATTGTAATTTTATAATACCAAGATCAAATTAATTACTTCATTAATGTGATAGTAATTTGATTCACACACTTGACGACAAGTAAAATCACTCGGCCTTAGTAAAACTGTAGTATTATTAAGAAAGTAAAACGATTCGGTCCATAAGATTTTTTTTTTTTTTAAGTCTTAATGTAGTAAGATTTTAGATGATTTTATAAATACGTGTATATGCATGGATAAGTCGTGTTCAATTGGAAGTGTATAAACACACAGTTAAAATGTCACAAGAAATAAAAAATATTTGTGGTAATGCGCTTGTAAGGAAATGCGACTTATAATTGCGTTTGCTAATTAGAAAGCAAATTTATTGTACAAATTTAATGTAAGAACCAACTAATAAAGTAGAGTTAAGGATAACATGAATGACTAATAGTCTGTACAATATGCCTTAGGTTTAAAACGAAAGATTTTTGTTTTTTTTAGAATTTTAGCCGTAAAAGGGAACGACGTTTTCCACGAGAAAAACTATTGAAAAAAAAAAAAGAAAACGAGTGATGAATGTAGAAAGAAAACGAATGATTGAAATATTTACAAATATGTTTTATATTTTTATAAAATATACCGAAATTATGTAGAAATTATTTTTAGCTCACTCGAAAAATATGTAGATCATACATTTAATGCTACATATATATATTTTTTATGAATAAAAATTAGAATTATAGATAAATAAAATAAAAATATAGATGGTACTATATTTTTAAATTTTATATGCGCACCTCTAGGGCTTATTGCTGCTATTATATTTAAAACAATATAATGTTTATTCGAAATGAATTTTAATAATCTTAACATATATATTTTTTTATTTAATAATAGTTAGGCTCGACAAAATGTCGGTGTGATAACATACGGTCAGTCACAGTAAAGTAAGTACATATAGCATAAAGTGTACCTTGTGTTGTAAGCTGTGTACTTACTTTTGTGACTGACTGTACTACAAAAAAAAAAAATCTATATTATTGTCTTCGACCAATAAGAAAAATAAAAAAAATTAATAAAACGAAAAAAAATGTGTTTGAATTATTTTCGTGGTCCTTCACTTTCGTAGAAAATGGATGAAATGAATTCAAGAGACGTGATGATAACCTCTTAATGGTCTTTTTGCCCTACAGCCATGCGCATGCGCAGGAAACAAAGCGTCAGCGGCTGTGAAAGCATCAAGCAGTCGACATTTTCTAAAGCAAGACATCGAAAACATAGAATTTGAGCACACCGTGTATCTGCATCAAAGCTGAGCCACTAGTGAAGACCAGCAGCGACGCTGTAGCAGCTACATCTGACGGATAAAAGTTGTATCACAGGCAAAAGCTTCCATCTTTTAGGTTCTTGAATGTGCTGAGCGACATCCGGTGGCTTTTGGGGTAGCCGGAAAAAAGCACCACGGGTGCAGGAGCAATTAACTACAGATTTGTGTAGTTATACTTTTGTTGTTCTGACTCTGTTTTTGGTTTAGGAACTAAGCCGTGCTGTGACATCGACCTAGCATAGGTTCGATGCGTTTTTTTTTTTTTTTGCTTTACTCAGCTGTCTGTTCTATAATAAATTCCGCATACCTAACTCTTAACCCCTTTAAGTTTCTGTAAATTATTCAATTTAAGAAAAACAAAATTGCAATGCCTTTATACACTCCTTCCCCCACATCTCGCATACACCAATACAACCACGATACACAACGTGCGACCGCCCTAAAGTCAATTCCCCTTCCAAAACACCGTCCTCCTCCTGGCAGCTTAACTTCTTTTCGATTCGCCTTCTACGTCTCTTCTTCATTCCACCAAATCATATCATTCAAGTCACTCAAATCGCGCAATGGGTGGTTGGGCTATGCCAGTTGTATTGTGGTATTTCAGACACGCGCACAAGCTTACAAAAAAAAAAAAACACCCAACATCCTCCATTACAGAGTAAATCTGAAGCGAATAAAAAAATATCCACCCTTAAACACCGATAGGGATACAAAAGTGGTGCAAATGTATTTGTTGCCAGCAACCACCAATCAAAATGTTGCCGAATTCTTTTCAACTTTGTCTTGTTCCTTGGGGCATGTTTCAACAATTGTGTTATTGTCGTCGACAATTCCGATGTTTTGTGACTACACATCACCAGATGGCGCTATACACACCATTTTCAGAACATGAAAGCCCAAAAAAATGGATTGTGAATAAGAGAATTACTTAGCGGATACATGTCCAGTTAGATTTTGAATCGGTTTTCAAACCGATTCTCTCTCTCTCGTCTCAGCTATTTCAGTTTATCGTTATTTTACGACGATCATTACGGCCACACTTAAGTGACTCACAAGGATTTGCTTGTGTGTTGGAGAGAAAATCTCGTCTCGTTTTTTCGGTGTGTTCGTGAACGATCGGCTTTGTATTGATACTCACTATTTTTATGCGTCAGTCACTCAGGTGTGGCGTATGTGACAAAATGAGAATTATCTAAAAGAATATTTCGAATACGGACTCAAATTCGGATTAATTGTAGAGGAAAATTTGAAAATTTTGACTTGAGACGAGCAGAGGAGGATGAACACAATCAACCATTAACAGGTTTCTCAACTGCAGGTGGGAAAATTCTGGGATACAATCCCTTTGCGGTTTTTCAAAACACCAATAAGATGGTTAAGTGGATTTAAAGAGAAAAAAAAAAAACAACATTTATATTTTTGAATTTTTCGATATCCAGTAAGAGACCGATTCATATCACAAACAAAATTTTGAATTTGAATTCTGTCGGTTTTTTTTTTTTTTTTTGTTTTTTTTTTGTGGTTCCGGCGAGAAGGAGAAAATCTTTGAATTCAACCAGCGAGCACGTTGTTTGACCGTCATATGCTTCGTTCAAACGAGACGGCGCGACATGAACGACACTTGCCTGATTTTTCCGTCGCAGTCTCTCACCTGCACTAATTAAGCAACATTCATTACTATAGTACAAAAACGACGACGCATACAACGACGTTGGTAATGCGGTAATCTACTTCTCGAACGAACCGGTTTTTCGGTTTTCGTACCGTTTCCACTGAATTCTGTCTACAGCAACCGCTCTCAGCAGAGGTGAAATGGGAGGGCTACTCGATAGAAGTGTGTTTTTTTTTTTTTTTTGTTCAGTTTTGAGTAACTGAGTATCTGTGTTTCATATCGTATACGTGTTGCTTGGGCTGTTGAGTATGTAGTCGTCGTAGTCATCGTCATCGTCGTCGTGTTGTCGTTCGTTCGTTCTTATATGAGCATGAGCTGCCGCAATTCCATTTGAGCTCACATGTACACAAGATTAGAACTTAGTAAAGTTATGTCGGGTGTATTGGTGAAAATCACTCGAACTCTTTCGCACCCACATAACACTATCTTAGTGTATCTCACAATTGAACGCGAGAGCATTCAACCGGCCGACGCAGAAGAGACCAACAACTGAGAGGCAATAGCGACGGCAATGACGACGACAACACCACCAACTACTAAAACTAAATGGATATTTAACAATAATAATCGCGTGCGTCTCCTCTGCGGCCCCGAATGTACGGTTATTTCGTTTCTCGTACACTTATCTTAGGTTTCCGTTGTTCGTTTTGTTCAAGCTTTGTGTTTTTTGTGCACATACTTCTCTCTTAAAGTTTTATTGGAATTCGTTTGCCAAAAGATATTAAAAAATATCATAAACAATTAAATAAGCAACAAATTGACACTATAAAAATAGATAAATACCAGATCATAAACAACAATACCACATGATGAATTAAAAAGGAAAACCTGTTCAACGAATTTTTTCTGTTTTTTTTTTTTTTCGGTTTTTATTTCGGTTTTTTTTTTTTTTTGTTTTTTAACTGTGTGAATGAATTGTAACAAATTGAGAAGAAAATTGAAAACGAAACATAAAAAAAGAAAAGTTGTTATTTTGTTTAACGGTGATTAATTGAAACGCGACAGTGCGTTTTGTCGGTTCTTATTTGCGCTATTGCTCTATAAGCTGGATTTATTTATTTATTATTATTTTTTGTTTTAATTTATTTCTTCCGTGCTTGTCATCGTGTTTAAAGCAAAAAAAAAAAGAAAAAGAATTACAATTTGATTGCACTTCACCGCTCTTAAAAAGTGTGGGCGGGCAACAGGCTTTTAGTAGCCACACACTGCCGACTAATTGTGAGTGTTGATTGAAGAATTTAAACATAATTAAAATAAAGTGCAAGTGTGAAACAAATATTGCGTTGAAAATGCGACATGAAGCTTTCGAAAAAGCTGAGCCCAACCAGCACTATCATCAGCAAATCGTATGTTTACTAAATCTTGTGCTTCTGCAACATTGTAAATAGACCGTTAATACACATCTTGTGTTGTTAATCTTGATCAATTTAAATTTTGTTTTTTTTTTTTTTGTAACAACTATTTGAATAGTTGAGTGAGCATTCGACGACGGCGGCGGGTGATGTCGATATATTTGAATGAGAGAAAATGATTGAATATGAATAGAAATAGAAATAGAAAGCTAAATGCTAAGTGGGAGTTCAGTTGTTTTTCTATTTGTAAAACGTGGTTCTGAGTTTTTTGTTATTGTGTGATTATAATTATTATTTTTGTTTCTTTAAAAATCAAAACTACAAAAATCAAAAAAAAAAAAAAAACAAACCTCGATCAACATACAACGCTTTCAGCAGTCTTATTCAATGTAAATATTTATTTTTATTCCATTCAAAATAATTTAATTGAAATCGCACACAAAAGTGTCAGCTATTTTAAGAAAAAGTTTGTTTGCCACCGAATTGAAAAAGAAACCTTTTTTTGTTTGTTTTTTTGAGTCTTTCTTTTAGCTAATCTTATGTTTCCTATTAATCTACCACTTCACTCCTATTTCTTTGCGCAATAAATTTAATTTAATTCTAACCTTAAAGAAGATTAATCTTATAACTCCGGTCGTTGGTTTCGACAACAAAAAAAAAAAAACATAATTAGAAACATTTCAACTTGTTTCGGAATACCTACCAACCATATCATCACCAATCAGCAATCAACATATATCTTCAATCAACATCCTCCCATAATTTGAGGAGAGCAAAATTCTGAAAATAAAAACCTTTATCGGTGTTGTTATCAGTGGGCAATGGATAATTATATTATGTTTGATCAAAAGCATCAACAAAAAGTGACGATAAAGGGTGACTGTGACTCTTTCACTTCACAACTAATGCACAAGTGTTGGAGACAATGTCTATCATTGACATCTAATCAGATCTGCAATCAACATTCTCTAATTGCGAAATATTGTGTTGCAAAACTGATGCGGATATTCCGACATTCAAATAATCTTAGAAGAGTTTTTGGAAACACAAGTTTTCCTCTTTCAAATGCCACTTGTCCAATCCTGCATGGTTTCATTTTGAATACTTGATGAAATAGCCTGGACAGAGACATTCAGTAAAATCTACCGAATAGAATATGATTTAAACTAAAAAAAAGAAAAGCCCAATTAACATTTAACAACGTAAGTTTTCCATATTTTTTTTTCCTAATTTATCTACTTTACTCGTGTTTTCGTTTGTGTTTACTACTATTTCTTGTTCAGTTGATGTGGATGTAAAATGCCGTCGCATTTTTTTTTTCTTTTTCGTAGTAAACTGAAGATAAATTAATTGACTTTGTGTATTTGTTAATACATTTTGTAAATATTTACTAAACAATTTCTTTTTATGAATTCTTTCTCTTTTTGTAAAAAAAAAAGAAAAGCCATGCACAATCGTTAAGTGTGGTTATGTTTTCTACTGTGTTGAGCCGATATATGTTTAGCCGACGGAGAAATGAGATTAAGCCTTTTTCTTTGATTTCCTTTGATAAGTGTGGTCTTTAATGATTGTTTTTTTTTTTTATTTTATTTAACATCTATTGTATGCTAGTTTGTTTTTATAACAAACTTTTTTTTTAATTGGCAAAATACAATTTTCGTTGTATTTAATAACCTTTTAATGTAAGAGACATTTGAACCACCGATACGCAACTATTTTCAGAGTTTCGGATTCAATATTAATTATGATAATTCTGTAGTAAATAATTGTATATAAAAAACGCTAGTTTAGTTAAAAGTTTTTTAACGATAATTCTTTCCATTTTAACTTGCTAACAAGTCTGTATGAAAACCAAACATTAGCACAGACCAGCACTTAAAATATACTTTTTTTTTTTGTAATAAGAAATGTAAATTTACAGATTTATTTAATGAGATATTTTAATTGCGTTGTTTCTTCATCGTTCTTGCCAATTTAAGTGCGATTAAGAATAGCTCCTTTTAATGTCTGATGTATTTCCGCTTGTGTCGATCGATCATGTAGTTTTTATTTGCAGATTTGTATTCTGATACACAAAATTTAAATTTCCAAATTTAAGAAGGGAAGTTGTGATAGTAAAATTTCTCTACAAGATTTTTTCGACTTCTTAAAGACTGAATGCAATTTATGAGTCCTAAAGACCACACTGGATATTATGGCATGATAAAACCTTGTTAACTTGAGCACGTTGTTAGGCTTCTCTATATCCTTATTTGAAATGATTGAAGAGACTTTTTTTGTCTGTTATATTTTCGTCGATCCAAAAGTTCTCACTTCTTTCCTAGAAGACTTTTGACGATCATTAAAATTGAATAACCCGTTTGGTTGCCATCTATTTATCGTGTGTTGATGATTCAGATGATGAGGAAAGAAAAAATGAAAAAAAAAAGATTTCGCCTTTTTGGAACTATGGATCTTCAAATTAAGGCTTGTTTAATATATCTTCCTATGTCGTGCTTGCCTCTAATTGTTTTTTTTTTTTCTCGTCTTGTTGTCTAAGCCAACTCGTGGTAAAGCCCATCTTTGTTATGTACACGAAAATATGAAAATAAATTGTATTGAATAGAAATATCGATACAAGAATACCATGAGAGTAGTTCGTATGTTTGTGCAGGAGAATCTAAAATAAGGCTTACAAACCACGCTTAGATATCGTGTCTTATTATTTTATTCTTTTCATACTATAGAAAAAAGGCCTTGTTCTCTCCTGGTCTTGTCTTTTATTTTAGATTTTTTTTTTGTCAAATGGGTCAAATGGGAAGGAAGAGGTAAAACACAACGTGGGTTCTATTATCCTTCACAGGTAGATTATTTGTAAAGCTGTTTGCAGTAAGTAGAAAACAAAATGTTGCGCAGTAGTTGTGTAGGACAACAAGAACAGAAAAAGGAAATCTATCTACGAAAGATCAAGTGAAACACAGAGAAGATGAAGAAAAAAAAAAAAAAACTGCCTGTCTTTCTTGCTTTTTTTTCCTATAGCATTTAAAACTAAAGAATCCCTCACACAATTAATTTTAATGGTATCCCTCTCGTTTAAATTTACACATGTGTTGTAGACCTTTCTAATTGCAGTGAGGAGTCAGGATGGAATGTTTCAGATTTATGATTATAAAGACATTGAAATAGCAATTAAAACAACAACAGAATAAAATTCTCAAAATCGGTCTTGTGCATATTCACATCTTTTTCCAAAGAGCTTGATTCTTCTTTTTGTTTTTTTTTTTTATCTTTTTCTTGATGTTGTTTAACGCGAAGAAGTTTATGAAGTTTAACCACCTACGCGCGAGAATACATATGTAGATGATGTGATGAAACCATATTTGCCGTCCGTCGGTTGTTAAATTGTATGTGTTGCATCATGGTCCAGGCTATTCTATGCTATTGGATTAATTATGCGGGGCGACGTTAATTGACGATGTGACGATCAAAAAAACCTCGTATAATGGTCAATTCCAAAAATTTTCTTGTTAAAGAAAAGAATAATTAAACAAAACTTATCTTAAACCTAGAGCATGGATGGAACAATGACTTCTTCCGCACATACAGCTCGACGTGGCTGTTTGTTTGTGTGTTCAGTTTTTTTTTTTTTTTTTGGGAAATCACTTGGAATAGTTAAAAGTTGACCCTACCCTAGGGGTGGCCAAGAAGAAAAAAAAAAAAAAAAAAAGTCAATGAATAGTGATTTATTATGTCTGCATGGATATTGATGTTTGTTTCTTCTTCGTATTTCTATGGTCATCTTTTTTTTTTATGGTCACACGTTTTGAGCCGTGAGTGCAAACATATTTTAGAAATTTGAAACATTTGTTGGTGGTCATGGTTCACAATATTTCGATTGGAATTCTGCACCGTCCGTTGGACATTTGAACATAATCTTCAAATAAGTGCTGATAGGGGCCGGTTTATTTACCTGGATTTCTACGAATTGTCCTTTTCAATAAGGAGCTCTACAGGTAGGGCTCTGTGTGTGTGAGAGAGAGAGAGAGAAAGTGAGAAATTTTGAGTTTTATGTAGGGTATTAACATTCCCATAGTTTGATTACATTTTAAACAAATGCATAAAGCTCCTTAATCGTCTGTTAAAAATATATGCTGATGATTAAACGCGTAAACGCACAGTCCGCACACCTCGTCTGTGTGTTTATTTATTGATGATAAAGACTTTATTATCGGCTCATACGAGTTGATTTCAGATATCCATGATTTTTGCGCTTTTATGTTCATTAGCTTTTTTTTCATGCCAATTTCTAACACATGATCTAGAGATATGACTCTGTCCCCTCAGTTTAAACTTATTCTTTCTATCGTGTTATGTTTTCGTATTTGTAAAGGTTTTATATACAAACAGGCATTCATAATAATTGTAGCCGAAAATTGTGTCACAAGACAAATAGTCAATATCAAAGCGGCACTCTATTGAGCTACGTTTGTTTTTAACCTATCTCTCTACCTTATTTGTACCTACTGCTTTTATTTTTCACTTATAGATAATATTCTTCACTTCTCTCCTTGGCTTTATTTTATTACTCTTTTTTTTTCAAGTTGTTTTCCCTTTTTTTTTTTTCATTTCCCAAAGATAAGATTATTTGTAATTGATAAAGCTGATAAGATGAAAACCCCAGGTATAAGGTATATGCTTGTATTTCGTAACCTTTTCTGTAGTCCAATGTGTTTGTGTTTATGTGTTTAATATCTACAAAAAAAAAAAACATATTTCTTTCTACGTCGAGTCTAAGCAAAAGGAGTGGGAACTGGCATTTGCGATTTGTGTACTTAAATCGATAACAAATTTAAGACATTTTAACTAGACAGAATTGACAACATGCCTTTTTTTTTTTTATTTATTTGCTTCGGATAAGGGAATCACGTCTTGGTTGACGAGAATCTGTCATTCATTTTGTGTGAAGTCCACAATTCAAACTTGAAATGATCAATAACCGCGTGTATCAGAGCTTTCAATATATTCATTCATTTAGTCTCAGTCTTTTTTAGAACATGTAAAGACTTCGTATACTAATTATAGAAGAACCATTGGCTAAGCATAACTATGTTGTCGCAGATAAAAATTCAATGTGCTTAACGTTGAGATATGTATTTGTGTGGACAAATGTGTATCTTTTTTTTTTCACAGACAAAGTATAATGAATAAGCAATATGTAAATAGCCGGCTCGGCCGGCTCATCCTAAATCAAATAAAATTAGTTAAGATTCTACTAGATTTTTTTTTTTCATTTTAGAAACAAGAAATACAAATCAAAAGAAAAGAAAAATTCCACCAAGATATGAAAACAGAAGAAGATTGCGAATGCAGCAGTAACACAACAACCACAGAAAATTAACCAAAAGAAAAAAAAAAAAATGTAAGGAGATAAAAACTGCAAAAGGCAGTAAATCTGATTCCTTCTTGGTTCACAATAGTTTTGGGGCTGAACCCAAACAAGGTGCCATTTACTTCCATCTTACTGTTTCTCAGCGTACAACGACGCTAGCATAATAATGACGCTGATGGTCATAATGACCGTCCATATTGACGATGATACGGCGATACGTTCGTAGATGAAGAGGATGATTGTTCTTCTTGTGTTATGTGCGGTTGTTTATTTTTAAATTTTAAGTATATACATGTTGTATACTTGTTGTATATGGATACATTTTTTTTTTATGTTCCATTGGATTTTTTCCTCAATCATGCGTTGATTTTTTCTGATTGCAGTAATCCTTTGTTTTGCAAACCTTAAGCTATTAGTCTATAGCCATGATATGCATATTGAGGATGTACTTCTGGTCCTGGTTCTCTCCTTGTCACAATTTTTAAGATGTGGTTTCCTAGGCTGATAGATTTTAATCAAATTTGAATTATGATTAGTGCATTGATGTTACAATCTACCCAAAAACCCAGAAAAATGTTCAATTTGAAAAGGATCAGTTGGTTATTTTTTTTTTCTCTTCTTTTTCTGGTTATCTAACAGAATGAAAAATTGTTAATTTGTTTTCTTTCCTTCCTTCTCGTTTTTCTTTTTCTTGGTTTTTATGTTAACAGAGGTATGGTGGCAGGTATTCCGTAGGGTAGAAATAGGGACGATGATCCTATCTATACATGGAAAGGTCTTCTTGAATCCTTTTTCCAATGTCACCAACAGTACATAAACAACATTCTTTCTTTTGTTATTTCATCTCACAAAACGATATTTAGATTTATCGAAGGTTATTTTCTTACATCGTTGAGGGACGTAAAAACACCAGAAATAAATAGGAGACTGGCTCTGACTCTCTTGGGTTTCCAATATGTATACATACATGGATTTGTATTTTTTTTCCCAATTCGGGGTGAAGTTTAAAATTTGAATAGAGTCAGAGACAGAGAGTTGATGGATTTTTTTTTGTTTTGGCTAAACTGCTTAACCGGCTGGTCTACTAATGAAAATATTCACAACGTTTGCCTTTTATTCTAAAGCTCAAGTGGCGTCGTGTTAACGCTTTAATAAGGAGTGGAGATAGAGAATTGCATACATAAATATTTCCCCTATAGGTTGTATTAGTTTAAATCTACATCGAAGTGTGTAATCCTGCTTCATTTTCATCCGGCCTTGGATCTGATCTCAAGGTAGCCGATCAAAGAGCGTCCACAGTAATAAAAACTTTTGGACGTGTTTATTTATCATACGTTCGTTCGTTCGTGATACTACTAAGTTATCTTATCAGTAATTGATAATGACAAGATATAAGGAGTGGACATGAAGCAAACCTGTATACTATTGGTTAGATTGTTTGTGTAACACAATCCATTTTATTTTTATGTTTTATTATTTCTTATTTTGATCTTCATACCAAATGTATGCGTAACGCCATGTTTGAAAATTCATTTTTCTCATTTCTATAATTTGTTAATATCAAAAAAAAAAAAAAAATTATATTCAAATGCATTGAAATTAATTTGAGTAATGTCTAAACAGGCAGACATGTTTGCATTTGCAATTTCTTGTCAGAGGCCGAACCGCTAACCGATGGCGAGATTGTCAAGGGTTACGGTAAAAGCTAGTCATTCGGTGTGGTGTGATCCTGGGAGACGCAGTGAATTCTATTAAATCAGAAATTTTTATAATTATTTAACTAAAAGTTCATATTGGTATGTTTTTATTTGTTATTAATGTAATTCTTTTTTTTTATTTTTAGGTTTTGCTATGTCAAATGGAATTTACATACAGCAGCTGATCAAAAGGAAATTCACATCTAAAATGTTGAACACAATGAGAATCACAGATGAAAATATTTTGATAATTTTAAATCTAAAAACAAGCAATTGGGAGAAACTGGCTACGTATATTTTACGTCGTTATACGTAAGTTTCAAATAGTAAGAAAAATTGAACCAGTGCGCAACACATAAGCAGAGCAGAGTTACTGCCAGGATGCAGTTGCAAGAATCATAATCATAATCAACAAAATAAATTGGTACAAAGAAAAAGTAAAAGGAGTATAATTATATTGTTGATCAAATAATTACACTACCAATCACTACAAATGTTGCGGCGTTGCTATAGAGAAGTACCTTTATAAGTGAAGCAAACAAAGATATGCCACATAATAGTCATAGTTCGCATTCTCGTCATGCTGGCTCATCCGGCGACGATTTGGGCAGTACTGATGAAGTAAAAATCTTCAAAGATGAAGGCGATCGAGAGGATGAGAAAATTTCATCCGAAAATTTATTAGTCGAAGAGAAATCTAGCCTAATCGATCTGACGGAGAGTGAGGTGAGTTGGAACCTACTCAAACCATCTAAAGTAAATACAAAAATTCGTAAATCGAGGGTATAAAAATGCAAATTGATTAAGTCCTATCAAATGTTTAATTCTATTCTATGTTAATGATTAAGTAAGCCGGTACCACCCATAAGATTTGGACTTGATCAGTTTGTTTTTCATACCAATCATTATTTTGTTGTTAAAGTGAGGGCTAGGCTCATATGCATAAGTCAAAATATATTCAATAGATGAATTAAGCTTGGAATTTATCAAGTCAAGAAAAAAAAAAAAAAAAAAAAAATGTATATATATATATTTTGACTTATTCGTTTAGCATAGATGCCTCCACTGAGCGCAAGAAATAAGCACATCCATATTAAACAAACATTTCTTTCTTCTTTATTTATTTTCATTGATTGCTCAGGAGAAAGGTGGAAAAATAACGACGCGACCGGATCACAGTCCTGTCTTCAGTGAGTACAAATCCTATTTTTAACTATTATATAGTTAGTTTATACTTAAGCCCTTTTCAGAGACTCTCGATTAGCTTTGTTCTCGTTTAGTTAAATTTAATTTCGTAGAAGTCATAATTTCAGGAGATGCTAGTTAGAATTCTTCCTATTTTTTCTTTGTCACAACTTATTTCTAATTTGATTCCCTTGAGCAACAATAGACCATTGTGTGCATCGGAAACGCCGTAGATCCGAGATCCGATCTAAACAACCACCGCAGAAGAAACGCATGAATCATGTAATCCTGGTAAAGAGAGTTTAGTTCCAAGAAGAATCATAAAAACCATATCAAAATCTGCACGTGTGTATGCATGTTTATGGTAGGGAATGGAAATGAGAATGTTAGGGCAGAAGTTATTCTTTGATAAGTTTTTTTTCTGTTTTTTTTTTTTTTTGTTTTGTTCTCTCGTTTTAAAACCAAAGTGTGGAGCATAATGAGGTATGAGGCATCGAAACATGTGTGCAATTTTTTTTTATGACGTCAGCTTTAAAACGAAGTCAAGGGGGATGTTCTGAGCTGTGTGGTGTTTAAAAAAAATCATCAATAACAGACTGATGATGTAAAACTATCGATAGAGGTGTGATGTAACCTGGTTTAATCTCTTTAATACAATGGTTATTTGTTTTTTTTTTTTTTGTTGAACTCTCTCTCTCTCACAGTAGTTATGCAATAAGGCACATGCATTGAGGATACGATAGTTAGAAATTCGCTAGAAATGTTTTTTCAGTCAAATATGTATATTCGATTTTGGGGCTTCAAGATTAAGAATTAAGTGTCTCGTTTTAGGGTGTTCAGATTCTGCATTGAAAAAGAAAAGAAAATGCAAAAATTGGTAACATAAACTTTGGAAGCAACAGATACGAAATGAAGAGTGGAAGACAAGAGAAGAAGAAAGGGTCAGAAGAGTAAATAAAATCTACCTGTTTTCTGGTGAAGGATGTCTTTGTACCCAGTTGTATTTATTTTCATTTTTATTTCGGTGTGTGTAAATTGCAGTTGGTTCCTTTGTACGTGAGTGAATTTCTTGAGTCCCATCAAGAAACAAGCAACCAACCAGGCGACTTGCCTGCTGCCTGGCTGCCTGTTGGGTCGTTAACAACTGAAGGTAGATAATACATTGAGGAATCCAAAAAGGAAAAAAAAAAAAAAAAATAATAACGTAAAAAAAAAAAGTAAAAACTTTGAATTTCTCGTTTCTTTTTTATCTATATTATTTTCTTTTTTTCTTCTTTTTTTGTTTATTTGTATTGCTTCGTTGGTAGTTATATGTATTTGATTGTGTGGAAGAATTCTTGTTGTAGATTGTTACCTTATCATGCTAAATATGTTAACGACGTACCGTAACAGGATAATTACTAATGCAACTTGTTATTTTTTTTTCCCCCTGTTGTATGATGATTACGTTTAAAGATCCGTGGATGGGTCTTTTTCTCCTCTGAAAATGTTGATGAAGTTTTTCTTATACACCTTCAAATGATTAAAAGTTGTTTTTTTTTTCTTCATTCGTCGTTCTTAATTAGATTTAGTTTGTAATTGTATATCCTTAATCCTTCAGCTAATAGTAATATACTAACTTGTTTTAATTCTATTTTCTTTTAGGTAAAGTGGAACCGCATGCATCAAGTTTTAATATGGGCTATTTAGTATCACCGTATTCGTACACAAATGGTGGAGCGGGAGGTCTACCTGTTTCTATGGTAAGTCCATCCAAAAATTGTTTAATGTAATGTTAAGAAATACCGAAATCACTTCGCAAGACTATATTTTTAATAACTTATCGTGTTATGATATTTTTATTTAAGAAAAATATTTCTATTATTTCGTTTTTTGGGGTTTATTGTAATCCCTTGTTGATCTATACACAAAGTTTATCTTTTAAGCATTTGATCTTTATTCCCCTTGTTTGGTATTTTCAAAGTAACAAGTGTAGGAAAGAGAATGCAGAAAGCTAGTGAAGGAAAATCGGATTTTCTTGAATTTTTGTCGTCGTATTTAGGAAGAGGGAGACTACAATAAAAGGAAGCCCTGAAGAAGTTTTTCCAGTTTTTGAACACACAATGTTCCTCTTTTTTTTTTACGGACGTGAAATATTTCATAAGAAAGAAAATACCTTTAAGTTTAAGGATGGATTAAGGAGGTGGTGTAGACTTCAGGGCGTTATTTCTCTTTAAGAAAATTTTTAATTCATTTCAAGTTTTTTTTTTTTTTTTTTTGCTGGAATGGTCTGTGGAGAAAAAAATTTTGATGTCTTCTTGGAAATCATATGAAACTAATTACGAGTAATTTATTCCACTTAAGACTCTGACTGTTCTGGATCGTATTTCTCTCGTATTTTTCTTTTTTCGAATAATTCAAAAATTGTGCGTTAATTATGTCCACTTATAGATGTCGAGTGTTTTTCGTTATCTTAAACTCTTCAATGTGGTCGTATGATCTGAGATCTTAACATCTCAAGAAAGAGAGTCAAGTGCATTTCACTGCGATAGGCAAGTTGACATAAATCCGTCTATCTTCAACGCACTTCATTAGAAATTTATTTGGTTTTTTCTGTATGCATATTTCGTTGAATGATATTTTCTAATTAATAATCGTCTAAACTACCCTCTCACCCTCGAAAAAATGTCTAAATAACCACTTCTGCGATGACAGATGAGCGACAAAATAGTTATAGGCCTATCCATCCATCTATATGATTTGGTTACAGTTCGGTAACAATTTTACGATTTAAACTTCGGGGTGAGTTGTGTGTTGCATTGTGAAAAGGGACACGAGCAAGTAATGTCATGGTGGTTGGTTGGTGCAATTTGGAATTCACTAGGGAATCACATTATCCACGCAAGGGATTTATGCGCGTCCACTTGATATTATGGTACGCAATTATGTTCCGCTCATTCCTCGACTGCGTGCATTACCGCCCTTAAGTACGAGCCATGTAATTTATATGTTCTATTTAGGCATACAATACGAAGGTTTAAAAAAAAAAAATAAATAAATAAAAAAAACCCACACTATTCTAAACCCCTCGATATATCTGTTAGCGATGAAAATTTAAACGGGCGATAATTGAGGGGGTTATGCCGCTGCGATAATTACATGTGTTATTGGGTTGTTGAAAAGACTAATGTATCACATTGTCCTGTGAACTCTGGGGAGGGGCACACTAATTTCTGTTATCTGTGTGCAAGAATCTTCCTTTTTTTTTTTTAAATGTCGATTTTTTTTTGTTTGTTTTGAGCCTGAATAAGCCTTTTCAGCTGGTTACTAAAAATAGATAGTGAACGTTTTATAAAATGCTTTTATTTTTTTGGTTTGTTTTCTTTTTAATCTAATCGCCACATTGAGTTGGTTACCCAATACGATTCCCAATCGTATGTTGTTGCAGGTTCTATTTCTCAATACATATCCATCACCACCTTGAACGAGCCAGCTAGAACAAGTCCGACCCCCAACCATATGTTGCCGCCGTGAACTATCCGTTTCCTGTCATAATTTATTTCATCTCCAGTAGTCCGACTTGAACGTGTTGTGTATACATATGAATGGTTGTTTCTTTAATTATAGCTTCGAGTATGTTTTCTGGCAAAATAGATATTATAAGGTATGAGGAGGCAGATGGGTGTTTTAGTCTATTTTTGGTGGCACAAGGGACATTTTGCAAGAGATGTTTAGATTCACTTTTTCGTCCCTACGTGGCTGTTCAGTGCCGTCAGAATACAATAATTACTGAGCCCCATTACTTGTACGTGTGTGTCGTACACTGCAGCATATAGATTTAATTAATTATTCGCCTGATACATAGTTTCGTGTCAACTTGACCTTAGTTAATTAAGATCGGTCCATATTTGACGGTTTCACTTAAGTCTCGCTAAGATAAACAACTTTGAATAATTTCAATTAAGCTCATTGTCGGTTCTTACCACCATTCGTAGGCGGCTTTGTAGTGTAAAAAATACTATAGGGTACAACTTGTGGATTTAAAGAATGTTAATTTATTTTTCTCTGTGAGCGGTCGGTCGGTATAGGATTTGGAATAAGAGGTGTGTGTTATATTACTGTCGTTTGCGTTAGATAGAATCTTTGATTAGGAGAACATCCAATTCTCATTGCATCATTCCTATTGTATGCTGTGCTCTCAAACTTTTTTTTTTTTTTTTTTCTGGGAAGCTCGTTTGCTTTTACAAATTGTATTACCGACCAAACAAACGATTTTATTCAATTGATGGCGTCTTTTCGCCTTGTAATTCACATCAATCTTTTCGTCTCTATAAATACTGGAGCAAATAAACTATACAAGTGAATGTTAATGTAGAGTACCATATGGAAGCTTCACTCATAAGCTAGAAGAGAGAGAGAAAAAAAAAAAATTTTATAAGTTGTATAAAAAAAGGCAAAAAAAAAAAAAAAAATGGTTGTACATAAATAGGCCCACAGAAGTACAAAACTGATCTCATATCATCGTTGTCGCTGTCGTCTTTGTCGTCATCATGAACCAAGTTGCTGGTGTGGCCATGGCGATGGTAACGACAGAAAAAAGGAAGAAACAGTGGCATCGTCGACACTAACCGCACCCGCTCTGTTTCGCAGAAAATTCAACGTATAAGGCAAAATGAAAGGAAATGTTAGTCTTTAATTTTCTTCATCGTATTTTGTTTTTTCTTTTTTTATTTTGCCAAACATCAAAGGCTTCATTGTTTAGATAATTCTTTAGTTTCGTACTCTTTAGTTTCTTAATATGTAAAATGATATGAAATACACTGTATACCGCATACGCGAAAACGGACAAATTAAAAAAGACTAAAGTAGTAGAGAAAAGACAGACATACATACACATACCTGCTGTACGTATAGATATTAGCACGTTGTGCAGTTCAGATATGCCAACCCGGGTGTATTTTAAAAGAACGTTGTACATTGTCAATTCTTGACTAAAAATATCTGGAAAGACTATGTGTTGGTTTTTGTAGGTTTTCTTTAACAAAAAAAAAAAGAAAAAACAGAATGAATTATCAGTTTGTTTTGCTTACTTACTCCTTGATAGATTAGAGAAAAATAACTTTTGATTTTATTAATGACAATGATCATATGTAAAAAAAAAAATACATATTTATTCCTCACACAATATAATCATCAATACATTTCGCGCATCTCGCGCGCTCTCTTATAAACACGCCGATAGCAGTAAGGTAGTTAACACGATAGAATGATTCAGTATATGCTGTAAATAAAGGTAGATTATTTTCAGTCGCTCCTACTTGATCACGATTGTGAAAAGTTACCTATTCCACTTTAAAACTGTATTCTAAAAAGCAGTCTTAAACAAAGAGTAAGAGTCGAAACAGAAAAGAAATCCTGAAGGGAAGAGAAGGAGTGCCCAATAATTTGGTCTTCTCACCTTGTTATGGGAATGGACAGGAGAACCTACCATGGTGCTAACTGATCATTGACTTCTTGTGTTCTGCGCTTCTCCTTTCCCAACCCGAATAAAAAGCAGTGTGGTGGTAGTGTGATGAAGCGCGAATCTTCTCCAAGATTGTGTTTTCGTTTTATTTTTATTGTTGTTTTGTTTGCTCTCCCTTTTTATAGTTGCCTCTTACATGAATTTTCTTTTTAATCTTTTTTTTTTTTTTTTTTTGGTTTTTTTTATTTATTTTTTGTTTTTTTTCTTATGCACGGGGGTACGTATTTACTTTTATTTGTAAGGACTTGCATGATTTTGTTGTTGTTGGTTGTTATTTTTGCTTTGTTTCTGTATTACCTGTTCAGCGTTGTAGCAGCAAAAGTAATGGATAAACGACTAACTAACTGCGGACGACTATGATGATGATGACGACGGCGATGACGCTGATTGGGTAGGTTGGAGCGCTGCATTCGTCCGTCGTTTTATGCGTCTTCCGAATGCTTGTGTCACGAGTGGGTAGGATGTCTGGCGGCTGGTTAGTTTACTTTGGATTTATTGTATGGATCTTGTTTTCGCGCGAATTCTCCGAAGGATCCAAAAAAGAAATGACTTAATTTTTTTTGTGCACAACTCTTTTATTTTATTTATTATTTATGTATATTCTCTCTTGTTTGGTCATCCTTTCGTTTTATTTTTCAAAATCTCAGGACTACTAAATATATTTGAATATTTGTAACAAGAAACATTTTCCAATTTTGAGGGTTGTAGAATTTTAAATAAACTCCGTAGTGGGAAGTCGGTAGCTTTTGTTTTTCTCTTCTTTAAAATAGTGCAATTTTCTTATTGGGAGTAATAAATTTCATTGGTCACAATCAAAAATGTTTAGTCAATTGATCAAAGGAATGATCTATGTTGCCGATGATTTTGCTGCTGGGTATACGGAAAATGCTATGAATATATTTTTTTTTTCCTTCCACTCGTGGTATATTGCTGGAGACAAGTGTAGATCTCATATATCACGAGCAAACCAGCAAAAGCAACCTTTCATCCATCTTTCAGCCGGTTACGGCTAAATGTGGCTAAAACACACATTCTATAGATTACTGTCGAACGAAATATATGTACATTTGGCAGTTCCGCTTGTGCGTTTCGTGTGTTTTCATCGAATTCTTCTAACCATTTCTGCTGCTGTTGGTGCTGGCTGCTGATGTTGTGACTGACTTGCTTTGAACTGTTCTGCTCTCTCAATCTATATCACATCTATATATGATATATACAACAACGTTTTTGTAATGTGTAAGTACTTCTTGGCACTTTATAGTGCTGTTGGTGCTATATTACAAACGGAAACATATTATCAAAGGGGGAAAATTCACTCGGAATTTTAATTCATCTGCAATAAAAGAAAATGTAGAAAATCGTCGACTTTACATACGCATATGCATTCGGTTCGGTATGTTCCTTCTTGTGTCGTGTATAGGTAGGTGTACGGTGGAATTGAATAGGTTATTTGCATTGGATATTTGACATTGATGGTTGTTTGAGAGAAGTATTTACTTTGAAGGAGACCTACACGTACCTCGAGCTCTAGGTATTGTCGCATCGTGTCATCGTCGTGGAGGCGCATAAAAACGTAACTGATAGGGTATAAAAAAATTTATTCTAGCTTAGATTATGACGTTCTTAAAACTCCATAAAGAATAAATAATTTCAATATTTTTTTTTGTGGCCCTTAAAAAATAAACAAAACCGCAAGTTTCAAATAGTCGGTCGTTTGAAAAGTTTTGATGTGAGCTCTCGAGTGGTTGGCAAAACATTTTTTTTTTTTCAACTATCTTGGGTTCCGGGTTCACTTAAAGCGTTAAGCGTTTCAATGGTATACAAAACGAATAGCTTGTTTTTGTTTTCATTTGTTTTCTTTTTTTTTTTTCGTTATGTTAAAAGTTACGCATTTAAGCTGATGCACCCTATGAGGGATAAGGTAAAAAAAAAAAAAAAAAAAAAGTAAAAAAAATACTGAACGTAGTATATACATACATGCATGAATCAATTTCTCCCTTATCCTACTTTATCCACTTAGCCCTGCTTCCAAACAACATCTTATATCTACATGCGTACGGCACATAAGCGAACATGATGAAATATGTGCCTCGTTGAATTTATTTATTTATTTATTTAGGGGGTTGGCGGGGGTGGCGTAGTGTGGCGTAGCTGTAGAATATACAACTGAATACGGATGGATACTGCTGCTAGTGCTGCTGCTGCCACTGCCACTGGTGCTGCTGCTGCTTCTGCTTCTGCTGCTCGGTTCTTGTATTCGTCGCCGCGCGTACAATGGCATGTTATATGTTTGTATCGTTTGTAAAATCCGATTGTAATTCAGGTGGAAATTCGGTGGAATTGCGCGCCATCATCCCAATTATTTATGGATACCAGTTTCGTTCTTGTATGTAATTCTCTCCTCTCTCTCTCTCTTCAATTTCTTTGTTTATCTTTGCTCTGTTTCCTACTTCTTTCTTCTTAATCTTGCTTGGTGGTTTTCATACATGTTCTACATGTTCTTCTTAAAAATGTATTTAAAAAAAAAAAAAAGAACAGAATAAAATTAACATACGAATGTGTTGGTTTACGCTAGAGCTATGCGCCTGTTCATTCTTTTCTTTTTTTTTTTTCATTTCCTTTGACTTGCCTTGCTTTTGCCTTGCCTTTTCACTTTTCTTCACATCTTTTGTGAATATTAGTATCAGTGGTTTAGTTTTAATTAATTGTTGTTAATGTCCTGTGCTGATGAGATAGCTTGGGGAATAAATTTCTTGTTTACCAATTTGAGATGTTATAAATTAAATGAGCAGCGTCGTTGTAAATGAATTCTCTATTCCATTGCGTAATCGTTTTATCTCTAACAATATGTTGACAGAACCTAATGAGAGCTGTCGAATGCGTGTACTGTACGTGTGAGAAATAAGAATTGTCGCTCTTTAGTGTTTGGGAATTCGGCAGTAAGTGAAGATGTGAGGATATGGATTAAGATGTTTTGTTTGTATATAAAGAACAGGCCCACACATTAACCAAACCATCAAGATCGATTAAATGTTCTCTGGAATTTCTTGGATGGATAGAACACATTCGAAGTCTTGACATTTTTCCTTTTCTTCTCTTTTTCTACCAATGTATGCTAATTTGATTTTTAATTTCCGTTGGAGAATAGTATTTTTGAAATAATTGTTTTCACATTTTCTTGTAGAGCAGAACCATTTCATTTCGCTTACATCTAGAGAGTCGTCTGTCTTCTGATCTTTCTACTTCAACCATCGCCGGACGTCTGATACAGTGATGCCATAAATAAGTAAATAAGTAGTGATGATCACAAAGATGATGCAGGCATTTAGTTTAGGCCATCACACTCAATAACATCGATTGAATTGACCTTTTGACATTTTATTATTCCGTCTGATAAATTAAGACGAGGTTTTAATTCGCTCTAGTATTTTTTGTTCGGTTTCTCTTGCTGCTCTCTCGGTCTCTCTGTGTGTTCTTGGAAAATGAAAGAAACATTTTCGAATGCAATGTAATAATTAGGAGATAAAAAAAAAAACGAAAAAAATAGCCACTTATATATAATTAAGTCGTTCGAAAGACTCAGTTCTTTAATTTACTATGACAAATTGAAGAGGTTCTTAACACTCAGAAACAAAAATGATTACTGGAAATCATGACCACATATCCATAGAAGTCATTCATTAATTCCTCACTCACTTTGAGGATGAGAAAAGTATGCTGCTAGGGTGCAAAATTATATTCAGCCATAAATATTTTATTATAATCATTAACAACACCATCAGCATCATCAATAGTACTTATTAATGGCATCAGACCAAGATTGTACGGAAACTACAAGGAGGGTCCATAATATCATTACATCCCTTATAATAACATATTTTTTTTTTCTGCTGCTCTCTGCTGTACTTCGACTTGTCTGTTTTGGTTTTTGAAGGGGCGGTAAGGGAGAAAAAAAAAAATCCAATCCAATGAGGCGGCAATGATGGTGATGGTCATGAAATGACTTGTGGTTGTTTTACTAACCTGCACTGAACGTAACAGGTACTTTTGGTAATGTTATTAATATTAAGAGGGTCCTCTACGACGATCTAAGTTGTACTTTTGTATAGAGTAGGGGATGATGATGAAGCGCTCAGGAGTAGAAGAAGCGTAAAAAGAACAGGAAAAAACAAGAGAGAGGAGGAGGAAATCAGTGGTAATAGGAAGAAAAGCAGAGCCGAACATCCAGGCAGATAGATAGATATAGGTTGGGCGCCATTAGGACAATTCTAGAAACAGAGGGTTGGTTGGCTGATTGGTTGATTGATTGGTTACAATAGTATATATCTTCCGTTTCCCTGATTTCCTTTGAATCAGTTTGGTTGATGCGTTTAGCCAAACGCCATTCAAGGATCAAATTCAGTATACACCCAATTTGAACATAGCCATTGATAGGCCTACACACTTTGCCAAAGGAAACTCAATTGATTCATTACAAATGCGGTTAGTTGGTTGTTCGGTTTGTTGGTTCATTTATCGAATGGTTGGTCACTGTCTACCTATCACCATCCAATCATCAGCGTTCGTGTGGGCTTTTTAATCAGTTGTTAGGTAGAAGAATGAAAATATATTTCTCGTGTTTCGTTTCTATCATCCAGACATTTTTCGAATCACAAGACACGACTCTAACACTCCCAATTTTTTCACTTTTTTCACACAAAAAAATCGAGTTAAAGTCAATGACTCGGGGTCGACTTTTCTTAGAAAAAAATGTCGCGATTATGAATTTCGACTTTTTGAGAAAAAACGATGAAAATTTTGATTGAAAATAATGGGTTTTGATGTATATTTGAGAGAAGTAAAAAATTCGAGACCCTGGCAGCAATGGTGTCGCCTCCAAGACGATTTTTCGAGATTCGATTTTCTCCAGCTTCCAGTCGGTTCCTCCACTCGAACCAGACATTTTCTGATTCAGGCCAAGTCCCTCCATAGCATAAAATTAAGTTTTTTAACCTACACCCAACCATGTCGCCGTAAGAGGGATTTTTCGAGATTTCTCCAGCTTCCAGTTGCTTCCCAAGATCCATCCAGACATTTTTCGAATCCTCAGACACTCGCCTAACACATCCAATCAAAAAAAAAATTCAATTTTTTTTTTTAATTTTTTCATATTTTTCACGCAAAAAAATCGAGTCAAAGTCAATGATTCGAGGTCGACTTTTCTTGGGAATAAATATTGCGATTTTGAAAATCGATTTTTGGGGAAAAAGTGATGAAAATTTTGATGGAGAATGATGTGTTCTGATGTATTTTGAAGAAAAATACAAAATTCAAGTCTTGGACCTGGATGGTGTCGCCTCCAGGACGATTTTTCGAGATTTCTCCAGCTTCCAGTTGCTTCCCAAACTCCATCCAGACATTTTTCGAATCCTCAGACACTCGCCTAACACATCCAATCAAAAAAAAATTAATTTTTTTTTTTAATTTTTTCATATTTTTCACGCAAAAAAATCGAGTCAAAGTCAATGATTTGAGGTCGACTTTTCTTGGGAATAAATATTCCGGTTTTGAAATTCAATTTTTGGGGAAAAAAGAATGAAAATTTTGATGAGAAGTAATGTATTATGATGTGTCCTTTAGAGAAATGAAAAATTCGAGACATGGACCTGGATGGTGTCGCCTCCAGGACGATTTTTCGAGATTTCTCCAGCTTCCACTTGCTTCCCAAAATCCATCCGGACATTTTTCGAATCCTTAGACACTCGCCTAACACATCAAATCGAAAAAAAAATTTAATTTAAAAAAAAATTTTTTTCATATTTTTCACGCAAAAAAATCGAGTCAAAGTCAATGATTTGAGGTCGACTTTTCTTGGGAATAAATATTCCGGTTTTGAAATTCAATTTTTGGGGAAAAAAGAATGAAAATTTTGATGAGAAGTAATGTATTATGATGTGTCCTTTAGAGAAATGAAAAATTCGAGACATGGACCTGAATGGTGTCGCCTCCAGGACGATTTTTCGAGATTTCACCAGCTTCCAGTTGGTTCTCCGACTCGAATCAGACATTTTCTGAAATCTGCCAAGTCTACCCATCGCGTGAAATCTACTTTTTCAAAATCCACTCAAAGATGGCTCCACCAGATCGTTTTTTCGAGATTTCTCCAGCTTCCACTTGCTTCCCAAAATCCATCCAGACATTTTTTGAATCCTTAGACACTCGCCTAACACTTCCAATCAACAAAAATTTTAATTTTTCAAAAAAATATTTTTCGCATTTTTCACGCAAAAAAATCGAGTCAAAGTCAATGACTCGAGGTCGACTTTTCTTGGTGATTTTAGACGAGATTTTGAATTTTGATTTTTTTGTGGATGGGGATGGAAATTTTGATTCAAAGTGATGTAAATGGAAGTATTTTGAAGAAAAATGAAAAATTCAAGACTTGGAATAGGAGGGAAAACCCGTTGACATGAATTTTCTAAATCCGACGTATTTTCTGCATTTTAAATTTCAATGTTGAATTAAGATTAAATTCGCTGTGTGTGAGACATTTAAACAAATTTTTTTTTATTTAAAAGGCTCATAAATGCCATTTAGTATGATATATATATGTAACAGGGGTGGCCAAACTTGCAGGCTATTGCAGAGATTGATTACGCGAGCTACCCATTGTTCTGACTTGAAAAAAAAAACATACCAACTGATACTTGGTACCGATTTCCAGATTTTGTTTAAGTTAAAAGCTTTTAAATATCGATGAAGGATAAACCTTAACCTGACAAAACAAACATTAGCTCTGCAAATTTTCTTCTATAATACTTCTTTCAAACACAAATAAAAAAAAGGAAAAAGTCCGATAGAGGAAATACTGGACAAATACGTAATGGTCGATTTTAAGATAACATCCCTTCTGTCTTGAAGGCATTTTTATTTGCTTTAAATCCATTTCTCTAGAGGATATGTGTGGTACCTTCGTAGGTAGAGGATAATGTTTGTCCTAACAATGCGTGTAATCTAGTCCCACAAACGATTGAATTCATTTATTTGTGTCTTTTTTTTTTTTTTTCTCTCCTGTTGGGTAAAATACAACTCAAAGAAATAATGATGCCACTGGAGAGTAGAGAGTCTCTGGTCTCTGGTCTATGGTCTGGTCCTATTTTCAGTATATTTTCTTTTCTCCGTTTTGTGTTTGTCTTTACCTTTTTTCACCCTTTAGTAAACATTCTTTTGTATTTATTTACATTATTTTTCATCGACCTCCCATAATACAATAGATCCACCACAAAATTCGCCTGTAGTTTATCCGGCATCAATGTTTTTCTTTTTTTCTTAAAACTTTCACACCAGGCCTTTAGTCTTTGGTTTGAATTATATGTGTACACACACCCAGCATGGTCACAGGCAACCAGAGGCAACAGACCCATCTACATATCTATTTACTTAGAACAGTCTCTAAAAAAAAAAGGAAAAGTAAATGCGTTTAAAATAGGGATAGCCTTTTTAAAGTATTACATTTTTGCAAAAGAATTTTCGACACAGAATCTATTCGTTGCATACTTTAATTGCATCAAATAAAAGAACACAAAATTTTGGCCATTTTCACACCTATATGAATTTAATTGATTTTAAATATGGGGTTTCCCTATTTACTTTGAAGTGCCTCAGCCAAACCATGGTACATGCATGATTTACTCACGCATGTTCACATGGATATATGGTTAGGTAAATAAAAGTTCAACAGGTCTCACTCTACTAAGGGGTGAATTTCATGATTCGTTATAATAAAAGAATCGAGGGGAGGAGCTTGTCTATTTCAACACCCACGAGGCTAGAACAGACACGATTCACAGGATTTCGTCCTTTTTTTTTAAATGAATTTTATTAAATGTTCCTTCAAGTGAATCTTAATCTTTCAACAACAAAAAATCCTCTATTTTCTTATAAAGAAAGTCTGAAAGCAATAGACTGAGCAACGATTATAGACACATGGAGAAAAGAATACTAAGTACAATGGTTGTTACTCATTACAAAAATAATGACAATAGTCCTTTCATCGTGTATATGCAGTAGATAATTTTCCTTTTTTTTTTTAAGTGCAACAAATAATCTATTGCTATAGCCAAGCAAGTGAAAAATAAAAATATAATGCAGATGGATAGACTGGACGCGGACTTTTTCTGTGCACATAATGGAAGACGAATAGCATTTCCATTGAATAACTTCTTTATCTTACTGCCAGCAAAAGTATAAAAAAAAAATGAAAATAAAAGAAAGGAGAAAAGCTTCACTGCTTTTGAGTAAAACTAAATATTGTAATAACTGAAAAGAAGGATAATAACGCCATTGTCATGACGAGCAGCAGCAGCAGTAGACTGCAACTATGACAACGCCTAAGGATATGTCTTAAATACGACAGAAATAAATAAGAAGGTGCTTCTTACAATTGAAACAATTGTAGTTGCTGTGAGAAATTCTTGTTTACATTTACAATTTTTTACTGTAGATTGTGTAGGGTAGGATAGGGAATAATGTGCGGAAATTCATGATCCGATTTAGTTTTCAATAAGGATGATACCTGTAGTGTTAGAGGAATTATCTTTTTGTGAATAGGGAAGTAGGTTACATTTAACTTCAACTAAATCTCTTTTTCTCTGTCGCGTCCACACACGATTTCTGAATTCAGCTTCCTTTCATAATTTGTCTTGTAGTTAAACGGGAAAATAAATAAAATACCTAAAAATATCCACAGTATCCATCCGATTGCAGAGCGCAATAATTAATCGTCAACAGAGAAGAGAGCAAGCGTATAAAATTCTATTTGCAGAGTTCCTTAGTAACTTTTTATCGTGATTTCTAAAGTTTTTTTTTTTTTTTCCTTGCAAAAGGAACCGAATACTTTTTTTCCCACAACAGAAAAAAAATCTACAATTTAAACCAAATATAGTCATTCATTGGAAAGATGTTCTCGTGTGTTTTCGAATGCTGAGCTCCAGCAAGGTGATACCGTATCCTCTACACACTTGCACCCTTGAGGTGGTGAGACAAATGCAGAGGAGAGATGTGTTGGGATGATCTTTCTTTTTTGGATTTTCCAAAAATATAAATAAACATTTTGTTAGTTAATGTCGGCAAAGATGGCGAGAATAGGTTTTTTTTTTTTTTTTTCTAGCTGTATTTACCTTTCACTTGTTCTGCTATAAAATTCTCTACTCTGCTATTAGAAAGATTAGGAGAAAAACACCATGATTAGACAGAAAAAATAAAACATTATTTACTTTCAAATACATGGTATATGCATGTGTATAACCCGGAAATAATGTTTCGTACGGAAGCGTGTAAACATGACACATAGGCTCGTCTTTTTAAGAATGTGAAAAATTTCGTTTTTTTTTTTCTGTTTCTTTAGTTTTATTTTTAAAGCGAATTCTGTTTGACGAACTACAAGTGTTTGAGGTTTTTTTTTTTTTTTTTCTTTCCAAAGTGTGAGCTTTAGATGATCAATGACTAATCGGTTGGGAATATCCACCACAAATTCTGACTTTTTCCGTTTAATTTTTAAATGTATTCGAACAACTTGTTCCTCGTTTGTATTAGACTCAGGTAGCTCGATCGAAAGTGATTGAAAGTTCAGAGGTTTTTGACAAATAAAAAAAAAAAAAATAGAACCTTATTAGAAATTCTATGGCTTAAAGAAAAAGGTTGTGTAGTTCCAATTGGGCAGGGTGGCCTTAAGCAGCTTTTATTTATTTTTTTCTCCTTCTCTCTCTCTGACTGTCCTTTCTTTTAACTCGTTTCTTTAGCTTTGTTTTCTTTGTTTAAATTTGTGTTCGTTAGCGGGCGGGCTGATGATTTCTAGCTTAAGATGTCTTATGCGTCACATTCATACTCGCAAGGGGGAAGAATTGAAAGAAATGCAAAACAATACCACAACTACACACATAGGCCCGCTCCAAATGAATAGAAGCCGCCGCCGCCGCCGCCGCACAACAAACAATCTCTAGTAGTAGTAATAATAATAATGATGATAGTAGCGAGAACTGCAGCAAACATCAGCATTGGTTTTGTTTCAATGTAAATTTTATAAATTATAAAAGTATGTGACATGTGTGTGCAGGCTTTAATCGCACTCGCACCATCGCCAACAACCTTCTCAAAGTTATTTTGCATCCTACCCAAGCCCATATACGAGGTTTGCATATCTATCAACAACAATCGTTGGATTTAGTTATTTATTTATTTTTTTTTTTTCTCTGCTGTTGTGTTGTTTTTAGTGATGTGTATGAATGTGTATATTTTGTCCTCTATGCCATGGAAACACTTTTATCTTTGCCGCCGTTCGCCATTCGATATATTCATACGCAAAGCGTACTATTTACTTACGCGAACGTACGTAGTCTTACTATCTGTAATTCCGTTCGCAATATGTTATCTCTTTTTCTTTCTGTTTTTTTTTTTTTCTTTTTTCATCTGCTTTGTGTTTGTTATTATTGAAATCACATGTGATGTAATGACAAAACCTTTCAGTTCAGAATTATTGTAGGTTTGATTGTTACACCATCAAAATGAAATTGGATAGATGTAAAATAGATTGTGTGAAATTTCATTCCCTTCATTTACACTTGTATTAAAATAGAGCATAGTTCTTCTCGACTCGATTTAGAGTTAAGTTATTGTCAAAATACAACATTGTTCTCTATGCAAATATATGTGAGTGTTATGGCTTCTTTGCGACAACCCTTAAGGGACGTCGTAAGCTCACTCACACAAACCTATTAGTCCGGATCGAAAAAAAAAAAAAAAACAAATTTGTGTGTAGAATGTAAAGGCAGCAATTGCCAACCAACCAAAGCCAAATCAATCTAAAGCATAAATATGCGAAGGAGTAAGCCAACCCCCTCAACTGTAGGCATTACGCCTAAGCTACCAAAACACTAAGCGATTTTGCACATGTATACGCCATAGTTGTGTACACCCATACCAATACAATTCAAAAAAAAATTTTTTTTTTTTTTCACCATCAACCGATTGAGTTATTTTGAAGAGGAAGAGTGCGAGATTTTTGTAAGTTGTTCCTTTGTGCGGCAAAATTACATAAATCAGAGAGTAACACGCATATGTATAGGAGGAGAGATTATGTACGGCCGCCTAAAGACCTGGCCCAATAAGCCCATCCAAAAAAAAAAAACAGAAAATGTCCTGTTTAATTGAATCTTCTCTGTGTATTTTAAATGTTACTGCACTTGTGATTCTGCAAGCTTTGTAATTCTTTTTTTTTTTTTCGCCGAAAATGAAGCAGGACTCTGCATCAGGATAAGAAATAATTCAAGTACAACAATTCACTTCATCGTCACTCACACTGTGACGCAGCAAAAGAACATGCGCGTCATAGATTCACATGGAAACCCCAGCAGAAAAATGTCATTACAACAACAACCAAAAAAAAAAAAACGACGTTAAGGATAAAGTTTTTTTCTTTTTTTTTTTTTTTTAAATCTCTATTAGACGGATTTTCCCTCCTTTTCTGTCTAACTGCTTCCTGTACATTAAAAGAAAGAAATACAAATATAAAGTAAGGGTAGTTCAGAGGGTGATAATGCAAAACCCACTACAAGCAAAAGCAAAAGCAAACGCAAACGAGGTAGTGTAGAGAGTATCATGGTGGGCTGCTCCTTGATGGCCGTCGAGCAAGTGAGTGGGTCGGCGGCGGTTTGGTATTGGGTTTATATGTGTGTTAGTATATGGTGCATAGATTTGTGGGCGGATAGATTGGAGAGCGAAAAAAGGAATCTTAAAATTTTCTGTTAAGGAAAATACCATTTTCTCCTTCTCTCGCTGTTTCAAAATAAAAAAACACGCACATTCGCACACAGAACAGAGCATACTGTTCCTTCCTCCCAATTTCTCCCGGTGGTGATGGTGGTGCTTTTACTGGAGCCCATCTCATGGTTCTCTTCCTCAAATTGAGTTTCAATTGTAGGTAGCAAAAGGGGTGAGATTTTTTTTGTTTGAATGGCAGACCTCAAGGATTGTTTATGGAGGATATTGAATGGAGAAGTGTCTATATTAAAAAATATATATATATGTGTATAAGATTCTCAATTTTACAAACATAATTTTCGCAATTTTCTGTTGCACATTCTTATGTACTTTTCTATTTAACAGAAAAAAAAAATAAGCAGAAAAGATTTTCATCTATAGTTTACTTTAAATTTTTTTCCATATTCAACTTATATTTTAATTGAGTTCTTTTGAATTTTTTTCAGGCAAATAAAATCGGGCTGCCGCCATTTTTTTGTCATAATGGCGATCCTCTCACGACACCTCCCCCTGCGCACTGTGGTATACCTCCGTATCAACTGGATCCAAAGGCTATGGGTAAGTCCGAATTTTTTATGTCCTTATCGATAAATCTTAAGTATTTTTAGTTTACCAGGCTCGAATCGAAAACATTTATTCACGCAGATTACCTCGTTACCTTCTTGTGCGAGAGGCGATTCCCCTCGATTCAAAAATTGAACAGTTTACGTGAAAATTCGATTGCAAACTAATGATGCCAATACTTGTTCAGTTTTTTTTTTTTTCCTTTTTTGTCTTCTCCCAAACACGTCTTGTCCTTTTTACTTGATTCCTTCAGACATCGTTGAAGAGCATTTTTTGGGGGAGCTAGGATCGAAAGAACTCCTCTTCTTTTCTTTGAGGAGTAATAGTATTTTCTTGTTGTTATAATATTTGTCTTTTTTTTTTGTGTGTGTGTAGTCTTGTAGCGCTGATGTTTCCTATTATCCTTCGATTTGCATCGCAATTCAATTTATTTCATTACTGCAGCTAGTCGAATATGTCGTTTTCGTTTGAATTTTAATGTCTCTTTTGTCGGTTTCTCTTCTTTTTTTTTTTTCGACTTGTATATTTATTTCAAGGACATCTTGCGACTCTTCTTTGTGTAAGGTGCTTCAAGTGAAGTGTACCTAATTGTGAGTAGGGAACAATCGTTTTATTGGGAGCTAATTAACTGTGTTGAATTTGATTATTGTCATGTTGTCGCGTAGTCTTTCGATTTCCGATTTATCTTTGAGTAGAAAAATTTAATGTCCTTTCACCATTTTTGCCCATTGACTCATCCAAGCATTTTGCATTTTCTCGATTTCCGTTTGTGTTTTCTATTAATTTGTATGCGAGAAGGCTTTTTTTTCTTTGGCGTTCTTTTAAGTATACACCGTGTATACTTTCTGTGCCTTTTTTTTTTTTTTTAAAGTCACTTGCAAGTATTCGTCTGCTGGTGCTTAACGAACTCGGAACTCGAATATACTTATATACTGCCACACACATGCAAAAAAAAAAAAACAGCAAACGATGGTGCACAATCCCTTGTGGAAACTTTAAATTTTCTTCCGGGGAAAGATGTCCTTTTTTTATTTAATTTGTGCATGTGTATTGTGCGCAGCTCGACGTTCTTTTTTTTTTATTCCTTTTCCAAACAATTTCGACTATGTAGTCATTAAATTTTTAACTCAACATTAAACAATTAATTTCCGCTGAGATTCGAGTACATACCACGATTCGAGTATGCCAACCGACCTACTACGTACGTCTTATCTTATCCTGTTATCGGCTTGTACTTCTTCGTTCCAAATGACAACATATCAGTTACAGTGTTCGTATTAAATTTTGCTTTTGTTTTTCTTTTTTTATTCCTCTATATGCTGTATACTTTCTTTCATTTACATTTACCCTTTTTGAATGTGTCGGCTTTATTGAAAAATACCATCGCAGCAAACACACGGCGGTAGTATGGCGCACATGGATTTTTCTTTGTTTTTGATGGCCCTTGCACATGTCGCACAGGAAGAAGAATAATTTTAAATACCATGCCGTAGTTGTGCTATTTTAAATTTTCTTTATTCTTACAACATTTCACATTGATTGATATGAAAAATGGGGTACAAAAATATGCATTCACTTCGTTGGTGTATCGAATTGAGGATGTGTCTATGCATGAGTTGGATTGTCATCAATGTTGCTTGCCGGTAAAAGTGTTTATCAATAAATTTTATTTCGACTTTGTTTCAATTGAATATCCTTTTTGACTGGATTATTTGCAGAAATTCTTTTGTTAAAATCTCTATTCTCGGAAAGAAAATATGCCCGCCTTCATTTCATTTACTTTAACTGAAAAATTCATCCCTCCTAAAATAAACATACTTCAGAATTATGATTATATTCCAATCATAATATCACAATAACTCAGCAGTAGGCAAGTGCATCAATAAACTATCCTTTATCTAAAGTATTGTCGTAGTCTTGCAAGGGAATGTTCTTTTTCATAATGAAAGGGGAAAGTCATCCACCAAAGCCCAGGCACCACCCCTCTAAAGTCTGAAAGAAAGGACGAAAGAGAGAGGCAACAACTCGAAATCCTCGTATTTGAAGTGTATCATCACAAGTGGCCGATGTCATAGTGCACATCAGATGAGTATTATTATTGTTATCATTATTATATTACTAATACTGTATGGGCCATTGAGTTAGGAGTATTTGTACATTGTGTCGGTATTGTTGAGACTGTCATTGTTGTGTTCCTCGTTTTTAGCATTAATTCAGGTGGAAGGCAATAATAGTCACATGCCTATCGATGGGGGGAAGAAGAATATAATAGGCACGCTGTGATGCCGACGAAAAGGACATTCAAATATGTTTCCTTAGTGAAAATGAAAATTTGTTTATGAGAGTGATGTGTGTTAGAGAGATGATCAAAATTTAATCATTTCTCTGTGAGGGGTGCTTTCTTTTTTTTCTATTTTCTTGTGCTTTTTGCTTTTTGATTTCCTTTGCGTTGGAGTTTTTCTTTTTGCGTCGGTTGAAAAAAGGGAAAGCCATTCATTTGAATTGATGACGGGTATGAGTGAAGAATATTCTTTCAGAATTTCGTTTTAATCATTATGACAGTGAGTGTAATCCTGGAGGACAATAAAAGAGGGCGAAAAGTATGGAAAGTTGGGACTGGATAAAATCAAAAAAAAAAAAAAAAAAAATGAAAACCGCACGGAAAGGGAAAATGTCGTTTGGCTTTCGTTTGGGAAATCAGCATTAAAGTATTCTCCTCTCTAGCGCGTTTTATTCGTCCTTTGTTATTTTCACTAGAGAATAGTTATGTATACCTCTTTTGATGCTGATGACGATAATATAGGTGTTTTCCACTGCAGTCGATGCTGAATTATGCACCATTTTTATTCATTTAGTATTCACGCTATTGTAGACCCCTATGGGATCTGCTGTCAATTCTTTCCTTTCCTCCTTTGTCGCAGTCTATTAACTGAAAGATCACCATCGTCTTAATTGGAAACTAAATCAAATAGTTTTTGTTTGCCTCTTAATTATATAGACAGTTTGAGCTTTCATGAAAAAGGATTAAATTCAATGGTAGATTTGTTTTCTTGTAATGAAATCGAAACTTTTCCTAATCAATTTCATTTCGTTTCATTTATTTTGTTCTGCGTCTTTTTTGTCGGAAGGCGAATCAATATAAAAAGGCAGTTTCATTGCTGTCACTGCCACCCTGTCATCGTCCTAGAAATGGCACGGGGTGATTATCGTCATCGTCGTCATTGTCGTTGTCGTTGTCGTTGTCGTTGTCGTTGTCGGCGTCCTCATCATTTGTCGCATGCTTTATTTGACATAATGAATGAGTAATTACATTGTGTAATCCCTGTTCCCTGTGTAGAATACGATATGTATGTAGTTGAGGATCAACGAAATTGATACTTCGAACCCCTTTCCTGGTTTCGTTTCTTTTTTTTTTTCATTTTGCAAGAGAGATGCGATGATACTGCTGATAAAAATCCACTTAAGTTCCAAGCAGAAATAATGTATACAAAATATGAAATGCATGAAGTAGTAGGGTATAGGAAAAAGACAAAACACGTACAACACACAAGTACGCGTAGAGCACATGTTCGTATGTTTTAAATTGAAAAGGGGTTTTCACATAATTCCAGAACATTTGTATTGGTGAGAGCCTGAGCCTGTGCCTTCATTATCCTTAAGTAGTGAAAAAAGAGTCAATCGATAGGAGGGTTATGTTTTCTGGCCGTGCTTATTTCTAAAAAAAAGGGGTGGTGGTGGGTTTTACTCGGTACGTTTTTTTTTTTTTAAATTTCCAATTTATATCTGGGATTGAGGCGATGTGCACGTTTATATATGTATATGCGTGTACTAAGCTGAGTAAATAAGAAAATCAATTGAAGAGAAGAGGACATTTTTTTTTTTTTTTAAATTGCGACTCAATCTGAATGAATGTGTGCATTTCTTTTTTTTCTGTCGTCTTTCGATTTTAAACACACAATAGGCGACCGTTGACAACGACGACGTGATCGATAATGTCAGCTAAACCGCGGGGTTTAGAACTCTCTGAAATCGAATCATTTTAATTCAAAGAAAAAAAGTTCTACTTTTTTTTTTTGTTTTACTGAAAGCAGCAGGTATTTTTGTTGATATACCAGACAGACCACCAGTCGATCATCCATTTCTCGTTCCACAGGTTAGGGATGGCTTATTATAGAACAAATCGATAATCTCCTAACACACAAATGTTGTATAACAATCTTTAAGAGCTGTCCTCCGCTCCGCATATCATCGAAATCACTCCAGCACTTGAATTAATCTCATTTTTACCATCAATATCATCGTCGCATGCACTCTCTCTCTGATAAAATCGCAATAAATTTTCGGTATGGAGAAGGAAATGTTTTGACAAACCTCTTAATAGAATGTTAAATAGTGTAATTCCTAATGGGCTCATGTCACAGAACAACCAAGAGGGGGATGATTGTTCGTTACCGCGCGCTCTCACATGTGCCGTGTTCCGTGTTCTGTGTGGTGTGTCCTTGTAATCTGTGCTTTGCACCATTGTCACGCTGGGATCAAGGGCAAGGTTTTTGTGTCTTCCTGAGAACATCTGTGTACAGCTCTCCCTACAAATGATATCCGTTTGCTGCTGAGATCACCTTACACAATTGTGAATAAATGGAAGGGAGGAATGTAATCAATACGAATGAAATCTTTGATGTTTTTTTTTTTTGTTTTTTTTTTTTGTAGAGAAGCGCTGGTTAATATTGATAGTTCTTTACTTATTTGTTAGTTTGTTATTTTGTCATTTGATTTGAGCCGATCCGAGGGGGTTGGACTACCCCCTTTTGATTAGTGTGACGACTTTGAACTATCAAATAGTGTAGTATATTTAAAATAAATAATACACAGCGTTTGTGATTCATTATCTTTTGAAGTAATAGGTCTCACAACCTCAGATGTTTGCCGTCGTGTCGTAGAGAGATATTTTTGTTACGTAATTTTTGTTAGAAAATCAGCAACGTGAGCAAGGCCCTTGAAGCGAAAACGATAGTACGGGTACGGGTTTTAAATTGTATGTTCTTGCTCCACTCTTTTGTTTGCAATTTCAATGCCATCGATTTCTGTTTTTTTTTTTTTTTTCTACTCTCATCGACTCATCATCATGGTTCCTTAGAGTTTTTTATTCAGTCATTCTCCGAATGAAAGCCCTATTCATCGAAATTTCAACTCAACTTAAATCTTGCTTTTCTTTTAATTTCTATTGACCATCACTACTTACAGAAAATAGAAAAGAAAACAACATACTAGAAGCATATGCTAGTTGTATGTACGTGGAATTTTCTTCTTAACACATCTATCGCTATGCTTTCCTTCTTTTCCTGTAATTCACATGTGCATATCGCCTGCAGAGCTGAGCTGTCTCTTCAGTTTTTTTTTTTTTATTTATTTAAATGGATTTCTATTTAGAAATCACACCCCTCTGCGTTGATACTGGGTTGGTATGTAGTGCATATGTATTCATAGAATTTTTACTTCATTTAAAAAAAAAAAAAGGAAAAAAATTCACTCCTTTCTTTCAATCTTCTATTTATTTTATCTGCTTTTGTGTGCAAACAAAATCAAATGAAAAAAAAGAAAAAAATGGAGAAAAAAATTCATTCAGAAAATTCACTCATTCATTCTTTAATACTCCTATTAGTTTGTGATGAATAGAAAAGCATATACTATATAGAACGCAGGATCATCAGCAGGATGCAGCGCCGAGGCTGGGTGGGCATAGTGAGTGGAGAAGGAAGAATTTGTGGAGACGATGATATGCGATGGCGGGGATGCTAAAGCGCTTCAGAATTTCATTAAATTAAAAATCTTTTCCTGGTTAGTTTTTTTTTTTTTTTTTATTTTGTCTACTAAAAGCTTTTTCGTGCACCTTCACTGGAAAAGTAATGCAAGTGTGTATAAGCGTGGATGTTGGTTATTGTTGGCTTAAAAATTTTTATTTTTTACATTTAATGGGAATTTGAGTGCGAGATTATTTTAGGAAGCATCTTGTTTTTTTGTGGGTTGTTAAAAAAAAAAAAATGAGAAAAACTTTTTCCTGACTCTCAAACATCATTTTTTTTTCTCCGTCCCGGTTTATCCTTGTTGTCGTTTACTTCTTTTTTTTTTTTCTATTCTGCGTGAATGCAAATGACAAGTATTTTTCATCCAATTAGCCACAAATCACAATCCTTTTCCGGGCGTTAGCACAAAGTAGGCGAATCCTTGCAATTAATTAGTTGCTTTGCTTGCGGTTAAGTATAAAAGCTCAGATTAAAGGAGTTTGGCGAAGGCGTGTCACTGTTCATGACATATTTTGTGACAATTAATGCTCGTCACTTTTCAACAAAAGGCTAAACACAGGAGGGTTGGGTTGATACAAACATCTCCCCCCCGCTTTCAAGAAAACTCTCTGTCATAAGTCAATTACACTCGCTCTCACTGAAAATCCACAGCAAACACACGCTGTGGATTATTATGTTGATGTTTTTATATGTATATGGGTTGGTGTTTTTTTTTTTTTTTTTTCTTCCTTTAACCATGCTCTCATAATCGTCATTCAATGAAACCATAAATCGTGTGGTTAGGAATTTGATTTACTCTCCTATCCTCAAAAAAAAAAAAAAAAAACAACAAATTTAGTTGTTCGCCTGAGGGTATATATTTTTTTGCTTTTCCTCTGCCCGATCCTCAGCGGTGTTTGTATGCGGTGTGCATTTCTCTTGACTTTCTCACCCCTACTCATAAATTTTTTGGTCCGTGTGCAGCGCATAACAATGGGAGAAAAAGAGTATTAATAATCATAATTCGCAGGGTTGAGAAAACTACTTATAAATCGGCACACTAATAGCCAAACCATATTGGTTGGTGGTACAATGAAGGGTGAGAAGCATCTATGCGTGTAATGCACGACAAACAATCCCGAACAAGGGAGAACCAACCGTGTCCGACAACCATGACGATGATGATGATGATGTCGTCACTACCGCGACCACTTTTCAAGTGATAATGGTGTAATATAATAATTGTGATTATGATTGTTATTTTTATTTACTCTGCCATATGAACAACATAATTGATGGACGGGTATCCGCAGGGGGACACCAGTTACCTTGTCAGATTGGTGTAAATTGGACGGAATAGATTTCTGCAGCAGGAAAGAAATTTTGTAGTGAGCAAAATAAAAATACCCTGTGGTTAGTTTTGAATAATTTGTAGGCATTCGTTTTAGTAAGATATGTCTTGTTTGATTTTTTGCAATTGAAAAGTATTTTTGCTCATCAAGTTTTTTTTTTTTGTTTCCATCCTGTGGTCCTTAAAAAACGATCAATTGCTCATACTGCATAATGAAGATGTGTATAACTTGAATGGTATACGTTTTTTTGTAAGTTCATTAGTTAGTTTTAAGGACACGTGCATGGTTGCCTGTGGTGACCACACGTGCACTCTTCAATTGTACCGGCAACCACAAGGATTTTAACCACCGCGGAAGAGGCTAAAATCTCCAGCAGACCATTGAAACTCTAAAAAACCAAACCAGAGCCATATCATTGTCATTTTATCAAGTTGTTTTTTTTTTTGGAAAAATGTCACGTATCGCCAGAGGGTGTGGTGCGCTAAAGAAAATGACATCTCCAGTTTTCCACCGAAGGCGATAGCCCTAGTTGAGTGTATTTATTTTCCCTTGGGAATGTTATCCTTTTATTATTTTTTTTTTAGATAATTACTGCCTTAATGCATATCCTTGATATTTATTTACATACCATTCGACCGAAAATCCTTAACATACAAAAAAGAAATATGCACATATTTCTCTCTCAGATTTCTTTTGAATTTCCTTCCCCTTCGGTGTTATTATTTCATTTATTTATTTATTATTATTACTATTATTTGTTTTCTTCTTTTTTTTTGCATTTATTGCACCTCAAGTGCGCCATTCAGTTAAGTCGAGCGGTGTGTATAATTCCCAAATAATAAAAAGCATGATAAATAAGAGAACTCCCCATAGGAAACCGAGCTTTAGCCGCATACTCTGGCACGGCCATATTTTCTCGTCCTAATAGCTGAATGAGGATGCAAAAGAGCAAAAAAAAAATTGTTTTTTTGTTGGTTTCTTTAGTAATACTTATTCCTGTTGAGAGTATTTGTGTGTGTGAGAGGCATTTGCAATGCCGGTTAACCGCAGTTCGTATTTGTGGAGTTAAAAAAAAATTAATTAACTTAAGACTGTGATATGATGGGAGGAAGTAATTTAGTGGTTAAGATTTAAGATTTATTTAATCGCATTATAACTTGTGTTTTTTTTTTTTTTTGTGTATTTTCAGGTTTAACACGGCCTGCGATTTATCCATTTCCCGCCAGTCAATATGCATATCCTATGCTGAGTCCGGATATGTCGCAAGTAGCGTCTTGGTAAGTTCGAAAAAAAGAAATTATGGCGAAATCGAAAGGGTTTTTTTTTTTTTTTTTTTTCTGAAACTCTCCTCCCCAAATAAGGTGAAATCAGTTGTGTTCATTAAATAGGATTTTGCGGCAGTTGTCACAAGAAATTTTACATCAAACTACTTCTCAGAGCTACGCTCTAATTTAGCCGACAGAATGAATGAGAGATCAGTCAGTGCCCCTGGAGCCCCGTGTAAAATCTATTATAAAAATCTTCCGTGCCAAATTTGGTTACACAAAGGTTTATCGCGGCACCGCTTATGGGCAGCAATTATCTACGGCTAACAGCTTTCGATAGCCACCGGTCTCTAACTCTGTCACGCCATGCAATGGCCATTGGCTCATGTTGTTTGTATTACACACGTTTAATTATGAAATTTTCTAGTTAAACAATTGCATTAAATTATGGAATTTCAATATGATATTTAATCGTTAACTATTTCCCTTGGTTGATTGATCATTAAACTCCAATTTAGCCATTAAATTATTAGCATATTTCAAGAGAGGTTTACTGAAAGTGCGATTTAATGCGTCACGTGCGCTCAACAGCAACCTGCAATGGATGAGGTGAGGTTCCGTCGCCTCAGTGTAATAAAATTAATAACCTTTAACCATACATCGATATTGTTTTAAATCGAAGAGGACGTAGTACGTGCCTGAATAGGATAATTAATAATAAAAATTACTATACTTATTAATGACAATATTTTGAGTTGAAAATTTTTGATTAGCATAGAATTTATGACCCGGCAAGATTAATTTCTTGAATTCTAATTTGAAGCCAGGGAGCCGTCGTCTTCAGACTTACAAATGTGCTGGTGGTAGTATATTTTATATTTTCCACACGTCACGGAGTTAAGTGCTTTTTGTTTTAGCGTGTAATTGAAATTCTCATTTCCTATTTCCCTCCTCATTTACATGGTCTCAATTTATGTTAAAGCACTTAAAAATTCACATTCGTATTGTGTTAAGTCGTGGCGTTTAAGGCCCTTGCAGATGTGATTACTTGTCTTGCAGGTCATAGTTTCTTATTTAATTGTTCTAAATGAATTTTTTTTTTTTTTTGTAGGCATACGCCGTCAGTATACTCAGCAGCGTCTAGTTTTAGAAGTCCATATCCCTCATCGTTGCCCATTAATACCACATTATCAAGGTAAGTTTCTCATTTTCATCATTTGAGATAAATTTGCATTTTTGTAATTGTTCAAACTTTTTATTTTCAGTGATTTTTCATTCCGCTTTTCACCGAGTCTGTTGCCTTCGGTTCATACTTCACCACATCATGTACTGAACTCACATCCGGCGATTGTAACTCCTGGGCCAAAACAGGAAATTGGTCAGGATCCATCGAATCATCGGTATGGCAGGTTAGTAAAAATTTTTGTTTCATTCTTTTTTTCAACCACGTCCTTAGGTTAAGTTAAATCCATGCTTGAACGACGCTGTGTCCTATGAAATTCTCTGAAAGGTACATGCCCCTAACAGATTTTCACAATTTCAAAATAAAAAAATCGTATTTTTGCACATTTTTCACGCAAGAAAGTCGAGTCAAAGTCAATGACTTGGGGTCGACTTTTCTTGCGAAAAAATGACGCGGTTTCGAAAATCGATTTTTTTAGAAAAGAAAATGAAAATTTTGATGGGAAGTGATGTGTTCTGATGTGTCTTTGAGAGAAATAATAAATTCGATTCGATCCATTGAACCTGAATGGTGTCGCCTCCAGGACGTTTTTTTCGAGATTTCTCCAGCTTCCAGTGGGTTCCTCGACTTGAACCAGACATTTTCTGATTCAGGCCAAGTCCCTACATAGTATACATTTAAGTTTTTTAACCTCCACCCAACCATGTCGCCGTAAGAGGGATTTTTCGAGATTTCTCCAGCTTCCACTTGCTTCCCGAACTCCATCCAGACATTTTTCGAATCCTCAGACACTCGCCTAACACATCCAATCAAAAAAAAAAATTAATTTTTTTTTTTAATTTTTTCATATTTTTCACGCAAAAAAATCGAGTCAAAGTCAATGATTTGAGGTCGACTTTTCTTGGGAATAAATGTTACGATTTTGAAAATCGATTTTTGGGGAAAAAATAATGAAAATTTTGATGGGAAGTGATGTATTCTGATGTGTCCTTTAGAGAAATGAAAAATTCGAGACATGGACCTGAATGGTGTCGCCTCCAGGACGATTTTTCGAGATTTCACCAGCTTCCAGTTGGTTCTCCGACTCGAATCAGACATTTTCTGAAACCTGCCAAGTCTACCCATCGCGTGAAATCTACTTTTTCAAAATCCACTCAAAGATGGCTCCACCAGATCGTTTTTTCGAGATTTCTCCAGCTTCCACTTGCTTCCTAAAATCCATCCAGACATTTTTCGAATCCTCAGACTATCACCTAACATCTCCAATCAAAAAAAAAATTAATTTTTGAAAAAAATATTTTTCGCATTTTTCACGCAAAAAAATCGAGTCAAAGTCAATGACTCGAGGTTGATTTTTCTTGAAAAAAAATATCGCGATTTTGAAAACCGATTTTTGGGAAAAAAGTGATGAAAATTTTGATGGGAATTGATGTGGACTGATGTGTTTAGTAGAGATTTGAGAAATTGTTGACCCGGGCAGCGATGGCGTCGCCTCCAGAGGGATTTTTCGAGATTTCTCCAGCTTCCACTTGCTTCCCGAGTTCAATCCATACGTTTTCAGAATTACCGACATGATCCTTATCGAAAAAAGAGTTTTCCTAACAAAGATTCCTTCCAAAAGAAAATTTTAAAATAGAAACAGTTCAAGAAAGCTTTGATTGCCTCAAAAGGAGGGCAACAATTGACCAGCAAATTTATTCTTCATGTTTTCGGTCATCGTTCATGTTTTCTTTATCGAAAATTATATTTTTTGATTGATTTATCAAGAACCATGAAAATATTCGGTTCATTATTGAAAGACAACCCATTCGCCGAAACTTAACTCGTATTTTCTGAGAAATCTATTCACCAGTTGGTGGCAGCAGCAATTCTCATTTTTCCAACCCCCAAAATGGTTGTTACATTTGCTTGAAAAAAAACGAGTAGTGTTAGCATTCGGTGTCCGACATTTCCAAGTCCAAGAAGAAAGCTTTCGGTGGTAGTTTAAGGGATGATTGAAGTTGTCTGAAATGCCATCTATGAGAATTGAGTTTCGGCATGGTTTCAGCATGAACTTATGTTGATGGAATGCGAACCCTGGGCAACGACCAAGGACTTCAAGGACCCTATAACTTTTTCAATGTTTTTCGATGTTTTTGTTGAGGCATTTGAGTGTTGCTTTTTCTTAACCAAACTACTAGATTTGTGAAGTTTTTTGGTATTCATATAAAAACAAACCTCAGAGGTGTGGTTAGGATAATATTCGTCTACAAAACAAGTACAAAATTTTTGTTACATGATATTATGGCAGTCTTTGTTTCATGATCGAGTAGTTGTTTTATATGGTCGTCCGTAACCTACCTCATTTCTTGAGACCTTTTCTTTTCACAAACTTCAAATGAATCATAAGTCGTTAAGGGTTGGACATACCCCCACCGTGGCCTGCAGGCAGTACACAAACATATTCGACTATTACTATTTCTTCGCTAGAAGGAAGATGTAAAAGTAAACCTACACTTACATCCAACGAGTTCGCTTCATTTCTCTGTCACTCGTGCACCTCCTCTCTGTCACTCATTCTCTCTCGTCCTTCGTGCGCAGGATTCAGAGCTATAAAATAGAGAAAAGCTTTGCTGCATCTCTCAACTCCCGAGGGCAATAACCGATGGTATGGATAAATATCTTTTGATATTTTCTACACAGTCAGACGAGAGTCGTCTATATATCCTCTTTTTTGTGACCAAGTTGAGTTACTACTTCCATAATGGCTACCATTAATAAGAACAGGAGCAGAGCAGAATAAGCACTACCGTCACATTCTGTAATGATGATAATGTACACACACTTGTGTCCTACATAACTTTTGCTTGGTTTAGCTTTTCGAAAGTACATTAACTTTCAGATTGGACTTTCTCCGTCGATTGCATTTTCTCTATAAACATTTTTTTTTTTTCTTCTTATTTTCATTTTGAACTTCCATATTTTTCTTCTTCTTACGAGTACAAAGAAGTAAACAAAATGTGAATGTTATTCAAAAACATCCCTCCTCCCTTCCCTGTTCATGTGTAAGGGTGAGCGCTAGGTAGAGCTGATTTAATTGTGTGAATACATTTGCAACTCACATACTTACTTACTTTGGTTTGGTACTCATGTAATAAATCACGAATTTGTAGGTCATGTTCGCAAATTGACTTGCAGCGCTGCTCTTACTTTGGCTCCTTGCTGCTCTTCTGCTAAACGAGTGAACTGAACGCATATCTCTCTACACACATATACATATCATTAAGTTTTATATATAAAAAAAAGAAAATATAACATGTCTATAGACATAATATTGAATTCATATTTTCATAAAGATTGTGAAAAAGACTACATCATCAAGTTAATAAATTTCAGTCAATCATTATCCTTTCTAACCGGTGTATTTCATCGTGTATATTTGTGTGGGTGTGTGTGCACAGAAAAAAAAAATATATTTAAACTCGGATGCACATTTTGAAATGAATTATTATTTGCTTTTTTTTTTTTGTTTGCAAAAGTGTTGTTTCCTGACAAGCAACTATGAGTGATTTTTTTTTTTTTTTTTTTTTAAATAAAAAAGCTCAATCCTTTTCCGCATAATGGTGTCGTGTTTATCGATTGTTGTTATATTTTGCAAATTAAAATTTATAATTAAAAATATAAATTGTGATGGTGAATGTAAAAAAAAAAAAGAATTATTAAATCGTTCCACCATTTCAAAAAAAAATAAATAAAATAACTAACAATAATAAATAAAATAAGAAAACTTTAAGTAATCCAAGAAAAAAAAGGGTAAAGCGCTCTAACCTCATTTTCAGACCTGAGCTTTTAGTCCTTCGTCTCTCTTGAATATAAAATGTATAAATACATTTATTTTCTGTTTTTGTTTTTACTCTCTCTCTCTTTCTCTTGCGTTCACTTGGTTGTAGTTGAATTTTGCTTGAACCCCTAATATTCCACTACTTGTAAAATTTGCTCGTCAAGCTTTTGCTGCTCATACATTTCAATTGTCCTTGCTTTTCATCTCGACATACAGACAGGTAGTTTATGCAATACACAATTCCTTCACTCACTTATACCAATTTGTATCTAATGTAAATAAAATAGAGAATCGAAATGAAAGGGGTATGTGAAATTGGTCCTGGAGGCCTTTTTTTTTTCCTACGACAGGTTGCTCATCTGCATCGTGCTTCGAAAAATATCCTTCTTCTTCTTTAAAGTTCGTTGATGTGAAATTCATTGCATTTACATTTTTCTATAGGGGGCCAGTTCATGATGACGCCTGCATTCTTTATTCCTTCATATACGTATGTTGACTGTGTGGCTGTGTGTGAGGGGGAGTGGATGTAAATTTAAATTAATATCCAACATATTCGTATGAATAGATGCTCCTAAATAATTACTCATTCTTGTAAAGTTAAGGGCTCGTGTTGCTGTATCCTATCGTTCCTATCGCATTGTGCTCTCATCATCATCACCACCACACATAAATTCTCCACCCCCATCAAAACGAAGTCCATATCCTGAAACGCGCATAAATCCTTCTGGTTATTCATCCCCTGCGCACTTTATTTACAGTAATAACTTGTGTTTTCTAGGTTATGTTCTAAATTGTTCTAAAGATTGGGATAATGACTTTTTTTTTTGCAAGCTTTATATTTATGAGATGAGAAAAGGAGGGAAAAAAAAAATGAGCGGCGGTTCGCGGGCGTATGAAGGTAGGCAGTGAGTGCAATGGCTACAGGGCAGAGGCTGTGAAAGAGGGATACATGAAAAACTTTTCATATCCAGGCACACACATGTGTATAACTATCAGTAGAACAGAAATAGTTCCTTACAAGGATTAATGTTTTTCGCGCATATAATCTTAGCTAACCACCACCCCATGATGTGCTTCCTGTTAACTCCTTGCCACATAGTCCTCGTCCCTTCACACAAAAAACGACGAGAGATGTTGGATGGATATACTAGTATATCCCTCTAGAAGTAAGTGAGCGAATAGCACACAGGACAAGGGAAGGATGAAGCTTGAGAGTAAATTTAAAAGCTTTCGCTCTCTCCCAGCGCGAGCACTTGTACTTTAAGGGTGATAGGATAGGAAATTTACTACCGAATCGCTGTTTGTATGGGTAATGTAGAATGGGGCTGGAGGTGGGGGTGTATTTGGGAAGTATGTGCGCGCACGTGAGAAAGGACAGCATAAGCACCATGTGAATGAATGAAACGAACATGAGTTTGATGACTGCAATGTGAATTGTGGAAGATGATGATGTTATTGTTGATAATGATGATGATTATATGGTAGTGGTGGTGGTGATGAGAAAGATGATGATGGGATTGTGTTTGGGGTAGGGAGTAGCAGCAATGGTTGATGATGAGAATGATAATTTTGATGGCTCTATGATTTCGTGTATTTGTATATAACATCTTTAAACTGTCGGTTTGGGAACATTTTCGTGTACGGTTGTTGCTGATTAATTTCGGGTGCTTGTCTCGTCTCGTTGTTATTGTTATATCTGGTTCTCTCTTTAGCAAACACAAAACTTTATTCTCAGCCGTCGAATCGGCCCGTCGTGCAAAATTTATCGGGAACAGTTGATTAAATCTATTGTGCAAATATACTAATATCACTTTGAAAAAAAAAAAAAAGACCAGTTTTTTTCGCAAATAAAAATTGTTTATTTTTCAATACAACACACATTATCAACGCGCATACATCGCTCAACAAATCGCGTTCGGAAAAAAAAACAAGAAAAATGTAAAAAAAAAAAAACGTGAAGAAGTTACAGGAAAAACTCAGCGAGCAAGTGGATGGCCTCCTCTTGCCCTGTGGTTTCGTGGTATTCTACTCTCGGACCTGTGGATTGTGTCCCCTCACTCAGTTTTTTTTTTTCTTTTTCTTTTTTTTTTCTTTTTTTTCCGATTGGCGTTGTGTTTATCTACATCTGCTAAGTTTTCCTGTGACCAGGAGGTTTGCAGAAGAGAATATTCTTTTTCAATATGTGTTTTCTTTTGTGTGTGGGTATTGGAATATGTATGTACGGTTTTTTTTCTTTTACCTCAACCTCAGCATAAAAATGACCATATCGTAATTAGAAAAGTACAAGATTGATGTACCTATTCATGCCAATTTGAAATAATTTGAAGGATCCATCCCCCCTTTTGTGTTATGTACACGATTTGATGCGAATGTCCTTCACATGTGTATTCAAATGAAATGTGTTAATTTGAAATATTTTTATTTTAAATTTCTCAATGATTGCCTTATATGGTCATACCGTTCAGAAGCATTTTGATTCGTATGTACATTAATGAGTGCATTTTTTTTTTTTTGTTTTTGGATTCTTCACCCGCCTTTACCTACACCAATTCCATTTCAGATTGGTTCTCCACCACCACCACCATTCTCTTTTTTTGTTTTACTTCACTTACTTATTTACTGAGCAAATGCATGATGATAATTCGACATAAATAAAAATAAAACTAACCTCATAAAAAATTATTATGTAAGAGGAAATAGTGTAAGGACTCTATTTACTGCTTACATAATAGTGTGCAATTAACATAATCATATGCTGAAACAATTTAAGTGTCTTTTTATTTATTTTTTTTGAAAATAACTTCATCGAAAAACCAGTGTGTATGTGTGTATAACGAACAAAATGATTTTATACGGGAGAAAGACGAACGCACATAGAGTTGCTAATTAGTAACTACTGCAGTTGCAATTACGAATAGAGATTCATAAAACGCATCCTAGCATATCAACGGAAGAACAAATGGAAAATTGTAATGAACCTTTAAACCTTTCAATTAAAAAGCGTCCTGTTGCTGTAGTCCCCCCTTCTTCAACGCAAGCGATTTCCGCACATTTTAACACTTCTAGTTCAACAAATTCGAGTAGTACATCGAACAATAATAATAATCAATCAACCGAGTTTAACTCTCAAGTACAATCACAACAACAACCACAGCAACAGTATCAACAAACACAACAGCAAACATCACAGTCGTCATCCCAACAGATACAGCCGCATCACAACCACCACCACCATCAACCTCAACAACAGCAACCACAACAGAATCCACATTTGCAACAAAAACTCGAAGACAGTGAATACAGTTCAAACGATCGGACACCTTCGCCTCACTGTCGGACAGTCTCGACGGATGAGAAGATAAATAATAACGACCCATCACCGGCCATAACACCTCCGACTGTTTCTCTGGGGAATTTTGGCAACATAGCCGAACTTGCGAATTTCACGACAGTAAATAGTGCGGATACAACGCTAACTGACCTGCTACTCTTGCGAAACCATCATTCGCATTTGCAGCAACAACAACAGCAACAGCTGCAGCAGCAGCACGATTATCAAGCTCATTTCTATCATCGGCAAAAAAGCAATACCGGGGCATCGGCAAGTACAATAACGTCAACACCGACAGCCACAAGCCAGCAACAGCCTCCTCCGCCGTTTCCATTCCAGCTGCCATTGGATTGCCCGTCGACAAATCTAATCAACACCTTCACTGACTCCTTGTCCTTCGGTCTTGGGCATTCGTTTCCCCAGTCTGACATAGAATCAGTTCCGTCATCGTCTTCGTTTCTCTTCAAAAATCCTGCAGCAGTTTCGTCACTTTCGCCGTCAGGACGCGAGACTCCAACCTACATCAATCCACTAGCGAATTTTCTCGATCAACATCAATCACTGGACATTGCAAAGATGCATTTGGAACGTTACTTGAAGTTGACGAATCAATTTCTGCAGCACACTGCAATAGCCACGGCGGCAGCTCGTTCGGCTTCGTCGAACTCCCCGAGCTCGGCCGATGCCATAAACTCAATTATTCACACGAACATTTTGACAAATAAGATTGCCACAAACAATCTAATCGCAATAATAAACAAACTGCTGGAGCAGAATATAATGTCGGAATACTACTTCAAGCGTGGCATCAGTCTGCAGGACCAAAGTTTGGCAAAGTCTTTAAACTCTTCTGTTGTCGGTTCAGCCTTAACGCAGTCTCTGCTCTCTCCACCACCGCCACCGCCATCAGCCGCAGGCCATCAGCAGTCGTCGGCCGCGTCAAATTCGTCTGGATCAATCACACCCCTCACATCCGCGTCTTCGGCGACGATAGAGGGGAACATCAAGAACAATTCAACGATCCACAGCAGTAGCAGCTGTAGCAGTACCAGCAGCGGCTATAACACTACCAGTAGCAGTAATATTAACAGTCAACTGCATGATAAACACCAAATTAATAATAATGATTCATCCCAGAGTGTTTCCCAACAACAGTCTGTCGCGTCAGCTGTTATTAGTCCGAATGGTGGAGCAGCATCAAAGAACTTAAGCACGTTGATTAAGGCGAGATTCAAAGCGCTGGCCGCAGTAGCAGCATCAAGTGGAATTGAGCCATTCGACTTAAGCCAAAGGTGGATTGGGTTATGAATTTCAAATTTATTTCTTTTTCCGTTTTTCAATTGTTTTGAATTTTTCATAGTCGCATAGTCGGCGTTCTTACATGGATTTAAAAATCAGTATCGATATGATATCACCTTTTTGATTAATTTTTTGTCATATTATTAATTTGTTGTATGTTTTCTTTTTTGTTTTTTTTTTTCAAATTTCAGAGGTCTAGACCAAAAGAATTCACCTAGTATACAGGGAAATGATTGTAAAGATAATTCTAATGATAAGAAAAAACCGCATATCAAAAAGCCATTAAATGCATTTATGCTGTACATGAAAGAGATGAGAGCTAAGGTTGTTGCTGAATGTACACTCAAGGAGTCTGCAGCCATTAACCAAATTCTCGGGCGAAGGGTAAGTCTTTCCTAAACCATACACATTTCATTTACAAGAAAAAAAAAAAACCGAAAAAACTTTTATTTTTATCATTTTTGTTTTGGCAAAATAACCAAAGACGAAAAACTCATGAAAATCGACCTTCGTGAATTTTTTGTACTAATTGTTTTTTTCTGCGAATAACTTCACACTTTACAAATTAAAATGCATCTTTTGGGCAGTTAAAAAAAAAAAAAAAAAAAGAATTTTTTTTATAATTTATAATTTTTTTTTTTAAGTTTTAAATGAAATTTTTTTTAAAATCGGACTTAAAAAAATGAATGTAGTAAAATACATAATATAAAAGAGAAGGAATTTTCAATATACTGGTAAATTGCATAATATCAAATATAATCTTTTCTTAAAAGGCTTTTTTATTTTAATCAAGATTAAGATTGAGATTGAAATAAGGAAAAAAAAAAAACCGAAAATATTTTATTTTGCGCAAACAACAAATTGCATTAAAAATGAGACTAATATACAAATGAAGTAAAAGCAAAAAAATTTTCATACATAAACAAAAATCCAAAAACCTCCTAAAAAACTTTTATAGTGGCATGAACTGACCCGAGAAGAACAAAGTAAATATTATGAAAAAGCGAGACAAGAACGTCAATTGCACATGGAATTATATCCAGGGTGGAGTGCACGGGACAACTATGGTTATGTTTCGAAAAAGAAGAAACGCAAAAAAGATCGTTCGCCCGCTGATTCGGGAGGTATTGCATATGATTATTTTTTTTTAATATTTTACTTTATTACTATCCTTGGATTGAGTTTATTTTGTGTTTATTTTACTTTCTTTATTTTTATTTTATTGTTTGATTTTTTTTTTTTTTTCTTAACATTTTATTTTCCTAATCCAAGTCAGAAATTAGAAGCTAGAAAATGAGATTGAATGGCTTTTTGGCTTATCGTTTCTCTTAAGTAATTAATTGAAAACAAAACTTAATACGAAATACGAAAATCTGAGAGAATCGGTGGTGAATAAAGAGACATTCAATTTCAATAATCAGATACATTTATTTTTAAGAGAAATACGTAGCACCTATCCACTCAATCAATTACAAGAGTGGGTGGGTGTTAGCATATTTCATCAGATCATAGTACTCCTTTTCCTATAAGAGGCTTGACACTTGTCAGAGTATGAAATAATGAAAAGACAAATTGGTTTATTTTAACACAACTCAATTCCAAAGATTATCTACTTTTTTTTTTTTTTTTGTTGGTTTTAAGTTAAACAGATAAAATACCACACTCCTCTCACTGAATTCAAGTAATATAAACTAGTTTGTTTGCCTTAGTTTATTTTATGTTCGAGCTCTGTATTTAACATAATCTAAGAATATAAAAGTAATTTGTACTTATCTATCCCTATTTTGTTGAGTTATTTAACAATATTTAACAAAACTATTTACGTAAAATCAATCGGCCCAATTTTTAGTTCTAAAATGTATCATTGCAATTATAAAAAAAAAAAAAAAAAAGAAACAAAAATCTCTTTGTTTTAATATGAAATAACACAAAATTGTGATTTTTTAATAATTTGATTCTCTATGATTTTCTTTTCGCCTTTTTGAGGTGTTTTATTATTTTATGTATAGACGTTAAGGGCTTATGGGGTAAAACAAAAAAACCAAAACCTAAAAAAAAAAAAAAAACGTATAACTTTTTTTTTTATCTTTCTAAAAACTCTGTGGTAAGTAGTAAGTATGTGTGTGTGCGTGTGTGGAAGACAAAAAAAAAAATCCAATGCAAGCTAATACAAAAATATGATAAATACATATACACGTTAGCCACTGTAAAAGTTCACGTTCGTTCATGCTCGTACCGTTAGTTGAAATTACATTTGTCAGGAATTTTAAACGCAAAAAAATATTCGTAGCTCCACCTGGTTTGTTTGCAATTAAGTATAAAAAGTTAATTAAGCAATAAAAATGTGTAAAAAAAAAATATCAAGAAAAAAAAAAAACATATTAAAAGCTTAAAGACACCTTCTTTAGTGGTAAATTCTATAAAATTGCTTATGAATCAGTTTTGGGAATTCCTCCCTCAAATAAAAAAAATAAATAATAATAAATTCAAATATTAGAAATATGCATTCTAAATCACGTTTAATGAAAAAAAAAAAAAAATTAAATGGCCAAAATTTGTACCATACTAAATCGAATAGTAAATAATAATGAATTGGCGCGAAAACAAAAAAGACAAATTATAAAAGTTTATATGATATATTAATGTACTCTTTTTATATATATTAAACTAACGTGTATTTCCTTTGAATAATTTTCCAATCCAATTTATATCATCAACGCCTTTGTCCACTCAACAATCAACTTTAAATTTTAACCAAAAAAAAAAAAACGAAAATAAACAAAAATCGATAAATTTATACAAAAAAAAATTGATAATAATGACCTATAGTGGCATGCTCTTGGCCGTGAAGAACAGGCTAAGTATTATGAGTTAGCTAGACGCGAACGGCAATTGCACATGCAAATGTATCCCGATTGGAGTTCGCGGACAAATGCATCACGGGGCAAGAAGAGGAAAAGAAAACAAGATACCAACGATGGAGGTTAGAGAAACATATATAAATATAAAAAAAAAAAAAAAACAATACCAAAGAACTCTAATGATTCAGTACATATTTTTTTTTAGTATAACAAGATAACTCTTATGTAATATAAATTAAAATCTCAGAGATTAAAATCTTTTTTGCAAAACCACATCCGAAGGGCTTATAAGCAATCAAATCAGATTTACAAAGTTTCTATACATATTTTTTTATGAGCAATTCTATTTTCATATTATACTCGTATGAAAATAAAATTCAAATTTAGAATAGCTAACTAAATTTTCTACTTTTCGTATATACATTTTTTTTTTAGTTTTTTTTTGTATATATATATATTTATTATACATATACATATTCTTTAAACAGAAATAATTATTTGGTGTTGATTCGTACATGTATAAAAAAAAAAACCAAACACAAATCAAATGAAGAAAAAATCACAAAAAAAAAAAATATTTAATTTTATATATATTTACATTTAGTTTTCTTTAATTCTTTATCTTTCGATAAGTTGTTTAACAAGAAGACAATACACACGAAATTTGAGTAAAAATTGGGCTTAAATTTGATTTTATAAAAAAAAAAATATATACATTATATATATTTTCTTTCGGTATACCAAAATTTGTAAATAACAAAAAAAAAAATCCAACAATAAACTCATCTATCCTTCAATCAAGTGCATGTTAACCCGATACACACCGTGCATTAGGCGTGCGTGCATAGCTTTAAGTTTATTTTTATATGCTAATCTTTTATTTTTTTGTCCTTTCTTTTTTTATCTAACAAAATATTTTTTGCATGCATAACAAATAGTTTATAGGCTTTCGCAACCCATAGCTTATCCTTATTAAACCTTTTGTAAATAGAGAGTGTGCTCCTTTGTTTTTTTTTTTTTTTTTCTAACTAGAAGTATGGTTTTCAACACTTTTAGCTTAAGAAGTAACATCAATCATGATTTTTGTAGCTTAGTGTTGGAAAGCATTCACGTTCAGTCACGAATAATAATAAAAATATTAATTTTTTATTTCACAGACGCATGTATCTTTGAATCTTTTTTTTGTTAACATAACACATACTTATCAATTTTTTATAAAATCATTCAGACTTGTCGTGTCCAATTTTCTCATTGTAATTGTAAGAATACAATATTCCGAGTCTTAAGTTTTAAATTCCGTGAGAAAAGGGATTTTTTTTTTTTCAATAAGACTAGGCTATACAGTACAGTGCGTTTTGAACGGATTGTGGTTTTTTCTACTAAATGTTGTCTTAAGAAATTAATTTAAAATCTCGTCCACTGTTTTAATTTTTCTTTACATATTATTGCATTTACTTTAAATGTGCTTGTGAGTGATCCGAAATTAGACACCATTCACTGTAGTTTCTCTATAAGAGCATACATTTTCTTATTTACAAATCGCTTAAAGCGATCTTTTCTAAGATTTATGTTAAGTATGGTTGCGTAAGCTTATAATAATAATAGAAAAATTTGCATATCATAAGGAATCTGAAACAGCAAAAATGACTGGAGGACATGTGGCTCCCGAAGCAAAATCTTTGCCTTCAAGTTCCTTTCCATTAACTTTTATAACGTAGTATGTCTAGATCTAGAATTAAGTTTCAATTACGATAGCTACATTAATAACACTCTTTATTTTTTATTTATTTATTTATTTCTATTATTTTTTTTTTTAATTTTACTGAAGGAAACAACATGAAAAAGTGTCGAGCTAGATTCGGACTTGATCAACAAAACCAGTGGTGCAAACCTTGCAGGTATGTTATAACAAAAAAGTTTATAAGACTATTTTTTTTTTTTTAAATACAATATTAATTTTCCCCTTTCCTATAAATATAAAATTCACTAAAGAGAAAAATGTTGCTATCGATTCTTGTTTAAAAACGTGTCCGTAGCTTTAACGCACAAGAAAAAAAAAAAAAAAACGAAAAATGCTTGCAATTCGTGAAGTGGACATAACATCAAAAAAGAAAAAAATTATTTAGGGAAATAAGAGCCAATTAAGTAAAGATTAAAATAGGACTTATGGCAAAAAAAAAAACAACCTACTTATCTTTTATCTTAAACCTTTCAATTCAATGCACATTTATGTAGACATTTAACAGGGTTGCCTGCATGTGTCTAGATCAATAAAACCAATAGTTTTATGTTCTCTTTTTTTTATGTTCATTTCTGTTTTCATAAATGCGGTTGTTTTTTTTCCATAAGTTCTTGAATTTATATATGAATTAATAGAAAAAAAAATAAGAACTGTACAAACGAGAATCGAGAGACGCAAATTCACAATCGAACTTGAACCAACTTTCAAACTTTAGTATTTTGTTTCGTGCACTTAAATAAGGAAATATTAACCTCTTTTAAAAAAACAAATGTAAATTTGTATCTTTCGTTTAACTGAATTAAATTTTTTTATGTATGGAAAAAAAAAACAAAATCAATTTCTCTGTGGAAAGACGTATATAAGTTAAGCATTATTACAATATTAATACTGTCCATAATTTCCATGCCCTTTTTTTTGGAAAAAAAAAAACACAAAAAGATGCCCTTCTTTAGACCAAGATAAAGAAAAAAACAGTTTTTTTTTTTAGAATTTCGCTTATTATTTGTGAATGTGATTTTTCCCACGTGTTTAGTAAAAAACCAGAACCGGGAGAAACCTTTTAACACAAAACAAAATTTATATATACACATATCAATTTAAAAAAAAAAAAAAGAAAGAAATGTATTTTCGGTTGTTGGAACGTATCATTATTCATTTCATCACGTCATATCATTTTTTCCAAGCTTTTTTACTTTACTACTCAATTTGATGAATTAACTGAAAACAGGGAATGTGTCGTTCCACAAAGAAAGCAATGTAAAAGAAATACTGAAGCCCAAATATTTTTGCACATTTAATAATTTTCTTTAATCTATTTTTTATTATTACTATGATTTCATAAGATATAAGAATTTTACAATGGTGAGAGAATGACAAGCATAATCATAATCTATAGCGAAAAAAAAACTTACTTACTTTTATCGTTATTATTTTCATGCATCCAAAAAAAAAGAAAAAAATTCCTAAAAAGTAAAGTTAAAGAAAAACAAAAATTGATGCAACCATTCCAACCATTAAAAATACATTTGCATTCTCTTGTTAAAAGAAAAGACACATACACAAGATAAAACCATTGAAATATCCAAATATTTTACATAATGTTTTGGAGCTTAAGGGTTCTTTTATTTGTTCTTGATTTGTTCATTTATTTTGTTTAGTTTTTTTGTTTATGTAACTTCCAACAGAGACTTATTTCACATATATGCCACATTTAATAAGTTTAGTTAGTATTCCTCATTTTTTTTTTCTTAATTTAATGAAACGAAAGAACATATTAATCAGAAGCATCATTAATTTTTATACTACTAAAGCAAACAATAATTTTTACCTTTAAGTTAAATTTTTTTTTCCGATTATCTTTTTTTTTTTTTTTTTTTGTTAATATACATAGTTTTTAAAAAAACACATTTTTTTATGATTAAGGGATTTTGGTATACAATTAATATCCTGGTCCTGGTGTAGGATGTAAAATGTAAACATACATGCGATCATCAATTTATATACGTCTTTTTTCGAAATGTTGCCATTCATATGTTTAATTATTTTTCCTTAACATTATATTTTGGCAATTCATAAAAAAAATTAAAACAACAATTTATATAAACATCAGAAGTGTAAAATTAAATTCTCCCCCTCTTTATACTTTATACTACCCACACTTGTGCTTGCCGTGACGAATTCATCTCACAACTACATAAAATTATTAAAAAAAAAAAATAAAATAATAATAATGAATAAACAAAAACATATATATATATATTTGTGAATAAATAAATGTATGAAAAAAAAAAGCCCCGGTTTACCGGTGCTGCCATCATCAGGAGTACCTGTTTCTGCAGTGGGTACAGTGCTGTTACCAAACTCATCGTCATCGTCATCATCATCATCAACGTCGTCAAATCATCTACAATTAATTGGTTCTACTGCGGGGCTCATTGGATCACAATCAGGATTAAGTCAAGGACCAAACGGACCTCAACAACCGTCACCGCAGGCACCGACTTATGTCAATTTATAAGACAAACAAATAATCATGTAAAAAAAAAAAAGAGTAATACGATAAAAATTGAAGTGAAAGATTTAAATGAATAATTTCCTAAAACCAAAACCACGTCTTCAAAGGCCAACCAAATTTTCTTTTACCATGATTCACGAAATCACCGAACCAATGATATTGTTTGTTATTGAAAAAAAAAAAATTAAATACATACAAAAACAAACGTGAAAGAGATACAGAAACCTGGAGACAAATTTGGAGGATATGAATTGTGAAAAAAAAAAAAAAAACAAAAAACTCAAGAGAGCGAGTGATACTTTGAAAAAAAAAAAAAAAAAAAGTTTTGTACCTGAACCTGATCTTGGATTTCTCGTATGAAATAAGTTTTTTGCTGTCTTAAATAATTCTATTTTGGTTTTTGTTTATTTTTTTAATTAAAAAAGTTTTATTGTTGTTACATATATTTTTTTAACTCCTTGAACTTTGTTGAATTAAAAAAAAAATTGATTATTAACTTAATAATAATTGATTACTATGCGTTTTACTGAAAAAAAAAAATATACATATATTTTTTAAGAGAACGGTGTTAGATATTAGAATGTACTGATGTGTAAAATGCATAGTTTTTGCTTTAAATGAAAATGAAGAAAATGTCGTTTAAAAAAAGCTATGTAATTTGGCATTTGATTCTAAAATCATGCATCCTTCAATTTTGCTATATAACCGTTTTGTTAATTTCGATGTTTCTGATTGATGTTTTTTTTCGTTTTGAATATACAAAACTTTGTTTTACTTTGTTATAATTTAATTCTTTTTTTTTTTTTGTTAATTTTTGATGTTATTTTTATGTAAATGTTCTGTGTGTCCTATTAATTTTTATAAACATTTTTTTTAAGCGCTTTTCCAACCATATGTTTATCATTCTTTAGCACGGTTCTTATTATTTTTGTTGCAGAGTCTAAGCATACTATATATCTGTATTTTTGTATGACCAAAAATAATTTTTTTGATTTTTTTTTTTTTTTGAAAGACGTATGTCTTGATTAATTATATTTTCGTCAATCCTGAGACTTGCCTGCTAAAAAAAATTATTTTATATTTGTTTTTTTTTTTTTTTTTTCTTATGAACTGAATTAATATTGCACTGTAATTGATTTGACGATGTTTTTTTTCTTGCTTTTAAGAATGGCTACGAAATTATATGTACTAATATATTGAAATTGGAATCACAATATATATATATTATATTTTTTAAGAACTTTCCCACCGCATGCACTTGATTTAATATTTATTTATTTTTTTTATCTCATATTTTTTAATAATATACTAATTGATTTTTTTGAATTATTTTTATACAGGCGCAAGAAAAAATGCATTAGATACATGGAAGTGGATGGAGATGACAACAATGATATTGACAATCACATGAGCGATGACAACCTTGGGAGTTGTGGCAGTGTTGACGATGCAAAAACACCAGAAGATGACAGTGAATCCCTTAATCAATCACTTTCCAGTCCAGGATGTCTAAGTGGATTGTCAAGTTTACAAAGTCCATCGACGAGCTTGGCAAGCCCTCTAAATCTATTAACTAGTCCGTCGACACCAAATGCATTGCATAATCAAAACAGTGTGTGCGGCGCTACGAATAGTGGCGCTTCAAACTCCACGGCAGCAGGAGTTGTTGTTGATACACAACAGCAACAACATCAGCCCAGTACTCAACAGCATCACTCACAGCATCAAACTCTAAGTCAGCATCCTAATCAGTCATCTCCCGCTTTACAACAACAGCAACCAATAGGACCCCCACCACCAAAGTCTCTTCATCAGCATCATAATTCGATATTTATGGACATCAACCGCAATACGGCAGACAGTAGCTGCAATAGTAATCCCGCCTCATCGGTGCATCATATGCTTCACCATAATCCAGCTACTGCAACTTCTGCTCCAACGTCCATAGCATCGACCCCATCGGTGAAATCAATAGCTGATCGAATTCAATCATTTTTTCCCAACGTTAATATAGGTAGCCGATTAAGTCAATTAGCGTCAATGGGACTTGGAATGAATGATCAATCAGCATCCACAGCAACGAACACCTCCACAAATACTTCAATGACACCTCCCAATAGCCATTTAATTATTTCAAGTGGCACCGATGTTAAGTCAACACTGATAATGTCACAGCAGCACTCGCATGAGGCAAGTGACAGTGTCACAAATATTCCGAATGCCTCCCATGATGATGAGAAAGCGAAATTGGCCGGTAAACTTTTGCCTCCACAGACAGGTAATAAAAATGTGCAATCATTATCCGGATCTGTATCTGGATCAACTTCTTCACTATCATCATCGCTTTCGTCTTCGTCCTCGTCTTCCTCTTCATCATCTTCGTCATCGTCTTGCCAAGGAGGAAGCAACGTAACATCAGCGTCATCATCGCCTTCGGAGATATTCTTTGAGAAAGCTATACGAAATCCTGTGGGTGCGAATCCTCGGGACGTGAATAATCCGCTTAGTATAAATCAATTGACGAAGCGTGATTATAATGTTCATAACAATAATTCGCCGCCGATTCTGATGATGCAACAGCAACAGCAACAACAGCAGCAGCAGCAACAAAAACAACAGCAGCAGCAGCAGCAGCTAAACTCCATGAACTTACAACAACCACCACCACATTCCAACATGCATATGTTGAATATAGCATCATCGAGAACTGCACAATCTATCATGTCTGCATCGAATGAACAGGCGAACATAACAAACACTTGTTCCTCCATTTCCTCGTCCGACTCAAAAGAAAAGACACAACAACAAATTCAATGCGTTTCTGCAACACAAGCTGGCACGCCTCAATCCTCATCTTCAACCGCTGTGACAACACACGCACCCGTACAATCCCAAGACCAATATCAGCTCCTACCCACTGTTGCTGCACCAGGAACATCTACAGGAACATCCTCAACTCCCCAGCATCAACACAGCCATCAACAGCAGCAGCAGCAGCAACAACAGCAACAGCAACCACATCTCCATCACGCATTTGCCTTAAGTCAGCACCTACAACATTTTAGTCATCATTTTCCCATTTCAGTTACAGAAACAAATAATTCAACGGCCAACTCCAGTACAGGAACGAGTACAAGTAAGCAGGCTGCTGCTGGAACAACATCAACCACAGCGCATCACAGAACCACAGAAGGCGGGGACAGCGGAGCAATCAGTGTAACATAACAGTACGCCGTCGACGATAAAGCCATGGCAATAGCCGCCGTCGTACTACTCTCGATCCATCCGAAGTTTTACGAAATCAAGTCACACAGAATAAGATTGAATTGCATTTTTCAGTTTCAGTTTTACTAAAGCTTTCTTATGTTTACTTTAAAATCAGATATTAGTGAGTCGGTACTTTGAAAGCAATCATTATTAATTTTAATTTTTCTTATGATGTTAGATAAACTTCTTTTGCTTACAGTTCAACTTTCAAACGGAACCAAATACCTTCAATATGTAGTCACTTCGAAAATCATACAAAAAATTATTATTTCAAACTAGTCATCAATTTAATCTCTACTCACCATTGGCCATTCAAGCAGCAGCACTAAGATCATAAATAAACCTTCGATTGACTAGTCACAATTCTAAATTCAATTCATTTTCAGATTTAATAATTATTACATCATGTGTTTCACGATCTCGCTTTCAAGGTTCGACTCAAAGAAAACAAAAATATGATGCATACAAATTTTTATATTGTTTTTTTTTTTTTTTTTTTTTGTTAAGGAGGTTAAACAAATAGAAATTACATAATTATACTTTAAAGTTAAAGTCGGTAAAAGTAAAAAGTAAAAAAAGGTAAATATTCAAAATGTAAAATAGAGAAAACGTGTGCCACATATGATCTGCCATAATTATAATATAAAAATACTTTTGAATTGTTTTATATATTTCATATCTCATGTTTAAAATTTTAAGAGACGCAAAAAAAAAAAAGGAAAACTTAAAATTTTATTGCACCCAATAATGAATAATGAGTAAAAGAAAAAAAAAAAAAAACAAAAAACGTGAAGAAAGTAACAAGCAATTAAAATGCCAATTTATATAAGACTGTACATTCAACAAATATAATGAAAATCAATTTCTCTTCATATACACATGTGTACATATGTGTACAACATACAAGGTACGTATACATGTGTATATGTTTTGATATAAATTTATATATTTATCTATAATCATTAGTCTTTTCAACTAATAAGCTCTTTCAATTTTACTTTTTCTAAGGGAGAGAGAGAAAAAGGAGTGTTCGCGACCAAAACCGAATTTCATTTACATTATGGTTAAGAAGTGTGTATGAATTTTGTGTGCAAATTACAAGAGCATATATAAAGTGAAAAAAAAAAATATTTTATAAACAAAATGGACATGTATAAATAGAATCAATTAATTTAAACAAAAACATACACACAAAATCGTATAAAAATGCATAAAAAAAAAATGTTCGCATTTGTATATACACCGTTTCTATAGGTATACTTGTTTTTTTTTTTTTTTTTTTCGTTGTCAACACGAGTAACCATGATACATGATATATAATGTACAAATATATCATATGTATACATATGTGTACATGCGTGTATAGATATATATACATATGCGTATCATGATGTAGAAAATTGGGACTGAATGAGTGCCACGTTGATGTATATTTATAATTAACATACATTTTTTAAGCAAACATAATATAAGAGAATACTTTATTTTATTGTTAGAATTATAACTTTTTCTCTCATCGCAAATAGATAATAGTAGAATTTGAACATAAAAAAAAACGTAGATGTATTTACCACGCGAATTAAGTGTTATATAACGTTTCTCGTAAGCTAAAACAACTCACAGATATACTTGCATCCTCAAAGAGTGAAAAAAAAAAAAAGAAAACAGAAATCAGTGCAAACAATTGTTGGTAATAGAATTGCATAAACGATGGACGATGTAAAAAAAAAAACAGAGAGCTTGTTGCACTCATTAATCACCTTATATAATAAATTAAAATCTTATTAATTGTGCGCACTAAAAAACAAAAAAAAAATGGATAACAAATTAGACAACATTAAAAAAAAACTGGTGCAAAAAATAAAATAACATGGAATGAGAAATCATGTGTGTAAATACGGAAAAAAAAAAACAAAAAAAACCATATTTGAGTTTAAGGTTTATATATCTATCTATCTATATATATATGTACATATTACATATATCAATACTTATATGTAAATGAATGCTGCTATATACTGATAAATATTTAATTAATACAAAATGTAAATCTATATATATACATATATATCTACAGATGATTATGATATGAGGTAATCCCCTAACCCTTAAGGTCTTTAGATACGTCTAAATGTTGTTAAAGTTAGCAGGAAAGCAAAACAAAAGCAAACAAAAAAAAAAAAAATAAGTAAGAAGAAATTGTTTTATTTGAGTTAGAGTCATGATAAGAAAAAAACGAGTGTGAAAGATGATTTTTTTACAATGGAAATAAGTTTAAATGTTAAATGAATGAAAAAAGAAAAAAAAAATCCCTCATTTATTATAATAGTACACAAAAACACTTAAATGCCAAACTAGTGCGTAAGGCCGATTTAAAGTAAATGTCCTTATTTAGTTATGATTTTATTTTTTATTTTTTTTTTATATATATTATTTGCCTTAATTGAGCTCTTCCATATTGAACAGACAAGCAAAAAAAACTTTGTTTTTAGTATATGTCTTTATTTTTAGAAAAAAAAAAACAATTATTTACAAAAAAAAAAAACAATTGAAATTGAAAATGAGAAGCTGATTTGAATCCTTCTGCTTTTTTTTTGAGTCAACAAAAAATATTCATGTCATTAGTAGCATATTGTCTTAACACATAGTACCTTCTAAATGACACACACACATATCCGATCACATGAGCCCCAATTCACAAAAAACAAACCTTGTTTTCAATGCTTTACGCTAAATTATGATCCTTTTGCTTCCAAATAATTGTTTTTTTTTTTTTTTGTTTACTTTTTCGTCAATTTTTTTTATAACTAAAACTTTAAGAAACAAGATCTTCCATTATTATCTCATTTTGAATGTATAACAATATTTTTTTTTTTAGTTTTGTTTATTACATATGTACTTTTTTTTTTTTTTTTTAATTTTACACAATGCATATTTTATGTCACTAGTTTGTTAAGTTTGGTTTAGTGAAAAAATGAATACGTTTTAATTTTTATTTATAATAGTGATATAAAAGATGAAAGCAAGCTTATTTATAGTAATGGCAATAATCTTCGTTAGAAGAAAAGGCAAATAAGAACCCAACAGAATTGAGTTTTACATTTTCGCTGAATTCGCAATCAAAGAAATCAAAACAAAACTCTTTAAAACTATTATTTTTAAGATCTTTACCAGAAAAAAATGAAAAAAAACGTAAAAAAAAAGATATCAAATGTTTCAAATATTATTAAAAAAAAAATTCTATGTTATCCTTTGTAAAATTCAATCGTTTTCAGTGAAAATATGGTTTAATATATTTTAATTATCTTAACGATAATTTTTTTTATTTTTTTATAAAATAGATTTTCTATAAAAATAATTTTAAAATTAAAATGTAGTTACAGAATAATGTGTATAAAAAGCCTGATCGAAAAGAATATATATTAACAATAAAAATTATGTAAAAAAAAAAAGAACGTTAATTCTCATTTTTTTATTTGTGCATGAATTTTCATTCAGTTGTACCCTTTTTCATTTTGATTTTCTGTAAAATGAACGTTTATTGATTCAAATTCGTTAGCATGCCTCCAGACTATACATTGATAATAATTTCTCTAAGCAAAAGTATCAATAGGAAAATAGACTTATGCAAAAATAAACTCAATAAAGAGACACAAAAAAATTGTTAACTTCGACTTTTAATTTTAATGATAAAAGAAAAGTTTAAAATAATACAAAATGATGCTCGACAAATTACATATTGTATATATTATTATACATTATGACGAGCAAACCACATTGATGCACGAGTCAATGAAACATAAATAATCATTACGAAGGAATACAGATTTAATACAACACACATTTGTTATATTAAATGAAAGGGTATCCAGGATTTTTGGAAAACTGGACATAAACATGATATTATCATAAATTTATAATTTATTATCATAGCGATGAGTTTTATTCGTTTATGTTTTGAAAAGTTTTTAAAATATATTTAACAAAAAAAAAAAACAAATGGAACAAACTAAGGTTACATTAAAAATGATGATATATATGTGTATATATATACATATTTATATATATATATACATATATATTCATGTATATACATATATAGAGAAAAAGAATACAAAGAAAAATATAGAAAAAAAAAAATTATAAACTTAAATCTGTGTTTGATTCAACTACGCTTTGCCATCTCTTCCTGTGGGTTTTATCTAGCTTTTCAACTATTTGATTCCTAAAAAAAAGGTAAGTGATTTTCTAACACAGCTAAATAAAAAAAATCGGGTCATTTTCACTATCTCTAATTAAAATAATTCGAATTTTATTAATTGATAGTCGCATAAGTGATCATCATTTCTCATTCCAAATTACATCACTTACATTCGATTGAGTAAATTTTGTTGCATACTTCTGAGCGACTGGCTCTTGTCAAACTCCCGAGAGAGAGCCGCCATTGCTGCAGCGGCCATTACTTGAGCGGCCATCATTATTTCAGTGGTTTAAATTTAATTCAATTTAAATTTTAAAATGTGGTTTTTTTTACGTTTTATTGTTAAAAGTTTAGTGCAATAGTGTTATTGAGTGTTCTAGTGTGTTGTGAAAGTGTTTTTTCATCAGTCCACGTATCTCAAGATTGGATTTCAGCTTAATCAAATTCATCGTCGTCATCTCCCGTTAGACTCCATCAAAATTCAACATTTTTAATTTTTTGATGGGGTAAGTCATTTTTATTGCTAACAATCCTTTTTTTCGTTCATATATTCATATTTATTCATTAAATATTCATAATTTAAGACAATTCATTAACCATAAATTGTTTTGTAAAAATATTCATATGCACCTGTAGCCGAAATCGAACCTGTTAGAACATATTTTTTTCTTCCATGCCTTTTGTACAAAAAATTTGTTGCATAGTCGTAGGGTGCGCGTTCTCTCTCGCTAACATATTTGCTGAAATATTGTTGCATAGTTTGGCGTGCGCAGCCTAAATCGTCAATGGCGTAATTATTTGATGTTCTTCCAATAGCTTTGGTGCTGTGTGTGAAATTAGAAAAGAACGTTTGCGTACCAAAAAAAAAAAAAAGCGTGTACGAAATTAAAAATTCCGGCAAGACATTTCTTGTTTGTGGAGAAATATTCACGTACGTCGACGCGCATATTTTGGACTGTCATCCAGTAGGAATTGACGAAATATTTTTTTAAATCACAGCAGGTTAGCTAGCGTCGCTAGGGTTATTCAATTTCCATGTTTTTTCCATCTTATTGAAGTTTAAAATTTTTCGAGAGTGTAAATTTGGTAAGCCTTCCTTCTTGTTTATTAAAAAAAAAAAATCCACATTATAAAAATATTTCGTTAGCTAGTTTGCTGCTAGCATAAAAATTTGTTCTGTGGCATTGTTTCTGGCTTTTTGAACGTGTCTTTTTTAATGTGCTGCATTTAATTTGTCTCTTCTTCACTGGACACAACATCAGGTGTAGCAAAAATATGACACATAAAATGTTTCACTAACGTCACTCAACAAAAACCGAGTCTGCGTATTTTGTGAGTGTGGAAAAAAAAAAAAAAAAAAACCCTCTGAATTTATTCCCAACCAGTTGCTTTGCGTTCTGCTATACACACAAATCATTTTCAAAACGTGTATGTGTTTTGTGTATCGATAAGATATTTCAACACAAAAATATTCGCCGCATGAGTTTTTGTGAAGACGGGAGCGTGGTTACTCGCTGCTGTATTGTGTCTCTGCAAAACCAGTGACCCATTTTGCCTCGTGTACAAGTTTAGCTTTTCGCGTTTGTAATAAATTTTGATTCAACAATTGTTGAAGTGAATTTGAACAAATAAAGTGAAAAGTGAAGTGAAAAATTAAAATCAAAAGAAAAAAAACATCAAAATCTAAATCATGGAAAGTGTTGGGAAGGAAGACATCTATCGAGTGCCGGAGAGAATTGATTTTCCCTTGGAGGAGCAAAAAGTGTTAGACTACTGGAGTACACATAAAATCTTTGAAAACTGTATGAAACTCTCAAAAGGAAGACCAAGGTGATTACTTTTTAATTTGTTTCAAGTGTGTTTTTTCATAATTCAATCTTTAGGTATACATTTTATGATGGTCCACCTTTTGCCACCGGGCTACCGCACTACGGACACATCTTGGCTGGAACCATTAAAGACATCGTAACGAGATACGCCTACCAACAGGGGTACCATGTCGACCGTCGGTTTGGATGGGATTGCCATGGCTTACCGGTCGAGTTTGAGATCGATAAAACACTTGGCATCCACGGTCCGCAAGACGTGGAAAAAATTGGTATTGCATCATACAACAATGAGTGTCGTAAAATTGTAATGCGCTATGCCAGTGATTGGGAGGAGATTGTTACTCGCATGGGTCGTTGGATTGACTTCAAAAATGACTACAAAACTCTGTATCCTTGGTACATGGAAACCATTTGGTGGGTGTTCAAAGAACTCTTCCAAAAGGGTCTTGTCTATCAGGGTGTTAAAGTGATGCCCTACTCAACTGCTTGTACGACTCCGCTCTCCAATTTTGAGTCCGGTCAAAATTACAAAGACGTTGTTGATCCCTGCGTCACGGTTGCACTTGAAGTGATTGATCAACCGAATACTTATTTCCTAATCTGGACAACCACGCCCTGGACACTCCCATCGAATTTCGCCATTTGCATGTCGGCTACCATAGAGTATGTCAAGATTGAAGACTTGAAAACTAAACGTTTTTACATACTAGCAGAGTCAAGGCTAAGTTATGTGTACAAGACCCCTGAGGAGTACACAATCGTCAGCAAGTCGAATGGAAAGTTGTATGAAGGAATGAAATACAAACCATTGTTTCCTTATTTTGAAGAGCGTGGATCTGCTGTGAACGCTTTCCGAGTTTTGAACGATGACTATGTAACAGAAGATTCAGGCACAGGTATTGTCCACAATGCCCCATACTTCGGGGAGGACGATTACCGAGTGTGTTTGAATGCGGGTCTTATTACCAAGACTAGTCCGGTTATATGTCCTGTAGATGATTCTGGCTGCTTCACAGATGTTGTGGCTGACTTCAAAGGTCAATATGTGAAGGATAGCGACAAGCAGATCATCGCCAAGTTGAAAGAGTCTGGTAACATAGTATCGGCCGGACAAGTCAAGCATAGCTATCCATATTGTTGGCGATCAGATACCCCTCTGATTTACAAGGCGGTTCCCTCTTGGTTCATCCGTGTGGAGCACATGATGACTAAACTTCAAGCAGCCAGTTCAAAGACATACTGGGTCCCTGACTTTGTCAAGGAGAAGCGGTTCGGCAACTGGCTGAAAGATGCACGCGATTGGGCTGTAAGTGTGACAAAAATTTCTCTTGAAATCTTAAAAAACTTTAAACTTTTTTTTTTCATTTTTCTACAGGTTAGCAGAAATCGGTATTGGGGTACCCCGATTCCCATTTGGATGTCGGCTGATGGAGAGGAAGTCATCTGTGTTGGCAGTATTAAAGAGTTGGAGGAGTTATCGGGACAGAAAATCACCGATCTTCATCGTGAAAGTATTGATCATATAACAATTCCATCGGCAGTTCCAGGCAATCCACCATTGCAGCGTATCAAGCCAGTCTTTGACTGTTGGTTCGAATCAGGATCAATGCCCTTCGCTCAAGCACATTTTCCATTTGAGAACGAGAAGGATTTCATGAATAATTTCCCAGCTGATTTCATAGCTGAAGGTATTGATCAAACTCGAGGATGGTTTTATACGTTGCTTGTGATCTCTACGGCACTCTTCAATAAGCCTCCGTTTAAGAATCTAATTGCAAATGGTCTGATTCTGGCATCGGACGGACAGAAAATGTCAAAGCGAAAAAAGAACTACCCCGATCCGATGGACGTTGTGAAGAAATATGGCGCTGATGCTCTTAGATTGTATTTGATCAACTCTCCTGTGGTTCGAGCTGAGAATCTTCGATTCAAAGAGGAAGGAGTTCGTGACGTAATCAAGGACGTTTTTCTACCCTGGTACAATGCGTACAGGTTCCTATTGCAAAACGTCGCAAGATTGGAGAAAGAAGAGAAAATGACTTATGTTTTTGATTCTTGGCGGCTGTCAGATGAAGGAGCACAGAAGAACGTTCTCGACGTATGGATTCTATCCTTCAAGGAATCACTTGTGGAGTATTTTACTGAAGAGATGAAAGCTTACCGTCTGTACACTGTAGTCCCGAGGCTCACAAAATTCATTGATCAGCTCACAAATTGGTACGTGCGTCTAAATCGCCGCAGGATAAAAGGTGAATTCGGTTCGGCTCTCTGCATTCAATCGCTGGACACGCTGTACGACGTACTTTACTCCATGGTCATCATGATGGCACCTTTCACTCCCTTCTTGTCTGAGTACATATTCCAGAGATTGAATCTTTTGCAACCGAAGAAATTCGACGGCTCTGTGCACTACCAAATGATTCCACAAGTGAATCCTCACCGTCTCGACTCAAGCATGGAAGTGGCAGTCAGCCGGATGCAGACCGTGATTGAACTTGGACGTGTGATGAGAGATCGTCGCACTTTACCAGTGAAGTATCCAGTATCAGAGATTATAGTTATCCACAAGGACGAGGGCTATCTGAGAGACATTGAAATTCTCCAAGATTTCATAACTAGCGAATTAAATGTGCGCACTCTGACGCGAAGTAATGATAAAAAGAGATTTGGAATAACACTCCGAGCAGAGCCAGACCATAAACTCCTGGGTCAACGCTTGAAAGGCGACTTTAAGGCTGTATTGAAAGCTATAAAAGAACTGAGCGATCCTGATATTCAGAAGAGTATTTATGATGGCTACTTTACCATTTTAAACCATAGAATTGAACTCTCCGAAGTGCGTGTAATACTCTGCATAGCTCCACAGGCTGGAACCAACTTTGAAGCCCACAGTGATAACGATGTTATTGTCCTCATGGATATGACTCCCAATGAAGAGCTAATGGAAGAAGGACTTACCAGAGAAATTGTCAACCGTATTCAAAAGCTGAAGAAAAAAGCACAACTGATTCCTACTGATTCTGTACTAGTGTTCTACAGTGTGAACCAAAGAGATCATCAGGTGGCTAAGATAGCTGCAAAATACAAGGAAAATATTCAAAACACAGTCAAATCAAAATTCATGCCGTTCAATTTTGCTGAAGCTGGAAATAAGCGCATTATCATCTCTGAGTCATTCGAAATAAAGGGATTGCTGCTTACAATTACCATCTGCTCCAATGAATCAGTAAGATTGCCTGAGGTACCATGGGTTAATATTTTCTTAGCAGAGTCGATGGTGCCACGCTATGCAGACAGTCGAAGGGCGACCGTCATCACACAAAAGCCCAATGGACAGAAGATCAACATAGACGAATTGCGCCGAGAGGTTGAGGCTATTTTCGGATTGTACGGTATCAATTTTGTGTTTTACTTCAATGGCAAACTTTTACACTCTGTTGATGATGTTTCCAACGGTAGCACATTGATTGTGTCGAAGAACGTGAATTCTGATTCCACGGAATTGATAGAAGTGAGTACTACTCCATTCTCGAAGTTTGTCAACTCCGAGTATGCTGGGAAAAAATATACAATCCTATTGGAAAATCCGGCCAACAATAAGCTCAGCACAAAAAATATACTTGAAACGGTTTACCCAAATGTGGATCCATTAAACATCACACTCTACTAAAAAAAAAAAAAAAAGATAAAAATCAACCAACAGTCTATATTGTATGTGTTTCTGATTCCTTAACATCCTACATAAAAAAAAAGTGTTTTATTAAGAATTTATACATCGGTAAGGTAAAATCCTGCACATGTGCAGAAACATATAAATTTATTAAATTTTTTAATTTTTCCATTGCCATTGCAGGAGCAGAAAATCCCTGCCAATTTTTAGACTTGATAGTGTTAAAATGTAAGGCTAATGACAAGCTTTCACTTCTCTGGATTTACTTCTTGATAAAACATGCTGTATTTTTTTCTGACTTGTAACTATCATTAAAAATAAAAAGCCATGGGCATATGTGTAAAATAAAATGTTTTTATTTCTAACTCGGTGTAAGTAACGTGGAAAAAGTGTAAGTTCAATCGGAGTGACAAGTGTGAAAATAAAAGTGATAGTGTTTTTTTTTTGTGTGTGTTATAAAACTCATTAGTCAGTAAGTGGGTGAGTGATTCAGTGGTTTTGCTTTGAAATTAAAAAAAAAAAAAAAAGTGTTTGGTGTGCTTAGTGTATATTTTTATATTTCCTTAATGGCGCAACAAATAAAACGCGGAGAAAGGGAAAAATGTGGAATATTGAAAATGCATATTTAAGGTAGTATCTTCATGCTGCGTGCAGTCAGTGAACAATCAACTTATCATGAAATTTATCCTGGTACGTCTCGTAGTGAGGTTTATAGAAAAGATTTTCAACTAAAAAATATTTACAGCTCGCGGTTTGGATAACCGCTTTACACGCATACCCAGAGCTGTCGCCGGAGTGTAAAGGTGAAGGATTATGTGGGCAACGTAATGAATTTTCTGGATATCCTCCGCGCCAACAAAAAAATAAAAGCCAGACAGATCCTGTTGATATTTATCAAAAACTGCCAGAAGGATGCGACATGAGTAATTCTCTCAAATCGTGTGGCACATCGAATAGTCCTGCACGTAAGGATTCAGGCGAAAGTACATGGAATATTCCGAAGAGGATAAATGGGTTGGAAAGTGGAGAAACGGGAAGTAAAAATAAATTCAGCAGCATGCGCAATGTTGAATCGGAACAAAAAAAATCGGAAATCAAAACGCATATTTACTTCCATGCACCTCCATTGGAACCAGAGGCTGAATCGAGAAAAACGCAAAAAAGTTCTACCACTCGTTATAAACACTATAATATTATTTTTATAGATACTTCAAGAATTCAAAATTCACCACGGCAGTCACTCCCAATCGCAGCTAATCAGAATGAGGAAAAAACAATCGTGTATGTTTTAGTAAAAAAAACAAGTGAAGAGGAGGCAATTGCCTCGAAGGCAGCGAGTAAGCCTCCAAATAAGCCGGAAGTTTACTTTATAAATTATAAAGAGCAGGTGGACTCAATGCGGAAGACGGAATCCAAGACACTGCAACAGCCGAAACAGGAAGGTGGGGCGCCATATCCACCGAAAATGAATCGTGAACCTGGTTTATTGTAAAAATTTCATATCTACATGTACTCATAAATAAAAACCTTTTTTTCTCCTTGCCTCAATTTAATTAAGTTTCTTACGTTTGTTTAAAAAAAGTGTCCATTTCGTGTGAACTTCGATTCCATCGGTTTTTTTTTCTCAATTCATTCGATTCCTTCAAACTTCACACAAAAAACAAAAACAATCTTTACGTATATTCATCTTTATTTCAAAATATCATTCATTTATTTTTTTTTTTTAGTATTTACATCAAAGTTTTATGTCTCTATGGTATATTGGTTAATTGTTAAGTAGAATGTATGTATGTGCATTTACTGTGTATATACCTTTTTTTAATTGTAATTGTAATTGTTATTTGAGTTATCAACCTTTTATGCTCAGTTAAGATAAGTTACATGAAACTTCACATATAAAAAAGTACAAATTATTTACCAGTTTTTTCTAGAAGAAGGTACACATATTGAAAACACATACATTATGTTTTCTCTCTTTCTCTTTTTGAATTCACTACGAGTTCTCCAATACTTTCTGCTTCCTTTTTTATTTTTGATTTGATATTTCTATGATATATTATTGATTATTAGTTTAGTTGATTACTTACATATGCTGTTAGGGGTAATGTTTTTCTTTTTATTTTGGCAAATACAAGCAAATTCATAAAATGCGATAATGTATAATACTGTTCTAGTAAAATATAGACCAATTTTTTTTTTTTTTAATGATTCGTGTTTTTAAAAGTGTAAAAATAACATTCGTTCTAACCCAAGCTGACTTAGGTCATAGTCAGTCATAAGTTTAGTTTAGTTTTAGTTTTTAGCGAATATACACAAACAATTCTATAGTTAAACACATTTAGGAATTATATTTCTCGAATTTCTTACTCGTTTTTTGCATGAAAGAAAAAAAATTAAAAAAAAAAAAAAAAAAAAAAACAAAAAAACAACGAAAAAACAGAAAAATTAAAAAAAAAAAAAATATTTCAATTTAAGTACACGAAGATAAATTCAAGTTAACATTTGTATACTTGTGTATACGTTTCAATAACATGCTTTAGCATTTTAGGGACACACATGAATGTTTTCTTCTTTATTTAATGTAGTTTTTTAACAAGTGATTTTTTTTGTTATTATCATTGGATTGGCGATTGATTTTTTTTTTTTTTTATTACCAACAAAAGTATTTCTTGGGCAAAGGAAAACAATCCTTAATATCTGCAAATAGAATCGAAATTAATCAAAAGCCAGTTTAGTGAAGATGCAAACGAAATCAAATTAAATATAATCAGTATATTTGTATATATACATAGAACATTTTAAGTATCGTGCTCTGAATTCATGCTTCGGTTTTTTTTTTTCGAAATAATATTGTAGTAATACACATAAAATAGAGATAGATAGAGAGAGAATTTACTAACAAAAACAAAGAATCAAATTAATTTTTTTTTTTTTTTTTGAACATTTTTCAAATTCACCACATTTCTTAACATCGTTTATTTATTTAATATTTGTTTTTCATAAAATATTTGGTGATTTTGTAAAATGTCTGTCTCTGTATTTAGTGCATAATCATTATTGTGTGAGACAGAACGTTAACAATAGACAATTAAACCACGACATTTATGAGACACAATAGATTTAAAATGTTGCATATATACCTTCGACTCACCTATAGTAATTGGGCTTAAATGGCCCAGCCTTATTAAGTCCCATATATTTAGCTTGCTCATCAGTAAGCTCAGTTAAATGTGCGTCGAATGTGGGCAAGTGAAGACTTGCCACATATTCATCTGTAAAATGTTCATAAATTGGTTTTTCTATTTGGCTGATTTTTTTTTTTTTTATGAATTTTCTTACCCATCTTTTTCGGTAAAAGATAAACGTCAGACTTGTATCGTCCAGGAGGGGCATTAAATAATTCAATCAAAGCTAAAGCTTGCGTTGCCGATGTAATCGACACCACAAACGATGGTATACTTGAGCATGATAAATTAACCAGACGTCCTTCAGCCAAAAGGATGATCCACTTGCCATCTGGCCATATAATGTGATCAACTTGTGAGCGAACTTTCTCCCAAGTTAAATCTGGAGTGCGAAGACTATTCTGAAAAGTAAAATTTTCTCATTAGGCCCTCGTTAGATTTTCTATTATATCCTGCCATGTCTTACAACATCGATTTCTGTATTTGAATGACCCATATTGCATACAATGCATCCACTCTTCATTTTATCCATGTGTTCACGGTTGACAACGTTCTTGTTTCCAGTAGCAGTAACAACTATATCTACATTGCGTATGACTTCGTTCAGTTTAACCACTCGAAAACCATCCATACTGGAAAAAAAGTTTCACAAATTTGTCTTTTTCGCCTTAAACTATTTTTTTTTTTGTTTGTTTGTATTACCTTGCTTGCAAAGCACAAATTGGATCGATCTCAGTTATGTAGACAATACAGCCATGGCCCTTCAAGGCTTGTGCGCATCCCTTTCCAACCTCTCCGTATCCGCAAATCACAACTTGCTTTCCACCAAACATAACATCAGTCGATCGTTTTAAGCTGTTTAGTGAATTTTGTGAATAGATAGCATTGACTTGTTCCAAAGGGAAGTTTTACTTACCTATCCAAAATAGATTCCTTACAGCTGTATAGATTATCGAATTTAGTCTTTGTTACGGAGTCGTTTACATTCATAGCTGGGACAGTAAGTTTACTTGATTTTGATAATTGATACAAGCGGTGAACACCAGTGACACTCTCTTCAACAATTCCCTTCACCATCTTAAACATAGCTGGATATTTCTTCAGCATAAGATGAGTGGCATCACCACCATCATCTAAAATCATATTTGGTTGCCAATTCTCAGCATTGACACACTTGTCAATACACCACCAAAAATCTTCTTCAGTTTCACCCCGCCAAGCAAAGATCGGATAACCAGCTTCGGCCAAAGCGGCTGCCACTTCATTCTATTACGAAAAAAATATGATAAAAATTTTTCTAATTCTATCTGTCGAATCTATCGAAACTGACTTGAGTCGAATATATGTTGCAAGCTGCCCAGCGAACTGATGCCCCTAATTCAACAAGTGTTTCAATAAGGACAGCTGTTTGTGCGTTGATATGTGTGCAACCAACAATTTTTGCATTTTTCAATGGTTTGTCTTCACTTGCTCGCTTCCTAAGTGCCATGATGCCAGGCATCTCTTGTTCCGCAATCTCGATTTCACGCCTTCCAAAAGCGTGTTGGGCTTGAATGTTGCGTACACAGAAATCTGAACTTCCCTTGCTGTTCTTTTGAACCTTTTCGCGTGGTGGGACATCATCTTCATCTGAACTGCTTCCAGTATAAGAAGCTGTGTAGAAAAAATATTTTTTTTTTTTTTTTTAACTATTCAATACCCTGATCTACTAATTCAAATGTTTGTTCAAATGTTTTTCATTTCACTTACCAGAACTGTAAGAGTCTGTCGATGATGCGGACAATGAGCGGCTACGATAGCGGCTGGTTTTCTTCAGGGCGCCAGATTGTTTTGTCTCTTGCTTGGATGTACATGAAAAAATATAAAGCTTACATCATTTCGTTGCATGTAACTCGATTGAGATAATTAAAAATCTCTCTATCGTTTCAATAGCACAAGAGAACAAAGTGGTGAATAGAGGATGCTTGCATTAATTTAAAATTAAACCACCGGGTTGGACATAAAAAAAAAAAAAAATCAATAAACTTTCTTCTCATTCTGAACAACAATAGCATTTATCGTTCGTAGGCTAGGCTTATCAATTTGCAAACCATAGTTTGCCCCGATGTATGTAGTCTCCATAATTATCTTCGTAGGTTATCAGCAAAATCGAAAGACTTTATTGCAAGTCAATGATGAGTCGAAGAGCTAAGTCCTACTTTCGTACCTTATTTTTTTTTAAATTTCATTCTTTGTTTGTTGTTATTTTTTGTTCTTAATATAAATTTTGGGAAAGGGGCTACATCTACTAAAATGGCAATCAGTGTGTATTCGGACACACGTGTGATGCAAAATGCGTTTTAAGACAAAATTGTCTGATTCATAGCTCTGTCCTCCCACGCTAAATTCGATCGGTCATTTGAACGAACATCATAAAATTTCTCTATTGTAATGGAAAATTTCTAAGTGCTTACTATAAAAAAAAAAAAAAAAAAAAAACTATTTTTTATGTTTTTCATAACAATAACCATTCAATAACAATAAACCAAGATTACTAAACTATTAAAATTCAAACGCTTAACTTTCGGTTGGGGAGGGAGGGGGCACATGCGAGAGTAATATAAAAAATTTATTGAACGTTTGCTGAGTTTAGTTATTACCTCTCATTTACGTATGGAAGTATATTTTATGTGCAAAATTTAACTGCCATTTAACGAAAAACACAATAGAAAGCAAACTTTTACAACTATTGAATATTTAAACGACGTGGCTATACACAATTTGACTGTCTAATAAAAAAAAAAATTTACGATTTTTTTTTTCTTAACGAACGCTTACCATTTTTGAGCGTTGTCCCATAAAAGAACTAGTAGCATCCATCTCCTATAATAATTTTGTTTCAATTTTGTTTCTTTTCAATTTCAAATTTAATTTTTTTTTTAATTCAACACAAATGTATTTGCATGGTACATTGACTTTGATTTGAGCACATGAAAGAATATATATATGTATATATATATATATCTATTTACATTCCAAGGTAAATGACACAGTCTCTGATTCGGTCGATACATGTTTTTCATTAGGAAAATAGTCTTTAGGAGGAAATATGTAGATATAAGCTGATGTATGGTATTCTAGGGTTAGGTTAGGTGATGATTTGCTCTATTAGATAGTAAAAATCTAGTGTGTTATTTGTAATTTATGATGCATTCAGTGATGTAAATAATTGTGAAACGATACTTTCAAAAAAAAAAAAAAAAAACACAATCTTTTCGGCCTAAATTTAACGACTATGGTCATTTACAACTCTCGATCACGCGCTTTCACTTAGATCGGCTAGCTTTTTCAATTTACACGATTGGCACGATATATCAACAAGAAGCTACTGATTTTGTGATTGAATCGTCACACCTGTGTCTATCGTTATACAATCTAAGCCAAAATCTTTACGATAACTTAGCCTTCCATGACAAGGTTCTTAGAATGAATATTATTTTTTTCAAGTAAGATTGATTGGCTATATAATTTCTTGACATTGACGTTTGTGGCTTGGGGTGTTCTAAAGAAAACGATAATTTGCCTTTTTTTTTTTTCTCCAACAAAGGTTGCCTGCCTTTTCTGTGGCGTTGCATAAGCAAACAATCTGCCGGGAATATATCTTTTTTTTATGACTTCGAATATATATTTTCTTATTAATCTTAAATGATGGCATGCCAATTGTAACTGTCAGCATATGATATATAATTCTTTATTATGCCACACACAATTTGTCTGCGGTCGCTTACATAACTGCTTACAGTTTAATTAAAACCTGACACAGACAACAAACTATAACACTTGCGGCACAAGTGCCAACGGAAGCAGTAATTGGATGTTGAACACATTCAAGTTTTTGGGGCATTAATAGCTGAAAGGCTCAACTATATAAAACAGTATATAATAATGGTGGGGGTGCTTTTTTCCATTCAGTTAGCAGAGCAGCCGTGACCCAAAAAAAAAAAATGTGAGGAATTAGATAGTAGGATCGTTGATTGCATGCGGTTTTTTTTTTGTTAGAATTTCCAAAGCAATTCGTTTTTTTCGAAGATGACAACGGAATTGTTAGACCCAAGATAAATAATTTTTTTGTCGTTCTCTGTGATCAGTTGGGCTTTTTCTGTAGAAATTTTCATATTAAAAAAAAAACGTTTATCTCAGTTAAATAAAACTAATTTTCCATCCGATAACTTGTATACATGTATACACATTTGTCGTACCGCAAGATATTTTCAACCGAATGGTATCAGATACAGGCAGCTAATATAGATATGTAGGATTATGAAACTTTTTGATTTATTTCCACAAGATAAGACCAAAAACCAAAACAAGGACAAGTAATGAATGAAGATATCTCAATACGCGTCACGCATATAGAAAGAAAAAATTATCTAAGTCGTATATAAATATTTTCATGCTTGAGAAACCTGTGCCTTTGTCAGAATTCGCTTCTCATCGGAGGCATTTAAAAAGCAGCAAAGCAGCATTATTATTGATTGGCATCCCAATGTTTACAATATTTTGATTAATTTCAATTGACATCCTGGTTAAGCAATGAATAAAAGTTAAACATCAAATGACCACAAAACATATTTCTCTCGAGGTAATTTACAATAATTACGTTTTTTTTTGTATGTCTCGATTCTATATCGTCTTAACGACATATGTTACGTATATTCTATACGGCAACACATAATGTTGATAGATATCAATTATTAGCACAAATACTTTCCCTACATACTACATTATTACATAAAAGAAGAAAAAAAAAAGTATATTAATTGACAATGTACAGAGTACGTGTATGTATGGAGCGCTTCAGTTAATTTCAATTCGTTGCTTTCCTTAAATGCAAAATGCAAAGTTGTATAAAAGGATAGAATATCTGTGCGAAAATTACAACATGTTAGCAGCACTAATCTTCATTCATTAATCATAATTCATAATTCAGAAGTAGTAAGAATACAGTACTGTTTCTCAATAAGCATTCATAACACAAGCATAGCAATAACAAATACTAACCTTTTCTCCTGATCCTGGGTCAGGAACTGGTATATCACTGACATTATTCATATTCATGGTTGATCCAATTCTGTAAAAATAAGATAACCATAAAACAAAAAACAAAAAGATATAAATTCACGAACAACACAACACAACGGAGGCTTTTCCAATCGAATTCAAACTAAAACATTCTGTTTTCAATGAAAACAGTAACAGTAGCTGACAGCAGTAGATGACATTAAAACAAGTAATTATTGATTCTGCGAATGTGATAGGCTCGAATCTTTGATGGTGTTTCTTTTTTTTTTTTTTTTTTCGCAATGCAAACATTACATGAACGACGCTGGTTTTTTTTTTTTTTTTCTTGTGTGTACAAAAATCTCAGATTGTATATGATTCTTTGTATATAGATAAACGTACGTCGGATAAGTAAGCTGAGTTATCAGTTGCATATTTTTTAATGGCGACTACAAAAACACCTGACTGTGAAAATAATTCATACAAGAACTTAAATCTTGTGTTATTTTCAACGAAAATTGATTTATTCAAAATGATGTGTGGACAGGACGTGTGTCTGTCTGTTGAGATGATTGAAAGTCATTTTTGAAATAATGTTTTCATTTACATCAATCGAATTGAAATTAACAAAAAAGATAATAAAATTATATATTTTGGAGAGTCTCAAATAAAGTGAGAGGAGACCTTTACAAAATATGGATACAACTAATACACACAAAAGATACTTCTACAAAAAAAAAAAAAAGTATCTTTGCGTACACACATGCGGTAATTGTTAAGACTTAAATCTATAAAAATAATTGCAGTAATTTACGCTCTTTTTCCTTTTAGTTGTTATTAAAAATCTAGTGTTTGTAAATTTACAAAAAAAGCTAAAGCACTTGAATTTAGAATATTTGTTTAAAATCTAGAAAATCACAATTGACCGGTGCACTGACAGTCTCTTTTCAGTTCAATAGATGTCTTCAGAATGTTTTTATTTTTTATTAATTGTATCGCACTTCTGAGGGAAACAAATAATAATCGAAAGGAATTAATTGAAATTGGTTGTTAGTGTGTCTAGACAGTTGTTTTTTATAAATTACTGCGAAACTTTTTTAAGGAGGTGAAAAACCGTACACAAATATTGCAAATGTAGGGCGGAGTGAAATTCAGAATTTCGCTACAAAACCACACGTCAACGAGGTCTTCTCAACACTGGCAGGCAATGCTACAAGAAAAATTAAATCGATAATGTTTTGCAGTGGTTGTATTGTGTAGCTGAAGGTTGTGAAGAGAGGAGAGAGACAATCAGATAGAGATAGTTTCGTAAGTTGATTCTTGTTTCTTGTTTCCATATGTATGTTTTTTTTTTTCTCCTTTTCATTTGCCCATTCTTTGCATGGGAGTTGTCTTGATTATCGCTTGTCGGCAGCGGCTTAGGGCATCAACACCAGTATTAGATATTTCAACGAAAAATACGTATTCAAGCTATGGTTTACAGCGGTGTTTGTCAACAACATGCTATGATGTTGTTTCTTGCTTTCATTTTTTTATATTATTCCATGGCAGATGGCAATTTTTCGACGTACTCATCCTTTGGATAGCGGTTTTGAGTTAGGTTGGTCGGTTTTTCTCCGTATTCAATGGAAGCTGGTCTTTTTGACGCGATCGGGGTTTTTTGGATTTTTTGCACTGAAAAGTGTTTTTTCTTAAATCATTTTTTTAATGTCGCAATTATGTAATGCTATTGCTTTATAGCTAATCTAATCAGATTTTTTTTTTCCATATCAGAAATCATTTTGGCGATTTTTATTCTGTCTGTCTTGTCTAACTGACAATCAAGATCATGCCCATTCGAAATGCGTGGGCTATAAATTATGCACTTAGATTGTTAAATGTTGCTATCAGAATGAATTTTTCCCCCCAGTCTTATCAGTGATTTAAATCCATAGCTTTTGGATTTTATTACTTTTCGGCTATCTCGAACCTTTCTGATAGTAATGGGGGAAGTTCTTTTTCGAGCTACTTACGTCTTTCATTTTTATCACCTTAAGCCGTTCCATAGTCCTGACTTGTGTGTTTCTAGAATAGCCTATGAATGGAATACTTACGTCTTAAAAGAGAAGATCTCCATTTCACAAAAAAAGGAAAATTGTTAGAAGAATTTCTCTATTTCTGTATGTTCTTTTTTATTCAGTAACTCAAAGTGCTAAACACTACTTAACTTTAAAGCACTACACATTGATATTCTTTTTATATTTTTTATTAACTTGATAACTTAACATGTTTTAACAGTTAATGAATTATTTATTTTTACCTTGTTTATAATTTTTTTTTGACAAATGGATCTTTTCTGCAACGATTTTTTTTTTTTCTTGAGTGCATGTATAAATATATATAAACATATATTGCTTGTAAATATATGTGTATATATATTTATATATTTTTCTTTTTATACATATATATATGATTTTTTGTGTTTTTGTATATTTGTACAAATATACATATATATATACTTAATTTTGCTGGAGGTGGGATTTCGAATATATTAAAATTAGAAAAGATCAACATTAAGAGCATAAAAAAAATTGTGCAATTTATTACAAAAAAAAAAAAAAAAAAAAAAACGATCGTAGAAAATATATAGAAAATCACAAGACAAAACAGAAATGTTTATATAAAATATTATTAGCTGTATAACATAGAAAAACTCCCAAAATCTTTTTTTTTTTTTTTGTATTATTGGCCTATGATAACTGATTGAATTATCTTGCACGAAAAAAAAAAAGTATTCAAATGAAATCCCTAATAACTCTTATCTGTTTGATTTTTTTTTCTTTATGTTTTTTTAATACTTAAATATTTAAATTCAATTTCCTAAGATTTTAATTCAGTTATCCTTTTTGTTTTTAAGAATAAGGAAAATAATTTGGACTTGTTTTGTATTGTTCTTTTGTTTCTTTTGTTTGTTTGTTTGCTTGTTTTCGTTTTAAACTTCACTTAGTTATTGATACTAGGTTATTAAAGTCTTTGTAACTATTAATTAAAACAATTACTAGTGAGTTTTATTTTAATATTTATTAAATTTATTTTTGCTAGTTATTTTTTTTTTTACCTTAGTATTTTTTTTTTGTATATATTATTATATTTTGTTTATTACATTTTTTTTTTTTAGATTATTTTTTATCCCAATAATAAAAAAATAGGTTCCTTATAATTTGTCTGTTTAAGTCTTAAAAAATTATTCAATTCAGTTATTATAGAATAATTTTTTTTTTTATTTAGTTTCCTTCTTATACGTTTTTTTTTTTTGTTCATTTTGTCTTACATTGTATGTGTATGTGTTTCAAATTTTATTATTTTACCATGTTTTCCTGTAATAAACACATAGTTTTTTTTTTTTGTATAAATATACATGTTCGCATGGCAAATATGTTGTACGCACATACATATACATGTATTAATTAATTTGAATATTTAGTAAAAGCATTGTTTTTTTTTTATGGTAAACTAATATTAATTGTAATTAAAATATACTTTATTATTATTTTACACAGGTATATAACAAATATGTAATATTAAGGTGGGTTGAATTTTCGATTTACATTAGATTTTTTTTTTTTTATTATTTATTTCACTTTAAAGCCCCTTTCCCATAATATAATGTAACGGAATCGTTTTCATCATCATTTTTTTTTTTCTATTATGCATTTATATTTTTTTTTTTAACACTAAATTGTACGAATATTTTTCAGTTTTCAAGTTCTTTGGTTTATTCGCAAGTTGCACTTATCACTAGGACTTGTTTTTTTTTTTTTTGTTTTGCATGTTTACGCGTGTTAGAATATATGGTAAGAATGTGTCTTATAACATGTACATGTGTGCATAAAATCTTGCTGGAAAGGACATGATTAAGATTACCGAAAATGGGACAGATATTTAGTTAAAGTCGCAGAAAAGCTTTTCAGCACGATTAAGAACTTAAAGTATAAATCTGAATTAGATGATTAGATTTAGAATTCTTTTCAATAAATCTGTAAATTTTTTTTTTTTTTTTTGTTGTACATTGTAAGCATCGTAATCGGTCAGAGAACTGAACTGAACGAGTTTGTTTTTTTTTTTTTTTCATTTCCATGTGTCTTCTATTTTGTTTTTCTTATGGTAGGTTTCCAAATTTTTCGCTGAAAACGAAAGCGTTGCTCTAGGCTATTCATAGTTATCTTCATCGTAACCACTGTAATTATTATAAACATAGATGATGAAACCCAGAAACTCGTCACACTATTCAAGCAAATACGCATCAGCAATTACCCTGCTCTTATGTTTTAGAATTTGTATTAAACATTTTATGTCTCTCTTTGAATATTACTTATTAACTAGACAACAAATAACAACTTTTTTTTTTTCTCTTTAAACAAGTACAAACTTCGGATGATAGAGTAGAAAAACTTAGTAAAAGCGTTCGAGCGTTGAGGTAAATTATCGGAAAGGAAGTATAGAACATAGAATTCATCTTTTCTTTTTGAGCAGTTTAACAAAACTGTTCTTACATTTCTAAGAAGGATGTATAGAGCTATTATTAATTAAGTTAGTATACATATATAAACGTGCGCTAAATGACTAAAACATTTTAAATGATATTCCACACAAGATAAATAGTAATATTTAAAACTCATACGGTCATTTATTTCACATTCAACAAAATTGAGCATTACAACTTCATGCTTCGTCTATATTATAATTGCTTTGATGTAACCCAACTTAAACGTACAAGCTGTGCTTTGCATTTTCCCCAAGTTTTGATTTTAAAGTATTGCTTTTATTGTAATTTAATATATATTTAGGATTAGAATTTTAGAAATACTAAGGATCGTATTTCAGGTCTTTACACTTTACATTACAAAATGATTCGAAATCAAACAAAGTAATGTCTTCTTCTCTGCGCGGGTTACAATTTTAATATGCGCACGACGAAACATTTGGTTGTAAATTAAAATTTAAAAAAAAAAAAAAAAAAAAATTTCTAATTTTCCGGTAAATGATTTATCGATCCTTTTTCATGTGGATTTTTTATTTTTTATTTAATTCGAAAAACTAAATCTTGTGCTAAGAACACAGACAAGGCAAATGAATGAATATTTTCTCTTGTAGTTTTAAATATTTGTTCACTGTAGATGATTTTCTCGTTAACTAATTCTAATGAATCTTTATATTACTACTATCGATTGAAATACTTATTTGGAATATTTGGCACACATAATTGTTTCATATTCTCATTCTTCTTCATTCTTGATACTAGCTTTTCAATATTGTCGAAAATGTTGTGTATCTATATTTTCAATCTTATTATCTTATATACTTTTTATGGAAATTATTGCCAGTTGACTTTTTTTTTTTTTTTTGTTCATTATTTCAAAAAGGTGAACTTAAAATGCAATCGAAAAAAAAAAAAAAAATTTAAAAAAATTTAAAAATCTTTACGTTTACGTTTAACAGAAAAAAGAAAAGAAAACAAAAGACATTTCTTAAAAAAAAAATTGCCGGTGAGCAATAAGTTCTTCTTTGGTTTTGTCTCTAGTTTGGTTTTTACGTCAATAAACAAATTGCTCACATTTAAATTCTTTATCACAGTTTTTTGTGTTGAAATTGAATTCTCGCAACCACTATATGGAGCATTTTAAAAATAAATTTTTATCTGTACCTTTCTTCTGACAGTCAAATATTTTATTTTTTTTTTTTATATATATATATATATATTCGGTGGCATTGTAGAATAGAAGGAAATGTATTGTTCTTTTAAGAGTTTGCTTTTAGTTTTTTTTTTTTTTTTAGAGAAAGCGGAAGGAAGTTTGTATTCAGAGTTAAATTAATTATAAAAGCAAATTATTTAGAATAGAAGAATGTGCTTATAGTGTTTCTTATCACATGTCAATGTAAAAAAGTATATATATATAAAAAAAAAAAAAAAGAAAAAAATATGTTAGGTTTTAATTATTTATTTTTTTTTTTTTTTGCTCCAGGAATTTCCAGGAATTTATTTCTTTTGAAGGGAAACCTAAGGCATATACAATAACGTTACAGATTGCAATCTGAAACTTTAATGGCACATTACTTAAGGCGATTGTTAATATATATATGTATATATATACATAGTTATGTGTATATATATATATATTTATTTTTCCTTTATTTTTATATTCAATTGGATATGAAGATTAATATATAAATATATATATATATTTCATTTATATTTCTTTATTTTTTTTTTTTTTTAATTTTTTGATTTTCCCTTTTTTTGCTAGGATAATGTGAAGGAGATTGCTTTGCTTTGAGATAGTTTTTTTTTTTTGCTTTTTTTTTTCTTATATTGAGTAGAAGTGGAAAGACGCTGCTAATAAAGGTCGTTGCATGTAATACAAATGTTTTTTTTATGCCATTTGTAACAGAAATTTTAATATTATGTTGCTTGCTTGTGCTCACCGACAACATATACACTAAAATTAAAAATGCAGCAGTGGAACATAGTGTTTTTTTTTTTTTGGTTTTGCTATTTACTTTTTTTTTTCTCATAGTATATCATGTCGAATCGCTTATGGTATGTAAGCCAAACGGTTTTCGAAAATTTTAAATTCTATTTATCTATTATGTTTTGTCTGAAATTCAGTGCAGTTTTCAGAGTTTTTTTTTTTTTTTTTTTAATATTTATTTCAGCAATAACATATACATATGTGCGTGTATACGTACTTATGTACTGCTTATATTGAGCAACATATTCTTTAGAATCTGTGACCAAAATAATGCAAGTTGAATTGGCCTTCTCGACAAATGTATCTATGAAAGCAAAAAACTTTTTATTTTGTTTTTTTGTTTATCGTAATAATAACATTTTTTATGTCTATATCAATACAAATATTAAAAGTACTACGAATTATTGACTCTGTGGCAAAAATGCTATTGCTTATCTTCGTTCATTAAAATCGTGAGATTTGCAACCGATTTGAAATTGTTGAATATTCATTTTTAATATGTGTGCGCCAAAGAGTGTGAATTCGCATTTAACGATTATTTTCATTGCAATAATATATATTTTTTTTAATTCCATATATCAAGCATACCAAAAGGGAGTTTCTTTTCTGTAACGCAAGGCAGCATGTTAAAATAATTTGCGACAGAAAAAAAAAAAAAAAAAAATGTAAAATAAATCCGACATTATTTTAATATGCCACACTTGTACACTCCCTTTAGCTGTTTGCTTTCAAACGAACAGAAAAGAAAAACAACAAATTGCGAGTTACTATAGTTCTCTTCTGGGTTCTGCTTAGGACTATATAAAGTGATAGCCCTTCTGCTTAATAAACTTTATAACACTTAAGGCTTTCAATATAAACCGTTTAGCTGTTTTTTTTTTTGTTTTTTTTTTCTCAAGAACTCAAAAAAACGAAACAAGCATAAATAAATTTTGATTTCTCATTTAAATTTTACAAAAAGTGATATTTTCATCAAAAGCACTATACTATTGGTTATTTTTTTCTTTTTAACTATACTTTGTTTTAATTGCACATATATGTGTGTATGTATAAATATATGCATTATGTACATATTTATACATGAATGTATATACTGGTTTTCTCATAAATGTTTCTTCCGAATTTTGGATAAGGGTTGGTTTTTTTTTTAAAGGCATTCACGTTTCGAATAACAACTTCTAACTTTAACAAGATTTTAAGAATTTTTAACACAGATAAAAATCTTTTATTTATTTTGTTTTTTTTTTTTTTTTTTCATTATTTTCACTAATATTTTTTTTTGTTTTTCTTTTTTTCATATTGCTATTGATTTGGTGTTGTTATCTTAATTCATTTGACGCAAAAAAGTTATCCTTTTTTTGTTTTTTTAATTTTTTTTTTTTAAACTACACATTTCGCTATCGTTACTGATATACATCCATTATGGATCATTATTACATTGAAATTTAAAATGTAACAAATTGTTTAATATATTTTTTTATAATATGATCTATATGAGATAACAAACGATTTCTTTTTTAGAACTGCGGAATTAAATTTATTTTTTAATTATAATTTTTCTTCTTTTAACTAATCCATCAGGGATATGGTGTTGCTGGTGGGAATGTTCAATTGCTTATGGTGGATTTCAAATTTGATGATAAAATTTGTAACTCACAACGATTGAGATGTAGTCGAGGCTGTGATGACATAAAGTCGTCTTGAACCTGAAGCTCTTTTTATTAGAAAAAGAACTAACTGGAATTTTATACCACACATTTCTTGCAAAAGCAGTTGATAAATATTTTTTTTTTTTTTCTTTCTTTTTTTTTTTTTTTTCTTTGGTTTCTTATTAGATGCAATAGCTCAGGATCATGCATGTGCATACAAATAAAAATCTGTTTGTTATTTTGTATTGTTTTGGTTTTGGTTTTGGTTTTGTTTTTCTGCGTGTATTAAAATTTTTACTCACGAAAAATGTTTTTCTTTTTTTTTATTTCCAGGGAGAAGTACAAGTTAACGAAAGGTAAGTCCGTCAAACTGTTATTATGTTATGTTGAGATATTCAATTTGCGATCAACTTCTATATTTTTTGGTAGTTTTTTTTGTTTATAAATATTCAGTGTGTATGTATGTATATTTGTATATATTTATAGTTCTCGTTCTTGTTTAATTTGTTTTATACTTATGTAAAACCAACAACAATATTAACAAAAATATTGTAAATCTACGGCAAATATACCTGCATTTGTATACATATATTTACGAGAGTAAATATTTGTATACACATGCATGTAATAATATAATCAGCACTTCAATATTTTTTTTTTTTTTTGTTTCACTATATATATATATAACTATCACTATAATCAAAATGAGGACATATAAATGTAATTTTACATATATTATTATAAAATATAACATATTATTACTATGTATATAAATATTTCATATGTATCTTATATTTTTTTTTTTTTTTTTGGTTTGACTAGTTTTTCAATGCATACTATAAATTATTGAGTGCACGCACATAACTATACATATATAAATGCAAATGAAATTATCTGGAATGTCCTATTGATGTGATATTGCATTTTAAGTTAAGTGAATATAAACTTGTGTGAATGTAATTTCTTTGAAATGTGTGCGTAAAACATATATTATCACTCCTGCGCGTGGTATGTTTTATTCCGGCTTTAATCGATGCCACTGTACAATTGTTTGCCTAGGTTTCGATATCATATCTTGCCAATGTTTGGTCTCCGATGCCCCAGATCCATTTTTGCCTGCAAATAATTGTTTTCATTTCAAAAGAAGTTAATTATTTATCTATCGCGTTGATTTTTGTTTTTAAAAAAATTCACATTTTCTCTTAAAACCAGCTGCAAAGAAATGCCATACAAAATACATTACAATTGTTTTTTTTTTTTAACATAGTTTATTTAGAGAGATCCCCCTTCTGTCGGCTGGAATTGTATTTTGTACTTTTCTCCGTTTCCGTGATCGTTGATCATATTTCTCTTAATTTGTTTTTTTCTTTTTACCACAGCGACAAAAGCGGGTGTTTCAATGTGGACGCTCTTAATTTATTTAAAAAGCTACATTTCAAAATTGTTTGTTTAGTTTCGCTTATATCGGTTTTTATGGTTTTCATAGATATTATGACAATTTTAGACAATATGAGAATGTAAGAATATTTTTTTTTGTTTTTTTTTTTATACACTACTCACCGGCTAACAATATTCTTCCAATTAACTCATTTCGTCCAATATTATCAAAATCCATTACCATAACATCTAAGGAGCATTCTCGGATCTTCTCCCACGGCACATTGAAACTAAATGATTCATTAAAAACAGGATTAAGTGTGCAATTAAAAATTGGAGTCTTTCGTTTTTCGACGCGCTTATCACCAAATTGAAGCCAAACCTTAACGTACGGATCTGAAATATTGTAAACATTGTTTTTGTTTGCTATTTGTAGTAATATCTGATTTGTTTTTTTTTTTTTTTCTAAACCGGTCGATTTCAAGTTTTATTTATGCATTAGAAATTATGTGAACTCATAATTGCGTGCTTATAAAACTATGAAATCATTATATTCTTCATAACTTTTTTTTTTTCGAACACCGGCGATGGATGAATTCTTTGAATCCTTTTATAGAGATTTTTTTTTTTTTTAAATAGATTGAAGTGGTAGAAATCCCCTTACCTGACTTTCCATTAATGTCTTTAGCTTTTAAATTTCTTGCCTTTATCAATGTTAATGTTAGTACTGAATTTGATGGATGATAACAAAGAGATGATAGCAATTCGCCGCATTTATCTTTAGCTGGTGGTTTTAGTGCTTTCCAAAATGATTGCTTACCAGCAAAATCGACCTGTTAAGTCGAATGTTTTGTTCGTCATTACGTTTTCGAGCACGTCAAGTGACAAAGATAAAATTGATAAAATTGATTTCATTTTCACAATTATTCGAGCCGTTTAAATTGTAATTTTTTTCATACCTGACACAGTGGCAAAAATACTTCTCCAATTGAATCATCGCGTGAGAATCGATCGTAATCAAACACGTGTAAATGCAAAACCTATTAAATGAAATTTAAAATTTAAACAAAATCCCAATCGTTTTTATACTTTTCACTTTAGTGCTTAGAAAGAGATTAAATAGAATTTTTTTTTTATTTTTTTTTTTTTTAGTGTAACTCACTCTCGACTGTAGCTTTTGAATAGGAAATCCTTCGAAGTAAAATGTCTCATTCCATCGGGGATTTAATGTGCGTCTCTTTATTTTAGTTTCAAGACGATGTTTCTTATCTGGCAGCAGTGTCACCCGGACATACGGATCAGATGTGCCGCTTAAATCTTTCGCTGGTAGTTCCTTACCTTGTAAGACTTTAAGAATGAGGGTGGTATTTTGAAAATCATACTCCAATGAGAAATGTATTTGTCCCACATTTTCGCTGGGCTCAGTATTGTCGACATACATGTCAACCATGGAGATGCTACGATTCTAGATAACAAGGTTTAAATACATATATAGAAAATCAAAAAAAAAAAAAAAGGGAAAATAAAAATTTTAATTTATATTATTTTTTATTAAGTACCGCCACACTATCTTTGCCACCCGCGTCGCGCTCAACACCCGAATTTGAACCACCTGGCGATTTAGTCTGTGGTGTTTGAGTCGTCGTCCTAAACGGTTCAGTGAAACTTTATTAAAAATAAATAATTACGATTTTTTAATATTTTTTTTTTTTGAAATTTTGTGTAGATTATGAATAAATAATTTAATGAAACTACTAGGGCATAAAATATAAGCAAGTAGCTACGAAAAAAAAAAAAAATCATTAACTATCGCTAGGCTTTGTTCTCAATTTAATTCTTTCATATCTCAAAGTCACCATTTTCGGTAAATATTCTTTAGAAATCTGTAATATTCTCAAGAAATTGCACATTCGTGTGTATCTCCGATCTAAATCCAGTTGGGGTAGAATTCCACTTAAGATTTCTTCCCTGAGATTTTCTTCACGAAAGCTACAGGTGACCAACAAAGTCTTAATAAATAAATGTCGTTCACCTCATTGAAGCTCATTCTGTACGTGTTTCTTGGCACTTTAAAAAGCACTTTTTTTTTTTTTCTTGTCGTCTCCAAACAATTGAAGGGGGTTAATACTGGCGTAACATGTGATTCTTGCGTTTACAAAAATGTGCGTGGTGAAATCTTTGTTCAGTGACCTCACGGAAAAGAAGAAAAATAAAAAATTTAAGAGTGGGCCTTAGGGTGGAAACTGTCACGTTAGCATCAATTAAAAAAAAAAAATCGAATTTAAGAGAGAATTTCGTTAGGAAAAATTCAGATATTCTGTGTAGTTTCGTTTCCTTCATTTCTAAACAAATTTTTTAAAATGTTTTACATATGTTTTATTGAATTTTTAAATATACCTGTTTACTGGCATGACTTCACTTCCATTGTTCGCTGTTGCATAGTATTCGAAAAGTGCCACAATCATTTCAAAAGATCTTGCCATAGCAGCCCACATTGTGTCAGTTTTTTTTTATTTTGTTTCTTGTTTTTTATTATTTTTTTTATTGATTTGTCTTGTACTATTTGTTACATTAGATTGAGAAATGGTTTCAGATTGTACATCTATTTCTAATTTGTATTTCAATTTGGTGGTATTTGGTGGTAGTGTAAAAACTGTCGTAATAGCTCTATCAATTTCCTGAATTGTTCTCGAAAACACCAAAAAGGATGTATCTCGCACTTTGTCAAATAGTTGACAATGATGAGCGTTTAATTTTCAAGGCGCTTGTTGTTTTGATTTTTAATTTTGAACTGAAATTTTCTCTCACTCGCTAGTATTTTGTTTTTTTTACAAATTTTTCTTTTTCTATCACAACTCTTAAAATTTCAAAAAAAAAAGATAACTTGTTGTCTGATGTTTTCTTTTATTTAAAACTATATGCATAGCATACCATTGTACAAAAAAGAAAAACTAGACTCATCCCCCCTAAATGCTTTTAACTCTCAAATGTGAAAGCTTCACTTTTTTCTTATATACACACATTTTTTTTTTTCACACATCACCCCGCGAGTATCACACTCCACTATGTCTGTAAAATATTTAAATTTGTTTATCTTGTTTTTCTTTCAAATTATTATAATCTGTTGATTATTTCACATAAATCAAAAAGTACCTTTGAATAGGTGTAACAAAATTTGCAATTGATATTGCTGAAGGGGATAAATGCAAACATCACTGCCCACACGCGAAACTAACTGTTGCTGCTGGATTAAGATTTTCGAAACTTTTGAAGGAGAAAATGATGGGGTTTTTGTAGTTATCACTTCCGTTATCGAATGTATTTTCGAATTAGCAATTGCAACGAGCCAAACAGGCTGTATCACTAGCCTAACCAGCATCACCAGCAGGGACAGTAGCAGCCACACAACAAACAAGTAGGACTAAAGTGGCGCATAAGATTCCCGAGTCTTAAAAGAAACAAAACGGAGCGGAGCGTAGCAGAAAAAAAAAAAGGATACACGTAATTGTACGACTGTGTGACAATATTTGCTGCTGCTGCTGCTGGCCTGACACCACTAATACTAGTATTCCAATTTTCTTTTTTTTTATTGTTGCTCGGCCGTATCGGTCTCGCCGCCCTGTTGGGCCAAGCGTATACTCTAAAAAGTGTATACCATTTTATTTGGTAGAGCATCTATCATCACCGCCAGTGTTATCATCTGAGCGAGTTTATTCTTTTTCTACTCCCTTGCGAGGACTACAGGGCGTTCACTAAACTTTCGATTCAAAAAATATGCACAATCCAATTGGGCGGAATTTAAAAAAAAAAAAAAAAAAATCGCCACCAGCCTACCAGTTTTGCCAAATTAATCGTCCGACATCGTCGGAGGTGTTGTTCGTGAAGCTCGTGATTGTTTATCCGATTTAGGGGCACCCTGTACATAAAAGGGCTTTGATATTTAAACGAACGAGAAGAAAGGGAGGAAGACGGGTTGTTGATTTTATTCCTCGACTCTCTGACGGAGAAAGAGAGGGAGAGCAAAACAAAACCAGAAGACCAGTGAGCAATAAAAAAGGATTTTATTAAAGCTTTCGTTACATAACCTAGTTAATATAAGCATGCGGTGGTGGAAAGTTCTCCTTCCCCTTTTGGGGCATCACTGTACATAGTTTCGCTGGTGGAAGGAAGCGTGACTAGGGAAAGTTTCTTTTCCTTTTTTTTTTTCCTATGTGCTTATTCTTCCCAACACAGTTATCTGCTTCTTGTTATTCACTTTAAAGAGATGCATCTCATAAGCTTTTACTCTAAATGCGAATGTGTGTCTGTCCGTGGAAACTTTCAAGAAAACTTAAGTCTTATTTTAGCCAACATACTTAACGTTGTGTGCTAAGGCAACACATCCTGTTCAAAGAAAATATTCCTCTGTCCATTTGAATCCAAACAATTATTGTCTTGTTAGGATGTCTTTACAGAACGTGGTCTCTCAACACGTGGAGATTTGTTTTGATTTAGAAAAAGGGTTCGACTAAAAACACTATATTTAAATGAGCGAATAAAGCCAACGAAATAAGCCAATACAGAAGTTTCATTCTAATAAAAAAGTGACTACAAAAAGTTCTCACTTACCCAATAAGAGGAGTTTTCAAACTCAGGAATCCATTCAGCTTTCTGTTGATATTGTTTTGTATTGGAGTAGTTTGCTGTTGCGGCTTAACTGGTTGTGCGTTCTGTTCTTGTGGAATCTCTTGTGTTGCGGAATGTGGCAAGCTAGAAAAAAAAAATGTTAATTGATTAATACACATCCCTAAAATACATCTCCATTAAAATTTATTTCATTCATTTAAATAAAAGAAAAATGCTTGACCTTAAACGATAAAAATATAATCATCGCAAGAAAACACTTTTCCCATTAAATCAAGTGAATGCTTGAAACATAATCACAGTGCTCTTTCCTCAATTGCATAAGTACACACTTGAACTACACATTGTGTATCCGGCAAATGGCTTTCAAGCCGTTAAGCCTCAACATTGCATTGATAGTTTCCTTCGTCGTAATGGAAGCAGCACTAAAATCTCTTTCATAGCTTTTTCTTTTTGCTTCTTTCTTTTTCTTCTCATGTGTGAGTGTGCATTCATTTAATGTGGTTATGTGTCGGTAGCATGAATTTGTAATGCAATTCAATAGTTAACTTACCGCATACTGTAGTTGCTGGAGTCCTCGTCCTCGTTGGGCTCTATGAATTGCAGTTGGGACCGTTTGTGGCGCCACCACAAATAGCCTCCGGCCAAGAACAACGATATTGCTATGATTATGCCTAGTATAGCGAGGCATCCTATTAGAATAATGCTTGCCATGTCTGTAAATAAAAGATAAAACAATTTCAAAGTGATCACTGTTAAAGTGTGTTATGTGTTCGATAGTTTTTCATGAGACTTAAATATCACTTAAAATATTCTCTTGTTGTTGACCTAAGTCTTCTATTCAAACCACACTTTCCCACTAATGAACAAACATTGTTGAAACAACAATAAGTATAGAAATCCAATTTGATTCTAATGGGTTTCTCTATAAACAACAAGAGGGTGGAGAAAAAAAAAAAAAGTCCTATTCATAGTCCTGCCGAGCAATCAGGTGGCCTTTTAAGTTCGATTACTTATCCAATCTCAAAGACCAAAGGGTGGTGGTTGTTGTTTTGAGAGGCAAAAACACATTTGTTGTCATAGGAAGCACTTGGAAAGCTTGCCATTAAACATGTTCTTGTCAATTAGAAATGATTGTGTTAAGGACACTCGGCACTTTGCTGTTGTATTTTGTTTTTGTAGTGCTGTGATGTGTGGATGCATGGCATGATATTTAGTAAAAGGTTACGAGCTTTAGTTCCTACCTATCAAAGGCGGGGGAGTGAAATGTGAATGTTGATTAATTTTTCATTAGACTTACCTCTTCAGTTCAATGTCAAGTACCGATTATTTGTCCTCTTTGCTCAAAAGGGTCTTCTCACAGTCGAGTGTCATTAATTCAGGTTGAATCAAAAACTAGGATTGATGAAGGGAATTGTGTACGAGATTTAGATCAGTCTGTAATTCTTGGCACGAGCAGGGGGCAAATTTTGTTTTTTTTTTTACTTTTGTTAATCAAGCGCACTGAATGTTATTACACGATTCTTCAATAGACATGATAACTTATTCACAGAAAATATATTTGTGTCACTTGAGGCACTATATATATCGATTTAATCTTACAATTTAACACTCAAGGAAATTTGTCTGTTTACTTTTGTACATAGTTAACATATTTATAACAAATTGAAAATCGCTCTACACACTTAAATGTATATAAAATTAACTGCGTGGTTTCAGCAAACTGTTTTATAATTTCAAGTTAGTTTCAATAACAATATACATATATATTTTATATGTATTTAATTACTTAGAACTAATTCGTTGAACTTGCGTGTCCTTAATCATTAGATTTGTAAGTTTTTCTTCGCGTTTTTTTTGTTTTTTGTTCAAGGCAAAATGTTTATGATAGCTCAGGTGATACAATTTACTCTGTAAACTGAACCATGTCTTTTATACATACTTTATCATTATCAACGAGCGAAAAACAGACAAAAAAACAAGAAACAAACACGTTTATATTCTCTCACTTTTACCAATATTGATAAAATTGTGGCAAAAAATTTAATCGAAAGCACTCACGAAACGAACAAAATAACAATTATTAATAAAAACGATATCTTCTAACATCAAATATTCCGAGTTACTCGAACGAATAAAATAGTGTATTTTGTCTCTAAAACATTTGTAAAAATAACGTTGCGTGTGTATACTTAGATTAGTTTTGTTGTAAATATTTGCGTAGGTCTTCTTTGTTTTTTTTTTTGTTTTTATATTAATTTCACATTAACACTTAATGGATTAAGTTTTCGTCGGTTTTTTTCTTTTTTTTTACTTAAGCATATGGAATCACAAAATTCATTTCTAAAAGATATGAGGTTCATTTTACGTTTAGGTTGTCCTTATGTTGGTTTCACGAATTTTTCTTTTTTTGCTCTCTTAATATGTGCCATCCTATTTTTTGGGGAATTTGTACTATCTTCTCTCTCTGTTTTTGTTTATATAGTGTCCTGTGATTTAGAGAAAAAAAAAACGTAAATTTTTCTGTATGTACATGCACGAAAAAAAAAAGGAAATTTCTTATGCAAAAAAAAAGTTCTACATTTAAATTTCGTTCACTGTTGTCACAGATACAAACACAAAGTAATTATTCTCTTGGTCTACCGAAAAAAAAAAGGTTGCATTATCCCAACAGGATGTTTCTTTCAGTGGAAATCCCTTGGGCCTGCTTTCCTTCACTCTTATATTGTGGACAAGTTACGCGACACGGCGAAACATTATGCACTCATTCTCATCACTTGGCCGAAAATGCCATTCGGCTTGAATTTAAAAGTCATAAACACAAATTTTTCTCAAGTACAATAAACCTAAAACGCACAATGTGTTGTCGTCGCGGCGTGGAAAATTCTTTTCACTTCACCTATCAACCCCACGGAAAACGGAAAAACGTAAAACCTTTCCGTTGGCTTAAGCAATTTGGCCTAGTTACTTATTTACTTGTATGTATTTGTATTTATTTTGTTAGATAACATTTTTTTTTTTATTGGATATTTGATATATTTTTCGTAATTTAACTTTTACACAATTTTAGTAGATTTAAGTATGTTTGCTCGTCCGACGAGCTGCTCCTTATTGACCCAATGTATTACGAAATCCCTTAACAGCCACACAGAGTGTGTGAGCCTACACGGCGGCGGATGGTAGCTTTCTTGACTCTGTTAAGGTTGCTTTTGCAACTAGGGCCGATGAGAGTACTACAACTGCTCTCGTCGCGTTGGCTATCTGAATTTTTTAGTTAGTTAGCTGCTGTTGCTGTTGTATCCTTTGCGATACATAGATGTGTGTAAATGCATACGTCTGTTGTATTGCATTGCTATTTGTGTATATTTTTCGAGAGTTGATTATTTTCCTTTTGGGTGGAAAATAAACAGAAGCACTCGTTCGTCGTCGTTTATATCGTGTCACACAGGACAAAACAAAGGATAATGAAAGAAAAAATAGCCGAAAGGAAAATAATTACGAACATCAAACGATGTGAATTATGTGTATACACACAATCATTTTTTTTTTGATGTGTATATGCATATCAAAAAATAAAAAAATACATGCAGATAGCTATGACTTTGACAAAAAATAAATGAAAAAAAAAAAAACTATAGAATTTTTCTAAAGGTTGACAAACGAACCACAAATATGAATATTCTGTTCTGTGTTCTCTGTTGTGTTGTATTCTAGAATTCCAATCGGAGTGGAATTCAAAGGAGAATATTTCAAAAACAAATTGCCTCGAGTACCTTCGTCGTATTGTGTGTATTAAAAAAAAAAAAATAACTTTCTTGATAACCCTATGGAAGGAACTTTTTTTTTTTTATCTGTATTAATCACCAAACACTCGGTACGTTTCGTGAACGTGAACTAAAGGTAGACCGGATTCAAACTACGTTTGAGTGACATGTATTGCGATACAATAGGGACTCGAAACAAAAAACAAAAAAAAAAATAAATACGTCACCAGTTATCATCCTTCCGCGTGTGAAAACGATAGATACAAAAGGAACAGAGAACAAATGAATAGTTTTGGGAATATAATCTCTGGTGAAAAGTAACACATTCTATTTTGTCTCACTTCAAGTTTGCTATATCCCTTTCTAATGGCCAAAGGTAGAGTACGTGGAGGTGTTCGTCCCCCATCCTCTTGTGGCTCGCGTAATTTGCCACCTTTGATAAGGATACTTTGCCACTTTTGACTTACTTAAACTGATAACTTACGTGAAACTGCACGCTCACTTATCGTGAGTCCCTTAAATTTTAGTCTAAACGAATTTCAACACCTAATCCGGGAATACAGATGGTATTTTATTTTTTTTTATGTTTTTGTTGGGAATGTTTCCTTTCTTCTTGCTGGGAAGGGGAAGCATATTTTATTCACGCATTCGTCGTATATAACGAGAGAGAAAAGCAGAATTTTGTGTATGTGCGTTGGCTTTCTACTTTCCGTTTTACGCTTGTGTTGTATCTAAAAAAAAGCTTGTTAAATGTTCAAATCATGAACACATGCACGTAACCAAAATATTGGTTCATGCGCAAGGATTGATTTTGATTCCATTTGATTGGGCAATGTACTTTGAATATGCATCAAATATTCTTATCTGGAGCTTAGTTTAAAAAAAGTTTTGGTTGTTGTGACTAAGTTCACCTTTTCCTCTGCTCTTGAGTTTTGTTCACTTTTCAATTGTCGCATATATCGGTGTCGTTAAGAGAAAATTGCCACGGAAGCGGAAGCCTTGAGCAATTTCACGTGGAAAAGATTTGTAGAATCAGCTTTAAGATTTTTTTGGTGTTTTTTTTTTTTTTTTTTTAAAGTTGTGTGTGTGTGAAAACATTATTTAGATTTTAACAATTTTGAAATGTGTTTTTTCTTTTCAGTTTTTCATTAGAACTTGATCATAAGGATTGGGCTGTAAAACTTGAAAGCGCAAGTCTAGAGGGAACAGGATATGGAAGGATAAAAATTGTATGATGATGAACACCTATCCCATCCATCACCACAAACCGACATCAGAAGACACACATTCTACAAGAACATAAGTCAAACACAATTTTTGTTATTGCTATTTTTCAACACATATTAATATACTTAATTCATTTTTAATAAATTTTTTAAAAACGTCGATTAAGCCTCGATTTTGGAATTTTTTTTAAAATCCGTTATGTCCAATCGACAGATCTTCCTCAGATCTACAAGATCGCTTACAAACATTTTCTTCGCAGGACCTCTCGTCTTCGAGATATTCCAGTCCAAAGTTGAGATACTTTCAGCCGAATTCCGAAAAAAATTTGCCCAAATCTCTTCCGTTTTTTGCCAATATCTCCGGAACGGGGCGTCGTAGAGCGAAAATTCTTTCGGTTCCTTTTTTCTAAAATCCCGCTCTACAAAATAGGCAGCATTTTTCGAGAAAAAAAAATTTTCAATTTTTCGCCAAAATCACCTGTTTTTGGGGGCAAAAAATTTTTTTTCGAAAATTGAGAAACTTTTGATGCAGAATGGTCTGGATGGCTGTATCTTGTAGAAAAACAAAGATTTCGAGGCTTGAAGAGCGACGGGCGAGACAGGAGGACCAAAAAACGGAATTTTTGGGCAAATCCCTTTCGTGTTTCGCTCATATCTCCGGAACTGGGCATCCTAGCATGAAAAACTTGACGTGTCCTTGTAGCTTAAAGGTCGCTCTACAAAATGGACAGCTGAATTTTCGAGACCGCGCCTCGCCTTAGCAGTCAACCGGCTGCGAATATCTGAAAATTCACTAAAACGCGAATATCTAAAAAAACAGCGTGTCCTACGGCGTGGTCTTTATTTTTTTCTGAAGGATTTTGCGCTCCTCTACAAGCTGGTACCAAAATTTTCCCGATCGGAGCCTCAGAACACCTCCAAAACGAGCCTCGTTTCAAAAAATTTTTCAAAAACGCCGATTACGCCTCGATTTTGGAAATTTTTTTAAAATCCGTTATGTCCAATCGACAGATCTTCCTCAGATCTACAAGATCGCTTACAAAGATTTTCTTCGCAGGACCTCTCGTCTTCCAGATATTCCAGTCCAAATTTGAGATACTTTCAGCCGAATTCCGAAAAAAAATTGCCCAAATCTCTTCCGTTTTTTGCCAATATCTCCGGAACGGGGCGTCGTAGAGCGAAAATTCTTTCGGTTCCTTTTTTCTAAAATCCCGCTCTACAAAATAGACAACATTTTTCGAGAAAAAAAATTTTTCAGTTTTTCGCCAAAATCACAAGGGGTTAGCCTTGCCTGTTTTTGGGGGCAAAAAAAAAATTGTTGAAAATTGAGAAACTTTTGATGCAGAACGGTCTGGATGGCTGTATCTTATAGAAAAACAAAGAATTCGAGGTTTGAAAAGCGACGGGGGAGAAGGGAGGACCAAAAAACGGAATTTTTGGGCAAATCCCTTTCGTGTTTCACTCATATCTCCGGAACGGGGCATCCTAGCGTGAAAAACTTGACGTGTCCTTGTAGCTTAAAGGTCGCTCTACAAAATGGACAGCTGAATTTGCGAGACCGCGCCTCGCCTTAGCAGTCAACCGGCTGCGAATATCTGAAAATTCACTAAAACGCGAATATCTAAAAAAACAGCGTGTCCTACGGCGTGGTCTTTATTTTTTTCTGAAGGATTTTGCGCTCCTCTACAAGCTGGTACCAAAATTTTCCCGATCGGAGCCTCAGAACACCTCCAAAACGAGCCTCGTTTCAAAAAATTTTTCAAAAACGCCGATTACGCCTCGATTTTGGAAATTTTTTTAAAATCCGTTATGTCCAATCGACAGATCTTCCTCAGATCTACAAGATCGCTTACAAAGATTTTCTTCGCAGGACCTCTCGTCTTCCAGATATTCCAGTCCAAAGTTGAGATACTTTCAGCCGAATTCCGAAAAAAAATTGCCCAAATCTCTTCCGTTTTTTGCCAATATCTCCGGAACGGGGCGTCGTAGAGCGAAAATTCTTTCGGTTCCTTTTTTCTAAAATCCCGCTCTACAAAATAGACAACATTTTTCGAGAAAAAAAATTTTTCAGTTTTTCGACAAAATCACAAGGGGTTAGCCTTGCCTGTTTTTGGGGGCAAAAAATTTTTTTTCGAAAATTGAGAAACTTTTGATGCAGAATGGTCTGGATGGCTGTATCTTGTAGAAAAACAAAGATTTCGAGGCTTGAAGAGCGACGGGCGAGACAGGAGGACCAAAAAACGGAATTTTTGGGCAAATCCCTTTCGTGTTTCGCTCATATCTCCGGAACTGGGCATCCTAGCATGAAAAACTTGACGTGTCCTTGTAGCTTAAAGGTCGCTCTACAAAATGGACAGCTGAATTTTCGAGACCGCGCCTCGCCTTAGCAGTCAACCGGCTGCGAATATCTGAAAATTCACTAAAACGCGAATATCTAAAAAAACAGCGTGTCCTACGGCGTGGTCTTTATTTTTTTCTGAAGGATTTTGCGCTCCTCTACAAGCTGGTACCAAAATTTTCCCGATCGGAGCCTCAGAACACCTCCAAAACGAGCCTCGTTTCAAAAAATTTTTCAAAAACGCCGATTACGCCTCGATTTTGGAAATTTTTTTAAAATCCGTTATGTCCAATCGACAGATCTTCCTCAGATCTACAAGATCGCTTACAAAGATTTTCTTCGCAGGACCTCTCGTCTTCCAGATATTCCAGTCCAAATTTGAGATACTTTCAGCCGAATTCCGAAAAAAAATTGCCCAAATCTCTTCCGTTTTTTGCCAATATCTCCGGAACGGGGCGTCGTAGAGCGAAAATTCTTTCGGTTCCTTTTTTCTAAAATCCCGCTCTACAAAATAGACAACATTTTTCGAGAAAAAAAATTTTTCAGTTTTTCGCCAAAATCACAAGGGGTTAGCCTTGCCTGTTTTTGGGGGCAAAAAAAAAATTGTTGAAAATTGAGAAACTTTTGATGCAGAACGGTCTGGATGGCTGTATCTTATAGAAAAACAAAGAATTCGAGGTTTGAAAAGCGACGGGGGAGAAGGGAGGACCAAAAAACGGAATTTTTGGGCAAATCCCTTTCGTGTTTCACTCATATCTCCGGAACGGGGCATCCTAGCGTGAAAAACTTGACGTGTCCTTGTAGCTTAAAGGTCGCTCTACAAAATGGACAGCTGAATTTGCGAGACCGCGCCTCGCCTTAGCAGTCAACCGGCTGCGAATATCTGAAAATTCACTAAAACGCGAATATCTAAAAAAACAGCGTGTCCTACGGCGTGGTCTTTATTTTTTTCTGAAGGATTTTGCGCTCCTCTACAAGCTGGTACCAAAATTTTCCCGATCGGAGCCTCAGAACACCTCCAAAACGAGCCTCGTTTCAAAAAATTTTTCAAAAACGCCGATTACGCCTCGATTTTGGAAATTTTTTTAAAATCCGTTATGTCCAATCGACAGATCTTCCTCAGATCTACAAGATCGCTTACAAAGATTTTCTTCGCAGGACCTCTCGTCTTCCAGATATTCCAGTCCAAAGTTGAGATACTTTCAGCCGAATTCCGAAAAAAAATTGCCCAAATCTCTTCCGTTTTTTGCCAATATCTCCGGAACGGGGCGTCGTAGAGCGAAAATTCTTTCGGTTCCTTTTTTCTAAAATCCCGCTCTACAAAATAGACAACATTTTTCGAGAAAAAAAATTTTTCAGTTTTTCGACAAAATCACAAGGGGTTAGCCTTGCCTGTTTTTGGGGGCAAAAAATTTTTTTTCGAAAATTGAGAAACTTTTGATGCAGAATGGTCTGGATGGCTGTATCTTGTAGAAAAACAAAGATTTCGAGGCTTGAAGAGCGACGGGCGAGACAGGAGGACCAAAAAACGGAATTTTTGGGCAAATCCCTTTCGTGTTTCGCTCATATCTCCGGAACTGGGCATCCTAGCATGAAAAACTTGACGTGTCCTTGTAGCTTAAAGGTCGCTCTACAAAATGGACAGCTGAATTTTCGAGACCGCGCCTCGCCTTAGCAGTCAACCGGCTGCGAATATCTGAAAATTCACTAAAACGCGAATATCTAAAAAAACAGCGTGTCCTACGGCGTGGTCTTTATTTTTTTCTGAAGGATTTTGCGCTCCTCTACAAGCTGGTACCAAAATTTTCCCGATCGGAGCCTCAGAACACCTCCAAAACGAGCCTCGTTTCAAAAAATTTTTCAAAAACGCCGATTACGCCTCGATTTTGGAAATTTTTTTAAAATCCGTTATGTCCAATCGACAGATCTTCCTCAGATCTACAAGATCGCTTACAAAGATTTTCTTCGCAGGACCTCTCGTCTTCCAGATATTCCAGTCCAAATTTGAGATACTTTCAGCCGAATTCCGAAAAAAAATTGCCCAAATCTCTTCCGTTTTTTGCCAATATCTCCGGAACGGGGCGTCGTAGAGCGAAAATTCTTTCGGTTCCTTTTTTCTAAAATCCCGCTCTACAAAATAGACAACATTTTTCGAGAAAAAAAATTTTTCAGTTTTTCGCCAAAATCACAAGGGGTTAGCCTTGCCTGTTTTTGGGGGCAAAAAATTTTTTTTCGAAAATTGAGAAACTTTTGATGCAGAATGGTCTGGATGGTTGTATCTTGTAGAAAAACAAAGATTTCGAGGCTTGAAGAGCGACGGGCGAGACAGGAGGACCAAAAAACGGAATTTTTGGGCAAATCCCTTTCGTGTTTCGCTCATATCTCCGGAACTGGGCATCCTAGCATGAAAAACTTGACGTGTCCTTGTAGCTTAAAGGTCGCTCTACAAAATGGACAGCTGAATTTGCGAGACCGCGCCTCGCCTTAGCAGTCAACCGGCTGCGAATATCTGAAAATTCACTAAAACGCGAATATCTAAAAAAACAGCGTGTCCTACGGCGTGGTCTTTATTTTTTTCTGAAGGATTTTGCGCTCCTCTACAAGCTGGTACCAAAATTTTCCCGATCGGAGCCTCAGAACACCTCCAAAACGAGCCTCGTTTCAAAAAATTTTTCAAAAACGCCGATTACGCCTCGATTTTGGAAATTTTTTTAAAATCCGTTATGTCCAATCGACAGATCTTCCTCAGATCTACAAGATCGCTTACAAAGATTTTCTTCGCAGGACCTCTCGTCTTCCAGATATTCCAGTCCAAAGTTGAGATACTTTCAGCCGAATTCCGAAAAAAAATTGCCCAAATCTCTTCCGTTTTTTGCCAATATCTCCGGAACGGGGCGTCGTAGAGCGAAAATTCTTTCGGTTCCTTTTTTCTAAAATCCCGCTCTACAAAATAGACAACATTTTTCGAGAAAAAAAATTTTTCAGTTTTTCGACAAAATCACAAGGGGTTAGCCTTGCCTGTTTTTGGGGGCAAAAAAAAAATTGTTGAAAATTGAGAAACTTTTGATGCAGAACGGTCTGGATGGCTGTATCTTATAGAAAAACAAAGAATTCGAGGTTTGAAAAGCGACGGGGGAGAAGGGAGGACCAAAAAACGGAATTTTTGGGCAAATCCCTTTCGTGTTTCACTCATATCTCCGGAACGGGGCATCGCAGGACAGAAAACTTGCCGTGTCCTTGTAGCTTAAAGGTCGCTCTACAAAATGGACAGAACAAATTTTCAAGGTGACCCCTAATTCTAGGGGAAATTTTTAGGGAAATAAATGATGGAACACAAAAATGCGTATATCTCGATAACGGGACGTCCTACGGCGTTTTCCCTTTTGTTTAACCTTTTTTTCCCTAAAGGATTAAAGGCTGCTCTACAAGCTGGCACAAAAATTTTTCCGATCGGAGCCTCAGGACACCCCCTACACGAGCCTTATTTCCAGACATCTGCCAAAAATGTCCATAACTCCGCCATTTTGGGAAATTTTTTTGATTCGTTATGTCCAATCGACAGATCTCCCTTAGAGCCACAAATCGCTCATAGGAAGTTTTTTCGCAGGACCTCCCGTTTTCGAGATATTTGAGCCCAAAGTTGAAATGATTTTTGGCCAATTTTTCAGGATTTTCGTCCTTTTTGGGAGGGAAATTTTTTGAATTTTTGGCAAAACCTTTTGGTTTTTGGGCCATATCTCAAAAACGGTACATCCTAGATCCAAAATTTTTTCATGTCCTTATAGCCTCAAGGTCGCTCTACACAATGGAAAAAAAAATTTTGAAGGTCACCCCTAATTCTAAGGGAAATTTTTAGGGAAATAAGTAAAGGAATACAAAAATGCGTTTATCTCGATAACGGGACGTCCTACGGCGTTTTCCCTTTTGTTTAACCTTTTTTTCCCTAAAGGATTAAAGGCTGCTCTACAAGCTGGCACAAAAATTTTTCCGATCGGAGCCTCAGGACACCCCCTACACGAGCCTTATTTCCAGACATCTGCCAAAAATGTCCATAACTCCGCCATTTTGGGAAATTTTTTTGATCCGTTATGTCCAATCGACAGATCTCCCTTAGAGCCACAAATCGCTCATAGGAAGTTTTTTCGCAGGACCTCCCGTTTTCGAGATATTTGAGCCCAAAGTTGAAATGATTTTTGGCCAATTTTTCAGGATTTTCGTCCTTTTTGGGAGGGAAATTTTTTGAATTTTTGGCAAAACCTTTTAGTTTTTGGGCCATATCTCAAAAACGGTACATCCTAGGATCAAAATTTTTTCATGTCCTTGTAGCCTCAAGGTCGCTCTACACAATGGACAAAAAAAATTTTGAAGGTCACCCCTAATTCTAAGGGAAATTTTTAGGGAAATAAGTAAAGGAATACAAAAATGCGTTTATCTCGATAACGGGACGTCCTACGGCGTTTTCCCTTTTGTTTAACCTTTTTTTCCCTAAAGGATTAAAGGCTGCTCTACAAGCTGGCACAAAAATTTTTCCGATCGGAGCCTCAGGACACCCCCTACACGAGCCTTATTTCCAGACATCTGCCAAAAATGTCCATAACTCCGCCATTTTGGGAAATTTTTTTGATTCGTTATGTCCAATCGACAGATCTCCCTTAGAGCCACAAATCGCTCATAGGAAGTTTTTTCGCAGGACCTCCCGTTTTCGAGATATTTGAGCCCAAAGTTGAAATGATTTTTGGCCAATTTTTCAGGATTTTCGTCCTTTTTGGGAGGGAAATTTTTTGAATTTTTGGCAAAACCTTTTAGTTTTTGGGCCATATCTCAAAAACGGTACATCCTAGGATCACAATTTTTTCATGTCCTTGTAGCCTTAAGGTCGCTCTACACAATGGACAAAAAAAATTTTGAAGGTCACCCCTAATTCTAGGGGAAATTTTTAGGGAAATAAGTAAAGGAATACAAAAATGCGTTTATCTCGATAACGGGACGTCCTGCGGCGTTTTCCCTTTTGTTTAACCTTTTTTTCCCTAAAGGATTAAAGGCTGCTCTACAAGCTGGCACAAAAATTTTTCCGATCGGAGCCTCAGGACACCCCCTACACGAGCCTTATTTCCAGACATCTGCCAAAAATGTCCATAACTCCGCCATTTTGGGAAATTTTTTTGATCCGTTATGTCCAATCGACAGATCTCCCTTAGAGCCACAAATCGCTCATAGGAAGTTTTTTCGCAGGACCTCCCGTTTTCGAGATATTTGAGCCCAAAGTTGAAATGATTTTTGGCCAATTTTTCAGGATTTTCGTCCTTTTTGGGAGGGAAATTTTTTGAATTTTTGGCAAAACCTTTTGGTTTTTGGGCCATATCTCAAAAACGGTACATCCTAGATCCAAAATTTTTTCATGTCCTTATAGCCTCAAGGTCGCTCTACACAATGGAAAAAAAAATTTTGAAGGTCACCCCTAATTCTAAGGGAAATTTTTAGGGAAATAAGTAAAGGAATACAAAAATGCGTTTATCTCGATAACGGGACGTCCTACGGCGTTTTCCCTTTTGTTTAACCTTTTTTTCCCTAAAGGATTAAAGGCTGCTCTACAAGCTGGCACAAAAATTTTTCCGATCGGAGCCTCAGGACACCCCCTACACGAGCCTTATTTCCAGACATCTGCCAAAAATGTCCATAACTCCGCCATTTTGGGAAATTTTTTTGATTCGTTATGTCCAATCGACAGATCTCCCTTAGAGCCACAAATCGCTCATAGGAAGTTTTTTCGCAGGACCTCCCGTTTTCGAGATATTTGAGCCCAAAGTTGAAATGATTTTTGGCCAATTTTTCAGGATTTTCGTCCTTTTTGGGAGGGAAATTTTTTGAATTTTTGGCAAAACCTTTTAGTTTTTGGGCCATGTCTCAAAAACGGTACATCCTAGGATCACAATTTTTTCATGTCCTTGTAGCCTTAAGGTCGCTCTACACAATGGACAAAAAAAATTTTGAAGGTCACCCCTAATTCTAGGGGAAATTTTTAGGGAAATAAGTAAAGGAATACAAAAATGCGTTTATCTCGATAACGGGACGTCCTACGGCGTTTTCCCTTTTGTTTAACCTTTTTTTCCCTAAAGGATTAAAGGCTGCTCTACAAGCTGGCACAAAAATTTTTCCGATCGGAGCCTCAGGACACCCCCTACACGAGCCTTATTTCCAGACATCTGCCAAAAATGTCCATAACTCCGCCATTTTGGGAAATTTTTTTGATCCGTTATGTCCAATCGACAGATCTCCCTTAGAGCCACAAATCGCTCATAGGAAGTTTTTTCGCAGGACCTCCCGTTTTCGAGATATTTGAGCCCAAAGTTGAAATGATTTTTGGCCAATTTTTCAGGATTTTCGTCCTTTTTGGGAGGGAAATTTTTTGAATTTTTGGCAAAACCTTTTAGTTTTTGGGCCATATCTCAAAAACGGTACATCCTAGGATCACAATTTTTTCATGTCCTTGTAGCCTTAAGGTCGCTCTACACAATGGACAAAAAAAATTTTGAAGGTCACCCCTAATTCTAGGGGAAATTTTTAGGGAAATAAGTAAAGGAATACAAAAATGCGTTTATCTCGATAACGGGACGTCCTACGGCGTTTTCCCTTTTGTTTAACCTTTTTTTCCCTAAAGGATTAAAGGCTGCTCTACAAGCTGGCACAAAAATTTTTCCGATCGGAGCCTCAGGACACCCCCTACACGAGCCTTATTTCCAGACATCTGCCAAAAATGTCCATAACTCCGCCATTTTGGGAAATTTTTTTGATCCGTTATGTCCAATCGACAGATCTCCCTTAGAGCCACAAATCGCTCATAGGAAGTTTTTTCGCAGGACCTCCCGTTTTCGAGATATTTGAGCCCAAAGTTGAAATGATTTTTGGCCAATTTTTCAGGATTTTCGTCCTTTTTGGGAGGGAAATTTTTTGAATTTTTGGCAAAACCTTTTAGTTTTTGGGCCATATCTCAAAAACGGTACATCCTAGGATCACAATTTTTTCATGTCCTTGTAGCCTTAAGGTCGCTCTACACAATGGACAAAAAAAATTTTGAAGGTCACCCCTAATTCTAGGGGAAATTTTTAGGGAAATAAGTAAAGGAATACAAAAATGCGTTTATCTCGATAACGGGACGTCCTACGGCGTTTTCCCTTTTGTTTAACCTTTTTTTCCCTAAAGGATTAAAGGCTGCTCTACAAGCTGGCACAAAAATTTTTCCGATCGGAGCCTCAGGACACCCCCTACACGAGCCTTATTTCCAGACATCTGCCAAAAATGTCCATAACTCCGCCATTTTGGGAAATTTTTTTGATCCGTTGTGTCCAATCGACAGATCTCCCTTAGAGCCACAAATCGCTCATAGGAAGTTTTTTCGCAGGACCTCCCGTTTTCGAGATATTTGAGCCCAAAGTTGAAATGATTTTTGGCCAATTTTTCAGGATTTTCGTCCTTTTTGGGAGGGAAATTTTTTGAATTTTTGGCAAAACCTTTTAGTTTTTGGGCCATATCTCAAAAACGGTACATCCTAGGATCAAAATTTTTTCATGTCCTTGTAGCCTCAAGGTCGCTCTACACAATGGACAAAAAAAATTTTGAAGGTCACCCCTAATTCTAGGGGAAATTTTTAGGGAAATAAGTAAAGGAATACAAAAATGCGTTTATCTCGATAACGGGACGTCCTACGGCGTTTTCCCTTTTGTTTAACCTTTTTTTCCCTAAAGGATTAAAGGCTGCTCTACAAGCTGGCACAAAAATTTTTCCGATCGGAGCCTCAGGACACCCCCTACACGAGCCTTATTTCCAGACATCTGCCAAAAATGTCCATAACTCCGCCATTTTGGGAAATTTTTTTGATCCGTTATGTCCAATCGACAGATCTCCCTTAGAGCCACAAATCGCTCATAGGAAGTTTTTTCGCAGGACCTCCCGTTTTCGAGATATTAGAGCCCAAAGTTGAAATGATTTTTGGCCAATTTTTCAGGATTTTCGTCCTTTTTGGGAGGGAAATTTTTTGAATTTTTGGCAAAACCTTTTAGTTTTTGGGCCATATCTCAAAAACGGTACATCCTAGGATCACAATTTTTTCATGTCCTTGTAGCCTTAAGGTCGCTCTACACAATGGACAAAAAAAATTTTGAAGGTCACCCCTAATTCTAGGGGAAATTTTTAGGGAAATAAGTAAAGGAATACAAAAATGCGTTTATCTCGATAACGGGACGTCCTACGGCGTTTTCCCTTTTGTTTAACCTTTTTTTCCCTAAAGGATTAAAGGCTGCTCTACAAGCTGGCACAAAAATTTTTCCGATCGGAGCCTCAGGACACCCCCTACACGAGCCTTATTTCCAGACATCTGCCAAAAATGTCCATAACTCCGCCATTTTGGGAAATTTTTTTGATCCGTTATGTCCAATCGACAGATCTCCCTTAGAGCCACAAATCGCTCATAGGAAGTTTTTTCGCAGGACCTCCCGTTTTCGAGATATTTGAGCCCAAAGTTGAAATGATTTTTGGCCAATTTTTCAGGATTTTCGTCCTTTTTGGGAGGGAAATTTTTTGAATTTTTGGCAAAACCTTTTAGTTTTTGGGCCATATCTCAAAAACGGTACATCCTAGGATCACAATTTTTTCATGTCCTTGTAGCCTTAAGGTCGCTCTACACAATGGACAAAAAAAATTTTGAAGGTCACCCCTAATTCTAGGGGAAATTTTTAGGGAAATAAGTAAAGGAATACAAAAATGCGTTTATCTCGATAACGGGACGTCCTACGGCGTTTTCCCTTTTGTTTAACCTTTTTTTCCCTAAAGGATTAAAGGCTGCTCTACAAGCTGGCACAAAAATTTTTCCGATCGGAGCCTCAGGACACCCCCTACACGAGCCTTATTTCCAGACATCTGCCAAAAATGTCCATAACTCCGCCATTTTGGGAAATTTTTTTGATCCGTTATGTCCAATCGACAGATCTCCCTTAGAGCCACAAATCGCTCATAGGAAGTTTTTTCGCAGGACCTCCCGTTTTCGAGATATTTGAGCCCAAAGTTGAAATGATTTTTGGCCAATTTTTCAGGATTTTCGTCCTTTTTGGGAGGGAAATTTTTTGAATTTTTGGCAAAACCTTTTAGTTTTTGGGCCATATCTCAAAAACGGTACATCCTAGGATCACAATTTTTTCATGTCCTTGTAGCCTTAAGGTCGCTCTACACAATGGACAAAAAAAATTTTGAAGGTCACCCCTAATTCTAGGGGAAATTTTTAGGGAAATAAGTAAAGGAATACAAAAATGCGTTTATCTCGATAACGGGACGTCCTACGGCGTTTTCCCTTTTGTTTAACCTTTTTTTCCCTAAAGGATTAAAGGCTGCTCTACAAGCTGGCACAAAAATTTTTCCGATCGGAGCCTCAGGACACCCCCTACACGAGCCTTATTTCCAGACATCTGCCAAAAATGTCCATAACTCCGCCATTTTGGGAAATTTTTTTGATCCGTTATGTCCAATCGACAGATCTCCCTTAGAGCCACAAATCGCTCATAGGAAGTTTTTTCGCAGGACCTCCCGTTTTCGAGATATTTGAGCCCAAAGTTGAAATGATTTTTGGCCAATTTTTCAGGATTTTCGTCCTTTTTGGGAGGGAAATTTTTTGAATTTTTGGCAAAACCTTTTAGTTTTTGGGCCATATCTCAAAAACGGTACATCCTAGGATCAAAATTTTTTCATGTCCTTGTAGCCTCAAGGTCGCTCTACACAATGGACAAAAAAAATTTTGAAGGTCACCCCTAATTCTAGGGGAAATTTTTAGGGAAATAAGTAAAGGAATACAAAAATGCGTTTATCTCGATAACGGGACGTCCTACGGCGTTTTCCCTTTTGTTTAACCTTTTTTTCCCTAAAGGATTAAAGGCTGCTCTACAAGCTGGCACAAAAATTTTTCCGATCGGAGCCTCAGGACACCCCCTACACGAGCCTTATTTCCAGACATCTGCCAAAAATGTCCATAACTCCGCCATTTTGGGAAATTTTTTTGATCCGTTATGTCCAATCGACAGATCTCCCTTAGAGCCACAAATCGCTCATAGGAAGTTTTTTCGCAGGACCTCCCGTTTTCGAGATATTAGAGCCCAAAGTTGAAATGATTTTTGGCCAATTTTTCAGGATTTTCGTCCTTTTTGGGAGGGAAATTTTTTGAATTTTTGGCAAAACCTTTTAGTTTTTGGGCCATATCTCAAAAACGGTACATCCTAGGATCACAATTTTTTCATGTCCTTGTAGCCTTAAGGTCGCTCTACACAATGGACAAAAAAAATTTTGAAGGTCACCCCTAATTCTAGGGGAAATTTTTAGGGAAATAAGTAAAGGAATACAAAAATGCGTTTATCTCGATAACGGGACGTCCTACGGCGTTTTCCCTTTTGTTTAACCTTTTTTTCCCTAAAGGATTAAAGGCTGCTCTACAAGCTGGCACAAAAATTTTTCCGATCGGAGCCTCAGGACACCCCCTACACGAGCCTTATTTCCAGACATCTGCCAAAAATGTCCATAACTCCGCCATTTTGGGAAATTTTTTTGATCCGTTATGTCCAATCGACAGATCTCCCTTAGAGCCACAAATCGCTCATAGGAAGTTTTTTCGCAGGACCTCCCGTTTTCGAGATATTTGAGCCCAAAGTTGAAATGATTTTTGGCCAATTTTTCAGGATTTTCGTCCTTTTTGGGAGGGAAATTTTTTGAATTTTTGGCAAAACCTTTTAGTTTTTGGGCCATATCTCAAAAACGGTACATCCTAGGATCGAAATTTTTTCATGTCCTTGTAGCCTCGAGGTCGCTCTACACAATGGACAAAAAAAATTTTGAAGGTCACCCCTAATTCTAAGGGAAATTTTTAGGGAAATAAGTAAAGGAATACAAAAATGCGTTTATCTCGATAACGGGACGTCCTACGGCGTTTTCCCTTTTGTTTAACCTTTTTTTCCCTAAAGGATTAAAGGCTGCTCTACAAGCTGGCACAAAAATTTTTCCGATCGGAGCCTCAGGACACCCCCTACACGAGCCTTATTTCCAGACATCTGCCAAAAATGTCCATAACTCCGCCATTTTGGGAAATTTTTTTGATCCGTTATGTCCAATCGACAGATCTCCCTTAGAGCCACAAATCGCTCATAGGAAGTTTTTTCGCAGGACCTCCCGTTTTCGAGATATTTGAGCCCAAAGTTGAAATGATTTTTGGCCAATTTTTCAGGATTTTCGTCCTTTTTGGGAGGGAAATTTTTTGAATTTTTGGCAAAACCTTTTGGTTTTTGGGCCATATCTCAAAAACGGTACATCCTAGATCCAAAATTTTTTCATGTCCTTGTAGCCTCAAGGTCGCTCTACACAATGGACAAAAAAAATTTTGAAGGTCACCCCTAATTCTAGGGGAAATTTTTAGGGAAATAAGTAAAGGAATACAAAAATGCGTTTATCTCGATAACGGGACGTCCTACGGCGTTTTCCCTTTTGTTTAACCTTTTTTTCCCTAAAGGATTAAAGGCTGCTCTACAAGCTGGCACAAAAATTTTTCCGATCGGAGCCTCAGGACACCCCCTACACGAGCCTTATTTCCAGACATCTGCCAAAAATGTCCATAACTCCGCCATTTTGGGAAATTTTTTTGATCCGTTATGTCCAATCGACAGATCTCCCTTAGAGCCACAAATCGCTCATAGGAAGTTTTTTCGCAGGACCTCCCGTTTTCGAGATATTTGAGCCCAAAGTTGAAATGATTTTTGGCCAATTTTTCAGGATTTTCGTCCTTTTTGGGAGGGAAATTTTTTGAATTTTTGGCAAAACCTTTTAGTTTTTGGGCCATATCTCAAAAACGGTACATCCTAGGATCACAATTTTTTCATGTCCTTGTAGCCTTAAGGTCGCTCTACACAATGGACAAAAAAAATTTTGAAGGTCACCCCTAATTCTAGGGGAAATTTTTAGGGAAATAAGTAAAGGAATACAAAAATGCGTTTATCTCGATAACGGGACGTCCTACGGCGTTTTCCCTTTTGTTTAACCTTTTTTTCCCTAAAGGATTAAAGGCTGCTCTACAAGCTGGCACAAAAATTTTTCCGATCGGAGCCTCAGGACACCCCCTACACGAGCCTTATTTCCAGACATCTGCCAAAAATGTCCATAACTCCGCCATTTTGGGAAATTTTTTTGATCCGTTATGTCCAATCGACAGATCTCCCTTAGAGCCACAAATCGCTCATAGGAAGTTTTTTCGCAGGACCTCCCGTTTTCGAGATATTTGAGCCCAAAGTTGAAATGATTTTTGGCCAATTTTTCAGGATTTTCGTCCTTTTTGGGAGGGAAATTTTTTGAATTTTTGGCAAAACCTTTTGGTTTTTGGGCCATATCTCAAAAACGGTACATCCTAGATCCAAAATTTTTTCATGTCCTTGTAGCCTCAAGGTCGCTCTACACAATGGACAAAAAAAAATTTGAAGGTCACCCCTAATTCTAGGGGAAATTTTTAGGGAAATAAGTAAAGGAATACAAAAATGCGTTTATCTCGATAACGGGACGTCCTACGGCGTTTTCCCTTTTGTTTAACCTTTTTTTCCCTAAAGGATTAAAGGCTGCTCTACAAGCTGGCACAAAAATTTTTCCGATCGGAGCCTCAGGACACCCCCTACACGAGCCTTATTTCCAGACATCTGCCAAAAATGTCCATAACTCCGCCATTTTGGGAAATTTTTTTGATCCGTTATGTCCAATCGACAGATCTCCCTTAGAGCCACAAATCGCTCATAGGAAGTTTTTTCGCAGGACCTCCCGTTTTCGAGATATTTGAGCCCAAAGTTGAAATGATTTTTGGCCAATTTTTCAGGATTTTCGTCCTTTTTGGGAGGGAAATTTTTTGAATTTTTGGCAAAACCTTTTAGTTTTTGGGCCATATCTCAAAAACGGTACATCCTAGGATCAAAATTTTTTCATGTCCTTGTAGCCTCAAGGTCGCTCTACACAATGGACAAAAAAAATTTTGAAGGTCACCCCTAATTCTAAGGGAAATTTTTAGGGAAATAAGTAAAGGAATACAAAAATGCGTTTATCTCGATAACGGGACGTCCTACGGCGTTTTCCCTTTTGTTTAACCTTTTTTTCCCTAAAGGATTAAAGGCTGCTCTACAAGCTGGCACAAAAATTTTTCCGATCGGAGCCTCAGGACACCCCCTACACGAGCCTTATTTCCAGACATCTGCCAAAAATGTCCATAACTCCGCCATTTTGGGAAATTTTTTTGATCCGTTATGTCCAATCGACAGATCTCCCTTAGAGCCACAAATCGCTCATAGGAAGTTTTTTCGCAGGACCTCCCGTTTTCGAGATATTTGAGCCCAAAGTTGAAATGATTTTTGGCCAATTTTTCAGGATTTTCGTCCTTTTTGGGAGGGAAATTTTTTGAATTTTTGGCAAAACCTTTTAGTTTTTGGGCCATATCTCAAAAACGGTACATCCTAGGATCAAAATTTTTTCATGTCCTTGTAGCCTCAAGGTCGCTCTACACAATGGACAAAATGGAGAATTCGTTAAATGGATGCTTGTAAACTTGTTTTATTTAACTATAATATTGGCTTATAAATACTGAATGCTACGCATAATATATTATGTAAATATTTCTAGATATATCTCCTACACACATATTGCTTTTCACTTGTCGGCATGCGCTGTATAAATTACAAAAATCTCAACAGAAAAAAACAAACTTAAATGAAATGGTACAAATCGGTAAAAAAAAGCAATCGGTAACAAAATTAATTTCTTAAAAAGAATATATCACAGTTTTTTTGTTTTTCTTAAGTTTGATTGACGAATTTTTTTTTCTTTTTTTTTTCACTTGATTGTCTTTAAGCCTTATGCCGATTCTAACAACAAGAAAAAGGTGTAAGTAAATTATAAAAAAAGGCAGTGCTTACGAACGTTTGATGTATCAATATGTTCAGTCTTTTTTTTTTTTTGTTGGGTTGTGTGTTTTGAAAGAAAACGATGAATATTGCAAGTGCTTTTGATTAGGTTAGTTTGCTTGTTGGACATCCTTACACCAACCAGTGCTGGGCGTGATGCTTTTCCTTGGACGGGGTTGTTTGATTTCTGTGCCGATGACGTCGCTCCTTTGATTTGAATACCTGCCGCTTGTAGTCAACTGCAGATGCCGAGTCCTTGTGTTGGCATTGACTCTGGCTGTCGTCTGGACTCTTGTCTGTTGGGCGGTTCTTCTTCGTCACTCGCCGCACAATGTACCTGGTGCCGTCTGGACGACGCTTGACCTTCCACACCATTTCAGAGAGGTCCTGCAAGGGACAAATCGACACATGAATATTTCTGTGGAGTATCAAAGCCTTACCTCTTCTTTGTAGTCAGCATCGACAGGTTTGTATTGACACATTTTATACACTCCCGACCTTGCGACCAAAGTGGAATGACCGTCGCTGTCGCCGTCGGTGGGGCAGTGGCTTGTTGCGGGAATGCTCGTGGACGGCACTGGAGTTCGACGGCTTAAGCACGACGTGGAGAACTGCGACTTTTCGCTGATCGAGATGCTCGAATGACGGCAAGTAGAATCGAGTTGCTTGATGGAATAGACGTTCACTTCGCTCTTCTTGCTGTCTGGATGCTGGCCTGAAATTTTCAATTTTCGTAGACAAAAATCGATTGGGATCACGAATTTTCTTACCATGAAATACGTTCTTACACTTCAGGGACAATTTCTTCGAGGCGTGTCTCTCGCCGGGATACGCCGCTGGTGGTTTGCTGCGAGAAATTTTATTTATGAGTCTTCACAGTCGTTTACTAGACAAAGAAATCTCACCTTTGATGGTCAAACGCCAGGAGAGCACTGCTGCACGATCCACCGGTGTTGTATGCGCTCGAGCTGTTGTCGTAATCGTCCAGACTCGGGTTATATTTGTGCAACCGCGGCGCCAACGGCTGGACCACGTGTGGATCTGGCTTGGTTTTGCTGTCTCCAGACTGGACGTGAGCTCTGGAACAGCCTATAGACTTTAGCCACTGCTCAACACGCATCTCGTTCACCTTCTCGTACGGCGAACAGTAATACGCATCTGATTCTGTGTCCTCTGGAATCGTCTCGTAAATGTGCTCCACCTCGACCTCCGATTTCGCTCCACTGGACACCTTCTCGTGCGGCTTGGTCGTCTTGATTGCCGTCCCACGCACCGGCTTCTCCTTCATCTTCACCGGCGATGACTGCGCCTCAACCGAAGCCTGACTCTCGGACTGCAACTGCTGCAGCTTCATTATTGAGATTTGTGAGTTCAACAGGGAAATCTCCTTGTTCACGGACTCAAGCTGTGCCTTTATGTTGGCGTGGTTGAAAAGGTCGCTCACTTTTTCCACAGCGATCGGGAGGATCGGGTAGATGTTGGTCACTGTTGCCGGAGTGCAGCTCTTCTGCTCCGACTGTGATATGGAAGACTTTGACGAGAACGTGTTCTGCTCACATTCACAATTCGACGATTGGTATTTGTCATCCTGACACTCCTTATCATCGCAGTAAACCGCAGAGTCAAGAAAATCGTCCTCCTGTGAGGAGCAGAATCGCATAAGAATCACTTGCTGTTGATGCGAGCTACTCACCCCTGCGTAGACATTCCGACTGACCAAGATCGACACCGAGTATCTGTGCTCCGCGAGGAGTTTGTTCGGATCCATCTGCTCGAGGACATTCTGTCCATTTATCTAGGAGACATGCATGTGAACCAGGTCGCGAGGTTAGGGAATTTAAGGTACCTGCAAAATTCGGTCGCCCTGCCTCAGCCGTCCGTCCCGGTCTGCCAGGCTATTGGGGACAATATCACTCACGTAGATCCTGCACTTCTGCGCTGGAAGCTCGTTCAACTCCACCTCGTCCAGACACACGTCCGACCCGGACTCCGAGCCAGAGAAATCCTCTGCACTGTAGCTTATGGTGAATCCGAGATTCTCGTTGCTCTGCGTCTTCTTCAGTGTGATTTCCTAGAGAGGGCCGACATTATTAACACTCTTGACGAATACTCACACTCCACGAACTTCAATGTCGAACTCCGTCCGCAGACACCCGTCCGGCATGTCTACACTTGTCGACACATGCTCGTGCTTACGCCGGAAAAACGTCCCACTGTTCAGATCACTATCGCCCTTCATGAACAGAATCTCCTTGCACTCACTGTCGAAGGCGCTCAGCTCGGTTTGACACGACGTCGAGGACAGAGTCTGCTTCTCTTCCGACGAATACTTCACCCTCCCCAAGGCGCACGATGTCCCCCCGGTGGGTCCGCAAAACTCAACGCCATCGTACAGGCTGGGTGTGCTGGAGGATGCAATTACTGCCAATGTCGGCGACTTGTACTCGTCGTAGTTGAAAAAACTTAATTTATTCTTATCGTCGTAGCATCGACGACGGACCTCGACTAGGATTGGCTCGTCTGCATTAAGAAATAGCTGAACAGCATCTTCGTATGGCAAATCACTAACATCTGCGCCATTTACCTTTAGACAAAAAGGAAAAAAAAAAGAGATAAGCTTTGTAAATAAAAGAAGTCCCTTCCTTTGTTTTTTTCTCTTTTTTTTTTTTTCATTTTTCATTTTTCACGTACCTTCATTATAATGAAATTAAAACAAGACATGATGTTCGAAATTGTTCCTGTGGCTTTGGTGGAAAATTATTTAGATTTTCTTCTATCTCTCTATTTTCTTTTCTTTTACTTTTCACAATTGTGGCCTTGTTCTGTTGAGCGAAAGTAATGTGTGAAGATAATGTTTCAAGTCTTGCACATGCTCAAAAATAAAAGAAAAAATATCCATCACTCTAAACTTTCAGTTCTTGTAAGTTTCACGAAGTTAACCACTTTAAAAATTATAACAAAACAAAAAAAAAACAAATTTAATTTATCATTATCACAAGAAACCGACCGAATCTTTGCAGTGGAATGGTTATTATAGCCCGTTTTCCCTGTTATCCTGAGCAAACACACGTAGTATTGTCAGGATTTGCTGAGGCAGGTGTTTTCGTAGTGATTTTCGTACTTTTTTATCGATTGGGCTTTTAGCACCAGACAGAGATTGGAATTGGGCTTTTAGCGCACAGTTTGAAAGGATGTGGATTGTATGAATCCTGTTCCTCAACAACGTTGAGCTTTTTCCTAGACAATATACCAATAACCTTCGCTTTGCGTCCTTTCAACTTTCAATGTTACATTGGTTCTTTTTTTTTCAAATCGTGTTTTTATGGACCCGATAAACTGGTGTAGACTTTTTTTTTCCAAAAATTAAAACACAAAGCCACTTGTATTTATTTGATTTTATTAAAAGAGTTTCCTTTCAAGAAACATAAGAGTCTATAGTTGGTTAAATATTTCCTTGTCAAAAGAAAATACACTCCATTTAAAACGATTTTTCTTTTTTTTTTTTTTGTATCCGATATAATTACATATTTTTCCCTTTAATAAACATTTGATAATGGTTGCCGAGTAAATAAAAAAAAAAACACGTAGCTGAGTCCATTCTCCAAAAAACATTTTTTTTACTAAAATGAAAAGGATTTTTGTTTTATTTCGATTAACTTTTTTGAGAATCTACTTACTACAAATCTGTTGACTTTGTAACGTGGACGGGTAGATTGGTTTGATTGAGCTTCTTTCATGTTTTCGAAACGCGCTCGAATTCTTAAGGAAAAAAAGGATAAAAGTCTGTTTTTTTTTTTTTTTGGTGAATTTAAGTTCCACTTACGATTTAGCACTTTCGATTTGGTTTTCATCAGCATTATCGCCATAAAGATTTATGCTGCCATCTTGGATTTCCCTCTGAATCTCGTTTGCCTCCCACTTCTCGAATTTGGCCCTCAACTTCTTGGCCCTGGCAGCAGCTTGAGCCTGTGGAATCGACTACGTTTGACACAAACATGCTTAAAGTTTCCCTCACATACCTGTTTCAATGCCTCATCCTCGAGGAGGTCGGCTGACCGAGCATCCACATGCACCCCGTTGTACTCCTCCTCACCCTCCTCCTCTTCGCCTTCCTCGTCATATTCCTCTTCGTCAGAAATGTTTTCCATATCACTGTCCGATTCATTGTAGGCTCGGCGGCCCTCGTCTGGTGGTGGAGTGAAGCACTTAAGTGGTCTTGGCCCGAGATGCACGTTGTTCTTCGATTGCTCCATTTCGCGGAATTTATTCAACATGATCGTCGCCGTGTGAGTCTTTTCAGCGGATTCAGTGTCGACGGCTTGCTTGGCAAGCTCGTCGTCTGATTCACTTTCGGGAGTGGGTAACTTGACCACACCGTCTCGTGGCGGTGTGATGCGGAAGGTTTTCTTTTCGTTCTCAGCTGGTTTGTAGGTCTCGAAGAATCTAAATTTCGAGCTGATGTCTGATGTTTCGATGTGGACGTCATCCAGTTTTTCATCGTGCTTTATGACGTTCTCTGTTGAGTTTGAATGCGTCTGAAATGAAAATGAAATCAATTATTTAAAAGGTGGCCCACCCACAAAAATTTTTTTTCTTACCTCAGCCTGGTCGTCGAATGAGCGACTTTTCTGGTCCTGCAACGGCAACCGGGTTTGCGGAGAGAGTTGGTTCTTAGCTGCCGAGGCATCGAGCTCCTTGAACAAGCTCCGCGACCTTTTGCTGATAGCTAGAGTCAATTTTTTTTTTGTAAATTTTCTTCTTCAACACGCAATTGAAAATTTTCTTACCCGACTCAAAGACTTCGAGCTCTTCCTCTGGCACCTTGGCCGTATCCTCGTGCTCCTTGAATATTTCGCCCTTCTCGAACTTTTCTTTAAGTGAACGCGCCTTATCGCCGATATCGATTTCAGACTTCTTTCCAACTGATGTTATACCTGAAAGACACAGTCCACAGTTTAAACAGTCAAATTTTATAAAAAAACAAGTGAAGCTTACCATGTTCGCTCTCAGCAACTGCCTGTTGGTACATCTCCTTTATCCTGGCTTGTTTTCCCAAAAACAAACGAGATCGGATATTCTGAATCTCCTGCTTTCGCTCCTCCCGTCGTTCCTCCTTGGACATGATGTGGCCAGTTTCGAATTTCGTCTTGATGTCGTTCATGTTGCCAAGGCCGACGGGGCGTTCTCGCTGTGCACGCTTTGCACGCACCAAATCTGGGTCCGCATCTTCGTCTTCATCCGACGAGCCTGGCTCAGATTCAGACGACTGTTCACACGGAATACTGCTAAGGTCCGTGTCGGCCACTCCTGTGTTCAGGCCCTTAGCTTGAAATTTAGCCAACTTCGAGAGAATCGATGCACTTCGCTTGACACCGGCTGGTGTGTTGGCCGTTGAGCGGTCCAGATTCTTCTCGTTCGTGTCCAATTGAGGCTTCTCGAATGCCTCGAACTTGGAGCGAATATTTATTTGCTGGAGTTCTTCGAGTCCGAGATCTGGCTTATCGGAAGCTGGGGAAAAACATTTTAAAGGAATCTGAATTCGGTCTGTGGATATTTACCTCGAACAACGTCTGGTGGCAACTCGACTGGTTGATTCTCACGAATTATCAATTCTGGCTTCCTTGGCTTGTCTGTAAGTTGAGGGAGTCGTTTTCAACTGATAAACCAGAATAATCACCTTGTATTAATCACCTTGTGCAGTGTCCTCGACGACTTTTGGTGAAAACAGAAGCTTGAAGTGAGCCTTGCAGTAGAGGACACCCTCGTGACTTTGATAGTTGTCCACTTTCAGTTGCTTCTCACACTCGTTACATCGAAAGCAATTCTTGTGGTAAATGCTCTTCTCTGCTTTGATTTCCTCCATCTTATACACTTGCTTTTGGCATACCCGGCAGTCCTGTTTCTTCTCAGCATTGGAGTCCTAAAGGGATGAAAGTGTAAAATTTAATATTTCCGCCCGAAATGCAAGCGATTGCTGCGCGAATGAAAAATGTATATGTGAAAATAAATGCCTCCATTTTGGAGGTCCTGTTGTGTTAGGGATTAACATGAGGGATGGCGGTTATGCGCTTACAGTGAACTTTTCTTGAGCTTTACCAGCATCACTTGAACGTACATGAATTAAACTCCTCTTCTGCAAAGTATCGAATTTACTGAAGCTCGATTTCTATGGAAAAGAAAATGTGAAAAAGTCAGTTGATTAGTTTTGGATGTTTGATGGGATTTTGAACATGCAAAACAAGCGACAAATTGTACCTCTTTATGTCGTCTAAAGCCTTCACCATTCACCATACTTGTAGAAGTATCCAATCCAACTAAATGACAATAACTATCGCGCTGTCACAGCAAAATGCACACAAATGCAAACAATTTCAATTCAAATTCAAGCTACAAAGCAAATTTACTTACCAAAACCCTCACCGATACGCCGTAACATTCAAAGTACTTTAGCAAACTATTAAATTTCCCCAAGTCCCCCACCGATTTAGTACGCTAGCTCATAGACGGGTAAATTTGTTAGTAAACGCGACTCAGTATGAGGTTTGGGGGAACTTACCTTTAGATAGTTTCTATAGACCCCGCCCTCGCCGTCGTTGATGAAAGACAAGTCTCCGAAACTTCGACACTGGATTTTAATTTAGTTAGTATGAGCTTTTTTGTTTGTTAATTTCATGCAATTACCAAGTTCTTAATTGTCCGACCCTGCTTCGAGCTTTTGACAATGGATTTATTTTGAATTTTACACGAATGTGGGGATGCATCGGCTGCTAAGTAAACCGTCTTCTTCAAATGAAAAGATAGATACATAGTGCCATTTGTTTGGGAATCCATCTGCACACCGCAACTTACTAATTGTTTGACATCAATGTTAGCCAGGACATCTTCGAGTGGAGGTCTCCGGGATAGGCTCACCAAGGAGTTTGAGGATGTTTTCCGCTTGGATGGACTCTTTGATCTTGAGGTTCTTTCTTTTGTGTTTAGATTGTCGTGAACGGTCGTGCAAACTGTTGAAATTTCACGTGTACAATAACCTCGCGAGTTTTTAGTTAAATTAAAGCCAATCTTACACTTATTAAGGTTCTTTTTGTTAGTGACAGAATTGTTTTCGGTAACACAACTCGTTAGGGAGTTCAAAATGAAAGGATTGTCTTTGATCGATGTGAATACACAATCGTTCTCCTTGTTGATATCTGAACTGGAAATTCTAAGGTCTGCGGAATCGTGAGAACTGTTTGAACAGCACTCTGTGTTAGCTGGTTCAGTGAAATGAAGTTCAGCCGAGTTGCTTTTTTGTGGATTGTTAGACAATATTCTCATTTTCTTATCAAATTGTGGCTAACGTTAAGCGAAACACAAGGATAACATGCAAAAGACAGAAAATATTGTGAGCAAAAAAAAAAAGAAAGACAAGTGAAATTTAGTTTATGTAATATTATGAGAGGGGTGATGATGCATTTACCTGTCCTGCCCATCTGTCGCGAGTTTTTTTTTTTTTTTTTTTTTCTTAACACACACACAACAGTAACAACATGGACACACAAAAAAAAAATGTCATTCACATTCGATTTTTTGGATACCGAACATTTTTTTTTTTTGACTTGACTTGACTTGACTTACCACAGATATATTCTCTTTCTCGGCTTCGGATTTCTTATTTTTTTTCGACTTTTTCTTTCCATTAATCAAATTTGTAGAGTTGCTTGTTTTCTTTTTAGCCGTCTTAATCTTTGTTAAGTCATCGTCGGATGGAGTTGACGGGGTGGTTGGTGTGGTCACATCCGATTCATCGTTTTTCAAATTCGAATCCTGAATATTTTTCATTTGCTTCAACTCTGAGTTGGCAGTTGTGTTCTCAAGAACTTCCATCGAATTTCCGGTGGTGGTTTTCACCATCGTAGCCGATGTCGTATGCGTCGTAGAGATTTGACTGGAAGTCATGACTTTCTTTGAGACCTTTGTCTTGATTGTCTTAGACTTGGTTGTCTTAACAGATTGCTGCTGATCACTGACTGTGTCAGAAGACATCTGACTGACGGTTTGCTTGATATAATGGAATTTTGATGGAGTAAAATTTATTATAAAAAAATTATCGATGAAAGAAATAAAAATTGCATTTTGACTTGGGTTAATGCGAAAACGTTAAAAATAAATTGGCCAAAATGATAATGATTTAAGTGACACCATTTTACTCAAATCTGGCACGAAAATGGACTTGGGAAACGAGTTGATTAGAGTTTTTCTCGTTTTATATCGAATGTGAAATTAGAGAGAGATATGAATTGATTTAAAATTAAAAACGAAAAAAAAAAAAAACTTACAATGGTAGATGCCATAACCTTAATTAAACAATCAGCAATGAATTCTGGAAGAGAAAAAACATAAAATTACTTCACGACAGTTAATTCTGTACACAAAACAAAATATTACTGAGCCGATTTGAAACAATAAATACGTAGAAATTCGTGTTTCTCAATTTTACCACGATTGGTTATTTTTAGAAAGAAACGAAAATGGCATTAAGTAGAATCAGGCCAAGAATGAAAAACAAGACAAAAAAAAAAGACGACTCAAAAAATGAAAAAGGTAAGTATTGCATTTTGTTTATGCCTCCCGGTGGAATATTAACTCAGAATTTTCGAATATTTTCGATATTTTGATTCACTCACTCAGATTTATAAATAAATTGATGATTTCTGATTGGATGTTTTTTTTTTTTTTTTTTTGAAAATTTAGTAACAATCATCAAAAAAGGAATATTACACACCTACCAGGTGAAAAAAAAAGAAGAGAACTCCAAAAATGTATTCAAATGAATTTTACTCTTGTAGTTCTCGCTAAATTATTTGTTTTCGAATTAGATTTGTTTTTGTATTTCGTTTTTTTTTTTAACAAACAATCTTGTAATTTGTTTCAACAACTTTTTCTCACACACAATTTTTAAAGTTTTTTTTTTTCCAAACAAAACTTACTTAAACGATTTTTTTTTATAAAATTTTAGACAAAACACTAAACAATCTGAACAATTTTATTTCATGAAATGACTACCGACAAGCAACCGAATTCAAACGTGTCTTGCAGGAAGAGAAACCGTTGAAAACATAATTTCCTATATTTTTAAAAATAGAAAATTTTCTGGTATTTATTCGGTTGATTCAGCGAGAATGTACCGTCTGAAAACTCCGTGTGTATGCGTGATACAGAAGCGACTCAATTTGATGTGGAATGGGTATTTTGGTTTTTTTTTTTTTTTTTTTGTGTTTCGATAAAAAGGAACACACAATCAGGTGTATTCGTTAAAGAGAGCAAATAACTTGAGGAATTTAATACGAAAAAAAAAGTTGAATAGGAATTTCAATTGACTAATGAGAAGTCTTTAAGTTTTTTTTTCAAAAAATTATAAAAATTGAAGTTTTTTTTTTTTTCTAATAAGCTTTTATCACAAATATCATGTAACGAAAAAAAAAAAAAAAGAAATTAAGAAAAATCCACACCTAGCGTAAAGCGGAAGACGAATGAACTAAACTGTGTGTCATGTATAAACTAATAATAGCAACTAAAATAAATAATAAGAAAATAAGCACGTTGTTAAGATCTATACGTAAATCACCTAGTTTTTTGATGCATTTCAGATGGGGTGGTGGATATTTGCGGGTATGCACTCATATGTTTTGTTGTGTGTTTGTTGTAGGCGCGAATAAAATCATTTCATAATACGTTCTTTTTTCAGATGGCCAACAACAACGAAGATGAAAATAAAATGCCAAAAAAATGAAATTTCTCATGAAATACATGTGATGTTTTTTTAAAGTCTTGTCAGACTATCAGGTAAGACTCTTCAATCACTTACTTGGCTTTTGTAAGCGGGTAGACGGGCAACACACAAAAAAAAAAAAAGCGGGATGATTTTAAGGAGGATGACTAATAATAACCCGTGGAAGTAGGTCAGACATTAAAATTTCGTTCTGCCACTTTTAAGTAAATCAATGCGGCTCATAGACCGGCAAATATTTGTTTTTGCACTTTTGTTATTTATAAATATGGGTCGGACAGCAGCGATCAACTGTGGCCCTTCACTCACTCACACACACACACACACACTCGGGGAAAGGGAAATATTTATCTCTCTATATTTATTTTATCCACTGCAATGCGCTTGACTTCATTGGGATGATATGCAAGAGCACATTGTCACCTTATAGGAGCTGCATTCCTCTCTGGTATTCAATGTCCTCGATGTTAGAAATTCATTCAAAAATAGGCTCAAAAAAAAAAAAAAGAAGCGCAACACAACTGACTGTGTACATGGTCTATATGCAAATTGGCATATGAGGAAAAATTCTAAGCTATATTTGAAATTCGTCTGTCCCCTTTTCGCGATCGCACACAACTTGCGAAGTTCATTGTTTCCACTCCAGTCGAAAGAAATAGTTTTGTTTTGTGCGACGACTTTCTCGATAAGGCCAAACAAAAGGCGGTCCAGAATCTTTTTTTTTTTTTTTTTTGAAAAAGGCTAATCAGATATTCGGATATCAATGCATCAACATAAAGACATTTACGCAACGTGTACAAAAAGTCCAAAAAGAAAAGAGGAATACACAAAATGTCAGAATCTCTAGTCTATTAAAAGAGAGATCGATGAGATGTAGTACACCACATTCGAGAAAAGAACGCATACAAAAAAAAAAAACGATTGCACGCGAACAATATGAAATGTTTTTTTTGTATAATACAATTGAAGCGATTTAATTAACTTCAAACTTTCTAGATCGAAGTCCGAACTGTTTCCCCCCGTCAAACAAAAGAAAAGATGGTTGGTACTTACACTTTAAAAGTCACCTTTGTGCAAGCGCATTCTTGCAAAAAAAACAAGCCTGTGTTTGTTCTATGCACCTTGTGTGTTGGGAAAAGAGAATCCACAGTTTTCATGTAAAGTTCAAACAGAAAAAAAGACTTGATGTCACTAGGGTTCACTGCAGAGCATCGTGGCCACAGACGTCATTTTCAAAAAAAAAGTACTCTAATCTCGCACAACTCTCAAATTTACACAAAAACTTTAAAGAACTTAATTTTTCATTTTGTTTTTTTTTTATGAAGACACTTAAAACTTAAAAAAGAACTTAAATTTTCTCAAGTACATGATGACCTCGTCTTACACCAACGGGTAACGATCTCAAACTAAGGCAGACACACTTAACTCCGGCCGAAATAAAAAAAAAAAAAATGAAAAAAAAGGCAACGGAAAACGAAGAACGCGCCGGTGAATTCGTCGGTCGGTCGGTTGAATGATGGTTACTTCTTCTTCTTCTTCTTCTTCTTTTTTTCCTTATCGTGTGCATCGTCGGCGATGGCGAAGGCACCAAAGAGAAGATACAATGTTCTGATCGAGAGAAAGAGTGGAGCAGAGCAGGGCAGACTAGAGCCAAAGCCATGGCCAGCAATATCACCGTCTCTCGGAAAGCAGTTAAAAGAAGAAGAAGTTGTTGTCTGCGGCGAGACTGTGGACGGATGAGAATAAATAACACAAGAATTAAATCTTTACATATGCAACTCGGACAGAATCAAGAGAACAGAAAGAATAACAAAAAAAAAAAAAAGAGCTATATTTTTTACTCAGCATTTTTCATTTTCTGGCCAACAGAGAGCAGTTAAATGGAGAAAATTAAACGTGTATATACACTTAACACACGTAATGGTAGCAAGGTGAAGATGGGATGCATGAACGGCCAATGACTTTGGGCAAAGTCTGTTCCTTTGGGCAAAATATGGGTTAATCTCTTAGGCTTTTGCTTGAGTCAGTAAAATACGCACACACCGCCCCCACTCAGAAGATTATGAATTATATTTTTGAGTCTCTCCTTCTCATGCCCCATTTGGTCGCATCCAAAAATCCATCAATCTAAATCGATCAAAAGGCTAAAACAGCACTCCGTGATTAATAATCAATAAAATGTCTTCTTTTTTTTTTCCTTTTTCTCTCCCTCTTCTCAAATTTCATTCATCGCAGGACTCACCACAGCATTTGTAAAAGTCCTCTTATGTACGTTCAACTGATGAATGAATTTTCCTCGCATCCATGACCTTTCTCAAAACCTCCTCCGTGATAAATTAAATCGATGGATGGGATTGTGTGATGGTGGGTGGTGATGGGGGTTGGCTTCTTAGAATCGGGCAAATTATTCAGAAATCGTGATAGTTTACGATAAACACACACGTATGAGCCTTATCCCAGAATCGGAATTATTTGCTGCCAGTTTCTCCCCGCATAGATGACGCGCGACCCCCACAAGCCCACAGAGCTCAGTCTCTATGTAAAGAGCCGAGGCTATCCATTACGAAAAAGGGACCCAGATATATCTCCCTGCCCCAGGACCAATGTAAACACCAGACGAAAATGTATGAATGAAAATCGAAACGGAATCGAGGCGACCTATCGACCAACAAAAGCTAAAACAACATTCTTAGCTCGGCTGCCATCCCAACGCTTCATTGGTCCCATCGGCCCCCCGGCCACGAAAAGCACAAAGCACAAATCCGCTTTAAGTGTTGGGTTCCTAAGCGTTTCCTTTTTTCCGTCCCTCAAATTTTTCTTTTCCTTTTTTTTTTTTTTTTTTTGTTAGCTTTGAGGGGTAAGAGCCCTTTTGGGAAAAACCGAAAAATGAGAAAAACAACTTCTATTCATCTCAGAGGAGTTGGGTCTAGTGGACGGACCTTGGGTGTTTTGTGTTGAGCGTTTACCACGTACTAAAATCGTATTTGCCGATTTGAAATGGGAAAAGCGAAAACGATACCCACCTTCTCTGGGGCTGTATATACCCGTCCGTCACACTGCCATAACAATGGCTATATCACATTACATTATGTGTATACACAGAGTGGCTGGGTGGGGGGCAAGAGTGTAGTATCGTAAGTTTTGTGTGCAAATCCTCGATTCACACACTAACAAATTTTTGAATGAAAAGCTGAAAAGCGCCCCGTCTTCTCGTCGGTTATGTGAAGCAAAGTTTATTTTAGCCATCCATTGTTGCTTTCGTGTGTAATCTAAGAAGTGTTTCCCAAAATCTGTGTGGGTGTCGGATGCCATCCACCACCACCACACCATCATCGTCATCATCATCATCATTTGTAACATACCACAACTTGTTTTTTGGTTTTTTCTCCAATGCCCTTCAGCTTTATTGTCATATCTGGAATTTGAAGCTGTTTTCTCTCTCTCCCACTGAAGATATTGGTTATCAGAAAAAAAGGAAAAAGTCCCTATGACTGCCACGGCTTTATTTAAGCCCTGCCTGTGACGTACGAGCTCAGTCCGGTTAGTGGTTAGCACAATAGAGAGGCATGTATAGTGCTCATGGCCACCCTTTTTTTTTTTTTTTTTTCTGCGAATTCGAAAAGTGGGTGGCTGAAATCATACCCAGGTATTGATTGAGAGAATTCCCATGAAATTCAATCATTACGATGCCCATGAATTTTTCTGTTCTGAGCCAATGAAATTCCTTTTCACTTTCATCCATGGCCCTGATCCTGGGAAAATCTCCTGTGCATCGGGAAAAAATAAAATCTCCCGTGTGTGAGTCTGAAAAAAAAAAAAAAAAAAAATAATCCACTGACGGAAAAAAAAACGTGTTTCAGGTAAAGCTCAGTCATTCCACGTAAAAAGAAATACTCGACTCGTTCGTTGAACCTCTTCTCGTTTTTATGAATGTGTACTCCTGCCATTGACTGTAACGAAAAAATTCCAACGAAATGTTTACAGATCCTTGCGCTACAAAGTTGCAATAGAGCCGAGCCGGCTTATCCCTCCACCCACTCCATTCCGTATAAAGTTGCAACAATGATGCGGACACATGAGGATTTTCGAATTGCATCATCATCCTCCATCCCCACATATGGTGGTGGCCCTTGCGAATTTTCCAAGGAAATGTGAATCTTCCCATTCACATTTTTTCGCAACAAGTGGACTTTGGCAAAGTCGCTTGAAATTAATGGCCACCCGTTCGCGAATTCGCGTGGGCAGAAACTGTAAGTGTAATAGATTAGAGACTCGTTTAATTAATTACGTTTACTACCACCACTTTGGTAAACGAGCAGCGAGGAGTTCCTTCCTTCGTCCTGAAAAGAGCAACAAATTTTCACACAAAAGCCGACTGTATATATATTAAACGAAGATAAGAAAAGGAAATTCGTTCCTTTTTTTTTCGATTTTTCTCTCCACAAAAAGATCTTACCGCTCTGACGCATATAAAATATCCTGGCCCAGTCTTCGTTGGGGTAGTGGTAGTGGTGGTTGAAAGAAAGAAAAGTCCTTACCATCATCCGTATCTCGCCAGGCATCGCCTTTTTTCCCTGATTTTGATAAATATTATTTTTCCTCAGGTTCGACAGAATATAAATCGAGGACTCTCGAAATGTGTGTACACGTACATACACACAGCCTAATCAAACACTATCTGGAAAAGCCTTATGACTTTTTTGTGTGTGCTTCGGGCATGCAACAGCTTTAGTCTCTCCTCAGTCCAACCTCAACACAGGATTTGAAAGAGATGTTTTTTTTGTTGTTGTTGTTGTTTTAAGAGGTTCTGTCGCAACCGAACAACCATCAAACCACCGCCAACGCCACCATCAATGGGGACCCAAAGGATACTCCATACACAAACAATTCCATGGTAACACGGTAAAGGAGACCGTTGGGATAAGTTGCCACACACTCGGTTGGCTGCTCGTTTGAAGCTGCTTTTTTCGGTCGGGTCGGGTCTACGACGGAATAGGTTTTCTGTTCTGCCTACCACCCAACTGCCGCGGTCCAAACCATCATCCACCCCCATGTCCTTTCCTCCTGTTCTTGCTCTTGCCATCACTGTTGCTCCTGGTAGGTATTTCTCTTTGGGGTAGAGAGGAGATATACGTCGATGATTACAGCTATCGCACGATGCGGGGGTTGAAATAATGTTCGCGACGTTGAGCTTTTTTGCACTGTCGTGTCGTCGTTCGGTCGTTCGGTTGTCGGTAATGGAACTTTCCTTTTGCCAGGCATATCGCCGCTCCTATTCCTCCAACGGGCTCTCAACTAAAACCAACCTTCAGTCGAAGCTACCAGCAACATTCAGGCGCTCATTGTAAAAGAGATAAAAACAGCGTCAACTACTATGGTCGGTTTGACATTCATTCAGTCAGTCTTTGGCAACGTTTAAGATAGGTACTACCGGATTTTCTTCTCCTGCTGCCAAAAAAAAAAAAAGAAATATACTCCTTCGTACGCAAAGTGATTTTAAGAGTGTACAGTAAATTAAGTTTTCAAGTGTTTTTAACCAGTGGTTTTTATCCTGTGAACTTTTTGTTTTGGAACTTTTTTTTTTGAAGTAATATTGAGAGTGGAAAAATTGTTATTCTCTTCTGTTTTTCTTAATTTCTTTTTTCGTTCTTTTTTTTTTTAGGCAGTGTTATCTGTGGTCTAATAGGCGACACTTTTTCCGACTGTGAATTTCGCTCTCTCATAGGTATTCAGATTTGTGTATTAAAAAGAAAAAAAATAAATAAACAAAACTAAATACATTTACACACAACTCTGTACGTCTTCCGCTTCCGATTTATTTACAAAAATATACAAAAGAAAAGAATACGAAATTCCAGCGGTGTTGTTTTGCGATAAAGACGTTTCAACAAATGGAAAAGAGCCAGCTTAAGAGTGGGCAACCGTCTACTTTTCAAATAAAGTAATAAAAATCCAATTATAGCAATACCATGCATTATTTGCTTGCACCGCTACTCAACTGAACTGCACCAGAAATCTTGCACACAAAATAATTTAAATCAGATTTTTTGCCTTAGCACTATATAGAGAATTCTTTTTTTTTTTTTTAGTAAATTTTGAAACTTGTATTTTTTTTTTGCATGGAATCCTTTATTATATAATTTTCTTAAGTTATACACATCTTGAGAATAGTTTCGAGGCACCTAAATGCACCTAGAAGTCCGTAAATTCGAACGCACCACTAAAATGAAAATGCACACTTATTTTTATTCCTCATCAAATATAATAACAAAAACTATTTTATATTTCTTCTTACTTTCTTTTTTTCATCTCTTAGCAATCGAGCAAGTAACAGTCAGAGAAGACTCAAATCATATGCAGATATTGTAACATCAAAAACGAAACTATCATATCGCACCTACAAGCATCGCTTTAAGGGCACCACTAACTACAAATCATTGAATCCAGGTTGATAAGAAACGATACGAGAATGCGACGTATCTTTAAAGACGTGAGTAAAGTCCTGTGTATATTCGAACATCATTAAAATAATTATCTACACCATTTTAATTAAATAATCTTCGGTCATAAGAGGCTCATTTACTCCACCCCCACACACAGTGTAATAGCTGACCCCTCACCACCCACTCACCCACTTATTCCTCTCATTCCATTTCATTACTCCCTCGCCTCCACCCTCAAGCAATCGAAATTAATTTGATAATTCATTTTCCGAAAACATGAGTAGGAATTCAATTAACTTACACAAAACCAACCCCATAACCTTGTTTACCACAATTCAGCCTGGTTAGACTTTTGTAGCTTCACAATTCTAAATTGCAATTCCTTAGAAATCCAAAAATGTTTATAATTGAAATAAAAACGATTCCATTATTCAACACACATGTGTGAAGTCACGGAAATTATTAGGCAACCATAGAGCGAGAGTAATTCCTTTACTGTTGTGCCCGAAAATTTGAAAAACAGTCATGGTCCTTTGGCTTTAAAAGAAATTAATGGGAAATAGCAAGAAAGGCATTCCTCTTCCAGCACAGGGGCATGGCGTTTTAAATTTTTTTAAACGGAAACCCATACCCAAACCCAAACTCAAACCCGGAGAATATAAAAAGCAACAAGACAAATCACCAGGCACCACACACCACACACATAGGAGGAGGAAAGAGCAAGAATCCCAAGCATTAATAACAGCTGTTCTACAAAGGAACACTTGAGTGGGAGTACTTTTTCAATCGAAGTTTTTCTTGTTGACTGAGAATGAGCGTCGAGCGTCGACGAGGCGCCGCCGGGAGTCGAAGAGTCAAGAGAAAGGAAGGTCTTCTTCCTTCAATAGCCAACGCTTTAAAGAAAGGAAAAAAATGAAAAAAAAAAGCCCAGAAGGGGATTTGTGTGTGTGTGTGTGACATGGCAAGAAAGAAGAAAAGCATCTTTTTTTTTCTGAGAAGAAAGAATTCTATTTGAAATACTTGTGCAAACAGAAAAAAATGCGACTTCACAAATATGAGCATCTACGAAATTTGACTCTGATAAGCCGGAAATTTTTTGCTTTTCGTCCTTAGGCACGCACACCATGACCACCAAAGTTATGTAATTCAAACATCGACTCATCGTCAATCGCAGATAAAAGAAGAATACTCGAAATTTCCATTACACAACTCGTGTCCCACAAATCCTCTCATTCACGATTGAATTCTCATTTACAAGGAGAACAAACCACAGTCGATCGACGTGGAACATGTCATCTGCATAAACATGGTAATCTACTTTAGTTAATCCCCCAGGACATACCTACTCCCATTGATTAGGGAGATTTTTTTCCGTTTCGTAAGTGCGTCCAAATCCAATCCTCCTCGGTGTAGGAGGATGGGGACTTAGAGAGGATCCACCGACAGAGCCGAACCAACTGTTGGCAAATCAATAGAATGAGAAATGCCTGGGAGGACTTGTTGAGCTGAAGAGGGTATTATATGAAGGATATGGATATCCAGGAGTCGTATTTATTATTTAGCATGTTAATTTTTTGCATAATTACGAGAGTGAAAATGTGCGAGGGAGATTTGCGAAAATTGAAATGAAGCACTTAAGCACAAATCCGGATAATAGAAAAACAACATGTACGAGTACTCTGCTACCCACACCCACCCACAAACCGAGCGAAATTAATTCAATTCACGCATGAATTTCATCAATTTTAGCTAACGGAGCATCTGTTTGATTAACCTCAGAATACCTTCATAAATCATTTCGACCTTTAAATGTCGGAAAATAGAAATGGTTTTTTGTTTTTCTTTTCGACTCTACTCTTTAAAAAAGGATCTCCAGGATTCTTGGAATGGGAGTGAAGGAAATAAAATTATTTTCCATTTTCCTAAAACCCACAACTACCGCCAGCACGTAATTTTGAGGATTGTTTTCGTTGAAAAACACTCAAATAAAAAGCAATTGACATTGATGTGAGCAACAAGGCGAAACGAGTGGATCCTGACAAATGCTGACACTGAAATAGAAATAAAACGAAGGAGATGAAAAACAAAAAAAGCGAATAGAAAAGAAAAACAACTTCGCACAAGCACTTAAGCAAATTCATTTAATAAGCTGTTGAAGGGGGCGAAGTCTTCTTTCTTCGTGGTCTTATCTTATACATCGTGGGAAGCAAAAAAGAAGCGTTTTGTTAGACGCCTCACTGCAGGACTCAGTGCGTCATAACAACTTTTCACTAAGTACTCCCAAGCAACATTCTAGCTACATGCCACCGACACAAACTCTCAGAGGCTTTAACACAAAAACAAAACAAAAATTTAATATTGCGAGTAGTAACCCGCCTACGGAACATTTTAATGTTCGTTCTTTTGAACACTTACGTTATTTAATTATTGCAGTCGAGATTTATTGTCGAAAGGCATTTTGGTATTTCTTACCCAAGTCCCATTAAAATATACGCCGTACATGTGCAATGAGAGGCGGCTGGCTGGTTGTAAAGAGTTTAAGTGAATGGCTCTTTTTTATGACCGAACGTCGTCGTCGCTTTGTTTAGCTCGCGAAAATGTTAGAAATATAATTTTCATAAGCTCGTTAGCTCATTTCTGTTTTCAATTTCTATTTAAGTAGAATCATTAAAGCAATCGCTCTTGCTTTAATGTGGGAGGGGAAAACAATTTTTTTTTTTTTTTTTTTTTGAATTTCACAACAGGAGAGTTGTAGTCATTTTAATACGTTCTTCTATTCATTAGAGCAAATGCTTTGTTTATCTCTGAACGTGCTTTGAAAACTCACTTCAATTTACAAAACTAGAACGCATTTATCACCATGGCAATTGAAAGTTACCCTATCCTCAGACGTTATTACAGAGGGTACAAAAGGAGCCTTAAGCGACTTTTGTGGGGACTTTGAAATACTGAGTATGTCGATTTCCAGGAATTCCTCACCTCGCATGTTGAACCTGACATTGAAAACATTTCTTGTCTATTTACAAATCCATCTGTGGAAACATCTGTGTGGAGGGTAGAACTTTTACCTAGGAGAATACAAGAGGAAGCCTTTGCACTTCACCTTTCAAATGTGTGCACAATTTATCAAAGCACATTACACACATGTGTAGTCGTTCTCTTGTAATTTATTTCATTTTTTCGGTAGAACTCAGTAGTTGCTTTAACTAAGAGCCACCCACACGAGATTTGTTTGTCCTTCGTACACATGTGTATACATATTTACTTGGTCTCTTCTATATTTGGTCGGTTGGTCCTTTCAGTCATCATAACTAACGAATCCTCTTGGCAGACATTCGAGGAAAATGCTTGTGGCTACCATTCAATTCATCATTTCCGATCACGTAATTAATTTGAACTTAGCAAAAGTTTTTCTTCTCTCCCTTGATGGTGGGAGGAAATACACACGAGTTGTATGTATAAATCAAATTTATATAAAAAGAAAGCTGAACAAATCTGTGAACTCCAAAGCCACCAACACCACCCACCCAAGTAATACCACGGAGTGTATAGTAATCAATTTTGCAGCCATGAAGAACGTTTTCATGGACTTATTTTCTTCGCCCCCTCCTTCAGCTCCTCTGGCTGAAGGGATTTGTTCTCTATTCTCTTTTTGACACTTTTTTTTTTTTTAATGGTTGGCTGACTACGAGGATCCCACTCCTTGTATTGGCTGGTGTGTAATTTGGTAGGCTAAAAATAGATGATGTAACACAAGAGTTATGGTTTGATAAATTAAATTTTCTCACCACGACAACAGGGACCGCAGACATTCGTTTAGTGACAGTTTGTTGATTGATTTAAATGGGTTTTTTGTCACGTGTGGCTGACTCCAAGAACGACTTTCCACGCGAACCTCATTCACGGCGGTAATGGATGGGAAGGTAATGCTTCACTTTTACGGATGGAGGTGTTTCGTTTCATCCACACGAGAGTTCCCAATATCCTTTCTCCCCTACTTCACCACACTTCATTCCCATTCACCGATTCGATTTTCCTTAATGTCAATAGGAGATTAAATAGCATACTGAAGCGCAGTATGAAATGTCATGTAGGTCTCTCTCTCTGTTCGTCGGTGTTCTGTTCTGGGTCGACAAAAAAGAAAATCAATGAACGTCGCGTGGGCGTACAAGAAAATTGATAACATTGTGTCCCATATGAGGGACAAAAGGAATCCTACTTTAATGCCTTATCTCATATCCAGGACAAATGAGACACCACCACACACGAACACACACAAAACTTTGCATATATTACATTGTATGCATCCCACTCACACACAAAAGTAAATTGAATTTTCTTTTCACAGGGACACTATCAGACTTTAAGGGCTATAAAACTCCTCCTCCTCCTGCTAATCACTTTTTCCATAAAAAGTGAAATAGTAGATGGCCAACTTTCATCAATGGGGGCTCATCATCCCGAATACGAGGTTGCCACAGGCCTTCACAATGGCGACAATGATAACAGCGAAGAGGATGACCTAAACAACGGTTCGACCGGCCTAAATCCAAATGGAGAGATCCTAGCGCCAAAATCATTCCCCCTCAGCGCACAAGAACCGACCTGTGAGGAGCTCCGGGCTATGTGGATGTAAGTAGAGCTTAAGTTTTTTTTTATGGTCTTTCCATTTTAATAACTCAATTTCATCCGAGTGGAGTGGACGTAAACGTAAAATGTATCATCTTCTTTAAATTAAAAGTAAACACAGTGCCTGATGGCCATCACACACATCCCATCCACCCTCAGAAGTTTACCACCATTAATTAAGACGTCCCACAACACAAGGCACAACTTGTGCGTTAGTTAAGAGAGATGTGTACCCTTTCAATTTAAATTTTAAAGTTTGTTTGAATAGGACCTGTTATCCTTTGACTTTGACTTTTCAAAGGGAACACCGTGCGCGTGGGGGCGACTGGAGGGCGTCAGAGTTAAGTATTCAAATTCAACTTCTGTGTACACAGGACTTTCCAATTCAACAAGTCAACCCAGTGGACCGTGCGTACTTGGGAATAAATTAGACGTGTCTGTAAGCAAGTGCTCGTCGAGTGATTAGCGACGAGACAAAACTTAATTTAATTGAATGAGAGATATTTTTGGTCTGCCCTCGAAAACAATTTAAAAAGGTTGACCTTTCGTGGAGCGCGGTGTGTGAGTGTGTGTGTGTGTGTGTGTGTGAAGGAAAGGAAGAAATGTCGTCATCACTTCCATGTACAAATGAGGCAACCTAGGACACCCTTGATCTGTTGAAATAAATGACGTTAGGGTTCAAGTATCCTGCACAAGAACGTTTCCACACAACTACTTCAACGACGGACTGTTGGGGTGGGTGAGGCCTGTCCTGGAGCAAGCTTATGAAAGCTTTCAGACAACAACGAAGAAAATGAGGAACCCATGCGGGCGTTATTTGAACTTGTCTTGGTTCGGTTCGAATAAGGGCGGTTGTCGTGGTGATGGTGGTGGTGGTGGGTCTGGCATTGCCCCAGAAAAATGTTGACATGCATCTGTTTGTTCTCCCAATGATTAACGAATGAGATGAAGGTGATAAATGGGGAGGGTGGGATGGAGTTTGTATGTATAATTCGAGAAATAAGTTAAATGGTAAATGTGAACGAGGCTGGTCGATTTCTGATTTTCAATTTAGCTAAGAGATTTCTATTTTTGGAATGAATGCAGGTGTATGGCTAGTCCATTGGCCCATTCAACGATTGAATGAAAGTCCTTTTTTTTTAGAATTGAGCATGATGATTTTTGTTTGTTCTCTCCTCGTATAGTTTTTCGAAAAGGCAATCACGAGCTGCTGAAATCTCAAATGAAATTCCAACGTATCGAGATCCGTTCGCGTACAATGTGTGGGAACCGCTTTACTCGTCAGGCCGTGGCATTGGGTGAGTACTAACCTTGGAATTTGTGATTGCTAGGAAATTGAATTTTCTCACGCACCGACATTTTGACATACCGATACCGGCAGATCTCGTATGGTTTCTCATTTCCGAGAGCCTTCACGACCCGTCTTCGGGAGAGTCATTAGCCGTGAGCCGGTTGTATTCCAGAGGCTACCGGTGCGAGCACGAGTCTTTGACGATGTCTCACGGATGTACGGATCAGAGAGTCGGTCGGCCATTCCCGCCCTACCGGTGGGACTTGGACCAAGGCGCTATCTTCAGTATCGCTTCAGTGGCACTCCCTACAGCAGCGTTCCGGCAAGCAGTGCGCCGAACAGCAACCCCAACAGCGTCCACCAGGGTAGTTTCCAGAAGTTGAAGGAGCTTATCTGGACGGAGCGGGCCAAGGAACTCACCCAGCAGAGGAAGGCCGAGGAGTTGGCTGCACGGGCAGCGGCATTAAAAGAAATCACTGCTGGACAACAGTAAGTTTCATTTGCGACCAAAAAAAAAAAAAATCCTTTTTTCAGCTGTCAACTGCCTGAGATTGAATATTTACGAGCGTCTTGAACGTCTCCTTCCAGACTTGCAATGCACGCCGAGGACAGGGACGAGCCCGAGGTGAAGGATCGAAACCTCAGCCGTGATCCTGCTGAGCACTACCAGCACAACACGGACAGCCGCATTTCGGTCTCAAACTCGCAGTCGGGGGTGGTTAAGCCGATTTTCTCTCAAAATCCGGCATCAAGCTCCTCACGTTCGGCCCGACTCCTCTTGCCGAGTATGATGGGCGAGGTGGGAGACCGTGGAAACACGCAGAAAAACTTCCCCATGCGACCGTCTCACTTCCGTGAAAGAAACCGTGTGCTCTTCAGACAGGTGAGTCTTTTACTTATCAGACTTCTTTCTAAGTTAAGTTTAACACACAACACGAAGATGCTTTAGACCCTGGCAACAAGAAATAAATTCGGTAAGAAAGGACTTTTGTGTGTCCATACTTGTGATGTTTTCTTTAATTTGGATGAAAAAGGAAAAATGAAACAATTAGATTGCTCCTGGAATTAGTTTGGGACGATTTAAATTGCTTAGTCTTTTTAGCCATCAATTTGAAAACATCTTTTTTTTTTTTGATTTTTATGTTTTTTTCTATCCACGGACTGATTTGACATCCCCTGAAACTTAAAATCGTCTTAAGTTGCACGTTACACATCCTTTTTTTTTTTGTATCTCTCTGTTCGAATCGAAAACCGTCTAAACAAGAAAAAAAAAAAACCTTTTTCCCACCCCAAAGTCTACGCCGTCTGATTTCTACCAACGAGAGTCCAGAAACGAGCATCCCCGGACCACCGATGACGACCCAGTTAAGAACTCAAACACGAGATTGTACCCCAGCTCTCTCAACTATCCCTATGACAATAAATTCCAATTGACGGTGCTACAGCAACAGCTGGAGGAATTATATAAAAAGCTACTTCAGTTAGATAATTTAGCGTATCCGGTTATCTATCCGCAGGATAAATTAAATTATAACAATGAGGGTGGAAATCGTCGCATCAACCATGCGAACGGTCTAAGTAATGACTACACTCAACTGGAATTAAGTAGTAACAACATCTATAATTGAATAAATTAAGTTACAAACAAAAAAAAAATTTCAATTTAAAACGAGAGTTAATTTTTAGCTCAAAAAAAAAAAAAACAAAAAAGAAAACTCAATGATTGAACATTTAAAACTGAAGATTATTGTCGCTCTAACGTTTGCTTTAAGAAAAAAATTCTTCTTTTTTGAAAATTAGTTGTGAAAAAAAAGTATATATATATATATAAAATTTGTATAAATGACTATAAGGTCTGTCTACACCGTAAGAGAAAAAAAAAAAAGGAGCGAAAATAGGCTTTAGTTCTACATGCATCCGCAAAAAAACCAAAAAAAAACTATAAATTTATTGTTACTCAATAAAAAAAAAAAAGTAAAAAGATACCCTCAGTAAATAAGGCATTTAGAATGGTAGCGTTTCCTAAACACAGAAACTTAATGCACTGTTTTGTATGTACATATATACACACTCGCGTACATATGTATCTCTTTATGTATGGACGCGTATATAGAATTAATATCTCTCTCCCAGAGTACTCAATCTCATGATTTGAAATGAATTCATTTAAGCCTTCTTTTTTTTTTCCGTCTCTGACATTCCTTAGTTTTCAATTTTCATTTTGATTCGGGAAAACAAAAAAAAATGAGAGAAACCTCCTCCCTCCCTCGTAACCTCCCTTAAAGGTGAAAGCTAAAAACAGTTGAGTTGTACGTTAATTTAATATAATAGTCATTAAGAGTACAAATGAAATTAAAGGTTGTAGACAAGCTACCTTTAAGGGAAAACAAATACACTCGAGGGCGGCGGAGGAATGGAGTATATTTGTGTGTGTTGTGGTACACACAGCCGGAGTCAATTTACGTCACATCCTTCTTTCTGAACATCCTTGATATCTTACTTTTATCTTTATTTCTGTCTGTCAGTTAAGTTAAATTACTTTGTTTGAGGATTCTTCGCATATGACTTGCTTTAATGTTAATGGAAATATCTCTTGTAGCTTCTCAGAAGGAGGATTTGAGTTTGTGAATGTTTGTTTTGGTGTTCGAGAGAGATTCGGAGGCTTTAATTATGTCTTGAGGCTGTCACGATGAAGTGAGTGTTTCTGTTTTTCTTTCTAGTGAAATGCTTTCGATATTCGACAGATTACTGATTTTCATTTGATTATATTGATTGCTGAAGGACCTCCTCTATTTATAATTGATTCGAGTCAATAGGATAATGTTCTTTTGTTGTCCTTTCTTCAGTTTTTAGTTGAACAGCAGTTGTTGTGAAAGGACATCCTATTAAAATTTTTTTTTTTCATTCAGCTCAACGTTTTAGTTGAGCACTTATTCCACAAAAGGCTTACAGAATTCGTTACCATCCCCTTCATCGTGATAGAAGCATCAAGACAACGTCGATGATTAAATAAATCTGATCGGCTTGTTTTGTAAATTGTTCTTCCTTCATTCGGACAATAATTCCATGTAAATATTTTTGTGTTTCTCTGTTTTCTGTATACACACACGATTTTTGATTGATGCCGGTTTCAGACTCGTTTGATTTTTTAATTTAAATTCTACTAAGACTAACACCTTGTGAGATAATCTTTACACTAAAATGTGAAATGACAATAAATAACCTATTATTCTTATTGGTGATGGAAACTAAAGAGTTCAATTAAAATTTACAAAGTTTTTTAGAAGAATTTTTTTCTTTATTTTCCTCTTGGTCCAATATGTACATATAAAGCGTGTAAAAGTCTTATCGGATATGTTATTCTTTGCTAGTCTTATGAAACAAAAAAAAAAATACAAAAAATTTTCTTTTTTAAACACACACAACACACAACACATACACACACAGAACACCTTAAAACAGCCTTAGACCACACAAAAGAAAAAATTGAATACCGACACATTAAACATACATATCCATGGTCTTGGCTTGAGATAAAGCTTTATTCGCAATTCAATGCCTTTAAACAAGAAATAGTTTTTTAAAATTTTTTGTTTCACACCAGAAATAGTTAACATCTGTTTGTTGTAGAGTTTAAAGAACAAAATAAAAACCTCACAGTCACTCATATTGAAAGGACAATAAAAATTAACTAACTTATGATTCATACAGTAAAAAACAAAAAAAAAAAAACAAATAGCATTCAGCTGCGGTCGAAAAGAATTGCTATTTGATGGGCTAACAATTTTCTCCCTCCTCCTTTTTTTTTTTTTTTTTTTGTTTTTTTCATTAATCATCACTTTGCACTGCATGTCAATTTTTTTTTGACCGCAGCTGGATGTGCAACGTGCTTCACATGGAGCACATGGAATATCAGGCTTTACACTTGTACAATCATATGTCAACGCGCGGATACTGAAAAAAAAAAAAAAATTTTGCTATCTCTTTTACTAAAAACCAAAAAAAAGGACATTTTAAATTACATGATACCATTTTCTTTAAGTAATTGCTAACTAAGTGAAACTATACACAAAAACAACAAAAAAAATACTCCGAATGAATCTTACCAATAAATTTAGAAAACAGAGGCTTTAATCATAAACAAATATACTTAGAAAACAAAACCTAATTTTAAATAATAAAATAATATACACTCTCTATGTGTGTAGCTCTCTATTCTAACTTCCCAAACACACGAAAGGACAAAAAAAATAAATAAAAACCATTTGTCAAAAAAAAAACATTTATTGTTAAAAAAAAAAACTAAAAGAAACATATCTGCGGCATGCAAATTGAATTTATATTATTACTTATCGAAAAATAAAAAAAAAAAATAATATCACTATATTTTCTTGAAACGCCCACCCACCCATAAGCTTTTCTCTTTAAAAAAAAAAACCTACTTACTATATACTATACTATTTTAATGGCTTGAACTAAAGAAAAAAAAAAAAACTATATCATAATAATAATAATGTCAATTTGAGTAATACAAAGAAAAAAGAATCATAAATGTAAGTTTAAGAAAGAAAAAAAAAAATTAATCTGTGGAAAATATATACACATCAAACTAATTTACCAATATTCATATCAATCAAAAAAAAAAAAAATTCGTATTGTGAAAAAAATGTTTTAAAAATATAAAAAAAAAAAAACAGGAAAAGTACTATATTATACATAAAAAAATATACATTTATATACATACATATATATAAACAAAATCAAAAACTATATATATTTATTACTACATACATACATTACCATTGAAAAATGTTAAATTATAAAAAATATAATAAATCAATTACTAATTTATTTATACTTATCTATTCTCCAAGCTACCTTGTTATAATCCATTTAAAAAAAAAAAAACAAATATTAAATATTAAAAAAAAAAAGAAATGAAAGTGTACAAGGAGAAGTAATAAATATAATAAGAAACGTGACAGAGACAATTAATAGTTATTATAAGAAAAACAAACAGAGAAAATGTTAGTGAACATACAAAAACCATAAAAATCAAACAACACACAAAAAAAAAAAACACAAAAAACGAAATCTCGTACTTGTGAACATATATTAAATTAAATTATTATAAACTCAAATGTAACAAAGCAAAAAACATAAAAAAAAAACATTCAATTCAAGAAAACAGCATAAATAGATGGTTTGCGCAATTGTTTCAAATTTAACGCAGATGAAGGGTTATCTTTTTTTTCTTTGAAAATAATTTTGTGATCACTTCACGGAGCATTCGAGTTCTCGCAGTAAGTACAACCCTATCTCGAACTCAGATTTGGATTTTTCTTAGCGATTCACGAGGCGCCGAGGAAATACAGCTGTTGGTCTCACAGGAAATCAGTCGTGAGTCAGGAAGGGACTCGAAGGAAATCAGATATACACCGAAACCACCCCTATCGCCCGACGGAATCCATCCGGCAGGACCCTCTGTCGACATGAATCGACCAAGCCACCCTTGTGATGAGTTACACCTCCCGTCGGTCTGAGCAACAAACCTCGTCGCCTCCAGAAGGATTTTCAAAGATTCCTCCAGCTACTACTGGGTTCCTCGAAAGAAACCGAATATTTCCTGAAACCTGCCAGGTCCGCACACCGCATGGAATCCATTTTTCTCCCCTTCACCCAACCACGTCGTCCCCAGATCGATTTTTCGAGATTTCTCCAGCTTCCAGTGGGTTCCTAAAATCGATCCAGACATTTTTCGAACCCTCACACACTCGCCTAACATCTCCAATCAAAAAAATTTTCATTTTTCGGAAAAAAATTTTTTCACATTTTTCAACCCAAAAAATGCAGTAAAATGAATTTGACTCGAGGTCGACTTTTCTTGGGAAAAAATGACACAAATTTGAAAATCGTTTTTTTGGGAAAAAGCAATAGAAATTTGAATGCAAAGTGATGGGGTTTGATGTATCTTTGAGAGAAATGAAGAATTCGAGACCTGGACTGTGATGGTGTCGCCTCCAGAAGGATTTTTCAATATTTTTCCAGCTTTCCGGGTTCAGCGCATAACCAAAGGTGGCATCATGAGACCATAACTACACCGAATCGTGCCACATTTGAGCAATGTTATACCTTTTCGAAAATGGCATGATTATGCCTTTCAAACTAAAAAAAAATCTCGTTGCTACCTTCCACACAATTTTTTTAATAATTTTTCAAAATCGAAATATTTATGAAAAAACTGCAACTACTGCACTTCCACAAGATTTTCAAAATCAGTTTTCACGTTTTTCCACTACTGCCCCAAACTCGATTCAACATTTTCTGATTCAGGACACACCCCCACACCACATGAAATTCAGTTTTCAGAGATTCATCCAACCATGTTGCCTTTAGAACGTTTTTTTGGATTCCTCCAGCTTTCCGTGGGTTCCCCGACTCGAACCATACATTTTCTGAAAGCTGCCAGGTCCCTGAATCGCATGATATCCACTTTTTCAAAATCCACCCAAAGATGGCTGGACCAGATCGTTTTTTCGAGATTTCTCCAGCTTCCAGTGGGTTCCTAAAATCGATCCAGACATTTTTCGAACCCTCACACACTCCCCTAACATCTCCAATCAAAAAAAATTTCACTTTTCGGAAAAAAATTTTTTCGCATTTTTCAGCCCAAAAAATGCAGTAAAATGAATTTGACTCGAGGTCGACTTTTCTTGGGAGAAAATGTCACGATTCTGAATTTCTGTTTTTTTGGAAAAACTATGGAAATTTTGATTGAAAATGATGTGCTCTGATGTATTTTATAGAAAAAAAGGATAATGAAATGTGCAATGATGTATTTCGTAGAAAATTCAATTCAATTCAGGACCTGGATGGCATCGCCTCCAGGACGATTTATCAAGATTTCTCCAGCTTCCAGTGGGTTCGTGACTGATAACGCCGCCGTTTTAAAAAAATTTTGTGAGCCTTATAGTGCAATCGACAGATCTCCCTCAGATCTACAAAATTGGACAAGGGGACTTTTTTCACAGGACGTCTCGTTTTCGAGATATTTGAGTCCAAAGTTGGACTTTTTTTTCGTTCTTTTTCTGAGGAAAAATTCCAATTTTCGCTCTCGTTTTTTAGCAATATCTCCGGAACGGGGCGTCGTAGAGCGAAAATTCTTTCGGTTCCTTTTTTCTAAAATCCCGCTCTACAAAATAGGCAACATTTTTCGAGAAAAAAAAATTTTCAATTTTTCGCCAAAATCACAAGGGGTTAGCCTTGCCTGTTTTTGGGGGCAAAAAATTTTTTTTCGAAAATTGAGAAACTTTTGATGCAGAATGGTCTGGATGGCTGTATCTTGTAGAAAAACAAAGATTTCGAGGCTTGAAGAGCGACGGGCGAGACAGGAGGACCGAAAAACGGAATTTTTGGGCAAATCCCTTTCGTGTTTCGCTCATATCTCCGGAACGGGGCATCCTAGCATGAAAAACTTGACGTGTCCTTGTAGCTTAAAGGTCGCTCTACAAAATGGACAGCTGAATTTTCGAGACGGCGCCTCGCCTTAGCAGTCAACCGGCTGCAAATGTCCGAAAACTCACTAAAACGCGAGTATCTAAAAAACATTGTGTCCCACGGCGTCGTCTTTATTTTTTCCTGGAGGATTTTGCGCTCCTCTACAAGCTGGTACCAAAATTTTCCCGATCGGAGCCTCGGAACACCTCCAAAACGAGGCTCGTTTCAAAAAATTTTTCAAAAACGCCGATTACGCCTCGATTTTGGAAATTTTCCCAAAATCCGTTATGTCCAATCGACAGATCTTCCTCAGATCTACAAGATCGCTCACAAAGATTTTCTTCGCAGGACCTCTCGTCTTCGAGATATTCCAGTCCAAAGTTGAGATACTTTCAGCCGAATTCCGAAAAAAATTTGCCCAAATCTCTTCCGTTTTTTGCCAATATCTCCGGAACGGGGCGTCGTAGAACGAAAATTCTTTCGGTTCCTTTTTTCTAAAATCCCGCTCTACAAAATAGGCAACATTTTTTGAGAAAAAAAAAATTTCAATTTTTCGGCAAAATCACAAGGGGTTAGCCTTGCCTGTTTTTGGGGGCAAAAAATTTTTTTTCGAAAATTGAGAAACTTTTGATGCAGAACGGTCTGGATGGCTGTATCTTATAGAAAAACAAAGAATTCGAGGTTTGAAAAGCGACGGGAGAGAAGGGAGGACCAAAAAACGGAATTTTTGGGCAAATCCCTTTCGTGTTTTGCTCATATCTCCGGAACGGGGCATCCTAGCATGAAAAACTTGACGTGTCCTTGTAGCTTAAAGGTCGCTCTACAAAATGGACAGCTGAATTTTCGAGACCGCGCCTCACCTTAGCAGTCAACCGGCTGCAAATGTCTGAAAATTCACTAAAACGCGAATATCTAAAAAAACAGCGTGTCCCACGGCGTGGTCTTTATTTTTTCCTGAAGGATTTTGCGCTCCTCTACAAGCTGGTACCAAAATTTTCCCGATCGGAGCCTCGGAACACCTCCAAAACGAGCCTCGTTTCAAAAAATTTTTCAAAAACGCCGATTACGCCTCGATTTTGGAAATTTTCCCAAAATCCGTTATATCCAATCGACAGATCTTCCTCAGATCTACAAGATCGCTCACAAAGATTTTCTTCGCAGGACCTCTCGTCTTCGAGATATTCCAGTCCAAAGTTGAGATACTTTCAGCCGAATTCCGAAAAAAATTTGCCCAAATCTCTTCCGTTTTTTGCCAATATCTCCGGAACGGGGCGTCGTAGAACGAAAATTCTTTCGGTTCCTTTTTTCTAAAATCCCGCTCTACAAAATAGGCAGCATTTTTCGAGAAAAAAAAATTTTCAATTTTTCGCCAAAATCACAAGGGGTTAGCCTTGCCTGTTTTTGGGGGCAAAAAATTTTTTTTCGAAAATTGAGAAACTTTTGATGCAGAACGGTCTGGATGGCTGTATCTTATAGAAAAACAAAGAATTCGAGGTTTGAAAAGCGACGGGAGAGAAGGGAGGACCAAAAAACGGAATTTTTGGGCAAATCCCTTTCGTGTTTCGCTCATATCTCCGGAACGGGGCATCGCAGGACAGAAAACTTGCCGTGTCCTTGTAGCTTAAAGGTCGCTCTACAAAATGGACAGCTGAATTTTCAAGGTGGCACCTCATTCTCCTCGAAGTAGCCGACAGCAACCTCAATCGATAGGTCTGCACTCTCCCTCTAAAGCAAGGTGCCCCTCCCCTCACCCCGGCTCACCGAGGCCATTCAATCGATTTGTCGCGTTTCACCTTGTGAACCACTCGAAGCTTATCACACCCGAATGACTTACCATGGGCATTGTTTTTGCAGTGTGAAAAAATGAAAAAAAAGAAAAAAAGGAAAACACCATGTTGGAAGCGTAGCTTGAATTCTTTACTACTCTCATTGATAAATATATTATCCTTCATTTATCTACTGATAATTACTGTGTATTACAGGAAACATTTTTTCATTTAATATATGCGTTTACTGAGCATCAGTAATTCCCAGCTTCTTTTTCAATGATTCGGGCATCTCTGGTGGTGGTGGTCGTGGCATGCGAAGGTAAACTTTAACGGCATCGTAAATGAACCATTGCGCTGCAGTGAGTGTGCCGATCATCACGATCCTTGGCATTAGTCCTCCCCAGAGACCTGCACAAAAGAGGGAAAGATTTAAAACAATCCCATCGGGGGGATGAAGAAAAATTGAACGTACCTGACCATCCCAACTGCTTGGCAACATCAACTGCTGATGCACCCTTAGCCTGGTTCAACTTGGAGACCACTGTGTCAGCTGGATGAGAGACAATGGCACAGAAGACACCAGCAATGTAACCGGCAGCGAATGTTACGACCAATTGCTCACCCTTGGTGCAATCCTGGCGTGGCTTGGGCACCACAAATCTGTCGGGGGAAGAAAAAGAAAATTAATTTAAATTTGCTCTGGCACGATGGTCGCCGGTTTGTTTACTTATAGAGCAATTCAAGGGTTCGCTCGAAGCATGCGAACTTCATCATCGTGTAGGGAATCTGCCTCATCCAGAGAGGTACAAGACCTTTGTAAAATGCAGAGATACCCTCCTGTTGAGTCATCTTCGGGAGTGCTTCACGCAGTGTATTAGCGAATCCAGGTGTAGTTTGGATCTTAACCTTGGCAGCCTCCATCGGAGCCAACGCAATGTCGGCGAAGAACTCAGCTGAGGCAGATGCAGCCAAGTAGAGCGATGTTCTGTAGAGGTATGAGTTCTCCTCGCCGATTGCGTTCGAGTACCAGACCTTGAAGACCTCATACAGTCCGAATTTGCACAGACCCTGCATTGAGTAACCGAAGAAAGTCGGAGCCCAACCCCTGGACAGTCCAGAAACGCCGTCCTCCTTCAGCGTAACACGGAAACCATTCAGGACGCTTTTGTATTTTGCAGGATCCACCTGGAGACGGCACTTAACCAAATCAAGTGGAACAACCATGGTGTGTGTGAGACCGCAAGAGACAATGCCTCCGAGGCCGCACAAGGCGAAGTACTTGTTCGAACCGAATTTGCAGGAATCTGTAGGAAGAAAATTTTAAAGGACATTCGTTATTACATCACAAAGGAAAATAAACATTGAAAACATGAAGCTTTTCTAACGTCGGTGGTAAGGAACATTGGTAATAGTTTGAGAGCGACTTTTCGTTTGAGCTTTGAGGGTAGGAAAAATACTTTAAAGGAGGAAACGTTTGAGGACCGATGGCGGAGGCTGGAAAAACCCTCTCCAGCGATGAGAAAATTCAATACCAGTGTAGTAACATGCTTGAGCCAGCACGGCATTACTTGGTCACGAGAATTCTCTGCGCATGACCTGCAAAAACGAACTCAAACATTGTGTAACAAAGGTAATCCCTTACAAGGTTTCTGTGAGAGATGAATTTATGCCGATTGTTAATGAATTTACCTTCTAATTACCGAATTCGTTAAGGAAATCATTACTAACACTATTCTATTTGCATTTACGACCCTCTGGGGCTTTTTACAACCGAATTTGTTAAGAAAATCATTTACTAATAGAATTCCCTTGCCCTTGCACTTTGCACTTACCGCCCTCCGGGGTTGCTGCAGCCATCACCTGTCTCGACATTACAACGGTCTTCAATGGGGTCTCCTCCGATGGTACTGGACTGATAGCCGCTGCATGGCAATTAGCTGTAGTCAGTGGATTTTTGAACGGAAGGCTCTGAGATGCCTCGAATAGCGAACCAAAAAACATCGTTAATATATTTTATTCTGCAAAAAAACAAAAATGGGCAGCTTAATTATGTAATTTGTCACGTTTTTTTCTCTTTTCTTCACTAGACGCAAAAAAAAAAAATTCTTTAGAGTCACACGTGAAAACTCAAAAGAGGTTACGTAACACTTTGCAAACACTTGATTAATAAAAAATATTTTACAGATTTTATAAATTTCACTCTTCACGAAAGATTTTTCATTTCATTTGTTTAATTATCGCGAGAAAATATAAATAATAATTTTTTTTTTATTTATTTCTTTATGTCTTACCGGATAAAACCCGTCCCGTTCGTGAGAAATTATGACTATGACTCGCTTGGAGACTGCAGCGCAAATGTATCTCAACCGTCTACTGACTTTTGACAAGAGAGTGGCTCTATTTGATTTGTCTGCGAACAGGGTTAAAATGGAAAAAGCAATAAGCGCATTAGAACAGAGACGATGCGTTGTTTCTGTCGCGATTAGATAAAAATAAATTCATTACCAGTTTCAATGGCTTGACTTTCTCAACACACTCTCAAGAGAAACAGTGTCGTGCAAGATTATCGATTTTTTCCACAAAAGATCGTGATCGCGTGAATGAGAGAGGCGTGTTGCTTTTCAGCTGACACTGTGTGATTTTTATTCTTTTTCTTTTTTTTTTCGGCGTGATTTTAATTCACCACGCAGCTGTTTTTTTCTTTTGGTCAATGTCAGCAGTTTTTGGGGGTGAATATGTATATATAGACAACCTTTACGAGTTACACTTCTTTAGTGTTGTAATTCGATTGCATAATTATTGAAAGGAAAAGTTTACATGCATGTAATTGTTATGAAAGAATTATTGTGACGAGAAAGATGGAAATTCTTGGATTTTGATCACGTTGTCGGCATGTTATCATTTTCTGAGAAATTATCGCCGCCATTTTCTGGACTCTATTCAGCCATTTTCGATAACCAGGGATGTTTAAATAAAAAATCGATTTTAGGATTGATCATTCATTTTTAGACTGATCGTGGCTTCAATTTTTTAGGCCATCTTCGATTAATCCATTTATTTTGGGAAAATTAAAAAAAAACACAAATTTACCAGATTTTTGGGATGATTCTCTGTGGAAATAATTTTGTTGATATTTTCAAATCGTTTCCCACACATAAAAAAATATGAAAATTAAAATGAAGTAAAAAGCTTTTGATAGCTTTCCGAAAGTTTCCGATTCCAATCGTGCTGATCCTCTTGATAATTTTCTGACAGATCACGACCGCCATTTTGTGAACTGTCTTCGGCCATTTTTCATTCGAAATTAAACGTGAAAGTTTGAATTGAAGTTAAGATTTTGATCGTGCTGATCTGATCGTATTCGTATCCTTTTCCCCATTTTCCATTCCCAGAAATATGAGACAAAAAAAAACAAATTTTAACAGGTATTCGACATTTCTTTATTTCTAGCTTGCGATAAAAAAAAAAATACTTCGGAAATAGACTGATATAAAAAAAACAAAGCGATTGGTACTTCTTTATTGTTTTGCTTTTCGGTTATTACATGATAAATATAAAAATCAAATATTGATATTATAGATATGTCAAATTAAGAGACAAAAAAAAAATATACATTTGTATTCTATTTAAGTAATCATCCTTTCGATGACCGCGAAAATAACTGCTACTTCGGCTAGGTTTGTTTTTTTTTTTTTTTCAGATTTGTGTTATGGCACGTTTAAACACTGATAGTCACACAACGACAAAAGATCACTGTGCCACTATGAGATTAGTCCTTGCTATAAAGCCTCCATGTGACGATGGACAGTGACCCGGGCAAGAATGTGATGTGGACTCATTTGCTGTTGATCCTCGGACTCCTTGTTGCAATCTCCGAGGACAGTTTGACCGTACATAGAATTGTTTTTAGGCGTGTTATACCGATGATCGGTGGAGCGAATGCGGATGCCCATGCTTGAGACTGGACGGTCACCGACAAGGGCGCTGTTGTGGTTTGTCGGACTGGACACAGACGTGCTGATCGACAGGGAGTCGGATTTCGACAGCCGCTTGTTGTTGATCAACGGCTCGGCCAGGGTGAAGCACATGTGCTCGGAGTCCTCGTGTGGCGTCATCGTCGAGTATCCATGGTCCGACTCGCCGTTCGGCGGGCGTCGATAGCTGCTGCCCGTGGACATGTGGTAAGGCGAGATATCAGGTACTGCGATCGCGTTTCCAATCGGATGGACGAGGTTCCGATGCATTGCACCGTGTCCGTCTCCGGGACTGTCCATGTCACCGTCGTCCGGAGGTGGGATGTTGTCGAAGTTGAACCGCGACAGCGGCAGCCCGTAGTTGTCGTCGTGCATGGAGTCGACGTAGAACTGATCCCCGCCGTTCTCGAGGCTCTGGCGGTAGCAGTACATCGCGAACCCAATCACCAGGCACAGGACGATTATGGCTCCTCCCACCGGTCCGAAGGACGAGTACGGCTGTGGCTTCAGCGGTTCGATGATGGCAGATCCCAGCTCTCCATCGCCGTAGGGAGTCAGCGAGCTCAGCACCCCGTTGAAGCACGAATTCTGTGTGGTACAGAACGAGGAGCTAAACGGATTGCCGTCCAAGTCCAACTGGCACCACTCACAACCCATCACCGCCAGACAATCAGTGTGTGTCACGTACATATCACAGTTTATATGGATGCAAGTGTTCAGGACCATGTTCCAGTCGTAGCTGGGCGAGTTGTCCACCGTCAGACTGTCGGACAACGGATCGCAGTACTCGTACGGAAGGGTGTAGCTGCGGAACACCCTCATCAACTCTTCTGGCTCGTCTTCCTTCGCCGTGAAACTGGTGGCTGCTTTCAGGTGCATCGGGCACTCGCACGGACACTCGCAATCGGTCTGATCCATTCGATTGCAGTTGAGACAAATCCGATCCACGGTACTGCACGGGCAAAAGGCTCCACCGTCGCACGTTGAATTAAGTACCGCCGCGAAGATGTTCGTGCCCCACACGGCTGTGATCTGATACTTGGTCCGCTCTCCGTGGACCACGTTCGTGAGGACGTCTGTGAGGGAAGTGTTGAACGTGTAGTACCGCTGAATCGTCCGGTTCTGATAGTTGACGCAGGCAAGCTTCGTCACCAGACTCTTGTGGTTGAGAATGTCGTTGGCCAAAAACGACTCCTTGTGTGTCAGGTGCTCGTGTGGTCGCCGCATGTTTTTCGTCGCCGACGCGGGCTCCATCATGCTCGGGTGTGCTATGAGGTAGCCTTCGCTTTCGAACAAAATGCACTTTATGTTCTCCTCTTGACACAGCGGCGTCTCAAGGATGATTTTGTAAAAGAACGCGTATGGAACATCGAGGGCGATGATGGCCACTGGAGAGTCACGCTCGGAGTTGTGAAGAGCATTCGCCTTTCCCTCGAAGATCGTGTGGGCGATCGTCACAATGTATCCAGCGCCACCTTAAGGAGAAAGAAAATTAAGTTGTTTGCCGGGGATTTTTTTGGGTTTCCAACAAACCTGCGTCAAGATAAGGCTCAGTGACAACAATCCGTCCAGGATACTGCATCGCCTTGCGGAACCACGGCCTCCGAGATGGTTCCAGGTCCGTTCCCAGAATGCAGCCGGGGTAGACTTGCAGAACTCCGCTCACCGTGGCCGCGTACCGACGAATGATGTAGTTCTTGAGCTCTCCATTCTCCAAGTGGCGCTTCTTCAAGTGCTCCATCACACTATACAACGCACTCACGTCATTCCGAATCCTCGGCAGCAGACCTGGATTGGCCAACAGTCCCGTGTTATCCTTGATGTACGCCATGATGCTCTGCACCGTATGCGTCTTCGTGCCATCGCAATTGATGCGATTGTTCTTAAAGTAAGTGAAGGGCGATTGAAATGATGAAGGACTTAGGAACACTGTACCGGTGTCTAGAAATGAAAAAAAGTGATTCTAAACTCCTGCAAAGTTACTCGAATTCTTCGGACAAACCTAATGTAGCTATTTGACGAAAATATCGACAGACTGGTGTCTGCGGTGGGATCAGATCGATCCGGTGATACAGCAGATCAATCGGTGCCGTATATTCCGTGTGCTGGAACTTATTCAAACCACCGCCAAATCGAACCTGATACTGCTGTGCAGGAGGTACTCTCTCATTTGGCTTTGTGGCTGTAACTATACATAAAATATACAAATCCAAGACTCGGTGCCACGAATAGGTTTTCTATAAAAAACAAATAATGTTAAAGGCAGGGTCTCGGATAAGGCTATTCAAACACGGACCGTGATATTCTCCTTCAAGTTGAAAGGAAGTGTAAAATTTCCTTCACTCTCCGTCAGGATCAACTTTCGAATGTTCAAAAAATCAACAGACTTTTCCAGATAGGCAATGTCAACCGGCAGAGGAGTCCTCGTCAAGAACGGAGAGCGCTGCAAGGCTGGATGAACTATGGCAACGCCACTCGTGTCAATCAGCCAAATATACGAGTCAGGAGAGTTTTTATAATTTATCACGTCCTCTGCCAAATCGGAGAGATACAAATTCACGCCAATCATCCCGAAGCGGGGGATGGCATGGGTCATAGAAACAATTACATCTGAAGAGAAAAAAAAAATGAATTCGTGTGATTTTCATGATTCGACATGACTTGACAGTTGACATGACCCCACCTTTGCTATTGTAGTCAATCACTGGCTGATGGAGTTGTAAGCCATCACTAACGGGCTCGTAACGGCGAAACAACTCAGCAAACATGGCCGTGCTGGTCTTGATTATCCGCTCCGGATGTCGTTTGGTGATAATGTAGAGACTTCCTGTCAAATTCACGTGTTCGTCACGCCACTCGGTCACGTCGATTTCGTACTTGGAGTAATTCTGGTGGACGATATCGTTGAGAAACTGCTTCTCGTACATGATACGCTTCTCGTCTGAAAGTGAAGGTGAGTTTTAAACAATTTTTAGAGTGAAAATCTTAATTTTTCTTCTTTTTTTTTTACCCAAAATCACGGCACAAGTATCAATTACGATGGGAAACGGAAGTGATCTTTGACCCTCGGCAATCACTGTGAGGACACTTTTTGCGTCGGACAGGCGCGTCAGGAGCCCCCGCGTCACGTAAATAAACTCGACTGGATGCGTCGCCGAGAGATTCTGCTGACGCAACAAACCGAACGCATATTCGAAGCCAAGCGAGTGATTTGTCGGCTCCGTCGAGCGCTTTAGGTTCCCGATGAACTCTAGAATTTCCTCCTTGTTATCGGGCGTGGCTAAGTAGATGTAATTCATTCTCGGCGAACTCGGGTAGGCGTCATTCGTCAAGATCATCGGAATCACTTCGTCGGAAAGCGTGATGATGCTCACGAGATCGGTGTCAACAAGCATCTGGACAATGTTTGTCACTGAGAATACAAAAATACAGCCAATCGAATCGTAACAGACACACGATCAACTTACCAAAAGTTTTTGAGAGCTCCAGTTGCTCAACGCTCAACACGCTTCCCACGTCGAACAGGATGAAGACGCTCTTTCGCCGGACAGTGGACACGTAGAGCCGTCGAAAATGCAAGTTATTGAAGTAATACTGACAATTGTGATCGCTCGCGTAGTCGTAGTTGGACAAGTAGAAGATGTGCTTAAAATTATTTGAGTCGACATTCAAGCGTCGGATTTCCTCTAGGATTTTCCGGTTTATACTGAATGAAAGACTACTCTCACTGGCTAAGTTGTTGTCCTTTAAATAATTCAAAATTTGTATTTGTTGCTTATTGTAGTTCTGCTCCAAGCTAAAGTCTTCAAAAGGACACGGCTGTATCATTGTGTTGAGGAAGATGTGCTCCTGCAGAGACGAATTCCCGTGATGACTCTCCTCAGCACCCTCCGCCAGGATGCTGGTGACGTTCTTTTCGAAGAATTTCTTGAAATCATAAATGCTTTTCGAGGCTTTCTGGAGTTTCTTCAAGAGCCTCTTGGAAAATTTCAACAACGTGTCGTTTGTCTCATTGACAATCGCCGAAAAGTCCATCGCGTCGAATATTTCCTATGAGAGAAATATTCTGAACTACGCCTGCGAGGATAAAACCTGCAAGGACACTCACCTGAATCGTAGTAATGCCAAGCTCGACATTCCGTATACTCTTTAGACGGGCATCGATATTCCTGACCAACGTGAGTACACTGTAGTTTGAGGTTTTATGCTGCTGCTGCAAAGTTGTGGTGGTGGAGTTCTTCCCATTCCCATTGACCAAAGGCACTTGGGTTTTATTTATGAAATTCAAGGGTCTAGGGCTAATGTTATCAGTGCTGTCCGCGTTATTGCTACCGATTCGCAATGAAGGCATATCACTTGTGAATATAGGAACGTGGCTTGTATTTACGCTGCTGACGACATCGTGGCCGTTTACGACTCGTAATTGTTTGCAGTCGTACTGCTGTGGCGGCACAGCAACGATGCACAAAATTATCAAGAGCAGCGGAGTTCTACGATTGATTTGTCTTAAAATTAAATAATACTGATCTGATTGTACGTGCCACATTTTTTCTTTCTCTTTGCTCGGTTCGGTTCTTTTTTTTTTTTTCTTTCTAAACAGTCAGTCGATTAAAACCTTTTCACAAAGTTTTTAGTTGCATGTCACAAAACATTTTCGGGTTTTCTATATTTCAACTTCAATGATTTATCAATACTGCGTTTTTTCTTTTTTTCCCTAAATAATAATTTCATGTCAAGTAACAAGGGAAACGTACAATCCAAACAACATTCCATTACAGCATTATATTTCGTTTCGGCAAAACTGGGAGTTTTTTCGTTTGGTTTTGGATAGTTAGTCGCGCAGGGAATTAAAGAATCATTGTCGTTTAGTGTTGCAGAGAATATCGAATAACATACAATTTCATTTTGGCAATTTCACTTAATAATTTATTTATAAATGTTTGAGAAAAGTTAAAACGTCAGTAATATAACCAAAATAAATGACAGGCAACCATCTTTGATTTTTTTTTTTTTTTCCCATCCCAGTTGTAGTAGATTGAATTCAAGTTTTTGTCCTGATGAGAGTTGGGATTTGGACTTGAACTCTGGTGTCTGTGGCGAAAATGAAAAATTTTAACAAAACAAAATAATATTAATAAAATCACTATTATTTTAATGTTGTTTGTTAAAAATAATTTATTTTATATTTTTTTTACAGACTCTTCTGAAAATAACCCACATTCAATGAAAATGTGATAGAGGGACAAATTTAGCCAGAAGGTAAGTAAATTAGAATTAGCAGGTAAGTAAAATAGAATTAGAAGGTAAATAAATTACAATTAAAAGGTAAGTAAATTACAATTAAAAGGTAAGTATATTCAACATTTTAATGACAAAATCTCAATTCAAAAAAAAAAACAAAAATTTTTTTCCTAAAATTCTCTTCAATGATGTTCTCGCAGTGAACGTACCTACCCGTATGAGCTAAATAAAAAAATCGTACCAAATTTCGTTTCGTGCCGCAGCTGTCAATTTTTGTGAGCACAACTCTACTACGCTATGATTATTTTGTGTAGTTACATTTCTTCTTCCGAAGGAATGCAACGAAACTGGCTGCCGAATGGGCTGGTGTAATTTCACGTCCGCCATTACGCGACAAACTGTTTCGCACGAGATAGTTGGGCAGAAGCTTCGCCGTTGGAAGAATTAAATTTTTCCCTAGAAACGACATAAATAAGAAATAAAATAATTTTAAAAAAATTATTCACGGTAAATTAACAAAAAAAAAAAATAATTATTGCATTAGTGCATGAAAAATTAAAACTAAACTAAATGTCCGAATGCTAAATCAAATTGTGTGCGAAGAGAAAAAAGAAAAAAATTTTTTTTTTTGATTCAACCATTCAGCCATCTAAATCAGCAGACGACGAAGATACTACGACGACAACAGCGACTGCGACAGCAACTAATAACACAAGAGAAGAGAAATTCTGTTAAGCCAAGAGTGAAAGAGAGCATTTTTTTTTTCTTTTCCCAAAATCCCCTGCAAAAAAATTTTTATATTTTCATTCGTAAATTAGTTGGGAAAGTTTAAATGTTTTTAACTCTGTCGTGTGTGAGCTGCGTGCGTGCGTGTGTGTGATGTGTTACTGTTTCTCTGCTAATGATGGTGATGATGAAAAAGGAGTGAATGTGATGTCAAGTTGATTATTATTATTATTATTTCTTTTTTTTTTTGTTTCGCCCCTCGAAAGTATATTTTAAAGACTGAAAAATATCGTGGAATTTGCTTGTTCACGGGAAATATTTACGAATGATTTGCAGATTCGGGAAAAACTGCAGAACTGCCTGCTGCAACCCCTTGCTAAATTTTTTTTTTTGTTCATTTTTTCTCTCGTTCCGACAGACTGCTGATATAGGTGCCGTTTCGCTTTTCACTTTTTTTTTTTTACAATAAAGTTATGAACATTTAGCTGGTGGTGTTTACGTGTGTGCGTTGTGATTGAATTCGTTCGTTTACTGTTCCTGCTCCTAGATTCTCTAGAGATTTAATGAGGACCAAAGGGTAAACATATGCATTTTATTATTATTTTGAGGATGAAATGAGTCCTTAAAAGTGACGATTAGTGATGGTCCACAAGTCTACGAGACTATTCTACATCGACGTCGACGTCTTGTGTTTTGAGTGATGACACGAGAGAGTGCTGACACAGACGACGAATTTCGCAGTCGAATATTTTTTTTTTTTTATTATTAAAAATCGAGAAAAAAAAAAAAACAATTTGGATTTAGAATGGTGGACCATCAACCGAACCATCTTTAAAAAATATAAATATATTCATATGTGCCTGAGTATATATGTGAATTTTTTTTTTATAGTCAAGGCAAACACAAGAATTTGTTAATCGTTCTACGCTGCCGTAGTCAGAAATACGTTTACAGGAACAATACATTGCCCCCAATACAGGGCTACACAACGTCGCAGTTTTTTTTTTTATAATACTTAATTATTTTAAAATCATATTTTCATCTTTTTCTTCAAAAAAAAAAAAAAATCAACTTCTCTTCTATTCTGCTCTTTCAACTACATCAATGAATATTTTTTTTTTCTGATCTTTTAATTACACCAACGAAAAATCGAAGCACGTTTAGCAAAAAATAAAAAAAAAACTATAAACTATAAACACTTTCATAGCAGAAAAAAAAGCATCTGTTTAAATGATGATGTTGCTGAAAAAAAGAAAAAAAAAATGTTCTTAAACAGAAAGCCACCGATATCGTCTTAGAATTCCATTATGCATGCATAAATGATCCTCTTAAATTTTATCTAGAACTAAAGTTTTAACTCGATAGAATTCTAATTTTTTCGGGTCACACTTGTTTCTATTCAAACAGACAAACATCAAGATCGTACCGTACCGTGAGCAGGGTTTTTGTGAAGAGAGAAGAGGGTACTCGAAAAACACACAACAAAAAAAAAAAAAAAAAAATAACAACAACACAACGTAGTTAAACATCTAGAAGTTTTGAAGAAGACTGTCTAACACAGAGAGAAGGAAGAATCAGAATTGGAAATAGTGATAAGTTATACTTCTGAATCATTGTATTACAAATTCAAAATTAAGGTTTGTGTCATATCACGCTTCGGCAGGTGATAACGCACCCGCACATAATACAACACTTTATTTTTTTTTTAAATCATTTTTAAATGAACAACAATTTGATTCTTGATTTGACGGTTCGATTAACACAAGCACTAGATCAAAATTATGATGTAAGTAAATGAAAAAACAAAAAATGATGATAGATTTCAAGAACGAAAATATTAATTTGGGCGTTTTTAGGTCGTTAACATGGATACGGTTCTTGCAGTCATATCAGCGCTCGAAGGAGCAACGATTACAAAAGAGCAATTGGAAACCACCAGACTTGCGAAGCATATCAACCAGTTGCGACGTCGCAACAAGAGCAATATCCTTGCGATACGAGCGAAAAATTTGCTTAAAAAATGGAGGGAAATGGTCGGAATTACATCCCAGATACAATCCGATGTTGCATCTACCACACAACAAGTGTCGCATTCACAACAGCAAGCGCCTAAGCCCCCGTTGTCGAGTACATCGCAACCGGCATCGCCATACACTCAATTGTTAGGTGAAAATCTTGATAATTCATTATCTTCAATTGGTGGCGGAATCGAGTTTAGCAGAACTGCAACGAGTGGCGTTAGTAATACAGGAAGTGCCAATTTTACATTTAGCAAAAAATTACCGGCATCAAGTGCCGGCGAAGGTGGAACAATTATAAATAGCCGATCAAACGGAGCCCTTATCGATACACAAACAAGGATAGTCAAATCCTCGAATCGCTGCTCGAGAAGTAATAATTCGCCAAACCTTTCCACAGCCGCAACAAAACTAAAGCATCCGACTAGTTTTAAAAATCTTATTGTGGGTTTCAACGCGAACAACGTTCCGAAGTCAACGTCGAACGCGTCCGGTGTTAGTCCGAAAATGAAACTACCACCAGGTGATGGCGGTGGCGGTGGCGGTGGTGGCGGAAATGGTGGCAGCAACAACAACGGTGATCGGGGAGAACCCAATCCGAAGACAGAGGCCTACATCATCGACGACGATGACAATCAATCGCAGCCGTCGACAACGACGACGACGAGTGTTATTCAGATCGGCGTCTCCCCGCCACGCACACACAAGTCAACCAAACGAAAAGAAAGAGACTCTCCCGAAGTGATCGTGTTCATGGAGCGTTCCAGCAGCCCCTTGGGATTCGGTCACCTGGCCCAAGATCCAGCACGGAACTCACAGGCAAATCGAAATAACAACGTCAACCAAATAGTCACGTCGATAATAGATCTGCACGATTCGAACTCCAATTCAAACTTTATTCACGCTCTGTGTGAGGCGTCAGAGATCAACACTGGCAACAGCGAGCCATTGGGTGTGGTCACCAACAGCAGTAGCAACAAGAAGATGCGAAAGGAGAAGAAGCGTTCGAACGAGGTTTTCCAGCCAGCGATTGACGAGTCATCCCGGATTGCATTTCCCGTCACGGGCATCCCAGAGTACTTGTCTCTCTCGAACAGCTCAATGAGCATCTTCCCATCCCAACAGACAGCCGGATCCGGCGAGGCAGAGCGCTACTCGGCGAACGCGGGCTCCAATGATGACAATCAGCTGCCCAGTTTGTCGAACGAGAAGAACAGCGAAGTGATCGATGGCGATCTGACTTTTGCGGGCAAATTCAAGCAAAGCAACAATTCAGGCGGCATCGAGGTCGGCTCAGGTCTGAATTACTTCTCGAATGGCAAAGAGAATTCGTCTGTCGCATCGAGTTCCGAATTCCCGTGCGGTAACATGAAGGTGGCCATAAACAACTGCCGAGATTCGGTCAGCGCGGGTGGCACAGCTTCGACATCAACGTTTCTTCCATTCAGTCGTAACTCGAACGACAGCACTTCGAACAGCAGAACGTCGCAGTTGGATCTGATCGACGTGGTCAACCAGGATAGTCAGAGTATGATCATGGTGGACGATTTGCGACAACAGCAACAGTCTTCCAATGACAAGTGTAAAGTTCAAAGGGATGTGGAATGTGCGCAAGACACCGCCCAACAAGTGAAGTACATAAAAGAAACTAGTAATAAGTCGAAACAATACTCCAAGGAGCAAACGAAGCCTGTTCCTGCACACAGATCAATCAACGCGTCAAGTAAACCTGCTACACCCACATTAAACTATCCCCAATCAAGTGCAATCACTACGACAACTGTGTCTCCGCCGGTGGCCGAACAGAAGGTGCCAAAGAAGCGCGGCCGAAAGAAAGGCTCTAAGGGCGTCGACTCAGTACTGGCACAGTCGGCTGGACTTAGCTCGCAATTCCTCATGAGTCCTGCTCTGGGCTCCAGTAAAAAAGTCAAGACCACAATGGAACTCCTCGCTGACATCCAGAGCCGCAAGCTCGGCTCGGCGACATCATCACCGACGCTCATGAACTGGCTGGGCACTTCCCGACCTGCTTCGTCTTGTTCAGGTAACTGAGGGACTCCCATAACATTATGAAGGTATTCTTTCTGACCCTAGGTTTCGATTCTAGAGCCATCCCTGCACTCGCCAAGAACTTCAGACGCGTGTTCAACAAATGCGACTGTTTCTACCGCTGCTCGATCCACTCCAGAGAAAAACATATCGAATAATAGTGTGGCAGGTATGTAAAAATATTTTAAGTTAAAAAAAAAAAATTAAATCAATCTTTTTTTTTTTATTTTCTAATAAAAAATTTTTGTGATTAACTAAAAATTTCAGATGAACTGTATGAATCTGATAGTGATACAAATACATCAGAACCTTCGCATGATAGTGTTAAGGTGCCACTTCCAAACGCTTCAATACGAGACGCTCAGTTGAAAACACTTGCGGGCGATGGCGGTGATGCAGCTGTCGCCACCTCAACAATTGAAGAGCAAATCAAAGAACTGATGGCGCAGCTTCCTCCTGTAGATCCTGAGAAAATCGATTGGGATGTAAGCGAAGACATTCCGTGTACCTGTACGCTTCGCGAAGTTCCACCCGCCGTAGTGGTTGATGTCGAACAGACAGTGAAACTTGAAGAACACATAAGCATAGACCCGAAGAACGATGACGATCGGCAGGACGAAGACGAGCCCATCATTTCAGTGAACATTCTTCCGCCAGCTCAACAACACAACAAACTATCACAATCAAAGCTGTGGTCGACGGCAACAGCGCAATCACAGTCAGCCCCAGTATCCGCTGTGACCTCACCAGTTGTGCCTTCTGCGAATCAAAAGCCAATGAAATCAATATTTGACTTGGATTTTGATGAGGACAACGATCCGTTGCATTCGTTTGTAGAGGCTGCTACGAAGACGAAAAAAGCAATGGAAACAACAACGGCAAATGGAAGAATAGTAACAGGAGAGGATGAGAAGCTCCCAAAGCCTGCAGCTACCATTAGCTCCACCACCACCACCACCACCACCACCACCACCACCACTCCTACTCCCACTCCCACTCCCACTCAAGGCAATGACCATTCCGACATTGTTAAAGCCGATCCCGAAGAACAAGAAGCCCCAATGGAGCTTGAACAACCAGAGCCGCCAGTTCAGCAACCGCAGCAACAGCAACAGCAACAACCTGCACCACCACAAACAAGTGGTTTAGACCCAATTGTGCCTCCACCCATGAATTTCCCAACCTACGAAGTTGTTGAAGATCCCGACTGCAAGGCCAAACAGCGTTATGAAGTTCAAACAAATCAAATAACCAAATTTCACATAGACACATTTCACAACTGTTTTATTCCGAATGTGAATGGCAACTGGGACCATTCGACCCCGCAGAACATTGAGGATGATTGTCATCACATGGAGAACGATAGCTTATACGCAAATGTAGTGCCAAAGTATGGCTGTCTTGTCAGAGAGCGTATCCCAAAAGACTTGAGCCACGTTAAATTCACGAAAAACTTCAAACCCAAGAGTACCGATAAGTCTGAAAAACCACCGCAGCCTTTCTTGGGCGTTGCTAATATTCATCGACGTCAGATATTCTGTTTGCATCATCATCGGAGATCCAAGAAAAAGGCTCTACGAAAAAGGAAAAAGCACCACACCAAATCTTCAACCCGTGCGAAAGGTGGACTAAGTAAAAAAATCAAAAAAGAAAAAATTAAAATTAAAAAAGAGAAAAAAATCAAAAAAGAATTATCTCCATCTCCACATCCTCCTCAACCACAACCTCAATCACTGGATGCCACCACAACCACCACAGCCACCACAGTTTCGTCCAACATTCCTGATCAAACAATTACTCTCCCTAAAGTAACCGAAACGGAAAATGATAGTAAAGATAAAGAAATTTATTTAGAAGAAGAAAGGGAAGCTACTTTACCATGTGTTCCTGAGCTAAGTACCATAAGTCTATTCAATTACAATGATGATATATACCAAGAGAAATGTGCTGCAACTGTTCACAACAATATCGATTCGATTCCGACTCCAGAGGAAAACGATTTGCATGCCAGTGTCGTTGAAAAAACCGATGGCGATAAAGATAGTAAACAGGAACACACAGAGAACATGGTCAGGCCAATTATGAACGGAAATGTTCATCACTTAGTGAATAACAATAGTATAGTGCATTGTTCTGATGAAAGTAAAAGTGATATATCAGGCAGTACAAAAATTATGCGAAACAACAATCACAATAATTCGATTATTGGAAATAACCTGGAAGAGAACGAGGCGGCTGTGAGTCGGCGCAGCAGCAGCTGCAGTAATTCAAGTTTAAAACAAAATCAAAAGTCAATAAATCAAAAACTACGCATGCATCTCCTGGAGAGGCGACGACAGAGTCGGCGCCAAAGGCGAAAACGTAAATACCTGCCATCGTACACGGATGTGTTTGACTTCGATGGCGATGAAATAGTCGAGCAGGCCACAGATCCGCCGCTGATCAAGCGAATGAAGTCTGTGAATGATGAGTTTCCAAAGTCGAGACGTCTCACCAACAGTATCACTGATAGCAGCTGTCTGGAAGACGACGGCGACTTGGATTGCTACCATCTACACTCGGAGAATGATCTAATCACCGAGGAGGAACTGGACGATGATTGTGATAAGGACGTCGAGTACGAGGAGATAATGGATGACTACGACGAAGAAGACGGCGACGACGAAGAGGAAGCGGAAGAGAACTACGGTGATTTTCATGAAGTAGTCACAAGAGACATGACTTCGTCGACAACCGGCAACAATCACATAGTGTTAACCATCAAAAAGACCCCGAGCAAAACGAATTCTCCGTCGTCGTCTTCGATGTCCCCGGCTCCGGTGATCAACAAGCTATCTTCGAACGCACAGTCAACAGTGGAAGCTCTCCTCTCGGGTGATAACACAATCGACCTAACTCCCGCTGAATCGGATTATCGAGAAAAGGGAAAAATTGAAATTGAAAAACTCCTGGAACTCTCAGCCGTGAAGACAACCGATCTCATAAACAAAACAGATTTTTTTCTACCTGAACCCACGAGTGTGAACGTGTACAGTTTCCAGATGAAGAAGAATGGTGACAACGATCACGGAGACGACGAAGAGGGTAATGAGGGGAACGAGGAGAACGAACAAGCAAACGAGGATGAGAGGGAGCAATCTGAGAATGCCGAGCAGGAGGACAAAGAAAAATCCGAGAAGAAAGAAACCACAGCAACAGCAACTCCCGTAATAAATCCAAAGGATTTCAAAGAAATAACAAAGTCTGAACTCTCCGAGTCGATTCAACTCACCCAGAGGCATCTGCGGCGATTGGAACTGAAGACGCACCTGAGGCGAGGAATCGAAGAAGCTCAAAAACTCCATCAGCAGTTATTTTTTCCACACGAATTGCACACTTCTATCGGGTCGAAAATCCTAGAAATTAGTAGTGCCACAAGCGACTGCACTGATCCGAGTGACGACGAAACTGAATACGAGACCACTAGCGGTGAGTCGAGCAGCAGCAGCAGCAGCAGCAGTAGTAGCAGCAGCAGTTCGGACAGTGAATGCGAAAACGGGGTGCCTTTGAAGAGGCGCAAAAGAACAAAATTACCTCCGAGGAAGAGAAGAGCCGCGCCCGGTGGAGGAGGTGATCCCTCGTCGTCGTCCTCGTCGTCGTCTGACTCGTCTTCATCGTCATCGGGTTCGTCGTTCGCCTCGTGGACCACAACATCGTCGTCTGATGAAGACGAGAAGAAGGAGAAGAAACCTCCACCGCCTCCACCGGTGGCAGTAAAGGAAGAAAAAGATGAAGCGTCCAAACCCAAGCCCAATGAAGACGAGAAAGAGCTACCTGCTGAAAATAACTATCTCCTGAGGAGTTTCAATCACATCTACGTTTCAACGGAGGAGCGGCGACGTCAGCAGCAGCAACAAAACGCTCAGGCGCGTCGCGAACAAATGCTAAACATAAACAATAGTGGCTACATTACTTTAACTGGGGACGAAGAGGAACAGCCAACAGCGCCACGTACTAATTTCGATATTTACACTAATTATTATAATAATCCGAGTCTTAACATATATTCAACTACATCTAACAACACAAGTAACATAGTTAGTATTAACAATATACTAATGCGCAACACAAACTTGGAAAGTTCAGTAGTGAGACCCCCCGTCGGTACTTCGGTCCAGCCCACAGTTGAGACGGAGGTAGACGTCGAATCAACTGCGGAAGATGAAGCCCCAATAAAAGTAGAAACTGCGGAAGCGTCAGAAACATCAACAGTCGAACAGAATACATCAACAGAAGATACATTAACTGCGTTAACAACGCAACCACCAACAGCAGAGGAATCAACTAATGCCGATAGTAATAATCGTATTAACCCAGATAGTAGTATTGGTAGTGATAATATTAATAAGAATAGTGATGAAAATGCAAGTGAGGAGAATATGGTTGCACAGGAAGAGTATCGCACGGGATTGCGTAAAGTCGACGAGGACGTTGACGATGAAGACGGCAACAATTGTGCCCGAACGCAACAATTCAAAGAGTGGCACGAAGTGTTACAATTACGGTCGTATAATGATGAATTATTAACCGTTCTGCCTTATGTAGTTATCGAATGATAAATGATGAAAATCTTACTGTTACTATTACTATTACAACAACTATATATAAATATATATATAATTGATAATAAATAAATTACATTTTTTTTTGTTTTTCTTTTTTTTTTTTTTTGCTTTATTTAGTGGTATTTTAATTTTAAAAAAATAACACTAAAAATTAGTTGTAACTGTAACATAAAATGAAAACATTTAAAGAAAAAAGCAAAAGGAAAGGAAAACACAAAAATAGCACTAAAAAACAGTCAAACACAAATACAATTTGAATAAATTATTAATTGTTGTTTAATTATACGCATGAAAGCATATTTTGTAATTGATTGTTTTTTTTTTTTAATTTAATTTGTTGAAAGAAAAACTTTTTATTTCTTTCGGTTAAAGTGTTTTTTTTTTTTTTTTTTTTCTTAATCCGATTTCATCTAATCTAAAGAACTGGTAGGCACACTTTTCTTTAAAAAAAATGAATGCTTGATACGTATAAACTTAAACAAACTTTTTTTTTTTTTTTTGAATTTAAATGTTTAGTTAAATTACGTGAATGATTTGCATTGATGTATATATAGAACACCATGTGTTTGAAATAAGCTATATAGTGTAATCAGTTTATTCTATCAACTCAACTGTTTTCGCTTTAAAAAAGCTAAATTGAATAAAAATAAAAACAGGCTCTCCCGTTTGATCGCCACCTTCTCTCTTCTTTGAATCCATCTCAATCAATTAGTGGAGTGAAATTTTTAGAAAGTTTTTTTTTGTAAATTAAGCTCGTGTTAGTGAAGTGTGTGTCGGGACTTAACAGATTTATCAAGATTTTATTTCCTTGCTCACTTTTTTTTTTTTGTTTATTTTTTGCTAAGTTCCGCAAAAAAAACAATGACTGATTCTTAAAAAAAAAAAAAAAAAATGGAGAAATGCACGCATATGTTCAACTTAACTTAAACTTAAATTGTCGCCATAATTCTTAAAAACATCTGTGTACACAGAAAAGGGAAACATTTTCGCGAGCAGAACGGGTTGCAACACACAATATTAAGAAATCAATAAACGAGGCCTTATATTATCGTTGGAGTAATTTATTTTATTCCGTTTTTTTGTTTTGAGTACGAGACAGAAAAGAAAAAAAGAGAAAAATCTTTTTTTTTTGTGTTTTTAAGAATTCAGAACAAGTAAAATTAAAAAAATAATCGCAACCTTATTATCACATGACTAAAAACATAAAAATAAAAAAAAATGTATGTAAGAAATAAAATAACAAAAAATAAAATGGAACAAGATGATATCTAAATTACGTTATAAGGAAAACTAAGCTTAGCATAAAACAAAAATCGTATATATATATATATATCTAGACGTAATGAATTCATAAAATCACTATTAAAATTTAAATAATAATATACAATTTGTATTTATAATTATTTCATAATTTGGAAATAAGTAAACGGATACCCAAAAAATAAAAATAAAAAAGTAAATAAAACTAAACAAGCAAAATTAATTACAATATCAAGCTTTTAATTTTTTTTTTCTCTTTTTTTTTTTGTCAAATTTAATTTTGTAAAGAGTTTTCTTATACACTTTTCATATAAACAATATATACATACAACACATATGCTTGCATATGCATATAAACCATATATATATATAAGCATTGCGTATGCATTTATATATATACATATATAAAAGAATTGCTTAACTCTGTTCAGTTTTGAATATAAATTTACTTAAGTTTTTTTTTTCTTTTTTTTTTTATTAGTGTTGATATGTACGAACAGAAGTATAATTTGTTACATAATTGTTTTTAAAAATTAGTCAGAAACCTAAACATAAGAGAAAAATTAAGGCTCATATGTTTAAATAAAATATGAAACAAATTAGTGTCGTTTTTTTTTTTTTTTTTTTTCATCGTAACGCCACGTGAGTGAAGAAAAAAAAAGACCATTTTCTAATTGTGATAACAATTTTTATTCAGTGTCAACTTCTATATTGTCGTACAACTCTTCAATGCCTGGCAGTTCACGAACCTTTTTCTGGAACTTATCATAAGCCTTCAGTTCGTCCTCGCTCAGCTTGACTGTATGCTGCAAATAGAATAGGGAAACTATCATCAACTGAAAGGAGTCACAAATTATCACAGAGTTTCGCACCTTTGGTATGAACACATGCTCGGAATTTTCAATTAAGTACTTCTTTGCCTTCAGGGCTTGGCTGACAACGTTCAGCTTCACCGGATCGCATATGAACTGAAACAAAACAGACATTAGCCCAAAGTTTCTGGGTGTCCTTTAACACGACTCACGTTCACTGTCCCCTTTGTGTGATCAAGCACTTCGACATCCTCCACTCCGCATTCGATGGCATCTTCTGTGCAAATCTGTTCCAGCTCATCCAGCGACTTGAGCGCGGACTTTCTTTCATCGTCGAGTGTTGCCTCGATGATGCCAGCATCCTCGAACAAATGCTGCCCTTCAACATAAACTGTTCTGATTGGATTGGTGAGTAATGTCCCTATGAAAATCGCTTGAAACTTACCCAGCCTTCCTTAGGACAGAGGCCAGCTCCATCTTCAGTTGCGTGAAGTTCTCGGTATACAAGACACAAATAACAAACACCTTCTGCTGGAATCGCCAATACAAGAAGTGCTTCTTGAGAAGAGCCTTGTTCTGAGTGGATTTTTTAATTGCATTCTGAATGGTTGCTATGGGCATGTTCTTCCGCAGCGCCTCGTCGATAACATTCCGGAGCATTGAATTCAAGGCTGGGTCAGGGGAGCCACCGTCTGTTGAAGATAATCATGCGTAAGTTTTAATCTCTTACATAAGGAAACTGCTCCACCTTGGATGGCCAGCCGAATTTGTCGTGAGTATCTTGTGAAAACTGCCGATTTCTGTCCATCTTTAAGCGCTTTGATGTGGCGAATGTTGGCCCATTTTGAATGGCCGGCGGAAACAATGCTTGAGGTATGTATGTGACTTAAAAATGAATTATTAACACAGACTTTCAGAGAGGCAAACCGCTCTTGCTTGAGAAATAACAGACGCACTTGGCGGCACAACATTTTACAACTTTTCTCCGACAACCATAACCAACAAAATGATTGTGACATTGGCCGAATCAGCTGGTTGAATTCAGAATCATTCCCGGTAAAGTGATTTGTCGTCTTCTCAAGTTGTATTTCTGCTTCACTCAATTTGTGTGAACTGTAGTGCGTTCACAAGTTGTAGAACTTTAGCTGTCTTCGTCTGGCCCCATTTTACTTGCACAAAATGAAGCATGTGTCTTGACACAATCAAGTTGCACACAGTAAATTTAAGAAATCGCTGCTGACTGTGTGAAAACACATGCAAAGATCTAAGCGACTGAGATGGAGCCAAGCTGTGAGGGTAAAATTGTTCATGCTAGAACACACTGTTTTTTAGATATTCGCGTTTTAGTGAGCTTTCGGACATTTGCAGCCGGTTGACTGCTAAGGCGAGGTGCCGTCTCGAAAATTCAGCTGTCCATTTTGTAGAGCGACCTTTAAGCTACAAGGACACGTCAAGTTTTTCATGCTAGGATGCCCCGTTCCGGAGATATGAGCGAAACACGAAAGGGATTTGCCCAAAAATTCCGTTTTTTGGTCCTCCTGTCTCGCCCGTCGCTCTTCAAGCCTCGAAATCTTTGTTTTTCTACAAGATACAACCATCCAGACCATTCTGCATCAAAAGTTTCTCAATTTTCGAAAAAAAATTTTTTGCCCCCAAAAACAGGCAAGGCTAACCCCTTGTGATTTTGGCGAAAAATTGAAAATTTTTTTTTCTCGAAAAATGCTGCCTATTTTGTAGAGCGGGATTTTAGAAAAAAGGAACCGAAAGAATTTTCGCTCTACGACGCCCCGTTCCGGAGATATTGGCAAAAAACGGAAGAGATTTGGGCAAATTTTTTCGCAATTCGGCTGAAAGTATCTCAACTTTGGACTCGAATATCTCGAAGACGAGAGGTCCTGCGAAGAAAATCTTTGTGAGCGATCTTGTAGATCTGAGGAAGATCTGTCGATTGGACATAACGGATTTTGGGAAAATTTCCAAAATCGAGGCGTAATCGGCGTTTTTGAAAAATTTTTTGAAACGAGCCTCGGTTTGGAGGTGTTCCGAGGCTCCGATCGGGAAAATTTTGGTACCAGCTTGTAGAGGAGCGCAAAATCCTTCAGGAAAAAATAAAGACCACGCCGTGGGACACGCTGTTTTTTAGATACTCGCGTTTTAGTGAGTTTTCGGACATTTGCAGCCGGTTGACTGCTAAGGCGAGGCGCCGTCTCGAAAATTCAGCTGTCCATTTTGTAGAGCGACCTTTAAGCTACAAGGACACGTCAAGTTTTTCATGCTAGGATGCCCCGTTCCGGAGATATGAGCGAAACACGAAAGGGATTTGCCCAAAAATTCCGTTTTTTGGTCCTCCTGTCTCGCCCGTCGCTCTTCAAGCCTCGAAATCTTTGTTTTTCTACAAGATACAGCCATCCAGACCATTCTGCATCAAAAGTTTCTCAATTTTCGAAAAAAAATTTTTTGCCCCCAAAAACAGGCAAGGCTAATAACCCCTTGTGATTTTGGCGAAAAATTGAAAATTTTTTTTTCTCGAAAAATGTTGCCTATTTTGTAGAGCGGGATTTTAGAAAAAAGGAACCGAAAGAATTTTCGCTCTACGACGCCCCGTTCCGGAGATATTGGCAAAAAACGGAAGAGATTTGGGCAATTTTTTTCGCAATTCGGCTGAAAGTATCTCAACTTTGGACTCGAATATCTCGAAGATGAGAGGTGCTGCGAAAAAAATCTTTGGGACCGATCTTGTAGATCTGAGGAAGATCTGTCGATTGGACATAACGGATTTTAAAAAAATTTCCAAAATCGAGGCGTAATCGGCGTTTTTGAAAAATTTTTTGAAACGAGCCTCGTTTTGGAGGTGTTCCGAGGCTCCGATCGGGAAAGTTTTGGTACCAGCTTGTAGAGGAGCGCTAAATCCTTCAGGAAAAAACAAAGACCACACCGTAGGACACGCTGTTTTTTAGATACTCGCGTTTTAGTGAGTTTTCGGACATTTGCAGCCGGTTGACTGCTAAGGCGAGGTGCCGTCTCGAAAATTCAGGTGTCCATTTTGTAGAGCGACCTTTAAGCTACAAGGACACGGCAAGTTTTCTGTCCTGCGATGCCCCGTTCCGGAGATATGAGCGAAACACGAAAGGGATTTGCCCAAAAATTCCGTTTTTTGGTCCTCCTGTCTCGCCCGTCGCTCTTCAAGCCTCGAAATCTTTGTTTTTCTACAAGATACAACCATCCAGACCATTCTGCATCAAAAGTTTCTCAATTTTCGAAAAAAAATTTTTTGCCCCCAAAAACAGGCAAGGCTAACCCCTTGTGATTTTGGCGAAAAATTGAAAATTTTTTTTTCTCGAAAAATGCTGCCTATTTTGTAGAGCGGGATTTTAGAAAAAAGGAACCGAAAGAATTTTCGCTCTACGACGCCCCGTTCCGGAGATATTGGCAAAAAACGGAAGAGATTTGGGCAAATTTTTTTCGGAATTCGGCTGAAAGTATCTCAACTTTGGACTGGAATATCTCGAAGACGAGAGGTCCTGCGAAGAAAATCTTTGTGAGCGATCTTGTAGATCTGAGGAAGATCTGTCGATTGGACATAACGGATTTTGGGAAAATTTCGAAAATCGAGGCGTAATCGGCGTTTTTGAAAATTTTTTTGAAACGAGCCTCGTTTTGGAGGTGTTCCGAGGCTCCGATCGGGGAAATTTTGGTACCAGCTTGTAGAGGAGCGCTAAATCCTTCAGGAAAAAATAAAGACCACGCCGTGGGACACGCTGTTTTTTAGATACTCGCGTTTTAGTGAGTTTTCGGACATTTGCAGCCGGTTGACTGCTAAGGCGAGGTGCCGTCTCGAAAATTCAGGTGTCCATTTTGTAGAGCGACCTTTAAGCTACAAGGACACGGCAAGTTTTCTGTCCTGCGATGCCCCGTTCCGGAGATATGAGCGAAACACGAAACGGATTTGCCCAAAAATTCCGTTTTTTGGTCCTCCTGTCTCGCCCGTCGCCCTTCAAGCCTCGAAATCTTTGTTTTTCTACAAGATACAGCCATCCAGACCATTCTGCATCAAAAGTTTCTCAATTTTCGAAAAAAAATTTTTTGCCCCCAAAAACAGGCAAGGCTAATAACCCCTTGTGATTTTGGCGAAAAATTGAAAAAATTTTTTTCTCGAAAAATGTTGCCTATTTTGTAGAGCGGGATTTTAGAAAAAAGGAACCGAAAGAATTTTCGTTCTACGACGCCCCGTTCCGGAGATATTGGCAAAAAACGGAAGAGATTTGGGCAAATTTTTTTCGGAATTCGGCTGAAAGTATCTCAACTTTGGACTGGAATATCTCGAAGACGAGAGGTCCTGCGAAGAAAATCTTTGTGAGCGATCTTGTAGATCTGAGGAAGATCTGTCGATTGGACATAACGGATTTTGGGAAAATTTCCAAAATCGAGGCGTAATCGGCGTTTTTGAAAAATTTTTTGAAACGAGCCTCGTTTTGGAGGTGTTCCGAGGCTCCGATCGGGGAAGTTTTGGTACCAGCTTGTAGAGGAGCGCTAAATCCTTCAGGAAAAAATAAAGACCACGCCGTAGGACACGCTGTTTTTTAGATACTCGCGTTTTAGTGAGTTTTCGGACATTTGCAGCCGGTTGACTGCTAAGGCGAGGTGCCGTCTCGAAAATTCAGGTGTCCATTTTGTAGAGCGACCTTTAAGCTACAAGGACACGGCAAGTTTTCTGTCCTGCGATGCCCCGTTCCGGAGATATGAGCGAAACACGAAAGGGATTTGCCCAAAAATTCCGTTTTTTGGTCCTCCTGTCTCGCCCGTCGCTCTTCAAGCCTCGAAATCTTTGTTTTTCTACAAGATACAGCCATCCAGACCATTCTGCATCAAAAGTTTCTCAATTTTCGAAAAAAAAATTTTTGCCCCCAAAAACAGGCAAGGCTAACCCCTTGTGATTTTGGCGAAAAATTGAAAATTTTTTTTTCTCGAAAAATGCTGCCTATTTTGTAGAGCGGGATTTTAGAAAAAAGGAACCGAAAGAATTTTCGCTCTACGACGCCCCGTTCCGGAGATATTGGCAAAAAACGGAAGAGATTTGGGCAAATTTTTTTCGGAATTCGGCTGAAAGTATCTCAACTTTGGACTGGAATATCTCGAAGACGAGAGGTCCTGCGAAGAAAATCTTTGTGAGCGATCTTGTAGATCTGAGGAAGATCCGTCGATTGGACATAACGGATTTTGGGAAAATTTCCAAAATCGAGGCGTAATCGGCGTTTTTGAAAAATTTTTTGAAACGAGCCTCGTTTTGGAGGTGTTCCGAGGCTCCGATCGGGGAAGTTTTGGTACCAGCTTGTAGAGGAGCGCTAAATCCTTCAGGAAAAAATAAAGACCACGCCGTAGGACACGCTGTTTTTTAGATACTCGCGTTTTAGTGAGTTTTCGGACATTTGCAGCCGGTTGACTGCTAAGGCGAGGTGCCGTCTCGAAAATTCAGGTGTCCATTTTGTAGAGCGACCTTTAAGCTACAAGGACACGGCAAGTTTTCTGTCCTGCGATGCCCCGTTCCGGAGATATGAGCGAAACACGAAAGGGATTTGCCCAAAAATTCCGTTTTTTGGTCCTCCTGTCTCGCCCGTCGCTCTTCAAGCCTCGAAATCTTTGTTTTTCTACAAGATACAACCATCCAGACCATTCTGCATCAAAAGTTTCTCAATTTTCGAAAAAAAATTTTTTGCCCCCAAAAACAGGCAAGGCTAACCCCTTGTGATTTTGGCGAAAAATTGAAAATTTTTTTTTCTCGAAAAATGTTGCCTATTTTGTAGAGCGGGATTTTAGAAAAAAGGAACCGAAAGAATTTTCGCTCTACGACGCCCCGTTCCGGAGATATTGGCAAAAAACGGAAGAGATTTGGGCAAATTTTTTCGCAATTCGGCTGAAAGTATCTCAACTTTGGACTCGAATATCTCGAAGACGAGAGGTCCTGCGAAGAAAATCTTTGTGAGCGATCTTGTAGATCTGAGGAAGATCTGTCGATTGGACATAACGGATTTTGGGAAAATTTCCAAAATCGAGGCGTAATCGGCGTTTTTGAAAAATTTTTTGAAACGAGCCTCGGTTTGGAGGTGTTCCGAGGCTCCGATCGGGAAAATTTTGGTACCAGCTTGTAGAGGAGCGCAAAATCCTTCAGGAAAAAATAAAGACCACGCCGTGGGACACGCTGTTTTTTAGATACTCGCGTTTTAGTGAGTTTTCGGACATTTGCAGCCGGTTGACTGCTAAGGCGAGGCGCCGTCTCGAAAATTCAGCTGTCCATTTTGTAGAGCGACCTTTAAGCTACAAGGACACGTCAAGTTTTTCATGCTAGGATGCCCCGTTCCGGAGATATGAGCGAAACACGAAAGGGATTTGCCCAAAAATTCCGTTTTTTGGTCCTCCTGTCTCGCCCGTCGCTCTTCAAGCCTCGAAATCTTTGTTTTTCTACAAGATACAGCCATCCAGACCATTCTGCATCAAAAGTTTCTCAATTTTCGAAAAAAAATTTTTTGCCCCCAAAAACAGGCAAGGCTAATAACCCCTTGTGATTTTGGCGAAAAATTGAAAATTTTTTTTTCTCGAAAAATGTTGCCTATTTTGTAGAGCGGGATTTTAGAAAAAAGGAACCGAAAGAATTTTCGCTCTACGACGCCCCGTTCCGGAGATATTGGCAAAAAACGGAAGAGATTTGGGCAAATTTTTTTCGGAATTCGGCTGAAAGTATCTCAACTTTGGACTGGAATATCTCGAAGACGAGAGGTCCTGCGAAGAAAATCTTTGTGAGCGATCTTGTAGATCTGAGGAAGATCCGTCGATTGGACATAACGGATTTTGGGAAAATTTCCAAAATCGAGGCGTAATCGGCGTTTTTGAAAAATTTTTTGAAACGAGCCTCGTTTTGGAGGTGTTCCGAGGCTCCGATCGGGGAAGTTTTGGTACCAGCTTGTAGAGGAGCGCTAAATCCTTCAGGAAAAAATAAAGACCACGCCGTAGGACACGCTGTTTTTTAGATACTCGCGTTTTAGTGAGTTTTCGGACATTTGCAGCCGGTTGACTGCTAAGGCGAGGTGCCGTCTCGAAAATTCAGGTGTCCATTTTGTAGAGCGACCTTTAAGCTACAAGGACACGGCAAGTTTTCTGTCCTGCGATGCCCCGTTCCGGAGATATGAGCGAAACACGAAAGGGATTTGCCCAAAAATTCCGTTTTTTGGTCCTCCTGTCTCGCCCGTCGCTCTTCAAGCCTCGAAATCTTTGTTTTTCTACAAGATACAACCATCCAGACCATTCTGCATCAAAAGTTTCTCAATTTTCGAAAAAAAATTTTTTGCCCCCAAAAACAGGCAAGGCTAACCCCTTGTGATTTTGGCGAAAAATTGAAAATTTTTTTTTCTCGAAAAATGCTGCCTATTTTGTAGAGCGGGATTTTAGAAAAAAGGAACCGAAAGAATTTTCGCTCTACGACGCCCCGTTCCGGAGATATTGGCAAAAAACGGAAGAGATTTGGGCAAATTTTTTTCGGAATTCGGCTGAAAGTATCTCAACTTTGGACTGGAATATCTCGAAGACGAGAGGTCCTGCGAAGAAAATCTTTGTGAGCGATCTTGTAGATCTGAGGAAGATCTGTCGATTGGACATAACGGATTTTGGGAAAATTTCGAAAATCGAGGCGTAATCGGCGTTTTTGAAAATTTTTTTGAAACGAGCCTCGTTTTGGAGGTGTTCCGAGGCTCCGATCGGGGAAATTTTGGTACCAGCTTGTAGAGGAGCGCTAAATCCTTCAGGAAAAAATAAAGACCACGCCGTGGGACACGCTGTTTTTTAGATACTCGCGTTTTAGTGAGTTTTCGGACATTTGCAGCCGGTTGACTGCTAAGGCGAGGCGCCGTCTCGAAAATTCAGCTGTCCATTTTGTAGAGCGACCTTTAAGCTACAAGGACACGTCAAGTTTTTCATGCTAGGATGCCCCGTTCCGGAGATATGAGCGAAACACGAAAGGGATTTGCCCAAAAATTCCGTTTTTTGGTCCTCCTGTCTCGCCCGTCGCTCTTCAAGCCTCGAAATCTTTGTTTTTCTACAAGATACAACCATCCAGACCATTCTGCATCAAAAGTTTCTCAATTTTCGAAAAAAAATTTTTTGCCCCCAAAAACAGGCAAGGCTAACCCCTTGTGATTTTGGCGAAAAATTGAAAATTTTTTTTTCTCGAAAAATGCTGCCTATTTTGTAGAGCGGGATTTTAGAAAAAAGGAACCGAAAGAATTTTCGCTCTACGACGCCCCGTTCCGGAGATATTGGCAAAAAACGGAAGAGATTTGGGCAAATTTTTTCGCAATTCGGCTGAAAGTATCTCAACTTTGGACTCGAATATCTCGAAGACGAGAGGTCCTGCGAAGAAAATCTTTGTGAGCGATCTTGTAGATCTGAGGAAGATCTGTCGATTGGACATAACGGATTTTGGGAAAATTTCCAAAATCGAGGCGTAATCGGCGTTTTTGAAAAATTTTTTGAAACGAGCCTCGGTTTGGAGGTGTTCCGAGGCTCCGATCGGGAAAATTTTGGTACCAGCTTGTAGAGGAGCGCAAAATCCTTCAGGAAAAAATAAAGACCACGCCGTGGGACACGCTGTTTTTTAGATACTCGCGTTTTAGTGAGTTTTCGGACATTTGCAGCCGGTTGACTGCTAAGGCGAGGCGCCGTCTCGAAAATTCAGCTGTCCATTTTGTAGAGCGACCTTTAAGCTACAAGGACACGTCAAGTTTTTCATGCTAGGATGCCCCGTTCCGGAGATATGAGCGAAACACGAAAGGGATTTGCCCAAAAATTCCGTTTTTTGGTCCTCCTGTCTCGCCCGTCGCTCTTCAAGCCTCGAAATCTTTGTTTTTCTACAAGATACAACCATCCAGACCATTCTGCATCAAAAGTTTCTCAATTTTCGAAAAAAAATTTTTTGCCCCCAAAAACAGGCAAGGCTAACCCCTTGTGATTTTGGCGAAAAATTGAAAATTTTTTTTTCTCGAAAAATGCTGCCTATTTTGTAGAGCGGGATTTTAGAAAAAAGGAACCGAAAGAATTTTCGTTCTACGACGCCCCGTTCCGGAGATATTGGCAAAAAACGGAAGAGATTTGGGCAAATTTTTTTCGGAATTCGGCTGAAAGTATCTCAACTTTGGACTGGAATATCTCGAAGACGAGAGGTCCTGCGAAGAAAATCTTTGTGAGCGATCTTGTAGATCTGAGGAAGATCTGTCGATTGGACATAACGGATTTTGGGAAAATTTCCAAAATCGAGGCGTAATCGGCGTTTTTGAAAAATTTTTTGAAACGAGCCTCGTTTTGGAGGTGTTCCGAGGCTCCGATCGGGAAAATTTTGGTACCAGCTTGTAGAGGAGCGCAAAATCCTTCAGAAAAAAATAAAGACCACGCCGTAGGACACGCTGTTTTTTAGATACTCGCGTTTTAGTGAGTTTTCGGACATTTGCAGCCGGTTGACTGCTAAGGCGAGGCGCCGTCTCGAAAATTCAGCTGTCCATTTTGTAGAGCGACCTTTAAGCTACAAGGACACGGCAAGTTTTCTGTCCTGCGATGCCCCGTTCCGGAGATATGAGCGAAACACGAAAGGGATTTGCCCAAAAATTCCGTTTTTTGGTCCTCCTGTCTCGCCCGTCGCTCTTCAAGCCTCGAAATCTTTGTTTTTCTACAAGATACAACCATCCAGACCATTCTGCATCAAAAGTTTCTCAATTTTCGAAAAAAAATTTTTTGCCCCCAAAAACAGGCAAGGCCCCCTTGTGATTTTGGCGAAAAATTGAAAATTTTTTTTTCTCGAAAAATGCTGCTTTTTTTGTAGAGCGGGATTTTAGAAAAAAGGAACCGAAAGAATTTTCGTTCTACGACGCCCCGTTCCGGAGATATTGGCAAAAAACGGAAGAGATTTGGGCAAATTTTTTTCGGAATTCGGCTGCAAATATCTCAAAATTCACTCTATTCTCTAATTTTCCCTGAAGGCCTTAATGCTCCTCTACAAGCTGGTACAGAAATTTCCTTTTAACGGGCGGAATCTATTGACGCCGTGAACGCATTCCCATTAGAATTCTTCAAAAGAGAGCGCAGGTGCACGATTTGTCAGATACATTAAGAAGTGCTGTCATATAAATTTGTTCTTTACACTGGCAAAACGCTGAAGTATAAATAATATTCTCATTAGGAAATAGAATAATTCTTTTCCAAATTAAAAAAACAACAACTCCACAAATCAAAATGATACGAAGCAATGTCAAAATAGTAATTTTTTATTTCTCACAAAATCGCTTTAACTAAACAAACAAATGTGGCTTCATATCCATTTCCCATTCCAATAATAAATCTTTACTGACGTAAATTTATTTTAATTTGACACTCATTATTTTTCAAAAAAAAAAAAAAAAAAGATTGCAATAATACTTCATACATTCGCCACTACTAATTTTGTAGCAATCTCAATTTTCTCAAATAAAGCGTCGAAAGCGTGATATTTTCAGAGGGAGAAAATGGCTTTGAATGGATTCCTGGAGTTCTTCCAAAAGGGAAAGGTTGTTGTGAGCTGGAAAAAAATAAATAAAATAAAATGGTTTTTTAGTTTTTTCTTTTTTTAAATAGACATTCAGACCGAAGAAACGTTTCACCACCGGCACCATTCGGTATTCCCTGCACAAACAAGCACAGGCGAGTCTTCAGTCCGGCATAAATTTACGACAAGTTGTTCGCCTACCGGAAGGGGAGAACATGAACGATTGGCTTGCAGTGCATGGTAGAAAAATGGCCATTTGTCTTTTGATTTGTTAATGCAGTTCGTCTTTTATTTTCCTGCAGTTGTGGACTTTTTCAATCGAATCAACTTGATCTACGGGACAGTGTCAGAATACTGCAACGAAACAACATGCCCTGTGATGTCCGGCGGATCGCGATACGAGTACCTCTGGGCCGATGGTGAAAAGTAAGCTTGAGAGAACTTTTTTTTACCACTAATCATTTTTGTCAGCTTTAAGAAGCCAACACATCTACCGGCGCCCAGGTACGTTGAACTCCTCATGGACTGGATCGAATCTCAAATCAACAACGAGGCAGTGTTTCCCGTCTCAACCGATGTACCATTCCCAAAGACATTCACGTCGCTCTGCCGGAAAATCCTAACACGATTGTTTCGAGTTTTCGTACATGTATATATTCATCATTTCGATCGCATCGTCAGTATTGGGGCGGTAAGTTGTTTCTGTTTCTTCTACATCTGTTTCTTGGTAATATATCAACTTACTTTCCCCAGGAAGCCCATGTGAACACATGTTACAAACACTTTTACTACTTCGTCCAAGAATTTGATTTAATTTCAAGCAAAGAACTCGAACCCCTGCTGGAGATGACTTCGAAAATTTGCAAAGATACTTAAAACACAACTCATTCATGGCCAAAAAAAAAAAAAAAACACAAAACAGAAAATTGCATTAGTTTGTATTTTATAAGACACTCAAAAGATAAAAACGTGTTTTTTTTGATTTGTTGTATTGTAAAAGGCTTTATATTTTGTATAAATCATTTCAACCTTTTTCAGTAAATGCATTCACTTTTATTTTTTATTCGTTTGCATGTACCTACTTATGATTTGTCGGTAAAGCTTTTGTTTGTGTGATTGTTTAGCAATTTCATAACTCCCGTCGCGGTGTACTGATGTCCCGGTCGTGGAAAGGCTGGAGGTTTTAACGTGTGTATATTTACATACATGCGTCTCATATTTACAAACATGTGTCATATTCTATATCCTAAGTGGAATTTGGTTTTCCTTTTCTTCTGTAATGTAGATCTTTTTCTTTAAAAAATAACATTTCAATCAAATTAGCTTAAAAAAAATACTAAGAATTGGTTTGTGGTGTTCTTATTCTACAGCCGAGCCCGTGATCGTGCCCTTGCCTTTTTATTCGCCGTTTTATTTTTGTTTTTTGCTTTTACCACCGTAGCTCCATTGCGACAGTTGTGTGGAATGACCTGCGCAACTTTTTTCTATGCTAAAATAACCTCTTCTCGTACGAAAAGAGCCCGTGGACATTGCCCTCGACTTGCGCGGAATGCGTGCGTTTCATAAAACGTAGTTCGCCATTGTAAATCATTTTCCTGTGGAAAAAAAACACGTGTTTATACAAAATCTTGACTATAAATTATTAGGTTTACAAGTTTACTGACGGATCATAAAATTCAGTGTTAAGAAATGCCTATCAATGTTTGGAAGACTTTTTCAACTTACCGCAGCTCAGCAATTGAATTGGCTCCGATATCCTGACAACTGTGCTGAAGTCCACACTCCAAGTACGGCAGGTACCTCAACACAGATCCCTTGTCAACGATGCTACCGCTCACGCCCTGCGCCACCTTCAGCTTGTCCATCTCGTTGTGATAATACCGTGACATTGCTGCGCCCTTGGCATCGCGTCTCTCCATCGCCTCGAGACTTCCCATGCCGCGGTATTTCTTCAAACGAACGCCATCTGAAAAGAAGTACTCGCCTGGAGCCTCGGACGTTCCGGCAAGCAGTGAGCCCATCATCACTGCGGACGCGCCCAACGACAAGGCTTTGACTATGTGACCGATCGATTGAATCCCACCGTCGGCTATTACAGGAACTCCAAACTGCTTGGCGTACGTCGAGACCTGGTAGACTGCGGTGGCTTGAGGACAACCGCAGGCCATCACCTCCTGTGTGATGCAGATCGATCCACTGCCCATGCCCACGCGGAGGCCATCTACTCCAGCGTCGATGAGATTCTTCGCTTGGGCACGTGTTACAACTGCAAAGAAAAAACAAAAAAAAAAAAAAAAAAACATATTAGAATATTTTATTATTTCTGCTCCTCTGTACTAACCATTTCCACCGATGACTTGCAGATCGGGGTACGTCTCCTTGATGTACTTGATCATGTTTATCTGGTAGATGGAGTTCCCCTGGGAGGAGTCCAGCACAATCACATCGACTCCAGCAGCAACCAACAACTTCAGGCGATCCTTGTCCTCTGGCCTTGTCCCAATTGCTGCGCCCACAAGCAGCTGCTTGTTGCTGTCCTTCGAGGCATTCGGGTAACTGCGTGCCTTCTTCAAATCTGTGCGCGCAATCAACGCCACCAGCTCGCCATTCTCGTTCACAATCGGTAGCTTGCCCTTCTTACTCTTCTCCAATATCGCGTTCGCCGTATGCAAGGTGATCCCATTCGGTGCGGTTATCAAGTCGGTGGTCATAATCGTGCCGAGCTTCAACTGTGGCTGATCTTCGCGAAAATCAATATCACGAGACGTTACAATTCCCAAGAGACGACCGCCCAGTTTGCCATTTAATGTAATCGGATAGCCGGTAAAGCCGTTCTTACGCCTCGCCTCCAGCACATCACCGACCGTATTCTCTGGCGACATCACAGACGGATCACGAATGAAGCCGTGTTTGTACTTCTTAACTTTTTGTACTTCGTTCGCTTGGTACTCGGGTGTGCAGTTGTTGTGAAGGATACCAATACCTCCACATAGCTGGAACACGTTTTACATGAATTCACAGAAAGAACTTGAAATGAATATTTAACTTACAGCCATTGCAATTGCCATATCCGATTCCGTAACCGTATCCATAGGTGATGAGACCAGGGGTGCCTTGAGAACAATCAGTTTTGTAAGTCGTGATGAAAGATCAACCGATTCGGCGGCGAAATCAATGTAACCCGGCAAAATGAGAAAATCACTAAATTCGCGGGGAGGAAAGGCAAAAATATATTTAATTATAATAATTAAATTGACCTCAGCACACTCTTACTTGTAAGTAAGACCTTCACTTTGGGAAAACAATGTCTCACATGACAGGCCATCCTTAAGATCTTCCTTAGGACCATCGGCGGTGTTCACCATATTTTCGGCCATAATTCTTCAATGAAATTATTCGACAAAAGTTTCTTTTCTTTTATCACCAACTGCTACAACACACGTTTTTTCTCCTTTATATTCGATTTATGGGAAAGATAGAGTTCTTCTTTTTTTTTATTACAAAATGTCATCAGCGGTTGGACGCGCGTGTCTGTTGACTGCGAAATCCGCGTGGCAATAAGTAGTACAAATTTTTACTCTCAATTTTATTTCAGCGAAGAGAAGATATCGTGCCGCAACGTAAGGGAAGTTAGCCGCAGTTTGTTTTACCCTGTTGCTGTCGGGTGTTTTCCCGTCTCTGATGGCAGCATTGCCATCTGAAGTGGAAATTCACAAGAAACATGCGTTGTAAGTTTTACGGAATTCTTGAGAAATTCACGGGAAAAAACTGATATATAGCCACGTGTTCGAAAAACACACATGGAGGAAATAAATGAACAATGACTGACTTATCAGCAAAATTTTGAACACATGTTTTAGCAAGAATGCTGACAAGGTTCATACGGCCATGTTTTTATTTTACTCACGAAATTCATTTAAAATTATTTCAATTTCATCCTTTGGATGTCCTTGCTTTCTGTTGTTGTTCGTTCCAATTGCCCCTCTTCAAATTCACACACATTCAGATATTCATCGATTTAAAATAAAAAGCTACTGAATGTGGGTAATACATCAAATACGAGGGAACGAGGGTCAAGCAGAAGTAGCAACAGCAAGAAGTACAACAACTTTTCCCTTCTATTCTTTGTTGTAAAAACAAAACAACACGAAAAATTAGTGAATTACTTCTGTTCGTTGGGGGCGGGTGGGTCATGTTGAAGCTTTTGTTGTTCTCGTCATATTTTCCACTGAAAAAACAACTTGTACTCTGTCGTTTTGATTCTGTTTTGATTTTCTTGATTTTTATTCCAATATTTGTTCCACCTTGACTTGGACTTTCACAAAAAATAAAAGAAATAAATGTTTTTGATTTTCAAGTGCAAATAAAAGCAAAGTTTGATTTTCTTTTCCGAACACTTACTTTTCAAATTCACACACAACAATGTCTTCTGTATTTCACTAAAAAATTTTTCAAGGTGAGTTAGAAATATTTGTTTCCATGTTTTTTTTCACAATTATTAGGAAAAAAGATTCCAGCCTTTTCGCCGGATGCACTACTATTTATCATGTGCAGGGGAATTCGGTACATGCATGTGAGGAAAATGCAAAAAAAAAAAATTCTTTCGTGGTTATGTCTTGAGTTAATTTTGTTAGTTTTTTTTAGTTGTTTCCCCCTAAACACATACACTTCCTTCAATCAATTTTTTGATGATGACCTCTAATAGTTTTTTTCTCGTGTAAGTTAAATCAAAAACGAAGTTAATCTAATCCGAAGAAATAAAACGAGGGGAAAAACCTATGAATTCCATGTGCATATAAATCTCAAGTACATAACGAGTGAATATATTCGCGAATGTAGTTATGTACTTTTTTTCTTTGTGAACCTTCGTTCCTACCTGCATCCCGTCATGACGAACGATAAATTCAGCAAGAATATGAATTTACTTGGGATTTCCTTTAGGGGAACCTTTGCTAACCCACAGTTTTTCAGTGCATTATGTGCCGTGGCAGGGAAATGATCCATCCAACGTACAGGGTTAGTATTTGAATTGATTTTTGTTTTCTTGTAGAAAATATGTGCAAGTCTTTGAAGTTTTCTGGTAAAATTCTAAAAACATAGAACTGGAGAACTTCATTGCTTCACATTTAAATTGTGGCCGCATTAGTTTGATTAGACTTTGTTTTTTTTAATTTCTTAGTGTTAAGAAAAATCGATTTTTTTTTTTGTGAAAGAAATATACGACGCATATATCCCGGTGAGGACTTTATCATGAAAAACGTAGTTTCTTTCATGACTGGCGTTATCTTTTATTTATCTATATCTCAATTGGCGAGGGTTATGTTGTCAATAAAAATTTAAGAACTCATGAACTCGCCTCAAACGTTCCGACGATAAGCGCAATACAAACTAAACAAAAAAAAGTTAATAGATTTGTGAGTTCTATAAAGATAAAGAAATTACTTTGTCTTTCTGGTTATCACAGCAAGGTTATTAAAACAAACACGAGCACCTTTGAAAACACGACAAATGTTACGTCCTCACCTTGAACTCAATGAATGAAATACATTCATAATTAATTAAACAAAAAGAAAAAGTTTACTTCCAGTAAGAATATTTTGTTTTGGGATGCAGTTCACACGACATAGTTAATTTTTATTTCAACTGAATTTGTATTAAGTACCGTGCGTACGTGAAATATGCATAACAACAAAAAAAAAAAAAAAAAAAACCAAGGTCAAGTTCGGCCAGGTTAACGATTGTAAGCCGCATAAAAAATACAAAAAAAACATTTGTATTGATATAACTACTTGACCACTGAAGCTTTTAAAGTTGATCATCGGCTTCAGATGAAGTAAAACTTGTTTTTTTTTTTTTTGTTTCCTCCTCGCGTACGAAGTTCAGTGAAATAACAACTTTATAAACTAGTATCAGCTGAACGTTCGTGCCGATCCATAGAAGTTTGTAAGAGTTCGTTGCAAGTTGAATCTTTAAGAGGTATTTATTGAAAAGAATTATTATTTTCAATTTGGATTCAGTTTAATCATTCACCATAAAGTTATTTAATTTTTTTTTTATCCGATTTTTTTTTGGGGGGAAAACACTCACCAATTATGGGAGAAAGATAATCAAATCGGATGGCCAAAATACACACGATCTTTGGTAGTCTCATTTACATGATAATGTGGGTTTTTTTTAGCAAAACATTTATGAGTGACTTATTTATACACAGATTGCCAATTTTTGTAAAATCATCAATTTTGATTGAAGATTGTGTTGTGAAGTGTTGATAAGTTTTATGTTGCACTTGTTACTTGCAAAACCGGAATTGCAATTGAAACGAAAATGCCTTTAATACACTTGTATTATCTTCTTACGTATGTTTTACGTCCTATCGAAAGCTTTTAATAAAAGATTTTGAGTCACAAGACACTAGATAACAACAATTTAGAAATTACACAAGTACAAGGTTCTTTTACTCGAACCTCACAGTACCACGTTAAGTTTTTTATTCGATTTGAATGGAATCGCACATAATTCTTTTTCATAACTGACCTCTGGTTACGACCACATTGATTTTCTTATTCAATTTAAAGGAAGAATTCTTCCGTCTTTGCAAAAGTTAATCTGTGGATTGATTATTATTTAAACAACAAAAAACTTAGACCGAAAATTTCACACATTTCACAATTTCTTTTTAAGACCGGATTTAGGCCAAAATGCACCAACAGGAAACTGAAATTCTTCTTAACACGTTTCTTATGAAGAAGAAACGATACCGGGTCTTGTTAAATTTCGACACAATTATTTGGGAGATAGAAAACAATACGAAACAAAATGGTATGTGAAAAGAGAATCGGAAAAATGGAGACCATCTGATCTCACACAACTCCCTTGTTTCAGATAAAACAATAATTCCTGTAAGTGATATAATTGCAATACAGCAGTCTGAAAATCGCCAAACTCCCGAACACAATGTGAATGAACGACCTACATCTCCTCTGACTAGTGCTCCTCCTGTGGCGAGTTTGACAGAGAAACGGACAAAGCAATTCCTTAGGATTCACTATGCCAAGCGTGTGATAAAATCCGCCGAAGACTGTAACCGATGGCGGAAACAAACTATCGTGATGTACAATTCTGATGCGCGTGTTGTCACCCAGTGGCACAGCGCCTTGCAGAAAATTCTAAAAAAACAAAATCGACTGCAAAATGTCCTAGTGTTTATCAATCCCTTTGGTGGTCAAAAGCGGGGCCTTGTGACGTATGAGAAGTATTGCAAGCCTATATTTCAGCTAGCCAACATTGACGCCAGTTGCATAATATCTCAGAGAGCCAATCAAATTCACGACATTATGATGACACATAATTTAGATCAGTATGATGCGGTTTGCTGTGTTGGGGGGGATGGCACATTTGCCGAAGTCGTGAATGGCCTTATCTTCCGGACAATGAAAGACCTAGAGCTAGATGCCCTGAAGCCGAAGTTTATCCCAAAGCCGAAAATTCCAGTGGGAGTTATACCGGCTGGGAGCACAGATACAGTGGCTTACAGCTTGCACGGCACACATGACGTGGTGACGGCAGCCATCCACATGGTACTGGGACAAAAGAGGGGCCTGGACATTTGCAGTGTCGAGAATGTGAACGGCCTCGTTCGATTTTGTGCCAGTGTCATGTCGTACGGATACTTGGGAGACGTGGCACTGCACAGCGAAAAATATCGTTGGATGGGAACAAAACGCTACGAGTACGCGGGTAAGTAAATTTTTTTCTTTTTTATTTTTTTAAGAGTTTGTCATTGAGTTATGCAGAAAACTAATCCACATAGACTGCAAAACGAATGACAATGAAGTAGAATTGTAGTGAAAAATATTTTTTTTTTTTTTTTTTATAAAATTCCATCCTATTAGGATTCAAAAAATTTCTTATGAACACCGCCTATCCCGCTGAAGTTCGAATACTTCTATCAAATTCAGAAGTTGAAAACCCCTCGAAGGTAGAAAGCGATATGAACGACCATTCAGTAGTTAGTAGTAGCCAAGAGCTAACCGATAAAAAATGCTTTGTTAATTGCCACCGCTGTTTAAGCTCAAGTTTCCTCGCTAACGAGGTGTACAAAGTACAAGACCGCTGTTACCAAGAAGACGACGATGAAAACACAAGCGCTACTTCTTCGATCTCGCCACGAGCATCAAATTTTCAACTCGCTACCGAGGATGTAACCTCAAAAGAAAATACAACGAAAAATACAAGTGATACCTGTGATAGCCTCTTTCAAAAATCTGATTCCAATTTAAGTGTGATAGAGAAACGTAATGATGATTTTTACCGAAGTTCTTATAATTCCGATGGTGAAGCGACAACGCCTGTGCAAACGTATCAATCGATTTGGAAAGCAATAAAGGGTGGCTTCTTTATGATAAGTGGAGCTAATATAACATGCGCTTGTTCGCGCAGCCCAAATGGCATGTCCAAGTATAGCCACTTGGGTGATGGATCTATCGACCTGATATTGGTTCACAAAACAACATTCCTAAACAACATTCGATTGCTCATTAAAATGGTCAACAAGGATGGTGATATTGTAAGTATATTTCTACGACAAAATGTGTTTTCGAAAGCGTCAAACGAAAGAAACTAGACCGATCGACTACCACAACATCCTCGACCTACGCTTACAAAGATACGATAGGGTTTGAGGAAAAATCTTGCCGACCACCAGAGAACGTCTTTCCAACTACCAAAACCCACGACCGACGCTTGCGAAGACACTCAAAAATCACTAGACTAAATTAACGCCCTATTTTTCTACAGCGAGACTTGCCATTTGTTGAAGTTTATCGTACCAAGAAATTCTATTTCCGTGCACACCGAAACGATGAATTTGCCTGGGATGGTTCCTGCCATCCGATTAACGACAATGACGTGCATTCAAAAACTAGCCAGTGGAATTGTGACGGAGAAATTGTCCATGACTTAGAAGTCGTAATGAGGTAAGTAATAAATTATATATGTACTTACTTGGCAAAATACTGAAAGAAAATTTTCTTTTTTTCTATCCTCCAAACAGCTCCCATTGCCAGTTGCTGGATGTATTCATGAGAGGTCCTTATCCTTTTCACAAAGACACAACTTCAAGCAAGTGCTGTGGTGCATTTTGTAGGACATAACAAAATTCACTAATTCAATTTTAAAATAACTTGGCACGAAACCGCGGATTAGGATTTGAAATATATTTTTTTTTTTTACGGTATACGGTGTCTCTTAAAGGAATAACGGAAGCATTTTGTACATTCTAATTGTAAAACCTAGTATTACTAGAATTTAGAATATATATTTATATTTAAAAGAATATGTAATTTGATTGCCGGTTATTTTCATACAATAAAATTGCCCGAAAAATTTAAAACACTTCACTTGGTTTTCTTTTTTTTCGATCACACAACGAAATGGAGAACTACACAGCAGCCATGACATGGCAGCCATTACAAATCAACCCGGCTGTCAATTTCGACACACTCCATCTATCTCTCTCACACTCACGCACGCATTCAACCAAAGCAAAATGGAGACTGAATAAATAGAAAAATATTATAACTTAATAATATTAAAATTTATTTCGTGTTCTTAATCATTTATTTGTTGCTGTTTTTGTTTGCTTATTTTTTTTTTGTTTTTTTTTTTTTATTTTTATTTGAATTTTACATTTTTTTATACCGTTCTATATAAATATTTGTCGTCGGTTTTTTTTAAATTGTATATATATGTACTTTTTATTGGTGTTTTAACTATTGATTTCTTTTTATTTAATAGAAAGGCTATTTTGATTTTTTATTACTACTAAATGTACGATTTTTTTTTGTTTGTTGATTTTATGCCCTAGAAATAAAAAATTAAATGAACTTTGTTTGCTTGTTCTAAATTATAGATCTGCCTGAACTATTTCTTTAATTAAACACAGCTTTGTTACAAAAAAAAAAAAAAAAAACTAAAAGCAAAAGGGCATACGGGATTGATCAGGTTTTCTGGACAAAATAAAATCAAATATACATACTAAAATATATAGAAAATTATGGTATACTAAACAAAACACAGGCATTTTCGAGTATACGCACAGAGAAATTAATTTAAGAGTAATATAATGTAAAAAAAAAAATTATATTGGTATGTAATTGTAAACAGGTTACTTATTAAAAGGATTGTTAACAAAGAAAAAAAAAAACTCTAAAATTTGGCAGACATTTACACATGTTTTTTGGAAGTTCACTTCACTTCAAGTGTGCTTATGTTTTTTTTTTTTTTGTATTTTCTATGAATGTGATTGTAGTTCGTCGTAATTTCTATATTATTTATTACATTCATCACAATTTGAACCAAACATATCCACAACATAAAAGGGTATTCTAGTTCAGGAACCTGTGCTTGAAACACTTTAAACAAAAAAAAAAATTAAATTACGAATTCATTAATGACAATAAAAGTCGGCGGCTCACAAAAAAAAAGGGTTTCATTTTTGTTTTCGGAAAAATGAAGATAAAATTAAATAAAAAAAGAGTTAATTTCTAGACTAGAACTATCCCCTTTATGATGTGATTAATACATGAAAAAAAAGAAAAAACTCTGCCTTCATTAAAATACCTGTAAAAAAAAAAATTAAAGTGTGTGCTCATATGAAGAACTCATATGCAAATTACACCCAAATATAATATTTAACCTACTTTTCCAAAAGAATAATTTTCGCTGTTCGATCACAGCTTCTTGTGTGTGCCAGAGTTTAAGATCTGATAATTATTGTAAGATGTATTTGACTAATAAATAATTTAAAAATAATATTCGTGGATTCCGCTTTCTGTGTTGTTTTTTTTTCTTTTTTCTATGATTTCTAAGTAAATTTTTAGCATTTTTTTCTGTTATACTTTGTTTTTTTTTTTAGTTTTTATATTTTTTTTTTTTTATTTTTATACTCCGCAATTCGTGGCGCAATTTACTTTATTTTTTATTTTTTTTTCTTCATGGATTTCCAACTAATCTATTTTTTATTATTTTTGTTTTCTTCCTTCTCATGCTTCGATTTCTTTTTTTTTTTTTCACTTACATAAAATTGATCAGAATATGGTTTAATATTGGAATTTCTTTTACTTTTACTTTTCTTCATCTTCATTTTCTTAAAAAAAGGGGTTAATCAAACCTCTTGATTTCTTTTTTTTTTCGATTACGTACTAAAAAATATATGTTTTTAATTAATATGGAATTGAAAAGATGGAAAATACATTTTTCTCCTGCCAAACACAAACGTTTTTCTTAAAAAAAAAAAAAAAAATTGAACGAAAAATGACGTTATTTCGCTTCTATGTGTATCAGTAGTTTACGTTTATATTTTAATTTGTTTTACTTGCTTGGTGATGAAAGACGTGCACGAAGCACATGATTATGATTTTTTTTTTTTAAATAATGCATTTTTTTTTTTTTGTTTAATCACTTCGTATCTTTTTAATTTCTGGTTGACTGCTCTGATCCTCTGAGCTTTCGCAGTTTAATGATCTACAAAAAAAAAAATGTATAGAATTACCAAAAAAATGACTATCGTCAACTCTGAACCCTTTTACTAACCTCTTGCCGCTGCTTAATGTTGTGTCACTATCGTTTGTCTCATCATTAGCAATAATGGGTGTTACCGGCTTCTCCAAACTATCCTCGGACCTCGAACTGCTCTCGTCCAAGCTATCGATGACACCTGGAACAAAGTAAACTATAAACTAAGAGTAAGCTTTTCACCCGTCAACGGCCACAATCACTTACCATTGCCATTGTTCTTTCCATTAGCCGGTGCTGATGGTGGTTCCAAATTGCTCTCGTCAGATGGTTCGAATGTATTCGACGGTGGTGTTGTGCCGTCCGTATTAGTTGTTGTCTGTGTTGTGTTATCAATGCGTTCCTGCGATACAGAATCATTCGATACTGAGTTCTCATCAGCTTCATTGTCTGTGGTTGTTGATGTAACTGTGGCAGTTGTGGACGTAGTGCCATTTGTAGTTGAAACCTTGGCTGGTGTTGTGCCATCTGGCATATCATCGAGTAGATTCGGATCCAAATCGGATGCTACATAGTGTGCCCACAAGGCTAATTCGACTCTAAGAAAAGGCAAGAAAAAAAAAAAAAAAATTTTTTTTTTTTTTTTTTTTTGTTAAATCAAACCCAAGATTGATCATACCTATGCGGGGACCATGATGAGTTACTGTCTCTCTCCGAATTTAGCCGCTGCACCGTCGTTTGTATATGTTGTACAAAATTAAGGTATTCCTTTGTCGTATAATCTATGCCTTCGATTTCTGGAATAGCCATTAGGCACTCGTCGGCCATAAAAGGCGCACTATCCGGTGCAGCTGCTGCTAATAAGGCAGATGCCATTGTGGTGCCAACACCTTTTAAATTTGATAAAGCAGTGATCGCCTGTTCAAGGTTTGGTAGTTTTCTAAATGCTTTCTTAGTCTCTTGCATTACAGCGCGCGGTGTGTTAACTTTAACCAGATATGATAATTGTGGATAGAATTTTCCACGCTAAAGAAAAAAAAAAAAAAGAAATATTATAAGACGACACCGATAGGATTAAATTAACACGTGAAAATTACCGATTGTTTCCACTTCATAGTCTGGACAAGTTCTTCGTGAATCATATGCGCGTCTTTCCCCCGCTGTTTGATCATCTTTGGGAGATCATTTTGGTACCTGGGTAGAAAATAAAAATCAAGAAGTTACACGTGCACCACAAGAACACACAAATGCAAGGTTTATTGATTTTTTTTTTTTTTTTCATCGTGGAGTCACACAAACAACGATTCATTTAAAAAAAGGAAACATATTTAAGTATCACCGAATAAATTTAATTTTAAGGACACTATCACGGAGAACAAAGTAAACACCACGAGGAATTATAAAAAAAAAAAAAGAAAGAGCACATCTTTTTGATTGACTTACCATTGATCCAGTCGAATGAGTTCTTCTGGCTTCTTACTACGCTTCTCAGCTTTCAATTTAAGGACTTGAGGATACAATTTGAAACAATATTCGAATTGTTTTGTGTTACCATGTGCGAAAAATGACGCGGTATCCTTCCCAGACGTCATTTTATTTATATTTTTTTTTTTCTGTTTTTTCTTATTGTTGTTTATTATCGCAGTATGTTGTGTGTTTTTTTTTAAGTCATTCACTATTCGATATATTTTCTTGTCCTTTTCCCGGAACGTTGTGTTTGTTAGTTATTGTCGAAACGTTTCAAAACTTATAAAAAAAAACCAAAAAAAAAAAAAAGTTAAATAAATAAACACCAAATAAAACAACAGTCGACAAATTTACAACCGCCGCTAGCAAATTTATCAAACTGCCGTCTATTCCTCTGCACACAACTGCTGCTCTACACTTTTGTTCGTTCTTCTTTTCTTTTTCTTTTTTGATTTACTCATACATGCATAAAAACAACACACATTCGAATGCAGATATATCGACGTTAAATGTACGTGCGGCTCTCTCTTTTTCACTCCTTTTTAGTCGTCGTTTTTATTACTATTTCTGCTACTCAAGCAAGCAGCAGTGGGTTTTTATATACACATATAATCTTTCGTTTTTATACATTAATTCGTCTCTCCTGGGATGATGTCTAATGGGGGGTTCTTTGAAATTAAAAACGTTAAGTAGCTATATATCTGAAATGAGTAAAAGAAAAGAAAAAAATTATTTGCACACTTTTAGAAAACGCACACTTAACGAAGGTCTGGGGATGGTTGATGCAGATGTTTGACTCTTAACGATGTTTTTATTTCAAAATTTCTCAATTCTGAGAGACCTATGTGTTCTCTCGAGGGTAATGAATGGTAAACTTGGTTAAACAATAAAAACGTCGTCCATCACTGCCAACGAATGAACTGTGTATCGAAAACTTTTTTTTTTTTCAAATTATGTTTTAGCACAAAGTAATTTAATCCCTTAGAGAGGAAAAAAAAAAAAAAAAAAGAAACACGGTGCCGCCACAACCAACACTCGCTACATACATGCGGTGTTTCGCGGGAATAGTTGGGAAAGTAGCTCACATACACTTTTATTAGGAACTGGAAATGAAGCCTTCTTTTTTAAGCGAACGTCGAAAAATTTTCATGCTTCACAGAAGGAGTTCCACTTATTCGGATTTCAAATTATTTTATTATTTTAATATCAAATTAAAGAAACTAAGAAAAGAAAAGAACTTTAGGGTTCATACGTATACGTTAAATGCCAATGTTTTCCGTTTCAACTAATCTCTTACAGAGTTGCCAATTCTTAGCGATCTATAAGGCCAAAGTCGATTAACCAAAATAATTTCATAGCAACGACTGAGAACGTAGCCGTTGGCAATACTACCGACCGAGTACAACACAAAAAGAAAAAAAAAATGGGGAAAAAAAGAATGAAAAAAAAAAAGAAATGGAATAATGGATGATTTTAGATACTACATCTGCATCAAATATAAACTTAAGATATTTACACGAAAACCTCTTGCAAAACAAGCCAAAGGTTTTTTCTTCGAAAACACAACTTATGCACAACTTAAATGAATTAATTTATCGCACCTACCTGGTGAACGCTCTTTTCTCGGGTATGCACTTTTTTTTTTTTTTCTTGTTCGCTCTCACAAATTATTTTTTTTTTTTTTTTTTTTTTTTCGTTGGTTGTATAAAAATATTTTTGTATATATACTATTATTTAATACAAGTCTAGAGTTTACACATTAGTTTATGAATTTTCAACAAGAGGTAGTTATATTATTTCCCAAATAACATTTGATAATGATGTGTTCCATTGATTTGTGTAATAAAAAACAATTTAAAGCAACTCAGCTCGTTCAATCGTCTTCGAAGTGACGAACATGTAAACCAGGCACACAGAGTTCTTGTCCAAGCGAACACAAGCGCTTTGGATGTGAAACGTTTTCGCTCTTGTCTCGCACACACTAGGTAAACACACACTACACTCTCCGGTTAAAGTAAACGTTCGCGTTCGCGTTGCTATCGTCTCTTTTCATCTCTTTCCGTTCTGTACGAAAAAAAAAAAAAAACAAAAAGAAGAAAAAAAAAAAAATAAAACACGGCCAAGGGGTCTTTTTAGCGAAGCACAAATCGTTGTCGTTGTCTCGTCGCACAGCCGGCAATACAAGAATACATCATCATTGTCCGTGTTCTTTCACCAGGCAGAAAAGGCAGAAAAAAATAAAGGGAAATATAAAACAAAATAACATGGGGTACCGACAACGATTTCACACAACACAGCACATCTGCCTTCAGTGAGGTTATATTGCATTCATTTTGCTTCTCACATAGCCGAACCCTGAACCACACCGAACCATTGAAAACTTACCCCCTTTGAGAGTTGCGCTGCTGGTATGTTGCCGATGGCTTCCTTTACCTGATATGTGCACAAGTGGGACTGCGCTACCTTTTACACACACATAGAGTGGACTTTTCTTGTTCTCGATATTGTCCGGATGCCGTGAATGCGAGCGAGAGCCAAGGAGTGCCAAAACTGACGCCGACCTGCTCTCGCATGCGAGACTATTCACTTGAGTGTATAAGGAAAAAAGTATGTTACTCAATATGTAGGCTTCTTCATGCCATACCATACAAATGAATGAAAATTTTAACCTCTTCCTAATATATAATTGGCAACAGTAGCATTCGTATAATTAATTCATGAAAATTTCCTATCCCGATTCAATGATGAGTTGATAAACACTCTGTTTTCGTACAAAATATATCTTTGGCATTTTTCACCAATACTCACACAGCTTTGTTGAAAAAATTACTTGATTAATACCAAGACCTTTTTTCGTCCAACAAAATATTGGTACCCGTACGCCTGTTTGTTGAAAATTCAAGGTATACGATGTTGTCTTTACACGTTTCAATTTTACATTGATAAAAAAAAGACACGAACGTGTAGTGGAGATTTTTTGAGGTTCACAATTTAGCCGCTTGAGTTGATTGAAGACTCACGGTCCACCATGCTTCTTCGATTTTCTTCCAGACATTTTTATTTTGAGAGAATTTTCTTGTGGTCACAGAAGATGTTGATGATGAGAATTTTCTTTATAGAAATTTTGATTTTCAGACAATTTTCTTAAAGATACTTTTTTTTTTTTCGCGGTCTTCTCGAAAAAAAAAGAAAAAAAAAATCGATGCGACTTTATTGGGATATTTTATTTATATTAAATACTACTTAAACACTTGCTAGTTATACACACAAATCTTAGTTCATTATTATGAAGAATTTTGTTTTTCTTGCTTTTTTTTTTTTTGTTTTGTAATAAATCTATATAAAATTGGGGAAATACTTGCATGTAATCTTGTCCTTATTTTCTATATGTCTTCAAAATAAAATGGATTACAATTTAGAGTTATGAAAATTACATTAAGGAACGAAAATTTTTAATTAAAATTTGTTATACATTTTTGTTTTGTTAACTGTGGTGTCAATTTTTTTTTATCGTACATCGCCTCGTACAAGTAATTCAAAACATGTCATCAACTGTAACATTCCCAAAATTTTCAATTAGTCTCATTAAGTATTCTAAGATTTATCAAATATTTTGTTTGTTTGTTTTTTCTTTTTTAACTATGAGATCATATGCAGTTGATAAATGTGTTAAAACTTAAAAAAAAAGAATAGTTGTGAAAAAAAAAAAAACAACAACAGTCATAAAGAAATATAATGAAATCAATTTTAGCTTAAATTATTTTGTTATGAAAATTCAATCAATTGTATATATATAAAAAAATCATATTTTAAGGCTTAAACCTAAACGCTTTTCTTTTTCATAAATCCAACAGCCGAGGGGAAAAAATTGTTTTCAAATGGAGAATTTTTTTTTTTCCATAAAAAAAAAAAAAAACAATTCATTTAGAAGCCATATTTGCGTCAGAGGAAGACGAAATTTGTACATTTTATCACTTAACTAAGAATGAGACTAATTATACACATTCGTTCGCTTTTTTACTTACATTTCTTCCACTCACCGAATTGTATTTGAATTTCGTTTTGCTTTTGTTTTGTTACAGATTTTTTTTTTTTTTTTTTAAATGAATTAAGTAACTTCTTGTGGCGTTGGATTATATTTTACATTTCTCACGATTTCACTATACACATTTTTTTTTTTTCAAGAACTCCTTTTTTTTTTTGTTTTATGAAGACAGTAGGTTTAGAAGCAACTTACTTACAGGCATAGAATACATTTTATGCTCAGCAAAAATAAAAGTAAAAATAATAAAAAATATATATATATCATATGAAGACTTAAAATTATATATATGCAAGTGTTTAATATTTTGCCGTCGTGCAGATGTACAAACGTTTTTTTTTAATTTTTTTTTTGGGGTTACTGTGATGACATTAACATTAAATCACTACCGCTACTATTGTTTGATTTCTGAAGTAAAGAGAGAGAGAGAAACTTTAAATAACTTAAATGATGTTTTATGTTTAGATACAAGAAGTAAACTTGTCATAAATATTGCTGATCGTCTGAATTTCCTTTTTAATTTTTGGTTGGTTGTTTTTTTTTTTTGATCGTGGCATTTTATATTATTTATATTTTCTTTTTTAAGTAATAATTGAATTTTTTGATAAGTCGATTCAATTTAAAAAATATTACCGTGAAAATTCATTCTTTAACTCACGTTATCTTTGTTCGTTTTTGTACTTGTGGTCATTAGTGAAGATGCAATAATTATTGATGTTGATTTTATTTCATTTGCAGTGCCAACTGCATCACACTTTTTCTCGGGAAGTTCTTTTTTCGGAGATGCCAACAATTGTTGGGTAAGTGTGTTCTCTGCATTTGATTTTAAACACTGTTTACATATGTAATCATCGTCTGGTTTGATTTGTTTTCTATCAAGTCCAACACAAAACATATGAAACCACTCATTGCAACCTCCGTCGCATTGTACCCAGTCCACTTCACGGCCTACAAAAAAAAAAAAAAAAAATATTCGTTTGTCAGCTAAATTCTTCAGTCGGTCAATCAGTCCAGTTACTTACCCGAAGGTTTGTGGCAGTTCTGGGCACGACATTCCTCGTCGTCATCAGATATCGCACTCGATAGATCGTGCCTGGCTGAGGACTTACCAGTTCGTTTCCTCTTTCTTACGTTTATGGACGAAGACGATTTGAGATTAGAAGACTCGCACTCCCGTTTAGCTGATATTTTTCGCTGTCCGTCCAAGCCTAGTTGAAAAAAAAAAAAAAAAATTCATTTCTCATTCTTTCACACCCGACCGACTGTTACCTTTCCAAATTCGCTTTGCTGGTAAATTGATTGAGTAATCAACCGGTTGACGCTTCTTAAATGCCCGTGCTGGAGTTTCCGATCGCACAGCTTCCTTGGAGTCACATATTTTCGGCTAAAAACCCACACATTATCATCAAGAAATCATCACAAAACCAAGACTTCTCTCTGTACTCACGAAAAGTTTACACATCTGTTGAACCGACGTTAGGTCAGATGGGTTGATGGGCGTAGCCGTGTCAAGAATCCTCCAGATGTGGCTTGTTTCATCCAGTGACACCTCTAGCAAGTCACCCTCCAGCATAAGCGTCTCAAGAGCATCGCGAGTAGACTTTTTCAACTCGATAACCACAGGCGGTGATGGTGCCTTGCCGACGAGAGGCTTCGTTGTCTGTTCAGCAGCCGGTAACGTCGGCACTGAATAGGCATGTTCAATTTCACTGAGAAAAATAAAGTCACATAAAATCAATTTAATTTCACAGAAAAAAAAAAAGAAAACTTACTTTGGGACCAATTTCATGTCCTCTTCGTTCTCAAGATCTTCCTCCTTCTTCGTCACGGGGATCGGGCTCTTTTCTTCGTTAGCTTGATCTTCATCAATACTCTTTTCCGGCTGTGATTCCTCCTCACACTTAAGAATTACATTCGAAGCCTCTTCGCCGCAACTGTCGTCATTCCCGACATCGGACTCTGTTAGATCTCCATCGGTCATTTCTTCCTTCTCGCACTTTATTTTGAATTTCTCTTCAGTCGTGTCTTCGATCTTTGTTTCTTCGATCTTCGTTTCTTCGACCTTCGTTTCTGTGATTTTCTTTTGAGAAATTGTTGAGAGAGCGGCCAAGGCGGTGGCAACTTCTTCTGTTGCGAAAGCTTGACGGGCACGATCTTGCCAGTTCATGGCACGCTCTGTCAGACACTGCAATGCTTCACCTTCCGGCAGCCGGATCGGCAGACGCTGCAGAGAGACCAACAACGACAAAATCGCCTCCAGCCGTGGACGCCGCGATCTCATGCATGACGGACACAAGTATTTCGACGAATTCAATTGTTCTTGATTCCCGGGTTGAGCTTCTCTTGGCGGCAGATAAGGTACACACTCTCTGTGGAACCAGTCCAAACAGAGCTGACATAAGTACATTGAGCCGGAGAATTTTCCTCTGCAAAAGCAGAATTTGTCCTCGAGCGGGTTGCGGTTTGTGTTGACGCGTCTCAACTCACGCATATCGCGGATTTCCTTCTCTTCGGCTTTCTTGAACGCGTCAACCATCTGAGCCGGACTCAGGCTTTCTGTGAACTGCTCCTCGGGCGGTGGACGCTTGGCACTGCCGTTGCCCATCATCAACGCACTTATGCGGGGCGACAGAACATCCAGCAGGGTAAACTGCGAGTGTTTCCGCAGGAACGCCTTCGCTGTCTTATCCTTCCACTCGCGGGCTGCATCCAGGTGCTTCTTCATCCGGTCGAGCTCCTCGAGCTTCAGCGGGATGCTCATGCCGCGATTCACCACCGACTCAAGGGTGTGGTAGTACGGATAGTGCTCGTTCTTCTGCAGAGTCTCGACGGTGTGCAGCCAGTCTTTTGCCTTCTTCAGCGCCTCTTTCAGACCAGCCTTCGAGGGTACCTCTGCTTGGATTTTCTCCGAAGCCTCCAATATCAGCTCGATGTCTTGCAAGTCGTGTTGGTTGTTTGCCTGGAAGCAGGCCTTAACCGCCTTCTCCAAATTCTCCGCGGACAGTACGATTCCCTGTAACGTGGCGATCTCCCGCTCGATAAGTGGATCGGGAATCAGTGTCATTCCCTCCTTGATGTATCGATTGAGATCGGGCATTTGGAGCTTCGTGGTAGCGCTGCGGAACCGCCGTGACCGGTTGTACCAGTTCACCTGCTCCAGACGGATGCGAAGGTTCTTGATCTCGTGCAGCTCGATGCAGAGCAGGGAACCCTCGTCTATCAGCTTCTCGATGGCTTTTTCATTCACTTTGTTTATCTTCTTGCTGAGCATGGCTTCGGCGGCGGAGGCAAACTCCTTTCCGAACGACAACAGCTCCCGGACACTTTGACCCTCTTTGATCACGCAGCACAAATTGTCGATCTCTTCGACGAACAGCTCTAGCTCGTCCATGGTCAGCTTGTACTTCGTGGTGTCGTTGGAATGACGCGTACGTGTTCGGACTTTGTTTATGTCCAACTGCTGGATGACTGTCACGCACTTCTCCGCTTCCAGAACGGCTGCGTTCAGGCGATCTATCAGAAGTGAGCTGGGGTACTTCTTGCGCTCGGCTTCGAGAACCAGCTCCTGGAGGTCCTCCAGCGGGATCTTTGTCCCTGAATTCGGGGGATCAATGACATCGCGACACTTCGTCAACCAAACTTCGAAACTCTGGGCCTTGGTCTGCAGTTTTTTCAGCATCAGGGGCATCTCGTCTAGAGTGTAACGATACTGGAGGCAATGGTTTTCTGGCTTGCACTCACACAGCTCGGAGTAGTGACGTAGACAGACAATCTGCTTTGTGCACGGACACGATACTGCCGACAGGAAACACGTCGTCTTGCAGACCTCGCATTGCCGCTCATCATCCGGGATGAGCTCAAAGGCTTCCCGGTCGGCTTTTGTCACTCCCCATTCCAAGAGACTCTTCCTGAGTTTCTTCTCCGAGTCGACCATCTTCACCATGTCGATGTAGCACGCCGTGGCGATGGCAAAGTTCAGCTTATCCGGCTCGAGGGCCATCTTACAGACCAGCTCATCGTGGGAGAACACGCAGAAGCGACGCAGGGTTGAATAGTGATTTATGCAGTCGCGTCCCATCTTCAGCCAGTCTGCAGGAGCGAAGTTCACCGCCTCAGCGAAGTTGTAGCCCTGGTTGAAGCCTGCGTGGTACGCACGTGGGAACGTAATGACAAATTCCCCGGCATGTTGGTCCGTGCGGTAGACAGGAACTCCACTCTGCATCAAAATGTTCGGATTCATAATAGTCACGAGCTGATGGAGGAGGTCAGGTTGCGAAGCAAAGAGTTCCGGAGCCGCGCTCTTCATGGTCTTCTCGAAGAGTTCAGCCTTGCTCCCAGGGACGCCGTACCAGGTCTTCGGCTCTCCCCAGTGCAGATAATTGATGGAGTAACTCCAGTGGTCCTCGTTGTGCCAGCAGAACGTTGCGAAGCACATGCCGACGTACATCCAGGGGACTTTCATGCCGCTTATGTCGGCGTTGATGTGCCCCAGGATCGACTCCTCCAAGAGTGGAAGATTGTTCAGATTCCAGCTCGATTCGGCGTACTCCTGATCACCCGGCAGCAAGTACAGCGAACTTCGCGTCGGGAAGCCAGACCCGTGATCCATCGTGTGCAGGTCTGCACCGTATTCCACGGTCACGTCTTCGTCGATGGAGGATACGATGCGCCAGAACTCCCGCTCAACCACCTCAGTGGACACCAGATGAACCGGCCGTCGGAAGTATTCCGACTTGAATTGATCGGCCATGTCGCCGAACTGCTGCAGAGTGTACTCCCGCTGGGCCTGCTCGAAGCCAAACGCCTCCGTGGGCTTGCTTACCTCCTCGACGACGCACCGCGGACAGCGCCAGTCTCCCTTCGGGATATCGTGCAACGGGGGCAACAAGCAAAATGTGTGGTAGCTGTCGTCGCATCCGTCACAGAGGAGCATCGCCTCTTCGACATCCCCACGATTGCAGATGTGGCAGATGTACTTGGCCAGCGGATCGTTCGTGATCAGAGGCGCCGGTGTAGCTGGACGAAGGAAACGCCCGCCGCGTGTTGGCTTCGACCCCAGCATCTTGGACAGCTTCTTCTCATCCTCAGCCTCAGTAGTTTTGATACTCGCCGAAACTGTCCCCAGCCCGCAGGCGGACTCCTTGCTCGCGTTCATGTTCGCAAATCGTTTCGAACGACGAGCCGTCGTCTCGTTCGGAGGCGTTATCTGTTGCCGTGAAACAATACCGTGCGGCTTGTAGTCTTTATCGTCGCTTTCAGACTCCAGCTTTATGTCGATCACCTTCCCCGATGTGTAGATATCAAACGGGTGAAGGATACGCTCGTAGTGACCTTTCAGGATCGCGCCAATGCTCTTGCCCGACGGGTACTGCATACGCGCTGCAACCCTCGACCACTTCCGCTCTTTTGTTGTCTGCTCCAAGCCTCCCTCTTCCTGCACCACTCGGTGCAGGGTGTACAAGTCTAGGGCCTTCCTCTCGACCATGGGAATTTTCAAAGACGACCCCTGCAGTTCCCAAAATTTTGCGATCTGATCTAAAAAGTTCAATTTGACGCGTGTTTTCGCCTCCAACTCATTCAACCGCTGAACACGCGGAGTAAACTTAAGCTTATCTACGTCTACAGTGAACGGAGGTGTCCAAGTCTAAACGGGGACGAAAGAAGAAGATTGTTGAAGTCCTACTCACAAGATAACCGCCCTCCCTCCCTCCCACGATCCAAAACTTACCTTTGGCGGAAGAATTTTCGCGATGCCATACTTCTCTGCAATCGGTCGAATTTTACTTATGTACGTAAGCGGATTCTTGAACTCTTCATCGTTCGGCTTGAATACCGGACATTCTGGTGGCTTCGTAAAATTATACTCTTCGTTCTTGTTCTGCGAAAATGTCGACGAGCTGTGAGGTTGGTGTGGGTAGGCACCCTTTGTCGGGTGTGCGGCATTACCTCCAACCTCATGACCCTTAGCCGGGCTTTTCGTCGTCGACGGTGAAGATCCGATACTGATAAAATCTCCTGTTGTTGAGCTCACTTTCGCAGTAGACCCCGGTGGCCATTGAATTGTAAATGTTCCCGGGATACGTGTGGACACATTCGTGTTGCTTCCATTTTTGGTCTCAATTACATTGCTTGACGACATTTTCTTTTTTTTTTTTTTTTTTCGGTTTTTCCTCTGTTTCTTTTACATGTATTTGAGTTTTCTCTGTAGCATTTTGAATGAATCGAAAGATTTTCCTAGATTTTTCTTCACTACCCGCAAATTACCTAAACCAAAACGGAAAAATGGGGGATTAAGAAAAATAAAAACAGATGGTCTTATATAATTATTCACACTAGGCTTACTTAAAAATGGACCTAGAAAAACTTAATTTAAGTGTGTACGTGCCTAAAACACCAACCATTATGTATATTTTTTTTTTTTAAAATGGCGATGGTACTTAGAAACTATACAAATACATACAAGTAAATACATACAAATGAAAAAAAGTCTCTTCTTCCACTTTTGAGGCCCATACAATAAATAACCCAAAATTTTTCATCAAACTTCTAACCTAACCAACCGAAAACCGACAAAAAAAAAAATCCACTTACTCAAGCCTAACCGTGGGATGGGGGTGAAACTTAAATTCCAAAAAAAAAAACAACCCTCATAAAGCACACAAAACAATTAGGCTCAATTGGGATGGATGATATATAATATTAAAACAACAAATAAAACTGAAAGTAACTGATTAAACTTCACAGATATGCTACTGCTGCAACTGACAGAATATTCTCTGTAGCATAATGCCATAAGCTCAATATCGACCGACGAAAAACCCCAAATAGCGGCGACCTGGCTATTTCTCGCACAATACGCCGACGTCCAACCAACCATGTTTTCTTCTTTCCAGAAGGAGCATAACGAATAACCGAATTGGTGGTGGCCTACGTGCCTACTTGCATTCATCCACCAACGCTTTTTTTTTCTTTTCCCTAAAACATATTTTTTTTTTCTTTTTATTCGCATGGCTGAGAAAGTTATTTATTTTTTTTTTTTTTATTTCTCTTACACACTTCAATAGGAAACTATTAAATGAGAATGCACTTAGTAACTAAGACGAGGGAAGTAATAAACCCTCTTTGAAACGAAACAAGCCCTTTTTTAAAACAGACAAAATCAAAATCGTAAACATAGCTTCTTCTTTCCATATTGAGCAATAAACCTTGATTCCCTTTTTTTTTCTTCGTTAAATGTGCATTGCACAATCGACTACTGCACTCAAAATGCAACAAAATTTCAAGTTGTAACAAAAAAAAAAAAAAGAAAATTCAATTTCGCTTACATGAAAAATCTGGCAGCTAAATTAATATATGTATATGGTCTTTGATTTTAATCGCACTGTTGTAAAAACAAAAAAAAAAAGGGAATTTTTTCTAAAAAAAAATCTTTTTCGATAAAAACTTTGTGTGACAGACACTTTCCGGGAAAATTTGTTTATTATTCGTTTTTTTTTTTTTTTGTTTAGTTTTCAAACAAGTACTCTCTCTCCGACAAAAAGGTTAAGATTTTGTCGATCAAATAGAACTGACTAACATTTTTTTTTTTCTTAATTATTGTGTCCCGTCCCGGCCCATCATGTGTGTACGTGACCAATGCTAACTGCTCATGGTAGAGCTCTCGTCTATTTGGAGGAGATAGGAGAAGGGAAGGAGGAAGTCAACCGCTGCTGGTATTATATTCCCCCCAACCACATCACTTGCTTAGGAAAATTGACTAACCCTTTTCTAAGCCCACGGGGAATATATCAAAAACAGACTTCTTTTTTTTTTAAAAAAAGAAAAACAAAAATGCACTGATTTGTAATCAAAAAAAAATGAAATATACAAATGCACCCCTTAACTAATTGAACAATACCTACTCTATGAAATTTTATATCATTCACTCCTCAATGAATCCCAACTGGTGCAATTGACGAAGGTGCAAAGGATTTATCCCCGTCCAGGGACAATCAATTGTTTTAACAAAATAAGAAGAGATATATAACACACTCACCACTTATAAATTTAGACTATGCTTCTCTTCCGAATGCAATATCGAAATAGATTTACTACAAACACTACTCTTTTTTTTTTCGGTTTATTATTATTTTCTATTTACACCGCTCCAGTTTTTTCTTTTTGGAGACACAAACTCTCTTCTCAAAACACACGGAAAAAAAAACACTGACACACAGCAGAAAGAACCTGCCCCCTGATGAATTCAATTCAAAAATTCACTTTCTATCGAGTTTACAACGATTGATCTTCACATCAAAAAAATTGAATGTAAAAAAAAAAAAAATAATAATAAATAAATAATCAAAATAAAGAAACTTTTGTAGGGATGATTGATCGAGCGATTGCACTACGCGATTGTCAGCAATCGTCTCATGGCGTTTGATATACGAACAAAGTCATTTAGCTAGGTACCCGCAGCACAGCAGACAGGTCACATATACTGTAAAGTTAGTTTTATGTTGTTTTGCGCGTTGTAGTCGATGAGAATGATGGTTGAATAGGATAGAAAGTTCACCGTATTTGTTTGGACTGATATGCAGAATATATAAAAAAATGGATAGAAAAAAAAAAAACACGTATTTCTGCGCCTTATGTGATGAGACTTTGTCAAAGAGGTTGTATATAGCAAAAGCACTCCCCCACAACTACCCGCATTTTTTTTTTTTTCTTTTATTTCAACTCGAAATTTGTGTCAATCAGATTTTTGGACCACGGAAACTATGTATGTACACAAACGCAAAGAAAAATACACAAAACCCTCGCACACATGCAAGCAATAGGGTGAAAAATAAATGGGTGCGTTTTTTTTTTTTTTTTTTGGGTTTGTGATTTTTTTTTTGGAAATTTTTTTTGGTTTTTTCTCGTGGTAGGTTTCAAAAATGAGCGCTAGAGAGCAAATTCGGCGCAGTTGTCAAGCTGAAATCTGTTGGAAAAAATTTGTTTTTTTTAAATGACGATTTGTAGCTCGGGATGGATGTAGAGAGGAGGTTTACGCAGGAATTCATCGAATTTTTAAACTTTTTTTTTTGAAATGACGATTGGTAGCTCGGGATGGACGTAGAGACAGGTTCACGTAAGGATTCATCGAATTTTTAAGTTCAAAGCCTACAAGGAAGTTATGAACTCGAAAAGCAAGACATGAATTCAAAAAGCGAGACATGAACTCGAAAAGCAAGACATGAACTCAAAAAGCAAGACATGAACTCAAAAAGCAAGACATGGACTCAAAAAGCTAGACGTGGACTCAAAAAGCAAGACATGGACTCAAAAAGCAAGACATGAATTCGAAAAGCAAGACATGAACTCGAAAAGCAAGACATGAATCTCTCAAAAAGCTAGACATGAACTCAAAAAGCAAAACATGGACTTAAAAAGCAAGACATGAACTCGAAAAGCAAGACATGAACTCAAAAAGCAAGATATGAACTCGAAAAGCAGGACATGAATTCAAAAAGCAAGACATGAATCTCTCAAAAAGCAAGACATGAACTCGAAAAGCACGACATGAACTCAAAAAGCAAGACATGAATTCGAAAAGCAAGACATGAATCTCTCAAAAAGCAAGACATGAACTCAAAAAGCAAGACATGAACTCAAAAAGCAAGACATGAATCTCTCAAAAAGCAAGACATGAACTCCAAAAGCAAGACATGGACATGTAAAGTAAACAAAAAAAAAATTTAGGAAGCTTTAAACGCGACTAGACTCATCTTCAAAAAACTAGATAGCTAGGGAATCAACTGAAAGCATGAAAAACAAGTTCTGAGCCACTCAAAAATCTCTTCGAACAACGACGATCAAATCAACAATGAAAAAATGGCATAAAATTCTAAAGACAACCTTACAAATAGCTGAATGAGTAAAAAATCAAAATTTTTTTTGAAAAAAATTTCTTGCACTGAATGTGCGTCTAAATCTGACAGATGTAATTTTAAAGAAAAAGATGACACTATATCGAATTAACAATGTAAATAAAATTTACATGTGCTAAAGTGAGACATTCACGATTGGAAAACAAATAAGAATTGACTAACTCCCCATTTGATTCCGCCGACATTGCCGAATGGGTGGACTTGTTTTTCATTCGAAGAAATTTTATTAAGCCCCATCGTCTAATAGACGAAAGAAAATAATCATTAGTCCCTCCAAACAGTCGTAGGTTTTCTCTTTTTTCTAAAGTTGTTTGTTTTGTGAGTGATTAGAAGAAAATTAAATCTTTTTTTTTTTTTTTTTTTTGTTGTTTTCATGTTCAATCAATAATCTTAAAATTTAATTTCATTTTAATGCAATATGTCAAATGATTTGTGAAAAAATTACAAAAATCAACTGCGTGTAAATGATGTGCTAATAAATTTGCATCGACAATATGTTTCAGACAGACTGTTGTATTTCTTTTTTTTATTTGTGTAGAATGACGTAATTGAGATGTTTTTACCCTTTCGTTCTTTTTCAACAAAAAAAAAAAAAAAAACTAGAAATTATAAATAAAAAAAAGAAAATTTATTTCATTTGAACAGAACGAAATGTTGAAAGCCACAGTGGGGACAAGTGCTACCAACAGTGGACCGAGGATTCCAAAACGTACGCCACTTATCGATGACTATGAAATATCCAACACTGTCCTGGGACTAGGTATCAATGGAAAAGTTGTGCAGTGCAGTCATCGAAAGACTAAAGAAAAATATGCCCTAAAGGTGTGCGCATGGTGTTTATTAAAGGCTTGAAAGAAAACTATATTTATCTTTGTGATAGGTTCTATTGAGTAGCCCGAAAGCAACACGGGAAGTTGAATTGCACTGGAGAGCTAGTGGGTGTCGTCATATTGTGAACATCATTGATGTTTACGAGAACTCTTACTGCGGCAACAACTGCCTCCTAGTTGTCATGGAATGGTAACTATCAATTTTTGTTTACTTTGAATGTGCGTAGTCGGTGTGTTTGGAAATTTTATTAGCAATTATTTTTTTTTTTTTTATACAAATCTAAGCTTCATTAGATTTTTTCTAACACCCTTTTTTTTCTCTATTCTAGCATGGAAGGAGGAGAACTATTTCAAAGAATTCAGGATAAACGTGATGGAGCATTTACTGAACGAGGTAAAACTAATCGTTGGTTTCGAAAAAGAAAATCTTTCTTCTATTTCTTGCATGTTTAGAAGCGGCTCAAATAATGCACGAGATTTGTGTCGCTGTGCAATATTTACATAATAATGACATCGCCCATAGGGATCTTAAGCCGGAGAATCTTCTCTATACAACACCTGCACCGAATGCGATTCTAAAGCTAACCGACTTCGGATTCGCAAAGGAGACCCTGGTCACGGGTACACTAAAGACGCCCTGCTACACGCCCTACTATGTTGGTAAGTGGTCATGAGATGAGACCACGATGTCGAGTTTTGTTTTACTCGTGGATCTTTTCAGCACCCGAAGTTCTTGGCCCCGACAAATACGATAAGAGCTGCGACATTTGGTCGCTCGGAGTTATAATGTACATACTGCTATGTGGTTTTCCGCCCTTCTATAGCAATCATGGGGAGGCGATTTCGCCGGGAATGAAGAAACGCATTCGTACCGGGCAGTACGACTTCCCTAATCCCGAATGGGAGAAGGTGACTCAACCGGCAAAAGATCTAATTAAGGGAATGCTGAAGGTAGACCCGAGCAAGCGTCTGACGATCGAAGAGGTGATGGGGAATCCGTGGGTAGCTCAATGCACCCAAGTGCCACAGACCCCACTCTGCACGGGTCAAATGCTTAGGGAGGGCGAAGACAATTGGCCGGAGGTTCAAGAGGAAATGATGCGATCCTTAGCCACAATGCGAGTTGATTACGATCAGGTAAATAAATCTTACAACAGAATATGGATCACAAAATCTCTTTAATCTGTTTTTCAGATGCATATCAAAGCATTGGACAATTCCGACAACCCTCTGCTGCGCAAGAGGCGAAAAAAGCTTGAGGAGCAAAAATCCTAAGCCCACTTTTTTTTTTTTTACTTAATTTTGGACAAATCGTATAATATGAGGACCTATCTTCCAGTTAAATTATTTATTACAATAAACTTGGAAGATTAAAATATAAATATATGTAAATGTAAAAAATTTTAAATATCCCCATTACCCGGTGCCGAATCGAACTTGAACTTTAAAATTTAAAAATTGTACCGTGTTCGATGAGGTGAGTGGTAATGAGGCCAGTTGTTCAGAAAAAAAAAAAGACAATACAAATATAAAGTATGGCAGTATTACTTGCATTTCTACCGTGTGTTTAAAAAAAAAATATGGAAAATAAATCGAATGGGTACGTATAATCAAGTCACCTGTGTGATTGATCGGCGATGGCGTCGATCGAGGATTGAAGGGATGAAAATCACGTATTTCTCCTTGGAATTCTACTCCCACATATTCTCGATGCAATTACGAGTTGAATTAATCACAAAACTTTCACTTTACATCACAAAATAAATAAATAAATGCAAATAAAATTTTCTTGCAATTTCACACACGCACTGAAAAAAAAAAAAAAATGCATGCAAGTCGTTGCATGTTAGAGAGAAAATTTGCATTAACCGTAAGCGTAAGCCGGAGTCTTCTCTAATTTGACTATTCGCCACCTAGACGTGAACTAGGCAAATTCAATTTACATTCAAATGTCACTTGGATTGTGATGGGAGTAGAACTATTACAAAAAAGAACTTCGGCCGGAAGAGAACCATTATTCAAACTCGATCTGTGTGACTGGAGAATTTCATTTTTTGGACCTAATTTTGGAATATAAAATTCAAGAGATTTAAAATATAAAATTCAAGTTAATTTATCCAAATAAGACGAAAATAATATTTGCAAAGGAATTTTCATCAGATTTGTGACAAATAAAATAAGAGTGAGTTTCCATCAAATGGATTGATTTGTTTATATTAGTTAAGCTAAACATAACAGCCAATAAACAAAAAAATGCTTACTGGGCAAATTTTTTCAATCAAGTTGGGGGAAATTGCGAAATAAACGCGAGATTTATTTTGCTTCGTTTTATTCGTTTCATAATTTCGATCCTAATTAGAATTCTTTTTTTGGTTTTATTTTTCAACAAAACATATTAAATTACGCGAATACATAAATCAATTTCCGCAGTTAAGCACCACCATCCTTCCCTCCTGTGGAAAAGTTTTTTTTTTCTTCGTCTCTTTTGGAACATTCACCTTTGTGTGGGTATTTTTAAAACAAACTTTTCGATATATATCCTTAAAAGGTATGAAAAATATTAAAATGCATCGAATCATAGTGCAAAAAATAGCGTTTGTGTAATGCAGGCGCCACTGCCATGTTCCTTCTTTTATGTCCGCATTTCTATTTTACTTACTCAGTTTTATTTTGTGTGTGTTTCGACTTAGCGGTGGGATTGCTCTCGGGTAAAGTAAATTGTTTTCTTGATTGGGTTGTATATTCAAATATTTATTTATTTTTTTTTCTTTTCTTAATTAAATAAAAGTTTTTGTTTTTGTATGCTCTTGAATATGATCAGTACATTCTGAATTTTTTTTTTTATACACAATTCAGTTTATCAACACATTTTTTGTTTTTTTTTTTTGGTTCACTAAAATCGATTTGATTTGATTATTTTTTTGACGAATTTTGATTTTCGGTTACCATTATTTATTTAAATTGGACATATATAGATATATATATATAATCATGAATACATAATGGAAAACAAAGAAAATTAAAACAAAAAAAAAAGTATACATATATACCATGATCCCCCTCAAGATCGTCTTGAGAGTTGAAAAAAAAAATATAACAGACTTTAGTTTAAATTTACAAACATGCGTATATTCTATATATTAATAAAGTTTTCTTCTTTTTCCTTTAGTTTTTCAATAATAAGATCAATCAATTAAAATTAATTTTCTTTTGTTGTAGTTTAGGGATGTTGTTTGTGGCTTAGGAAAAGAAAAAACAAAAAAAAATTATACAATAGGAATTATTTCATAATTATTTGCTTGGCCATATTTGGTAATAGACTCCATTATTTTTTTCAATATTTATAAAAAAAGTGTTCTCCTTTTTTTTTTTAAACAACTACTTTACTTCGTTTCGAAAATACTATATGTATAAGCTCGAATAGCCTTATGAAATTACTGAAACGGTTACGATTATGATCATTTCCTATTTAAAGCGCGCAATCATTTTTATTTTTTTTTCTTTTTCGACATATAAATACACAATTTATTTTTATATCATTATCATTATTTTTTTTTTGTTTTTGTTTAATATAAATATTTGTTAATATTATTGCATTGTAATCGAATTTATTATTATTTGTTTTTTTTATATACAGTCGTAGCAACTTGAGGCACTGGTTGATGCTATTGTTCAAGTAATAAATTTTTTTTTTCATCTAAAAAAAAAAAGAACGGAAAATTAAAAAGCGAGAAAAAACCGTTTGTGCGTTAACTGTGAATATGATAAAAAAAAAAAATTACGGTAAAGATTGCTTTGTGCAAACGAAATAGGAGGCGTTTGCGTTGCTCAACGGACATGATCCGATTTTATTTTATTTCTATACACTGAACAACAATTTAAGTACGTTGTGAATTATTCAGATATATATATATATTGTTTTTTTTGTGGCTATGACACCTTACCAATAATAGAAATAGTTAATTTAATTTATTAAAGGCTAATCATTTTGAAATATTCAACGTTAAATAACAAACGTCAACAACAGAACGAAACGGAGTAAAAATAAAAAATAGAAAAAAAAAAAAATAGTAATAATAATTATATATATATATATGTTTGCAAAAAAAACTAAAAAACCGTTTGACGCATTTGCATAAATTATAAATTACATAAACTATAACAAATAAATACTACAACATAGGAAACCCGCTAACACGCGTTGTAGCAGGTTTCAGCTCTCTCCCTTGAGGGTGTTCTTTATTTCGATGCTTGCTAAAGACACAGATTGCGGGCTATCGGTGTGATCCTCACTGAGTATTGAGTGGATAAATAATTTACCTGAATTGTCGGCGCTATAAGGCTGATATTCAACACTTGCTAGCCAAGGCGAAGACCATGATGAGGAGTGTGAGCTCGAAATCGGAGATTTGTGATTTGCCTGTGCTGCTGTGATTGATCCATCGAGAAGGATCGACGATGGGGATGGACTCAGTGAGGCCAAAGTCGTATGCTTGTTTGGGCATTTTGGAAGTTGCGATTGCTCGATCATGCTCTGTTGGCTGCATGCCAAGCTGGCATCGTTCTCCGATGAGAACTCATCGAAAACTGTCTCCTCGTTTAGGGCTGACTCGTAATACGATTCTGAGTAAATGTCCGAGAGACTCATGTTATCGGCAGTTGTCTCATGGAGTTCGCCCAGTTTCGTCTCGAAGAAACTATTGAGGACACTGTTCTCGGGCACTTTCATGTCGATCTGATGCTCGGCGGAAATTTCAGCATACGACGTCGGCGATGGTTTGTCGTAATCTGTGGCTATGACATTACTGTAGTCCGACAGCGGTGGCCATTTTGTGTTCTTGCGAAGCTCATTCTCAATCGAGAGGTATTTGCGGTGAGACTTTTCAATATTGTGGAAATGATAACGAACCTTCTTGAAGAGGAAATACTCTATGATAACCGATTCTATAAACAGACTCACAACGAAGTTAAGTGCACCATACAACAACATGTAGTTCCGGAAGCTTTGCTCCTCCGGCATAACTAACTCGAATATATTCACAAGGAACTCGGCTGGATAAAGTGTTATGTAAATAACGATTGCTAAATTGACGACTAACGTGATACAAAAGGGGAAGTTCGATATGATTGATTTGCGATAAGGTACACCCTTTGAGAATACGAATGCTAAAATAATATACTGGAAGCACGATATGACAAACATTGTGTAGTTCTCATAGCACCCGAGGTGATTGCCCTCTGGGTCTGGGTCCGGTTCGAAGGGCTTGAACCACGGCTGCTGGTGGAGGTGAAACCAGCCGATCACTTGAAAGGCAATCACTGCCAGGAGGTGGAGTATGATCGAGGCCAGCGGTGTGAGGGATATGAGCGAGCTAAGTGGCGCCTGCTTGACCAGTGGACCGTCGTACGCCTCCGTTTTGCCGAAGAAGAACGCGAAAATTGATATGAGACCGAGGTCAATGTACAGATACTGCTTGTCCGTGAGGTTTGAATCGATCGAGTAGAGGATCATGACGGAGATGAACTGGACCATGGAGTAGGCAGCCATGTACTTGAAAATCCCGAACGAGGTGACCAGGGCGGCTCGGCCCTCTCGAATGACGTTTGGCACACAAGCAATTGTCGCTTCGCGTGACGTAAACGGCGACGCAATGGACGACTCGGTTTCCGAGAGAGAGATGCCCGTGTGGGCGACTTTCAGCGCCCCGCAATCGTTCGCCCCGTCGCCACACATCGCGACGTAGTAGTTCAGCTCCTGCAGCTCCATGATCAGAGACTGCTTCTGATCGGGAGACATGCGTGCGAAAATCGCGCCTCGCGTCACGAACCTGTGCACGTACTCGGGGAAATGCTCGCGCACAATGGACCACGTCTTGCCCACCATGGCGAAGCGGTAGTTGTTGCACGAGAATTCCGGGAACATTTTCTTCTCGTCGTACGCGTTTCCGTTCGACTCAACCGTTGGAGTGACGTCCGTCAGGCCGAGCTCCACGTCGCGGTGGGTCCATGTGTCGCACGTCTCCAGGCTGGCGATGCTGCTGCTGTGGGTGTTCAGGGAGCAAATCTCACCGTTCCCGTTCTGCACTGGTCCTCCACTGGGAGTCACAGCGCCCGTCAGATTGTAGTACAGCTCGTACTTGTTCGGGTTCTCCGGATCGGGCCGTGTGTTCACCGTGATGACGCTCTGCCTCTTGCCCACAATCCCACAGTCCTTGGCCACACTCAACGCCGTCAAAATGTTGTCTCCTGTTACCATCACGGTCCTTATGTTTGCCAGGGTAAGGCACTTGATAACCTCCGTAGTGTCGGGTTTAAGGCGATTCTCGAGGATGACGAATCCCAGGAATTCCAAGTCGCACTCGATCTTGTCGCGACCGATGCGCTGCAGTTTCGGATACGACATCTTCTTCTCCAGCGGCTTGTAGGCCAAGGCAATTATTCGATAGCCCTGCTGGGCGTACACCTCCAGCTGCGGGAAGTAATTATCCGGAATCGTAGACGGCTTCGACAGGGTGTGGATCATCTCCGGTGATCCCTTGCAGTAGACATTGAAATGATCGTCAGTCAAACGACGTGTAATCACAGACATTCTTTGCAAGGCCGATGTGAACGGGAACTCACGCACGATACCGATGTCATTCGTGCCGCCAACCTCCGCCAAAAGGTCATCAACTGATTCCCGACGGAAATCCTTGCAATCCTTATCAACGCTGTTTGTACTTGAGCGATCTTTAAAAAAAAAAAAAAAGAAAAAAACAAACAGGTTATCTACTGAATTGGAATGAGAGAGAGAGGTCTTGGATACTCACTTGACTTTGGCTGTCGGACGATCGTGGGGAAAAGCAGATCGTACTTATTGTCATCTGGAACATTTGCGTCCTCCAAGACCCAACCGGTCGACTCGAACATCTTCAAATCAAGAGGATCGCCTTTCTTCTCGCCGTTCATGATCGTGATCGAGTGGCAGGTCACCATGCCGAAGAGGAAGTGGTCAACTGGCAAACGATCGATCTGCTTGAGGGCGATCTGAAAGTGATTCGTTGGGGACATTGGCATCACACCCCACATGTCCAGGCCATCTTCTGTAAGAGTTCCTGTCTGAAAAAAAGAAAGAGAGAGAAAGAAAAAGAGAAATGTAAATGGAAAGAAATTGAAAAATTGAATTTTTTTTTGTACCTTATCAAAGCAAACACAATCGATACTTCCGGAAACGTTTATCGATCGCGGGGATATGCAGTAGATGTTCTTCTTCTCGAGTCTCTTCTGCGCATACAGCCGGCCAACAGTCATCGCTGCTGGGAGAGCAGGCGGTACAACGATGGTGATCAAATCCAATGATTCCACAGCGATCTTGACTGGATCCACATCACGGAGGATCTACAAAAAAACATTCTCAAATTTTAATAAAAAAAAAAATCAAACCAAACCTCACCTTACTGACGAGTGTGTAAATAAAACCGATTCCTGCAATCAATCCCAGAATAGCAATAAATTTATACGAATCCTGTTCAAACTTATAATCAACGGGCGGTGGATATAAAATCGAACGAATTAGTCCACCTTTGGCAGTGATATTTCCAGTGTTAATAACTTTGGCTAAAACCTTCTCCGAGCCAATATACCGAGTTTGAATGACTTTCGTACCGGAGAAGAGCGTATGACGGCTGTGCTCTTTTTTATCGAATATCAAATCACGCTTCACCGGTAGAGGAGTCTTTGTTATCGGTACACTTTCACCTATAAGCTAAATTTGTTACTAAAAATTTTCATCATCCACACACCGAACTGTCTTACCTGTGAGCATTGATTCATCGAGAATACAATTACCCGAGAGAAGAACTGCATCACATTGCAGTGTACAACCAGTTGAGGGAATTTCAATTATATCTCCCGGGACGAGGTATTGAGTCTTCACCTCCTTCACAATTTGATTGTCTCGAAGAACACGCGCAATATCTGTATTCTGGACCGTGTTGTAAAGTGCATCTTGATTCTAAAGAGTCGAGGGTTTTTTTTTTTCTTCTTTTTTTTTTTCATGATAAGAGAAATTTTATTGTTTTACCTTTTTCGTTTGAATGATTGACATAGAAATTCCAAATGCTGACATTAATAATATCACAACAGCATAATAATAGTAATCGTAAGAGAACCAAAGGATCACAGAGAATATTTGAAATACATAAAACGGATTGAGTACTTCCAGAAACAGTAAAGTTATAACGCCCTTATACGGTACAGTGATTTCATTGAAACCATATACCAAACGTCGTGCAAACTGTTCACTTGTCGATAGTCCTCCTCTTACGTGATGCAAATACGTGCTGGAAATGTTAACATCCAAGCCTTTTAATTTAATAAACGATTGACTTTGTGTATCCCACACATAACGTAGTTGCTTACACAAGAATAACCGAACCGAATCCGAATCTATCACGTACAAAAAAAAAAAAAAAAAAAAAAAGTTTATCAAAATCTCATGTAACAAAAAACTGAATTGACTTACGTTTAAAAATGCCCGACGAGAAATGAACCGATAAATGGAAATTTTTTTCATCAACTTCCCCACTTGTTGGCAGTTGACTGATTAATTTCGTACCAGACTTCATACTCCTAAATGAGAGTTGAAGTGAAAGACTGGAAGTTGGAAAATATTTTTTCCTACTCACTTTAATGAATCCAACGTCAGGGTCAGCACATCCTTCACATAATACAGCTGATGTTTGCCTTGGTAGTCCTCTTGAATGAGAACTTTCTCGGCGACGGCAAGTGGACACGGTGAATGTGTTGCCAAGAGGAACCAATGTCGCCACCAATGCATGATCAATCGTAGCAATCCGGCTGTTAGGAAAATACACAACCAACAGAGGTAGGTGCGCGCTCGCGAGCGGCGATATCCGGTGATTCGCATCTCATCCTCCTCATTCGAATTGAGGATTCCCTCGCAAGGACTTGATTCTGTGAAGTGGGGAGGAAGATTGATGTGATCTAAATTTTTTTTTTTTTTTTTATCAACAGATGAAGGTGTAGATCTATTTCTTAATCACTCATAACTCATTTTTATGTATTTTTTTTAAATTGATTTTAAACACTTTCACTACTTACGAGTCATGAGTGTGATGCGATTCAGTAGAGATATTCACTTGTACTACTAAGTCATTAAACAAAAAAATATGTGTGACGCCAAAGCAGATAAATATCAATCGTAAAAACGATTTGTACGCCTTATCAGAGAGCAAACCTGTACCGCGAAAGTTTTATTAAAACAGGTAAACGCTCAATTAAACGTCTCTAGTTATAAAAAAAAAAAAAAGGTAAAACTAAACTTAAGATAACAAAGCTGTTCCAGACTATTATCATCCGTCGGGGTACGAATACGATTTAAGAGCGAACTACTCTATACGATATTACACCGACTAACGACAACGAAACCTTTAAACAAAAAAAAAATAACAAAAACCACCTCAATCCAGTAGAACACATGCAAAAGCAGCACAAATAAAGACGACGACCAAATTCGATTCGTACCACGATTATAAGAAAAAAAAAAGGTTGATTTTTATCTGTATTGCGGTTATGTGTTGTGTTGCTATCGGTGTCCATCAATTGAAGTATCAATTTTCCTGTAGATTACGTTTTGGCTTATAACGTCTACACCGTCTCTTACACGGTATCCTCTTGAGAAATTCGACATTCGACTTAATTACACAGCCCCTGTGTCTGTCTTCGTCTTTAAGTGTGTACACAAGTTTCAATTAAATAAACTTACGGACCATGAGAATTCGTCGTTGTTAAATTGTTTTATTATGTTTTTGTTTTTGAAAAATTGATGCTCACACGTCGTTATCTACATTACTTTTGAACGAAAAGATTAATCCAAAACACGTGGATTGTTTTGGGGACAACTAACAGATTGCACAAGTTAATTTATTTGATTCGCGAGAAACTTTAAATATGCATGAGCATGCAAATTGTCATGACTAACCCTCATTTAGTCCGAGAGGTTGAGAGGAGCATAGCTAAGTGCATGAACACAATTTGTTGCAACAAAATTGAATGACATGACACAATTTAAAAAAAAAAAAAAAAAAAAAAAAACAAACGAATTCAAAACGTGTTTTTTTTTACTGTTTAACGTGGACGTTAGTTATCAACTGGTTGATTATATTATATTTTCTGCCCCAATTGATGCAAATTTATATTTTGCGGTGGTGTAATTTTACATTCAAACACACGTAGAAAGATGTTTGCTTTAAAACGAAATCATAGCCCAACGGATCCATTTGCATGCACATATTGTTTTCACAGTGAGATAAATAACCCTCAATTACTCGGTAATTTGTTTATTAAATATCCATTGTAAAACCGAGAATTACGCGAAACGAAATGAGTACAAAGCGTTGTTATAAGGAAGTGTGTTAAGCCCCTACCCTCCCGAGATAAATACCATGTGTGCGGTAAGGTGTTGATAAGTCAGTCTCCCTGATAGGCGAATTATACTTAAATACACTCTTGACAACACTTCCAATTAAAAAAATATATATATATATATGTATAAATTTTTCCACACAAACTGAAACTTAAGACCGTACAAGCGAACCATTCTTTCGCGTATGACAAATCATACCACAGAATTCGGTACTTACCATGCGATAGTAATTGTGAATTTTGTGACGTACGTTCGATGATTCCCTCTAAGGTGGTCTCATCATCGATAACATCCAATTTCTGGGATGAAAGGTTCTTTGAATGTTTATTCACTTCTTGAACATTGGATATGGAATTATAGAAATCCTTACGATGACGATGATCCTGATAGTGATGGTAGCGTTTTTGAGATTTATTTTCCTTGGGCCACCATTTCTGGAAACTGTAGCGTTTAGATTTCGGTGGAATTGGATAGTTTTCTTGTTGATTCATGATGATTTCGAAAAAATGGGAGACGATTCCGATAATTTGATTGTTTCAAAACAATAATGTGCCTTTTTCTATAAACTAAATTCGTAGAATTTCGGTTTAAATTAAATTATTCTTTTTTTCTTTCCTTTGACTATTTTAGTTTAGTTCTTTTTGTTTTTGTTTACTATAACTATATGTACAATGTTGCTATCCTCTTAATTTTTTCTCGATAAGAGAAGATTGGCAAGTATTCAGTTGATTCTAATCAAATCACAAAAGGCTTTCCGAAAAACGCTTTGAGTAAAAAAATGCATCGAAAAAAATGATAATAATAATAATATATATTCAACAACACGGTAAAGAACCAGACAATTATGAAATGCCGTATCAAATTGATATATGCAAATGAGGTTTATGGCAATCCAAGTTAACAATAATTAGATGTCAGCTTAGGGTCTTGTAGAACGGCCCTTGCACGTCAGCCATGCTGTCATCAGAAGCGTTGCCCATTAAACATTTAACAGAATATGATGATACACGGAAATATGATAAGCGACTCAACCTGAGCCTTTTCTTAATACTGGTTTCGATCTTTTAACACACTCTTTCAAACAATTCAAGTGCAAGTTTAGGCAGTACACCACGTTTTCGTAGTCGTCGTCGTCGTCGTCGTCGATTTGTTTTTCTTTTTTAAATAAATGATTTGTATACAAATAGATTTGTTATTTTGTTTTCTGTTCTTTTATCTCTTCATAGATCTCAAATATCATTTGCTTGTGTTGTATTCTTAGTCATCATCCAGCAATGGAAGCTGTTGCTGGATAACCGTCAACTAGCACAGTGTTCTTATGAAAGCCAATCTTTGACGCTGCTGACCCTGTTGCTCCTCCTCCTCCGCTGCCCTTTTCAAAAATGAATTGTTCAATATATTCCTTTTGGATCAGATTCAGCAGTAATTCCACCGATATGAATCTAAAGACTAGATATCGTTCACTTAAGCAATATGTATTGTCGTTTCCTGAAATCATTACGCTTTTCAAAGAACGATTTACAAGGTTATATATGCTTATTGCAATTTTTTTTTTTTTCTGTTGAAAGACGTTTAAAGTACGTTTTTTGTTTCTTGGCAAAAATTCAAGCCGGTCTCAGGGATTCACTTTGATTAAATGTTTTAAAAATGTTTTTTTTTTTTTTTGATTTTGTTCACTTTTAGTTTATATTTTTTTTCAGTTTTTTTTTTTTATCACTCAGCACACTCAACACACAAATAACAGAACAAAAAAAATTAAAAATTTGAGCCTGTTTTAACAACAAAATTTTGTTGTAAACATTTTTCTTTGAGTAACAATGTGTTTTGTTGTTCGCTGCTACGATACTTCATATTCATTTCAATTTGCCGAATGTTTTTTTTTTTTTCCTAGTGATTAAAAAAAAAGGAATTTCTTTATAACACACAATGATTTTTTTTTTTTTTTCTTTATTTCATCACTTCAACAAATAAAAAATTATTTTCTTCACAAACACGTTTTCCTTTTTTGAGACAAAGTTTAAATTCTTCCTTCACAAAGGCACTGACAAGGAAGCCTTACAAAAATTAATTCATTCTAGTCGAATGAAAAAGAAAAATATTTAAATCCCAAAATAATTTTAACTTCGCACTAAAAACAGGTAGGAGTCGCCGTGGTATGTCATATTTCAATTAACCCACTGGAAAGGACGACGACGAGTCGTCTGTCGACAAATCAATAAAACAAAAAAAAAAAAAATTTTTTTTTTTGAACTTGCGCACAAGGAACTTTTCGAAAAAAAAAAAAAAACCGAAAAAAAAAAACACGACACAATTTTTTTTGTGTGGCAGGTGCACAACGTGGTATCGTGAAGGATTCGTCACACGAGATCCCATGAGAGATATGCGTCCAAATTCAATTTAAGCCAAACAAATGTGAGGCACACACAATTTCATTAAACTTAATTAAATTTACTCCAAGGGGGATGGATCTTGATGGTTTCTTGGGTCCGGGTCCGGTCCTAACTGCCACAACGCCCGGCAACAAGTAATATTGTATTGTAACTAATGTCACAATCGAATAAATAGGCAAAATAACCATTATGAGGAGGTGGTGACGATGAAGTTTTCTTGGTTTTTTTTTTTTCATAAACAACACAACAACAGTTTTGTTGTTGGAGACAGATCATTAGCTTACAGTAACCTAATTCGTTTCATGCAATATGCATGTATGCCGAACAGAGGGAAAGTATTTAAATTTTTTTTATATATTTATGAATCCAGACAGAAAATTTAACGAAATCAATGGATGTGTGTCCTTCCACTTTGATGATTAATCTTAATTTCACAACATGTGTATATTTTCTGACAAACTGAGACGAGACAATTGTGTCAATTTGTTAATTTGTGTGATACAATTTAATTTTTATTCAAGGATTTTCGATTTGATGAAATTTTTTGTGTTTTCTCCGTCTGCAAAACACGCATAATTTTTTTTTTTTTTAAATTAGTTTTCAAAATTATGTAATTGAAGGTTATAGTTTAAGTTTAAGCTAATTCAAAATTTATTTTAGTTAATTTATTCTTTCATGAATAAAATTTTTGACAAAAAAAAAAAAAAATTCGCAATCTGTCGCAGACTTTCGCCTCGGGCGATGGGCGGTGGAAGAAATGTGAGACTCCTCCTCGTGTAATGCAAATGTAAAAAAAAAAAAATCCCCAGAGAAATTTTCTGAAAAAAAAAAAGAAAACAAAACAAAAACAAAAAAATCTCTGCTGCTGTTCTGCTTTTTTTTGCGGATATTAATTAGAACCTTGTGATATGAATTTCAGTGCTTAAAAATACTAAAATGGAAAAACAAACTTTGTCTCATCTTGCGGAAACTGTGTGATGCTTTTGAAGTAATGAAAAAAAAAAAATCATATTTTGACATTTTTATTTATATAGTCGGGGACGTATCCTCATAATCACACTTTTTTCTTTTTAAACTGGTGCACGTTGCCTCGCTTTTTCTCGTTTGCCTTTTATTTCCCTCGTTGTTACGATGTGAATATGTATATTTATTTTGTTGAAAACTTTTTATTTACTTATCTTTATTTAAGATTAAACCGAAAAAAAACAAATACTTATTTTTTTATGCAAAATTGATGAAAAACCGATTGCCGAAACTAAAACGCCACATTACAACTACAACCCATTAGACAATAATCACGAGTACTGAATTTTTCGCATGTGTTATAGCAGGGAGAGTTTTTTTTTTTTTTTTTGTAGGGGTTTTAAATTTCAGTCTACACTCGACAGAAAATATACAATCATCTCTTTTTGTTGCAAATAAACCCGCATGCCAGCCGGTAAATTTCTATCTCTATTTTCTTTAGTCTTGCTTCTGCAATGGTAAGAAAAATAAAACCCATATACTGTTCTCTCTTTGGTTAAATGGTACTACAGCTGGGATTGGGTACACCTTCCTCTCACTCTGACAAAAATTTGTTTTTTTGTTTTTTTTCAAACAATTGTGTGAAAATGCAGTTGTAAAAAATCACAAACCTAAACTAAACCATCCAAAAGTCTCGACTCGAGTGTTACTCTTGTCGATGCGTCATGTGGTTTTCTACAATTTAACATTACACTTCATCGGAATGGATTTTGATACGAAAATTTACAACGATTGTCATCTTATCAGTTTCGTTCTGAGGCAACGTTCATTAGTCACGATTCGATTTCCGGACGGATGGCCTTGTGTTTGCGGATTACTTTGCAATATCTTTTAATACAGAAATTCTCAATAAATCAGCAATTGCAATTGATCTCCTCAAAGTTATCATTTTTCCCCCTAGAATGAGTATGAGAATGTGACCTTGTTTCTTTATATATTTTTTCTTATAAATTGATTTATATTAATCGTGACACATTTCATTTCAGAGTAATTTGCTGACGTCTGTAATTGATACGTTCCAAATGATTCTCCAGGAGACCTCTATGAATATTTTGTGTAGAGATTCAAAGACTCAAAATTCAAAACAACAAAATTTTCTTTTAAAATATGTAGAGAAGAGAAACATTGTTGTCTGGACAGGGTGTCACTGATAACAAAGGAGAGTTTTGTTTTGTTTTTTTTCTTGAGGACAAACGAGAGACATGTAATTTAGGTTGCCACTGACACGTCGTCGGAACAATCGCTTTCATTCAAACGGAGGAATTTGTTAATTTCAAAAATTGTTTTTATTTTCATTTCAATAACAAATCGAAAGACCTTCCCAATTCAGATTTTTTAATTAAAAAACTGTATGGAGTGTGTGTTCACTCGTATACGCACTTACCCATTTGTTGGAACCGTGTGAGTGGTGAAATGATAATCACTTGAAAACACGCGGGAGCAGTAACCAGCAAATGTTTGCTGCTCTACTCACCAGAAACACGTTTTAAAGATATTTTCTGATTCACTGGCATGAATAAATTTTTGTTTTATATTTTTTTCTTTTCTTTTTGTTGTCCGATTTCGGTTTAAAACAGTTAAACAAAGAAATCAATTTTTTGTTAAACAAAAACTACACTTTGAACTGATCGACATATTTAACGAGGACATCGATCTTTCCTTGACTTCCTTCTCGATATGATTTGGACTCTGTTTTTTTTTTTTTTTTTTTATCTCAGAAATTAAAAGAAAAATTAATTTCGTCTGGTTCAAGTTACGTTCATTGTCGTTGTATGTTTTTTAATAAAAATTGTTAACGAGACAATGTCTTTCTTTGTCTACGAAATTTCATTACGTTTTTTGTTTTTTGATTACAAATTGAATCAAAAAAAGAAAAAAAAAAAAATTGTTTTGTTTTTTGTCTCTTCTTTTAAACTGATCGGTTGGACGTTGGACAAAACTCGTATTGAGAGCTTGTAGCTGATAGGTTTCCCATGCATATGTGTTGTACAATTTCTCAAGGAGGAGGAGGAGGAAAAGTGGGCATTACACTGTACATCTTGTACACACATAGGCTTACAGAAGTGTAGGGCTTAATTCGGGTTTCAATTAGTACAAACAGTCCAAAAAGAAAAACGACAAAAAATCAATTAAACGTACGTATTTTTGTTTTTCGGTTTTGTTTTGGTTTCTTCACGTTCACGTTTGTGAGCTTTGGACTTCGACTACAGATTGGGGGGGGGAGGAGTTCGGTTCAGCAACAGGTGCTTTGACCATTCCTAAGTCGATCCAGGTGAAAGTTTGTCTGAACTTCTGATTCTCAACCTTGTGGTACGTTTTTTCTCATCTGAAATGAATAGAATAATAAGTTATCTAACGAGAGGGAAGTACCGCGCGCAAAAACCACTTAAAAATTAACAATTTCCAAGAAATCTTAAGCTAACAATCAGTCGTTTGTACTCTCTCTGTCGGCTCACGATTCCGACCACCCTCCATGAGCACGTGTAAATTATAAATTTCATTTGAAAATGATCTTCTCCCTTAGTGATCAAAGCTTGAGACCGTCTTTTCCGAAGGGGGGAAGCTGCGTTGCATCAAAGCCTGGAATTCCAAATAGCGGCAAACAATAAAAAAAAAAAAACAAATCGAGATAAGACTTAGTGTCGTAGATACATTTTTTTCCCTCTCTACGTGTGTATATCTATAAAATAGGTATCGATTATTCAATTGAGCAGTCACTTTCAATAACAGGAGCTTTTTTTTTCTCTGATGATGAAGTCGCTGAACCGCCGCCGCGCCGGCAAAAGCATTTTGAAGTGGGATTTTGTTTTTTTTTTTTTTGTTTGCTTAGCCTTCTTGATGCTTTTTTTTTTTTTGAAACTGTTGATTTTTTTTTTTTATGGATTGAAGTAGCGCTGCTGCGTCTTTTTTGCGACATAGAGACGCCGTTGTGAGACACCAACATCGGACAATTCTTTCCCCCCACGCCGTTGTCGTGATGTAATTGAATCGCAAGCGAAAAGGAGATGGAAAAGGCATCAATTCTTTTCAGAGGGTGAATAAAATAATATCTAATTCCAATGCAGTTTTTTTTTTTTTTTTCTTCGCTCTCTGTTTTTGCGTTTTTGTTTTGCTTCCAGTTTTTTTTTTTTCGTTTTGACAAAGCTTGTTATATTATTTTTTTTGTAAAACAAAAAACATAGATTGATTATGATACAGATAGTATTACTCCTCCTTCTATAGTCTCTCTCTGTGCTTACTTTTTTAATAGGTAGCAGTAGCAGTAGCAGCAGCAAGCAAGCAAGCAAAGGCTGATTGTATGTGCGCTTGCTGGCTGGCTGGCTGGCTTATACGACGAGAACTGTTGCTAGTGCAGATGCTAGAGCTCTCTATAGCTCTTAGCTATATTGCTTGATTGGTTGGTAAGCTAGTCGGATGTTGTTTTTTTTATTTCGTGGGCTTACTGCGAAGTTTGGTTTTGCATTATATATATACATTTTACCTGATTATTTTCACTGTCGGTGGCAGTGATCAGTTATCGGCTTCGGCTTCGGCTTTGAATTTTTTTTTTTTTAATTATTTTTTAAATTAAGTTAAGTTAGTTCCCCACCGGATCCCAAACTTGCTTTATAAAAACAAAATATTGTATTAGATTTCTTATTTCGGTTTTTGGTGTCTCGGTAATCGTTAAATTCGAATGTTTTTTGCCGCACTAGTGCCTCCGGGGGTGCCTTGTATCGTTTGTTGATCCTAACCCAGGTATTTTGTTATTTTTGAAAATCAAGTGCAACACTAAAACGTGCTACCAAAGAGAATCATCTCAAACTTGTGTTTAATAATTCTTGTGATTTTGTGAAATTTTTCTTGTTTTTTTTTTCTCGACTTTTGATTGATAAACAAATGGTAGGATTTGCAAATTTCTTTTTTTTTTTTTTTGTTTTCAAGTCGGTTTTTTGTTTGATGACACAGTCTCATGAGGATGGGAACTTGTATTTTATGTGCTGACTCAGACTTTTCTTTCCAATAAATAAACGAACGACAACATTTCGTTTCTTCGTCTTATAAACAAAACAGGACACAAATCCGCTCAAGCTGAAGACTGTCGTTTTTTTTTTTTTTTGTTAATTCTTATTTTTTGTTTTTTAGGTCATGTTAAGAGCACAGTAAGAAAGACAGAAAAAAAAAAAATTTACACACTTAACAAGCAAGCTACACTCCAAGAAAAAAGAAAAAAAAAAAATCAGTGAGTACTTGTCCGTGCATAAATAGAATTCAAGAAATGCAAAAAAAAAAAAAAAAAACTGGAAGTGGTACCAATAATTTAATTGTAAAATTGCCAACAGGTGTATCGTCGTCAACCCAACCATTCTCGGTCGCGCAAACACCAATATTAGGTATGATATATATTTTTTTTCGTTTAGTATCCGGCCATACGTACGCAGATATTGAAGTGAGAATTCGCTAGAGAGTAGTTGGCTTCGTTGAATAGTGTGAATGTGCTTTGATTATTGCATTAGAAAGAGACTGCGATTGATGAACTGTTACTGTTTTTTTTTTTTGTATTATTTTTATTTTGTATTTGTTGTTTTAATCAATAATTATTTGAACGGTGCTAGAGATTGATGCACCTTTTCTGCATCGAAATCTCTTCAACGGGGGAATAGATCTTGACGGTGTTTAGAAGCTCTTCTTACAAAAAAAAATAGTCAACATACATTTTTTTTTTTTCTTTTCAGGTTTTGATTTCGTGAATTTGATACTCGATCAACTCACAATTGGCGCAATGAGTAAAGCAGTACTAAGTTACATGCTTCTCGGGCTAACAATGGTTCAATTGTTGGCGGTGCAGGCTTATCGTGAGCACAAGGTTAGTTGCGAGTTTTTATATTCAAAGCGAAAAACGTTAAAAAAAACAAAAACAAAAAAAAAAAATCTAGGTTCACAACATTGTCTTGTATCCCGACAAGCATTCGTGGTGCAAGACAACAACCATCAAGCAAGTGATAAGCTATCCAGGTTGCACATCTGCAGAGATTGATAACAACGTTTGTGTGGGCGCATGCTTCAGCTACTCAATCCCCCACACAGAACCCTCAGATCCAGGAGAGGTAAAAACGAATCAGAAATTTTAAATTTTCTTTTTTTCGATTTTTTTTTTTTTTTTTTTTTATATTCAAGGTAATTGTTCCATATTGTGATAGCTGTCAACCATCGGGAACTACATGGCATCAGGTGGCGATGAAAAAAAAAAATTTGCAGTGACTTTGAATGTTTTATAAGTTGTGATCTTTCCTTATCTTGTAGATAACCTTGCAGTGCAACAAAAATGACGCAGATACTCCGTCACAGCTAATAAAGCATGTGCAGATAATTCAGAATTGCTCCTGCACCCCATGCGAGAAAGACAGTTTGCGGTTGGCGAAATTTCCCGAAAATAATGAGGAGCTTTATCTTCAGCAGAATGTCGATACAGAACTGCTGAAGGCATTGCACACGCGCAACGAATCGAACGTGAATCATCTGGATGACGATCACTGGAAGAAGGTGCATTCGCTGCTGAACCAGAAGGTGATCGATCTGCTTAAGTCTGTCCAGACGAACAACAGTGATCATGACAAGGAGCAGCTGTGGGAGATTTTCAGTGTGATTCAGGAGCCATCGATGCACAAGCTCAAGGCAAAGACAATCATCGACTACATGGAAAGTCTGCAGAACAACACTGAGCTGAATGTACCGCTCCTCACAGAGCTGCTGCTGAAGTTTGAGCACTCCAAGTACCACAAGTCGGGAGGAGATAACACGGACGGGGAAATAATCGATGACGACATGGTCATCAGCGTGAACATCAACGACAGCGGTTCCAAAGAATCCGACGAGGACGTAGACCTAAGAGAGAAGCTTAACTCAAAGAATCCCATCGCCGCTTGGGTTCAGAACCCGATGAAGGCCGAACCTCTGCCCGAGGCGTGGACTAATCCAGAGCGCATACAAGAGAAAATCAGACAGCGCGAGAGTACAGAAAAGTCCGACACAAATTACTCAGACGGCGAACAGCATCCGTCCATCGGTGACGGTGACGGTGACGGTGAGATTCGCCATCATCATTCCTCCTCGTCGTCGTCATCATCATCGTCGTCGTCGCACAATCATCCACACCACCATGTGAACGATAACATCGTCTCACATGGACACTTGGCTCGCGGACCACACGGTGCCTTAGTCATTGAACCCGATCGAGTACATGAGAAATTAGATGTGAATGCTCATGAATTAAAGCCAAATCATGCCGGTACCTTACTCAGTTATCACAGTCACTCGGGTGAAGGTAATGCACATAATTAGGAAGGAGGATGACGATGAGGAGGAGAAAGTTTGTTTACTTCTACTTTATTTTTTTTTGTTTTTTTTTCATTTCGATTTATTATTGCGAGGATGTGCACTTTTTCCCCCCCAAAAAAAAGGTCTCCAACTTAATACTTATTTCTTTTTTCTCTCTTTTTTTATATTTAATAAAGTAATGAATATATATATGTATTTATAAATTTTAATCAAGTCTTTATATATACACTGAAAAAACAGAAACGAATTGAAGTGAGGATTGAAATGGAAATGAAGTCCGCGTTGAGTTTTAAACCACATGGTGAATAAAAAAAAAAAAAAAAACTTTTCTATGATTTAACACAGTCTGTTCTTGAGAAAAAGAATTCAAATTCAAGAAACATTTAAATTTTGCAATTGTAAAGGAAAAAAAAAAATTCACTGAAAAAAAAAAAAACAAAATTTCTCTTTTTTTTTTTTTTACCATGATTGTGTATCAAATTCACCTCGCATTTGCCTCTCTTCGGTGCGTGATTGTCAAAATCAAATAGGATTTTTTTTTTTTTCTTTACCCTCGCGCGAGGAAGAGACTAGTCGTTGTCCTCTTCACACGTTTAGGCGACCCGACCCGACCATCATTCCACTGAGTAGAGCAGAAGCTTTCATCTTTTATATTGTATAGTCACGTCCAGTGTTTATTGCTCTGCTATCGAAGTGTGATGTGGGTGGCTTGTGTGGTTACCCGTTACTTTTTTTTTCTTTAGTGTATAACTTAAATGAAGTCTTTAACGCGTCCGTTAAGAATATTTTGTCGTGATAGAAAAAAAAATTTTTCTTTTTAATTCCTTTTGATGCGTGTTCTTTTCGATTATGTTGAAAGAAAAAAAAGAAAAAAGAAACCCGCATCAGTATGTTGATTTTAATAGTTTAAATCAGTGAGTGGTGTGTTTATTAACAAATGTTTTTTTATTATTTCAATTTAACTGCCCTTTAGTGGCGTGTTCCTCCAAGTGTTTATGAAATTTTTTTTTTTTTTTTATCAAATGTTGGTTGTAACGTAGGTAAGTTCAAAACAATTTATTTATTTATTTATTTTTTTGTTGTGAATGTGCAATGGTTTTATCTTATCACAACAACACAACTGCAGCTGTACTGTGTCGTCTTGTGGTCGTCTTTTTTATCAAAATTATGTGGTCAGCATTTTTGTTTATTTGATTTTTATTACATTATTTACTCCCGGGATACATGATGTGTCTATGTGAGAATTTTTCTTTTTCTCTTTTGTACCCCTGCCATACCTTCGCTGTACACAGGGTGTCAATGGACTAAAATAATTGTTATTTTTATGCTCATGCTGATGCAGTATGCTTAATTTGCTTTGTATATTCCCATCGAGTAAACACAAATGGGGAACACAACATCGGAGGTATAAATCTTGGCTGCTGCATAGGCAACGGCGGCGCGCGGCGGCGGTGTTATATTGGTATTTTTTTTTTTCATTTATCCAAGTACATCTGGCATCCATACGTAAACATTTTGTAATGATTTGTCCGCTTTCGTTTTACATGAATTTGTTCTTGTTACAATCTATGTACTCTCGTCTCGTGTCTATTCGTTAATCTTTGGAAAAAAAAAAAAAAAAACCGAGTTGGAAAAATTTCTGTGTTGATTTGTTTAAGAGAAGATTCCTTTTCGGCTTTTCGGTTTCGTTTCTCGTAAATTGTGATTGTGTATTTCTTATCTCGGGCATGGATATAATCTAATCGATTGACAATTTACTTTTAATGGGTCGGTTTGCAAGTAGACATTTTTTTTTTTTGATTTTCAACAAAGAACGTCGTCTCCTTATCACGTTTCTTGTCGACGGGGGAATGCCTCATTGATGTGTTTAGTGTTATTGCATGCACACATCCTGTAATTTTTCGTAAAAGACAACATTCGTAGTCGTGTTGCATGCGGATGTCGCCGTCTGTTGTTGAAAGAGGAGAAACCTGTGCAAATGCATTTGCTAGGAATATCAATTCATCGTCGGCTATATATTAAATTAAAATTCTTTTCTCTTCTGTCCTCCAGTCGATGACTTCCACCAACGTGGCTCAGAAGAACTTCACGGACTAAGCAATGTAAAAATTTAGTCTTCATTAAAAAAAAAAAAACATTCTTAAAAAAAAAAAAAGAAAACAGAAAAATTCGCGGCGCGGACACAAGAAATTTATCTTAACTTCTGTATTATGGCGGGAATGCATTTTATAATTTTGAAGGTATGAAAAAAAAAAAAAAAAAGTCGACTTTTTCGATAGAAAATACAAATCTACCTCCCTCTTAGGTAAATGGTGTGGATGTTAGTCAAATGCCCCATGAGAAAGCCGTACAAATGTTCCTAAAAGCGTCCGAACCGATCTTAGTTGAGGTTCGACGTCGATCCTACGATAGCGATGATAGTGCCGAATGTATAGATAAAAAAAATCTACCCAATGATACACCAAATCTAAGAAGACAATCACCTACAGTCTCACAACTGACATCACCTGCACGAAGTCAAAAATTACCAAATGACTCAACGGCAGCAGTGGATTCACTTAAATTCAATAGTTTGATAATTTCGTCCAGTCAAAGTTGCATCGGCCTTGATAGCACCCCCAAACAAAGGGGTGTCGAACAATACGTAAATAGTAGTGCGTCCTTACCAATAGCTACGTCTAGAAACAATAACAATAGTGCCTCCGAATTTTCTCAAAATTATTCATCGTTAAATAATCAAATATCCAATGTGAGTGAATCCTCATCTTCCAATGTAATAAATTCACAATCCCGAAGTGCATCTATATCATCTGTGGCTGCATCACCAACAAAAAGTATACAACAAAAATCAGCAAATTCTTCGCCATTTAAAGAGCTGAAAACACAAGATGATGAAGTGCAAAGATCTCCAAACAAGAGATTCGTATCGATTGGCATTCAGACTGATAATTTTACGACAGACTTTATATTCAGTGGATCCACAATGCTGAACAGTGATCAGATGATTGAGAACGAACATAATTTGTTCAGTGAATGCATGGCTCCGGAGATAGACATTGAGGTGAGTGCTTTTAGAAATTCTATTTTCCTTTGGTAAATAATCACGGAATGTCGTTGATTTGTGTGTCCTCGTGTGAATCTGGGTTGCTTTCGTCTTGTTTTTTTATTTTTCTTGAGTGGCTTAAAGAAAACGTTTAGCACAAAACAAATACACGCTACACTCGACTCAATTTCGAATACACACACAAAAAAAAAAAAAAAAGGAAATCCTTGTTTGAAAGAAAACCAAGTCATAGGAATCCTTAAATTCCGAGACGTCTTTGTGTGTTGTCGTCGTGTGTTGACTTTAATAACCAACCACTCGAGCCGGAATAAGGCCATGTTCTCATTTGGACAGATAAAAATTTTCTTCCACTTCAACCACCACCACCATATCAACCTTTTCTTTTCTTTTATTCATCCTCCCCCAAGCATGTGCAGGTCTCTCTCGTTGTTTGTATTGCGTGTTATGAATTTGTACACGACATTTTCTTTTGCTATCATTACCCATTGTTCTACTTTCTATGGAGAGCAGGAGGAGAAAAAAAAAAAAAGGATTTTTATCTTAAGGAGGTTAAAGAGTTAGATGACCTGGTCTGGTGGTGGTGGTTTTTTTTAAGAGTTAGCCAAATTCACGTGTACTAACAGAATTTTCTTCTTCAAGGAAATCACTCTTAGAAAATCCGAGAGTAATGAACGTCTCGGTTTGACAGTCTGCTACAGCTCTGGTGGTGGAAATGGGTCTGGATCCGATGACACAGACACGTGTACAGAGGTGTACATAAGTGACATTGTTCCCGACAGCATAGCAGGAAGGGATGGTCGTCTACGTCAAGGTGATCAAATACTTCAGGTAAATGGAAAGGATGTGTCGAATAAAGAAGAGACCGAAACGCTTATTGCCGAGAATAACAATGCAGTCACACTTCTTGTCAGTCGTTATTTATATGGAGTGAGTATAGAAACAAAGATTTTTTTTTTTTTGGTTTTACATCAAAAAAAAAAAAAATTTCCAGGACGACGATGAGTTCAATGAGCAGGGAGACTTCTTCGAAGAGGATGATCCAGACATGGCTTACGCAAATTGTTTCCTGGGCAACTATATCATCGCAGAGGATCCTCCAAAGTCAGGTAAGAGCAGCCATGATGCGTCACCTGAAAAGAAACCTCTGGTCGAAGATTCAGAGCCAACTGAAAGGCCGACTCCAGAGGTGGTCTTCCCCACCAAAACACCAGCTCAAGGCTCTGCGAGAGATCCTTTCAATCATCAGAACATCAGAGCTCACTTGGAGCAAGTGAATCAGGAGATTGCGATGCTTGACTCACGAGTTGAGAACATGATGTCGCAGCACGCGAAGCCGTCAAAGCTGACGGATTCCTCTTCGGCGGAGCAGAAGATTCCACAAGCGAGTGTCGCTCCGAACTTGGCACAAATCATGGACTACGACACAGAGCATATATACGAGACGATTCCCGAGGATTCAGAATCGGAACCCTTCTACTGCTCGCCATACGAGAGTTCCGAGCATCAGACGCGAATCGAGCAGTGGCTGGGGATTCAGGACGGTCCTGAAATGCACGCGAGTAAAGTGCGATCGCTGCCGATCAGACAGCCGATCATGCAGCAGAATCACGAGAATCTCTCGATCTGGACGAAGGCGAAGAACGGAACGGTCCGGAGCACGAATTCGAGTGCCGGAGACGACCATGAGAACAGTTCGAGTGCCTACAACACGGGAGGGTCGTGCAACAGCAACACCATGACGCCACTCACGCTGGAGCTCAACTCGAGCTGCCGCGATCGCGAGCAGCACTCTGCGTCCACGCTGATCCTGTGCCCGTCGAAGCACACCGTGAGTCCGATAAACGAGGTGGCCACGCCGCAACGGCTGTCGATGCCAGGCGGCGGCGCTGCAGAGTTGATCGAGAGTGCAAAGTCCCTCCACCGGCACTCGAAGGAGAAGATCCTCAGTCCAACGCACATTTCCAAGCAGCCGCAGGTTGCGTTCAACAAGCAGAAGATGTTGACTGTCCCGCAGAAAAACGGTGAGTCTTGCAGACTGGGCGAGGTGGTGGTTTTTCTTGAATTTGTGTGATCTTTTCAAGCAGCTGGGGATTCGTCGACGATTCCAAACTCTCAGACAACTCCCATTTCGGCCACGAATACCATGTACACGAATGTGGCTAATCTCCAACAGACGATGCTCCTGCAACAGCAGCTCTTCCGTCAGGCTCTGACGCATCAGCGAGTCCCGTCGAGCTCGTTGCCGTGCCCACAATTTACGGCGCCGAACTTGAGCCAGTATCACTTTGTGAGCAGTCAGGAGGTGAGTGGGTTTGCGAGGGCGGGGTTTAAGATTGGTCCGAAATTTGTTTTTTTTTTCCCGTCCCTTAGGTGAGCACAGTGAAGCTCAACACACATCCGAACGACGAGCACATGGTGTGGAAGGTGAAGCGCCGCCAAGACGGGACTCGTTACATCGTGCGACGGCCGGCCCGCAATCGATTCCTCCGCAACCGCGCGATGCGGATAAGTGCCGAGCGGAACGACCAGACGACCGAGGACGACACGATTTCGGAGATCAAGACGGGTCGCTACTGGACGAAGGAGGAGCGCAAGAAGCATATCGAGCGAGCTCGCGAGCGTCGCCAGCGGCAGCAGATCATAATCTCGAGTAAAAATAACGAGGTGTCGCCTTCGAATAACGGCTGTTCGAAAAACGTCGAAGCCACTCAGAAGGCGCTGAATGAGAAGCTGCTCCAAGCGAATCCCGAGCTCTATCAGCAGCAGGCAAAGGTCAGCAACGTCCTCGCGGCCACCTCGGCGAAGATGTACCGCCAGAACCCCCCGACCGGGCAGATTTTCTCAAAGAAGTTCGTGAAGAAGGCGACGAACAGCAGTCCCGTGGAAGCGAGTCCCGCCGCAGTGCCACAGATCAACTCGTCGACGCCCGCACCAGCCGGGACAATAAAGCCGACGACAACAACAACGCCCAGTGGTGGTAGTAAAATGGTAGGTCTTCTTTCGGTTACAACTGTCTAGTAGAATGTTTTTTTTTTTTTTCTTTCTTGTTTTGTGGTGGCGGTGTGATGAAATCGATTTTTCTTTGATAAATTTTCCTTCCCCCCTTTTGTGCGTAGCTTCAAGGCGTGTCGGATACCAGTTATCACGGCCGAGGCATCCATCCACCTTTATAGGCCTCTCGATCCATCGGAATCTCTTTCGCTATGATTTGAGTGAGCTCGGGCTTTGTTTTCTTGAGGAGTATATAGTTTTATTTAATTGTTCTCTTCCTCAAACTCTTTCCTTCTCCTTTTTTTTTTTTTTCTATTTTGAAAACAAAAAAAAAATATTTTATAAAGTCGATTGAAATTTGGATTCAGATCCAAATTTTTATCAATTTCCATCAAAATTCGATCGAAATCTCGATTTATTTTATTTTTCCAACAAAATTCGAATAAAAATCGAAATTTTCTCTCTTAATTTTCCAACAAAAGTCGGTCAAAATTTTAGGTACTGATATCACACTTCATATCCCAGCACACTTTCCCTAATTAAATTGTTAACCGTAGATACTATTTGCTAATTAAAAAAAAAAAGTTTTTAATGGTTAGTCTAAACTAAATTGCAAAAAAAAAAAATCATTGTTTCGTCTTTTTTTTTGCTTGAAGTTGCATCTATATATATTTATACTGTTAAATGTACGTAATGTGTGTAGAAAAAACAAAAAAAAAAAAAAAGTAAATTACGATTAGACAAAAAAGTGAAAAGAAAACATTTTTTTTCTAATTGAATTAATGTGATATAGTTAAGAAATGAATGAAGTTTCTCTCAAACATTCAAAAATACGTTAAAAAAAAATAAATTTTAACCTTCTATTCCCAAAAAAATGAAAAAACTAAACCAAGTTGCAACGGCAAACAAAAACAAAAACAGAACAAAAAAAAAATATATTTATTACGAAACTTAATAGTGTTTGTTAAAAAAAAAAAAAAAATATAAGTAACTTGCAATTATTATATATTTGATCTTCCTAAAAAAAACAAAAAAAAACAAAATATGTCATAGAATACAATAATTGTTTAAATACAAAAAAAAAAAAAATAAAGTTAAATTGTTTATCAAACTATACAGACCCTGAAAATAGGGGAAATGAAAAGTATAGAAAACATGTGTTTTGTATTTTTTGTTTATTTTAATTTTAAACTCAAAATTGAAGAAAAATGTTTCACTTTTTTTCAGATTTACTCTGTCGAGTCTGTTCCTTTTCAAGTCCTTCACGGATTGAAATTTTTTTTGCGATTGCCGCAACCAGAGCCGCACCTTTACCACTGCCATCTTCGGCGAGCAAGAATTTTGTCTAAAAAAAAAAAAAAATATTTATATATATATGAAGTCAATCACAGACTGCACGATAAACCTTTTTCGTCGGCGCCAACTCAGAGGTGTAGTGTGCCATCCAGTTCCTGAGACGAGGATGATGTTTGTACACTGACCCATCAATGGCTACAGTCACCTCGGACTCCTCGTCCATGCGATTCAGAAGAACTGATGTATTGATGGCTACGAGTTGAGCTGCCCGCTTCGAAATAAGTCCGCATACATATTGAATGATTAGGACGTCATCGTTGTCATAGTCGCGGTTGAATTCCAGACCATTCCAGAATTTACGCATGATGACCAACAAGTTGTCGAGACGAAGAGTCAAAGCGTCACTTAAAAAAAGGGGTAGAATTAGTGAAGGAAACCATCACATCCCCCGTCGATCGTGTACTAGTCAATTTTGGAGACATTGTCCGACCCGAAAGTCCACGGTTTCGGCAGCTTCTTCTTCGGTACTTTCGGCAAGAACAACTTTTCGCGGTGAAGCTCCTCCAGAATCACTCGGCACAACTCGCCAAGGTACTTTCCACTGATGTATTTCTCAAACCTAAAAAAAACGACAGATTTTCAAACCCAAATTTCTACACTCCGAATTTTGTTGACGAATTTTACGTAAATGAGTTCTTCAGCAACGATCCTTCGTCCACAGTTCGGTCAAATTCGGTCTTGATAAAGTCTAACACTCCATTGTCACCAAAAGCTCCCCATTCCACATCGATAATGACGTGGTCACCATGACTCCGAGTCTCCCAATGCTTCACGCGCTTCGCGCACTCCATGTAGCAGCCATTCGACCCGGTCCCGAGGACGATGCCAATGCGAGTGTTCTCGTCAATCCGAGCGCCCTGCACAAGTGTCCCGGTAGTGTCATTGAGAATGGCCACGATATCGATATTTCGCCGGTTGCACTTCGCCAGTGCCTCCTGCAGCTTCTGCACCACGTCCTGGCCCACTATTGACGGGCAATTAAACGACTTCGTCCATGTGACCAGACTGCCCGAGTCCAGACTGTGCTGTTGCATTGGGAATGAGAATGTGAATCCCATCGGATACACCGTGTCGTCGGGAAGATGATTCTGTTTCGCAAAATCATCCACACACTCGGCCAAGTACTCGAAAAGAGCGTCTCCACAACCGACTCGTAACTCATCTGAGATGTGATAGTGCTTCACGATCTCTTCGGCAATATTTCCATTATGCAAGACCATCAGAATGACTCGGAAATTTGTTCCTCCCAAGTCCAGGGCAAGGTAGACGCCTTCCTCTAAAAAAGTAAACGAGAAAAGTGAACTCCAAAGAGGATTCAAAGTCCAAGAACCGACCTGTTCCGTCAGGCAATTCCGGAATATAAGTGTTTTCCATTTGCAACGATGATGGCTGCTCGTTGAGTGCCAACTCCATCTCCGAAATGAAGACGTTCTTAATTTTATTCATTTCTACATCTGTAAGTTTCAGCTCTTGCAAGATATTAATCACCTACAAGATTGATTTCAGAAATCAAGAAAAAATTAATCGTGTAAGTATGAAAATTTAATCTAAATCTTTGTTTTTTTGAATTTAAAATTTTTTCTTCTATTTTACACGACCATACCAAGTCATATGTGAGTTAAGTAATTGCAGTGATTGAATAAGTGGTGGAAGTAAAAATGAAATCAAAAAAAAAAAAAAGAATTTCATATTTTTTGATTGTAGTTAAATTGAAAGATTCATAACGTAAGGTCATTGCGACAGTTCCCCATTTTAGCTCATTATCTAAGGTCTTGGGTGAAATGTCTCGAGACGAGAATTATGATGATGAAGAGGCACACGACCACACGACGAAAATCTACAATAATAAGCTAAACGACAATGAATGTAAAAATAAAAAAAAAGTTTCTAATCAAGGTAGATTAGTCTAATTTGAATTGCAACTGATGGGAATAGTCCTTTGAGAGGCGATTAAGCAGAGGCTGCACATTTAGGTCAATTGATTTACTTTCAAAATTCAAATAGATGCAATTTAATTTGTGTTCATTTGTTTTTACCATTTTTGAATTAACTGTCGTTTTTATTGTTTTTCTTTTTTCATTTCCAACCGACAGGCTACATCAATTTTAATGCAAAGATTCAAGATTAATCCGTGAAGTGTTGATAGCAACCAGGAGATAGCGATTAAATCGAGGAAATCAGCAAAATTGGCTGATCGTATTTCCGGGGTATTTGGAATTTTGTTTTTTTTCGCGATTGCAACAATTTTTTTCTGACCTTCAACTGATAGGTGGTAAAAATGGTTCAGTGCAAGAGATAAGCTCGTAACGACTGTGGTTTTTTTTTTTTTCATAGAGTTACATGCATCCGATGGATTTCGAATTACATGATTCGTATTTTTCAAAAAAAAAAAATACTTAACGTGTGTTGGTTTCACTTACTCTCCGGCACCTGGTGTCATCGCTCAGTTTCAATTCATTCAGCTCATACATTTCGTTTTTTTTTTTTTTTTTGTAATCGAATAACTTAACCGAAGGTGTGTGTTGTTTTAACTAATCACTTAAATTAAATCAGAACACTCAACCGCAGATTTGATACCTTAAGGCCCGTGCCGACGATTCCGACTGAGAAATTGTAATGCCACCGATTCGGCGCTTGCCCGGAGACTTTGTGTTAATCAATTTCAATTTCAATTTGCATTTGTTTTTTGCCTTTTTTATTTTTATTTTTATTTCATCGGATAAGCCGAGAGATAGATTGAGGTGATACGATTTGATTGCAGCAGAACACTTTTAGTTTAAGACCACCACACTAACGACACCGTTGACTACGACTGTGGAGTTGATTAGGCGCGCTGGAACTGCGGAACCGATTTAGACATCGAGCCTCTAATGGAATGGGACACGGTGTGGGGCACGAGCGAGAGATGTGCTGTCGCGTCAAATGAATTTTTTCCTTTTCGTTGTCGTCGAAGGCTTTCGGATGTTCGACTGTTGTTGTTCTACTTACTTTTTAGGTTTTAGATACTAGATTGTTTTTGTCGTGGGTGAGCTCGTGTTTCTTTGGTGTTTTTTTTTTTACACGATTTATTAATTCGTCTTGTAACAAAATATGTAAGAAAATCTTGTTAATAAAATTTAAACAGAATTAAAAAAAAAAACTCACTTCTTTTGTTTCAAATCGTATTTTTTTCTGTGGTTTTGTTTTCGAGGGTGGATGTTTTATAGAGCGACCTTTAAGCTACAAGGACACGTCAAGTTTTTCATGCTAGGATGCCCCGTTCCGGAGATATGAGCGAAACACGAAAGGGATTTGCCCAAAAATTCCGTTTTTTGGTCCTCCTGTCTCGCCCGTCGCTCTTCAAGCCTCGAAATCTTTGTTTTTCTACAAGATACAGCCATCCAGACCATTCTGCATCAAAAGTTTCTCAATTTTCGAAAAAAAAATTTTTGCCCCCAAAAACAGGCAAGGCTAACCCCTTGTGATTTTGGCGAAAAATTGAAAATTTTTTTTTTCTCGAAAAATGTTGCCTATTTTGTAGAGCGGGATTTTAGAAAAAAGGAACCGAAAGAATTTTCGCTCTACGACGCCCCGTTCCGGAGATATTGGCAAAAAACGAGAGCGAAAATCGGAATTTTTCCTCAGAAAAAGAACGAAAAAAAGTCCAACTTTGGACTCAAATATCTCGAAAACGAGAGGTCCTGTGAAAAAAGTCCTCTTGTCCAATTTTGTAGATCTGAGGAAGATCTGTCGATTGCACTATAAGGCTCACAAAATTTTTTTAAAACGGCGGCGTTATCAGTCACGAACCCACTGGAAGCTGGAGAAATCTTGATAAATCGTCCTGGAGGCGATGCCATCCAGGTCCTGAATTGAATTGAATTTTCTACGAAATACATCATTGCACATTTCATTATCCTTTTTTTCTATAAAATACATCAGAGCACATCATTTTCAATCTAAATTTCCATAGTTTTTCCAAAAAAACAGAAATTCAGAATCGTGACATTTTCTCCCAAGAAAAGTCGACCTCGAGTCAATTTCATTTTACTGCATTTTTTGGGCTGAAAAATGCGAAAATTTTTTTTTCCGAAAAATGAAAATTTTTTTGATTGGAGATGTTAGGGGAGGGTTTGAGGATTCGAAAAATGTCTGGATCGATTTTAGGAACCCACTTGAAGCTGGAGAAATCTCGAAAAAACGATGTTGTCCAGCCATCTTTGGGTGGATTTTGAAAAAGTGGATATCATGCGATTCAGGGACCTGGCGGCTTTCAGAAAATGTAGGGTTCGAGTCAAGGAACACATGGAAAGCTGGAGGAATCCAAAAAAACGTTCTGAAGGCGACATGGTTGGATGAATCTCTGAAAACTGAATTTCATGTGATGTGGGGGTGTGTCCTGAATCAGAAAATGTTTGAATCGAGTTTGGGGCAGTAGTGGAAAAACATGAAAATTGATTTTGAAGATCCTGTAGAAGTGCAGTAGTTGCAGTTTTTTCATAAATATTTCGATTTTGAAAAATTATTAAAAAAATTGTGTGAAAGATAGCAACGAGATTTTTTTTTTGTTGGAAAGCCACAGCCATGCCATTTTTGGAAATGTATAACATTGCTCAAATGTGGCACGATTCGGTGTAGTTATTGTCCCATGAAGCCCCCTTTGGTTATGCGCTGAACCCGGAAAGCTGGAAAAATCTTGAAAAATCCTCCTGGAGGCGACACCATCACAGTCCAGGTCTCGAATTTTTCATTTCTCTCAAAGACACATCAAACCCCATCAATTTGCATCAAAATTTCTATCGTTTTGTCCCAAAAAACCGATTTTCAATTTTTGTCATTTTTTCTCAAGAAAAGTCGACCTCGAGTCAATTTCATTTTACTGCATTTTTTGGGCTGAAAAATGCGAAAAAAATTTTTTCCGAAAAATGAAAATTTTTTTGATTGGAGATGTTAGGCGAGTGTGTGAGGGTTCGAAAAATGTCTGGATCGATTTTAGGAACCCACTGGAAGCTGGAGAAATCTCGAAAAATCGATCTGGGGACGACGTGGTTGGGTGAAGGGGAGAAAAATGGATTCCATGCGGTGTGCGGACCTGGCAGGTTTCAGGGGTGGCTTGGTCAATTCATGCCGACAGAGGGTCCTGCCGGATGGATTCCGTCGAGCGATAGGGGTGGTTTCGGTGTATATCTGATTTCCTTCGAGTCGCTTAATGACTCACGACTGATTTCCCGTGATTTTGGCGAAAAATTGAAAATTTTTTTTTTGTGAAAAATTATTAATATTTTGTAGAGCCGGATTTTAGAAAAAAGGAACCGAAAGAATTTTCGTTCTACGACGCCCCGTTCCGGAGATATTGGCAAAAAACGGAAGAGATTTGGGCAAATTTTTTTCGGAATTCGGCTGAAAGTATCTCAACTTTGGACTGGAATATCTCGAAGACGAGAGGTCCTGCGAAGAAAATCTTTGTGAGCGATCTTGTAGATCTGAGGAAGATCTGTCGATTGGACATAACGGATTTTGGGAAAATTTCCAAAATCGAGGCGTAATCGGCGTTTTTGAAAAATTTTTTGAAACGAGGCTCGTTTTGGAGGTGTTCCGAGGCTCCGATCGGGGAAATTTTGGTACCAGCTTGTAGAGGAGCGCAAAATCCTTCAGGAAAAAATAAAGACGACGCCGTAGGAAACGCTGTTTTTTTAGATATTCGCGTTTTAGTGAATTATTAGATATTCGCAGCCGGTTGACTGCTAAGGCGAGGCGCGGTCTCGAAAATTCAGCTGTCTATTTTGTAGAGCGACCTTTAAGCTCCAAGGACACGTCAAGTTTTTCATGCTAGGATGCCCCGTTCCGGAGATATGAGCGAAACACGAAAGGGATTTGCCCAAAAATTCCGTTTTTTGGTCCTCCTGTCTCGCCCGTCGCTCTTCAAGCCTCGAAATCTTTGTTTTTCTACAAGATACAGCCATCCAGACCATTCTGCATCAAAAGTTTCTCAATTTTCGAAAAAAAATTGTTTGCCCCCAAAAACAGGCAAGGCTAACCCCTTGTGATTTTGGCGAAAAATTGAAAATTTTTTTTTCTCGAAAAATGCTGCCTATTTTGTAGAGCGGGATTTTAGAAAAAAGGAACCGAAAGAATTTTCGTTCTACGACGCCCCGTTCCGGAGATATTGGCAAAAAACGGAAGAGATTTGGGCAAATTTTTTTCGGAATTCGGCTGAAAGTATCTCAACTTTGGACTGGAATATCTCGAAGACGAGAGGTCCTGCGAAGAAAATCTTTGTGAGCGATCTTGTAGATCTGAGGAAGATCTGTCGATTGGACATAACGGATTTTGGGAAAATTTCCAAAATCGAGGCGTAATCGGCGTTTTTGAAAAATTTTTTGAAACGAGGCTCGTTTTGGAGGTGTTCCGAGGCTCCGATCGGGGAAATTTTGGTACCAGCTTGTAGAGGAGCGCAAAATCCTTCAGGAAAAAATAAAGACGACGCCGTAGGAAACGCTGTTTTTTTAGATATTCGCGTTTTAGTGAATTTTCAGATATTCGCAGCCGGTTGACTGCTAAGGCGAGGCGCGGTCTCGAAAATTCAGCTGTCTATTTTGTAGAGCGACCTTTAAGCTCCAAGGACACGTCAAGTTTTTCATGCTAGGATGCCCCGTTCCGGAGATATGAGCGAAACACGAAAGGGATTTGCCCAAAAATTCCGTTTTTTGGTCCTCCTGTCTCGCCCGTCGCTCTTCAAGCCTCGAAATCTTTGTTTTTCTACAAGATACAGCCATCCAGACCATTCTGCATCAAAAGTTTCTCAATTTTCGAAAAAAAATTGTTTGCCCCCAAAAACAGGCAAGGCTAACCCCTTGTGATTTTGGCGAAAAATTGAAAATTTTTTTTTCTCGAAAAATGCTGCCTATTTTGTAGAGCGGGATTTTAGAAAAAAGGAACCGAAAGAATTTTCGTTCTACGACGCCCCGTTCCGGAGATATTGGCAAAAAACGGAAGAGATTTGGGCAAATTTTTTTCGGAATTCGGCTGAAAGTATCTCAACTTTGGACTGGAATATCTCGAAGACGAGAGGTCCTGCGAAGAAAATCTTTGTGAGCGATCTTGTAGATCTGAGGAAGATCTGTCGATTGGACATAACGGATTTTGGGAAAATTTCCAAAATCGAGGCGTAATCGGCGTTTTTGAAAAATTTTTTGAAACGAGGCTCGTTTTGGAGGTGTTCCGAGGCTCCGATCGGGGAAATTTTGGTACCAGCTTGTAGAGGAGCGCAAAATCCTTCAGGAAAAAATAAAGACGACGCCGTAGGAAACGCTGTTTTTTTAGATATTCGCGTTTTAGTGAATTTTCAGATATTCGCAGCCGGTTGACTGCTAAGGCGAGGCGCGGTCTCGAAAATTCAGCTGTCTATTTTGTAGAGCGACCTTTAAGCTCCAAGGACACGTCAAGTTTTTCATGCTAGGATGCCCCGTTCCGGAGATATGAGCGAAACACGAAAGGGATTTGCCCAAAAATTCCGTTTTTTGGTCCTCCTGTCTCGCCCGTCGCTCTTTAAGCCTCGAAATCTTTGTTTTTCTACAAGATACAGCCATCCAGACCATTCTGCATCAAAAGTTTCTCAATTTTCGAAAAAAAATTGTTTGCCCCCAAAAACAGGCAAGGCTAACCCCTTGTGATTTTGGCGAAAAATTGAAAATTTTTTTTTCTCGAAAAATGCTGCCTATTTTGTAGAGCGGGATTTTAGAAAAAAGGAACCGAAAGAATTTTCGCTCTACGACGCCCCGTTCCGGAGATATTGGCAAAAAACGAGAGCGAAAATCGGAATTTTTCCTCAGAAAAAGAACGAAAAAAAAGTCCAACTTTGGACTCAATTATCTCGAAAACGAGAGGTCCTGTGAAAAAAGTCCCCTTGTCCAATTTTGTAGATCTGAGGAAGATCTGTCGATTGCACATAACGCGTTCCAAAAATAACCCATAATAATCCATTATTCTTATTATAAATTTATTAATCAGCAATAAATTACATAATTAATACCAAATTATGGCACCAGCTATAACAGAGCTTCGGCCTATTATCGTTGTCATAAAATTAGATATACAAATTAGATCTTATTTTATTGTTTAATTTATTGACTTTTTTGGACATAAGTTTGATGTTTTCACAATCGCTGTGAGGTGTCTTATGTTGAGATTAGTCCTATTGTAGCACAGGTGACAGCGGTTGATGTGGCTGCGAGTGATGTAGGTATAGCCTAGTAAACTAGGCAGAATCGTCTAAGTCACGCCCGTTGCCGACGAGAGAAAACGCCGAGCTCTTCTCCGTTTTCGAGAGACGAGACTCCCGCGGAAGTTGCCACCCTCCCCCGCCCCTGAAAAAAAATCTCACGTTTCGAAGGAGTTGACCGACGAGACTCCCGCGGTATCCGTCGACCATCCTCGCCAATGACGTTATCGAAGATCACGCTCTTAAGCTTGTGCTGGCAGCTGGCAGCTTCTCCTCCTGTGGTTCATCCCTCCATGAAGCTGTGAAGAAAAAAGAAGAAAAAAAAATAAATTAAATAAAATGTAAATAAATTGAAAGGACCGACGACCCCAAGCATCCTTTTCATGCCGCCGCCCCCGTCCCCGTCCCCGTCCCCGTCCCCGTCCCCGTCCCCGTCCCCGTCCCCGTCCCCGTCCCCGTGCCCGTCCGCGTGCGTGAAGTCCCGACTCAGGCCAAAGATTTTTGATCGCTTGGGGTGCAAGCAAAAAATTTAAAAAAAAGAGACCTCTCGTCAAAAAGCCGCGGCCGGTAAAATCGTCCGAGTCACGCCCGTTGCCGACGAGAGAAAACGCCGAGTTCTTCGCCGTTTTCGATCGCGCTGACCGCAGGCAAAGTCCACGGACGACATCGAATGCGACAAAGGAGTCAGTCGACGAGACTCCCGCGGAAGTTGCCACCCTCTCCCGCCCCTGAAAAAGTTCACGCCGCCGCAGGCAAAGTCCACGGACGACATCGAATGCGACAAAGGAGTCAGTCGACGAGACTCCCGCGGAAGTTGCCACCCTCCCCCGCCCCTGGAAAAATGAGATCGCGCTCTTAAGCTTGTGCTGGCAGCTGGCAGCTCCTCCTCCTGTGGTTCAAAGAGTCCCAGGCTAAATACGCTCCCTCGAGGCTCTGAACACGAATACTCAGGTTGTTTTCCAACAATAATCCGAGTGAAATCGTGAAAAAAAATCCGCAACAACCTGAGGCCGACAGAAGAACCGAGAGCCGAGAACCGAGAGCCGAGAACCGAGAACCGAGAGCCGCGAACCGAAAACCGAAGTCGGGAAGTAGATGGATGTTGGAGTTCCAATCCGATTTGGTGGGCCACATCTCCAACTGTTCGGTGTCCTGCTGCCAGCACAAACTCGACGTTGCCGCCGAGAAAAAATGCCGCGACGAGAGAAAACACGACAGGGGGGAAACAAGGGCCTGTTCCAGCGCTCTGTGCCAGCGCCAGGGTCTCTGCCAGGATTTCTGCTGAAAATAGATGAAAAGAAAAGAAAAGAAAAAGAAACAAAAAAGAAATATATGGACTGAGTAAGATGTCTACGGTAAAGGTAAGGGTCCCTACTCTATGAGACAAGGGTACAAGGGATCGCGGCCATTTCCTAAGCTGGGAGGTAAAGGGCCTAGCTGTGGTCATTTTTATTTTCAAGGGAAGGGCAAGGGCAAGGGCAAGGGCAAGGGAAAGGGAAAGGGGCTTTTTATGTTAATTTTAAATTGCCTAAGCTACAGACAAGGGGCCCTACAAGGGAAATTTTTCTCCTATGCTAACAGACAAGGGTGGGTGTGCAATTCGCACCTACGCTAAAGGGGATATATTTTTTGTCCCTACTCTAACAGAAAAGGGTTTGTACTGTTGGCAAACCTACGCTAAGAGGCAATGGACCTAGCTAAAATTTTTTTGCCATTTCTGGCTATATGCAGTTCTCCTTTCCTAGCTGACCTAACTGAAGGGCCTACATAATAAACCTATGCTATGCAGATATAGGGTGGTGTTTTTGTTGCCCTAGGCTAACAGACAAGGGTGGGTGTGCAGTTCGCACCTAATCTAAAGGGGCAATGGTGGCTGGCCCTACGCTAACAGACAAGGGTTACTGCTGTCGTAAACCTGGCTAAGAGACAAAGGACCTAACTTGGCCCAACCATAAGGGTTGAGCCTCTGAAATCTAGCTAGCCTATGCTAATATAAGCTAAAAGGGCCTACACTCCTAACCAAATCTAACAGACGAGGGTTGGTTGTTTTTTCCTAAGCCCTACAGACAAAGGGTGGTGTGCAGTTCGCACCTAAGCTAAAGGGGAATTGCGGGTCCCTACTCTAAGGTGGTGAGGCCACGACACAACCGCCACACAGCCAATTACACTTTTCGCGCCCGACCCTAACCCTACGGCATGGGGCTGTGCAACAATTGCATCGTGAAAACACCACAGACAAGGGGCTGTTGGCGAACCTAACCACTAAAGACAAGGGGCCTAAGCTGGGGGCTGCCGACTAGGAAGCCAGCAGATACAAAAAAAATTAATGTTGGTGGCCTTTCCTAACTAACCTAACACCTGAAGGGTGGGGGCCTACGCTAAGTTTTTAATTATTTTAATGGCCCGGGCCATTTTCAGGGGAATGTTGTTGCTGCTTTTCCTAATCTGTCCCTACTCTAACAGACTATGGGCCTACGCTATTTATTTATGGGTCGATAAATAATACAAATAAATTTAATTAAAAACGGACGGGAGTACTGGACTCCCGCACGCAAAAAAGAAAAAAAAATCTTAAGGAAAAAATCTTAAAAAAAAAAATCTTAAAAAAGAAAATCTTAAAGAAAAAAAGATAAAGATTATTTATCGACCCAGTCCCTACGCTAAGCCCTACTCTACAGACGCAAAATCTTACTCAGTAATAAAGTGACAACACAGTAAAAGACTCACCCTCTATTATCAGCATCAGCATCAGCATCATCAGCAGGATCAGCAGGAAAATCTCGAACCACTCACGTGTGTCCCCCAGGCATTTAACAGCGGGAGTTGGCGATCTGCACCCGTCACAAAGCCGTGGCCGGTACAGCCTTCCAATTCACGACCGCTGCCAAAGTGTGGACACTTTGCGGCCGACCCCATCAGAAGGATTGGGGAAAGACCAAAACGAACCACTCGCGGGTGTCTCCCCGGCATTTACTGGCGGGTCCCGGCTGTCTGTGCCCGCCACAAAGCCGTGGCACGCACAGTGCTCCAGGACGCGTCCGCCAGCAAACTCTGGACACCTTGTGGCCGACCCCATCAGAAGGATTGGGGAAAGACCACTAAACGGACTAAGCACTGCCCATCCATCCAGGAAGCTGTGAAGAAAAAAGAAAAAAAAAAAAAAATAAATTAAATAAAATGTAAATAAATTGAAAGGACCGACGACCCCAAGCATCCGTCCCCGTGCCCGTCCGCGTTCGTGATTTGATTTTTAATCGCTTGGGGTGCAAGCAAAAAATTAAAAAAAAAAAGAGGCCTCCCGTCAAAAAGCCGTGGCCGGTAAAATCGTCTAAGTCACGCCCGTTGCCGACGAGAGAAAACGCCGAGCTCTTCTCCGTTTTCGAGAGACGAGACTCCCGCGGAAGTTGCCACCCTCCCCCGCCCCTGAAAAAAGTTTTTGCGTTTCGAACGAGGCAAAGTCCACGGACGACATCGAATGCGACAAAGGAGTCAGTCGACGAGACTCCCGCGGAAGTTGCCACCCTCCCCCGCCCCTGAAAAAAAATCTCACGTTTCGAAGGAGTTGACCGACGAGACTCCCGCGGTATCCGTCGACCATCCTCGCCAATGACGTTATCGAAGATCACGCTCTTAAGCTTGTGCTGGCAGCTGGCAGCTTCTCCTCCTGTGGTTCATCCCTCCATGAAGCTGTGAAGAAAAAAGAAGAAAAAAAAAATAAATTAAATAAAATGTAAATAAATTGAAAGGACCGACGACCCCAAGCATCCTTTTCATGCCGCCGCCCCCGTCCCCGTCCCCGTCCCCGTCCCCGTCCCCGTGCCCGTCCGCGTGCGTGAAGTCCCGACTCAGGCCAAAGATTTTTGATCGCTTGGGGTGCAAGCAAAAAATTTAAAAAAAAGAGACCTCTCGTCAAAAAGCCGCGGCCGGTAAAATCGTCCGAGTCACGCCCGTTGCCGACGAGAGAAAACGCCGAGTTCTTCGCCGTTTTCGAGAGACGAGACTCCCGCGGAAGTTGCCACCCTCTCCCGCCCCTGAAAAAGTTCACGCCGCCGCAGGCAAAGTCCACGGACGACATCGAATGCGACAAAGGAGTCAGTCGACGAGACTCCCGCGGAAGTTGCCACCCTCCCCCGCCCCTGGAAAAGTTCTTGCGTTTCGAAGGAGTTTCCGATCACGCCGCCGCAGGCAAAGTTCGAAGGAGTTCCCGCCGCCGCAGGCAAAGTCCACGGACGACATCGAATGCGACAAAGGAGTCAGTCGACGAGACTCCCGCGGAAGTTGCCACCCTCCCCCGCCCCTGGAAAAATGAGATCGCGCTCTTAAGCTTGTGCTGGCAGCTGGCAGCTCCTCCTCCTGTGGTTCAAAGAGTCCCAGGCTAAATACGCTCCCTCGAGGCTCTGAACACGAATACTCAGGTTGTTTTCCAACAATAATCCGAGTGAAATCGTGAAAAAAAATCCGCAACAACCTGAGGCCGACAGAAGAACCGAGAGCCGAGAACCGAGAGCCGAGAACCGAGAACCGAGAGCCGCGAACCGAAAACCGAAGTCGGGAAGTAGATGGATGTTGGAGTTCCAATCCGATTTGGTGGGCCACATCTCCAACTGTTCGGTGTCCTGCTGCCAGCACAAACTCGACGTTGCCGCCGAGAAAAAATGCCGCGACGAGAGAAAACACGACAGGGGGGAAACAAGGGCCTGTTCCAGCGCTCTGTGCCAGCGCCAGGGTCTCTGCCAGGATTTCTGCTGAAAATAGATGAAAAGAAAAGAAAAGAAAAAGAAACAAAAAAGAAATATATGGACTGAGTAAGATGTCTACGGTAAAGGTAAGGGTCCCTACTCTATGAGACAAGGGTACAAGGGATCGCGGCCATTTCCTAAGCTGGGAGGTAAAGGGCCTAGCTGTGGTCATTTTTATTTTCAAGGGAAGGGCAAGGGCAAGGGCAAGGGCAAGGGAAAGGGAAAGGGGCTTTTTATGTTAATTTTAAATTGCCTAAGCTACAGACAAGGGGCCCTACAAGGGAAATTTTTCTCCTATGCTAACAGACAAGGGTGGGTGTGCAATTCGCACCTACGCTAAAGGGGATATATTTTTTGTCCCTACTCTAACAGAAAAGGGTTTGTACTGTTGGCAAACCTACGCTAAGAGGCAATGGACCTAGCTAAAATTTTTTTGCCATTTCTGGCTATATGCAGTTCTCCTTTCCTAGCTGACCTAACTGAAGGGCCTACATAATAAACCTATGCTATGCAGATATAGGGTGGTGTTTTTGTTGCCCTAGGCTAACAGACAAGGGTGGGTGTGCAGTTCGCACCTAATCTAAAGGGGCAATGGTGGCTGGCCCTACGCTAACAGACAAGGGTTACTGCTGTCGTAAACCTGGCTAAGAGACAAAGGACCTAACTTGGCCCAACCATAAGGGTTGAGCCTCTGAAATCTAGCTAGCCTATGCTAATATAAGCTAAAAGGGCCTACACTCCTAACCAAATCTAACAGACGAGGGTTGGTTGTTTTTTCCTAAGCCCTACAGACAAAGGGTGGTGTGCAGTTCGCACCTAAGCTAAAGGGGAATTGCGGGTCCCTACTCTAAGGTGGTGAGGCCACGACACAACCGCCACACAGCCAATTACACTTTTCGCGCCCGACCCTAACCCTACGGCATGGGGCTGTGCAACAATTGCATCGTGAAAACACCACAGACAAGGGGCTGTTGGCGAACCTAACCACTAAAGACAAGGGGCCTAAGCTGGGGGCTGCCGACTAGGAAGCCAGCAGATACAAAAAAAATTAATGTTGGTGGCCTTTCCTAACTAACCTAACACCTGAAGGGTGGGGGCCTACGCTAAGTTTTTAATTATTTTAATGGCCCGGGCCATTTTCAGGGGAATGTTGTTGCTGCTTTTCCTAATCTGTCCCTACTCTAACAGACTATGGGCCTACGCTATTTATTTATGGGTCGATAAATAATACAAATAAATTTAATTAAAAACGGACGGGAGTACTGGACTCCCGCACGCAAAAAAGAAAAAAAAATCTTAAGGAAAAAATCTTAAAAAAAAAAATCTTAAAAAAGAAAATCTTAAAGAAAAAAAGATAAAGATTATTTATCGACCCAGTCCCTACGCTAAGCCCTACTCTACAGACGCAAAATCTTACTCAGTAATAAAGTGACAACACAGTAAAAGACTCACCCTCTATTATCAGCATCAGCATCAGCATCATCAGCAGGATCAGCAGGAAAATCTCGAACCACTCACGTGTGTCCCCCAGGCATTTAACAGCGGGAGTTGGCGATCTGCACCCGTCACAAAGCCGTGGCCGGTACAGCCTTCCAATTCACGACCGCTGCCAAAGTGTGGACACTTTGCGGCCGACCCCATCAGAAGGATTGGGGAAAGACCAAAACGAACCACTCGCGGGTGTCTCCCCGGCATTTACTGGCGGGTCCCGGCTGTCTGTGCCCGCCACAAAGCCGTGGCACGCACAGTGCTCCAGGACGCGTCCGCCAGCAAACTCTGGACACCTTGTGGCCGACCCCATCAGAAGGATTGGGGAAAGACCACTAAACGGACTAAGCACTGCCCATCCATCCAGGAAGCTGTGAAGAAAAAAGAAGAAAAAAAAAAAATAAATTAAATAAAATGTAAATAAATTGAAAGGACCGACGACCCCAAGCATCCGTCCCCGTGCCCGTCCGCGTTCGTGATTTGATTTTTAATCGCTTGGGGTGCAAGCAAAAAATTAAAAAAAAAAAGAGGCCTCCCGTCAAAAAGCCGTGGCCGGTAAAATCGTCTAAGTCACGCCCGTTGCCGACGAGAGAAAACGCCGAGCTCTTCTCCGTTTTCGAGAGACGAGACTCCCGCGGAAGTTGCCACCCTCCCCCGCCCCTGAAAAAAGTTTTTGCGTTTCGAACGAGGCAAAGTCCACGGACGACATCGAATGCGACAAAGGAGTCAGTCGACGAGACTCCCGCGGAAGTTGCCACCCTCCCCCGCCCCTGAAAAAAAATCTCACGTTTCGAAGGAGTTGACCGACGAGACTCCCGCGGTATCCGTCGACCATCCTCGCCAATGACGTTATCGAAGATCACGCTCTTAAGCTTGTGCTGGCAGCTGGCAGCTTCTCCTCCTGTGGTTCATCCCTCCATGAAGCTGTGAAGAAAAAAGAAGAAAAAAAAAATAAATTAAATAAAATGTAAATAAATTGAAAGGACCGACGACCCCAAGCATCCTTTTCATGCCGCCGCCCCCGTCCCCGTCCCCGTCCCCGTCCCCGTGCCCGTCCGCGTGCGTGAAGTCCCGACTCAGGCCAAAGATTTTTGATCGCTTGGGGTGCAAGCAAAAAATTTAAAAAAAAGAGACCTCTCGTCAAAAAGCCGCGGCCGGTAAAATCGTCCGAGTCACGCCCGTTGCCGACGAGAGAAAACGCCGAGTTCTTCGCCGTTTTCGATAGCGCTGACCGCAGGCAAAGTCCACGGACGACATCGAATGCGATTCCGTCTGAAAAAGGAGTCAGTCGACGAGACTCCCGCGGAAGTTGCCACCCTCCCCCGCCCCTGAAAAAGTTCTTGCGTTTCGAAGGAGTTTCCGATCACGCCGCCGCAGGCAAAGTCCACGGACGACATCGAATGCGACAAAGGAGTCAGTCGACGAGACTCCCGCGGAAGTTGCCACCCTCCCCCGCCCCTGGAAAAATGAGATCGCGCTCTTAAGCTTGTGCTGGCAGCTGGCAGCTCCTCCTCCTGTGGTTCAAAGAGTCCCAGGCTAAATACGCTCCCTCGAGGCTCTGAACACGAATACTCAGGTTGTTTTCCAACAATAATCCGAGTGAAATCGTGAAAAAAAATCCGCAACAACCTGAGGCTGACAGAAGAACCGAGAGCCGAGAACCGAGAGCCGAGAACCGAGAACCGAGAGCCGCGAACCGAAAACCGAAGTCGGGAAGTAGATGGATGTTGGAGTTCCAATCCGATTTGGTGGGCCACATCTCCAACTGTTCGGTGTCCTGCTGCCAGCACAAACTCGACGTTGCCGCCGAGAAAAAATGCCGCGACGAGAGAAAACACGACAGGGGGGAAACAAGGGCCTGTTCCAGCGCTCTGTGCCAGCGCCAGGGTCTCTGCCAGGATTTCTGCTGAAAATAGATGAAAAGAAAAGAAAAGAAAAAGAAACAAAAAAGAAATATATGGACTGAGTAAGATGTCTACGGTAAAGGTAAGGGTCCCTACTCTATGAGACAAGGGTACAAGGGATCGCGGCCATTTCCTAAGCTGGGAGGTAAAGGGCCTAGCTGTGGTCATTTTTATTTTCAAGGGAAGGGCAAGGGCAAGGGCAAGGGCAAGGGAAAGGGAAAGGGGCTTTTTATGTTAATTTTAAATTGCCTAAGCTACAGACAAGGGGCCCTACAAGGGAAATTTTTCTCCTATGCTAACAGACAAGGGTGGGTGTGCAATTCGCACCTACGCTAAAGGGGATATATTTTTTGTCCCTACTCTAACAGAAAAGGGTTTGTACTGTTGGCAAACCTACGCTAAGAGGCAATGGACCTAGCTAAAATTTTTTTGCCATTTCTGGCTATATGCAGTTCTCCTTTCCTAGCTGACCTAACTGAAGGGCCTACATAATAAACCTATGCTATGCAGATATAGGGTGGTGTTTTTGTTGCCCTAGGCTAACAGACAAGGGTGGGTGTGCAGTTCGCACCTAATCTAAAGGGGCAATGGTGGCTGGCCCTACGCTAACAGACAAGGGTTACTGCTGTCGTAAACCTGGCTAAGAGACAAAGGACCTAACTTGGCCCAACCATAAGGGTTGAGCCTCTGAAATCTAGCTAGCCTATGCTAATATAAGCTAAAAGGGCCTACACTCCTAACCAAATCTAACAGACGAGGGTTGGTTGTTTTTTCCTAAGCCCTACAGACAAAGGGTGGTGTGCAGTTCGCACCTAAGCTAAAGGGGAATTGCGGGTCCCTACTCTAAGGTGGTGAGGCCACGACACAACCGCCACACAGCCAATTACACTTTTCGCGCCCGACCCTAACCCTACGGCATGGGGCTGTGCAACAATTGCATCGTGAAAACACCACAGACAAGGGGCTGTTGGCGAACCTAACCACTAAAGACAAGGGGCCTAAGCTGGGGGCTGCCGACTAGGAAGCCAGCAGATACAAAAAAAATTAATGTTGGTGGCCTTTCCTAACTAACCTAACACCTGAAGGGTGGGGGCCTACGCTAAGTTTTTAATTATTTTAATGGCCCGGGCCATTTTCAGGGGAATGTTGTTGCTGCTTTTCCTAATCTGTCCCTACTCTAACAGACTATGGGCCTACGCTATTTATTTATGGGTCGATAAATAATACAAATAAATTTAATTAAAAACGGACGGGAGTACTGGACTCCCGCACGCAAAAAAGAAAAAAAAATCTTAAGGAAAAAATCTTAAAAAAAAAAATCTTAAAAAAGAAAATCTTAAAGAAAAAAAGATAAAGATTATTTATCGACCCAGTCCCTACGCTAAGCCCTACTCTACAGACGCAAAATCTTACTCAGTAATAAAGTGACAACACAGTAAAAGACTCACCCTCTATTATCAGCATCAGCATCAGCATCATCAGCAGGATCAGCAGGAAAATCTCGAACCACTCACGTGTGTCCCCCAGGCATTTAACAGCGGGAGTTGGCGATCTGCACCCGTCACAAAGCCGTGGCCGGTACAGCCTTCCAATTCACGACCGCTGCCAAAGTGTGGACACTTTGCGGCCGACCCCATCAGAAGGATTGGGGAAAGACCAAAACGAACCACTCGCGGGTGTCTCCCCGGCATTTACTGGCGGGTCCCGGCTGTCTGTGCCCGCCACAAAGCCGTGGCACGCACAGTGCTCCAGGACGCGTCCGCCAGCAAACTCTGGACACCTTGTGGCCGACCCCATCAGAAGGATTGGGGAAAGACCACTAAACGGACTAAGCACTGCCCATCCATCCAGGAAGCTGTGAAGAAAAAAGAAGAAAAAAAAAAAATAAATTAAATAAAATGTAAATAAATTGAAAGGACCGACGACCCCAAGCATCCGTCCCCGTGCCCGTCCGCGTTCGTGATTTGATTTTTAATCGCTTGGGGTGCAAGCAAAAAATTAAAAAAAAAAAGAGGCCTCCCGTCAAAAAGCCGTGGCCGGTAAAATCGTCTAAGTCACGCCCGTTGCCGACGAGAGAAAACGCCGAGCTCTTCTCCGTTTTCGAGAGACGAGACTCCCGCGGAAGTTGCCACCCTCCCCCGCCCCTGAAAAAAAATCTCACGTTTCGAAGGAGTTGACCGACGAGACTCCCGCGGTATCCGTCGACCATCCTCGCCAATGACGTTATCGAAGATCACGCTCTTAAGCTTGTGCTGGCAGCTGGCAGCTTCTCCTCCTGTGGTTCATCCCTCCATGAAGCTGTGAAGAAAAAAGAAGAAAAAAAAAATAAATTAAATAAAATGTAAATAAATTGAAAGGACCGACGACCCCAAGCATCCTTTTCATGCCGCCGCCCCCGTCCCCGTCCCCGTCCCCGTCCCCGTGCCCGTCCGCGTGCGTGAAGTCCCGACTCAGGCCAAAGATTTTTGATCGCTTGGGGTGCAAGCAAAAAATTTAAAAAAAAGAGACCTCTCGTCAAAAAGCCGCGGCCGGTAAAATCGTCCGAGTCACGCCCGTTGCCGACGAGAGAAAACGCCGAGTTCTTCGCCGTTTTCGATAGCGCTGACCGCAGGCAAAGTCCACGGACGACATCGAATGCGATTCCGTCTGAAAAAGGAGTCAGTCGACGAGACTCCCGCGGAAGTTGCCACCCTCCCCCGCCCCTGAAAAAGTTCTTGCGTTTCGAAGGAGTTTCCGATCACGCCGCCGCAGGCAAAGTCCACGGACGACATCGAATGCGACAAAGGAGTCAGTCGACGAGACTCCCGCGGAAGTTGCCACCCTCCCCCGCCCCTGGAAAAATGAGATCGCGCTCTTAAGCTTGTGCTGGCAGCTGGCAGCTCCTCCTCCTGTGGTTCAAAGAGTCCCAGGCTAAATACGCTCCCTCGAGGCTCTGAACACGAATACTCAGGTTGTTTTCCAACAATAATCCGAGTGAAATCGTGAAAAAAAATCCGCAACAACCTGAGGCTGACAGAAGAACCGAGAGCCGAGAACCGAGAGCCGAGAACCGAGAACCGAGAGCCGCGAACCGAAAACCGAAGTCGGGAAGTAGATGGATGTTGGAGTTCCAATCCGATTTGGTGGGCCACATCTCCAACTGTTCGGTGTCCTGCTGCCAGCACAAACTCGACGTTGCCGCCGAGAAAAAATGCCGCGACGAGAGAAAACACGACAGGGGGGAAACAAGGGCCTGTTCCAGCGCTCTGTGCCAGCGCCAGGGTCTCTGCCAGGATTTCTGCTGAAAATAGATGAAAAGAAAAGAAAAGAAAAAGAAACAAAAAAGAAATATATGGACTGAGTAAGATGTCTACGGTAAAGGTAAGGGTCCCTACTCTATGAGACAAGGGTACAAGGGATCGCGGCCATTTCCTAAGCTGGGAGGTAAAGGGCCTAGCTGTGGTCATTTTTATTTTCAAGGGAAGGGCAAGGGCAAGGGCAAGGGCAAGGGCAAGGGAAAGGGAAAGGGGCTTTTTATGTTAATTTTAAATTGCCTAAGCTACAGACAAGGGGCCCTACAAGGGAAATTTTTCTCCTATGCTAACAGACAAGGGTGGGTGTGCAATTCGCACCTACGCTAAAGGGGATATATTTTTTGTCCCTACTCTAACAGAAAAGGGTTTGTACTGTTGGCAAACCTACGCTAAGAGGCAATGGACCTAGCTAAAATTTTTTTGCCATTTCTGGCTATATGCAGTTCTCCTTTCCTAGCTGACCTAACTGAAGGGCCTACATAATAAACCTATGCTATGCAGATATAGGGTGGTGTTTTTGTTGCCCTAGGCTAACAGACAAGGGTGGGTGTGCAGTTCGCACCTAATCTAAAGGGGCAATGGTGGCTGGCCCTACGCTAACAGACAAGGGTTACTGCTGTCGTAAACCTGGCTAAGAGACAAAGGACCTAACTTGGCCCAACCATAAGGGTTGAGCCTCTGAAATCTAGCTAGCCTATGCTAATATAAGCTAAAAGGGCCTACACTCCTAACCAAATCTAACAGACGAGGGTTGGTTGTTTTTTCCTAAGCCCTACAGACAAAGGGTGGTGTGCAGTTCGCACCTAAGCTAAAGGGGAATTGCGGGTCCCTACTCTAAGGTGGTGAGGCCACGACACAACCGCCACACAGCCAATTACACTTTTCGCGCCCGACCCTAACCCTACGGCATGGGGCTGTGCAACAATTGCATCGTGAAAACACCACAGACAAGGGGCTGTTGGCGAACCTAACCACTAAAGACAAGGGGCCTAAGCTGGGGGCTGCCGACTAGGAAGCCAGCAGATACAAAAAAAATTAATGTTGGTGGCCTTTCCTAACTAACCTAACACCTGAAGGGTGGGGGCCTACGCTAAGTTTTTAATTATTTTAATGGCCCGGGCCATTTTCAGGGGAATGTTGTTGCTGCTTTTCCTAATCTGTCCCTACTCTAACAGACTATGGGCCTACGCTATTTATTTATGGGTCGATAAATAATACAAATAAATTTAATTAAAAACGGACGGGAGTACTGGACTCCCGCACGCAAAAAAGAAAAAAAAATCTTAAGGAAAAAATCTTAAAAAAAAAAATCTTAAAAAAGAAAATCTTAAAGAAAAAAAGATAAAGATTATTTATCGACCCAGTCCCTACGCTAAGCCCTACTCTACAGACGCAAAATCTTACTCAGTAATAAAGTGACAACACAGTAAAAGACTCACCCTCTATTATCAGCATCAGCATCAGCATCATCAGCAGGATCAGCAGGAAAATCTCGAACCACTCACGTGTGTCCCCCAGGCATTTAACAGCGGGAGTTGGCGATCTGCACCCGTCACAAAGCCGTGGCCGGTACAGCCTTCCAATTCACGACCGCTGCCAAAGTGTGGACACTTTGCGGCCGACCCCATCAGAAGGATTGGGGAAAGACCAAAACGAACCACTCGCGGGTGTCTCCCCGGCATTTACTGGCGGGTCCCGGCTGTCTGTGCCCGCCACAAAGCCGTGGCACGCACAGTGCTCCAGGACGCGTCCGCCAGCAAACTCTGGACACCTTGTGGCCGACCCCATCAGAAGGATTGGGGAAAGACCACTAAACGGACTAAGCACTGCCCATCCATCCAGGAAGCTGTGAAGAAAAAAGAAGAAAAAAAAAAAATAAATTAAATAAAATGTAAATAAATTGAAAGGACCGACGACCGAAAAAATTAAATCAAATTCGGAAAAAAATTACAAAAAAAAATCCTAGGCCGAGCACCCCGATGTGCCCTCGGCCACCGCCGAAGACCAAATGAGCTCCCGACAAAATCAAAAAAAAAAAAAAAAAAATTAAATTAAATTCGGAAAAAAATTGCAAAAAAAAAATTCTAGGCGGAGCACCCCGATGTGCCCTCGGCCACCGCCGAAGACCAAATGAGCTCCCGACAAAATAAAAAAAAAAAAAAAAAAAATTAAATTAATTTATTCAAATTGATTTCGAAAAAAAAATACAAAAAAAAATTCTAGGCGGAGCACCCCGATGTGCCCTCGGCCACCGCCGAAGACCAAATGAGCTCCCGACAAAATCAAAAAAAAAAAAAAAAATTAAATTAATTTATTCAAATTGATTTCGAAAAAAAAATACAAAAAAAAATTCTAGGCGGAGCACCCCGATGTGCCCTCGGCCACCGCCGAAGACCAAATGAGCTCCCGACAAAATCAAAAAAAAAAAAAAAATTAAATTAATTTATTCAAATTGATTTCGAAAAAAAAATACAAAAAAAAATTCTAGGCGGAGCACCCCGATGTGCCCTCGGCCACCGCCGAAGACCAAATGAGCTCCCGACAAAATCCAAAAAAAAAAAAAAATTAATTAATTTATTCAAATTGATTTCGAAAAAAAATTACAAAAAAAAAATTCTAGGCGGAGCACCCCGATGTGCCCTCGGCCACCGCCGAAGACCAAATGAGCTCCCGACAAAATCCAAAAAAAAAAAAAAAAATTAAATTAATTTATTCAAATTGATTTCGAAAAAAAAATACAAAAAAAAATTCTAGGCGGAGCACCCCGATGTGCCCTCGGCCACCGCCGAAGACCAAATGAGCTCCCGACAAAATCCAAAAAAAAAAAAAAAAATTAAATTAATTTATTCAAATTGATTTCGAAAAAAAAATACAAAAAAAAATTCTAGGCGGAGCACCCCGATGTGCCCTCGGCCACCGCCGAAGACCAAATGAGCTCCCGACAAAATCCAAAAAAAAAAAAAAAAAATTAAATTAAATTCGGAAAAAAATTACAAAAAAAAAATTCTAGGCGGAGCACCCCGATGTGCCCTCGGCCACCGCCGAAGACCAAATGAGCTCCCGACAAAATCCAAAAAAAAAAAAAAAAAATTAAATTAAATTCGGAAAAAAATTACAAAAAAAAAATTCTAGGCGGAGCACCCCGATGTGCCCTCGGCCACCGCCGAAGACCAAATGAGCTCCCGACAAAATCAAAAAAAAAAAAAAAAAAATTAAATTAATTTATTCAAATTGATTTCGAAAAAAAAATACAAAAAAAAATTCTAGGCGGAGCACCCCGATGTGCCCTCGGCCACCGCCGAAGACCAAATGAGCTCCCGACAAAATCCAAAAAAAAAAAAAATAAATTAATTTATTCAAATTGATTTCGAAAAAAAATTACAAAAAAAAAATTCTAGGCGGAGCACCCCGATGTGCCCTCGGCCACCGCCGAAGACCAAATGAGCTCCCGACAAAATCCAAAAAAAAAAAAAAAATTAAATTAAATTCGGAAAAAAATTACAAAAAAAAATTCTAGGCGGAGCACCCCGATGTGCCCTCGGCCACCGCCGAAGACCAAATGAGCTCGCGACAAAATCAAAAAAAAAAAAAAAAAATTAAATTAATTTATTCAAATTGATTTCGAAAAAAAATTACAAAAAAAAAATTCTAGGCGGAGCACCCCGATGTGCCCTCGGCCACCGCCGAAGACCAAATGAGCTCCCGACAAAATCCAAAAAAAAAAAAAAAAAAATTAAATTAATTTATTCAAATTGATTTCGAAAAAAAATTACAAAAAAAAAATTCTAGGCGGAGCACCCCGATGTGCCCTCGGCCACCGCCGAAGACCAAATGAGCTCCCGACAAAATCAAAAAAAAAAAAAAAATTAAATTAATTTAGTCAAATTGATTTCGAAAAAAAATTACAAAAAAAAATTCTAGGCGGAGCACCCCGATGTGCCCTCGGCCACCGCCGAAGACCAAATGAGCTCGCGACAAAATCAAAAAAAAAAAAAAAAAATTAAATTAATTTATTCAAATTGATTTCGAAAAAAAATTACAAAAAAAAAATTCTAGGCGGAGCACCCCGATGTGCCCTCGGCCACCGCCGAAGACCAAATGAGCTCCCGACAAAATCCAAAAAAAAAAAAAAAAAAATTAAATTAATTTATTCAAATTGATTTCGAAAAAAAATTACAAAAAAAAAATTCTAGGCGGAGCACCCCGATGTGCCCTCGGCCACCGCCGAAGACCAAATGAGCTCCCGACAAAATCCAAAAAAAAAAAAAAATTAAATTAATTTAGTCAAATTGATTTCGAAAAAAAATTACAAAAAAAAATTCTAGGCGGAGCACCCCGATGTGCCCTCGGCCACCGCCGAAGACCAAATGAGCTCCCGACAAAATCAAAAAAAAAAAAAAAAAATTAAATTAATTTATTCAAATTGATTTCGAAAAAAAAATACAAAAAAAAATTCTAGGCGGAGCACCCCGATGTGCCCTCGGCCACCGCCGAAGACCAAATGAGCTCGCGACAAAATCAAAAAAAAAAAAAAAAAATTAAATTAATTTATTCAAATTGATTTCGAAAAAAAATTACAAAAAAAAAATTCTAGGCGGAGCACCCCGATGTGCCCTCGGCCACCGCCGAAGACCAAATGAGCTCCCGACAAAATCCAAAAAAAAAAAAAAATTAAATTAATTTAGTCAAATTGATTTCGAAAAAAAATTACAAAAAAAAATTCTAGGCGGAGCACCCCGATGTGCCCTCGGCCACCGCCGAAGACCAAATGAGCTCCCGACAAAATCCAAAAAAAAAAAAAAAAATTAAATTAATTTATTCAAATTGATTTCGAAAAAAAAATACAAAAAAAAATTCTAGGCGGAGCACCCCGATGTGCCCTCGGCCACCGCCGAAGACCAAATGAGCTCCCGACAAAATCAAAAAAAAAAAAAAAAATTAAATTAATTTATTCAAATTGATTTCGAAAAAAAAATACAAAAAAAAATTCTAGGCGGAGCACCCCGATGTGCCCTCGGCCACCGCCGAAGACCAAATGAGCTCCCGACAAAATCCAAAAAAAAATTAAATTAAATTCGGAAAAAAATTACAAAAAAAAAATCCTAGGCGGAAGGAAAACCCCGATGTGCCCTCGGCCACCGCCGAAGACCAAATGAGTTCCAACAAGACAAAATCCAAAAAAAAAAATTAAATTAAATTCGGAAAAAAATTACAAAAAAAAAATTTAGGCGGAGCACCCCGATGTGCCCTCGGCCACCGCCGAAGACCAAATGAGCTCCCGACAAAATCCAAAAAAAAAAAAAAATTAAATTAATTTATTCAAATTGATTTCGAAAAAAAATTACAAAAAAAAAATTCTAGGCGGAGCACCCCGATGTGCCCTCGGCCACCGCCGAAGACCAAATGAGCTCCCGACAAAATCCAAAAAAAAATTAAATTAAATTCGGAAAAAAATTACAAAAAAAAATCCTAGGCGGAGCACCCCGATGTGCCCTCGGCCACCGCCGAAGACCAAATGAGTTCCAACAAGACAAAATCCAAAAGAAAAAATTAAATTAAATTCGAAAAAAATTCCAACAAAAAAATCATACGCTGGGCACCAAATGAGCCTTCCCTCGTAAGGGCTTATTAGCCAATGTGTTTGGCGTAGAATGAGAGTAGTAGTCAAATTTTTAGAATACATTCATCAGCTGGATTTAGAACAGTTTTCGGGTATGAGCTTACGTTTCTTTTGCACTTTTTTCGGAGTTCATGTTCGGCTTTTTTCGGAGTTCCTTTTCCGCTTTCTTCGGAGTCCCTTTTCCAACTTTTTCGGACCACCTCGAACACAGAATTTTAAGAATGCATTCAACAGTTTTCGGGCATGAGCTTACCTTTCTTTTCCACTTTTTTTTGGGAGCACCTTTTCTACCTTTTTCGGACTTCCTTTTCCACCTTTTTCGGAGTACCTCCAACTTAGAATGAAACGCCATCTCTTATATTTCTTGAATGTATTTATCAGATGCATTTTGAAAGCAACAATTATGACACTTTGAACCGACAAGCTTATTATAAGCAGTATATAATCTATGTGTGGTGTTTTTTTTTTTTTTTTTTTTGTTTTTTGTTTTTTTGATTTATCCCGTTATTTTGTTTTTGCTTACTTCGTATGTTTACCTTATGAATTTATTTCTTATCTGCGCGTGGCATGGTTGTAGTATATATACATAAACTGATTAATTATAGATAGATTATGCAGGCTTGAGATGCTGGAGAGCACACGAGTTTTTGGCCTGTTTAGAGGTTGGTTATAGGGGCATCCATCTAGGTAGCAGATGGGACGCGATAAAAAAAATAAGCTAGTTATTTATTTTTTTCTTTTTAAGAATACACGATAATGTTTTGATAAATATTGAGAAATAAAGGAACTTCGAGGATTCTGTCGATTTATGCGTCGAAACTTAATCCTTTGAGGTTTAGGGTGAGCGAGATTATTTGTCTTTGTGGGGGACTGCTGCGTTTGAAGATCTTCCTCTCGAGCAGATCGGACTCGGACTCGACGAAGTCGTGTAGGCTGTCGTCTGTGAGGGCGGGGGATTCTCTTTTGCTGCGTAGGGCTGAGTCGCTGTTTTCGCTCTCGATGTCGTCGTCGTACTCGAAGACGTTGTTGGCGTTGAAGGAGAGGCCGTTGATTTCGTCGAAGAGGGAGGAGAGTTTTGAGTTCCGGACCGTTCTATCGCGACCGGGGTTTTCGAAAGGCGGGAGATAGGTCGGTGGTACTCTGCTTGTGCCCTTGTAGCCGGCGTCGGGACAGCGTGGGTCGAGGGAGCCGGGATAGCAGTACGACGGGGTTGTTGATTGGAATGGCGGGACTGTCGTTGGGACTTTCGGGCAGCTGGGGTCTCTTGAGCCTGGGTAGCAGTCTGGCTTGGGAGTCGTCGTGGGCACCTGGGGGCATCGTGGATCCGTCGATCCTGGATAGCACCGGGGAGTCGTTATGATTGGAGCTCTGGGCGTTGTCTGTGGGCACCTTGGGTCTGGCGATCCCGGGTAACACGACGGACCTGAGGTCGTCTTCGGTCGAGGAGGCGTTGTCGGCTGCGGACACCTTGGATCCGGAGATCCCGGGTAACACGACGGACCTGAGGTCGTCTTCGGTCGAGGAGGCGTTGTCGGCTGCGGACACCTTGGATCCGGAGATCCCGGGTAACACGACGGACCTGAGGTCGTCTTCGGTCGAGGAGGCGTCGTCGGCTGTGGACACCTAGGATCCGGAGATCCCGGATAACACGACGGACCTGAGGTCGTCTTCGGTCGAGGAGGCGTCGTCGGCTGTGGACACCTAGGATCCGGAGATCCCGGATAACACGACGGACCTGAGGTCGTCTTCGGTCGAGGAGGCGTTGTCGGCTGCGGACACCTTGGATCCGGAGATCCCGGGTAACACGACGGACCTGAGGTCGTCTTCGGTCGAGGAGGCGTCGTCGGCTGTGGACACCTTGGATCCGGAGATCCTGGGTAGCAATCGGGTGAAGGGCTTGTTTGTGGACATTTTGGATCTCGTGATCCTGGGAAGCATCTTGGCGCAGGAGTCTCTGCTGGAGTAGGCCTAGTTGTTAGCTTTGGAATTGGTTTTGTCGGCCTGGGGCATCGGGGATCTGTTGATCCAGGTTGGCATTTAGGAACTCCAGTTGTTGGAGGCAAGTACGTGCGTGATTGGCATCGTTCGTCTGTAGAGTTAGGTGTACATTCTGGTCTCGAGGTAGTTAGGCTTTGGCTACATCGGGGATCAGGAGATCCGGGGTAGCAGGATGGAGTTGAAGTTGTTTTAGGGCGAGGAGTCGTTGCCTGCGGGCATCGCGGGTCTGGAGATCCCGGGTAACACGACGGACCTGAGGTCGTCTTCGGTCGCGGAGGCGTCGTCGGCTGTGGACACCTTGGATCCGAAGATCCCGGATAACACGACGGACCTGAGGTCGTTTTCGGTCGAGAGGGCGTCGTCGGCTGTGGACACCTTGGGTCTGGTGATCCCGGGTAGCAGGACGGACCTGAGGTCGTCTTCGGTCGCGGAGGCGTCGTCGGCTGTGGACACCTTGGATCCGGAGATCCCGGGTAACACGACGGACCTGAGGTCGTCTTCGGTCGAGGAGGCGTCGTCGGCTGTGGACACCTTGGATCCGGAGATCCCGGGTAACACGACGGACCTGAGGTCGTCTTCGGTCGAGGAGGCGTCGTCGGCTGTGGACACCTTGGGTCTGGTGATCCCGGGTAGCAGGACGGACCTGAGGTCGTCTTCGGTCGCGGAGGCGTTGTCGGCTGTGGACACCTTGGATCCGGAGATCCCGGGTAACACGACGGACCTGAGGTCGTCTTCGGTCGAGGAGGCGTTGTCGGCTGTGGACACCTTGGATCCGGAGATCCCGGGTAACACGACGGACCTGAGGTCGTCTTCGGTCGCGGAGGCGTCGTCGGCTGTGGACACCTTGGATCCGGAGATCCCGGGTAACACGACGGACCTGAGGTCGTCTTGGGTCGAGGAGGCGTCGTCGGCTGTGGACACCTTGGATCCGGAGATCCCGGGTAACACGACGGACCTGAGGTCGTCTTCGGTCGAGGAGGCGTCGTCGGCTGTGGACACCTTGGATCCGGAGATCCCGGGTAACACGACGGACCTGAGGTCGTCTTCGGTCGAGGAGGCGTCGTCGGCTGTGGACACCTTGGATCCGGAGATCCCGGGTAACACGACGGACCTGAGGTCGTCTTCGGTCGAGGAGGCGTCGTCGGCTGTGGACACCTTGGATCCGGAGATCCCGGGTAACACGACGGACCTGAGGTTGTCTTCGGTCTAGAGGGCGTCGTCGGCTGTGGACACCTTGGATCCTGAGATCCCGGGTAACACGACGGACCTTGGGTCGTCTTCGGTCGAGGAGGCGTCGTCGGCTGTGGACACCTTGGGTCCGGAGATCCCGGATAGCAATTCGATTTTTCGGTAGTTGGAGGCAGATATGTAGGTGGTTGGCACTTTTTGTCAGTCGAGCCGGGCCTGCATCCTGGCCGTGGTGTCGTTGGTACTTTAGGACATCTGGGATCGGGAGATCCTGGGAAGCAGTTAACCGGCGTTGTTGTTAGAGTCTCTCGACATCTAGGGTCCGTTGATCCGGGAGTACAGCGCGGTATTGAGGTGGTTGAAGGATAGGCAGGCGTGGTTTGCGGACACCGAGGATCTGTCGATCCAGGATAGCAACTGAACGCAGGTGTTGTCCTGGGAACGGCTGTTGTTGCTTGTGGACATCTTGGGTCCTGAGATCCCGGGTAACACGACGGACCTGAGGTCGTCTTTGGTCGCGGAGGCGTCGTCGGCTGCGGGCATCGCGGGTCTGGAGATCCCGGGTAACACGACGGACCTGCGGTCGTCTTGGGTCGCGGAGGCGTCGTCGGCTGCGGGCATCGCGGGTCTTGAGATCCCGGGTAACACGACGGACCTGAGGTCGTCTTTGGTCGTGGAGGCGTTGTCGGCTGCGGACACCTTGGGTCCTGAGATCCCGGGTAACACGACGGACCTGAGGTTGTCTTCGGTCTGGAGGGCGTCGTCGGCTGTGGACATCTTGGATCCGGAGATCCCGGGTAACACGACGGCCCTGAGGTCGTCTTCGGTCGCGGAGGCGTCGTCGGCTGCGGACACCTTGGATCCGGAGATCCCGGGTAACACGACGGACCTGAGGTCGTCTTCGGTCGCGGAGGCGTCGTCGGCTGTGGACACCTTGGATCCGAAGATCCCGGGTAACACGACGGACCTGAGGTCGTCTTGGGTCGAGGAGGCGTCGTCGGCTGCGGACACCTTGGATCCGGAGATCCCGGGTAACACGAAGGACCTGAGGTCGTCTTAGGTCGAGGAGGCGTCGTCGGCTGCGGACACCTTGGATCCGGAGATCCTGGATAGCACGACGGACCTTCGGTTGTTTTAGGTCGAAGAGTCGTCTGCTGTGGACACCTTGGGTCAGGCGATCCTGGGTAGCAATTCACTCCAGTCGTTGGAGGAGGTCTTGGGGTCGTTTTCCGAATCGGCTTCGTCGGCTGCGGGCACCGTGGGTCTGTTGAGCCTGGGTAGCACTTGGGAAGTCCTGTCGTAGGCGGCAAGTAGGTTCGCGATTGGCATCTCTCGTCGGTTGAGCCTGGACGACAGTCTGGCGTCTTTGTGGGCGGTTGGCAGCGTGGGTTCGGGGAGCCAGGGTAGCAGTCTGAAGGCGTCGTCGTGAATACTAGTGACTTCGTCGTTCTGGGACAGTTCGGATCGGGAGAGCCTGGGTAGCAGCGTGGGGTTGAAGGTGTAGTTTTAGGACGAGGACGAGTTGTCTGGGGACACTTAGGATCCGGTGATCCTGGGTAGCAACGTGGTCCTGAGGTTGTGGCTTCTGTACACCTGGGGTCAGTCGATCCGAGGAAGCATTGAGGTGATTGAGTTGTGACGATAAGTGGAGGCGTCGTTGGCTGCGGGCAACGCGGGTCTGGAGACCCAGGATAACACGACGGACCTGAGGTTGTCTTGGGTCGAGGAGGCGTCGTCGGCTGCGGACACCTTGGATCCGGAGATCCCGGGTAACACGACGGACCTGAGGTCGTCTTCGGTCGCGGAGGCGTCGTCGGCTGCGGACACCTTGGATCCGGAGATCCCGGGTAACACGACGGACCTTCGGTTGTTTTAGGGCGGGGAGCAGGCGTCGTTTGCTGCGGGCATCTTGGGTCGGGTGATCCTGGATAACAACTCACGGCGGGAGTTGTTGTCGGAACACGTCGCGTCGTTGGCTGTGGACACCTGGGGTCCGGAGATCCCGGATAGCAGTTGACTGCGGTGGAAGGAGGAGGTCTTGTTGTGGTTTTCCGAATCGGCTTCGTCGGCTGTGGGCATCGTGGGTCTGTTGAGCCCGGGTAGCACTTCGGAAGTCCTGTGGTTGGAGGTAAGTATGTCCTCGACTGGCACCTTTCGTCAGTGGATCCTGGTGGGCACTCTGGCCTCTTTGTCGACTGCGGACAGCGTGGGTCTGGTGATCCGGGATAACAACGTGGGCCTGGAGTCTGTGTCGGAGTCAACGTCGTGGCTTGGGAGCACTCCGGATCGGGTGATCCCGGATAGCAGCCTACTGTCGAGGTTACTGTCGGTCGCGTGGTCTGTGGACACCTGGGATCCCGGGACCCTGGGAAGCAATTTAGGGGCGTGGTTGTTCGGGAAGGAGATTTTGTGGGAGGTTGCGGACAGCGGGGATCTTTTGAGCCGGGGTAGCATTGGGAAGAGAGAGTGGTCACAGAAATTTCTGTCGTTACTTGTGGACACCGTGGGTCGCGTGAGCCAGGGAAGCACCTTGGTGCAGAGGTTCCCGTAGGAGTTGGTTTTGTCGGCCTTTGGCATCGACGGTCTTTCGATCCAGGGAAGCATCTCGGAACCGCTGTCGTTGGCGGGAGGTATGTGGCGGGTTGACAGTTGGGGTCAGTCGAGCCCGGCGCGCAGCTCACGCTCGGGGTCACAGTCGCCTCCGCGCATCTTGGGTCAGGGGAGCCTGGGAAGCAGGGCTCGTATGGCGTCGTCACCTGCGGACAGCGGGGATCCGTCGATCCGGGGAAGCAGCGTGGACTGGAGGTCGTGGTAGGGCGAGGTCTCGTCGGCTGTGGACACCGCGGGTCGGTTGATCCTGGATAGCAGCGGGGGCCGGGAGTCCGTGAAGGAACCGACGTCGTGGGCTGAGGGCATCTCGGATCAGGGGAGCCCGGGTAGCAGCCTGGCTGTTCCACTGTCGTTGGCACAGGCTCGGTAGGCTGAGGACATCTTGGGTCCGTGGATCCCGGGAAGCAGTTCGGCCGCGAGGAAGGTCGGCGCGTTGTGATCTGGTCCCTAACAGTGGGCGTCGTTTGTCGACCTCTGGTGGTCGTCTGCGGGCATCCGGGGTCTGTCGAGCCAGGGCCGCATAGAGGAGGCCTGGTTGTCCGTCTGCTCGGTTTCGTCGGCGGTTGGCAGTTGGGATCCCTCGAGCCGGGATAGCAACTTGGACCAATTGTCGTCCTTCGAGTTGGAATTTCATTGTCCGTGTCTGGCGGCACGTCACACCGTGGCTCGTCACACTTTCCATTGCAGAGCTCGATGTCGCATTTGAGGAAGACTTGGCTCCGATCCGGGAACTTAAACGCATTCAGAGTGTTGTAGACGACCACCGTGGCTTGGTCCTTATTCGGTTGATTGCTCTTGGTCCAGGTTCCAAAGAGCTTCGGCTTCTTCGAGCAGCCGTTCTTGTCCGACAGCTGGAGTCTGCTCGTGGTCTTAGAAGAGTAGTCTTCATTGTCGAAGGCGTAGCAATCGCGCACGATGATGTCGTACTCCTTGCTCGGATCGCGGAGGTAGATTAGGATTGTTATGTGCTCGCCGATCCTCACGATTCCCTCAATCGGCGTGTTGTTCGGGTAGTCTCCCTTAAGGATGTCCATCCAACACTCCACCCCACCGGTCAGCGTCGGGACCTGGACCACTTCCAGCATCTCCACTACAAACGGCTTGAAGATCACCGTCTTCTCCTGCTCCCCACTCCGAGTGCAGGTTATCCTCCTCGCAGTGTCCCACACCTCCTGCACATTCTCGTCCGATTGAATGACCAAAATATTATCCACCGACGAGCAGATCCTGCACGAAGGTCGACTTCCACAGCCCACAACAGGCACGTTAAAGGTAAATCGATTCTGATTGCTCCCCGCTTGAACATATCTACAAACGACCAACGAACGTTTCATTAAAATCAAAAATCGAAAGCAAAAAACTTCGACCTCACCTGCACTTCGGGTCGTTAAAATGATTTTGACTATAAATTACGCCATTAAATGGCTCTTCGAACTCAACAGTCACAATCATATCATCAGCTTCGTCACACTTCACGTCGATCTTCTCGAGATGAACGTGTCCCCTCCCGCCCAGAGCAACTTCATTATCTGCTCGCTTGCGGGAAAATCCCCCCGACACCGTGATCAGGTCGTTCTGGTGATTTGCCCTCCCTCTGCGCGCGGCATTTCCGACCGAAAGTATCTGAAATCGGATGCTGATTTTCAATCTAAATCTGAGGAATTAACTGATTTTACTCACCGTCAGGGTCAGAAGCACCACGAATAAAAATGGTCTTGCTATGACCATAGCGCCAGTAGAGTACCTGAAATTTTAAATCATCACTTGTTATTCAAAAATTACCAAATCCACTCTCCCACATCTTCCATTTAACTTGTTTCGTTTCATTCAACCGTCCATAAAATTGCAAAACAATTACGATTGTCACATTAATTTAAAAATAAAAAAACCCACGCTATATTCACGATTAAGATCAAAGAGTCATGAGTAGGTTTTAAAAATAAGAAATCCTGTTTGACCTAATCCCGCTGACCTGAGCCAGCCAACCGGTTTCCCCCGTCATGACTCTATGAACTAATCATGCACCACAACGTGTGAGATCATGTCCCATTGAAAAAAAAAAAAAAAGAAATACTCGTACAGCCAGTCTTTCGTATCAGTTTTTTTTTCATTTTTTTTTTCATACAAATTTCAATCTCTGTAAAAATTTCTTGATATCCTTAAGCTTAGCATTGAACCCAATCATTCGATCGACCTTCTAAAAAGTCCACCAACCAGCTTCAAATTTATTTCTCATCTCTGCAAAAGTTTGCAAACCGCAGCCAGGCTCCTAACCTATGATATTTAAGGTTTATGCGTATCAGTTAAAGAAAAAACAACCAACGACGCAAAAAGATTTTCAAAGTAATAAACCGAAACATTAAAACAGTCCAAAAAAAAAAAAAAAAAACGTTTAGGATTTTCACTTTCTAACACACTTCCCCATGGTGTAACATCTCCATCCACCATCAATATTTGCATTTTAACCGCCGACAAGTTATCGCTGCTCGTAATGAGAAATGGTCATGGTTGTACCTTCCTTTTACCGAAGGTGGGCCATACAATAGAGAAGCTATGATTTTTTTTTCTATCCAAAAAAAAATCAATCTACGAATCTGCACAACAATAGCAATTAAAGCGAAATGTCAACAGTGAAGCAAGTCTTCTTCTCCGGACGACTCTCGGCCTCCGACTTCGACTTCGACTTCGACTTCGACTTTAACTTCGATTTCAACTTCGACTCCATGATGATGATGCCACTAATTTTTCATTCATTTACCGAGAAGGCATAGAAACACTGTTGGCTTTGCTAATTTTGATCGTAAACATAAACATTTTCATTTTCACTAAATTTATGGTTATTTGAGTTCGATTTTTTTTCGTTTTTTTTTTTTTGCCATAGAAAAAAAAAAAAAAAAAAAGAAGCATCATTTCGAGATTTCTCTCATCGTGTCGGCGGATTGGTTGGTTAGTCAGTTGGTCTATCGGTCGGTTGGTCGATCCGGATGGACCTTACGTATTAATATTGAGTTGGGAGGGTCCGCTCGCTTACGTCTTTTCTCTTACATAATTCTAATTAACTGACCTTTCATTAGGGAAGGTGGGGGGGGGGGGGGGAAATCTTGCAGAGGCTAATACGAAGATTATGATGACTCCAAAAAAGAAGACACAAAAAGAAATATGTGAATTTGAATTAATAAACGATAAGTCGATGGAGATGCGCGCGGGTCTTTGATAATTTCAGCCCCGTGGGCAGAGGAGGTGGTGTTACAATGACGACGTTTCATAATCTTCAATTGTGGGGGCAGTTTGGGGTCAAAATTATCGTGTAGGAGGAAGAGGTGATCCTTTATTTGAGTTTTTTTTTTTTTTGTATCCTTCGAGAGAGTACTTGAAAAATCAGGAAATTTACAAAAAATAAAAAAAAAATATTGGAAAAAATTGATTAGACAGAGAAAAGACTAGAATTTGATTAGATAGAGGAAAGACTAGAAATTTGTGAAATTGAAAAGACAGAAAATTGCAAAATTAGAACAAAAAAATTGCAAAGAGGATTAGACAGTGCTTCTCTCTGTTTTGCTATCAAAAAAAAAAGTTGAAAAGACAAAAATTAGCAAAAGAAAAGCAGGACACAGGTAAGGAACACAGGTTTTGCTATCAAAAAAAAAATTTTGAAAAGACAAAAATTAGCAAAAGAAAAGCAGGACACAGGTAAGATTTCATTTTCACAAAGGGTTAAAGTCCTGTAGAAGGATTTTCGATTTTTCAGACGAAAAAACAAAAAGTCGAGAATAAAAGATCCGGTGCCGGTGAGGGTTTTCATCTAACAATCTCACACTTGACTCTTGAATTCGAATCAAAAAAGGATTCCATCTAACAATCTCACAAACTCTCGAATTCGAACCAGAAAAGAATTCATTCAGGACTACAACTAAGAGACACTCTTTCAAAATTCACTTTTCCACAAAAATTGTTTTTTTTTTAAACCCAAGTCCTTTCTGTTGTTTAACTGATATCCATGAAAAGTATAAATAATTTTTATCCCGACTTCACAAAAAAACAAAATGCTTCTCTTAAATCACAGATTAAAAAATTAAATAAAATTTTCAAAAAAAAACAATCACCAACCGCTTCGTATATTTCTATTTGATCCAGTAACCGGAACTATGCAGTAGAGTTTTATTTACAAGATGGTAGGAATGAAAAAAAAAGAGGAAGATACACGGTATTTGACGATGTCACACTAACTAAATGGAAAACTCATTTAATCTTACCTTAAATACTTGTATAGCCATCTATCCAGTCGGAGGGATGGTTAAGATTGAAGACAAAAATTATTTACAATTTTTTTTTTCTGTTTTTTTTTTTTTTTTTATTATTTTGGAATGGTTGGTGTTGTTACCGCTTCTTCGCGCGCTTCGACGCTTTGGACGTTTGGCTGTTGTTTTTTTTTTTTTTCATCGTTATTGTTGTTGTGTTCGGACGATGCTTGGGTTCAAATGGTGTTTGTTTTTTTTTTTTTTTTTTTCTAAGCAGAGAGATGGAAGGTAACCTAAGCACGGTATAGTGCAACAAAGTAAATTTGTTGTATGTGTTGTTGTTTTTTTTTTTTTTTTGTTGTTGCTTGTGACTCTACCGTCGATTGTTGGCTGTGAGATGTGAGCTGCAAAAGCCAGATTGGGAACGTGTTCAAGTATATCGGTATCGGTGTATAGGCGCATAGGTGGACAAGGAGGTTCACAAGTCATCACAAAAGCGTCTGTAGTTTGACACAAATGTTTCTGATGTCAGACGGTACTGCTGCTGTTGCTTGCGGTGTGATATTTAGTTTTGGAGAAATTCAATACGACAACAAGGTTATTATTTTTCGAGATTTAATAATTATTTTTAACAGCTCAACGAGATGTGCTGTAAAGTTCATAAGTCGAACTCGAATGAAAATTCATGGTCGAGATTAAATTTGAAACTTTGATGATTCACTTGGTTTCCCGTCGTTTGATTTTTTTTTTTTTTTTATCATCTGCAATTTTTGCATTTTTCTATTTCTCTTGACTAAAGGTGTTTCCCTTCGATGAGACTTAGTTTGACCGACTTTAGACCTTCATCGTGATTTATTGGATTTTTCTTTGCTTTAGGTCGTATCAACTTCAAAAAAAAAAATCATACTTGAACTCAAATTTTGACCCTTCATAAAAAAAAGATGAGCTTAATTGTCTTCACACAAATCCCAGGGCCAATTCAGAGACTCTTCTCTCAACAAATATTTGATAATCTCACACGGTGATTTATTATTTTGTAAATCCGTGCTCATATCCGCCTTAGGGGCCATTGAGGGAATTTGCTCATCGACTTCATCGAATCTTCATCTTCATCATCTCTTCAGCCTGTCGATCTCAGCCCTTTCGCCTTCCCCACCCGCTGCCGGTTTTGTGATCTTTTCTTTCGACAGTAAATTAAGTCATGTCAGTCATTCTCAGTAGCAGCCATAAGGAAGGCGTCTCATGTGGGCTTTCCAAATTGTGCTTTAATTTTAAGGTTCATCTCCTCATGGAAATCCGTGGAGGTGAGCAAATAGACAAAAAAAAAAAAAAAAATAGTTGTGAAAATTGATTGATCACACCTAACGCCGTAAAATTGATTCCATTGTGCAATATGTTACGTTTGGGGGCAGACTAAGACTGAAACCAGTTTTTTGTAAAATCATTACTCTTGTTTTATTTTCTAAATCGGGGTATCGGGTGAAAGTGCGCGGGAAACTCGAAACAGCGATATGCAAAAGACGCCCCAAAGGAAAACGACAATGGTTATAAAATCTTCTCACCTTTCAGGTGCTAACCAATCTTCAGAGAAAATCATTGCCTCAAGCAAGCACTTCACTTTTTGCCGGAGATTTGCAACTGGTAGCAAATTAAACGAGACTCCTTGTAAGGCTTGTTTTTTTTTCGTTTTTTTTTTTTTTCAAATTCAAGTTCAATTTGGTTTGGTGGTTGGTTTTTTTTTTTCTTTAACTGTCTGTCGAGGTCTTTAACAAAAATTTTCCAGTCGTTGTCGTCGTTTTTTTTTCGTGGCGGTGTAAGAAAAGAAGTGTCCCAAGGTTCCCAGAAGAGCGTCTGTGTCTCAATCGAATGGGAAGAGAGGTGGTGGTCTTTTTTTTCTTCATCTTCGGCATTTAGCGCAAAAAAAAAAAAGTAAAAAAATTAAGGGGGAAATTCATCATCAAGAGTTTCCGACTGTGTATAGTCATGTGCATATGTCACATACTTGGAACGTCTTAGGCAAAAAAAAAAAAAAAATGAAGAAGCAAAACAAACAAAGCCCAACCGAGAGTGATGTAATATTATTCAACTTTGTTTTTTTTTTCGGTTTTTTTTTTTTCATATTTGCTGATATGTGAAGATATAGTCGTGCATGTGTTTAATCGTCGAAGAAGGTTTTACCTAATTTCTTTCAATTTTGTTTTTTCTGCTTCTTTTGATCGTCTATGAACGTTTTACCTTTACCGGGCATGATTTGTATGGAAGTCCTAATTATTTGGGTATCGCCTCTTAAATTCATTTTGCTTTTATTTTCCGAAGTCACTGGGACATTGCTTCATCCTGCATACTTTTTTTTTTTTTTTTTTGAGGTGTGGAAATAAGCAAATTCTACATCAAGCTGTCATTCAGTAATTTTTGCAGTCAATAATTTTGAGAATTTTATTGCTATCGGTTGATGATTATGAACTTTTCATACCGACAAACAAAATATTGTGGAAATATCATTACAGAATTCAATTTCTCACATCAATGTATGGCCTCTTTTCTATGAATTCGCTAATTTAACTCGAATTCATGGTCGAAATCGGCCAATCAATTTAATCATCTACCACTTTTCTTGAATCGATTTTTATCTGATTGCAATGTGTGTCATCATAGATACATAAAAATCGACAAATGTCATTTCTCATAATTAATAATTTAAAAAACGTTTAAAATCCATTCATCATTTGAGATTTCATAAAAATGCCCTTAAGCCAAAGGGGAGGCACGGTAATAAAATAAAAAAAAAAAAAAAAAAAAACTTGTAATGGATTTAAATGATAGCTGTGTGTAGAGACACGCTTCGACTAGCTGCAAGTTTTGTTCATCAAGAACACGTCTCACATAAAACAGAAAAAAAAAAAAACAATGATACGTGCAATGCCGAATTCGCAAAATACTAGTATTTCATTACTTGCCAAACTGGATTTTCGTATATTGACTTAATCACTAGCTATTGTATGGCATCTCTCCCGAGTCCGTCGAAAGGAAACAACGTTTGAAGAGGGAATACAATGAAATCTTAAAGGTTAATCAAATTTAGCATATGCTAAATTTTTGTGTCTAAATTCCTTTTATTTTATTTTGCAAGAGGGTGTGTCTATAAATCATACATTTAAAATCCAGAATTTCTCGAATCTTCTCCAATGGTAAAATCACAGAAAGATTTTTAGTCTGTCCAAGGAGCTGGATGGCCTTTTAAACTTGATTTAAGTAGAAAAACAATTATCGAACATTAATCACTATAAGGAGTAAAACAACTTTTAATTGATCGCATATATGGTAGACATAGACATTGGATGTTGTTTAAACGTAGTCAATTTAATTCTAAGACAGAGTTTACTTACTTTGGATTGTTGAAGTACCCATTCACATAGTTTATGTGATTTTTTTTTTTTTTTTTGCATTTTAAAGAAGAAGTCGTGACTGTCATCGGGGAAATTTGCAACAGGATATCCTTTTTTAAAAGCCATTTTCTTCTAATCGTGTTCCTCACCTTGACACCATGATGACACGTTTTTTTTTTTTTTCTTTTTTTTTTCTCATGAATCAACACGCTCGAGTTGTTATTTCATTTGATGAGGTTTCAAGTGTCGATAGAATGATTTCATTCGGAAATTAGAAAATTCTTTTTTGAAGATGAAAACGAGAGGAAAGGCCGATGTCCATTAAAACAAATCTTTGTCCTGCGTAGTTAAGCACTGTCATTTATTTTTCAGTTCAATTATAATTTATGGTAATTGATTATTATTTTCTTGAGCCTTCATTAGTTATACAATTCAATCGAAACCATATTTTTTTTTTTTGAATTTGCAATTTTTACACATAGATTAATTAAACGTACGTATATATATGTATTTATTTATTTATTTTTTTGTAGAATATTTGGTATATTTAGAATATCTTCCTTTTTTTTTTTGGAATATTTAGAATATTTATTTTAGAATATCGTAATTCATTGAATATGTCTATTCAAATGGATTTTTTTTTTTTTTTTGTATATTTGATAAATATATATTTAATTTTTTTTTTGGTAAATATAAGTAAATGTATGTAACATCTTTTTCTATATGTATATATATAATTTCTTTTTTTTTTTTAATTTTTTTTTTCTTGTACATTAATGTGATATATAATAGAATTGTAATTTTCCTTAATCGTAATCATGTCATGTTTTTTTTTTTCGTATCCTTCGTGCAAAAAAGTCAACCAAATAAAATTAAGACGTATGTAAAAAAACAAAAAAAAAATAGGAAGATTTTCCTAAAGAAATAAAAAATTTCAAAAGAAAAAGCCCGCTGGTTGTTTTGTTCGGATGGTGTTAGAGTTTGAGTTAGAGATTGATGTTTTGTGCAACATAAAGAAAAATGAAAAAAAAAAATAGAAAGAAATCAAAAAATCGTCCTGATCAGTTAGTATAGAAAAGAAGTTTTTGTATGTCTGCGTCTGAAACCTTGATATACTACCCTGTAGAACCGACTCACAAATTTTTTTTTTTTTTTTTTGTCTCAACCCGAGTGTTGGGGTGGGCATTACAAAGCCGCAACAGTCATGTTTTTTTTTTTTTTTTAACTTAACGCCTGCAATTCACTCACCAGCCCAACAAAAAAACAAAAAAAAAACTTCCATCATTTCTCAAAAAAGACTGCGATCGTTAATACAACTGACCCAACTTAAAATGGCGTGAGCCCACCGCCTAGTAAGCAGAGTCATCTTTGACTAAAATAACTTACATCTAAAGTGTTTTTTCTTATATCCTAGGTATGTTATGATTTTGAAAAAAAAAATGTAATGAGATGACTTGTTGCAGGTTACTAATGCCCACTTAAAGTCCTTCAGTTGCTGGACACGTCCAGGATGTTCAGTTTCAGAGTAAACAGTCTATAATTTAGTATTTTTTTTAAAAGTAATCATAAGCGTTTTGATTTTTTTCGGTTGTTTTTTTTTTTCCTTATTTTGTGTAAAACTATTAATTATTCTTTTTCTGGGTATAAATTTTTCATGTATTAAAAATAGTTTATATATTTTTTTTTTAGTTACTTATTCAAAAGTTGGTGCTACGTAATTTCGTTCTAAATTGGTTTAAAAAAAAAAATTTTTTTACACTATTTTAGAATATATTTTTCCGATCAGCCATCCATGATCAAAGATCAACTTCAACGAGCACAATATAACCGAACTTAAGAAAAATCAATCAATTAAAAAAAAGAAATTTTTTTTTTTAAAAAAATATCAAACGAATAACTTTATAGAAATTTCGCAAATGATAAAAAATATTAAAAAACGGTCCGGTTATTATACTCATTCGTCGTTTAGCCCCATTTTTGGAAGAGCCCCATGCGCTGGCATCGACAATTCGAGCCCCACAAATTGCATCGGCACGAGCTACTGAAGCAGCAGTCATTGGGTCGATGGTCACATGCGCCTCCACGCCTGATGCAGCTCCGACGGTGGACGTAGATACTCGACGACCTCCTGTTTTCAAAGCAAAATTTTCTTTTTTTTTGTTAGAAATTTTAAAAGACATAAGTTTGAATTTTATACACAAACATACAAAAAAAAAAAAAAAAATGAAGGATTAGGCAATCGTGTGTCAGTTGATTGTGATTTTTTCGTGTCGTGTGTTTAGGAGAAAAGAAGAAACAAATGTCAAGTCTCACTTACTTGTCTGCCGGGTTTTGCAAGGAAATCTTGTCATCCTCGATAGACATTGAGTGGTCCTCATTGCCTGTGATTTCAAAAAAAAAAAAAAAAAAAAAACCAAATAGAGTTCCTATTCACAACCATCCTAAACAATCAAAAAGTGTGTCTCTCAAATCCCACTCAAAGAAAATTAACCGTCGTCATGCTTTGCAAAAAATACTAAATCCTCTTCGAGACACGAGCGTCGTCTCTTAAGAATGGCTCCTTCGTATTTCTTGTTTGATTGCCTTCAACCCCCACACCCGTGAAGACATCAAAAAGAAGAAAAAATAAGTAATTTATTTTTAATTTATTCACAATCCACTTGAGCATGAAGAAGATTGTGTTTACGTTGCCAAGCAGATGGGAGAGGGGCATTTTTTGAGGCACATTAAAATATGAAAAGCAAATATAATTATTGTGGGTGGGGTCCTTGTCGAGTCCCTAAACTTCGTGTACATATTTTCAGCTTATGCTTTGATTGAACTCAGAGAGAGAAAAAAAAAAAAAAACTTATTGTGAATTTTAATTGCTCATTAGCTAGCCTCGTCTTTTATTACATGTACTTGCCCATAAAATTTGAACGGTAGAGCTGATTTATGGCTGTTTCAAATCATATTTCGAGAAACGAGATACTTAAAATAATTTTTCTGCATTTACAAAGCTGATTTTTTAAGTGCCGGATATAATGAGTAGTTTAAATATTTCTCAACAAACTATTGTGATTTATTTCTTTTCAGAGATCAGAGATTTGACTCAATCAACTGATGATGGGATCGCGATTGACACACCGATTGACCACTGGGAGGTGTTCATGAGAGTTGACCATGGCAGAAAAAAAAAAAAAAAACAAAAACAAAAACAACGTCTTTGAATAATGTATGGAGGCCCGGGCTGGTGACAGAAAAACGCACACAATTTATGGCCGAAAGGTCATTGGCGGATGAGATTTTTTTTTTTTTTTTTTCAAATTTTCAATCGTGTGCTTTGTTGAGAGATCAAAGAGGAAGGAGAAGGAAGGTCTTAAGTGGCTTTTTCCTCGATGGTTCTCGAAATGAGATGTGGGAATTGAAAGGATATCTCCATCTCCTCCGGGAGTCAAGTCGAGTCCTACACGGATGTGGGAATATTTTTTTTTATTTTTAGACGTCTTCAATGTCGGTTTCGAATTTAATTGATTACAATTCAAATGAGGGAAATATTTAACCATCTTCACGTCTGTGGGGATTTGCATGAATTAAAGTGTGCGTAATGTATTTTTTTTTTCATCTGCATGGTCCAGCAGTTGGTCTGTGTGATGGACAGAGGCCCACCCCTAAAGAAAGACTCGCATATGTGAGTGGAGTTGTTGGCATTGAAATGGCTTAACCAATACGCAGGGAAATCGAAAAGCATACTTCATTTCATCATTTTTGTAATTGCTACTGCGGGGAAACTTGTTTTTTTTTTTCAGCACCACGCAAGTGTAGTGAAACTTTATATGGGATGAGTCTCGGATAGATGAAAGTTTGAAGCGTGGGAAAAAAATAGTTTTGAAAATTTGTGAGGGTTTCGAAGCCATCCCACACCCACATATGGGTACGTGGAAAATTACGTTTTTCGTTTTTTTTTTTCTCATGAGACAAATACTTTTTTTTTCAAATCTTTTTTTTTTAAGAAAATGTGTCTTTGCCCATCTGATGAGTGAATTTTTGTGTAGATCTCATTTTTTTTTTCAAACACTTTAAATTGCGAATCAAACCACCTGTAGCCACACCCATTAAACGACACCCCCGAAGGATTCAAATCTGTATTTCATTTTCTTTGCCACCCACGCGCAAATGGAAAAGAAATTTGCCTATCGACTAATTTTCGAAGACGTTTATGATGAAAAATTTTAAAGAAAAATTTTAAAAAATTATTTAAAATTACTCACCTTCACCGTAGTAGGCTTCTCCTGAAACCACAAGAACTTGAAATGCCAGAATCATACAAACCAAAAGGAAAACCGTAGCAATGGATCGTGACATTTTTGAGATTAGAATTTTAGTTGTTGTTCGATACTTTAAAAATTTTTTTTTTTCAAAATTCGTTAGATTTTCAGGAAATTCGTTGATTGAAGATTTTTCACTTTTAAAAATTTACTTTATTTTTTTTTTTTTAGATCACTAAATTCATTTTTTTTTTCTTCACAGAATTAAATCACACGAATAGGAATCCACCTACTCAAAATCAAAAATATATTTTTTTTTTTACTCTCAAGGATGAACCAAAGGATGCAACTAGTCGTATCTGATGATAGTTGAAAACTAAACGCAGAATAACACAGAGACCAAGAATGTATCCTATCATCCATCTATCCCACCTACAGACTTTTCACAATTTTCATGTAGGAGTTATGTTTCTGGAGGAGAGGGAATCCTTCGAGTCCCCACGAATCGGGACATGCGCTGTATTTTAGTGTGATGGAAAAAGTGTCAATTGGTTTATGATTCCCGATGGTTGACTGAAAAGTATACAAGGGCGGGGACGTGAGGGTGGTGGTGTTTCGAAATATATATATATTTTTTTTTTTTTGAGTTTGATGTTTTGTGTGCTCATGTCTCAATTTTCAAGCGAAGGAGCGGCATGGGGATTTTTCTTCTATTTACTTCGGTTCGTTTAGGGAGATGAAAGCTTTTCCCGACCGTCCCACACGTCGCAACCATATGGTTATGGATAATGGGAATTTAAATGAGGACTCGATAATTATGACAAGCCACAGCCCATCCCGATACCACACCCCACAGCAAAACGGAGGATGTGAAATGAAGGAACGTTTCGCAGAAAAACGTTAACGAGATGAGCGAAGATGGAGATATATGAGTTTGGAAATTTGGTTCGGTCCGAGTAGAAAAACGTATAGGGACTCGGAAAATGTATAGGCTGATTTTTGGAATCCACTGGAAGCTGGAGAAATTCCGAAAAATCGCTCCTACGGCGAGGTGGTTGGACTGAGGTTGAAAAAGTGGATTGATTGTGACGTAAGGACTTGGCAGGATTCAGAAAATGTCTGTTTCATGTCGATGAATTCACGGGAAGCTGGAGAAATCTCGAAAAACCCTTCTCACGGCGACACCATCACAGTCCAGGTCTCGAAATTTTCATTTCTCTCAAAAACACATCCGAACCAATCACTTTGCATCAAAATTTCCATTGTTTTTCCCAAAAAAAAACATTTTCAATTTTTGTTATTTTCTCCCAAGAAAAGTCGACCTCGTGTCAATTTCATTTTACTGCATTTTTTGGACTGAAAAATGTGAAAAAATTTTTTTCCGAAAAATGAATTTTTTTTTGATTGAAGATGTTAGGGGAGGGTTTGAGGATTCGAAAAATGTCTGGATCGACTTTAGGAACCCACTGGAAGCTGGAGAAATCTCGAAAAAACGACCTGGTGAAGCCACCTTTGGGTGGATTTTGAAAAAGTGGATATCATGCGATTCGGGGACCTGGCAGCTTTCAGAAAATATAGGGTTCAAGTCGGGGAACCCACAGGAAGCTGGAGGAATCCAAAAAAACGTTCTGAAGGCGACGTGGTTGGATGAATCTCTGAAAATGGAATTTCACGTGAAGAGGGGATGTGTCCTGAATGAGAAAATGCTTGGATCGAGTTTGGGGCAGTAGTAGAAAACAGTGAAAACTGATTTTGAAGATTCTGTGGAAGTGCGGCAGTATCAGTTTTTTCACAAATGTTTCAATTTTAAAAAATTATTAAAAAACTTGTGTGAAAGGTAGCAACGAGATTCTTTTTTTGTTGGAAAGACACAATCATGCCATTTACAAAAAGGTATAACATTACTCAAATATAGCACGATTCGGTGTACTTATTGTCCCATGAAGCCGCTCTTGGTTATGCGCTGAACCCGGAAAGCTGGAAAAATCTGGAAAAATCCTCCTGGAGGCGTCACCACCACCGTCCAAGTCTCGAATTTTGCATTTCTCTCAAAGACACATCAAACCCCATCAATTTGCATCAAAATTTCCATCCCTTTTTCCCAAAAAACCGATTTTCAATTTTTGTCATTTTTTCCCAAGAAAAGTCGACCTCGAGTCAATTTCATTTTACTGCATTTTTTGGGCCGAAAAATGCGAACAAATTTTTTTCCGAAAAATGAATTTTTTTTTGATTGAAGATGTTAGGGGAGGGTTTGAGGATTCGAAAAATGTCTGGATCGACTTTAGGAACCCACTGGAAGCTGGAGAAATCTCGAAAAAACGACCTGGTGAAGCCACCTTTGGGTGGATTTTGAAAAAGTGGATATCATGCGATTCGGGGACCTGGCAGCTTTCAGAAAATATAGGGTTCAAGTCGGGGAACCCACAGGAAGCTGGAGGAATCCAAAAAAACGTTCTGAAGGCGACGTGGTTGGATGAATCTCTGAAAATTGAATTTCACGTGAAGAGGGGATGTGTCCTGAATGAGAAAATGCTTGGATCGAGTTTGGGGCAGTAGTAGAAAACCGTGAAAACTGATTTTGAAAATCTTGTGGAAGTGCAGAAGTTGCAGTTTTTTCACAAATATTTCGATTTTAAAAAATAATTAAAAAAATTGTGTGAAAGGTAGCAATGAGATTTTTTTTTTTGTTGGAAAGGCATAATCATGCCATTTTTGGAAATGTATAACAATGCTCAAATTTGGCACGATTCGGTGTAGCAACTGGCAAATAATTCCGCCCCTTGTGATTTGGGCAAATTTTTTTTGGAATTCGGCTGAAAGTATCTCAACTTTGGACTGGAATATCTCGAAGACGAGAGGTCCTGCGGAGAAAATCTTTGTGAGCGATCTTGTAGATCTGAGGAAGATCTGTCGATTGGACATAACGGATTTTGGGAAAATTTCGAAAATGAAGCCGTTTTCAACGTTTTCGAAAAATTTTTTGAAACGAGGCTCGTTTTGGAGGTGTTCTGTGGCTCCGATCGGGAAAATTTTGGTACCAGCTTGTAGAGGAGCGCTAAATCCTTCAGGAAAAAACAAAGACCACGCCGTGGGACACGCTGTTTTTTAGATATTCGCGTTTTAGTGAATTTTCAGACATTTGCAGCCGGTTGACTGCTAAGGCGAGGCGCGGTCTCGAAAATTCAGCTGTCCATTTTGTAGAGCGACCTTTAAGCTACAAGGACACGTCAAGTTTTTCATGCTAGGATGCCCCGTTCCGGAGATATGAGCGAAAAACGAAAGAGATTTTCCAAAAAATTCCGTTTTTTGGTCCTCCTGTCTCGCCCATCGCTCTTCAAGCCTCGAAATCTTTGTTTTTCTACAAGATACAGCCATCCAGACCATTCTGCATCAAAAGTTTCTCAATTTTCGAAAAAACATTTTTTGCCCCCAAAAACAGGCAAGGCCCCTTGTGATTTTGGCGAAAAATTGAAAATTTTTTTTTCTCGAAAAATGTTGCCTATTTTGTAGAGCGGGATTTTAGAAAAAAGGAACCGAAAGAATTTTCGTTCTACGACGCCCCGTTCCGGAGATATTGGCAAAAAACGGAAGAGATTTGGGCAAATTTTTTTCGGAATTCGGCTGAAAGTATCTCAACTTTGGACTGGAATATCTCGAAGACGAGAGGTCCTGCGAAGAAAATCTTTGTGAGCGATCTTGTAGATCTGAGGAAGATCTGTCGATTGGACATAACGGATTTTGGGAAAATTTCCAAAATCGAGGCGTAATCGGCGTTTTTGAAAAATTTTTTGAAACGAGCCTCGGTTTGGAGGTGTTCCGAGGCTCCGATCGGGGAAATTTTGGTACCAGCTTGTAGAGGAGCGCAAAATCCTTCAGGAAAAAATAAGGACGACGCCGTGGGACACGCTGTTTTTTAGATATTCGCGTTTTAGTGAATTTTCAGACATTTGCAGCCGGTTGACTGCTAAGGCGAGGCGCCGTCTCGAAAATTCAGCTGTCCATTTTGTAGAGCGACCTTTAAGCTACAAGGACACGTCAAGTTTTTCATGCTAGGATGCCCCGTTCCGGAGATATGAGCGAAAAACGAAAGAGATTTTCCAAAAAATTCCGTTTTTTGGTCCTCCTGTCTCGCCCATCGCTCTTCAAGCCTCGAAATCTTTGTTTTTCTACAAGATACAGCCATCCAGACCATTCTGCATCAAAAGTTTCTCAATTTTCGAAAAAACATTTTTTGCCCCCAAAAACAGGCAAGGCCCCTTGTGATTTTGGCGAAAAATTGAAAATTTTTTTTTCTCGAAAATTGCTGCCTATTTTGTAGAGCGGGATTTTAGAAAAAAGGAACCGAAAGAATTTTCGTTCTACGACGCCCCGTTCCGGAGATATCGCCAAAAAACGGAAGAGATTTGGGCAAATTTTTTTCGGAATTCGGCTGAAAGTATCTCAACTTTGGACTGGAATATCTCGAAGACGAGAGGTCCTGCGAAGAAAATCTTTGTGAGCGATCTTGTAGATCTGAGGAAGATCTGTCGATTGGACATAACGGATTTTGGGAAAATTTCCAAAATCGAGGCGTAATCGGCGTTTTTGAAAAATTTGTTGAAACGAGCCTCGGTTTGGAGGTGTTCCGAGGCTCCGATCGGGGAAATTTTGGTACCAGCTTGTAGAGGAGCGCAAAATCCTTCAGGAAAAAATAAGGACGACGCCGTGGGACACGCTGTTTTTTAGATATTCGCGTTTTAGTGAATTTTCAGACATTTGCAGCCGGTTGACTGCTAAGGCGAGGCGCCGTCTCGAAAATTCAGCTGTCCATTTTGTAGAGCGACCTTTAAGCTACAAGGACACGGCAAATTTTCTATCCTAGGATGCCCCGTTCCGGAGATATACGCCAAAAACGAAAGAGATTTTCCAAAAAATTCCGTTTTTTCGTCCTCCAGTCCCGCCCGTCGCTTTTCAAACCTCGAATTCTTTGTTTTTCCATAAGATACAGCCGTCCAGACCATTCTGCATCAAAAGTTTCTCAATTTTCGAAAAAAAATTTTTTGCCCCCAAAAACAGGCTAACCCCTTGTGATTTTGGCGAAAAATTGAAAATTTTTTTTTCTCGAAAAATGTTGCCTATTTTGTAGAGCGGGATTTTAGAAAAAAGGAACCGAAAGAATTTTCGCTCTACGACGCCCCGTTCCGGAGATATTGGCAAAAAACGAGAGCGAAAATCGGAATTTTTCCTCAGAAAGAGAACGAAAAAAAAGTCCAACTTTGGACTCAAATATCTCGAAAACGAGAGGTCCTGTGAAAAAACTCCTCTTGTCCAATTTTGTAGATCTGCAGGAGATCTGTCGATTGCACTATAAGGCTCACAAATTTTTTTTTAAAACGGCGGCGTTATCAGTCACGAACCCACTGGAAGCTGGAGAAATCTTGATAAATCGTCCTGGAGGCGATGCCATCCAGGTCCTGAATTGAATTGAATTTTCTACGAAATACATCATTGCACATTTCATTATCCTTTTTTTCTACAAAATACATCAGAGCACATCATTTTCAATCAAAATTTCCATAGTTTTTCCAAAAAAAACGAAATTCAGAATTGTGACATTTTCTCCCAAGAAAAGTCGACCTCGAGTCAATTTCATTTTACTGCATTTTTTGGGCTGAAAAATGCGAAAAAAATTTTTTCCGAAAAGTGAAATTTTTTTTGATTGGAGATGTTAGGGGAGTGTGTGAGGGCTCGAAAAATGTCTGAATCGATTTTGGGAAGCAAGTGGAAGCTGGAGAAATCTCGAAAAAACGACCTGGTGAAGCCACCTTTAGGTGGATTTTGAAAAAGTGGATATCATGCGATTCGAGGACCTGGCAGCTTTCAGAAAATGTAAGGTTCAAGTCGGGGAACCCACGGGTAGCTGGAGGAATCCAAAAAATCCGTCTGGAGACGACGTGGTTGGTCGATTCTCTGAAAACTGAATTTCACATGATGAGGGGATGTGTCCTGAATTAGAAAATGCTTGGATCGAGTTTGGGGCAGTAGTAGAAAACAGTGAAAACTGATTTTGAAAATCTTGTGGAAGTGCAGCAGTTGCAGTTTTTTTTTACAAATTTTTCGATTTTAAAAAATCATTAAAAAATTTGAGTGGAAGGTAGCAACGAGATTTTTTTTTTTTGTTAGAAAGGCCAACCTTGCCATTTTTGGAAAGGCATAACATTGCTCAAATGTGGCACAATTTGGTGTACCCGGACGAAGAGAAAACCCGAATGACTTAGATTTTTCCGTTTGAAAAATTCGAAGCCAAAATCAAAATTACCCCCCCACATTTGTATTTAAAATTTATTAAAAAATAAAAATTTCAACAGAGCTTTTTAGCAAAAAAAAAAAATAAAATAAATTATAAAAAAAAAGTTTAAAGGTAACAATTGACTATTATTTCGATCGAATTGGTTTTCATATTTCTTTTTCCCCGTTGCTGTGTGATTATGACGCGAAGATCATTGCAAGGTCATTGGTGATTTTTGCACTCGAGCGATACTTACTACTGTCGGCGTTTGTCCTCCTCGGGGAGGGATAGGTAACCTCGTCGTTGGCACTTAGGATTGGCGAGTCCGAGGTGCTGGACACAGCACCGTCGGGCTCGGCGCGAAAGGCATTGCAGTTGGGCGTGTATTCCACTGGGAGGCTGGTGAAATTCTCGTCATCCATTGAGTAGAGTCGGAGCTGGTGGCGGATTGTGGCCTTCTCGTAGGCGCGCTTTCTCTGGAACTCCTCCTCGACTCTGAAAGAAAAAGTCTGAAAAGACGGTTTCACTCTTGCGACGGCCTCTTACCTCCTCATCGCCTCGAGCTCGCTTTTGCGAAGGGCCTCCTTCTGTTCGGCGTCCTTTGAGAGCTTCTCTGCCAGTCGCCGACGCTCGATCTGGCGCACCGAGCTCTGGAAGCTGAAGCGCTTGTTCCTCGACCGGATCTGAGAAGAGAAATCAATAAAAACTACTCACTTCGTTCGCGAATACTTTACATTCTTGTCGGCGAAGTCGTCCACCTTTGAGTAGGACGACTCCGGGACGGACTGTCGCTTCAGCTCCTTGATGGGGCGGTTAGGCAAGTACATCACGTGCTTCCCAGTGGCAAGGGAGCCCAGCGACAGCGGCTGAATGGACACGGACAAGTCCAGGAAGCTCTTGGCGCTGGACTCGATCTGCTTGCAGGAGGCGACCGGCGGCGACGGCGGCTCGGCGTTCAGGTCCAGGCCCGTCTTGCTTAGGAGCCAATTATCGCTGCGATAATTGCCCAAGCAGGCGTTACCGAGCAGATTCGAGTCCGACGATTGCGTGCAGTCGCAACCGCTGCCGGTGAGCTCCCCCGATGCTGTTCGCTTCAGCTTCTGCAGGCTCCGGAAGTCGGGTTTGTTCTGTGGAAGACACAAGTGGGGGATTGGGGTTCGATTAGCACACCGCCTCACTCACCTTCTCGCAGTACATCGAGAGCTGATTCTCACGCGGCAGAGACAGGCTGAAGACGTGTGCCGCCGTCGGGCTCTGCGCCTCGTCGATCTTGATCGCGACGTCGCCGTCCGAGCTGGTGTCGTCCTCGTCGAGGTCCTGCTGCGGTGTCCACGGGGTCAGGAACGGCCCGACCACCTTCGCCGGCTGCGACACGTCGTCCACAGGATACCGCTCCAGGTTTCCGATCGGCAGCAGCTCGTCGCACTCGGTCTGGATCAGGTTCCTCGGTTGAATCGGCTTCTCCGGGAGGTACGCGTCGTCGCCGGAGATTCCGCTATCGCCGCTCTTGTTGTCCGGGTAGAAGGGACACGGCTCGCGGTATGTCTTGTAGATGCGGTCCTCGGTGAGGAGCGTGCTCGCCAAGTCGAAGCCGAATCGCGGACAACCGCTCGACTCCAGCAACTGCTTCCTGTACTCCTCGGAGAGGGTGCGCCACGCCGCGACCGGACTGAAGCGCGGAATCTCGAGCTGACGTCGCGGCAGCGTTGGCCGCACGTTCACTTGAATGCCGTTGTCGTTGATCTCGCTCGCGGACTTGTGGTTCAGCGCGTAGACAGGCTCGGGCGTCGATTTTTGCCGTCCGTCATCGGAGTTTTCGTCGTGCGGCGGCTGCGTGTCCTGCTTCTGACTAGAATCGTCCGGCCGGCGCTTAGAGTGCTCCATCCCGAAGTAGAAGGTCTTCTTCAGCTGCGGTATCCTCGACTGGGTCTCTGGCTTCGGGCTTGGGTTTGGCTTTCTGCTATTTGGTTCCCTCTGGCGGCTTGGCCGGTCCTGCTGTGACGCGTACGTGCTTTTCCTGATGAATCGACACTTTGTGGCGGCTTCTAACTCGGTCTTAAAGTCGTTCCGCTCGCTCTGGAGGTTCCTCTCCGTCTTGAAATCGCTCCTCCCCGTCTTTAAGTCGCTCCTCTCCGCTTTCGGCGCAAGTTTCGTCGGCATCGTCGCTATCGGCATCTGGAACGACCTCCTCTTGGTGTAGGACGACTCCAACGGCTCTTGAACCGCGGCTTCCTTGTTCCTCGACGACAAGAGTGTGGCATCAAACGACTTCTCCCTCCGGAAGCCCGCCTTCGTCACGGCACTACTCTGACTCGTGCGGTACGACGACCTGATGTTGTCCGTTGTCACCGCCGGGAGGACCTTCTGCGGCGGCTGTCGCCCAACCACTCCCTTCGATGTCTGAAAGACCGTCTCCGACTTGGTCTTGAACAACCTCTGCTTCCGCTCGACTTCCTTGTCCACAACCTGCGCTTCCTTGACTACCATCTCCGGCACCTTTCCCGCTCCTGCACTCGACGTCGGCGGCACCGGCGGTGCTTTCCTCTTCTTATTCTTGATCTTCACCTTCGACAGCTTCTGGCCCATCTCACTCGACGTCGTCTGCTCCACTTCCAAGTCTAGCTGCGAGCTAAATCGCTTGTAATGACCGCCGCCCGTCGACTCCTGCGGACCCTTTCGCAACTCAATCGATATCTGACTCTGTGACCGCCGAGTCATCATCCGTGACTTGTCCACACTCTCCTGTATGAACGTCTTCGACCTCTCCATCACCATCGGCTGCGGGAACACGGACTCCTTTCGCCCGCTTATCGTCCCGCCCGACTGCAAAATAGCACCATTCGTTGTTGACCGCAGTCGCAGGTTCTCTGTGAGATTTGGCAAGACTTTGATTTGTGTATTCTTCGCTTCGGCAGCGGCAGCAGCTTCTCTACTCCGTGACGGTATCCGACTGAATTTTGACCGCATCAGCGGTTTGTCACGCTCCACGAATTCCGATTGTCCGACTGTCTTCGCCTCGGGATACGACTGTGGCAGGTCATCTCCATCGTCACCATTTGTCTGAACGTGGTAGTACGAGTGGAGCTCCTTCAGACCAGACTGCATGTGATGGACACTTCCGGAATTCCCCATCTCTTCTACCCAACCTGTCGGGGGAATTTAATTTTTTTTTTAGTCACACAAAAAACACAACAACAACATACATCCCATCACCATGAACACGAGAAGACGAGAGAAAAAACTAAAATGATCAAGATGTGAAATGAACTTCCAAGATCACTGGGAAATTCATTTCAACGGCCTACTTTCCCAAAAAGATTGGTCACATTCATTTCTCGGGAATTCTTCAAATCGCATTAAAAAAAAAAAAAAAAAAACGAGACTACAAACAATCGATGGATGAAAAGATTCCAAGAACTGTGCAAGAATTAAGGTTGTTGAAAAAAAAAAAAAAGAAACGAAGAGAGAAAATGAATTTTCACGTGATATATTGTGTGTGTTTCCCTTTTACGAAAAAGTGGGAGTTTTTTTTTTGTTTTTTTTTTTTCTCAAATCAATCCGACTGCCCATTCAATTTCACTCTCTTACATTTTTTTTTTCTTGCAGCATACCGGAGAAGTGGCACAATCCACTTGCCACTTGCTATTGTGTTGTGTGTAGACCCTCTCAACAAGTTGTCTCGGCATTTTTCTTTTTTTTTTTTCAAAACAGGTTTTCACTTGCAAAAAAAAAAAAAAGATAAGACAAACATATGACGTGATTGTGTGTAGAGCACAAGTCACGATGCCGAAGGCAATCAATGACACAAGGGAATGTGCAAAGGAATTTCGAATTCGAGTGGGGTTTGAATGAACACCGAGAATGTCAGTCTACACCCACACAAGGACGGACAAAAGAAAAAAAAAAAAAAACAACCTGAATATATTCTCGAAGGCTCCTGAATATCATCATCTCCCACCATCAGAAATGTGTCCAGAACAGAGCATCTCCAACGTGAACCTGAAAAGTTAAGAACTCTCGTCAACAACAGAGCTCTCCCACCTGCCGGCCGCTGTTCAAATGCCAAGGTTCAAGTTGGATAGGGAAAAATTTCCTTCCTTCGACTTTAAAGGAATTTAAAGCACATCAACGAAAAATCAATAACTCTATGTATTTTTTGGTGGATGAATCTCTCTCTCTGTATCTCGCCTACGCGTACATAAACGACCAGCTTTACGAAACATATGCTTCGAAGGAAGACTCTGCGCAGAATCCCATCGTACGTTTTAAAATCCAACCAGAAACCGGGCGTGGGAAATGCGCTCTTCCCCAGGACAGAGGGATGAAATTCAAATTCTCTCTTTCTTCCTTCCTTCCTTCTTTTTTTAGGTTAAATTTAAAACCCGAAAAGGTCGAAGGTCATGCAGGGAGATATCTCTCTGAAGTTCTTCACTTGATTCGATTTTAAAGCATCAAGTTTCAGGTTTCATTTTAAAGACACCGAACAAAAGCCCGGATAAAAAAGGGAAGGTTGAGAAAGTCTTCACTCAATCATCTAAATGTCTCACAATAATCATTTAACCAATTAGTGAGCATCAGCTAATAAAATTTCAAATCAAAAAAAAAAAAACACAATCCTAATCACGTTATGCAATTTTATCAAATTTAGTTTCGCTTTCCCGGATCAACAGATCTCAAAAGACACACATGCAAACCAAAACCAAGTCTCGTTTTTTTTTTTTTTTCGAATGTATAATTAGGTAATTTGCAAAAATTTATTCCCATCACTAAATTCGATTTGAATCAATGAAATTGAAATTGAAACTTAATCGACATGCAAATTTCTCAAATCAGATGTTTTGATTGATTTTGTTTTTATTTACAAAACTGTTCTGATTCTTTGAATTATGTGTGAGAGTAAAGTGAATTACATGCGAAAAAGATTATGTTAATGCACCTTGCAGCTTTCTCCATTCGAGACGAGAGGTTCACAGACTCTAGAGGAGAAATGCCTTTAAGACGCATGATTTGGAGATGCAAAAAAAAAAAAGAAAAACCATTGATCAGGGGAGAAAATTTAGGACAACTCACACACAAAAAAAAAAAAAGAAAAATCAAAATAAACAGAAATTCGATGGGGACTCACCAGTTGTTTGATCCTTTTTCAAGACACAGATTTATCCACTAGACGCGAGTTAACATAATCTATATTTTTTTTCAAATTTTCTTTTTTTTTTTATACGCGAAAGTTTTACAAATTTCTCTGGCATCAACAATTTAGATTAACATAAATATGCAGTCAATGAGATCGCAAAGCTGCATTTTTTTTTTTTTAAGAGGTAACCGAGGACAGCGATAATTTAAGCACCATTTTATTATTTTCAACACTTCACAAAAAAGAAAAAGAATTCACTCACTATTTTGGAAAAATTTCAATTATTTAATTTAATTTTGTGAAAAAAACAAAAATTGAAGCCCGAAAACATCACAACGTAGCGAACTTCTTTCTCTTCTTCCGAAAGGTAAGTCTTTTATCTTCAGCTACGGTTGAGCGAGGTAAGAAAATACCAAACCAACCAATCGGACAGGTGTTGCTGGTGTTGTGCGGTAGACAGGCACGATCAGCACGAGACGGAGTGGAGTAGTGAAGTGAGATCAGTACGATGGGAGGGTGAGCGTATTTTTTTTTTTTTTGAGTCGTGTAGGGAGAGAGCAGGTGGTTTGGGTGACATGATCAGTTAAATGAATTTTGATGATCATGATACGATCGTGATAAGAAAATTCGAAGGTTTTCGATGCCCATCTGAAGACACGATGACTTGAAAAAAAATCGATTTTTGATGGAAAATTGGCGATCATTTCTGATGACGCGATCACTTAAAAAAAAAATTCAGATTTCAAAAAAAAAAAATTGAGTTTCGAGGGAAGAGAGGCGATCATTTCTGACGACACGATCGCTTGAAAAAAAAATCGATTTTCGATGGGAAAAAGGCGATCACTTCTGACGACACGATCACCTGAAAAGAAAATTATTTTCGATGGAAAAAAGGCGATCAATTCTGATGACACGATCACCTGAAAAAAAATCGATTTTCGATGGGAAAAAGGCGATCACTTCTGACGACACGATCACCTGAAAAAAAAATCGATTTTCGATGGAAAAACGACGATCGTTTCTGACGACACGATCAATTGCAAAAAAATCGATTTTCGATGGAAAAATTCTGATGACACGATCACCTGAAAAAAAATCGATTTTTGATGGAAAAACGATGATCAATTCTGATGACACGATCGCTTGAAAAAAAAATCGATTTTTGATGGAAAAACGATGATCAATTCTGATGACACGATCACCTGAAAAAAATCGATTTTCGATGGAAAAACGACGATCATTTCCGACGACACGATCACCTGAAAAAAAATCGATTTTCGATGGAAAAACGACGATCATTTCTGACGACACGATCACCTGAAAAAAAAAATCGATTTTCGATGGAAAAACGACGATCAATTCTGATGACACGATCACTTGAAAAAAAAATCGATTTTCGATAGAAAAACGACGATCAATTCTGATGACACGATCACTTGAACAAAAATCGATTTTCGATGGAAAAACGATGATCAATTCTGATGACACGATCACCTGAAAAAAAATTTTTTTTTCGATGGAAAAACGGCGATCAATTCAGATGACACGATCATCTGAAAAAAATCGATTTTCGATGGGAAAAAGGCGATCAATTCTGACGACACGATCACCTGAAAAAAAAAAACGATTTTCGATGGAAAAAAGGCGATCACTTCTGACGACACGATCACCTGAAAAAAAAATCGATTTTCAATGGAAAACGACGATCACTTCTGACGACACGATCACCTGAAAAAAAATCGATTTTCGATGGAAAAACGACGATCAATTCTGATGACACGATCACCTAAAAAAAAAAAATCGATTTTCGATGGGAAAAAGGCGATCACTTTTGACGACACGATCACCTGAAAAAAAATCAGATTTCGAAAAAAAATCGATCACGATCACCAACAAAAATCTAGGGCAGCAAAATTTTCTAACGACGATCATTTTCCACGAAAAGATCACGGAAAAAAAATCAAGTTTTGACGAAAAACATGGCGACTATTTGTGACGCGATCAGTGATCACGATCGTTGGAAAATTAAATTTGATTTTTGACAGAAATGAAATCACTTTTTTCGCCGACAGTCGACAGTGTAAGACAGAAAATTTTGAGACAAGATCCAACTTCCGAGGTAACTCGGCATCAATCCGAAAAAGAAAAAAAGACAATTCGATTGAAGCCATTAAATGGTAGTAACTAGTCTGCACTGATTTTTTTTTTTGTTTCATTCATTTATAATAGGATAAAAAATAGATAAACACGATAGAAGACTATATTTGCCATATTCTTAAATGCTCCTACGCCGTGGCCCACAAAGCCACCGAATCATTTTTTTTTTTTTTAAATTAATTTAGAATAAATACTGATTATATTTTTAACTGTTTATCAATTGTAAGCCATATTCTTTTTTTTTTTTTTTTGAGTTTTAAGTAAACAGCGAGGTTTTCTTTTTCATATATTTGGATTGTTACTAAGACTACGTACAACAACTATGATATTATTATAGATACGTCCAATTAGAGAGAGAAAACAAAAAAAAAAAAAATGAGAAGAAAATAATAGAAAATAGTTAAGGGAAACAAAATTGGAAAATGCATGGCGATTCATTTTATTCAAGCACTGAAATAACACAAGGTTTTTGTTTTTTTTTTTTTGTTTCTAGTATGTAACGTAATATTTTATTGATTTTCTTAATTAAATTTCATTTTATCCGTATGTGTTATGAATAGTAACGTTCACTCTTGGTAAAGATTTATATATATATATATTTTATAGTGTAGTCACTAAAAAAAAGAATTAACTGGTAGAGACAAATAAACTACCACCGGCAAGTTAAATGATTATTTTCATTCATTAAACAGAAAAAGAAAAAGGAAACGGAGATTATGGGTTTTTAAAAGAAAGGAAAGCAAACGCTGAGGCACAGGAGACAAAGAAAAAACAGACAAAAAAATTAAAACAAAATTAAATCAAAATTTTCAACAAAATGAAAAAAGAAATTATAACGAAAAAAAAAAAAGTGAAGTTCGCGGAATTATGTAATTTCTCATTTTTATATATATATATATATTTTTTTTTAGACTAGGGTAACTGCATAAATTGGTGTTTTGTATTTTTTTTTTTTAAATTGGTGTTATAGTTTTGCACTTTAAATTTCTATTGAGATTTTCTTTTTTTTTTTGTTTACTTATTATCTACTTTCTCATGAAATATTTTTTTTTTCCATTTTTTTTAAACTCAAAATGTACTTACTAGAATTTTTTTTTTAACTCACTTTAGGCAGATATTACTTAACATTTTTTTTTTTTCTTTCATTTATATTTTATTTTATTTAATTCCTCGCTGTTTTGTTTTATGAGCATTTAGTTTGTCCAAATCGAAGAACGACATTTTTTTTTTCTTCTTCTGAATTTGATGATCCGAGATGAGAGATGTTCATGCAATTTTTTTTTCACTTATCTCACAGATACCTTTAGTTGCTGAAATTCATTTGATACATATATAACTATAAAAAAAAAAAAACAAGACACAAGCACATTTTTTTTTTTCTTTAAACGAAACGCAACGAATTAGTCGAAGTCGATTACTTAGTTTGGACAAACCAAACAAACTCTTGTTTAGCAAACAAAAAAATTTTTTTTTTTTTTTTTGGAAAAAAAAGTCTATCTGACTCAAGTGTATACATAATAAAATTTTCTTAATTATTTACTGCTGTTATTAGCTGCCAAGGAACCAATTCGAGATATTGATGGTTCACGCTTGGGTGGAACAACAGGTTTATTTGGCGGAATAGGTGGAGGAACACCTCTTGTTCCCACTATTGCACTAGTTGCAATTGGTATTGGTGTAACAGTTACGCTGGCTATAATATTACTGATATTTGTAGAGCTAGGCGTTACACTACCAGCAACATTTTGTGTTGTTCCAGTTCCGGTAAGGGGTTGTGATGGTTGTGGTGTTGTTGATCCGCCTCCTGGTAGGGAATTTACCGTCGGTTGTAATTGAATGTTAGAACCAGAAGGATTCGAACAATTTGTATTACTGACGGATGAAACAATAGGCGATGTGACGGAAATTTGCTGCTGCTGCTGTTGTTGTTGTTGGATTGACTGTGGCAACTGGACTGAAGAAGTTGAAGTTGCAGATGCTGGTGAAGTACGATGTGAAACTGCAGGTGATGAGGCGAGAACACTACACGCAGTCGCTTGTTGTTGTGATTGAACAACCTGATTAATCATATTTTTTTTTCACAGGAACAAAGTAAACAAAAAAAAAGAAGAAGAAAAATTCTTGAGTACTGAGAGATAGACGTACTGCTTGTCTAAGGATGGTATACAAAGGAAGGAAATTTTCGAAGCGATCAATGACTTACTATGTTACGAGGTTGATTAATTTACTCTTGAGGAACAAAAATTTACAAAAAGAAAAAAGAGAATGGGAATCAGTGGAAGAAGGAACAATTTACTTGAGCAAACACTCGGAATGTCTAAGAACGTTAAAAAAAAAAAAACACTTTAGGAACCCCACAGAATGTCATAAACGACTTCTAAACGAGCAAACGCTTACTACAAGCGCGAAAAATGTTATTCAATGTTCAAAAAACACTTTAAGGCGTTCCTCAGATCATTACAGACGATCGAAATCAAACTTCAAGTGCGAAACAATGTTTGAAAAATCACTCTTAGGACACATTCATTCATTCATTAGTGGCGTAACAGCCTTAATTTTCTTTGGACACTCACTTCTTGAAAATCAGAGACAGAAGCTCTTGAAAACATGGACCGACATTTCCCGACAAAAAAAAACTCACAAGACGTTTTTGCTGAATTTTGAGCTAAAGACTAGAAGATCACTTCTCCCAGAAAATAAAACATAAATGACAAAAAAAAAAAAGCTTTAAAACTTTAAAACAACATTTCTTTTATTTCAGAAGACTATAACAACACTTGTAAAATTTTTCGTGTACCATTGCTCTTCGTTTTTTTGATTTCAGGTCAGGTAGTGATGAGCTCTACTATGAGTATGTCTTTTTTTTTTTTTTTTGATTAAATAAGTCTTCATCCATCGGGAAGGAATAGTCTTCCAATAATTTACAAATGAAATAAAAAAACAGACCTTTTGTAAAAACAATCCAGTCATTGGTAAATTATTTTTAACAAACAAAAGATGCAAATTATTTTAAGTGAATTCATTTTTTTTGAATGTTTTTTTTTTTTCCGGGCTCATCGTTTCTTTTTACTCCTTCTTAGTTTCTGCGACAAATTAAGAAAATTAAAATTCATGAAGAAACGCAAATAAGAGAACAAAAAAAAAAAAAAGAATTTGAATTCAAAAGAAGAATTGAACACACAAATAAATTATAATTATCTGACTGTCTTCCTCTGCATCAACCACACAAAATAGTACGTCATTTAAGATATTCTACAGAGAGATTAAATTTGAATTACATTACGTACCTTAGCTGGTGGAGAACTTAAGCCATGTTGGGTTGAGGTGAGATTGGGATCGTTAACCAGAATATTATTTGCGCGTAAGGTCTGACCGGGAGATATAGATCTAGCAATTCCAGTTGCTACAAAAGAAAGAGAGAGAGAGAAAGAGAGAGAATTTCAGTTTTTTTTAGGAATTTGGATTTTTTTTTTTGTGTGTGTACTTGGCCCCGAGACTGGAACACTGGAAACAGTTGCTGTTGGCTGTACAATTTTAGCAATATTAACCAGCGACGAAGGCGATCCGCACGAGTCATCTAGAGAAAAAAATTGTTAAGAGATTCTTTTAGGATGGTTGGATGTGTTCTTACCTCCTAGTGGCCTCGATTTAGCTGAGATATTTGGGACAGGAACATTCTGTATTGCTTGAATGCGAATAGGTAAAACATTTGCCTTTTTCAGATTTTCATTTTCATTCTTCAGCTGAGTCACCTCGGCTTCGAGTTCCTTTATTCTGAAAAATTTGCAAATTCTCAAAAATTTTGCATTTTTTTTTTTTTTGGAAAAAATCTGCCAACCTTTTCTCCTCTTTAGCCAGCGTAAGTCGTAACGTCCTCCGTTCATTCTCGAATGTGATCGTCTGCTTCTCGATCTCGGCCTCCATGCGAAGCGACTTCTTGCTCTCCTCCTCCAAACCCTCGGCAATCGAGTCCGACCGCTGCTTCTCCTCACTGAGTATTTGGGCCAGATCCTCGGATCGTTTTCCCTCCTCGATGTACTTCATCAGGATCTTCTTCCTCTCGGCAATCAACAGGAGCACGATCTGCTTCTGCCGGCCACGTTCAAATTCCAAAGTCTCTTGCAGCTTCTTCACGTCCTTCTCGAGCTTTTTGGTCTGAGCCCTTTCGGCTTCCAGCTCTTGACGCAGCTTTGTCCGCTCCATCTCCAAACCGTATGTGATGTCATCACCTTGTGCGGTATCATGCTCATGCTTACGTTTCTCCTCTTCCAACTCCTGCAGCATACGCTGGTTATTGTCCAACGAATCAGTCAAAATGCTAACCATCCGCACGTGCGTAGCACGCTGCTTATGAACCATCTGATAGAGCGACTCCATCTGCTGCTCGATTATTACCCGCACCTCCATCTCGGCCTGAACGGCCGCCGTCGACGATTGCCGGCTTATGAGGTTGCCACTAAGCGCGATTTTGTCACGAAACATCGCGGCCAGCGGGTCGTTTTGCTGGATAGGATTCACGCGCAGTTGAGTGATGAGATGCTTGACGCGCTCGTTCCTCAGAGCCGCGATTACCACGTCTCGCGCCTGCAGCTCTCCCTCGAGATAGACCAACATCTTTATGAGCTCACTGCGAGGCATCTCTGTCCGTGATGATTTCTAAGACAGGCAAGTAAAAATGTAACACCGGCCGGAAAGATCTTCCTTTTTTTTTTGTACTAACCTGATTATTAGCTGCTTTCATGGTTTGAAAGTCAAACTTGCTGCTGAGTGTCCCGACAACGCCTAGCACGGTATTCGCCGCACCCAGGTCTCCCCCGGCATTATTTCCAACGCCAACGTACCGCGCTGTCCCGTGGCTTTCACTCCCAAAAGGATCGTTCTTTTCCGCATCTGCAATTATCTACCGTTTAGTTTCGTTACGTTCATATCGAATGGACTCATCCTCATCGTCCAATCCCCAACCACTCACCATAAGCATGCAAACTCGTGTCGCAAGAATTATTCAGCTCCCTTTCGGTGATGATATTCTCGCCGGAATTAAGAGCTCCTGCCATTTTTCCTCCTTCCGAAAGTGAGTAACTAAAAAGAGTTATATTTTTCGATTTTTTTAGATTCCCTCGAAGAAAGAAATTGTATGTGTGTGTTTTCTTTTGTGTGTTTTTTTTTTTTTTTTTTCAAAAACTATTCGACAAATTATTCTCCCGATAATCTGTCAATAAAAACTAAACAGTCCCTTCCGCCATACAAGCTCTCTTCAGTGGAATTTTGGGGACGAAAGAAAAAAAAAAAAAAAAAAATGGGGAGAATTTTTCACTTGTCCTGTTTTTTCTTTTCTTTTCTTTTTTTCTACACAAGAACTTCTTCCATATGTGCACGTAAAACACAAACAAAAGGCAACTTTACGATCGACTGCGAAATACTTTTGTGTGATGTAAGTGAGGCAGGACTGCTGCCGCGATTGCCTTCTCACAAATCGAAAACATAAAAAAAAATGAACGAACTTTAAATTAATTCACAGCACACACAAAACGCGAAAACATGTTTCAACAATTTCACTACATAAAACGCAACGCAATGCAAAGCCGTCTCGATGTTAATTAAATGATATGTTTTAGATTCTTTTTTGATTGGATTTTTCTTTTTTCGTGTTAGTTCCGTCTCTTTCGTTGGAAAATAATTCTCTGTTGTAAACACACAATGTCCTGTGTGACAACTCCTCCCTGTACGCACTCTGGTATCCCGAATAGATTTTGAAAGTATTTTTATTTTCGGTTTTTTTTTTTTTTTTCTTACACGGAAAAAATCACACTCATTTTAAAATACCAATGCACCGACGATTAACTACTCTTCGAAACCGTGTAGACACCCCTAAAATTTAATGACTTTTTTGACGTTCAAAGACATACGAGAGATACAAGTAGAAAGCAAAAAAACAAAAAAAAAAACGAAAAGAATCAAAAACACACTTTACTGGTTAGAGTCGTCGCCTGACGATAAGGGAAATACTAGGAAAATAATAGTGTTTCGAGTTTTTTTTTTTTTTTTTCTTCTTCCCCTCAACAATGTTTATAGATATAAATGCATTGAACACGGGCAATGTTTTAGATTCATATAGAATCCTAGGAGATAGAATGTGACAGAATAAGGACAACCCCCAGTTTCAATTTATTTTCTTTCAAACATTTCGTAGGCCAGGGAGTCATGATGATTTCTGTGGTACCGAGAAGTGCACGTTCAAACGAACCAAAAGATACAGTTTTGTTGTGGGAAGTGATTGGGTTATTTTTTTTCTCGCAGGCTGATGTCATGACAACGATGTGGGTGAAACAAAAATGGCTGCTCGGAAAAGTTTGTTTTGAAATTGGTTCGTTTTTTGAGTTCTTTTGGTCGAGGGGAAACATTTTCTCGAATTTTTCAAGATTTTTCTTTCTAAAGTTCGGCAACATTTTCAGAGACGGACCAAATTTTGGTGTCAACCACCGAGGCAGAAAATTCTGGTCGAAATTTGGAATTTTTCAACAAATTTTCGAAATTTTTGGAGACGGACCAAATTTTCTTGTCAACCACCGAGGCAGACAATTCTGGTCGAAATTTTGAATTTTTCAAATTTTCGGACATGGGCCAAATTTTGGTCGAAATTTTGTACAAATTTTTTTATTGGATTTTTTATCGAAAAAATTTGATGAAATTAAAAGAGAATTTTTTTTTTCAACAACGTTTGACTTTGCAATACGTAAATTTTGGTACGAAAAACACACAAAAACTCAAAAAAGTACACATTTCCGAAATTTAAACAAAAAAGATTGTCAACAACCAAAAAACACCCACAAATTTTCGTACAAAAATAAGTCAAAAAAGGTGATACAATTTTCGTACCATTTCAATACAAAAAAAAAGTCAAAAAAAAAATTAGTAAAACAAGTAAGGTAAGTAAGTAAGTAACAAGTAAAACAAAGTAAAAAAAAAACTACTTTTAAGTAAAAAAAAAATACCCCAAAAAAATTTCGTACAAAAATCCTCCAAATCCTTGAAAAAATCAATGAAAAAAATTAAAAAAAAAAAACCACTGTCGACCACAAAAAAAAAATGTCCCATCTCTCATGCAAGTTTACACTCACCAGAGAAGTAATTATTCAACAAACGCAGCCACTATCTCCCTACGAGGCCAAGAACCTTTCAAACCACGTAAAGATATACAAAAAAAAAAAATTTTGTTTATACTCAGTCACCGAGATCCTGAGTGTCCTTGTGTTGAAAAAAAAAACAAAAAAATCAGAATTACAAATTTTTTAAAACAAAACTAAAATTAAATTTGTTTTCTTGTGTGCCAAAAAAGGTAAATATATTTTTTCCACGAAAACCGTCTGCGAAAATAAATCGATACCGACTAGAGACATCTACGAAAATCGCTGAGATACTCGAGAAGCTTTTAAAAATTAAAATTGGATGGATAGACGACATTTCAGACATGAACCAATTGAAAAGTTTTCATGAAATGGGCGATGAGATGAAGCCAAGAGATGTCACTAGCGATATTCCAATTGGACTTGGGAAGAGAACGAAAATGAAAAGGTGAGAGATTTTGTTTTTAATTTAGATGACTCTGATTCTCGGTTTAAAGGATCGATTTGAGGTTTTTCTCATTAATGGGAGATTTTTGTTGTTTGAAAAAAATTAGCAACCAACAAAAACAGAAATCTAAGCCAAACGAGACGATTTCTGAAGCGACAAAAAAAAAACGAACTTAGCTTGGAATGCATTTTTTTTGAACTTATCCATCCACTTTCAAAATCAAAACGACCGTGATCAAAAAACGAACTCCTTTCTCCATAACACCACCTCATTTCCTTTCATTGCACAACCTCACAATGAAAATATTCACACCACGATGGGGTTAACACAAAAAAAACTGCAAAAAAAAAAATTTGCATAAAAATAAATGAAATACAATTCCTCACAACACAAATCCAATCGGCACGCAAAAATTACCCTACACATGAAATCATCATCATCCGCGTATCATCCCTAAAAGGGAAAACCGATTTCTTGTTCATTTGTGAATTTCAATTTGATATTTGAACAAAATTTTTTTATTTCCCGAAAAAAGAGAAACCCGACGACGGTTTATATCTTCTCTCACTCAGCGCAGCCGCAATCTCGTATATCCTGCGCAAAAGGACTATGAAGGTTTTGCAAAAACAAAAAAAAAAAGAATTTATGCAAATTTCCAACAACTTTTCATGGTAACCATTCACTCATGCGAAACAGGAAAGATTTGCATAATAAAAGGTTACGCGAAAAATTGCGCAAATGGGGAAACTGAAAAATATTCAAAAAAAAAAAAAAAATTCAGGATGAAACTACCACCATCAGTTTCAGATGGTATGGGAGGAGGGTTTCCGAAAAAATTTAATAGTGCACATTATTCGGGTGTGCGTTTTTTTTTTTTTTTCCACCCCAAATGAAAGTGGATTGTAGATCAGAATGGATTCCACACGAATCATACATAAATCACAAGAGAGATTCCCAGTGACGGCAAACAAAAGACCAACCGACATCGAGGAGGACCGAGTCAAAGGAAGAGAACCGAAAGAAAAGAAAAGCAAAACATCATCATTGAGATGTTTTAATTATTCGCTACCTGTTTATTATGCCCTCGTGCTAACACCTTCCTTCTAACAAATGGCAACAACTGTCCGTACACAGCTACCGTCGGATCGGCCAGGGGACGAGTTTGTGGACGGCACGATCAGCCTTTTGGCCATCAACAATGCACAACATGAGTGCATGAGAGAAGCACGTCTGAAGCTTCGGGAGAATGAGGCGATCGGGTGCGTACCCCATGCTGACGACACAGAGACACGGTGATAAATTTCAAAAAAAAAAAACAAAACCACACACAAACAAGAGAGAAAGAATCAAAAATTAATAATAATTTTTTTTTTCTTCTTTCTTTCAACGTCCGTTTTGAATAAATTGCCACCCAATTTTATGCGCCCGTATCGTAAGCGGTAAATGCCATAATTTAGGGCTTATACCTCCTCCCATTAACACCCAACATTGTTTCGAAAAAACGACGTAAGAAAGAATGGCAAACCAAACCACGCTACAAAAATGGTAAGAAATCAAAAAAAAAAAAAAAAGAACGTCTTCTTCTTATCGAAAAAAAAGAAACACAAGACACAACAAGCCTTGGTGTGTATACAATAAAAATGCCTCAGCGGATACAAGACTCTTTGCATTTTAATTACTTTTGCTTCACACAAATATCATTTTATGAGGAACCATAAGGGAGTGTTTATTTTGTTTTTCCACCACATCAATCGATTCGAGAGACACACAAAAAAAACCAACCACAATAATAAATAAATTCGATGAGAAAATTCCCGAGATACAAATAAATTCCAAAACAAACGTCAATTGTGATCGAATGTCGAAAATATGCCTGAAAAGTAATAAAAAATAAATATTCTCATTTTGTCATGTGTCTTCTGATTCGCGTGGATGGATGGGGAGAATGATCACGATGACGATGACGACGAGGAGGAGTTTGAGAATTTTTGGTTTTTTTTTTCAAACAAATTCCTTGATGTCTGATGAAAAATCACATTCCCACCATCATCTCGAAACGTCCACTCAAGTCATTTCCTGAAATCGTTGTCTAATTATTGTCTAACACGATCAATTCAATGACAAGATCGTGTAGTCACCGCCAGAAGATACAGAAAAATCCTAATTCAAAAAATGAAATTCATTATTTTCTCAGAGTTTTACTCAAAAACTATGAAATATCGTTCAAGAGAACACGAGCGAGGACAAGGAGGAGGTGGCGGCGTATTTCTGACAACATACCCATGAGAGCTGCAAGACACGCCACTATCGGAGGAGATCTTGTACCGTCGTTGTTGTCTTTCGAGAGTATCTCTATCTCTAAACACATATGCATGCAGTGATGAACAATCCTCGTGACACCGATGGGTCGATATTAATTTTTCGTGGTCTTTTGCTTTCACGCAGAAAATTTGAAAATTTATTACAAGTTCTTTGGAAGATATTTCATATATATTTTTGAGAAAAAAAAAAAAAAAAAACAAATAATGTTTTCTCTAATTCTCCCTCCATTCAGGACTTTGGGAAAAGAAGTATTTTGTATCTTTGGGTGTAATTAATAAGGCGGTACACTGCTCAGAAGAAGATGATGGGCAGTGGCGATTGTGGATCGTGGAGGCATAGGAATGAAAATTTTAGGTCTAGAATCAAATTTAAGACTAAAAAACGAAGAACGAGGCATAGAACCTGCAAATTTAAGGCTCAAAAATGAAGAAGGAGGCCTAGAACCTGCAAAAACGAAGAACGAGGTCTAGAACCTGCAAATTTAAGGCTCAAAAACGAAGAACGAGGCCTAGAACCTGCAAAAACGAAGAACGAGGCTTAGAACCTGCAAATTTAAGGGTCAAAAACGAAAAATGTCTCTAAGTCTGAAAATTTTAAAACCACTGTGGCGATCTTTGAGACAGGATTCCGAAAATTCAAGCGACAAAAATAAATTGACTGCCCTACCGTAAAAAAAAAAAAAACAAAAAAATAGATTCCCTTCTGTCTTTTCTTAGACAAGACTTAAAATTTAAAGCAAAAAATCGAAAATCGAGGACTCCCGAAAAGGAAAAAATCGACTGTCTTCTATAAAAGGACTCCCGAAAAGGAAAAAATCGACTGTCTTCTATGAAAGGACTCCCGAAAAGCAAAAAATCGACTGTCTTCTGACAGGACACCCCAAATAGAACCACACCACATCCATCGCATCCATTCTCGTGGAAAATTTCTTTTTTGTGAAGAGCATGAATCCACCGCAGACAAATCCATGGCCCTTTTAGATGACACGACACTCGTTTTTTGTCATGCAATTCTTCTTTTTTTTTTTTTTTGCCGTGAATTTAAATAATAATTTATTCGGCTTGTTTGTCGTGTACATTTGCCGGATACTTTTGCCTAAATCTCTCGTAATTACTTTCATATTCACGTTTTTCTCTAATTAATTCCAAACTTCTGTGCGTTTTGTAAGATTTGTAACAGAGAAAGGACAGAGGACGAGACTCTGCCAGATATTATTTTTGGGTAGTTTTCTATTTTTTTTTTTTTTGCAAAATCTGTGCCAACAAAACACGAACATGATTTGGGAGGATTTCTTGTAGAAGATGATTTGGAAACAGAATCGAAATCTGAATAAATTAACACCCAGATGAAGTTAGATCGAAGTCATTAAGCCAAAATGTCTGCAAAGAATGTCGAGGAACACAAACAAAAAGTAATCTCCCACTTTCTCCAAGCGACAATAAAATAATGAGAAAAAAAAAAAAGTTATCTAAATGCAATTGGGGCCGGATCATTTTGTCATTCCATTGGCATTCGGATAATGACAACCACTCAAAAATGTTCGGATACCTGCCATATGATTTTTTTTTTTTTTTTTGTCTGTTTTGTTGTTTTGTGTACTCAAAGGCACACAGCTACACTTTGACACGTTCAATTCAATTCACAAATGTAACGTTAGAACACACACCGGATTGATTGAAGTGAACAAGCAAGTAAGTAGATACTTATGGGCCATAACTTATGGTTGCCCACTTCAGATGGTTGGATATACATGGGATTGTGTGTCGATTGAAAATAAACCTCTTTTTAAATCTCAAAAATAGTCAAAAAATGTCTTTGATTTTATTATTTTTTGTTTCTAATCTGCGCGAGTTTCGAGGCTCAGGTCGACCGACGGTGGCGGTTGAAAGACCAGAACTCGTTTTTATCGCGGGCGAGGAACAAAAAACAAAAAAAAAAAAAAAACAATTCAAATATGAAAAAAAAAAAATCATCAAAGATATGTCATGTTGTTTTTCTAGTCTTCGAAGCCCGAGTTGTTGCTTTGTACTGGATTCGGAGTTTTTTTTTTTTTTTCTGTCGTGGATTTCCATGCTTAATTGTCTCTTTGATTGACACTTTAAGTTGACTTTTGAATTCAGAACAGATTTGAATAAAAAAAAAAATATTTTTTGGGGGAGGGCGGTGAACGTATTTAAAGGAACACGAATTGAGACAGAAGAGTGGATGTGACGCGGGAGAGAGGCTTAGAAATTAGACAAAAGTGAAAATCAATCATTTATTACCCACCTACCCGAATTTTGGGAGAAGAGGAGGCCAACGCGAAGTTTTTTTTCATAAAAATGATTGCTTTGGAATTGTCTTTTTTTCTGTAGATTGTCACTTCTTATTGACCTTTTTTTTTCGGTGATTTTTTGGGGGAGATAAAGAGATTTTTGAGGTGACGGTAGACCGCGATTTGGGAGTGGAAAATATTTGGATTAGGGACATTGGTTTGATGACCAGATGAAGGCAGAGATCATGAGTTCTACCAGTTGTCTCAAGAGTTTTTTTACCAGCAGTTTTTTTTAATAAAAGTTTCGATTTTAAAAAATTATTAAAAAATTTGTGTGAAAGGTAGCAATGAGATTTTTTTTTTGTTGGAAAGGCACAATCATGCCATTTTCAAAAATGTATAACAATGCTCAAATTTGGCACGATTCGGTGTAGCAACTGGCAAATGATTCCGCCTTTGGTTATGCGCTGACCCCGGAAAGCTGGAAAAATCTCGAAAAAATCCTCCTGGAGGCTATACCATCACAGTCCAGGGCTTGAATTTTTCATTTCTCTCAAAGACACATCAAACCCCATCACTTTGCATCAAAATTTCTATCGCTTTTTCCCAAAAAAACGATTTTAAATTTTTGTCATTTTTTCCCAAGAAAAGTCGACCTCGAGTCAATTTCATTTTACTGCATTTTTTGGGCTGAAAAATGCGAAAAATTTTTTTTCCGAAAAATGAATTTTTTTTGATTGAAGATGTTAGGGGAGGGTTTGAGGATTCGAAAAATGTCTGGATCGATTTTAGGAACCCACTGGAAGCTGGAGAAATCTCGAAAAAACGACCTGGTGAAGCCACCTTTGGGTGGATTTTGAAAAAGTGGATATCATGCGATTCGGGAACCTGGCAGCTTTCAGAAAATGTAGGGTTTAAGTCGGGGAACCCACGGAAAGCTGGAGGAATCAAAAAAATCCGCCTGGAGGCGACGTGGTTGGTCGAATCTCTGAAAACTGAATTTCACATGATGAGGGGATGTGTCCTGAATGAGGGAATGCTTGGATCGAGTTTGGGGCAGTAGTAGAAAACCGTGAAAACTGATTTTGAAAATCTTGTGGAAGTGCAGCAGTTGCAGTTTTTTTTACAAATATTTCGATTTTAAAAAATAATTAAAAAATTTGTGTGAAAGGTAGCAATGAGATTTTTTTTTTGTTGGAAAGGCACAATCATGCCATTTTTGGAAATGTATAACAATGCTCAAATTTGGCACGATTCGGTGTAGCAACTGGCAAATGATTCCGCTTTTGGTAATGCGCTGACCCCGGAAAGCTGGAAAAATCTCGAAAAAATCCTTCTGGAGGCGACACCATCACCGTCCAGATCTCGAAATTTTCATTTCTCTCAAAGACACATCAAACCCCATCAATTTGCATCAAAATTTCCATCCCTTTTTCCCAAAAAAACGATTTTCAATTTTTGTCATTTTTTCCCAAGAAAAGTCGACCTCGAGTCAATTTCATTTTACTGCATTTTTTGGGCTGAAAAATGTGAAACAATTTTTTTCCGAAAAATGAAAATTTTTTTGATTGGAGATGTTAGGGGAGGGTTTGAGGATTCGAAAAATGTCTGAATCGATTTTAGGAACCCACTGGAAGCTGGAGAAATCTCGAAAAAACGATGTTGTCCAGCCATCTTTGGATGGATTTTGAAAAAGTGGATATCATGCGATTTGGGGACCTGGCAGCTTTCAGAAAATGTAGGGTTCAAGTCGGGGAACCCACGGAAAGCTGGAGGAATCAAAAAAATCCGCCTGGAGGCGACGTGGTTGGTCGAATCTCTGAAAACTGAATTGCACGTGATGAGGGGATGTGTCCTTAATGAGAAAATGGTTGGATCGCGTTTGGGACAGTAGCGGAAAACCATGAAAACTGATTTTGAAGATTCTGTAGTAGTGCGGCAAAAGCAGTTTTTTCATAAATGTTTCAATTTTAAAAAATTATTAAAAAATTTGTGTGAAAGGTAGCAACGAGATTCTTTTTTTGTTGGAAAGACACAATCATGCCATTTACAAAAAGGTATAACATTACTCAAATATAGCACGATTCGGTGTACTTATTGTCCCATGACGCCGCCTTTGGTTATGAGCTGAACCCGGAAAGCTGGAAAAATCTCGAAAAAATCCTTCTGGAGGCGACACCATCACCGTCCAGATCTCGAAATTTTCATTTCTCTCAAAGACACATCAAACCCCATCAATTTGCATCAAAATTTCCATCCCTTTTTCCCAAAAAACCGATTTTCAATTTTTGTCACTTTTTCCCAAGAAAAGTCGACCTCCGGTCAATTTCATTTTACTGCATTTTTTGGGCTGAAAAATGTGAAAAAATTTTTTTCCAAAAAATGATTTTTTTTTGATTGAAGATGTTAGGGCAGGGTTTGAGGATTCGAAAAATGTCTGGATCGATTTTAGGAACCCACTGGAAGCTGGAGAAATCTCGAAAAAACGACCTGGTGAAGCCACCTTTGGGTGGATTTTGAAAAAGTGTATATCATGCGATTCGGGGACCTGGTAGCTTTCAGAAAATGTAGGGTTCGAGTCAAGGAACACATGGAAAGCTGGAGGAATCCAAAAAATTGGAGGAATCCAAAAAAAACCGTCTGGAGGCGACGTGGTTGGATAAATTCTTGAAATCTCCGTTTCATAGGATGCAGGGATGTGGCAGGACTCAGAAAATGCTCGGTTCGGGTTGAGTCGCCCAGTAGAAAAGCGAGTAGACCGATTTAAAAGATAAAAATAGAGGTTTAATATTTTTTTCTTAAATTCCTCGTAGCCCCTAGGGAGGCATCGAGGTTGAATGGAAGTAGAAAACATACTTCCATGTCATGTAAGGACCTAAACGGATATATAATAGAGCCTCGAGATCTTTTCTGACTGACTTGGGAGTGGAAAAAAAAAAAAAACAATTGGATTAGAAACATTCCGCGAAGTCCCCACGACACGCATGTAAAAGACAAAAATAAAATACCAAAGCGAATTCGAAATTATGTACCCACCAACGGGACAGAGTTGTACGCACTTTGAATTGTGTGTCAATTTTGAAAAGAGCCTACGCTTTGCATTGTGAGTTTTGTTTCTTTTTCCTTCTTCTTTGTTATTCTTGCGGTTGTAATGAATTCTTGATGATGATGATTTTTAATGAAAAAAAAAAGAAGAGAAATGAAATGAATTCGTCAGCAAAAAAAAAAAAAAATCTAATCCTTTGTCCAGAGTGAACATCAAAATCAGCTGCAAATTTTCCCATCTCCCCCCCTTAAATGACAACCCACAATTTGAATTTCTAAAGAAAAAAATTTCTATTCAAACAATTAAAACTACACTTGCTAATCCATTGTCGGAATAAAAGCGCAGCTGCAACATCTCCAATTTGTAAATGAAACGTGCATAAGCTCACCATAAACACAAAAAAAAAAAAAAAAGAATATAAAACCTAATTGCATATGCATCGCCAGAGCCCAAAGCAAATGAGCGAATGTATCTGTTCGAATGCAGAAAACTAACCACACAACATTTTGTTTCAACGTCAACGTTGAACTTCCAACGTCGCCGTCGCGTTTTTGTGTTTAGCCGTTTTGCAATTGCAAACGCAAATGCGAACACGAACGCGCGAACTAATGAATGAACAATTCATTGAATAATACACACTTGGTGTTTGTTAATCAATAATTCTAAATCGGTTTTCAATCATCATTCTATTTGCTTTTTATCTATCTATATATTTATTTATTTTTTTGTTTTCCAACTTTTCTTTGTCACACACAATTCACAATTCCATTCGGTACGTGAACATAATTTCAAATTCTTCTTTTTTTTTTTTTTTTTTGTATCAGAGAAGTTATACAATTGATGAACATTTTAAAAGCTGAAAATTAAAATCCAAATCGTTTATTTAGATTTAAAAAAAAATTATGATAGGTAACTTTAGCGGCTTTAACCTTAACGTGATGAACTTTTTTGGGTTTTTGATGGAATTTCATTGACAAATAAGCGATGAGCAACAAGCGTGCTTGGATTTTTAAGACGACAACTACTCAGGAACGGATTAGAATTTTATTTCAAATACAGAAAGATGGTTGTGTTCCCATATCCGTTGAGGATTCAAAATGAGGACAGTTCTGCTTCTTTTCCCATCAATTTTTATGGCCCACTTTGAAACCTAAACACGATTAATTTTTCATGACCTCAAATGATTAGGCGCGCTGCCACTTCAATTTTATGCGACTTCAAGAGGAGACAGAGAAGAAATTGCGTAATTTTAAAATGATTGTAAATCTCAAAACTGTCAAATGTACAGCGGATGTAGATTCAGCAAAAAAAAAAAAAAAAACCATCAAGTGGTCTAAGGATTTTTTTTTTGATTTGTGGTCGAGTTTCTCACAACAAACATCAAATGAAACATTGTCACCGAAACGGGGTGGGCCACGTTCCAAGTGTTCGTCAAGTGATCCATCGAGGAGGGGGAAAAAAAAGAAAAACAAAAGACAAGAAACCTCCAATCGATTTCGAGATACAATTTAAATTTAAAAAAAAAAAAAAAATCGATTTCAGTTAAGCGCTGCTCGGATCTTAAGTGCGATCGTTCTGTTTGTCAACCCAACCGCCAAGAGTGTAATAAAACGCAAGAGACTCTTTTTTTTTTTTTGCGCCTGCATAAACAAACAAGTCAAAGATGGATAAAAAAAAAAAATAAAATCCGTCTGGTAGCTGGGTTGTAGGGAAATACAAAGTATCGAATAGTGAGCGATACATTGTTGCAAGCAATTATGCTTAATGGACGAATTTTGATTTTTTTTTTTTCGAACCGCGTGAGGCTTTACGGTTCAAATGGTGGTAAAATGTGGTTTAGATACGAGTGACATCGATGGAAAAAAAATAAATAAATTAAAATTCTATAGACAGGCATTTGTATCTAAGCCAATTCAGTCAGAGACAATTGAAAATCCGAGGAAGTGTGACTATTTTGCATACAAAATATCGTGGATGGATGGATGGTCGTCTGCTACTGGACTCTGTTTGTTTGCTTTTTTTATCGACACAACAACAGACTGATGGAGTTCGGAAGTGCAGCACCGAGACGCTGGCATATTAACAATTTGTTGGTAATTCAGAATGTGGATCACTAGCTAAAGAAAAAAAGACGAAGAAAAATGCAACGAGATTCTGTGGAAATTTTATCCTGACTCTCGGTGGCCCTCCATCCATCCCTCCATCCAATTCCCGGCCCGGTCTCTCCGTCGTCTTGTCGTCCGTCCAAAGTGTCCGAAGTGTTTTCGTTTGTTTATCATTTTGTCAAGAGGAGGAGATTTGAGACAGATTTGTGGGTCCGGGAGTCTTCGTCTTTCGTCTTTCGTCTTTTGTTGTACGGTGCTAAGCTCATGGTGTGTGGGTTATTGCTGGCCTGTGGATTTTTTCTTGAAAATCATCATATTCGTGGAACTACCGACATCGGGTAAGCTAGCGATGCAATTCTTTTTTAATTGAGATCGCCATGAAGGGGCAGCTGGGAAATAATAATCCCCAGCTGCCTTTTCTCGTCATCGTTTGTCGTTTGTCGTTTGTCGTCATCGTATTTCTTATCAAAACTGATTTGGAAGCAGACTTAAATTTGACTAATTGGTGGAACACACACAGAAATTATCGTGACTGACTATCCTTCTCCATTAATTTAAATAACAACACGCACTTTCCCACAGCTCGAATCTATTTGTTTAACAAACAAACTATTTATTAATCCTCCCCCTTTAAAATTGCAATTGCAATTTTTATCTCCCCCACCTAATACGGAAAAACAAAATTACAAAATTTGATTGGACGAACGAGAAAATTGCCGGGGGCGAGAAAATCGCACTCTACCGCAATTTTTATTTCATTTTTTTGCAATAAAAATCTTTTTTTTTTTTTTTTTTCCTGATGCACTTACATCGAGAGGCTCGCAGAGAGACCACCCTAAACGAAAAAAAAAATATCCACACACCACGACACACAATAGATGAGGTGGGAGGTGCAACAAACGTAAAGCTCTCTCTCTGAGATACATTACTCGTTTTTGTATCTCAGATTAGCGTGTCTATTTCTCTTGTGAATTTCGCTCGAATAAAAAAAAAAAAAAAAAGGTGGACTGAGAATGAAAGGGGGGAAATAGATTTTTAAACTTTCAATGAAGTGAGGTGGTGGTTTGTTTTTTTTTCCTACGGTCATCAATGGAAATGTGGAATTTAAGAGGCAAACAAAAAAAAGCATGCAAAGTAAAATAATTCTAGCGAAATGGCATACGCCCCGGTTTGGGTGACGGATCTAATGACAGATTCGTGTACGTTTCTAGAAATCAGATATTGAAAAATAAAAAAAAAGTTTGTTTTTGGTCATGAGTTGGATAATTAGTTGGCTGATTTCCGTCGGAGTTGTGTAGAGAACAAATTCCGATGTGAAAAGTGATCGTGGGCCAACTGAAAGGACTTTCAAATTGGAGACGAGGAGATGAGATGAAAAAGCGCCATCGGAAATAAATTTTAAACTAAAAATGAGATCACTTTACAGCAGATTTTGGGCATCAGATGAAAATAGAGACCACTTTTGATCGGTTTTTAGGCATCAGATGAAAATGGAGATCACTTTCGATCACTTTTTCTTGATTAGATGGAAATGGAGATCATTTTCAAAGACCAGATCAGTTCCGGAGCCCCTTGTCCCTCGATTTGAGTTCCTTGACTCGAACGCCTACGAATGAAGAGCTCAGAAGGATCAAAATAGCCAACCTACACTTCGACTGAATGGCTTCATGAGTGATGGCAATGTTTTTTGAAAGATTTTACGATTTTTCAAAGTCAAGATCGACTGAAAAATAGAAAAAAAACCCTCAAAAATCCTCTTTAAATTCCACATCAATCAAAACTACATCAAAATCTAGTTGCTCCCTCAACCATCTTTAAACCACCGTCGTTTTTTCGATCTGGCCAATAAGAAAATTGCGATCAAAACCGCCTAAGGCAAAAAAAAAAAAAACAAATGACAATCGGTATTCACAAAAGCAAAATAAATATCTACACCCATTTTCACACAAGCATAACGTCAACACCCATTTCCGAAAAAGAGAGGCACACATTTTGTGAAAAACGATTTTTATTTTTTATTTTTCGTACCATCGTCGTTGACTGGGCCATGACTAAAAATTTTACGCTCCAAAAAAGAAAACAGACGGATACAAAAAAAAAAAAAAAATATCACAAACCACCAATCTAATAATTTACGCAAATACGGAAAAAAAGAAAGAGAGAGAGAGGAAGGTGAATAAGAAGAAAAAGAAAAAAACAAAACAAAAAAAGGCGAAACAACAGCCCGTACGATTTGACGGTGTATTTTGCTGAATGGAGGCCGCCTATTGGTTGGGATTTTGTAAAAAAAAAATAATTTTTTTTTTTCAGTTGATCGACTGACCAAATTTGACTTATTCAAGAAAATGAATTTTTTTTTTTTTCGTTTTCTGTTAGTAGAAACGACAGAAAGTGGGAAAGGATAGGAAGGTAGGCAGTGGCTAGCAATTTTTTTTTTTTTTGTCGTGTGGAGGGAAACGTGAGTGTGTTGACGGATTTAAGGATTTTGAATTTTGGGGAAAAAGATCAGCGATCGTGGGGAAAATTTGATGATCAGTGGGATCGTTGGTTGTTGGGGGATTTTTGGAATTTTTTTGAGGAGAGACTTGGCGGCAAGATCGGTTGAAGTAGGAGGCAAGATCAGTGATCGTGGTGGTCGATATCGATGAGGGCAAGATCGGTGATCGTAGGGCTCATATCAGGATCGTAAAGGCAGTGATCGTGGTGGTCGATATCGATAAAGGGAAGATCGGTGATCGTAGGGCTCATATCAGGATCGTAGAGGCAGTGATCGTGGTAGTCGATATCGATAAGGGAAGATCGGTGATCGTTGATCGTAGGGGATCATGTCAGCGATTGTAGAGGGCAAGATCAGTGATCGTGGTACTCGATATTGATAAGGGCAAGATCAACGATTGTAAAAGGCAAGATCAGCGATTGTAGAAGGCAAGATCGGCGATTTTAGAAGGCAAGATCGGTGATCATGGTGGGCCAAATCAAAGATCATGTTCGTTGCCGTGGTAAAAAGCGACTTACGGACTGACTTACTGACGTTTTTTTGATGTTTTCCTTTTCAATCGACCGTCAAGAAGAAAAAAAAAAAGTAGAAAAAGAGATAATTTCAGTTGCCCTAAGACACATTTCAAAAGGACAAACAACTAAGTCAAAAAAGTAACATTTTTGTGACATAAATCAGGCTGTAGACCATGAATTTCCTGGTAGGCCCTTAAACCCAAGACATACTCCGAAAAATCCCACAAAAAACTAATCCCACTTCCAAAAAAATGCCCTCGACTAATCGTCCAGACATGGCCCGTGGGAAAAGAGCTCCAAATCGACCTAAAACTCCTCGAAATTTCTCCTCAACCCTCCCTGTCACGAGTTCACATTCGAACTTATGAATAATCATGTTAAAATGTTATCAACCCACATAACTTCATGAACTGTGGCGTCAAAAAAAAAAAAAAAAAATCAAGAGTCAGTCGAAAAAATTGAATCGAACATTTTTTTTTTTTTTTTTGCACTGGAATGCGAAAACATTGAAAAAATGTGTTGCACTTGCGGCGCTTAACCGAAAATTGAAAATCTAAGCAAAATAAATTGATAATTGCCCATTCGGACATGTGTGTGGTGATATTTCGTGGAAATTAATATGTGAAGTTGTTTTTTTCTTGACTGAAAGAAACGTGAGTCACTTCGAGAGGTGATACTTGACTCGAATGACATAAATTTTTTTTTTCTTCTGATTGAACGTTTTGAGGAAAAAAAAAATGTTTCTGTCGCGAATATTCTTTTGCTTTAGTCTGGCGGGTTTGAATTTTTTTTTTTTTGAAGGAGGAAAAGGCTTCATAGCGTAAGTGACATGAAGATCAAGACTCATCGGAGTAAAGATCAGTGATCGTGACGGATCACGGAAGACTTTGCTACGTGAAAAATTCAACGGCAAACAAGTGCAAAAAATCCTAAAAGAAAAATGCCCTCAAAAATATTCAAATTCAAGTTTTCATCCCAAAAAGGAAGAAAAACCAATTAATCCAATGAAATCCTCTCCAACACCACTCCAAGACAACTTCAAGCTCGGATAAGGAAATCACCTTAATCCATCCTGACTGGCAGAGAAGAATTCCACGATCCATCCGAAATTCCACCATCGTCCAAAATACCACGATCACCCAGATCACTCAATCAATCGCAGGCAAAAAAAAAAATGAAATCCAAAAAAACGGGAGGCGTGCTATGACCTCATCTAAACTCACTCCTAACTCCTTTGTCCTTTTTTTATTTGACAAATTACCCAAATTCAATCGGAACTCCTTTCAGAGAGAACATGTGCCTACGATGCTCCTACCGCATCCCATCACAGCTCCTCACAGAAACAAATCACTACAAATACATTCCACAATTCAGTTTCCACAAACCATAAATGAACCCCTACTTGTTTATGTTGGTTTTTTTTTTTTTTTTTTTTGATTTGTCCGCTCGCACTACAATGCTTTGAAAACCCCGCGCTAACTTTAAGTAGACGACGGTGGCAGCCGCCAACAGAGACGTAGTGGTGGTTGGCTCTGCGACTGTGGCCGTGGGAGAGAGGTAGACGTTTTGTGTTTAGTGTGTGGATATTACACTATTCACTCTGAAGCTGAAGCAAAATGAATTTTTAGAAATAATTTTCTTCATTCGTTTATCGGGATCGGGGTTGTTAAGAACACTTCTTCTGCAGCCCGCCGGTTCAATTAGACCGTCGTACGTTGTCGTCATTGTCGCGTGTGTACATTGCGCGAATGAGTGCAAGAGAAGCGATTGCGTTTTCATTGTGAACAAAAAAATATAAAAAAAATTTAAATCTTAAGCTTAATTTCCGTGTGATTTTTTAGGCAACAATTTTATCCTGAAAAAAAAAAAATTTTTGAATCCTGGTCAGGTGTCAGTGGGCCAGGGGCAAAAAAAATTCGTTACTACGAAAACTTGCATTTTTTGAAAACACAAAAAAATTTATTTAAGTGAAAAGGTGTTTTTTTTTTTTGAATAAACTTTTCCCATGTGAACTGTCAACAAGTGTTTTTTTTTTTGTTTTTCGCGTTTTTTTTTTGTCAAGAGTCACGGCAAATGGGAAAATATATTTTTAACAAATAAACAAAAAAAAAAAAGGAAAAAAACTACTTGAAGTGACAAAAGGTTGGTAAACGAATTTCTCAATTGTACTTTAATTTTACGAAGCAGTCAATTGTGATTGAGGCTTTCTGTGGAATTTTGAATAACGGTTGCAACCGTCGGCGTTTTGTCGTTCGACATTTGAAATTGTTTTTTTTTTCCCTTCACTGGGATTTTTTTTTAAGAGTCGATTGAATGGCACTCAGGTTCAGGAAAAGATCATCATCATTGATGATTTTTGATTTTTCATTTGCAGGACTATCAGTCGACTAAAATCACACGGAAACGTGGCCATCAGGTTGATAAATTAATTCGAAAAAAAATCTCTACAGAAACCTTCGCCCTGACTGCCAACCCACCTCCATCGAAACCTTTCAAAAAATACGAAAAATCTCAAAAAATCTCAAAGCACCTCAAAGCACCACTTTTTGTCATTAACTCTCTCCTCGATTCACCTCAATTTTTATTTTCATTGAAACTTAAATTTATTTTGTATCAATTAAATTGCATTGCAATTAGATACAATTTTATAAATAGAAAAAAAGGAATGTGCAAAAAAATGTTAAAAAACAAAAAAACCACCACGAAAAAAAAAAGGAGAGGAACACAAAAACAGCAGCAATAATTAAGAAACAAAAAAAAAACACAAATAGTTGGAGAATCTTCAAGTCTTACGTAAATTTGCGAAAAGTGGGATTCAATGCTTTTTTTATCACAAATTTTTGGGGTTGCGAAAAGAATTGTGAGGTGGTTTTTTTTTTTTTTTTTCATTCGATTCCCTTATTCGAAAAATTGGGAATCGCTTCAAACAGTCGTGTGGTGATTTTTTGAGAGGAAATTTTCAATCATTTGATTGCCATCAGTCAATCAGAAGTGAGGAAGAATTTTTTTGTTTTTTCAGACTGACTTCAAGAATCTCACAGACGGTGGAGTGACTTTGGAAATGAAAAACTTACACCTCTGTCGGAACATGTTCCTTTTTTTTTTTTCGGTTGAGAAAAACCGCAGTTGGAGTGCGAGAAATCACACCTCTGCCGAGATTTGCGAAAATACTGAAAAAAAAAATAAATTTTACAAAACAGTCTTAACTACTTTACGATTTTCTGTGAATTTCCTAACCATTTTGACCCAAAAGAAAAATTCACAAAAAAAAGAAAAATGACTAGATGTGGATTTTCACAGATTGAGGAGATTTATGAAGTAGGAAAAATCGAAAAAAAAAGACTGAGAAATATTTTTTGAGTCTAGATTTGATTTAGAAGACTCTAGAGACCTCATTTTTTCCTCAAAGCCACCCCTTTAATAGAAAACTAATCAAGTAATATTTTTTTTCTAGGTAACCTGTCATATAAATGGATTTCAACCAACAACACCCAGCGTAAGGTAACTACAAAAAAAAAAATCTCTTTTTAATTTTCATCTACACACAAATCAACTACAGCCCCAAATTTTCCCCCAAATCATGGAAAAAATTTCCCCATTTTCTTGTTAGAAAAAAAAATTAAATTCTCAAATAAAGTAAATTGGAAGAAGAGACCCTCAACACAGTTGATTAAAGCTCCTGCGGGCATACAACAAATTTGTTTGTAGGAGGAAACAGAATTTTGGAATTTGAATTTGAGATTTCATTAATTAAATCTAAGCGAGTGAACTTTTATGTGTGTGAAATTTGGTTTTTATGTTACGAATTTTTTCAAGAAAAAAGTCAGAGGAGAAGAATAGACACAGCAGAAGAGATCTCTGCTGGATGTTTTCCCATAGACCACTGGCTAAATTTTTTTTGTTTTTTTTCGTTTGTTTTTTTTAACCGTCGGAGAATTCAGTGGAGGGGAAAGATTATGGCACGAGTCGTTCTACCAGTTGTCCTATGGTGGCACCTTAGATTTTGATTAGACTCAACTAAGCAGTTTTTTCACAAAATTTTCGATTTCAAAAAATTGTTAAAAAAATTGTGTGAAAGGTAGCAATGAGATTCTTTTTTTGTTAGAAAGGCACAACTATGCCATTTTTGGAAAGGTATAACATTGCTCAAATGTGGCACGATTCGGTGTAGTTATGGTCCCATGATGCCACCTTTGGTTATGCGCTGACCCCGGAAAGCTGGAAAAATCTCGAAAAAATCCTTCTGGAAGCGACACCATCACAGTCCACGTCTCGAAATTTTCATTTCTCTCAAAGACACATCAAACCCCATCACTTTGCATCAAAATTTCTATCGCTTTTTCCCAAAAAAACGATTTTCGATTTTTGTAATTTTTTCCCAAGAAAAGTCGACCTCCAGTCAATTTCATTTTACTGCATTTTTTGGGCTGAAAAATGTGAAAATATTTTTTTCCGAAAAGTGAAATTTTTTTTGATTGGAGATGTTAGGGGAGGGTTTGAGGATTCGAAAAATGTCTGGATCGATTTTAGGAACCCACTGGAAGCTGGAGAAATCTCGAAAAAACGACCTGGTGAAGCCACCTTTGGGTGGATTTTGAAAAAGTGGATATCATGCGATTCGGGGACCTGGCAGCTTTCAGAAAATGTATGGTTCGTACCGGGGAACCCACAGAAAGCTGGAGGAATCAAAAAAATCCGCCTGGAGGCGACGTGGTTGGTCGAATCTCTGAAAACTGAATTTCACGTGATGAGGGGATGTGTCCTAAATTAGAAAATGGTTGGATCGAGTTTGGGACAGTGGCGGAAAACCATGAAAACTGATTTTGAAGATTCTGCAGTAGTGCGGCAAAAGCAGTTTTTTCATAAATGTTTCAATTTTAAAAAATTATTAAAAAATTTGTGTGAAAGGTAGCAACGAGATTTTTTTTTCGTTGGACAGGCACAACCATGCCATTTTCAAAAAGGTATAACATTTCTCAAATATAGCACGATTCGGTGTACTTATTGTCCCATGATGCCCCCTTTGGTTATGAGCTGAACCCGGAAAGCTGGAAAAATCTCGAAAAAATCCTTCTGGAGGCGACACCATCACTGTCCAGGTCTCGAATTTTTCATTTCTCTCAAAGACACATCAAACCCCATCAATTTGCATCAAAATTTCCATCCCTTTTTCCCAAAAAATCGATTTTCAATTTTTGTCAATTTTTCCCAAGAAAAGTCGACCTCGGGTCGATTTCATTTTACTGCATTTTTTGGGCTGAAAAATTCGAAACAAATTTTTTCCGAAAAATGAAAATTTTTTTGATTGAAGATGTTAGGGGAGGGTTTGAGGATTCGAAAAATGTCTAGATCGATTTTAGGAACCCACTGGAAGCTGGAGAAATCTCGAAAAAACGACCTGGTGAAGCCACCTTTAGGTGGATTTTGAAAAAGTGGATATCATGCGATTCGGGGACCTGGCAGCTTTCAGAAAATGTAGGGTTCAAGTCGGGGAACCCACAGGAAGCTGGAGGAATCAAAAAAATCCGCCTGGAGGCGACGTGGTTGGTCGAATCTCTGAAAACTGAATTTCATATGATGTGGAGATGTGTCCTGACTCAGAAAATGTTCGGTTTGGGATTGGGACCTTAGTAGAAAGACCTGTACACTGAATTTAAAGATCCTGTGTAAGTTGAAAAAACTCTTGAAAATCCCTAAAAATCCAACTGGAGGCGTGGAGATTGAGTGTAGGTAGAAAAACTTGAATCCATGTGATGTGAGGACTTGGTCTGATTCAGAAAATGTCTGCTTCGGGCCGAGGAACCCACTGGCAGCTGGAGGAATGCTTAAAAAATCCTCCAGCGCAGCCCGCTCGACGATCAGCGATAAGTTTTGCCTAATAAAGAATGTTTATTGAATCTCCCACACGTTTGGTTCGAGGTTTCTCTCCCCTTTTTTTTTGTTATCCGTATCTCCAGTAGAATTATTTCTTACTGATGAAAATGTAAAGCGAAATCGAGATGAGGACGCGGATCGTTGACAACGATCGATGCATTTCTGCATAGAATTTCCTTCCCATTCATTTGAGTCAACTTCCTTTGAAATTGATTTTGTTGGAGGAGTTGCAAGAAGAAGGAGTTTTTTTTCACTTCATCAGATACGAGACGAGATTCGAAGAAATTCTCGACACACAGATGAAGAAAAAAAAAAAAAGGTCCTGCTTTCGTCATGGATTACAAAAATTCAACGCTTGTGAGGAAAAAAAACTTCGGATAGACAAAAGAAAAAAAGAGGAAATCGATTCTAGGCAAAGGTTCTCTCATTTTTTTTTTTAAGTAATTGTGAATATGCGAGAATGTCTTCTGGTCGAGGCAAATCGTCGTAAGTACCATCTCTTCGTCGGGCAATAAGCATGAACGCACGTTTCACCACACGATCATCATCATGAGCCATTGTCTGCATATTTTAAGATGTTATTCGAACGAACAATATTCTTCTTAATTCATTACACTTTAGATGCTCCTCGTCGTTGTTGGTTGGCTGGGTTTGTGGGGTTCGCGTTTGGTTTTGGCCGCCAATGTTTCGGATGTAGGCTACTATTGTTTCATGAATATTTTTGCTCGTTTTTTCTTTCATTTTCATTTCTGATGTTTTTTTTGCATAAGTCTCTCTCGGATGTGTGTGTCTGAGAGGTGATGAAAAAGACGCATTCTTTCTATTCACAGACAGACGGGCGAGATTATAGAGAGCCTTGTAAACGATCACTCCCCGGGTTGGGGTACGTCATTAAAAGGATACTCCTTGCTCCCCTCAGTCCTCGGCAGGCTCGTGTGTCTATTCGCAGTTGATTTGCTCTGAAGTCCATTGAACGGCCCCATTCAATTGAATTATAATACACATTCTGTTGCTGTTTGTGTTTTCTCGGTTCGGTTTTACATCTTTTTTTTTTTTTGGTTGGAAAGACGAAGCGGCACACACACACACGTCTTCATTTGTGGTGCATCCTGAAGGTGAAGGCTTCCATTAGTCTCGCGCCAGTCAAAATCGAATATCTATCTACAGATTTGGCTTTAATTTACTGAGCCGACCGGCATAGAAACATATTAAATCGCTTTTCAATAGCTCATCCCGGTGCCTCGTGCTTTGTGGCGTGCCGTGGCTTGCCGTGGATTGCTTTGCGTCCGCGGTTAAGGTGTTGCTAATCACATGTAATTACAATAGACGCGGATATTGTGGAAAAAGTTGCGAGGCAGGAGTGAATACGAAGTCTCGGATATTAATTATTATTTTCTGGGGCATAATTAAGAGAGTGCTTCTTGGCTTTAAAAATAAATACAGAAGTTGAGAACTCAGACCTCGAAATGAGACACGTCTATTTGCGGCGAAATTCAAAAATTAGTGTTTAGTGTTCTACCAGTTGTCCCATGGTGGCACCGTAGATTGTGCAGTTTTTTCACAAATGTTTCGATTTCAAAAAATCGTTAAAAAATTTGTGTGAAAGGTAGCAACGAGATTCTTTTTTTGTTGGAAAGGCACAATCATGCCATTTACAAAAAGGTATAACATTTCTCAAATGTAGCACGATTCGGGGTACTTATTGTCCCATGAAGCCACCTTTGGTTATGAGCTGAACCCGGAAAGCTGGAAAAATCTGGAAAAAATCCTTCTGGAGGCGACACCATCACCGTCCAGGTCTCGAATTTTTCATTTCTCTCAAAGACACATCAAACCCCATCAATTTGCATCAAAATTTCCATCCCTTTTTCCCAAAAAACCGATTTTCAATTTTTGTCATTTTCTCCCAAGAAAAGTCGACCTCGGGTCAATTTCATTTTACTGCATTTTTTGGGCTGAAAAATGTGAAAAAATTTTTTTCCGAAAAATTAATTTTTTTTTGATTGAAGATGTTAGGGGAGGGTTTGAGGATTCGAAAAATGTCTAGATCGATTTTAGGAACCCACTGGAAGCTGGAGAAATCTCGAAAAAACGATCTTGTCCAGCCACCTTTGGGTGAAGGAAGAAAAGATGGATTCCATGCAATGTGGGGACCTGGCAGCTTTCAGAAAATGTATGGTTCGTACCGGGGAACCCACAGAAAGCTGGAGGAATCAAAAAAATCCGCCTGGAGGCGACGTGGTTGGTCGAATCTCTGAAAACTGAATTTCACATGATGAGGGGATGTGTCCTGAATCAGAAAATGCTTGGAGCGACTTTCGAGCAGTAGTAGAAAACCATGAAAATTGATTTTAAAGATCCTGTAGAAGTGCGGCAGAAGCAGTTTTTTCACAAATGCTTCGATTTTGAAAAATCGTTAAAAAAATTGTGTGAAAGGTAGCAACAAGATTCTTTTTTTGTTTGAAAGACGAAAATCTGCCATTTTTGGAAAGGTATAACATTGCTCAAATGTGACACGAATGGCACCTTAGATTGTACTTTTTTTTTTGAGGCTACAAAAAACAAACGACGAAAAAACAAAAATTCAAGAAAAAGGGACGAAAAATGAACCCAATCCCAGCAAATTTTCAACCGACTACAGACAGCGCTCTGTTCTAGAAAAATGAATCCCAAAAATCTCCCCACAAAAGGTCACCACCAAACCCCGAGCTAAGCCCACTCCACTCCACACAGGCGTTTTGTACAAACACCCCAAAAAAAAAGAAAAAAAAAAAACAACAACCTCCAAACAAATACTTGTGACAAAAAATTTTGTTGTACTCAATCAAGCTTTTTTGATCGCACGATTACATCTCGCAAGACAAACAAAACCAAAACCAAAAAAAAAAAAAAATCAACTACTCAGAAATTTAAAAGTCCGCCTCCGGAATTCGTTTTAATTTAATTTCGTTTTTCTTTTCATTTCTGGGTGTGCCACCATCAACCAAAAAAAAAAAAAAAAAAAGATACAATTCTCTTAAATCTGCTTCTCCTACAAAAATGTATATCATCTTTCATTCAATTTCGTGTAGATTCTTTTTTTTTTTTGAGATTTTTTCTTGTGTGGCTTTCGTTTTGTAAGTGCGTTGAAAGAAAGGTGGAAAGAAAAAAATTAATGTCAGTTTAGGATATTTTTTTTTTTTCTTTTGATGACAAGACACTCGATAGAAAACACACATCTCAATATGACGACAAAAGCCAGTGGAAGATTGACAGAGAGATGAAGAAAAAAAATCGGCTCAAGGGTATTTTTTTCTATTGAGAGCAGATTCTTGAGGCTTCACTTTCTCGGAGACGGTCGGGGTGGCTGTGGCTGTGAGAATCGAAGTTTGGATGGGGTTTTCTGTCCAAAATCGGAAAAAAAGGAAACCTGATTCGAAATTATTTCTCTAGGAATCGGAATCTGATTAGAAACAACAAATTTTGGACCACTTCCCATCTCTGAGAGTCTCCGATGAAACCGAAAAAACCAAAAACTTGATCACTTCCAATTTCTGAGTCTCCGACGAAACCGAAAAAACCAAAAACTTGATCACTTCCTTCTGACTGAAAATTTTTGGAAAAAAAAACGAAGAAGAGACTAAAGCAAGGGCATCGGAGTGAACTCAAAAAAAATGAATCGTGATTTTTTTGAGGAAGTCCTTTAAAGACACGATTTTTTTTTTCTAGAAAAACCCTTCAAAAAAAGGATTTTTTTTTTAAACAGAAAAAAAGCGGTCTTTTCAAGAAATGAAATTTTTTCGTAATGAATTTTTTTTAGGAAAAAATTTGCAAAATTCGTTTTTCTGTCCAAAGAGGCTTTTTTCGACAAAGCCAAGGGATCCTTCGGAGACTTTTCGACGTCCATGCAAAACATACTGAAGCCAATCTGATTCCTCGTCTCGACACCTTGAAATCCCATTAAAAGAGGCACACTCATTCCCCTTAACTAGTCACCGCACAAATGAAAAAAAAAAAACCTAACACCGAGCGCGTCTCTCACCCTCGAAAGACGCATTCTTGTTCGCTTTTCATTCCGTCACGGGCACGCGTCGTCGCACAGATCAAAACCACTGCACTGGGCCAGAAAAGTGATTGGCACAGAGAGAGAGAAAGAGTACAAAAGGCTCGGTGCTTTGGTGTGCCTTACCCACGTGTCCGTGTCCGCGTGCGTGCGTGCGCGTCTCCTCTCTCTCTCGACTACCTGTGTTGCCAGACAAATCACCAGGACACATTGTGAGTTGTGTTTTATGGTGTTTCTTCTTTTGTGGGCCGCCTTCCCCCGCAAGTCGGCAGTAATGTGTTCATTACGACGCTTTATCTGAAGGTGACTGTGGCTTCTGGGGATTTCTAATTGAGGTGGGAGGCAGCAAGGTTTTCCATCCACCAAAAGTCCATCCATCCTTTTTTATTGATTGTGACGTTTTATTTCTTACTCGCACGATCAGATTCACAAGAGAAAAAAAAGGAAATCATCGGTGGATCGGAAGGGTAAACGATAGATTTATCAGATACTTTTCTGTTGAGCATGTGGGGCGCATAAGCGTGTCTGGCAAAAGCGAGAAAACCATCAAAGAAAAGAAGTGCAGAAAAATTTTTCGAAAAAAATAAAAAAAAACAAATCCAGCAAATAAATTAGTGCGTATGATCCTTTGCTTGGCTCGTTGCCTCTATCCCGCGTGTGTCTGGGGTGGGATGGCAGCAGGATTCTTCCACATAAGAGAATTAATAGCCCCACGACTGGTTAGCGGGGGGGATACAGACAGAGAATACAATCCTAGAGACGACTACAACGACGACGACGACGACGCATATCTACATATGAAGTTAACTCGAGAGATTGAGATTATTATTAAATTACTCGCTTTTAATCAATGAAAAGGTAATAAATTAATTTTGTCCATACAAAATGCAGAGCGACGTCGAGCGTCGAGCGTCGACGAAGTTGCTCTATGGCCGTAGATCTGTAGCCGAGGCAAGGATCGAATCCGAGGAGTGTACTGCTGCTGCTCACAACACACACGTTTGAAAAATATGCAGATCATGAAGGTTTCTTGGATTTTTCGTTTTGTTTGTTTGTTTTTTTGTTTTTCATATTCCATTTTCATGTTTTAGTTTCCATTTTTTTGTTGTTGTTGTTGTTTTCATGTTGTGTTTTTCCTTTTTGTGTTGCGCTATTACAATTTTTGCTGTGTTCGACGGCGGCGGCAGCGGAATGACGTTGAATGTTATACCACCAGCGGAATGCATCCGAAAGGAAATGCATAAATCTGAATTCATTGACAGCTTTTTAAATGGAATAGGATTTTAATTTCCTTATCTCGGCCGCACAGTTGGGTTGGGTATGGATTCCCTTTTTTTTTTTTTTTATTCTTGGGATTGCCTGTCAATAAGCAAATTAATGCAATTAAGGGGATCTCTTTTCTCTCGCTTGCTCGCTTCGATCAATGGCGATCGTTCGATCGTTTTCTTCAGGGGAATTGTAATTTTCTGCGAAATTCCTCAACTCAACTACTGGAAGATGATTTCGTGATAAATTTTTCTACAGTGGATCGGGGGGAAGACAGAGATGGCTCAAAAAAATTTACATGATCATGAAATTTGAGGGAGTTTTTTTTTTTTTTAAATGAGTTTAGAAGAATTATCTTCCTAAAAAATCAGAGCAGAACTTGTTTCTTCGAAAAATTGTGATTCTCGATCGGCTAGATCATTTTTCGAAAATTTTTTTCGAGTCTTTCTGGGAGATGATCGATCCTAAAATGAGTTTAGAAAAATGATCTTCCTAAAAAATCAGAGCAGAACTTGTTTCTTCGAAAAATTTTGATTCTCGATCGGCAAGATCATTTTTCGAAAAATTTTTTTTGAGTCTTTCTGGGAAACGATCGATCCTAAAATGAGTTTAGAAAAATGATCTTCCTAAAAAATCAGAGCAGAACTTGTCTCTTCGAAAAATTTTGATTCTCGATCGGCAAGATCATTTTTCGAAAAATTTTTTTTGAGTCTTTCTGGGAAACGATCGATCCTAAAATGAGTTTAGAAGAATGATCTTCCTAAAAAATCAGAGCAGAACTTGTTTCTTCGAAAAATTTTGATTCTCGATCGGCAAGATCATTTTTCGAAAAAAAAAAATTTTCGGAAAAATTGTTTTTTTTTTTTTATGCTTGACCGTCGTCGATCGAATGAAAAAAATTATTTTCTTTTTCGAAATGAACTGAAAATCCTTTTGCGATCCGAAGATCGATTTTTAAGAACGATCAGAGCGACCTCTTGCGAGGCTACAAAAATTTAGACCGATTTTTTAGAACGATCAGAGCGACCTCCTTTTGAGAAGCTACAAAACTTCCGAGCAAAAAAAAAATGTATTTTTTTCAGGAAGATCAGAAGAAGACTACCGAAGAGTCCGATCCTCCTACCACCCCAAAGGATCTCTGCGACACGCTACACCACATCTGTGACAAGTCCCTGTATCGTCGACATCCTCATCTTCAAAAAAAAAAAAAAAAAAAAAATATGTAAAATAACAATCACACAATAGCTAGTAATCAAGGCTACTTAATCCAATCCATCTAAGGGCTCCCAATTTATCTTATCTCGCCGACTCGGAACAAAAGCAATTTCAATTTATTTACCATCACTTATCGGATCGGTGCTGTAATAAGATCTAAGTTCATGTTCTCCATCTCTAGGAACACATTCGACTTGTTTCTTCAATATTCATGTGTACGTATCTATCTCGGTAAAGAAAAGAACACAACAGAACAGAACAGAGCAACAACAGCAGCCGAAGATGAAGATGAAGTCGAAGTCGAAGTCGAAGTGGAAGACGAAGCCAAAGCACCAGCACTTAATCCATAAACATATTGGATTGCCATTTCGAGTGCAAAGCGGTACAAAACAATCCAAAAACTTGCATCAGATACACACAATGAGAGGAAAGAAAAACAGAAAAAAAAAAAAAAAAAAAACCAACCAGATACTAATCGAAGGGAAAAAAGATTGAGAACGAATTATAACATAAATCTTTTAATGTGTCTACAATATTCTCAATATTTCTTGCAATTAAAAATCGATTCTTTAATGCACACACGTCACAGATACAGTATCTGCGCGCGTGCGCGCCCATGATCGTTGGGGCTCGTCGGTTGGCTGTGTCGACGGTCTCTTTGGCTTCGATGGGTTGTATGTAAATGCGCGAGCACAGGTATACATATGAGGGAAAGAGGCGAAATAGCACAACAAGAACAACATGAGGAGAATATCAAAATTAAAAAGGAAATAAATAAAATATTACATGGAAGCTTTTTTTTTGTTTTTTTTTTCTTCATTCGCAAAGGAACGAACGCCGCCACCGCCGCCGACGCTGCATCTGAGACGTCTTCAGGACTTTGTCTAGAGTTCCTTTGCCATATTTTCTGTGAGGTTGTTTTTCTCAGTTGGTTTTTTTATCCATCCAACGAATGAATCTCTCTCTCTCCTCCTCCTCCTCCTCCTCTGCCTCACCTCGATGGTATGCAATTGTGTGCACTTTCATTCATTCCCGGAGTTTTGCTTAATTTCGGTTTCTAAGCAAATTTTGATTCCTTTAATCGATAACAGTTTGAAAAGTTAGAGGAAATGGATATCGAGGCGGATCTAGGGATCGTGTGCAGTCAATTTGAGTTCTCCTTTAGAGCAATTATCTTTGCATTGTATCTGAGACGGGTGGGCTTCTCTCTTCACGTTGGCCGGACGTCGTTGGGTTCGTTCGTTGTGTGGTTGGGTTGTGACTTTTTTTTTTTCGTTTGCTCTTGGGTGACCTCTTGGAAAGGAGATGTGTGGAAGGTGGAGGTTTTTTTTTTTTTTTTTTTGTGATTGTGAAAGAGCGATTGGACAGTTTTCAAAATGAAGCAATTTGCAGGAGGTTTTTTTTTTTTCTTTTTTTTTCTGCTGGACTCTTTAAATCAATCAACGAATCGATGACCTGTGGGTGGGCGATCGTGTGGTGAGAGTGGGAGGGAAGTTGGGGGGCTTTTTTTCGGACTAGAGTTCATTTTAGCATCGTGGAGAATTTTTTTTTTTTCGAAACTCGACGTGACAATGGAATCCTGACGACTGGGGGTCACAAAAATCGCCATCAAAATGGAATCACTCCCAAAATTGAGTTAAAAACGAACCAAAATCGCCATCAAAATGGAATCACTGCCAAAATTGAGTCAAAAACGAACCAAAATCGCCATCAAAATGGAATCACTGCCAAAATTGAGCCAAAAACGAACCAAAATCGCCATCAAAATGGAATCACTGCCAAAATTGAGTCAAAAACGAACCAAAATCGCCATCAAAATGGAATCACTGACAAAATTGAGTCAAAAACAAACCAAAATCGCCATCAAAATGGAATCACTGCCAAAATTGAGTTAAAAACGAACCAAAATCGCCATCAAAATGGAATCACTGCCAAAATTGAGTCAAAAACGAACCAAAATCGCCATCAAAATGGAATCACTGACAAAATTGAGTTAAAAACGAACCAAAATCGCCATCAAAATGGAATCATCGTTGAAATCGAACAAAAATCGAACGAAAATTAATTTAAATCAAACCTCTCCTGATTTGGAGCCCCCCAAACACCCTTAAAGAATCAAAAAAACCGACCAAAATTTCGAAGAAAAAAAATTTCCAATTTTCAACTACGATTTCGATCTGAAGAAAAAAAACCAATTCCCATCAAAATTTCTTTGCTCCAACCTTTAATTCGAAAAAAAAAAACCGACAAAATTCAAATCAAATTTTTGTGGACACTGAAAACCCGAATATTGGCTTCCCATCTCCTCTCCTCTTTTTATTTTCAGAATTTCAAGAAAACTGATGAATTTCTTAAACAAAAAAGAAAAATCAATGACAAATTGCTCTTCAAGCTGTCAACATTAGAGCCTTTTCTGGTTTCCCTCTTTTTTTTTTTTTCCTTGATCGTAATTCTTCAGCAGACGGCCTCTTATAATTATTTTCAAGAACCACAAAAAAAAAAAAACAAAAAAAAAAGATGAGAATAAATAATCTAACATGTTCAAGAGTAGACTAAGTGATTTTGTTTTTTTGTTTCATTTCACATTCGTCAAATTAAAATGAATTTGGATTCGAGGAAGATAAAAAAAAAAAAAATGAAGTGAAAAGAGAAAAATAAAAGATACCTCAACAAGTCAGAAATTTTTGTTTTTCGGAAAGAAAAAAATAAAAAGGAGTAGGCGGTTTGAAGATGCAACACAAGAGGTTGTGTCTCTTTGAGTGACTGGTTTTTTGAAGATTTTTTTTTTTGGGGAATACTAGCAGAATCATTCGACTTGTCTTCCCACGGATTCAACAAACAATTTCTTTTCTTTTTTTTTTTTTTTTTTGGAGAGAAAAACACCGCTCAATTATACATTCACTTCGAAGACATTTCTGCAATTAGGTAACACAAGCTGAGCTGAGTCAAATTTGATGCAAATTGTCTGTCCATATTTGCTTGGAAAAATAACTGTAGAACACCTAGTTGCAGTCTTCGTCTCTCTCTCTCTTTTTCTTTTGAGTTGTAATAATATATATTTTTTGTCTTTCCATACGGTGCGGCGACACACTCATGCAATTACCCACAAATCAGAAATATGTTAATTTGCCTTCCCTTGGCGTTCGTTGCTCGATGTGTTCCTTCATCGGGTGGAGAGTTGTCTGATATGTGATTATTATTCAGCTCGTACGACACTGAAATGTCTTTGAAAAGTGTTGCGAAGCGAAGCGTTGATGGGCTTTTTTAATGCCCCGTGGCTGTTGGTGCGTGCGTGTATATTCGCCTGTTTGCCTGTTTGCCGGGCGACGCAAGATCACCCACATAAATGCGCGACTGGGTGGGTTCAGGATCACCCACAAGAATTCTAATTTGAATTTTTTGTTTTTTTTTTTGCATTTTGAGCGGGTTGAGAAGGATCGAATAAGGGCTGGAAATTGGATTTAGAGAGATCCTGGAGAGAGACCCTTTTTTGGATGGCCCGCATTTTGAGGACGGCGAGTGTTCAGGTGTGGAAAAAACGAAGCGATAGGAGTTAGTAGTGAAAAATAGATTTTTGGCGAATTTTCGAACACCTCATTCATTGGTTAGCGACGAAAAACAAAATTTGAGTATTTTTTGACACTGAGATTCACTTGAACTTTTTACGTGGACACAAACGACACAATGACTTCCGACACCACGATTTTGTTCACACGCGAAAAAAAAACGAAAAAATTGGAAAACTTAAAAAGAAAAAAAACAGGAAACTCAAGGAAACGACTGTGTCCATGAAGATTTGGAGACACAAAATTCAAAGGATGATAAAGGTGTAGAAATGTGGGATTAGGGAAAAGACAATCAATTCAGGAAAATAGACGGAATTGCAAAGACTCGGGGAGACAGAATTTTCAGATTGATTACCGAGGAGGAAGAGACTTCAGAGACATGCAAATTTTGGAGACGTATTTCCTTCAAAATTCCTCAGAAAAGACAGAAATTTCAATAGAGAGTGTTAGATTTACAAAAAAAAAAAAATTGTTGAGAGTTTTTAGGACAGAAATTTACAAACAAAAAAATGAAATTACAAAAAAAATAATTATAAAATGAAATTGTCAAAATATGAAGTATGTCTTACCTTGAAATAAGTCTAGAAAAATCTAAAAAAAATTTACGAAATAAAATTGTTAGGTTACGCATTATGTGTTAGCTTGATTAGTCTACCAGTTCATTGAAAAAATATTTAAAAAGGATGAATATTACTGAAAAATAATTTTTGAATCACTCACATGGTTACCCTTGATTGAAACATCTGAAAAGAAAGAGAAAAAAGGTTGAGCTTAGTATTAGGTTCGTTTTTGATCTTTTTAAATTAGATGCATTTATTTTTTTTTTTCGAAAAAATTATTTTTTGATTTTAGGACCGTGGAAATCTGTTAGGGGCGAGTGTGGAGAGTCGGAAAATGTTTGGGTTGAGTTTGGGAACCCAGTGGAAGCTGGAGAAATCTCGAAAAAACGATGTTGTCCAGCCATCTTTGGGTGGATTTTGAAAAAGTGGATATCATGCGATTCGGGGACCTGGCAGCTTTCAGAAAATGTAGGGTTCAAGTCGAGGAACCCACAGGAAGCTGGAGGAATCAAAAAAATTCGTCTGGAGGCGATGTGGTTGGGTGAATCTCTGAAAACTGAATTTCACGTGATGAGGGGATGTGTCCTGAATGAGAAAATGGTTGGATCGCGTTTGGGACAGTAGCGGAAAACCATGAAAACTGATTTTGAAGATTCTGTAGTAGTGCGGCAAAAGCAGTTTTTTCATAAATGTTTCAATTTTGAAAAATTATTAAAAAACTTGTGTGAAAGGTAGCAACGAGATTCTTTTTTTGTTGGAAAGGCACAATCATGCCATTTTCAAAAAGGTATAACATTTCTCAAATGTAGCACGATTCGGTGTACTTATTGTGCCATGAAGCCACCTTTGGTTATGAGCTGAACCCGGAAAGCTGGAAAAATCTGGAAAAATTCTCCTGGAGGCGTCACAATCACTGTCCAGGTCTCGAATTTTTCATTTCTCTCAAAGACACATCAAACCCCATCACTTTGCATCAAAATTTCTATCGCTTTTTCCCAAAAAACCGATTTTCAATTTTTGTCATTTTCTCCCAAGAAAAGTCGACCTCGGGTCAATTTCATTTTACTGCATTTTTTGGGCTGAAAAATGCGAAAAATTTTTTTTCTGAAAAATGAAAATTTTTTTGTTTGGAGATGTTAGGGGAGTGTGTGAGGGTTCGAAAAATGTCTGGATCGATTTTAGGAACCCACTGGAAGCTGGAGAAATCTCGAAAAAACGACCTGGTGAAGCCACCTTTGGGTGGATTTTGAAAAAGTGTATATCATGCGATTCGGGGACCTGGCAGCTTTCAGAAAATGTAGAGTTCAAGTCGGGGGACCCACGGAAAGCTGGAGGAATCGAAAAAATCCGCATGGAGTCGACGTGGTTGGGTGAATCTCTGAAAACTGAATTTCACGTGATGTAGGGATGTGTTCTGAATTAGAAAATGCTTGGATCGAGTTTGGGGCAGTAGTAGAAAACAGTGAAAACTGATTTTGAAAATCTTGTGGAAGTGCAGCAGTTGCAGTTTTTTTACAAATTTTTCGATTTTAAAAAATCATTAAAAAATTTGAGTGAAAGATAGCAACGAGATTTTTTTTTTGTTGGAAAGCCACAACCATGCCATTTTTGGAAATGTATAACATTGCTCAAATGTGGCACGATTCGGTGTAGTTATTGTCCCATGAAGCCACCTTTGGTTATGAGCTGAACCCGGAAAGCTGGAAAAATCTTGAAAAATCCTTCTGGAGGCGACGCCATCACAGTCCAGGTCTCGAATTTTTCATTTCTGTCAAAGACACATCAAACCCCATCAATTTGCATCAAAATTTCCATCCCTTTTTCCCAAAAAACCGATTTTCAATTTTTGTCATTTTCTCCCAAGAAAAGTCGACCTCGAGTCAATTTCATTTTACTGCATTTTTTGGCCTGAAAAATGCGAAAAAATTTTTTTTCCAAAAAATTGATTTTTCGATTTTGGGTTTGTGAAAATCTATTAGGGGCGAGTGTGCGGAGTCGGAAAATGTTTGGGTTGACTTTGGGAACCCACTGGAAGCTGGAGAAATCTCGAAAAAACGATCTTGTCCAGCCACCTTTGGGTGGATTTTAAAAAAGTGGATATCATGCGATTCGGGGACCTGGCAGCTTCCAGAAAATGTATGGTTCGTACCGGGGAACCCACGAGAAGCTGGAGGAATCAAAAAAATCCCTCTGGATGCGACGTGGTTGGTCGAATCTCTGAAAACTGAATTTCACATGATGTGGGGGTGTGTTCTGAATCAGAAAATGCTCGGTTCGGATCAGCTCACCCAGTAGAAAAGCGAGTAGACTGAATTAAAAGATTTAGTAAAAGTTTCAATAAGAAAATCCCCATGTAGACCCACTCTAACCACCTCCTCTCTCTCTTTCCAGTCACATGCGAGGAAATCATGAACGCCGAATCAGAAGCCCAAGACCCCGAGCTGTCGCATAGTCACCATCAGTTCATTCGGTTGCCCGGCGCCGAAATCAAAACCGACCAAAGACACATAGAGGCCTACAATGAAGACTACCCCCGAGGGAATCCCTTCCCCGTGAATCCAACCACGACCTCACGAAACAAGAGGAAGAACTTCAATCCCAGATACACCTCCACGTCGCCGTCGATGGGCAGGATCGCTGACGACGAGGAGAAGCCCCCCACCAGTCCCAGCGTCTCCAGAGACGAGGCAGATCCCGCCCCAGCGATGCCTGCCTTCGAGGCCCACCACATCCCGCCGTGGATGCAGATGTTCCACCACTACAACAAGCTCTTCAAAGCCTCCGAGATGGCCCAGTACCGCGTCCCACCCGCCGGCGACTTCCACGCCGTCAGCGGGTACACGGAAATGACCGAGTGGGTGCGCAAGTTCGGCACAACCGAATCCGCCGCTGTCTCGGCCATCCGTGATCTCCTGCGAGCCTACCAGGGCAACACCAACACCGGCGGCGGTTCGGATCCTGTGCAGCTCGAAAACGGCCGAGGTAAGTGTGTCGACAAACGACAAATTTCAAAAATTAGCACACACAAAAGTCACGTACACTTAAGTAGTTTGTATTTCCTCCACCCATTTTTTTTTCTCTTCCGCCATGTACGTCGCTTGAAAAGGAATTAACCGTTCAAATAGGCACATAACTCAAAAACATATTAATGATGCCAATAAAGGAAATACTTTGAAATAATGTTAGTCATATAATTTCAATTGAAAAAAAAAAAAAAAACAACAAAAACAAAAACTAAACACCGTCCGACATGATTACAAACGACAATCGTCAACTCACAAACACACACAACTCATTAATCGGTTATGAATATGACGCAACAATAGAAATCCAGAAATCCAAAATAAAAAAAAGAAAAAAAAATATTTTCTGTGGAATATAGGCAGAAACAAGCGTGTCTTGAATTGTAATTAATAAAATGTACATAATTAAGCTGAAAGAAATAAATTGGCACATGCACAGAAATGAAAAAAAAAAAAAAAAACAAAAACAAAATGCTTGTGTTCGAGAATGTTACTACTTCCCGGGGGCACACAGTTTTGTGAATAGAGTTCTCCCCCTCGAATCGAAAATGGGAATGGGGGACAAAAATTCATTTCGAATATGGTTGGGGCTTGTGCTCTCTAATGTACATATGTAGACGGTTACCCATACAAAATTTTCAATGATCATTCGCATAATCACTGGTGGTGGACTTGACAACTCGACAACACAAGTAGAGGAAATGCCAGATGGTGGCCGATTTTTTTTTTGGAATTTTTTTTTTTGTGATATTCTTTGGACAGACCAATTGGGATTTACGGGGAAAACGTGATTGTTGGACAGAGGTGAAGGAAAATTGGTGAATTTTTGAAGAGAAAGGCTTTCGATCAGAGGATGGCATGTCTGGGGTTTGAATTTCGACCAGAATCTGGCTCAGAAGCTGGTCTATGGTTCGAATTTCTACCCGACATGGGTCAGTAGATCAGAGACTTCATCCTCTAATTCGAATTTCGACCAAAAACTGAGAAAATTTCGCTCTGCATTAGTTTCGACCAAAGTCTGTGACTTATTCGTCCACTGAATAGAAAAAAAAATTTCAAAAATCGAGTAAAATTTTGATGGCTTATCTTTTTTTTTTGTAAATTTTGGATTTTTTTCTAGTAAATTTTTAAATTTTTTTAGTAAATTTTTGAATTTTTTTTTAGTCAATTTTTGAATTTTTTTTAGTAAATTTTTGAATTTTTCTTAGTCGATTTTTGAATTTTTTTTAGTCAATTTTTGAATTTTACTTAGTCGATTTTTAAATTTTTTTTTTACTAGATTTTTGAAATATTTTTAGTCGATTTTTGAATTTTTTTTAGTCGATTTTTTGATTTTTTTTTTTAGTAAATTTTTGAATTTTTTTTAGTCGATTTTTCAATTTTTTTAGTCGATTTTTCAATTATTTTTTTTAGTCGATCTTTCAATTTTTTTTAGTAAATTTTTGAAAAATTTCTTTTCCTCCTTTTTTTTCTAGCGAACACGACCTCATCAGAACCTGAGCCTCCAACACCCCCAATCACACCGCACGCCTGCAGCTCGTCCCGCTCTCAAATCCCCAACGGCAGCAGCGACAGTCACCGAACAGCAACACCCCCAGCCTATCGATCACCCCGGAGAGACTCACCCATCAAAACCGAAACCCTCCACGCAGCCACACCACCACCAGCACCTGCAACAACCTCCGAACACGACAGAACCTACTTCCACCCACAATCGTCATCTCCCCTCCGGCAATGGGGTGGTGATACAAAATTTCTAAATACCCACGCCCCCTCAATGGAGGACGACACCTACCCCACCAAACCGCCGAAGCTCGAAGTGGAACAATTCAACAACTACCACGACGACAGCTCCGACTACGGCGATCCACCGCCGGAACGAACGGCCAGCACCTCCCAGTGGTGTGGGGAGGACTTCGCGGAGACCCGAAGGATCAAGAGCGAGTGTGATGAAACCACCGACACGACGGTTGATAACAATCCCTACGATGACGAGGACTATCCACCGTCGCCGAATGATTTCCCAGACTCGGGAAACGACGAGATGGACGATGATGACAGCTACAGCGTGAGTTTGTTCTGTGAGGATGATCAGTCAGCTGCTGAGGATCAAGTGAGGGTGTCCAGTGGACAGGAAGAGGAACGGACTGGAGTGGATGGGGAAGAATATCGAGGGAAGGAGGAGGGAAGTGGTGGTGGGTATGCAAATACATCGTCGAAAATTTCCGTCAAGAATTTGGGAGGATTCTTCGATCAGGGACATCTGGTGAGTTGGTCAGTTTTTTTTTTTGTTTTTTTAGATTAAATGAAAAAAAAAAAGAAAAAATGGAAAAAATGAAATTCAATTCAAATTGAAGAATCAAAATTTGACCAAAGAGACTTTTTTGATTGAAAAAAAAAATCGAAGGAGAAGATCAGTGATCGTGACGAGATCGCGACTTAATTTTGAAAAAAAGATCAAATTGAAAAATCGAGTTTTTCCCAAAGAAAAAATCGATTCAAAATGAAAAAACAAATTTTTCCCAAAAAGACATTTTCAATTGAAAAAAATCGACGCAGAAGAGCGGTGATCGTGACATGATCTCGACTTAGTTTTTGGAAAAAAAAAAATTAAATTGAAAAATCGAATTTTTCTCGAAGAGACTTCTTCGATTGAAAAAAAATCAAAACAGAAGATCAGTGATCGTGACATGATCGCGATTTGGTTTTTGAAAAAAAAAAATCAAATTGAAAAATCGAGTTTCTCCCAAAAAGACTTTTTCGATTGAAAAAAATCGACGCAGAAGAGCAGTGATCGTGACATGATCGCGATTTGGGTTCAAAAAAAACAAAAAAACGAATTTTTCCCGAAGAAAAAATCGATTCAAAATGAAAAAACAAATTTTTTGCCAAAAAGACATTTTCAATTGAAAAAAATCGAAGCAGAAGAGCGGTGATCGTGACATGATCTCGACTTAGTTTTTGGAAAAAAAAATTTAATTGAAAAATCGAATTTTTCCCGAAGAGACTTTTTCGATTGAAAAAAAATCAAATCAGAGAACAGTGAGACCTTCAATTTCGCGGACATCAATGGGGATGATCAGTCACGATCACTCAAGATCACCGAAGATCACTAACAAAACTTCCCCCTCTCCTTTCAGAACACCCTCGACTCAAAACTACCCGGCGACCTGAACGACAAAGGTACACAAAACTGTAAGTATTTTTTTTTTTTGTATCCACCGAGAAAAAAGAAAAAAAGTTTGACCCCAACCCAACCAGGATCACCACTTTACAATGAACCACAATTACAATTACATAATTTGATTCGCTATCTCTCTCTCGTCTCATCGTCGTAGTTGTCGTCGTTGTGTTATGTCACCAAATAAAAACCAATTCACATAAAGAACGAAAACACTTTTTTTTTTTTTTTTTTTCAAAATATCATCGTCTCCCGAGTGTGTGCACACAACAAGCCCTCTCTACGACGACGAGAACGAACCCCTATTTTGGCATGGCTTGTGAATGGGGATTCACCATTCACTCGGTAGCATCCCATTCATTCGACTGGACGGACAGATAGATCTTTGAGGGGAGACATGTGTGCGTGTGTGTGATCAACTTCCACAATATGGAGAAAAAATATGAACAAAAACCTCAGAATTTATCCACCAATTTAAGCCAATAAAGGCTTAATATATAAATCGTGGGAATATTAACCCAACTTTGATTTTTTCAATTAAAACAAATTGAGTGTAAGTGCTATTTTCTTTTCTAGTATTTTTTTTTTTTGTGTCCGGGTGGACAGAGAGGGAACAAAGTACACAGTGATGGCTAAGTGAGTGAATAGTTTTTTTTTTTTTTTTCCAGAAATTCTAGCCACGGCTTTTCGGATTTTATTGTTATCATTTCTGTTTTATTTTTTTTGAGCACGAGGAAGTTGTGAATTTAAATGAAATTGAAAGCAGGCTTCATTGATTGAATGAAACTTGATCTTAACACGCGCTTCGCGGAGGGGGTGTGGATTGGAGGGATACTTTTTGTGATTAGTGTGTATTCGATTTCATCTCTGGTTGGGTTGGAAGGCAGTCAAAAAATTTGAATTAAAATTTTATTTGATTTTTGAATGAAAAAAAAAAACAGCAGACTTTGCTCGGAGCATGCGGAAATTCGCATCACACCTCGAGTGTCAGACGGAGATGTGCCGGCTGGAGAGTCTGCGGGAGCACTATCATTGCTACGACTTTCCGTGCTTCGGGAAGGTCCTCTCGAAGAAGGAGGAGGTGATTCGGCACGTCAAGTGGCACCGGAAGCGGATGGAGAGCCTCAATCACGGGTTCATGCGGTTCTCGTCGTCGGACGACTGCAGCACGACGTTTGGTGTCAACTGCCAGCACAATCGCAAGCAGACGCACTACCACTGCTTTCAGCCGAACTGCGATCGCGTGTACATCAGCACGAGTGACGTGCAAATGCACTCGAATTTCCATCGAAAGGACTCGGCCATTCACAAGGAAGGGTAAGAGCCTTAAACCTCCCCCGGTGGGTTAGATTTGAAATTTTTCCCCGCAGATTTCAGCGGTTTCGAGCGAATGAAAAGTGCAGCGCCGACTACTGCATGTTCGCGGACCAGAAGACGACGCATTTCCACTGCCGGCGGGACAACTGCCGGTACACGTTCAAGAACAAGGCGGACATGGGTAAGTCGAAGTCCCGAAAAGTGACGCAAAACAACAATCAGAACGACCCTTATTTAGAGAAACACAAGACCTATCACATCAAGGACCTCAAACTCGCTCGGGACGGCTTTAAGAAGTTCCTCAAGAACGAGGCGTGTCCCTACAAGCAGTGCCGCTTCTCGAAGGTCTGCAACCACATCCACTGCGCAAGGGAGAACTGCTTCTACGTCCTCCACTCGAGCGGACAACTCCTGAGCCACAAGCGGAAGCACGAGAGGATGGACAACGAGCAGACCTACTGCCGGTACAAGATGCTCGCCGTGAAGGCGGCTCTCCTCGGCAAGGCAGCCGCCGCCGCGTCACCCTTCAGCCTGACCAACTCCCTGCTGCAGCTGAAGAAGCTCGAGATCGATTCGCCGCAGAAGGACGACTCACCGTCGCCATCACCGTCAGCCCTGTCCATGGAATTCTTCCAGCAGATGAAGAAGAGGCACGAGGAAATTCTCAAGCAAAACCACCACGACCAACCAGCGGCGGACAGTCCCGAGATCTCGTTGCTACCTGTGATACAACACACCCCCAGCCCGCAGACGGACCACAGCCAGCTAACGCCGTCTGTCATCCAGCAGTTCTTTACCGCGGAGTGTCCCGCCTCGAGGACCGACGTGGACGAGCCGATGAACCTCAAGAGCCACGCGTCGACGGCTGACGAGTCATCGAAAAAGTGCTCGTGGTCGGAGCCACACCTCCACTGCATCCTGAAGGACTGCAAGGCCGTGGTGCCGGACAAGATCCTCGACATATCCTCCCACATTCGTCTGCACGGCTACAGCCGAGACGGGGGCACCCCCACCGCAGCCTCCGAGCCGTTCCTGAGCCCCGGGGCCGGCACGTCGAACAACCCCATGCAAATCACCACGATCGACGGCTTCTTCAACCGAAAGAGAGGACGACCACCGAAGAATCGATTCGTTGAAGTCTACAAAAACGTGAGTACGAACCCTAGAATCCCTCACAGCACCCTGTAAGACTCCCTCTTCCCGCAGGCCCAGCAATCACCGCAGGCAATCTTCACAAGCTTCAAGCTCGAGAAGCAGCCAACAACCAAGGACTGCAGTCCGCCGTGTGACTCCACGTTAAGCCCGTCCTACATCCAACCACCGCCCTACATCGAGACACCGAAGCAAAAGGCACATTCCACAGAGGAGCCACGAGCTTCCCCAGCAGCACCTCCAGTACAAACGCCCGTTGCGGCCGCATCGCAATTCACGATCCACAAGGCGAACGAGCACTGCGGCGCCACTCTCGGCGGACGATGCTCGCTCGCCATGCAGCACCACTATCACTGCACCTGCTCGCCTGAGTGTACCTTCATCACCGTCGAGAGGGATCTGCTGAGCGTGCACTTGGAACGCCAGCACACGGTCCCATCGCTGGCCGACACAATCAGCTCGAAGTTCAAGCGATTCGATCGGACCATTGGACTGGATTGTGGGATTACCGAGTGTCGACTGAGAAAGGTAAGACGGGTGGATGAGGGAACGAAAATCGAAGAAAGAGAAGGTCTCTTAGGGAAGGGGGGGAAGGAAAGCTTTTGTCGGGTTCGTGGACGTGCTACGTGAAGCGCTTTTGTTGTGTAGCCAAGTCACATGACTGGTTGTGACGACTGCTGCGGTCGTTGCCGCCTGGTGGGAAAATTTAGAACACAAATGGGCTTTTTCTTGTGGACATATGTCGCAATTTTTAAAATCGATTTTTTTTTTTTGAAACGAAAGAATTTTTGGTGTGAGACACACCACTCTTTGAGAGAAATAAAAAGATTCGAGACCTAGACTGTGATGATGGAGTCTCCAGCAGGATTCTTAGAGATTTCTCCAGCTTCCAATGGGTTCCTCGACTCGAACCATACATTTTCTGAATCTGACTAAGTCGTCACATCACATGGATTTAAGTTTTTCCACCTCCACCCACTCTCGACGCCTCCAGACGGATTTTTAGGGATTTTTGAGAATTTTTTTAACTTAAAGAGAATTTTTAAACTCAGTCTACACGCTTTTCTATAACTGTCCCAAACCCGAACCAACGATTTTCTGAGTGAAAACATATCCCCACACCACATGACATCCAGCTTTCAGAGATTCATCCCACCACGTCGCCTCCAGAACGTTTTTATGGATTCCTCCAGCTTCCCGTGGGTTCCCCGATACGAACCGTACATTTTCTGAAAGCTGCCAAGTCCCCAAACAACATCATGTCCACTTTTTTAAGATCCACCCAAAGATGGCTGGACAACATGGTTTTTTCGAGATTTCTCCAGCTTCCAGTTGGTTCCCAAACTCAACTCAAACATTTTCCGAGTCCCCACACTCGCCCCTAACAGATTTTCACAAAACCAAAATCGAAAAATCAATTTTTTGGAAAAAAATTTTTTTCGCATTTTTCAGCCCAAAAAATGCAGTAAAATGAAATTGACCGGAGGTCGACTTTTCTTGGGAAAAAATGACAAAAATTGAAAATCGGTTTTTTGGGAAAAAGCGATAGAAATTTTGATGCAAATTGATGGGGTTTGATGTGTCTTTGAGAGAAATGAAAAATTCGAGACCTGGACGGTGATTGTGACGCCTCCAGAAGGATTTTTCAAGATTTTTCCAGCTTTCCGGGTTCAGCTCATAACCAAAGGGGGCATCATGGGACAATAAGTACACCGAATCGTGCTATATTTGAGAAATGTTATACCTTTTTGAAAATGGCATGATTGTGCCTTTCCAACAAAAAAAGAATCTCGTTGCTACCTTTCACACAAGTTTTTTAATAATTTTTCAAAATTGAAACATTTATGAAAAAACTGCTTTTGCCGCACTACTACAGAATCTTCAAAATCAGTTTTCATGGTTTTCTACTACTGCCCCAAACTCGATCCAAGCATTTTCTAATTCAGGACACATCCCCTCATCACGTGAAATTCAGTTTTCAGAGATTCGACCAATCACGTCGCCTCCAGGCGGATTTTTTTGATTCCTTCAGCTTTCTGTGGGTTCCATGACTTGAACCCTACATTTTCTGAAAGCTGCCAGGTCTCCGAATCGCATGATATCTACTTTTTCAAAATCCATCCAAAGATGGCTGGAAACCTCGTTTTTTCGAGATTTCTCCAGCTTCCAGTGGGTTCCTAAAATCGATTCAGACATTTTTCGAACCCTCAAACACTCCCCTAACATCTCCAATCCAAAAAAATTTCACTTTTCGAAAAAAAAATTTTCGCATTTTTCAGCCCAAAAAATGCAGTAAAATGAAATTGACCGGAGGTCGACTTTTCTTGGGAAAAAATGACAAAAATTGAAAATCGGTTTTTTGGGAAAAAGCGATAGAAATTTTGATGCAAATTGATGGGGTTTGATGTGTCTTTGAGAGAAATGAAAAATTCGAGACCTGGACGGTGATTGTGACGCCTCCAGAAGGATTTTTCAAGATTTTTCCAGCTTTCCGGGTTCAGCTCATAACCAAAGGGGGCATCATGGGACAATAAGTACACCGAATCGTGCTATATTTGAGAAATGTTATACCTTTTTGAAAATGGCATGATTGTGCCTTTCCAACAAAAAAAGAATCTCGTTGCTACCTTTCACACAAGTTTTTTAATAATTTTTCAAAATTGAAACATTTATGAAAAAACTGCTTTTGCCGCACTACTACAGAATCTTCAAAATCAGTTTTCATGGTTTTCTACTACTGCCCCAAACTCGATCCAAGCATTTTCTAATTCAGGACACATCCCCTCATCACGTGAAATTCAGTTTTCAGAGATTCGACCAATCACGTCGCCTCCAGGCGGATTTTTTTGATTCCTTCAGCTTTCTGTGGGTTCCCCGACTTGAACCCTACATTTTCTGAAAGCTGCCAGGTCTCCGAATCGCATGATATCTACTTTTTCAAAATCCATCCAAAGATGGCTGGAAACCTCGTTTTTTCGAGATTTCTCCAGCTTCCAGTGGGTTCCTAAAATCGATTCAGACATTTTTCGAACCCTCAAACACTCCCCTAACATCTCCAATCCAAAAAAATTTCACTTTTCGAAAAAAAAATTTTCGCATTTTTCAGCTCAAAAAATGCAGTAAAATGAAATTGACCCGAGGTCGACTTTTCTTGGGAGAAAATGACAAAAATTGAAAATCGGTTTTTTGGGAAAAAGGGATGGAAATTTTGATACAAATTGATGTGTTTTGAAGTGTTTTGAAGAAAAAATAAGAATTCGAGGCTTGAACTTATGAAAAATCGTCGTTAGGAAAAAATCATTCAAAATTGTTCAGCGAAAATCCTTCTTCTTCTTCACAGACACGACCACATCTCCACTGTCGTCAATGCTACCGGCAGATATCACCCTTCGACCTAGAGACGCACGTCTGCGGAAGCCCCGAACAACGATCGACAAGTCCCTCACCGACGAAGACAAAAACCACGCCATTCTACGGCGTCGACTACCGACGACCGCAACCGCAGGCCGAGCTGACGGGCGAAAACTTCACGATCCACTCAATGAAGGACTTCAACCGCCTTCCCTCGGTCACGTTCTCCACCCTGAATGAGCTGCGACGGAAGGTCTCCGAAATCGAGCCAGAAACGACCGCCACGCCGAAGAAGAGCCATGAAGACGAGAAGGTTTTGGGTGAGTATAAGCCGGGGAGCTAAAAAACCTCAAACTAATCGACCTTCGACCCCTCCAGTCGTGCGAGCAGCTGGAACATACTTCCCTGAGAACACCAACGAGCTCTGCGGATCATCCTCGCTGCAGGTGCACCAAAAATCATCCCCCTCCGACTGCCTGCAGACCACACCGACCACAGCGTCCTACTGCTCCACGCCCTACTGCAAGATGAAGCGAAAACCCCACGAGCACTGCGAGTTCTGCGACCAATCCTTCGTCGACTCGGCCAAGAGCAAGGCCCATCGGCTCAGACACATCGCCGCGACAGCAAAACCACCCTATCTCGGCCATTTCCTCCCCCTACATTCCACAGAAGAGACCTCTCCAACCGCGCCGCAACCGCCGCCGCCGTCCGCTGCCTACGACGACCAGCCCCAGGACCTCAGCGTCTCGCCGAACCAGAGCGAGAAGGCGGCAAAACCGAACACCTACGCAGCGGCACCGACGGCGTCTCCGCTCCCGCCGACGACGCCGTCGACTCTCTTCGCGCCCGACCTCATGTGCAGCATCTCGATGCAGAACTTCCAGCTCGCGCAGCTCGCGAGCCTCTACCAGCACAACCCCTACTACTACCAGCACTTCTACCCATTCCTGCGAAACGCAAGCGCCCTAGCTCGGCCCCCGCAGCACTGTCCGGCGCCGTCGTTCCCAGTACGCCCGCCGTGCGGCGAAGAAAAGCCCTCGTATCTCCCCACGCCGGCCGAGTGTCCCAAGCCTCCGCTGCCGAACCTCATCCCACCGGCGGTCGGCCAGTTCCCATTCCTCAGTCCACTCCTCATGCCCCAGGAGACGCTCTCGCCAAAGCAACCGCTGCCCGGGCCATCCACCGGACACCCATCCGTCCCACACGACTCCCCACGGGCTCCAGCGTTAAAAAGAAAGCTAGCAAACGGCACCGAAGACCTAACCGCCCTCATCGACGCGCTCTCCCCCTCGACAAAGAAGCAAATGCAATTCGCTGCTGGTCTCGCGGCAGCCGCCGCCGCAGCCTCCTCCACCTCCACGACAACCGCACACGCCACCACCGTACTTAGAGGACCGCGCTCGGGCTGCCCGCGTGACAACTCCCAACCCGGCCAACACTTTAAAATCAAAGACGAACAAATCCCCACGGGCTACCTCAAGTATCGCTTCAACGAGGACTGCTACTTCCCCAAATGTGGCTACCGCAACCATCAGTCGCACTTCCACTGCGATCGCAACGATTGCCACTACAGCTTCTGTGATAAGACGCGCTTCGTCCAACATACGGCGCGTCATGAGCGGCTGGACAAGCTCATGGGCAACGATTTCCGGCAGTACCGGGCGAACATGAATTGTGGATACCAAAGTTGTCCCTACTTTAAGAATTTGGGTAAGTAAATCGAAGACTATAGAACTGAAGATGAGGACGAGACTCAGTAAAGCTCTAAAGGCGAGGCCTAGAACCACTGGAGCTCAAAAACCAAGGCCTAGAACGACTGAAATTCTAAGCCCAAGACCTAAATCGACTGTATTCGAAGCTTAGACCGACTGAAACTCCAAAACCAAGGCCTTGATCTAGTGAAGCCCTCTAAAAACCAACTCTTGGACCGACTGAAGCTCAAAAATCAAGGCCTAGACTGACTGAAGCTCAAAAATCAAGGCCTAGACCGACTGAAGCTTAAAACCCAACTCCTAGACCGACTGAAGTTCAAAAACCAAAGCCTAGGCCAACTGAAATTCTAAGCCCAAGACCTAGATTGACTGCCATCGAAGCCTAGACCGACTGAAACTTCAAAACCAAGACCTTGATCGACTGAAACCCTCTAAAAACCAAAGCCTAGACCGACTGAAGCTCGAAAACCAAGGCCTAGACTGACTAAAGCTCAAAAACCAATGCCTAGACTGCCCGAGCCTCAAAAACGGAGGTCTAGACCGCCTAAAACTCAAAAACCAAAGCCTAGACCGACTGAAACTTCAAAACCAAGGCCTTCATCGACTGAAAACCTCTAAAAACCAAAGCCTAGACCGATTGAAACTCAAACACCAAAGCATAGACCGATTGAAACTCAAAAACCAAGGCCTAGACCGACTGAAATCTTCTAAAAACCAAAGCCTAGACCGACTGAGACTCAAAAACCAAAGCCTAGACCGATTGAAACTCAAAAACCAAGCGCTAGACCGACTAAAACCCTCTAAAATCCAAAGCCCAGACAAACTGATGACTCTCTTCTTCTTCTCTTCTCTTTCTCCAGGATCCGCAAACAAATCCTCGCACTTCCACTGCCTCAAGTGCGACTTCATCTGCTCGGACACGAATAAAGTCGTCGCCCATCGACGTCAACACAGCAAAATGGAGTACATCCGAATGGCGGGCTTCCGAAAGGTAACCAACAGCGAAAAATGCAACTCAACATTCGAAGCCACCGTGCCGACGAGTGGAAATGAGCCGCCCGGCACCATGGAGTGTAGCTACAGCCAGAAACAGACACACTACCACTGCCTGGTGTGCGATGTGAGCGTCTTATCGCGGGCACAGCTCGCCTCACATAAGCACAAGACCTAAGAGAGGTCTGGGAGTGGGACAATTTTGTGAAGTAGATTAAATTATTGAATTAGTTGTTAAGAAAGATAAAAGATAAACAAGAAAATGTGTATCTAGATGTGTTTTTTTTTTTTTTTTCGAGTTTTGAGTCATTTCAACGTATGAAATTTTAGCAGAGTCAACACTGGCTAAGGAGGGGAGATTGAAAAAAAAAAAAAAAAGAGAAAAGAAAATCCACCCCACTGTCGACGCAACGCATTCCAAACCAAACCGACAACGAAAAGAATTCGTCGCTTTATATCCGACGAGCCTCACCTCAAATCCAGTTTAGCTTATTTTACATGTGCATTTAGAGAGGAGAGAGACACAAAAAGACGAAGAAGAAACATTCAGCACACACCTATAAACAACATCAAACACACCTGTATAATCCAAGTAGAAAAGAAAAGTATGTTTACACAGGTATTTTTCGATATTTACCTGCTAACTCTTAGATGCCTAAGTCGTCTACCCCGCGCTGTGCACACACAACAGATACACAGATACACCTGTTTATTTTTTTATTCAATTTTTTTTTTTTCTTTTTCTTTTTCTTTCTACCTATTTCTATTTCATTCTCGCGTGTGTATCAACCGACATCAGGTAACAATCCCAATTTGATTGACAGTCAGACAGAAAAGTCTACCGACACCCTAAACAGTGAAGAAGTCTAAGAATCACCTTGAAATTCAATCTCAACCAGTTCACAGGAAAAAAAGAAAATCAATGAAGGAAAAGATGTGTCAATTTTCTATCGACACCGTTCAAGTGTCTGAAAACTCTGATGACCAAGTGTACATCCAACACAACACAATTTTTAGCCGCTTTTTCATCCCAACCCAGGCCTAGCCTAATATGCAAGCATACAAAACTTCTCTTCTACTGTGTGCTCGTTCTAGTCGCTACGGCTTTCTCTGTCTTTCTATCTAGCTCCCGGGAGTCCGGAGTTCGAAGCCGCTGAGCTGAGTTCGAGAGTCGAGCTGAGCAGCGGCGAGGCACAACAGACTACAAACAGACGTGAATATAAAAAAAAAAAAAACCTTCTTCTTTTTTCTACACGATTTTTTTTTTTGAATCATTTTTTTTTTTTTTTCCAGTCTGAGCGTTTGAGTTTTGTTGTATGAGATATTTTTCTCTCTAATTTTTGTTGTATTGTGTAGTCGTGCAGTCGTCGTGGTCGACGTTCCTTTTGTCAATTTTCTACGTTCAATTTACGTTTATTTTTCATTTTTTTTTTTTTCGTTCGTTTTTTCATTTCTTTATATTCCAATTCAAAAAAAAATTTTATGAGAAAAAAAATAAAATAAAAATTTTTTTTTCCCTCAATTCAGTTACAATTTTCGAAAACGAGTTCACAGTGTTTGTCCGTCGTCATCAGGTGTGTGAATAAAAGAAGAAGAAGAAAAAAAAAAAAGAATCCATCCCCCCGAAAAAAAAAAGATGTAAAAAATTTCAAAAGAATCTCTTGTGTGTGTTGTGAATTGAAAAAATCGAAATTCCTTACAAAAATGAGTGTTTTCGCTTAAAAAAAAAAAAAAAAAGTTTTCTTGGATTAGGCCTCAGAAAAATAAAAACTGGATGGGAAAAAAAAAAATATATATTCTATTTCGTACGCATATCTGAAGGAGAACAACCACAACAACAACAACAGCAACAACTATAACAAAAATACCGTAGCACCATCGTCGTCGTGGTTGCCGTCGTCGAAAAGAAAGTATGCTAACAAAAAAAAAAAAAAAAAAAAATTCAAGTCTAAAAGAATGTCGAAGTGTGTTAAAGCTCTGCTCGAATGTGGAATAGGAATTTGTAAATTTGTTTTTTTTTTTCCTTCTTTTTGGAAATCTCATACAGGGTTTTGATTTTCACGAGTACCACCCTATTTTGAAAATGTTAATTAAAACCTCTAGACAAGTGCGTGTAAGTAAAGTGTCTGAAGTGACTACGACTACCTGGGTATTGGGTGATTAGGTGGCATTTTAAATGGCGTAGAATAGAAATTCAGAGATACATCGCCATAGTTTATGCAAATTGCCGAGTGTAATGTAAACAAATGAGGGAATTTCAAAGGAATTCCAAAGTTGTGAGTGTTTCGGAGTGGGGGAACAAAAAAAAAAACCAAACACACACAATTTTTGTTTTTTTTTTTTTTTTTTGCTGGTGGTGGTGGTTTGGTTTGGTGCGTAGATCGTCCTCAAGCTTGTTTTTTTTTTTTTTTTCTCTCGTAGCTTTTTACAGAGCGTCGACTTGAGCGAATTCGAGCCTTCTTCGATTATGGAGCCAGTCGAGCCTTATTGAAAGATGACTAGCCGTGTCAACGATTGGCGGAAGTGGCTTTTTTTGGAATTCGACGCGCGTAAGCGCGTGACAAGGGGAGTGGTTGATTGCGGCTGCTTAAATCGGACAGTGGCACAAGAAATTTGACTCTCAAAATCGATTTTTGAATTTTTCCTACTTGAACTCATTCGAAGACCTCGAAAAATTCATAGGCTCGGTCTTAAAGTCTTGAGGGAGGAATTTTTTTTACCAAATTTGACGCCGATATCGGAAAAATCGAAAAAATTCATAATGGAAAAAAAGTTCCAAAAAACAACATTTCTGGAAATTCTTCTGGAATTCCTCAAAAAATTCGAAAAAATCAACATTTCTGTAAATTCTTCAGAATTCCTCAAAAAATTCGAAAAAATCAACATTTCTGGAAATTCTTCAGAATTCCTCAAAAAATTCGAAAAAATCAACATTTCTGGAAATTTTTCAGTATTCCTCAAAAAATTCGAAAAAAATCAACATTTCTGGAAATTCTTCAGAATTCCTCAAAAAATTCGAAAAAATCAACATTTCTGGAAACTCTTCAAAATCCGTCTAAAAATTCGAAAAAATCAACATTTCTGTAAATTCTTCAGAATTCCTCAAAAAATTCGAAAAAATCAACATTTCTGGAAATTCTTCAGAATTCCTCAAAAAATTCGAAAAAATCAACATTTCTGGAAATTCTTCAGAATTCCTCAAAAAATTCGAAAAAATCAACATTTCTGGAAATTTGTCAGAATTCCTCAAAAAATTCGAAAAAATCAACATTTCTGGAAATTCTTCAGAATTCCTCAAAAACTTCGAAAAAATCAACATTTCTGGAAATTCTTCAAAATCTGTCGAAAAATTCGAAAAAATCAACATTTCTGGAAATTCTTCAGATTTCCCCAAAAAATTAGACCCTCAGACAAAAAGGCAGTCGGAAAACGTAAGATCGTGATCGTTTAACACAAGGGGTCCACAAGGACCTAAGTGAGGCGGTATATCCGCCGGCCCACCAACCTAACCTAAGATCGTGATAATTTCTGAATTTTTTTAATTTTTTTTTCATTTCTACGTCCCACTGCTAAATTTCTTTCGAGCCTCTGTCCCTGGTGGCTCACATCTGACACGACACCTAAAGAATTCCCATTCGAAGCCAAAGACTCTGACCAACACGCGAAAGAACCCCTCTGCCGTTGGTGAAGAGAAAAAGAAGAATTCGCGGTCGATCAGAGGAATTCCACGCAGTCACGATCCACGGTCGCTGTTTGTGGTGGCGACCAAGAAATTTCGAATCGAATTTTTGTGGTTTTCAGACCTCGAAACAGAAAATATTCTTCAAGTCGACAAACTAGCAAACATCTCCTAGCACAGCATGCATATAACTTTGACTTGAGACAATCTTTTCAATTTTCTTTAGACGCAATCATCATGTGAATCTCCCCCAACTCATCGATTTTCAAAATCAAGTTTAAGGCTAAACAAATCTTCTGCCGATCTCCCCACGAGCGTTGGATAACAAAATCGAATACTTAAGCCCTGTCACGTACTTTTTACGTCAAAACAGCGGAAAATCTCCCCTATTTACATGCAAATCTACGTCGTTTAGGATGCACTTAAAAAAAAGAAAAAAATCTCTAGCCCAGTGTCTCAAGGTCAGGTTCAACAAAAATCCCACACTCTCGAAAAAAATTCATCTGTACAGATTTTTTTACTGCTCGCGCCTCATTTTAACGGTCTACAGTGTTACGTGCAACACTTGCCAATCAAACGAACGGACATTCAAGATTATAAGACGCCAATTTGATACCGATTCAAGACCGACTTTAAGAACTGGATCTTGGAATCAAATTCCAATTCGAATTCGAATCACTAGAATCACCGCTTAGTCGAGATTCACTTAATCTCGCCTCAAGTCAAGTTAGTGAGTGATTTTTTGTTTTTCTTTCTGTGGGTGTGTGGTGTTTTTTTAAGGAATGTGCCCGGGGTACGTGCTTCATGGTGAAGAAGCTTAAAGTAGCCTTGACTGGCGTGCCTTTAATTCACGTATACAACACACGTGCGCTGCCGATGATGTGAGGTGTGTGTGAGAGAGATGTGACAATGTGAATTTTTTTTTTTTTCTGATTGAATCGAAAGAATTTTTTTTACGTGTGTGAGTTGAGTTGGCTATAATTTCATGCAAAGTGAAAATATTCCAAAAAAAAAAGAATCTTTTCGATGGTTGTTTTCTCTCATACGCACAATTTGTGGTTTTTCAAGAAGACAAGACGAGAAGACGCGACCTCAAGCAGATGTGTGTGGAAATGCAATTTCCGGTTTTTTTTTTTTGTGAATTTTTTGAGAAATTTCTTCACCGGAAATTGGCCGCGATTGTCACGTAGTTCGCATAAAGTACTTTATCGAGAGGTAATCACGAAAAAATTATGACAATGAATCCAGTTGGAGGCTTAGACTGACGTACGGACTGTGGCCCAAATAAGGACGTGTACTCGTCGAAAGTGGTTAGATTTTTATGTCTGATGGACAATCACGACTTTTCTTATCTGAGTCAGGTGGAAAGAAGGGGCTTCTACTCGGAATTTCGAATTTGAACTAAATTTTTGTTATTTCTAAGTTACTTCTATGACAAAAAAAATGAAAAAAATCGAGCCAGGGCTCAGAAGTCGTAGAAAAACATGGTATTAGAAAAAAATCACCTAGAAAAAGTCAAAAAAATTGACAAAAAATGCGAGCTTTAACCCTGGCTTGCATTTTTTTATATTTTTTTTGACTTTCTCTAGACGATTGTTTGCGAAAAAATGCGAGCTTTAACCCTGGCTCGCATTTTTAAAAATTTTTTTGACTCTTTCTAGACGATTTTTTTTTAGAAAAAGTCAAAAAAATAGAAAAAAAATTCGAGCTTTAACCCTGGCTCGCATTTTTTTAAATTTTGTTCTTTCTAGACAATTTTTTTTCTAATATCATGATTTTCTACGACTTGTGAACCCTGGTTCTGGTTTTTTCAATTTTTTTTTTTTGACTTTTTCTAGACGATTTTTTTCCTAATACGACTGTTGAACCCTGGCTCACATTTTTTTTGACTTTTTCTAGACGATTTTTTTTCTAATACGACTGTTGAACCCTGGCTCACATTTTTTTTGACTTTTTCTAGACGATTTTTTTCCTAATACGACTGTTGAACCCTGGCTCACATTTTTTTTGACTTTTTCTAGACGATTTTTTTCTGATACATTTTTTTTCTAATACGATTCTTCCTACACTTCCCAACTGCTCAGATTTTTCAGCCTTCTTTCCTCATCAAAACCAATTTCTACCCTTTTGAAAAAAAAAACCTTCCTACACTTCCCAACTGCTCAGATTTTTCAGCATTTTTTCCTCACCAAAACCAACCTCCACCCTAAAAAAAACCTATCAGACTCAAATTTGAAATAAACTTCTCCTACCTTTTGGAACTAAACTAAATCTTTCCCTCAATTTTCGAATCCTGTGTCTAAATTTCGAGCCGAAATTCTCCGATTATTTCTTCAATTTTTTCAACCCTAACTCAAACTTCCTTCCCCCACAATTCCACTCGACTATATTTCTCTCATTTAAATTGCAAAAAATCAATAAAATCTCCCCTTTGTCAACTGACTTCTGAACAAAATACCACGCCACTAAAAACTCATCTTTTCTTTCAAAACAAAAACCAACCATAAATTTTACTTAAAAAGATCATAAAATTCACTTCACCTAAACATTAATTTTTCTCCTCAGTTCCTTTTTTCTTCTTAGGGAGTTATGCATATTTATTTGGGTCACTGAATAAGCAGTCTCGAAAAACAGACTCAGAAAGAGAAGAGAGATTTTCTCCTGACAAGCAATAACGCATCATAACGACCGGCGAGACCGTCGACAGACTGTCATGGCAATCATTAAAAAAAAAAAAATGGAAGTTTAAGTGAATACCTTTTGCCGGTAGTTGAATGAAAACAAAAAAAGAAAAAAGAAAATAACTTCCCTCGTTATCTCAAAGTGCATTTGCATCCACACAATGAAGCGCAAGCGAGTGTGCATGCGTTTTAATTTACAGAAGCGAAGTGGTTTTTTCGTTTCTTTCAAATCCTAAGCACGTTTTCATTTTTATGTCTTTATTTTTCTCTTCTGTATGACGGTGGTAAAAAAAAAAACAGAAAAAAAAAAAGAGAACTCTGTCCATCTTTTTTAAAGACCAAAATGGACCGCAACGCGTCCATTGACGAGTCTAAATAAAATCGTATACAAAGAAGCCAAAGGAGTCCAAATAGGTATTTGCAAAAAAAGTTACTGGCCAACCACCAGCATACTAAGTATCTCTCCTCTTCCCCTCTCTTAGGAATCACATTGCGCGCGTACTTAATATTTGCATAAATGTATTATACTCTAAGATCAGTGAACTTTTTATGTGCAACAAGAAGTAAGTCAGTCGACAGAGGAGGAGAAGTTAGTGGCAAGCCAACAGCAGCAAAAGAAGACGACACACTCTTGTGGCGTTGTGTATCTCCTGCATATGCATGTGGGACACAGATACAGGTATTGATTGGTAATTTATGAAGCCGCAGTAAATAGAAGCACAACCCTCGGGTATTGGGTAATCGAGCATGAAAGCCTACACCGCCTACACACCGTCACAGAAATACGACGACAGTAATGGTTAATTTAATTAAAAAAAAAAAAAAAAAAAAACAATTCAATTTCAATTTTCTGAATCTGTGCGCGGTGAGAATTGATAAGTCCGGCATGCAGTTTTTCAAGTGAGAAAGAGGAATCGAACCTATTTGCCTAGTCGGGGTTGATTCAATCGAAAGACGAGTGTGTGTTGGGAGTTCTATTAATAAAAAAAAAAAAAAAAATATATAGTCCAACCCCCTTTGAATATCGATCGGAAGAGTTGTGTGTCCTTTTTTCCATTGTAGGTCAGTTGAGTGAAGTTTTTTTTCCCGACCAGACTTTGGAACAATTGCAAGTAAATCACGGACCAGACTTCGAATCGTGAGCTTTTGTATTATTTTTTAAGTACCCATAACTTTCGAGTCTGTGCTGTGAGTTGGAATAATTTAACCGTCCTTATGTTGAGCAATATGCAGACGGGTGTTAACGCACTTAAATTTTAAGGTTCACCTATTCTTTTTCGAAAGAGGAGAGAGTTTTTTGTAGACAAACTAGACTGGTGAACTAGAAAAATCAACCATATAAAGGGCCTCGCTGAAGAGGAGACACTTCAGTTCTGCGGTGATGCTGAACTTGAGTTGAAAGTGAGATTTTTTTGAAGTTCAGTGGTTCAGGGAAGTTTTACCAGTTTTACGAGTGCCTGAGTGAAACAGTCGACAGTTTGAAAAAAGTGAAAAATTTTAAGTAAAAAAAGGTGGGAGTTGGAAAAAAGTGAATTTTAAGGTTGAGATTCGAATTTTTTCTTTCGAGACTAAGTCGAGCGGAGGTTTGAAAGTGTGATTTTTCGAAGAAATCGAGGATTTGTGAAGAGATTGAATTTTTTCCGATACGAGGACAATCGAGGCTTGGAAAAGTGAATTGAATTTTTGAAGAAAATCAGAGCGAACAATTTTTTTTTCGGTACTAAGTCGAGATTGAATTTTTTTCGATACGAGAAAATTCAAAAGTGAATTGAATTTTTGAAGAAAATCAGAGAGAACAATTTTTTTTTCGGTACTAAGTCGAGATTGAATTTTTTTCGATACGAGAAAATTCAAAGGTGAATTGAATTTTTGAAGAAAATCAGAGAGAACAATTTTTTTTTCGGTACTAAGTCGAGTGGAGGTTCAAAAAGTGATTTGTTTTTTTTTTTTTTTTAAGAAACCCAGGAATTAAATTTTTCTCGAGACAGCCAGCAGTGGTTTGAAGAATAAGTCGAATTTTTGATAAAAAAAATCGAAGGCTTGTAAAGAAATTCAATTTTTCCCGAAGCAAAGTGTGAAAAATGACTACAAATCACCACCTGTATTCAATCACAAGAAAAAAAAAAAAATGCAACAACCTGAATTTTAGTGAAAATTATTGACATCGCCATCAGAATCGACGTTGAAATTTCAGCTCGAAAAAAATTCTAGTGTTGAGAGGTAAAAAGACTGAGAGATTTAAACGAATTTCTGAACAAAACAAATCACAAGATCCGATACAACCCAAAGGAAACTTCTGCACGAGCAAAAAAAAATGTTTGCAACCAAATCCCCAACGTGAAAAAACAGATCTCGATCGCTTACAGAAACGATGTGATCTTGGACGTTAAAACGTTGAAATTTCAGCTCGAAAAAAACTCTAGTGTTGAGAGGCAAAAAGGAAGGCAAGGCTGGCAAATTCCCAACTTAAAAAAAAAAATCTCGATCGCTTACAAAAATTTTCAGAACACACAGAAAAAACCACACACAATTTCGACCTCGAAAATTCTACTTTCACCGCATACTATTAAATAAGAAATTTTGTTGTGTGAATTATAATGCCCTCGCATACGAACACACTCGATCAATTTCTGACACCGATCGCAAAAAAAAAATGCGTTAAAAAAATAATTTCTTCAAATGAAAATTTTAAGACGAACGGACGATCCCAACTGCAACATATGTATGCGATAAAATTGCTCGAAAATCCCTTCTCGATCGTTTACACAAAATCTTCAGAGCACACAGAAAAAACCACACACAAATTCAAAATCGAAAATTCTACTCTCGTCGAATAATTGTTCTTTTTAATTGGAATACTCTCGTCGCATACGAACACACTCGATCAATTTCAGACACCGATCACAAAAAAAAAAAAAATTATTTCTTCCGACAAAAAATCTCGAGACGAATGAACGATTCCAGCCGCAGTCAAATTTACCGAAAAAATTACTCAAAACTCCTGCTTCCTAATCCCATTCTTGCGCCTCAAAAATGTCGATAATTTCCCACCCTATTTTTGAATTCACTCCCACCCGAAGTACCTGAAATTAAATCAGAAAAAAAAAAAACATGATTAAACATGAACGACTTACTTCGTTTTAACGGCGAGTAGAAAATTAAAAATTTTTTTTTTTCACTTTTCATACATTTAACACCCTAAAAACGACTTTACAATAACAAAAACTTCATTTACAACATCAAAACAATATAAAAACACAACAAGACTAAAAAAAAAGACAAAATTTGAATTTTAAAACAAAAAAAAAAATTTAAGGGAAAATTTAAATTTCTTCACTTCACTAAAATCGACAAAAAGTGTCACTTGGCATTCAAGTTGCTGGGAATAGGCAACGGTTGTTGCGATAAGAAATTGGTCAGAGAGAAATAATTGTGAGAGAATCAATGATGATGGCTGAGAGTTCTGATAAAGTACTAGATTCGTTGATTGTCAAAAAAATTGATAAATATATTTAAAATAAGAAAAAAATTTGGTTTTTGATTTTTTTTCGGGCTTTGGGATGGAAATTGTGAGGGAAAAAATAGAGCCGAGTTGTGAAAATTTGATGAGGATTATTTTTGTCATAGGTAATTCAGCAATTGAGAGGTTTTTTTTGGTGTTTTAGCAAGCTCCATGTCGACATTCGTGCAGAGAAAATGTTTCTTTCGACTTTTTTCCATTCTTTTCGTCAAAATACACTCAAATTTGATGTGAAAATGTATCCTAATCAATGCCAATCCAATCTTTTCCTCTTCCAGCTATAAAATCATATGAACCAGACGACCACGTACATGACAACAACCACACGTCTCTGAATCTCTAAAACATCCGTCGAAATATTTTTTTTTTTTTCAATTTTCTTTTTACAAGAAAGAACAAAATAAAAACTTAGTAGAAATTTAACTTTAAGAATCTCAAAAAGATCAAAAATGGCATATCATTCAAATGGAGGATACTCCGGTGACGAACGAGAATCTCGAAGCGGTGGCGATGATCGTCCCGATAACGATCTTAGTGACAAGCCAATTTATCTCCTCGAGCACTTGGCCACATTCACAGTCAACAAAGAGACGGGCATCGTTTACCCGGCCGATGGGATGAGACGCCTCCTGCAGCTGGAGAAGACCACGGGTATATGGTCACAAAAGATGCAGCTTTGTCTGGACTATCAATGGGTGCTTATTATGGACTATGAGACTGGGGTAAGAATGGAAAAAAACTCTGGGGAAAATTCCCTTCATTCAAAATTCAATTGGATTTCAGAACATCATCGAGAGATTTCCAGCCTCACTGATACAAGAGCCGACAGCGTTCACCAGCAACGATCCGATGGAGATGTACAACAACATTTTGGTGTTCATTGTCACTGGCGGCTCGGGGTCAAGGTCGGAGATGCATATTTTTCAGGTAAGCCTACTATCGATGTGCGTGGCTTCTGGCTTCTTATCGACTTCTGTCTGTTGTCTGCTTATCGCGGCTCGTTAATGAAAAACGAAAGCGTATCGTTTGGGTAAACAGCCACGAGGGAGGGGGAAGATAACGCACGCGTTTCATAACCACCCGCACAGTTGGCAGATAAAATTCCACTTGACTTGAAGTGTCACGAAAATATTTTAATTCATTTTTCCTCATTTCTCGTTTGTTTTTTTGTGGAATTTGTTTCTGCAGTCGCAAGGCGTCTCGGCGGTTCACCTTGTTGAGGATCTGAAGCAGTTGCGGAGCGGGAAGCTTGTGACGCAGCACCGGGAAACCATCACGACAGCGACGCACCAAATGAAGTCGTCTTCGTCGATCCAGCACCGAGGAGGCGCGGGCCTAATTCGCAGCGGCGGGCTGGGCGAGTCCGCGGGCGAACACTCGTACGGCATGTCGCGGGAGTTGAGCAGTGTTGGCAGCGGTGTAGGTGGCGGCGGCGGTGGCGTGGTCACTGGCGGTGGCGGTGGCCACGAGACAGACTCGGAGCTGGGCTGTGCCAACGACGAGACAAGCTCGACGTCGAGCGATAAGTACGAGCGGGACGTGACCGTGCTGAATCACTGTTTCGACGACATTGAGAAGTTCATCGCGCGGCTGCAGCACGCGGCCGCGGCGTCGCGGGAACTGGAGCGGCGCCGCCGCAATCGAAAGTCGAAGAAGAAAGACCCCGGCGAGGGCCTGCTGACGCTGAGGACGCGGCCGCCGCACGAGAAGGAGTTCATCGACATCTTCGCCAAGTTCAAGCTCTCGTTCAACTTGCTGGCGAAGCTGAAGGCCCACATCCATGACCCGAACGCCCCGGAGCTGGTGCATTTTCTGTTCACGCCGCTGGCGCTGATCGTCGAGGCGTCGTCGGACACGTACTTCGAGTCACAGCTGCCGGTGCGCGTCGTCAATCCGCTGCTGACGCGGGAGGCGATAAATTTGCTGATCAACTGTGTGACCAGCAAGGAGACGGAGCTCTGGCGGTCGCTGGGCGACGCTTGGACGGTGCCGCGCGATCAGTGGAAGGAGGACGTTGGCTCGTACCACCCCGTCTTCCTCGACGGCTGGTCCCCGGACTACCTGGTCATCGACGAGCTGGATCACCTGGCCACGCCGACGAACATCAAGCGGCGCATCGAGTCGCACCACAACTTCGGCAACTCGGGCAGCATGAACGGCAGCGGCGCGCTCATGGGCGGCGACTACGACTACGACTCGCCACCGGGCGGGCTCCTAAGTGAGAAATATACACACCATCATGGCGGTGGCGGAGGCGTCGGAGGCGGCGTCGTCGGCGGTGATCGTGGCGGCGACATGAAGGACTTCAGTGCGCGCAGCGACATCTCGCTGGACTCGATCGAGAGGAGTGGCGGCGTAGCCTCAGCGTCCGGCGGCGCACTCAGCAACAGCCCCTCGGCCGGCATCATCGGCAACGGCACGCACCTCCACATGAACTCGAACGCAGCAGCCCAGAACGCCGCCATTCAGTCAATCACCGGCGGCATTCAAAATCTATACTCCCGCGGCGGCCCCAACGGCGGCTCAAACGAGGGTGGCGTCGGCGGCGCAATCTCCACCAACGTCCGACCGGGTGCTGGCGGCGGAGGCGTCGGCGACGATCAAATGATTGAGGCATGGTTGGATGACTTGCAAGCTACTGGTGCCAAAATTGTTCTTGTCACATATCCAAGAACTGCTAATAATGATAAGGAACTCAGCGTCGTCAGAGGGGAATACCTGGAGGTGAGTTTAGAATCGTGTCTATCCCTGGGCTGTTTCTAGGTTCTTCCGCTTTCAGATTCTCGACGACAGCCGAAAATGGTGGAAAGCACGAAATAGTCGGGGACAAGTTGCTCATGTGCCACATACGATTGTAACGCCCTACAATTACAATGAAAACGAGTTTAACAATCAGTTCTACTCGCACAACTACAAATCGAATTCTCGTCAATCTACTGTAAGTCTATCACGTGACATAGATTTTTTGGAAAATCTCTCAAAATCTCTGTCGTTTTTTTTTTTTAGGATACCAACTCTCAGCCTGGAGGTGTACATCCACAAAACTCAGCTGAATGGGTTCGTAACAAGCACATTGGTAAGAAGGGAGAGTTTCGATATTTTTGAAATCACAGAAAAAAAAAAGAATTTTTTTTTTATTTAAAAAAAAAGAAAATATGAAAAAAAAAAAATTGCTATATTCGTTGCAATTGCTTGGCATTGTTTGTTTCTTCTTTTTTTTGTAATCCCTCTTATATTTAGTTTTTTTGTTTTTTTTTTGGTTTTGAAACTTTGATACACAAGAAAATGAACGTGCGTATTTTTATTATTTTTTTTTTTTTTCTACACCATCTATTTACACTCTAAGACACATTTTTTTTTTTGAAAAAAAACAGAAGAATCTGTATATTATTTTTTTTTTTTATTATTTATGAAGTTTGTTTTTATTTTATGAAAAAGTACACCTTAGTCGCTCAAAAGTCGAAGGGGGGGATTTTTTTTTTTTTTTTTGAGGATCAAATCACACATGGGAGTTGTTTTTTTTTTTTTGGTGTGAGATTTAAGTTTGTTTGAATGTATGTTAAAGAAAAAGTCATTATTTTAAAGTGCAGGATGTCTTTTTTATTCGGTTTTCAAATTGTTTCAAGGCAACTTTTCGATTTTCTGTGACGCTGGGGTCGAAACGAGTTTTTACGTACAAATTACATGCGGTTTTTTATGTTCCAAGAGAGGTTTTTTGAAGGAAAAATAGAAATTAATTGAAATTCTATCAGTTCAGGTCATTTTGAAGGCATACGAAACAAAAATAATCTGCCTAAAACCTTGTACAGGCCCAGAGCAGAGTTTGTTTTTTTGAATAAGCCGCCAAACACATTTTTTCTGATCGAAAAGAGATTTTTTCTTGTTGAAAATTTTTTGATCTCTCAAAACGAGCTCTGTTTTATTGTTTTTTTGGTCGAAATTTGGATTACGAATCGTGTCTCAGACAAAGAATAACCGATTTTGAAAAAAAATCAGAAACCTCCACAAATCATAGACCTCAGAAAAACTTCAAAAAATCGCAAAAATCAGAAAAAAAAAGAGTCACAGAACTCAGAAAACCTCCAAAAAATTGCAGTGTCTTAAAAAAAAAAAAACAAAATTTCGAAAAAAAAAATCAGGAAAAAAAAAATTGCAAAGAGTGTCTCAAAAAAAGAGAAATCAATTTCGAAAGAAAATCAGAGAAAAAAAAGAGTCACAGACCTCAGAAAGCCTCCAAAAAAATCGCAAAGAGTGTCTCAAAAAAAGAGAAATCAATTTCGAAAGAAAATCAGAGAAAAAAAAGAGTCACAGACCTCAGAAAGCCTCCAAAAAAATCGCAAAGAGTGTCTCAAAAAAAGAGAAATCAATTTCGAAAGAAAATCGGAGAAAAAAAAGAGTCACAGACCTCAGAAAGCCTCCAAAAAAATCGCAAAGAGCGTCTCAAAAAAAGAAAAAAAATTAATTTCGAAAAAAAAATTAGAAAAAAAAATCACAGACCTCAGAAAGCCTCCAAAAAAATCGCAAAGAGCGTCTCAAAAAAAAAAGAAAAATTAATTTCGAAAAAAAAATTACAGACCTCAAAGAACCTTCGAAAAATCGTAAAGAGTGTCTCAAAACAAGAAAAATCAATTTCGAAAAAAAAATCAGAAAACAAAAGTGTCACAGACCTCAGAGAACCTCCAAAAAATCGCAGTGTCTTACAAAAAAAAAACAAAAATTTCGAAAATAAAAGAAATCAGGAAAAAAACCTCAGAAAACCTCCAAAAAATCGCAAAGAGTGTCTCAAAACAAGAAAAATCAATTTCGAAAAAAAATCAGAAAACAAAAGTGTCACAGACCCCAGAAAACCTCCAAAAAATCGCAAAAATTTCATGGATTTTCTTCAGTCGCTGTTCACAGAGCTCCTTCTCTTTCAAAAATTCGAAGTTTGAGTTGGAAAAGCATGAAATTTTCCACAGACTGTCCACAAGCATGAATTTTCAATTGAAAAATCTCAAAATCTTAAGCTCAAAGTCAAAGTCACGTACTTAAATTCTTCAAAAAAAAAAATTACAGGCATCCTGCACTTGCTGCACTCTAAGTATTTAATCACAGACAGGAACACAAATTTCAGATTCAACTGAAAAAAAATCGATTTTTTTGAAAAAATCTGAAAACAAACAAATTGAAAAAAAAAAGATCAAGTGTAATATATTATTAGAAGGAAAAAGTTCACGAGAATAGAAAAAAAAAAAAGAAAAAATATTTAAAAAAAAAAGTTGAGTTAAAAAACGATTTAAGAAAAATGAAGTAAAATAAATATACATATATATTTAAATGCATAATGTAACCAAAAACTATAGTTAAAAGAAATCAAAAAATATATTACTGACCAATAATCATATATACATATTATATACATTTTACGATATACTTAAAAAAATAAATAAATAAAAATATGTGTGCATGACAAATAGAATTTATATAGAAAAAAAAACAACATGTGTATACTTGTTTTTTTGAAAAAAAAAAAAATTGATATATACACACACAACATATACATAGACGCATATACTGTCCCTTAAAACATGAATACTAATTTATTTGAATTTTTTTTTTTTTTGTTTTTTTGTGCAATTAATGGAAAAATGAGTGATTTTTTTTCTTTTAAATTCATTCACCAAAATATTTGAAGAGGAAAAAAAATCTATCTATATATATATATACAAATTTTATGGTACATTAGAAAATAAGTCCTTTTTTTTTGAAAGCCGAAAAAAAAAGCGTCAGAAGAAAAAAAAAAAGACATGAAATTGAATAAAAATTTTTAAATGTTTTGTTATATTGATATTTAAAAAAAAAAAAAAAAAAGATGTTTGTTTATGTTTGTTTTGTTTAGTTTGCAACACTTGTTTTGTTTTTTTTTGTTTTGTGTGCGTTTTTTCACCTGTTTGTTTGCTTTTTTTTGTGTCGATTTTTGAGTCTTGGTTTAGCTGTTTTTGTTTGTTTGCTTTTCTTCACATCACGACGATTCATTTCCACTAGTGTGCCGTGCAAGAATTCTTGGTGAGAATTTGAAAAAAAAAGAAAATCATTCACATATTTTTTTCGTTTTGCTAACAAAACATTTTTTTTTTCATTTTTTTTCCAACTAACAAAAAAAAAAAAAGTTTCTTTAACAACCGATCTCTCTCCCTCTTTCTCTCTCTCGCTTTCGTACTAACCCAAGGACGAGATTATTTCAAGGACCAGACCACCGCTTCGCCCGTGAGATACGCCCGGCCGACGCATCGTTCCCGTCAGCCGGTCGGAGGAAGCTTCATCTATAGTGAGATTCCAGTGGGCCAGCATTATCGTTCGATGAACTCGGCTCCACCGCAGCCACCGCCACCGCCGCCGCCATTCCCAGCAGCGGGCAACATCTCCACCGGAAGTATCTACGTCCTCGCCCAGTCGAATACGACTTTCACGAAAAATACTAACACCGGTAGTGATAACGAGCCATCCTTTGCATGTTGATCTTCTTCCTCTCTCTATCTCTTTGTCTCCTCTTTCATTTTGTTTTCGTTTCCTGTTTCGTTTGTTTTTCTTTTGCTAACGAATCCAAAAAAAAAAATCAAATCGATCTCATAGAGACTCTCACACAAAAAAAAAAAAATCTCTTTCCGTTCAGCCACGATGCGTCCGCAGCCGCCGACGCCGCTTAACGACGGTTCGACGCATTCGACTGTCGTCTCCACGGATGTGATGCAAGAGGAGCTCAAGCAAGTCTTGCGATCGCGTGAACGACGCGACTTGGACATTTTGAAAACTCCGCAAATTTATATCGAACAAATGTCAACGCCCGCCGAGGTCGAGGCCTGGCTAAAGGCGAAGGAATTCTCGGAAAAAATCACCACTCGGTTGCACGGATTCAGTGGGGAGGAGTTGTTCGCCCTACCGCCGGAGAAGATGGAGGATTACTTCGGCGTCAAGGAAGGCAGACGCCTCGCGTCCCAGGTTATGCTGCAGAAGAGCGTCTCGGGTGTAGGTTTAACAACGACTCCACACATGAGACTGATTAATCTGTATTCCAATTTTAGTATAAGACAGCCAGGACATCGGAGCTGCAGGCGGTCCTGGCCCGGGCGAGGCCAAAATCTGAGATAAATCTGACCAAGTGAGGAGGGGATGAGGAAAATCAAAAAAAAACAACTCGAATGGTGAGCCGAGAAAATGTGTACAAAGTCGGAGGAGATTTTTTTTGTTTAAATTTTTTGTCAAAACCCCCAAAAGCCAAAGTCCCCCCCAAAAAAAAAAAGAAATCAAAATGTTGTACACCACCACCACCACCAAAGTGCCTCCAATATATTTATAAAAAAAAAACAAAATAATTTTTTTGATTATTTGTTTTCATTTTTACACTTTTTCATCTCTGTTCATTTTCAAAAAAAAAATGTCACTTTGTATTTTTAAGGACTACGTATATATATTTACTGGAGTAGAAATGAAAAACCAAAAAAAAAAGTAACAAGTTTATATAAATTATGTATACACGCATATTTACTGAAGCATATATATATATTTAGTGAAATCAAAATCAAAAAAAAAAAAAATTGTCTTTTTTGTTATTTGTATGTACATTTTTACAAGCAAACCTAATTGTATACATTTTATTATTGAATAAAACCAATCATTCTTTTTTTTTTTGATCTTTCAAAAAGGAGTTCTTATGTTTTTTTTATGCTCGAAATAGTCACGATCCAATTTGTGGAACATGCGGTCAAGATGATGATGATACTCGAAATTTACGACCCAAGGATCACTGAATGTGTCTCAAAAAATTTAGACGACTCTAGATGAAATCAGAGAACTCTGGAAGACTGCAAAACATCGTTTCGTTCTTAAGAAAAATCAGGCAGGCCTCAGAAAAAATTAGACGCGTCTGAAAAAAAAATCCTCGTAGGTCCGAGAGTCTCAGAAAAAATCAGACGCCTCTGAAAGAAAATTTTCGTCGGTCCGAGAGTCTCAGAAAAAATCAGACGGCTCCGAAAGAAAATTTTCGTCGGTCCGAGAGTCTCAGAAAAAATCAGACGGCTCCGAAAGAAAATTTTCGTCGGTCCGAGAGTCTCAGAAAAAATCAGACGGCTCTGAAAAAAAATTTTCGTCGGTCCGAGAGTCTCAGAAAAAATCAGACGGCTCTCAAAAAACATTTTCGTGGGTCCGAGAGTCTCAGAAAAAATCAGACGGCTCTCAAAAAACATTTTCGTGGGTCCGAGAGTCTCAGAAAAAATCAGACGGCTCTCAAAAAACATTTTCGTGGGTCCGAGAGTCTCAGAAAAAATCAGACGGCTCTGAAAAAAGATCTTCGTAGGTCCGAGAGTCTCAGAAAAAATCAGACGGCTCTGAAAAAAAATTTTCGTCGGTCCGAGAGTCTCAGAAAAAATCAGACGGCTCTCAAAAAACATTTTCGTGGGTCCGAGAGTCTCAGAAAAAATCAGACGGCTTTGAAAAAAATTTTTCATCGGTCCGAGAGTCTCAGAAAAAATCAGACGGCTCTGAAAAAAAAAATCTTCGTAGGTCCGAGGGTCTCAGAAAAAATCAGACGCCTCTTTTCATGAAAGAAAAATCGTGTTTTGAAATCTTGATAAGTCTCTCTCTAGCTCGAACACGAAAAAAGATTTAGCCGACGATAATCCGGGCATAAAAATTAATTTCTCCGCCTCTGCCTCCGCCTATGGAAACTCATTTAGGCCACTCGGTCCCGTCAACAACAAACAATACCCCGAAAGCGTCAAATCACTGCGTTCTAATTGAATTCGACATGTGCATTCGTGTTGACTTGTTGCCTCCCTCAATTTCTAACCAAAACCGCCAAACCATGACGAGACATTGCAAGGAAGCAGGAAGTCGTTAGAGAAATTTTTTTGCATGCTTCTGGTTCTATTAATAGCCGCGTCGGACAAACTAATTGGACGCGGTGATTCATAAAATTCCCATTAACTGTGTCAACACCAGAAGTCCGTGGTTGGTGCGGCGGTCCACGGCGGCTATCGCGTCCAGACGGTGAAGAACATCCGAGGAGAATGCAGTTGACGGCGCAGTTCTTTTTCGCCTTTGGCTTTACGTTTCTGACGCTGGTAAGGGGGGTGCTTTGAGTTTGGATTTGACACTCACATTGAGACGTCTGATTTTCCAGAGTGGTCAGTCGAAGGTGTTGGCGGGTTTTGGAGTTTGGAATAAGGCTCCTGTGGCGGATACGCAGTGTGCTGTTCAGAAGTGAGTTGTTATGAGTCTCTCTGTCGGTTTTTGAATTCAGTTTTTGCTTTCGGTTTAGTGTGAAACTTTTGTCGCTGTTGAATTTGCTTTGCAACACAACGCAGACCGCATCGCTGCAGATGCGTGACGCTTGCTATGGGTGCTTTTTTCGAGCCGGGAGTGTTTTGAACGGACCCACGCAGCTGACGTCGTTGAATGACTGCGCGAGGTTGTACATCGCCAACTCGGAGTATGCTGAGTGTTCCACCAACTTGCAGGTATCCCCAAGAGTCCTTCAAATCTTCAGTCCCTACAGCCTCCTCCTTCCAGTCGATCATCAACGGAGTCCGTGGGACTTCAGAGGCTGCCGTTCCGGGTTTTTGCTACACCGGCTACTGCGAGTTCGTCCGCTGCATCCGCCGCATCAACGCACGAAGATTGGTAAGCCCTCAAACCTCATCAGACTTTCGCTGAAAAGATTTCTTTGAAACAGATCGCCTCGTGCTACCGTGAGAGTCTCGGAAATCGTGAAATCGGCTCGGACCTGGACCGCATCAACTTCTACACAAACGTGACGTCGTGCATTTTGGCCAAGGCACGGTGCAGTCAGTACAATCCGATTTCTGGAGAGTTACAGAATCAATCGTCTTACGTCTATACGAAGGGCTATGCTGGGTGGCTTGCTAACTCTGCGAATTACTTCAACGCCTTGCAATTTTCTGATGCCGGTGAGTTGAGGATTTTGTCGTTTCCAGCTACGACGAATGTCGGCGATTTGTTCTGCTCGAGGACACCGACTCTGCAGCAGTCGGGCTTTGGCACATACGTTTGTTAGAGGTTTGAAAAAAGCCACGAGAAATAAATATGAGTGAAGTTTTTGAGACTGAGTTTTCTTTGAAGAGGCGAATGGGCAATTTTTGGGTTCGAAAAAAAAAGGGTTTGAGGAAGGCGTCTCTACAACGATTCAGATTTCCGAAGGCTCAGATGTGCAAAATTTTGTATCATCGACTGTCAGAAGCATCGATCGTGTCTAGGAAAAGTCAGAGGATTCTCTAGAGACGCCGATCTCCGAGTTTTAGAAGTCACCGATCGTGTTTGGGAGGATTTCAGCTCCAAGAGCCACCGTTCGTGTCGAGGAAAAATCAGGGGCCTCTGTAGAGACGCCGATCTTCGAGTTTTTCAAGTCACCGATCGTGTTTTGGAGGATTTCAGCTCCAAGAGCCACCATTTGTGTCTAGGAAAAATCAGGGGCCTCTGAAGAGCCGCCGATCTTCGAATTTTAGAAGTCACCGATCGTGTTTGGGAGGATTTCAGCTCCAAGAGCCACCGTTCGTGTCTAGAAAAAATCAGGGGCCTCTGAAGAGCCCCCGATCTTCGAGTTTTAGAAGTCACCGATCGTGTTTGGGAGGATTTCAGCTCCAAGAGCCACCGATCGTGTCGAGGAAAAATCAGGGGCCTCTGAAGAGCCGCCGATCTTCGAGTTTTTCAAGTCACCGATCGTGTTTTGGAGGATTTCAGCTCCAAGAGCCACCATTCGTGTCTAGGAAAAATCAGAGAATTCTCTAGAGACGTCAATTCTCGTCGTTCATGCCTAAGAAAAGTAGCAGATTTGAAAAAAACATCTCATCTTTGACAGATTCCACGGCTTTGAAGACTCACCACTCCCACACCAATCTCACCCACCAACAAAATCTGAAAAAAAACTCCTCTCTCTGAGTTTCAGAAGCCAAGGATCCTCTCCTTGGAAGACTCCCACGGTTTTGAAGACTCACCACTCCCTCACCGATCTCACCCACCAACAAAATCAGATCCTCTCCCAAAAAGATCCCACGGCTTAGAAGACACACCACTCGCCATCGAATCTCGCTGATCCTGTCCGATCATGCACACGAAAAAATCAAAGACTCTGCTTAGACCCACAACAACAAACTCCCTTTCCCTCTCTCGATCTCTCACATCGCAGCCGCGTGAGAACCACGAACCGCTCCTCGAGACCCCAGTCAGCCAGCCACAGAAAGAACACTTCACTAGATAACTTCTCCGCAGATCACTCCTGATCTTCACACGATCGTGTCACATAATATCTGCGGCCCTTTTCTGTGTGTGAAATAATTTGTTTTTTTTTTTCGCTGTCTACCGATAAATTAGTTGGAGGAAAAAAAACAACATACTAAGTGTGGGACCCAGAGAGAGAGACCAGGAGAACGACTGGAGAGCGACTGGAGAGAGACCAACAGTGAGTCAGATAGCAGAGGCTTTATCTTAGCTGGACGGAGCTGTGCTGTGCTGTTTGTGTGGTGTTTTTTTTTTTCTCGTTTCTTGTTTTCGCTTGCTTGTGGCTACGCGGTTATAATAATTAAACTTTCATTGTGTATTTTTTGTTTTTTTTTTTATGATTGTTTAGTGTGTTTTTTTTTTTTGTTGGTGTGTGGTGATCGTGCAGAAAAAAAAGAAATACAACTAGAGATATTTTTTGCGAGTAGATGGCGCTGTATTTTTTTGCCTTTGCATGTAAAAAGCACAAGTCTCGGTCTCGCAAATATTCTGTGGCTTTATCGAAATTTAAACGCGTCGCGACATACTGCTTAACTATCTAACCAATTGACTGACGGCTGACGGTGTATGTGCGGTTGGTTTTTTTTTTCCGATTTTTGTTGCTCGGTCGGTTGTGATCGTCGTCGTAATTTTTTTTTTTTTTTGCAAACTACGAGATTGTTGGGTGGTGGTTTTTTTTTTTTTTTTTTTTTGTTTTTTTTTTTCGTTAAGTGAATCTAAAGAGTTAAAGAGTCAAAACTGTTGACCACTATCGGTGCCGAGGGGAGTCGATTTCTAGTTAGAGTTGTTGATGATCGTGTGCTTGTGGTTGCGCGAAAATTTTTTCGAATTTTTTTTTTGCTTCTCGCCTCTGATTAAAATAAAATAATCCAAAAAAAAAAGAAACTCCAATCGGTGTGGAAAAAACGAGTGACAGATTTGTTTTTTTTTTTTTTGTGAAAATCGAGAATTTTGTCCTGTCGAAAATGCCCCTAGACACATCCTGACATCGGACGTCTGTACCGGGCTTGAACTTAAAAAAAAAACAGAGATTGAATTTGAATCGAAGCTAAAGCCAAAGCACTGTCGTGATATAATTTTTTTTTTTTTTTTGTGTAAATCATAAATAAAACAATTAACACACTTAAAAATCGTTATGGCTGAATCCGGAATTGATTTGGGTTTCGACTTTGACATCGATTGCCTCGAAGACATCACAACATTTCGGCCGAACGATCTCAATGCGGCGAATATGGAATTTTACGAGCTGAAATCACGAATTCCACCACCAGATGAGGGGTGAGTTGTCCATAGCTTTTTTTTCTTTCTTAGTCCTGTAAATTTTTTGGGTTGTTTTTTCCTTCGTCACGTGTGATCGATGATAGAGATCGGATGAAAAAAAAAAAAATAGAAACATGAATACACACAAAAAAACAAAAAAAAAAAAAAAAAAATATCGAGTGTAAAGTACACTCAGCTTAATTGAAGTCCGTTCGGTGTTTTTTTTTTTTTTTTTTTGTTGCCAGCTTCTCATTACCACCACGATATCTTGTCGTGCCCAGATCATGGCTGAAGCTTTGAAGCTTGCTTGTGGGGCGATGAGATGGCCCCAGAGCTTTCGGGTGTTTGTTCTTTTAAATTTATTTCACTTTGAGAACTACTCATGTACATGATCGTTACATCTCTGCCTCTGGTTCGACCTCTGGCGATCTCCTCCAACCAATCTCCTCCAACCAATCTCCTTCGTCTCTATGACGATCTGCCTGAATACGAGTATGTAAATTTCGAGTGCTGGTGTCTAACGCTAGAGGAATTTCTCTGAATAACAATTAGCAAGCGGTGATACATTTCCAAAGTATTTTTTTCCCCATCGGCTTAGAAAAATATGTAAATTTGGTTTTTTTTATTTTTTTTATTTGAGATGAGAGTCTCACCGCCGCCGCTGTGTGTAAAATAATTTCGAATAAAAATTTGCACATCATCATTTGGGTTGTTGCTCTCCCCGTAGAAATCATCGTCGTCGTTGTCAACCCATTCACCCATTCACCTCCCCCATTCAAAATAGAAAATCCATGTTCTTTAGACCCCATCGTGTTTTTCAAAAAAATTAAAGTTTTATCTTATCAGATGCTGAACGTGAGTGATAAGACGAACTCTGTTTGCATAGCGATTAACTTTATGCAGAGAGTCTCCAGAGGCACGATAAGAAGTGCTTTTCAATTCAATTCTCCGTATTCCAATTCCTATTAATAAATTCTTTTTTTTTTCCACTTCTTTCTTTTTTAACTGATTTAAAACAAAAAAAAAAAACGGTTGACATTATTTGAGAGATTTTCATCGGGAGACTAGAAAAAGTCTTTTTTTTTTTCCTTTTATCAACCTGTCAATAACAATTGACGAATATCAACAGGAACTGCCTTTTTTTTTTATTGGTTAGCACGTGTCAATTAAGTTAAGACGGTTGTTGTTTTTTTTTCTGTTTTATTGGGCTCTTGAGAAAAAAAGCTCAACTCATTTTATTTCTTAAGATTTTGCAGTTTGATAAGACAGCGCAGTGGAGTGGGTTCGGCAATAGTCGAGAGGGAGATTAGCCCTTTTTCTCTTTTTGAATGGTAATGAGTTCCACAGGTGATTGTCAACTGTCTGGCCGTCGGATTTTGATCGAAATTATTTTTTTTATTTTCTCAAAATATGTGGAAATAGTTTCCCATCATTTGTTAGACATGAATCAATTAATTTCCATTTTTTTTCGATTTTTGATTTTCAGTGGAAGTTCTTGAAAGACCACAGAAATGGTTTCCACAGACAGATTTTCATCGTTCTAGTTGCTCGAATTCGATGCAAAAATGTTTTCTCGTTCATGACACGAATGATTTTCAGTGAAAAATTTCAGAAATATTTTCCGAAAAGAATTTCCCTTCATTCAACACTCGATTTTCATCCCAGTTTCTCGGTTCTTGTTGATAAGCCAGATGTGCCTTCGGAGCAGCTTCCAAGCCGAGCGTTGCTTTATTGAAAAACATCTGTGTAAAATTTTATCGTTTGTTTTTTCGGTTTCCTTTCTCTCTGATTGTCGATTTGTTTTCAACAAAAAAAATTGCACTCGAGTACACGAAAATGCTCATTCCTGAGTCGCCACGCTGAACTCATCGCAGAAGAGGTCTTCAACTGCTGAGAATCTTTCCCCGAATCGAAAAAAAGAAATATTCCACATACGCCCCCCATCTATGAAAACTTTTTTCCACGTCGTCACGAGAAACTTGCCTCAAAAAAAAATTTCCTGGAGGATATTTCTGTCCACCCAGACTCCCTCCAGTGCCGTCACACCAATGTGAGAGCCCGCGTTCGTTTCAACCAAACTACTTCCCACAACACGCGCGATGAGAAAAAACAAAAAAAAGAAAACAAAAAAAAAAGGAAAATAGAGAAAATATTTGCGAGGAAAAGAAAAACAACTATTTAAAGAACCAAGTGTCAGTGCCAAACGTATTTTTCTGTTTTTTTTTTTTTTTTTTTTTCTAAAAACAAATGCACCTCGAACGATGTGGCGTTCTCTCACAATTTCTCACACACGCGTGAGAGACGCGGGGAAGAGATTCAAATCGACAGTCGTGTTCTGAAAATGATGTAGAAGTGGAATTTTCTTTTTCAAGTTCAAGTGCGAGGGAGTTTTTGGCCTCCATAGGGATGTGTATTCAGCTGGGACTAGAGTTTCCCGGAGAGATGGGCATCTGTGTGCCTTTGGGGAGATGCGAAATGACGCTGTTTGCTTTTTTTTTTTGTTTTTTTTTTTTCTTTCAACATTGAACTGCGGACAGTGGAGGGAAGAAGTCGTTTTTTTTTTTCGTCGGTGAGATCGAAAATCTCTGTCTTTTGTTTGTGAAAACCCATTGAAAGGCGACACTTTGACCAGAGATCATCTCCTAGTCCTTCTGATAAACTGCCTCTATGGGCGGCAATTTCGTTGGGGTCGTAAAACTTTGTCTGTGGTTGTCTTGGGTCGTGTAGGCAACATTTAAAAAATTAAGAGATTTTAAGCTCCCAGTAGGTTAACCTACTCGGATCAAACATTTTCTGAATCCGATTGGATCCTCACATCATACTGGATTAAGTTTTTCTCGCTCTACTCAACCTCGATGTCTCTAGAGGAATTTTTAGAAATTTTTAAGAATTTTCTCAACTTCTACCTGATCTTCAAACGCAGTCTACAGGTTTTTCTACTCTGTCTTCAAACTCGAACCGAGCATTTTCTAAGTCCATCCATATCCCCTCAACCCATGAACTCGAGTTTTCAAAAATTCACCTAACCACTTCACCTCCAGAATGTTTTTTAGGGATTTCTCCAGCTTTCCGTGGGTTCCTTGGTTCGAACCTTGGATTTTCTGAAAGCTGCCAGGTGCCTACGTCGAATGGATATTACTTTTTCCCCCTCCACCCAAGGGTGTCTCCACCAGATCGTTTTTTCGAGATTTCTCCAGCTTCCACTTGGTTCCCAAAATCCATCCAGACATTTTTCGAATCCTCAAACACTCGCCTAACATCTCCAATCAAAAAAAAAATTCATTTTTCGGAAAAAATTTTTTCGCATTTTTCAGCCCAAAAAATCGAGTCGAAGTCGATGACTCGAGGTCGACTTTTCTTGGGAAAAAATGATGCGATTTTGAATTTCGATTTTTTGGGAAAAATTAATGAAAATTTTGATGGAGAATGATGTGTTCTGATGTGTCTTTGAGAGAAATGAAAAATTCGAGATTTTGGCAGCGATGGTGTCGCCATAAGAAGGATTTTTCGAGATTTGTCCAGCTTCCCGTGGGTTCCTTGGTTCGAACCATGTATTTTCTGAAAGCTGCCAGGTCCCCACGTCGCGTGGAATTTACTTTTTCTACCTCCACCCAAGCGTGTCTCCACCAGATCGTTTTTTCGAGATTTCTCCAGCTTCCACTTGGTTCCCAAAATCCATCCAGACATTTTTCGAATCCTCAAACACTCGTCTAACATCTCCAATCAAAAAAAAAATTCATTTTTCGGAAAAAATTTTTTCGCATTTTTCAGCCCAAAAAATCGAGTCACGGTCAACGACTCGAGGTCGACTTTTCTTGGGAAAAAATGACACGATTTTGAATTTCGAATTTTTCGTTAAATTTTATGAAAATTTTGATGGAGAATGACGAGTTCTGATGTGTCTTTGAGAGAAATGAAAAATTTGAGATTTTGGCAGCGATGGTGTCGCCTCCAGGACGATTTTTCGGGATTTCTCCAGCTTCCAGTGGGTTCATCGACACCAACCAGACATTTTTCGAATCGCCAGATAGGCCTTTAAAAATCCCCAAACCAAAAAATTACTTTTTTCAAAAAAAAATTTTTACCATTTTTTCAAAATTTCACAAAAAAAATTTCTTACAAAATTTAGAAATCTTCGACAGATTATTCTTCTGTCGAAGATTTCGATTCTATTCGGCAAATTATTTCCCGGCCCGTGTAGATCAAACCTCCTCCCACCACTGTAAAGAAGCACAAAACAAAACCAAAAAAACAAAATCAAATTCCTCGACCAACGCATGCGTTCAAAACCGCCAAAACAGATCCCAGCATCATGTTTTCTTCTCATTTCTTTTTTTTTTCGGTTAAGAAATTTTCTTTTTCTTTCACAAACACAACGGTGGGGGGGAAAAGACAGAAGGGCCAGCTACGGAAATATTTTTTCTCAAATTTGGCAAGTCTCACCGATCGATGATAGAAAACTTTTTCCCCAACACTTCCCCACACACGTCCATCGGTTTATCTCTTTTCTTTATTTTTTTTCCTCTTAATATTCCTTTTTTTTGCTTTTTCTTCGATTCATTTTGAAAATGTGCGTTTAGTTGAACTTGTCGCTTTGTTGTTGTTGTGGTGTTTTTTTTTTTGTTTTTTTTTTGAAAAAAAAAATAAGAAGAAATTCTTTGATTTTCGTCGAATCAGTCTTCAGTTTTTTTTAAATTTTGAAACAAAGAAATCGATTCGAGATTTGTAAAGAAAAAAAAATAAATCGATCGTTTGTCGATCAAATCGGTGATCAATTTTCGAATAGGAAGCGTGTAGGAGAAGCGTCAAAACACAACGTCGCGTTTGTAACCTTGTGACAAAATGATTCACGACTAAAAGTCGTTGTGTCTCATCGAACGAAAATAATCGAATCAGAAGAAGAAAAATTCCAAACGAGAAGAGAACAAAAAAAAAAAAAAATGTGGTTCGTGAAGCGGCAATCCGACGACCAGAGCGTCTGAAAAAGAAAAAAAGAGTTCACATCGATTCCAAAGAATTCGAAAACAGAAATGAATCCTCCGTCCGATCAGAACACGGAGCAGCATCAATTACAACAATTTTACGAGCAGTCCACCGGTCAGGGAAGCGTCAACAGCACCGCTAGCTCGCAGGACAATCTGAGAGAGTTTCATGAGTTCCTGCGGCGTGTGCGAACACTTCAAATGTCCGGCGGAGGTGGCAGTGGATCGTCGTCGTTTCCGACGTCAGCACCAGCACCAGCAACTGACAGCAACAACAACAGCAAGTGTAGAAGTGATGCGATGGTTCTGTCACCGGACAACGTGATGGCAGGAGATTTCAATAATATTGAGGTTGGCGTTGAGCCAACACTTGCCATGGAAGACGTCGATGACCAAATGGACGTGGAGCAATCATCGAAAGAGCAAAGTCAATCGCAACCGCAGCCGCAGAGAGGAGGCGCGGTCTACGACGAACCTCAGCCGATGACGAATATCCGTGTCACAGTGGGAATTGACAAGGACCTTGAGATGATCCTCGAAATGGATCCGAGTATCGTGGACTTGGGTGATGTGCCGGTGATTGAGGAGCCCAAAGTTGTTGGACTCCCTCCGCTGACAGGAGGGTAATTTCTTTGGGGAGAATTTTCTATTTTTAATTTTTGTTTTTTTTTTTTGTGAATTTGGTTTTTTTTGTTTAATTTTTGTTTTTTTTTTTGTTCTTTGCAGGCCCACCTTCAAGACCGCCACACCAACATCCCGAACTCAGCTCAAGCTCCAGCTACAGCGAGAGCAGCAGCAACAGGAGCTGGAGCGTCGTGAAGCCGAAAAGCGTGCCATTGCCGTGCAGGCAGCCTCCGCCATGAGCATGGACACATCCCAGCATCACATGCAACAGATGCGTCAGCCGCAGCACATGCACCAGCAGGCGGCACACATACAGCCGATGCTATCGCCATACCTCAACAGCTCGTCACCGATGCAGCACAACCACTTGGCGCGTGAGAGCCCGACGCCAACACTCAAAGTTCCACTCCAGAGCATTGGAGTGGATGTTCCGCCACAAGTGCTGCAGGTAATTTGCCCAGAGATTAGAGTGTGCTCCAAATTTCCACTCACACTTTGGTTTTTGTTTACAAAATAAATTTTTTTTTTCTGTTTTTTTTTTTTTTGTTTTCAGGTCCGAACTGTTCTGGAAAACCCGACGCGGTATCACGTCATTCAAAAGCAAAAGAATCAAGTTCGTCAGTTTCTGAGCGAGTCTATCAAGCAGTCGGGCGAATGGGACGAGCAGATATTCCGTCAGGTAAACAATCGTATCTGAGGGGGAGCTTCGATTTAAGCCGCTGGGCGTTTTGCTTCGGCTTACGACTCGAGTGTCGTCGTTGACGTAAGCCCCCCGACTGAATCACACCACTTCAACGTTTGTTTTCTTTTTTTTCCCTTCCGCAGAATGGAAAAGACCCGATGTCGTCGGGGAATCAACGCCCGGGCAGCATGAACTTTGGCGATCCGCAGAGCCGTCAGGACAACAATTGCTCGCCGGTGACGCGTGTCTGTCGGGACGACGCTGGTAGCACGGGCATGCAGTCGTCGCCGTTCAGTGTTGGGAATTTCTCCGCGTCGGCGTCGATGGGAGACGCGAATTCAATGAGCAACAAAGGCTTCAGTGGCGGCGGTGGTGGAGGATTCAACGGCAGCAGTGGCTTCCGCAACTCGAGCAATAACCTTGCGGTGAGCAACAACAGCGGCAACGTGAGTGGTGGCGGGAAGCTTCTCGGCAGCCACTGCAAGTCGATGTGCGGCAGTGATACGAACAATCGAAGCGTGAGCAACAGCAACTTTGGGCGTGCCAGCGGCGCCAGCCACTTCTCCGGCAACATGACCATCACGACGACGAACGCTAGCCCGGGACCGTCAGCGGGAGGAATGTCGCCGAGTCTGAGTTCTGTAGCAACCAGTAACTCTGAGGTTAGTGAGGTGGACTTTAAAAAAAAAAAAAAAACACGTTCCGAAACGACGGATTCAGAGTCCTGCGGCCGAGACTCTTTTTCTATCTTTTTTTTCCAAAACGTAGTGAGGTTGAATTTTTTTTGAAAACGCGTCCTGAAACCAGAGACTCTTTTTCTCTTTTTTTCCAAAACGTGTCGAGGTTGAATTTTTTTCGAAAACGCGTCATGAAAACCATGAGTCTGAGCTCTGCGGTAACCAGAGAGTCTTTTTCTATTTTTTTTTTGAAAATGTGTCGAGATTAATGGGTTGGACTTTTTTTTTTATTTAAACGCGTTCCGAAACGACGGGTCCAGAGTTCTTTTTTTTTCGAAAACGCGTCTTAAAACGACGAATCTGAGTTCTGCGGCAACGAGAGACCCTTTTTCTATTTTTCCGGTAACGTGTACTGAACCGATGAGTCTGAACTCTGTAATTTTTGGTGTTTTCTGAGACGTGTTTTCAACCGACGCGTCTGAGTTCTGCGGCCATCCACAGAAACATTTTGAAACATGTCTTGACACTCCGCGGCTATGGTAACCATTTCCTTTTTTTTTTTAAACATCTTTCCAAAAGTCTTTCCCTGAGTCTGAGTTCCGTAGAAATCGTTGACTCTTTTTTCCTATTTTATCAAAAACGTGTCTTGCAACGCCCCTGAAACATGATCCCTCTTCGTAATTAATTACAAAACAGAAAAAAAAAACAAAAAAATCACCCAAACAAATTTCCCTGAAAAATCGTGACTCCCAAAAGACTCAAATCAATCAAAATGTGGTGACCTGCCTGCACTCATTTTTTGGTTATTCCAAAATTTTTCTTTAAATTCAAAACCGACCACTTTCCGACAAAGAAATCGATTAATGAATCTCATCGATCGGTATTATGACGGATTGTCTTAGTTGACGCCATCAGTGGGCTTAAAACGTGATCGACTTGCGACATTATTTTTTTTTTTTGTTTTGTCTAATCAATCAATCAATCGTCAATCAATTTGGTTTTTTGGTAATTTGCGTAGATTTTCTTGTGAAGAAAAAACACAATTTACGGATTAGTTGTGATTGAAAATTGTTTTGTTGGGGTGTTTTCCATAATTAGGGAAGTCTAAGGTATTCGTTTGTCAATAACAAGAGAATGTTTCATCATCGGATGGGAATGACGGTTGGAATTTTTTTTTTTTTGAAAATTTTCAAAGTTGAGGGTGGTGTCTTCGAGTCAACCATGCTTCATCTCCTGCTTTCACTTGGTTCCCAAAATCCGTCCATACATTTTTCTAGTCACAAAACTCTCCTCTAACATATCCAATCGTAAAAAAATAAATTTTTGGAAAAATCAATTTTTCGCATTTTTCACCGAAAAAAATGGAGTCACGGTCAACGACACGAGGTCGACTTTTCTTGGGAAAAAATTATGCGATTTTGAATTTCGAATTTTTCGTAAAAATTTATGAAAATTTTGATGGAGAATGACGAGTTCTAATGTGTCTTTGAGAGAAATGAAAAATGCAAGGCTTGGATCTGAATGGTGTCGCCGTAAGAAGGATTTTTCGAGATTTGTCCAGCTTCCCGTGGGTTCCTTGGTTCAAACCATGTATTTTCTGAAAGCTGCCAGGTCCCCACGTCACGTGGAATTTACTTTTTTAAGATCCACCCAAAGGTGTCTCCACCAGTTCGTTTTTTCGAGATTTCTCCAGCTTCCACTTGGTTCCCAAAATCCATCTAGACATTTTTCGAATCCTCAAACACTCGCCTAACATCTCCAATCAAAAAAAAAATTCATTTTTCGGAAAAAATTTTTTCGCATTTTTCAGCCCAAAAATTCGAGTCGAAGTCAATGACTTGAGGTCGACTTTTCTTGGGAAGAAATTATGCGATTTTGAATTTCGATTTTTTGGGAAAAATTAATGAAAATTTTGATGGAGAATGACGAGTTCTGATGTGTCTTTGAGAGAAATGAAAAATTCGAGATTTTGGCAGTGATGGTGTCGCCTCCAGGACGATTTTTCGGGATTTCTCCAGCTTCCAGTGGGTTCATCGACACCAACCAGACATTTTTCGAATCGCCAGACAGGCCTTTAAAAATCCCCAAACCAAAAAATTTGTTTTTTCAAAAAAAAACTTTCACCATTTTTTCGGTCAAAAAATCAAGGGGAGAAAAAAAAAATTTTTTTTTTGAAAATTTCGATGCAAAGTTATGGGTTCTGATGTGTCTTTGAGAGAAATCAGAAATTCGAGATTTTGGCAGCGATGGTGTCGCTGTTAGAGGGATTTTTCGATATTTCTTCCAATGGGCAAAACAATTAACAAACAAAAAATTTCCCCTTAGTCGATTTCTAAAAAAAAATTCTAAAAAAAAAAAAAAGATCGATCGAAAACCGCCTCCTCTCGACTTCCTCGCTTCTCTCCCCGAAAAACATTGCAACACAGCAGGAAGCCGTCTCAACCACGAGTTAAAAAACCCATGTGGCCTCAAAAAGAAGTAATTTTTTTTGTTTTTTTTTTTCGTATTTTTCCACACCACTCGAAATTTCATAACATCCAACTTGGCTACTGGAATTTGCCGCTCCAATTGCCTCCTCCTCCTCCTCCTTTTTTATTTTTTTCTCACTTCACAAATCAAGTGTTTGCCCTACAATTACACATTTTTTTTTTCCTTTCCAACCATCATCATGACTGTTGTTGTGAAAAAAAAAAAGAAAAGAGAATTACTAACTTCAAAATCAACAATCTCGCGATAAGGAAAGAAATTTCACAAAAAAAAAAAATTGTGCTACGGCAACAAGAGAAACAAAAAAAAAAAAAAAATCCCTAGTGTTGACTTAAGAAATTTGAGACCCTTCGTAAATCACATTAGGAGCTGTCAAAAAGCTTCCACACACCACTAGAGTACGAGGTGTACCCACCCTCCTTTCTCACTTCTTCTCACTCTCGAAATGGATCAAATAAAATTAATTATCATTTCAAGATGTTTGTTAAAGTTAGCCAAATGTTTATTGAATTAAGTAATCGGGCAAAAAAGAAAAAGAAAAAAATGAGGAGAAGAAAAACGTAGAAGTGTAGAAAAGACTCAAAATTGGAATGAACGTTATCAAATGGGGATGGGTGTCAGAAATGCGGCGATGCTAATTGGTTTCGGGGCATGTCTTAGTAACAAGAGATTGGGTTTAAACAAGATTTGTGCTCACGTTTTCGAAATTTTGCTGACGGTGTGATTTAGCTGAGGATTTGGGTCTTAAGACCTCGACTGGGGATGTCTGTTTCGTGGGGTGGTATTTGAAAGCATGCAGATTTTTTAAAGAATTAAGAGTCTTTTCAATTGCTTAGAGTTCTTTACCTCGAGTGGAAAGGGCCGCTGAGTTGTTGCTTAGAACGCATCCACTTGAAAAATTATTTCACGACACCGGTTTGACTCCAAGATCGACACCCATTCGAAAATTGAATTTTTTTGAGAAATTAGGACGTCTCCTGGGCTCTCTCACGACACTGGTTTGACGGCAAGATCGAAAATTGAATTTTTTTTTAGAAATTAGGACGTCTCCTGGGCTCTCTTACGACGCCATTTCATCGCTTGGATCGAAACCTGTTTAAAAATCCTTTTTTTGAATAATTAGATGGTCAAAAAATTGGCCAAATTGTTGTCTTCTTTCAAATAAATTCCAATCAAAAATCGCCCTCACTTCCAACTTCCCGATAACACCCGCACCCATTCCAGAACCAAAAAAAAAATTGCCATTTCCCCTGACGACTTAATTCACCCGACGTTTTTAGTCTCACCTTCGAATACATATTTTCTGATTTTTTTTTTTTTTTGGGATTTATTTTCGACTAATTTGTTGGGATTGCAATTGTCAGCTATTCGGACGGCAACCAAATCCTCGGCTGACAGTTTTTCGGCGGGTTTTTTAGCCGTTGATCATTTGTAACGTTTACAAATGTCAAGATAAATAAAAAAAAATGTGAAGAGATTTCTAGTGGCCTTGTTTCACGCACGGTTTTTTTGTATTTTATTTTTTTTTTTTGATTTTCCATTCCAATCCATCGCGTATAAGACAGGGATTTATTTGTATTTTATCATTTGAATGAGACAAGTCGGTTGGTGAGTTTATTTTCGGGTTGCTAGAGGCGAATTGGAGTAGAGATTCAATTTTGGTCCAAGGGCGAGGAGATTTAGGGGTGTGTTTTTCAATGTCTGATTGGGAAAGGGCTCTAAAGTGTCTTAGTTCGAAATCTGAGGCTGTTCTGTGGGCTCCACACCCTCAAAACGAGCCGAAGTGTCTAAATTCGGAGTCTAAGGCGGTTCTATGGCCTTAAAACAGCCGTCGACTGCAGTGAAGTTCCCAAAATCAAGTCCAAGGTCCAAAAGGACTGATTTTTGACCTCCCCACAGACGTAGAAGCCTCTCATGCGTCTTTGCACGTTTCCCATTTTTCCATGTTGACACATAAAAACCAACTCCGACGATTTACGACGATGAGTTGTACTCTGAACGTCTCTCCACCCAGTGCCTTGGATCCGAAAGTGATGTGTAAACGATTCTCCTTATCTTAAGCTAAGTTACTCTGTTTATCTGAATCAATTTTATTATTCCATTTAGACGTAAAAAAAAAAAAACGAGGAGAATGACTCACTTGTCTCTTCTGTTTTTTGGGGGTAAATACACGTGTTGACTTGAGCCGTGTGATAAATCTCGTTTCATCCAACTTCCTCCTAGATTCCATTTTTTTTTTCATTTCACAACTGCAACACACAAATCAAACGAAAAAAAAACCCAACACGATTGCGAAACGTGTATAAATAAATGAATTAGCAAAGGAAAAACTTAATCAAAAAGAAATATATATTCTTCTTCTTCTTTTTTTTTTTTAATTATCATAATTTCAAAATATTTGTATGTACAACCATGAAAAACCAGTAGAGAGTTGTTTGCACATTGAATACCAGAGATGATCATCTCGTGATGATGAACGTGTGTTCTGTAATTTTTGTCTTCCAGAAAACACAAATCACCTCCCTCCCACTGAGGTATTCATCTTCTGCTATTTTTATTTTTTTTTTTTCTGATAATTGCTTCTAATTTAATTCGTTTCGTTTTTTTTTTTTTTTTTTCCTGTTTCGAATGTAAATCCGCTTGAGTCTGCTCCCGTGGCGTTCTTCTCTCTCGTATTAAATGAGGATAAAATATGAATAATCATAAAATCAAATAGACATTATAATGGCGGAATTGACGTTAATGAAATTAATCTTGTTGTGCACGCACGCTTAATTCACACGTCTGATGTTTGCTAGTCAAATAAAATTTTGTGGTCGAAGTGTTAGTTAGGTTTTCACATAAAATCAAAAATTGCATCGGTTTTTTTTTTTTTTTTTCCTAGTCACGGTCGGTTCATTTTTCATGACGACGGATCAGTTTTTTGGATTATTTTTTCAATCACTTTTTTAGTTTATTTTTGAAGAATTTTTTATCCATTTAAAGCCTACATTTAGAATTACTTTGCAGACCGTTTTCTCTGGAGTTTTTTGGGTCATTTTTCTGATAATTTTTTCAGAATTTTTCGCACGAATTTTAGATCTCTTTGTAAGTCGATTGTGGACCATTTTTCAATCCATTTTTAGATGAATTTTTCGATGATTTTTTCAAACCAATTTTTGATCATTTTTTGGATTATTTCTTTGACCTTTTCTACACAATTTTTCAGTCTATTTTTTGGGACCACTTTTTCGATCTTTTTTTAGACGATTTAAGGCGACTTTTGAGAAGGTTTTCGGGTCAATTTTTGGTCGATTTTCAGACTGTTTTTCAGACTAATTTTTAGTCAGTTTTTCGAAGGTTCTTAGGTGACATTTGAGATCATTTTTCAGGTCACTTTTCAGTCGACTTTGAGACTGTTTTAAATTTTTTTTTTTTGACTAATTTTTAGTCAGTTTTTCGACGATTTTTGGGCGACTTTTAGGATCATTTTTTGGAGAATATTTTTAGTCGATTTTCAGACTGTTTTAAAATTTTTTTTTTGGACTAATTTTTTAGTCAGTTTTTCGACGGTCTTAAGGCGACTTGTGAGACCATCTTTTCGGTCACTTTTTTTGTTGATTTTTAGACTGTTTTTTAAACTTTTTTTTGATTAATTTTTAGTCAGTTTTTCGACGATTTTTAGGTGACTTTTGGGATCATTTTTCGGTCAATTTTTAGTCGATTTTCAGACTGTTTTTTTAGAATTTTTTTCATTCATTTTTTGGGGTCACTTTCTGGTTGATTTTTAGACTATTTTTAAAAATTTTTTTCGGACTAATTTTTAGTCAGTTTTACGAGGGTTCTTAGGCGACTTTTGAGATCATTTTTCGGGTCACTTTTTGGTCGATTTTCAGGCTGTTTTTTAAGATTTTTTCCCGACTAGTTTTTAGTCAGTTTTTCTACGATCCTCAGGCGACTTTTGAGGCCATGTGTTGGGGACACTTTTTTGTCGATGTTCAGGCTGTTTTTTAAACTTTTTTCGGACTAGTTTTTGGTCAGTTTTTCAAGTATTTTTAGGCGACTTTTGAAACCATTTTTTGTGAGTAGTTTTTAGTCGATTTTCAGACTGTTTTTTAAACTTTTTTCGGACTAATTTTTGGTCAGTTTTTCGTCGATCTTTAGGCGACCTTTGCGACAATTTTTCGAGTCACTTTTCAGTCGACTTTCAGAAAGTGTTTCGAGCCTTTTTTTCAGACCAATTTTCAGTCGATTTTCAGACAGTTTTCTGAACCTTTTTTAGACAACTTTTTAATCAGTTTTTGATCATTTTTCAGACTCCTTTTCAGATCATTGTATGAAATATTTTTCAGACCTTTTCTAGCCTAGTTTTTACACTCATTTTGAGACTCCTTCCCGAACCCTTTATCCGTCCACTGTTTAACCTTTTTTTCCGACCCTCTTTAAACCCCATCACAGTGCACCTTTCTGTTCTAAAATCTCTCTCCCTCCCCCTAGATAAATCCACCACCCATCATTCTAATTAAAAAGACCTTAAATCGTTTAGTTTTTTTTTTTTTTATTTTTCTAAACTGTCTTCTTTTGATTGACCTTCATGGAAAAATGACCGTGTGCAGTGTAGTATGGTGAATGGTATACAGTTTAATTTTTTTTTCTTTTTTTTTTTTACATGATTCACACTAGAAAAAAAAAAACTGAAAATATCTGTATCTTTATATACGTACAATAGACCTTGATGACGATCGTATTCGTAATAATTAGCTGTTTGATTCACTTGAGTGTGCAGGCTGGTTTGTTGTCGTTTTATTTATTTTTTTTTTTTTCTACTCACTCAGGTAATGAGTTTTTTTCCTTTCCATTTAGCAGTGGAAGTGGATTCTCACGTTTAATGAATTTTTTAATTTTTTTTTTTTTTTTTCATTTTAAGTGGTTAGACGATGAATTTAGAAGTAGTTCGCGTTTTTCTGTTGTCTACGATCAAGGGACGTGTTACAGTTGTTTTTTTTTTTTTGTCGTTTTAAGGGACAGGGTTCACAGGCTAAGGAAATTGATCTTCGATCTTTCATGATCATTAATTCTAGCATGATCACTGATCCTCACACGAAATTCGCAAAATTAGAGAACTTCGCATGATCACTGATCCTCGCACGATCACAGATCGCTCGCAAGATCACAGATCGCTCGCAAGATCATAAATCGCTCGCATGATCACTGATCCTCGCAAGATCACAGATCGCTCGCAAGATCACAGATCGCTCGCACGATCTCTGATGCTCGCAAGATCACTGATCCTCGCACGATCAACGATCCTCGCAAGATCACATATTCCTCGCACGATCGTTGGGACATCACCGATCTCGAATTTTTCTTTCATTCGTTGCAATTGATTTCCCTCCTCGTCTTCGGTTATGATCAAGATTCGAGAATGGATTTTTGTCGCCTCTTACGACAAGCATGTCTCACCTCGCGTATACTCTAACCTGAGCCCATTCCCTTTACTGAAGATCGAAATTCGGTGATCTCGTTTTTCATCGACTCACGATCACTGTCGATGAAGTCTGTCGCTGTAAGGAAACGATTTTCTGATGTTTTGGGCCAAGATCGATGGATGATTTTTTTTTTTTTTTTGACTCGCGATCATTGATCGTGTTGGTCAAGATTGAGATTTAGTGATCTTCAATTCAATCGCCACGAGATTGACGTCCGATTTTTCTAAAAAAACGTGCCTTAAAAGATTCTATCGAGATCATCGAGATTCAGAACTCGCGATCACTGATCGTGTCGTCCGAAATTCAGTGATCTTCCATTCAATCGCCACGAGATTGATGCCCGATTTTTCTCAAAAAACGTGCCTTAAAGGATTCCATCGAGATCATCGTTGTTCATGATCGAGATTTAAAACTCACGTCGTCGGTCATGATCAAAACTCCCCTATCTCGCCTCTCAAAGGCCACGACTTCCAACTCCCTCATCAAATCAGAAAAAAAAAAAAATCAAACCTCATCAAATTGGTTCGATGTTCGCACAATAAAGCTATCGAGCTGATCATCGTCAGCGAGCAACGATTCTCTGAATTACTACTGCTCGGAACCCCCGCTGCACTTGTTGTCGGTTTTGTGTGTTGAGTTCGCCTTAAAGGGAAGGCAATTTTTCTCTATTTTCTCGGGAATTCCCTCCCCAACCCAGAGCTTTTCTCTGATAAAAAAAAAAAACAACGACACGATCATCAGTTACCAAAACGATCATCAGAATACAACAACAGCCCAACAACTACACTCCAACGAGTGTATCTTTTCGTTCTCTTCGCAAAGCGTTCGGTTACACAAACTTTAAGCATTCTTAAGAACTACGCGTCAAGTAGCTTTCAAGTCATCAAGGCGAAGAAAAAAGTATCTATCTCGAGACAAGATCACTTTTATCTACTCGCGGGCAGCCTTCACCGCTTAAGGGTAAATGTCGCTGCACATTTTAGAATGAAATCCGTCAGCAGGTTGTTAAGGCGGTGGTGGTGGTGGTGGTTGGCGGCGATGGGTGGCGTCAACGGGCGGTAAGCAACGAGCGACGAGCGACGAGCGACTTCATCATTTTCATTTTCACTTCCATTCCGTTTCGTCGTGGGTTCCTTCGAACTTCGACACATCGTCGCGTGTTGTATGGTCGGTGAGGTTTGATATCGTTTGGCCTGGTTTGATTCTGTCGCACGCTGACGCCGCCAACGACAACGACAACCGAAGACTTATTATTATTATTTTTTTTTTTTTTATATATATTTATGTATTTTATTATTTGTTTTGTTGTTTCTCCTTCTCCTTTTCCTTCTCCTGTGGTCTCTTCTTCTCGTCGCTCTCGGCTCTTCTCTTCTCTCGCTGCGACACTTGACGGTGTTATTATTATTAATTGTACTCTTTTTTTTTTTTTCTGTTGGTTTGAATTCAATTTTTTTTTTTTTTTTTTATCGTCACTGTGTCAGACGTCGACGCTTTACTGGCTGTGCCGACTGGCGTTTGGCCTTACTAACCGACTAGCGGTGGTGGGTTCGTCGTTGGTTTGGCTGGATCGATAGATTGCGATCCGTTTGGTTGGTGAAGCTAAGCGTAGTAAGTGGTAGCACATTGCAAATCAGTTGTAGTTTGTATTCTCTAAAAAGCTATTGACTTTAGCCAGTCAAGTAATCAAAAAAAAATTTATAATTTTATTCAGTGTTTTGAAAGAAAATAAATCACTTCAGTGCTGTTCGTGGAAACAAATAAAATAATTTTTATGATTGTGAATTTTTTTTTCGGTTAAACAGAAAAAAATTCTAATTACTTTTTTTTTTTTTTTCATTCAAAGTGAAGTATTGTTTTTTTTTTTTTTTCGAAAAAAAAAAAGGAGTGAACATTTTTCAATCGATTTTTTTGGTGTCTATAAATTTGGTTACATGCCTGTTATTGTGACTAAGACTATGAAATGAGTAGCGTTTAATAACTGATAAACGTTCGGATAAATTTTCTCACGTTTTTTCTGAGATCGGACTATGAAGTTCTGAGTTTGAAAAAAAAAAAAAACACGATTAGTAAATTTTGTGCGATCAGTGATCCTCGGTTTAAAATTTTTTTTCGGAAAAGACTGATTGATCAGGTATTTCGTGTGAGAGAAAAGTTACGATCAGTTCCAATCGTGTTCTCAAATTTGATCGTGATCCTCAAAAAATCGTCCTGTTTAGAAAATTTATGATCACTGATCAGTTTCGATCGTGTTTTCAAAATTTATCGTGATCCTCAAAAAGTCATCCTGCCTAAGTGAAATCTATCCTGAGTAGTGATCGATCGTGTCCTGAAATCTCCAAGAACTTCTTCAGTTTGAGTGAAAATTGTTCGCGATCAGTGATCTGTGGTGATCGTGTTCTAAAATTCCCAAAAAACTCGTCCTGTTTGAATGAAATTTTGTCGCGATCAGTGATCAGTTTCGATCGTGTCTTCAAAGTTGATCGTGGTCCTTCAAAAACTCGTCCTGCCTAAGTGAAATTTATCGTGATTGCTGATCAACTTCGATCGTGTCCTGAAATCTCCAAGAACTTCTTCAATTTGAGTGAAAATTGTTCGCGATCAGTGATCTGTGGTGATCGTGTTCTAAAATTCCCAAAAACTAGTCCTATTTTAGTGAAATTTTGTCGCGATCAGTGTTCAGTTTCGATCGTGTCTTCAAAGTTGATCGTGATCCTTCAAAAACTCGTCCTGCCTAAGTGAAATCTATCGTGATTGCTGATCAGTTTCAAACGTATCCTGAAATCTCGAAAAACTTGTCCAGTTTGAGTGAAAAATTTTGTCACGATCAGTGATCAGTTTCGATCGTGCTGTATAAACCCCGAAAAACCCTCTTTCGAATCGAAAGAGGAAAGAGAAAAACTCTCTTTCGAATCGAAAAAAAGTCGCCTACGTCCCGAAAGTCAACAAAAATCCAAACAAGTCGTGATGTAATAACATCAATTTTTGTGATCGACAAAAAAAAAAGAAAAAAAAACAGAAAAACATGCTCGCAAATTAGATTATGGTGTATTATTTACTTTTAAGCTTAGATCGTTTCAATGGCTAATTTGTTAAACATCTATTAACATAAATCAAGACCACACAAAACCACAAATGAGTTTGTTAAATATTTTCAACTCGATTCATTTTTCTTCACTACAAAATATTTGAATTCGGTTTTTTTTTTTTTTTTTGTTTTGTAAACCAACAAGAGAAGAACGTTTCTATGCTAAATTAATTGGCAATACGTTTACAAACAATTCTCATGAACTAGTGCAAGAAAAACAACAACCAAAAAAAAAAGAACAACAAAATAAAAACAAAACAAAAACAAAAAACTTCTCAAAGTATAATAAAACAAAATTTTTTCGGTACAAAATAGAATTTCAGTTTTCGTCTCCCAGTGCGATTGTGTAAATGTTCACCTGTTGCTTTTGTAATTAAATGCATCAATAACAAACAAAAAAAAAAGAAGAATATCTTTCGAAATTAATTTTGATAAAAATTCCCTTGTCTCGCAAAAAGCCACAGAGGCTTGTGTGTTCGTCGTAGTCTTCTTTTTTTTAAATCTATTTTTTTTGTGATTAAATTGAATTAAGAAAAAGCCGCCAAACTGCCGAAAGTACGCTGCAAACGGATTACTCCCCATAGAAAATCTCAAAATATGCCGGTGTTTAATATTTTATCACGCCGGCAAAAGGTGAGTGAACAAAAAAAAGAAAAAAAAAAGAATTCTTTTCCGGAGGGATTTTCATGCGACACTTTTGTGTACACGCACGCGTTTTTCTCGACGAGATTACAACAAGTGCACTTAGAGAAGGTTTTTCTGGAAATGTATTTATTTTTTTTTTTTATCAATTTTGGTTCGTTTCTTTTCTTTTCTTTCTTACACAAAGTTATCTCGTAATCTTTTTTGTAATAAAGTGTGGGGGCTTTACATCGCGAGTGTGTATAGACATGAGTGTATGTGGATTACTTTATTGGCAAGCGAATGAAAAAAAAAAAGAACACGGGAGTGAATCAACAAATTTGTGCCAAATTCTCTTTTTTTTTTTGATTAACTTGACGAATGGTATCAATCAAAAAAAAACAAAGAAGTCCCTCCGATTGTCAAAGGACAACGAGAAGTTGTTTCCCGAGATTTCTTTTCCCCCAACAAATTCATCGTCGAATGCAAAAAAAATTTCCCACTCAATCACTTCAATCGATCCCACGATCATTTTAATGCTCCCGCAGATAAAAAAAAATGTTTTTTATGTGTGATCCTCATTCGCTTTGACTCATCGGTAATTCACAATTTTTTTTGTTCTCCTTATGCCGAAGCTACAAAAAAAAAAAATCATCATTAGTCGAGCGAATATACTCGACCGTTTTCAAAACAATTAAAACAAACAAAAACCCAGTTTACTGCGGCATTAAAACCTTTTTTTTTTCCTTAATACGCGTAGTACCTGGTTAACGTCGTAACACATTTTTACGTCATGATACTTCAAAAGATAGCGCAGCAGTGAGTCTTGACTTAATGTTTTCGTTCTTTGATACAAGAAAAGAGGAGGAAGTTCTTTTTTTTTTTTTCCTGGTTTTGGATCGATTTTTGTGGAGATTCCAGTCAAGGATTTGAATTTTTTTTCGATCAGAAAAAGACTCAGTCGAGATTTTTTTTTCAAGGAAATTTTTTTTTTAAACAAAAATGAGACTTTTTGTCATCGAAAGTGAAATTTTTGCAGTCAATCTAAAAAAAACCCTCAATCGTTAAAAACAATTCCCTGAAATCGAAAAATCTCCTCAAAAAAAAAAAAATGCCAGGAGATTGTCAACCCGCTTCTCACACCCACAGCCACCTGTTCAGCCACCTTCTGCGGAGTCTTTGAAAACTTTCCAGGATGAGTCACGACCCTCTAAAAAAAAAAAAAAAAGCCTTCGATTCATTTCAATTTCATTGTCTCTCACATAAATTGAAATCCAAAAAAAAAAAATTGCAGAAATTAAAGTTTCGAGATAATCGGCGTGTCGGTCATTCATTGAGTCCCCCGGGGGGGTCCGGTAATGAACTACAAAAGATCTAATCGCACAACTTTTAATGCAAATGGTCGTTTTTTTTTTTTTCTGTTTTTTTGTGAAAAGGAAAAACCTTAAAGCATACACAAGAGAGAAAATAAAATCATCACAATCGCGTCATTTTGGTCATTACACACTGTAACACATATTAAAGGTAAAGTTAATGACCACGAAATTAATTTAATTGGCACACGTTTCAATCTATCTATCTGTCGGTTTGTGTATATGTGTCAACACTGCCGCCTTCCTCTCTCACAAATTGAGTACATTTTGAATACCTGTTTCGAATATTTTATTTCGTGCCTTGTTGCTGCCACCACCTTCTCTCCGGACCGGCGTCAGATAACAACAAAAATCCAAAGCGAAAGCATCACATTACCAATAAAACATAAAGAGAGACAAACAAATCGAAAACAACTCTAAAAGAATTTTTTTTTTTTTTTTGCATCGAATTCTTGTCTTTCGTCGTTCACTTACATGTTTCTGTGTCCTCAAAAAAAAAAAAAAAAAAAGACCGAACTCTGTTTCAAATTTGAGACATGACGTATCAGAAACTTGAAGCTGAAGAAACCCTCCCCGAGATAAGACGACGACGATGAAATAAAAGACCACAAACGGCTTAAAGTTGAATACCCGCTGATTAATTTTTTTCCACACACAATCGTATTTGTCGATAACAAAACCAAAAAAAAAGACTGCAATCAAAAAAAATTCACCAAAGTCTTTGACTTTGATTGGAATTAAAAATACATCTCGATTTTTGTGTTTCATCAGCTGGCTCGTGAACCGGGGTAACGAGTTAGCTTCTCTTGTTTGACATTTCTTTTTTGTTTTTTTTTCAAAATTTCCAAGTTGAATTGAGTTCAAGTTCAAAATTTATGATTTAATGTGTTCACTGCACCCGCAGGAGAGAGATGAGATGTTGACCTACAGAGTAATTAGCAGTTACCAGTCACTGAGAGAGCAAGGTCGGCTTCCCTCAAGGATGGAGATTAGGGCCAGATTTATCTGTTGAAAGGGAAAGGGATTTGGTCCGAACTTTCGATTTTCATTGCATCGACAAGGACTAGTTTTTTTTTTTTTTCGGGTAACAAATTAAATTGATTTTCGAATTGAAAATGAAAGTTCACGTTAATTAGCGCGACGACACATAAAAAAAAAAAACAAGAGACTAACTCGTGTCTTCTTTATCTCTCGATTCGCCTCGTTCCAATTCTGGATAATCAATCAACTTGGGTCTGACGACTTAGGGAGTCGATTTGGATTTCTGTCGATTTTTCAAAATTTTTTTTTTGTTTTTTTCTGAAGCTGGAGCTGCCGTTTGTTTTTTCAAACTGGATTGATCCTGTTTCACGTCACAATCACGAGGCAAATTCAATTTACAAGATTATAATTTACGTTTTGTTTTATCAGTCACAGTTTAGAACTTGAAGTCACATGCAAAAAGAAAATGATTTCTGCATTATCAGAAAGTTAAATCATTTTACTGCTGATTTTACGTCAAAGCCTCGTCGATCTCGTGGTGTTACTTTTTTCTTGAGGAGAAAGCACGCGAATAAAATCACTTGAGATAATTTCGATCGCATGTGATCGGTCACGGTTGTTTTTTTTTTTTTTTCTTTTTTGGGATGCGGGGTAAGCCCCATGAGTCGAGGATCAGAGGTGGTCAGGTGCGATAGTAGAGACTTTGGCCTATTTTCAATCGTTCGACGGTGACGCCAATCAGCCTGAGGGTGCACTTGGATCGTGACTGGAGATTATATTGTTTTGCTTTTTTTTTTTTTGTTTAAGTCTTTTCCATTCACCAGAGCAATCCATCAATCGGTGGCAGGTGAGTGGAGGCGATCAGAATTTTGTTTATGGATTTTTTCAAACGAGAGCAAGTTTTTTTTCTCGAATTTTTGCCTTTTTCACTCGACTGAAATTTTTTTTTTGGAAATTTTCGTCCATCTCAAATTTGTTGATGGCCTTTTTTTATGGATTTTTTTTTCAAATCGAGACCAAGTTTTTTTTCTCGAATTTTTGCCTTTTTCGCTCGACTAAAAATTTTTTTTGGAAATTCTCGTTCATCTCAAATTTGCTGATTGTTTTTTTTTATGAATTTTTTTTTTTTTCAAAACGTGAGTGACTTTTTTTTCGAATTTTTGCTTTTCGACTGAAAATTTCTTTGCAAATATTCGTCCATTGCGAGGCTTTTGCCTTTTCTTGACCAAAACCTAAGCTCGTGTGCATTTTTTTTTCTTTCGAAAATTTTCCTCCACCGTCCATCGATTTCACGTCTCTAAAATTTTTCGAAACATTTTTTTTTTCAATTTTGCTGCAATTTTTTGCCTTTTTTTCAAAACTTAAAACCTAACCTAAGCTCAAGTTAATTTTTTCCTCGAAAACCACGATCACCATCCATCAACTTTACGTCCCTAAAATTTTTCGAAATATTTTTTTTTTTTCAATCTTGCTGCAATTGTTTGCCTTTTGTTTCCAATCGACTGAATTTTTTCACAAACCTTTTTTTTCCAAGCCTGGAGCTTCACCTAAGCTCAGACATTTTTTCCTCGACAATTTTTCTTAGCCGTCCATCGATTTCACGCGTCTAAAATTTTTCAAAACATTTTTTTTTCAATTTTGCTTCAACTTTTTGCCTTTTTTTTGTTTCAAAACCTAAAACCTAACCTAAGCTCGAGTACATTTTTTTCTCGAAAAATTTTCTTCGCCGTCCATTGAATCCACGCGTCTAAAATATTTCAAAATTTTTTTTTTTCAATTTTGCTGCAACTTTTTGACTTTTTTTTCCCATCAATTTTTCTTCAACCTTGAGTTTGTCCACCTCGTCTCAAAACAAGTCCCAACTCATCATCAAATGCATTTTTCCCCATCAACAAAATTTTTTCTTCTCTCAACTCCCACCCATCTGCCCCGGATGGGGTTGAAACTTATCTTCGCATCATTCTCCCTCTTTCTCTCTCATGCCCATGCCCTTGTGATTCTTACAAATAACGTTCATTAAATTGTAGATTCACGTCACGTCGAAACGGAAATGCAAAATTAAATCCAAACATACACACTAAATTATGTTCACCTTGGCATGTGGAGTCATCTCTCTCAACAATAGCATTCAATTAATGTCGTTATCCCATAATTACAATTTTGTGGATACAAGTGAATTATTGATTTTTTTTTTTTTTGTTTTTCTCTCTAGTCTCTTCCTCTCCTCTCGACTTTGTTTGAATCTGAAATTGAAGGTGGGTGAATATATCGATAAAAATTGTTTATCGTGAAAAATTTGTTTCCTTTTACATATTTTTTTTTTTTAAATCGTTTGAGTCATTGATGATTGACTGATAAAAAAAAATAAATCAATCAATTAGAAAAGGTTTCAGTCAAATCACTTGTCAGTCGGGGGGTTGAGAGATATCGCCGAAAGATTGACTTGGGTATACCCGAACCTTCTGAAATCTTTTTCTGTCGATCGTGACATGCCCGCGGTTATCCTTCAAATTCTGCGTCATTGAATGTTTTCGTGATATAAAAAAAGACTCGTTAAATTGTGTCGAAAAGATCATTCATTTTCATTAAACCAAAAAAAAAAAAAAAAAACATCTCCATATTTACCCACCCACCCATGAAACGCGAATGCATGTTCCTTTCGTGATAAGCCAAAAATGAAAAAATGAAAAAACTATTTTATATCTGTTGATTAACAAATCAACAATTGAATTTTAATAAGAATATCGCGCAGTTACGCTCACGCACACACCCGGCGGCCATCATAAAATCAAAGACGGATTCAGAAAACCAAAAATTGATGGACTTGGACTGTGACACAAACACAGAGAGACTCATCATAATTCATTAGCCACCGCCGCCGCATCGATCCCAACAACAGAGTGACGACCCTCATCATTTTCGAATTTGTGTGCGGTGCGCGCGGTGGTGGCCCACTTGTACACAGGCCTTACAATTATGACAATTACACGCTACCGCCGCGTAATAGGGTGGTGTAAGCACGCGTGTCCTACTCGCCCGACGGCGACGTACACATAATTTTTTGTGTCTAAAAAAACGACAGTGAATTCCCTTGCATATTCGAACGACAGAAAAAGAGAGAAAATAAAAAAAAAAAACAATAAGATTACCCCAACCCTGAAAAGTGCAACGTGCCTCGATCGTTTTGCGGGTATGATTAAGTCTCATGATTAAACAGCCCCCTGTCGAACATTGAGATCAGAAAAACATGAAAATTGAAAAAAGTGGGTTTAAGTGGGTTTAATTGTTTGAGGGTTCGGCAGCGGGTGGGGTTTTTGGGTCCGATCTTCTTTGAAAGTCGAGGGAAAAGTGTTCTTCGAGACATCAAAACTCGGCCGACGTTGACTTCTGGAGACCTCAAAAGTGTCTTTTTTCGACGTAGACTTTTTTTGGCCACTGAGTAGAGAAATTTTGCCAGGGAGAGAGGTTTTTTGAGACCTCAAAGGTGTCTTTTTTCGACGTAGACTTTTTTTGGCTACTGAGTAGAGAAATTTTGCCAGAGAAAAGTGTTCTTCGAGACCTCAGAACTCGGTCCTTTGACGAAATTTCGCTGTTTTAGGAGTCTATCCTTTGCCAAAATGGATGAAAAAGTGGTTTTTCTTCAGCGGATATTGGAGTTGGCTGTTTTCGAGTTCATTCCTTTCTCAAAGTTGACGAAAAATTATTTTCTCCTTATCGTGTGCTAAAAAACTTGCCATTTTGGAACCTCATCCTTTACCGAGATGGACCAAAAGGTACTTTTCGAGTTCTCAAAATTCTCGAAATTGACAAAAACTTTTTTTTTCTTCGTCGTGAAGTCGGATTTTCTTTCTTTGAGTTCTCAAAATTCTTAAATTTGACAAAAACTTTTTTTTTCTTCGTCGTGAAATCGGATTTTCTTTTTTTGAGTTCTCAAAATTTTCAAAATTGAAAAAAAAAAAAATTCGAATTTTCTTTTTTTGAGGTCTCAAAATTCTCTAAGTTGACAAAAAAAATTTTTTTCTTCGTCGTGAAGTCGAATTTTCTTTTTTTGAGTTCTCAAAATTGAAAAAAAATTTTTTTCTTCGTCGTGAAATCGGATTTCCTTTTTTTGAGTTCTCAAAATTTTCAAAATTGAAAAAAAAAAAATTTCGAATTTTCTTTGTTTTGAGTTCTCAAAATTCTCAAAATTGAAAAAAAAATTTTTTCTTCGTCGTGAAGTCGAATTTTCTTTTTTTGAGTTCTCAAAATTCTCAAAATTAACAAAAACTTTTTTTTTCTTCGTCGTGAAGTCGGATTTCTTTTTTTTGAGGCTTCAAAATTCTCGAAATTGACAAAATTTTTTTTTTTCTTCGTCGTAAAGTCCCATCTTCTTTGAAAACCAGCGAAAAAGATGTTTTTGTTCACAGGGTGTAACAAAAAAATTACCCTTTCTGAGCTCCAACCTTTCTGAAGGTGGACAAACCCGCGTTTTTTCATCGTCGATTGACCTCAATCATTTTCCAAATCGTTTTTTTTTTTTTTTGTCCAAACTATGTTGCAATCCTCGTCTCATCACTCTCATTTCATTTTCCGCATTTATGATGCGTGACAATGTCGCATTACAACCGCCAATGGCCCTGCGTCTTACTGTCGTCATTACAATTAAAAAAATGTAAACTCTTCCCCCAACTCTAATTGTTTTTTTTTGTCTTATGGTGAACAATTAAAAAGAAAAATTAATCTTTCCTTACTTGTTCTTATTTCCCTACAGACAGACAAAAAAAAAAAAACAACCTCCTTTCGATTCGCTTAAAGCCACAAAAAAAAAAATAAAATAAAACGTTTCCATTTTCCAATAAAATAAACCAAGATTCATGTTTTCACGGTAAAACCACAAATAATGATTCGTTTTTCCGGTCATCTGAATGGGACATGAAAATGCACCCAGGCAGGCATCATTTATGTAACTTATTACAAGTTTCTAATCAGTTCCCGAAGTCGTCGGTGTCTCTCTAAAAATGTGCAATTAACTCTTTACTGAGTTATTACAAAATCTCTCTCTAAAACACCGCGAAACATCGACTCACGTTGCAAAGCATTTTTCTTTTTGTTAACAACCATAAATGACATCGGCTCGGAACTTCTCTAAAGGCTAATTAAAATTAAAATTCTAACAATCTTTAGAACAATTTTTTTTTTCTTTTTTTCTTTTAACGTGCGTTTTAGGAGATGCGGGACGTTTTTCTCGTGCATAATTTATCTTCTTTTGTATTTTCTTTTTTTTTTGTCAATTACCTGACAATCGAGAAAATGTGTGTGCATCGTCTTGACATGATAAACAAGATATTTACAACCATGTAATTTTATCGCGTGTGGACTGCCTCTCCGTTGTCGTAAGTCAGTGGCGATAAAAACAACGCGACTTAAGGATGCTTTGTTGAATTTAGATTTATAGATTATTATAATCTATTTTTTTTTTACCTGAGTCATTGAGAGTTGCTTGCTTTTTTTTTTTTTTGCATCTATAATTAGATGTAAAGAACCTTTAAAAAAAACATATATAGGTATATATATGAATCTCCTCTTCTCGCACATAAAAAAGTCCAAGTGCAACAGCAGCTGCTGTGTCGTCTCTCAATTCGAGTAAATAAATGCAAATCTTAAACAACAGTAGCTTCGTTAATTTATTATGAATAAATGAATCTTTTGATTTGTGTTTTCTAAACACAGTGAAAAAACAGAAGGGGTTGTTTTTATTTTTTTTTTTTTTTTGAATTTAAATCCATGCGGGTATAATTAGAGAGTCAAGTGGCGGTGTTAAGTACTCATTTATTAATTGCTTAACATCCGTTCGGGCAGTAGAAACAGGTGGGCTTTTGACGAGAAGTCTTTTTTTTGCCTCTTTTCGAGGTGGGAATTTGAGATGATAGTCGAGACTATGGAAGGAAATCGAGATTTTTATCGAAAAATCATTGAAAAGACAATTCGGACATTTGTCATTAGTTTCAATTTTTGATCGTGAGTCGAGAAAAAAAAAATCATCTGTCATCTTCATCACAATCCAGAATCATCATCATTTTCTCTGTCACAATCCTAAAATGAGTTCCACTTTTATTTCACGCCAAACCAGACCTCAAATCCCGCTCCCTACTCACCATTTTTTGGTTCTAATTCCTTTCGAGCAGCTCATCGATTCCAATTAGTCGTCGTCAAAATCCAAGCTCAGTCGGCATCGGAGAAGTGTTTGAAATTTTCAAATTGCGCCATGTGTTGGTTTGGACATAACTTTTCTATACAAATTTTTTAACTCCTCAAGGTTAAAGATGTTTTAATCATCATCATCTTTTTTTTTTTTTTCTCGAGACCTTCGAATTGCCAAAGAAGTGGCACGCGATCCGTGAGTTTAGATTCGATTCCGAAATAAGTCGAACCGACTGCGAACCACCAGAACTGACTGGCGTCTCAAATTTGCCCCCGATTGTTTCCTTCACCTCAAAGTTTTCATTTTCTGTTTATTTGTGAAATATAATTGATATTTTATTACCTTCTCCAAAAACAAAAATTCCATTTCGAACATGAGCATCAGAATCAGAGGAATTTTGTGATTTGAAAAGAGTTTATCAGAGAGTGGCCCACCTTATGTGGTCATATTGTGTGTGATTGTGTGATTTTCTATTTTTTTTTTTTCCTACGTGATTACCTAGATAAAGTTCAGTCGGGTATTGTGGGGCATACGAGGTGGACAAGAGTGATAAGGAGCGACTACAAAAAAAAAAAAAATACAACACAACCAGCCACGTGCTGGAGAAATGCATTGTTTTCTAAAAAGCCTGCCTGATATATACCTCGCCAGGTGATTTCCGGTCGTGGTTGTATTAACGTAATTTTTATTTTTGATAACGACACGGTGGAAAAAACATTAATTCAATGGGTGGTTTTTATGTTTGACATATCAACATCAATCGGATACACTGGCTGGTGAGTTTACATGACTTTTTTTTTTTTTTGGTGGGGGATTAAGTTTACAAGCAATGCACGTCAATCAAAAATTAAAAAAAAAAAAATGCTTTCACTTATCTGGATTTATGTGGGTTTGATTTTTGTGGCGGTTTTTTGTGAGAAGATCGGCGTGAGGTGTCGCTGTGATCGAGGGAAACAGAGTTCAGTGTCGGGTCGGGTCGTTGAATTTTATTTCCAAAAACGGAATCTTAACAACGCAGATTTCCAGCTCGATTTGTCGTTGGATTCTCTTTCCAAAAACGAAATCTTAACAACGCAGATTCCCGGCTCGATTTGTCGTTGGATTCTCTTTTCAAAACCGAAATCTGAAAAATTCAGTGTTCCAATTCGAATTCCCGGCTCAATTTCTTTTCAAAACCGAAATCTGAAAAATTCAGCGTCCCAATTCAAATTCCCCACTCGATTTATCGTTGGATTTGCTTTTCAAAACCGAAATCTGACCAATTTAGTCTCCCAATTTAGATTCCCACCTCGATTTGTCGTTGGATTCTCTTTTCAAAACCGAAATCTGAAAAATTCAGTGTTCCAATTCAAATTCCCGGCTCGATTTCTTTTCAAAACCGAAATCTGAAAAACTCAGCGTCCCAATTCAAATTTCCCACTCGATTTATCGTTGGATTTTTGTCGTGAATCCTTCGCCGGATCGATGAAAAAATTCCCTGGTTGGTGCCCTAGTTTCGACTCCCTCCTCAATTTCTCGTGAGATCTTTTCCTCAGATCTTTTCACAGTCGAAGAATCCAATTTGGTCGTTAGATTCCCGTCCTCTCAGTTGAAAATTTGATTTAATATTCGATTTTTTTTTGTAATTTTCCTCTTCGAAGCTTTTCTCGTCCTGATGAAAATTTCCAGCTTCTCTGTCGGTTTGACACCGAATTCATTCAATTTCTTACGCCATCTGTCTCTTCAGGTCCAATTATCAATCACCGGCATGTGCATGCTCGATAAATGAATGTTATTCATTTAAATTGAATGATTTTATTTCTTTGCATTTGACTTAATAAAACTAAGCACAACAGCCTAAAATGATCAAAACAACTAAAATGAAACAAGTCAAAAAAAAAAAAAAAAAAGACCACCACGACTTCCAATGAAACCCAATTTCTATCTTTCCTTCTTTTTTTTTTCGTATATGTTTTTAATAAATTGATACTTGATTGTGATTTATTTGTTAATAGAATTTTTCTCTCTCTCTAGTATGCAATTTAATTTTTTTTTTATTTGTTTTAAATGACGTTCGAATACCAAAGTCTTCTCCAAAAATAGAGAGAATCTTCTCCATTCTTATGTAAGAGCATGAGCCTTATTATTTAATTCATTTCATTACACACATCCTACCCAACACCAAGTTAGTAGGGGAAAAAAAAATATAAGAAAATGAAGCTATTACAAGCTCATTGTGCATGTGACAATGCATTTAATTGGCAGTACGTGATTCCGGCCACGATATTTTTTTTGTACCCAAATAATAATTTAACGCTGCCAAAGTTATTTTACGTTCGGGTGTGTGTGTGTGAATGGCACATTTTATTATATTTAATGACTTAATTAAAGTTATTTTATTCTTCTAATTTTTTTTACTATCATTGAGAGATTGTCAATAAGACAAGCTGGGTAGAGTTTTGAGGGGGAAAAATAAGGCTCAGGTAGGGTTGAAGTTGGTTTTTTCGCGTTTTTATCTTAGAAATGTCTGACGATGGGGGTTTCTTGTTCCAAGACTGACTCTAAGCAACTTCAAAGATTCCTTAGTCTTGAGAGGCCAAGATTTTGTAGTCTCGATGCATTTTTCGATGGATGAAGATTTCTTAGTCGCGACGCATTTTTTCGAGAAATGAAGACGAAGAAGCATTTTTCGAGAAACGAAGACGAAGAAGCATTTTTCGAGGCACGAAATTCTCTCAGTTTCGACGCATTTTTCGAAAGATGAAGAAGTCTTTTCTTGACGCATTTCTTGAAAGACCTCGATTTCTCAGTCTCGATGTATTTTTGAGGGACGAAGACTCAGTCTCGATGCATTTTTCAAGGGATGAAGATTTCTCAGTCTCGACGCATTTTTCGAGGGACGAAGACGAAGAAACATTTTTTGAGGCACGAAATTCCCTCAGTCTCGATGCATTTTTCGAGAGATAAAGATTTTTCAGTTTCAACGACGAAGAAGCATTTTTCGAGGAACGAAGACGAAGAAAAATTTTTCGAGGCACGAAGATTTCTCAGTCTCGACGTCTAAGATCTTTCAGTGTCGATGCTTTTTTCAAGGGATGAAGATTTCTCAGTCTCGATGCATTTTTCGAGAGATAAAGTCGTCTTGGTCTTGACGTATTTTTTGAAAGACCTCGACTTCTCAGTCTCGACGCATTCTTTCGAGACACGACGACGAAGAAAAAATTTTCGAGGCACGAAATTCTCTCAGTATCGATACATTTTTTGAGGGACGAAGATTTCTCAGTCTCGACGTCTAAGATCTTTCAGTCTCGATGCATTTTTCGACACACAAACCCTTCTCTGTGTAAGAATCTAAAGTCTCCTCACTCTTGACGCATTTTCCAAGAGCCTTTCCAGTGTTGACGCATTTGTCGGCTCCCCAAACCCCACAGCTGAGTGTGTGATACGATTTCACTTCATTTTTTTTTTTGACGTCACATAACATGTTGAATGTGATTATAACAAACCCCCCCTCTTTAATATTTGTTGATAATGAAAATAACAAAGCCTCATTTTGACATGATTGGGTTTAGTTAATGACAAAATAAACTGATATAACTTACAACTCGTAAGTGTCGCGAATATTTTCGGCACACACAAAATTTCGTTTATTAATTCTCTCATATGCACCCGAATTTGTTTTGCTTGTTTTTTCGTTGTCTATCTTTATTCACTTATCTCTTTTTGTGTAAAATAGTAGCACCCAAGTGCGTAAAAAAAAAAAAAGAAGACATTTCAAAGAGATAAATCTCTCTCTCCCCGTGACGGAGGTATAAATTGAAAATTAGTTGATATTCTTTCTTTCTAATAAATTTAAAATCTCACATCATCTCTCTTCAAACACAGAGTCAACCTGCTTAAATTATCCAACGAAACAAAATAAAACACCACCAGAGATTATCTCGAGGTGATAATGAAACACCCGCGAAATTATTGCGTTTTCGTGGTTTGTAAACACGTTTTCCAGCAGCTGAAAAAAAAAAAAAAAAAAAAATCGTTAATGTCAGAAGCTCTCCCCCATCATCAAAAGTGTTTTATTATGATTGCCTACCGGTGAGTTAAAGGCGATCATGTCTTTCGAATCTATCCTCTATCCAGATCAATCTGGAGGGTGAGAGAGACAGTTTTTTTTTTCTACTATTGGTTGACCTTCTCGTGTAAGTTTTTTTTTTTTTTCTGATTGAATTTGGTTTTCTCTGTGTAGAATGCAAATAGCATTGATTCATTAATAAACATTCCATTGGTTGAGTGAGTTAGAAAATAAAAATCCCTCAAAAGGGGGGGAACCTTTTAGTTTTATCGTTATATCGTTTTATCGTTTATGAGTGTGTGCAGTTGCAGTGATTTTTTTTTGTTCTGTTGATGTGAATAGTTTTTTTTTTTTCTTTTTCTTCGAGTTTGTTGTCATTCGAGCCGGTCTTTGTCCACCGGCGGCGCTTACTCAGAGCTCTGTGGAAAGATAAAACGTTTGGAATTCCCCCCTTATCACAAGATGGGTGTATGAGTTGTGGAGACTTTTCAAATTAGATCTATTTTTCTCTGTCGAATTTTTAATACGAAGGAATTTGAGTGTAGTTTTCTCTTAAAGCGAGAAATCAGATCAAAAAATGGTGCCAATGGAAAACCAAAAAAAGTGATCTTTTGATCTGATGATCGAATTTCTTCCTAATCGTCAAAAAGTCTCGTTTTCGGTGTCAGTTTAAAACGAACTGAAGCCATGAAGTGACAAAAAAATGATCTCGTCTGATTTCTTGGTGACAATGGAAAACCAAAAAATGTGATCTTTTGATCTGAAAATCGAATTTCTTTTTACCCATCGAACATTTTTCTTAAAAGCCTCGTTTTCGGTCATGAAGTTAAAAAAAAAAATGCTCTCGTGGGATTTGATGTTGCCAATGGAAAACTCAAAAAAATTATCTTTTGATCCGAAAATCGAATTTCTTCCTAATCATCAAAAGTCTGATTTTCGGTGTCGGTGAAAAAAAAAAGATCTCGTCCGAATTTTTGGTGCCAATGGAAAACCAAAAAAGTGATCTTTTGATCCGAAAATCGAATTTCTTCCTAATCGTCAAAAAGTCTGATTTTCGGTGTGAATGAAAAAAAAATCCTCTCGTCGAACGAAAATTTTTCTGAAAAGTCTCGTTTTCGGTGTCACTTTGAAACGAATTCTGCCATGAAGTGAAAAAAATGCTCTCGTGGAATTTTCTGGTGCCAATTGAAAACGAAAAAAATGTTCTTTTGATCCAAAGATCGAACTCGATCTCGATCGAACAAAAATCGAAACGTGAAGAAAGGCTCGATTTCAGTGTTGATGTTAAAGAAACTGCTGTGGAATGAAGAGAAACCCTCCGTGAGACATTTTCGAGGCCAATGACAGACAAAACCTTCATAAACCATCACATCTTTTCGAGCAAAAGAGCAATTTGAAACTTCCTCCCGATGTTTCCACTGAAAAGAAATCCATATAATCCTCTAACAATTCCATAGAACACACCACCGATTCTTTGGAGTTGCCTCCAAAAATTCACATGAAACCGAATTCCGCTGAACTCTTTTTTTTTTTTTCCACTCTTCACTTCGTCAGCATCGTTTTTTCTTCTTCGTATTTCAGAATAACCAAATAATGACAAAGTAAATAGGATAAATCATGAATGTAGGTGGAAGCATTTAATTAAATAATCTTTTTTTTTTTTTTTCATCCTCTGATAACGTCGCGCAGTGTAAAAAAAGAAAAAAGAAACGAGCCTGGTAGCAAAAATCTTACAAATCCAAGTAAATATTAACAATCGTGCGCGATCCAGATAATTTCGGAATGATAAGCCGTCCTCCATTTTTTTTTTTTTTCGATGTTCAGAGAAGAGAAAAAACTATGTCAGGTCTGTCATGAAGCCTCTCCTCTGTCCACTTGAAGCAACCCTCTTCCAAACTCAACCCCTTCTCGTTCTGGTCGTATTCTAAATTGCAATTCACCTCCTTGGCGCCGTTGTCTTAACGCAAACGTAACGCTTGGCTTTATTTATGACAAACATTACGAAAGCGTTTCTTATGCAAATTCCACACGACACAACTGACTTAAATTAGATTTATCTCTCCCTGGTCTGGTGCTGTGTAACTCGAAATTTTCAAATATTTTTTTTTCTCATTTTATAATTGTTTGTTTACTTGGACTCTTAATTAACCTACATGATTGAATTTATTTTATTTATTATTTACTCTGCAAATAAATACACACAGTCATTCTCTCTTTTTTTTGATTGCAATGCAAATAATGAGATTGAGTGGAGATGATGTTTGGATAGACAATTTTTCCTCCTTTTTTTTTTTATCAAAATGCCAACAGACAGAGGGATTTTTGAAGGGTGCACACTTCAGGAGTGCCGAGTGATTCATTAAGTTTCAAGTTGATATCCTGTCCCACTTATCTTGTTTGGAATTTGTGTGAATTCTTTTCTATTTTTAAAATATTTCACATCTCATCGTCATTCATTGATAAAGAAAAAAAATTTTTTTTTTCGGATATGAGAAAATTCAAAAATTGGACCGAAAATTAAATATTCATTCAAAATTCATCATTTTTTTTTTCTAGATTTAAAATTTTTTTCATTTCTCCGTGTTTCGTGTTTATTTCGACATTCAAAATTCCAAAAAAAAAAATATATATAATTCCCTCCCCCTTAAGCCGTACGTAATCAAATTAATTGTTGAAATTGGGATTGAGTGATTGATAACCGTCGAAGATATTGTACGCATGAGGAAGTATCACAAAAAGCTTATTTTTGATAACAATACAAGACATTTTTAATTTATTGCACCCCTGCCACGATAACTGCGACGACATAGAATTGTCGACAAATTAGATTAGACCGGCGTTAGTTACGAAAATAAAATGTTAATATCAGATTCCAATCGGTTTATGTGATGAACTGATGACTGTTCCGACGTCTATCATTTGTTTCCTGATTTCAATTCGATTTGCCGTGTCTGACAAAAAAAAAATTAAGAAATACCTAAACGTTTTCAAATTGATTATGTCGCGAAAAGCGGCCACTGTCATCTTTGAATGGATAACCATAGTGGTATTATTTAATCGTAATTATAGGCGTGTACCAAGGTAGATAAACACCCCGTTTTGTGAAGACGACAGCAGAGGGCTTATCGTGTACTAATTAATTATAGTTTTTTTTTTTTTTTCGAGTCTCAATCAAAAAAAAAAACCACAAGGTTAAGTTAAGTTCGAATGTACACGCCAACCCAGCCCATCCACCCACAGAAACCACCCGACACCCTTAAAGCACACGACTTCCACACGTCCATTTCATGTACTCGAATCGTTGTCGTCGTCTGGTGGTTGCCTTTTCATCCAGATTAAGTGCGATTATTAAATTGGCGCAGTTAAAGAATTTATTTTCTTATCGGGCCTTGAGGAAGATTGAAAACGAGTGTGTGTGCCCCGTGCGTTTGAAAGTGAGGGTGCGGCAAAAGACGGAGGACACTTTAAGAACACGCAACACGTGGTGGTAATCTTCTTCTTCTCTCAAAACAAAAAAAAATGTTTTCTTTTTTTTCGTTTGCCTCGGGGGCCTTAAGTGCTTAGAGAAATGATGTTCAAGGTACGAATCACTTAGACGACGTTCTCTCTTTTCCTCACACACGCGGATGATGGGCATTTTGATAAAAAAATTTCGCTTTTTCCCCCCCTAATTTGAGTTGTAAGCATAAATCTGATCGCTTAGTGGATGAATGGGTGTGATAAGTGTGTTTGGATCTTTTGGTAGGAGCGCGTTAATGATTTAGACAAATACGTTTTTAAGCTGCCGCTCTGGAATTCGAAAATTTCGAATTTTGACGTCGTACGGAAAGTTTTTTTTTTTTTGGCGTCGTCGGGAAGTAATTGACCTCGTCTTTGGTGTCGTCGTGAAGGTATTGGTGCCGCGAGGGAATTTTAGGACAGCGAGATTTCTAAATAGACGATTTTTTTTTCTGAGCAAAGGAATTTCGGTGCAGAGAAATTTTGTTGTAGAGAATTTTCGAAACAAATTTTAGAGTAGAGACATTTTGGAGGAGAAAAATTTTGAAGTAGAGGAATTTCGCAAGCAGAGAAATTTTTCGAGTAGAAAATTTTTGGAGCGAGGAAAATTTTGGGAGCAGAGACATTTTAGAATTTCAAAGCCGAAGAATTCTAGACAAATTTTGAAGTAGAAAAATTTTGAAGTAGAAACATTTTTGGAGCAGAATTATTTCAGAATCCAAAATCCGAGCAGAGAAACTTTGGAGCAGAAAAATTTTAGAGCAGAAAATTTTCAAAATTTTTTAAGAAAAATTTTGAGAGCAAAGAAATTTTCGGGGTCGTGAAATTTTCGAAGAAATTTTTGTAATTTCGGGAGCGGAAAAATCTGAGAATTTCAAAGCCGAAGAATTTTAGAACAGAAAAATTTTGAGAGCAGAGAATTTTTTGAGTAGAAAATTTTTGGAGCAGAGAAATTTTCGGGGTCGTGAAATTTTCGAAGAAATTTTTGTAAAAAATGTCCCACTTCGTTTCAAATCAAATTTGAGATCCAATTAAGATTCAATTTGAATTTAATTTGACGCACAAGATTTCTTGCACTTTGATTAACGTGCGATTTCGATCGGAAGCATTTTGGTTACCATGGAGTTCGCATGCCATGTGCTTCGGTTGTCGCGGGCCTACGATGCTCTCAGCTCTTCAGTTGCCGTGTGATTTAGATCGCAGGCGTCTCAGTTGACGTGCGCTTCGAATGACGTGCGATTTTTTTTTTCCCTGACGCATTATGATCTATTTGCTCTAAGATAATGACGACCACTCTGCACGATATCAGTTTGAGTCATAATTTTCCTCATTTGTTATATCTGCTCACGCATGTTCAGTTCTCAGTTGCTTCAGGATTTCGTGATAAGTCATCCTCAATAACAGACCTGTCAATTTATGAGGCAACAAACACCCGAAAGAGACTTAAACCCCAACAAAAAAAACAAAAAAAAAAAACCGACTAAATTAAGATCAAATTGAAGTCTAAAATACTCGTTTCACATGACAGAGAACTTGCTTCTTGACATAAATTTTCATTCGCTGCAAGCGTATGTGTGTGTGTAGGCTTTTTGCAGGCTTAGAATCCACACAATCCTCTTTCGAGTTCAATATCTCGGTCAACGCCACACACAACAACGAATTAGAAAACAAAAAAGCCTCCGACAAAATAATCACTGTGACGTTGAGAGACAAAAAAAAAAAAAAAAAGGCTTGCGGCAAGAGACACACGCTTACGCACGAGAAATCATTGAGTGGCTTTTTTTTTTTTTTTTTCATTCGTTTTTTTCGCATGGCCGATCAGTGCAATTCGGTGGCAGTAAAAGTCGTCGTTGGGTTGGCCGGCTGCGCCACTTCAAGTCATGATTTCAGAAAATTCGAATCCGAAATCTGATACTCGGTTGTGATCCGAGAGAAGGCCTTCTCCTATTCCTGACGACAAATCACATATCCACATGAATTTCAAAGTAGATTCCTGGAATTTTTGACACGATCGATTTCATTGATCACAGCAAGGTGATCGACAACGATTGAAATCCTACTACGAAAATTCTGGAAAAAAAAAAAACGAGACGTCGTCGTTTAAATGACAAACGCATAGAAATATTAAGAACGAATGTAATCCAATTGGTTAGGCTTCAATTGTAGGCTTCACATTTGTACAAAAGAAAAAGTAAATAGAATCATGAATGGGGAGGTTATGACAAAATCAAAACAAACCAGTTTGCTTTGAATGGCTTGGGAATTCGCGTATGTGATGAGTGTTGTTTTTTGTGAGGTTGAAATACGTTTTACACACTTGGGCCGGCCACGCAAAAGATACGTGTTTTAGTTACGTTGAGTTGATTGATTTTCATCGCCGGCCGTCGTCGTTGTTGAATTACTTAACATGCTGGTCAGAGTCTAATTGAGCAATAGAGAGACGACTTCGACTTCATGGTTCAGGCCTAAATATCGGCTAAAGTCGAATTTAAATGTCCTCCATCGCAATCGGTTGCGATAAAGATACGTACGTACGTTTTCTTTTTTTTTTTTTTTTTATACACGTGCGATCGGATTGGATCTTTATCGTCCTCGATCGGTGTGAATTCTCACGATTTCACCGGGCTTGGAAATCCTTGAAAAAAAAAAAAAAAAATCTCTCGTCTCGGTGAATTCTTTTCGAAGCCCGCGCACGATTTCCCTTGGCTGGGACTGGGGACAGGCAAATCCAGCAAAGCACAACTCACCCTCGAAGGTGAATGAAAATTAGCGATTAATTACTTAAAAGTATTCGATCTTATATAAATGGTGTTAATTTTCTCATTTTTTTTTTTTTTTTTTCAAATCAAATCAAATCAAATCAAATCGAATCGAATTCACTTTAGATTGATAGAGTGAGCATAGTTTGGTATTTTCGGACGGGATCACCTTTAAACTATTTTATTTATTTGCTCTTGCCATTGGAAAATTTTTCACACCCGTTTTCAGGCTTGTGGAGAGGGGGTGATACGATTTTTTTTTTTTTTTTTTTTTGGAATTGTTTACTCACGATTTCCGATTTCGATATCGCTTAATTAAGGCCTCGAACGCATGTATGTACATCTCAGAATCGACTTGTTGTTAAGTTGAATTTCAAATAAGACTGTTTTTTTTTTTTGAGTGTGTACTAGGAGTGTCGAATGCGTAAGTCAGAGTTGTGTATTAATTTGACAATGATGGGCATTTAGTATTGGTTAAAATTATTTAAACACGTCGCGATGAAAAAAAAAAAAAATAAATCGAATCAAGTGCTGAGCAAACTTGGAGAGACGGTTTTTTTTTTTTTTTTGTGAGTGAAAAAAAAAAAGGGAATGGTCTTGACTTAAATTTCCCGAATAAACAAGACTTTTCCAACCATGTCGATTCCGATTTTTCGAGAATTCTCCAGCTTCTAGGGGGTTCATGACGGATAACGTCGACATTTTGGGTAATTTTTTAGGCCTAGATCTCTCTTCCACTCGCAACTCAAACCAAAAATCTTTCGAGTCCCACAACTTACGACTGCAGAACACTTTCGAAATCCCTAAAAAAATCTTTCCCTTCCATTTTCCCAAAAAAAAAAATGTTTGCAATCCTCATCAGAAAGAGGTTTTTCCAATGCATGATTCTTATATGTGATAGTATTTGTATTGATAGTGCCGGGCTTTCTATGAAGGGCACCATAGGAAATTTCTCGTCTCTCATCATAGACATGGCAAAAAAAGCCTCCATTTGACTTTCTCAATTTTACTGCCGAGAGACTTGTCTAGGAGGACGAGTGTCTTAAGAAGGACGCGACAGCAGCTTCTCAAAAGGTTTTTTTTTTTATCAAAACTTCGGGTGATTTTTTTGTCGGGGGCCTAAGGTTCTGGTCTGGGCGTTAAAAATTTGGCTCTCGATTCTGTTGGGTGTCAAAGATTTCGGCCGGACGTTAAAAATTTGGCTTTGTATTTTGTTGAAAGTTAAAGACTCGGCTCAGCGTTAAAAATTTGACTCTTGAATCTGTCGGACGCCAAAAATTCGGTCGGTTGTTAAAAATTCGGCTTTTTATTTTGTTGAAAGCCAAAGACTCGGCTCAGCGTTAAAAAGTTGGCTCTTAATTCTGTTGGGAGACAAAGACTACGGCCGGGTATTGAAAATTTGTTTTTTATTTTGTCGGGCTATCACAATCGGCCTCGTCTGGCCTAAGTACTTGGATGTCTTTCACAGCCCACCACACAACCTAAAAAAAAATTTGGGTCTTTATTCTGTCGGACGCCAAAAATTCGGTCGAGTGCTAAAAATTTGGCTCTTTATTCTGTCGGGTGTCAAAGATTTCGGTCGAGTGTTAAAAATTTGGCTTTTTATTCTGTCGGACGCCAAAAATTTCGGTTGGGGATTAAAAATTCGGCTTTTTAACCTGTCGGGTGTCTAAAAATCGGTCTTGTTTTTTTAGTCGAACGTAACAAAGACGTAACCCCGACTTTTTCCACTCTCGGCCATCCTTAGGTTCAAAACCGTGATTTTTTTTTTATCAAACGCATGGCAGACGAGTCAAAGACCACTCAATCCCCAAAGAAATCGACAAAATGAATGTAATCCGACCTCCTTCCAGCCATAAATTAATTCTTCCTTTTTTTTTTTCTTTTTTTTTTTTTCTATTGAATTTTTAGGCGGACGATTTATTTCTTGAAGACATCTTACACTACGATTCGAGTGCCTTGCATGATTCACTGAAATTCGATAGTAATTACTCGTCTGATTTATCAATTAAACAAGAGCCGCAATCCCTAACTGATGCTGAGATGCACGCTCTGGCAAAAGATCGCCAAAAGAAAGATAACCACAATATGAGTGAGTAGTTTTTTTTTTGAGTTTCTTTTTGAGTGAGTGGCTTAGACTACTAGTTTAGTCCAGTTTTTTGAATTTTTCGATTGAAGTGAGTTTCTAAGTGATTTAGTGAGACTTTTTTTTTCTTTCGTTTTGACCCTCATTCACTTTGTGACATTTTTTTGTTTTTTTTTTTTTTTTGCAGTTGAACGACGGCGTCGTTTCAATATAAACGATCGCATTAAAGAGCTCGGTACACTCTTGCCAAAAACTAATGATCCCTATTATGAGGTCGTACGTGATATACGACCGAATAAAGGCACGATACTTAAATCATCGGTTGATTACATAAAATGCCTTAAACATGAAGTGAATCGTCTGAAACAAAACGAATATCGTCAAAAGCAAATGGAGGTACAAAATCGCCGCTTGATAAATAGAATTAAGGTAAGAAAAAGATAAAACTGAAGGACTGACTTTAGGACTGTGTTTTTTTTTTAGGAACTTGAAATGCAAGCAAAATCCCACGGTCTACCTCTGTCGGAGTTCAACTTAACATCGGTGTCGGCGCCGACTCCGAATTCGTATCTAAAATGCTCAAGTCCGACGTCCCACAGTCATCATTCAACGCCGCTGATAGCAGACATCGTGGATAAGGTAAATCGAGATAACCTGGAATCCATCACAGAGGAGTGAAATTTTTTTTTTCTCGATTTTAGATTCCCGATGTCGTATCTGAGGGCAATCTCAGCATCAGCCAGATGGAGGATCTTATGGAGGACAAGCACCCGGTGCAGGGCAGTGATCCAATGCTCTCGCATCATCTCCTCTCGTCGCCACACTCGCCGACGCTACAGCGATCAATGTCGAATAGCAGCAGCGCGTATGCCAACGGAAATGGCAGCTGTTTGAGCGACAGCAATAACTGCCTCAGCGGCAATCACGGCAGCATGATGCCGGGCGATGACCTCTATCACCCCAACCACCATCATCATCGCCATCAGCATGACCAGCACCAGAACAACAACAACAACAACAACAGTAGCCTTAATAACAACAACCACCACAACAACCACCATCAGCATTACAGCCAGAACGGCAACGGCGGCAATGGTTGCGTCTCGGACTGTCCCGGCAACGACAGTCTGACGCGCTCCCACCACAGCCACCCGTCGCCCACCTCGCTGCAGCATCACGGACGTGATCCGCTCCTTTCGTCCTCCCACCAGCGATCTGTTGATCTCAGTTGCATCAGTGACTCGATACTCTCGTCGACGCACCATCTCCTCTCGCCATCACACCGATCGAACATGGATTCGATTCTGTCCTCCCCCGAAACGGACTCCCTCGTAAGTGACATTGACATGGTCGCATGTTAATCACGGCAGACGCTTTGTCAGCCCCCACAGCACAACAGCCCAAAGAGCGAGAGAGGATCAAAAGGTTAACCATAAAATCTCACACACACACGACCAACAAAAGATGTCCTTTCTGTTACTTAAACGACGAGAATTTTTCAGGAATCCTTTTTTTTCTCAACAAAAGCAACATTCCATTTAACTCTGAAAAAAGAAATTTTCCTCCAAGCCACCACTCACGTACACGGGAAGAAGATCAAGTTTGTGTTTATAATTTATTTAATTTTAGAGAGAAAAAGTGTGTTGCTCTTGTTTTCCGCGATTTTCCAAAAAAACAAAAAAAACAAACGAGTGTGTTTTGAATTTTCATAAGTGAGTGTGTAAAAAAAAAAGAGTGTGTGTGTGTGTGTGCAAAGGATAAACAACAAACAGAAGTGTAAATCAAATCGAGAGAGAAACAGAGTCCACAAAAAAAAAAAAAAAAAGTGTCCGAAGGTTGTTGTTTAATTTTCATACGAATAGAATTATTTTTTTGGTCACAAGCTGGCCACGCATCATACACGGCGTAAGTTCCTAAGTTCGAAAAAAAAAAAAACAATTCGACTCCTCCACGATCATGAAGGCTGGCCTTCCGACGCATCCTTGAATCGAGTATTTTTCTTTTTTTTTTGTGTGAAAAAAAAAGGGAGCAGGATGTGTCACAAACCTGCCTGTGGTTGCAAATCGATTGAATAGTTTTTCAAATCAAAAAAATCCTGGTGCTAAAATCGAATTCCCCAGCCCACATCACAATACACTTTCGAACAAGGCACAAAAAACAAAGCTCAAAAACTCTGCAATAGAAATCGATTATTACAATAGGCCAATGTACATACTTTTACATCTTACGTTCTTACTTGTTGTTAGAAAAAAAAAAAAAAGTGAAACCCACACATAGATATATATTTATTAAAAAAAAAAAAACTTCTCGTTTGCTGTTAAACAATGAAAAAGTGAAAAAAAAAAAACAAGCAAACAACTACACAACATCCTACAAATGTAAGTTTTTAGTCTTAGAAAAGAGAAACAAAAACTCAACAGTATTCTTCATTTTAAAAAGATGCACGATGCTCCGTGCGCACAAGTTACGATAAGTGAAACACAAAAAAAAAAAAAAGAAAAAAACAACAAAAAGCGCGAAACACAAACATATAAATTTAGTTATTTTATTAAAATTATCCCTTAAAGAAAACGTATGGTTGATTATTTCTTAATGTTTCAAAAAAGAGAAAACACAAAAACCCCCCCCCAAAAAAAGAAAAAAAACTTATGCGTGTTTGCAAATATATGTATATTATGTATTTTGTAGTTAATAAATATTTTGATTTTACTTTAAAATTAAAGAAAACAAAAAAAAAAAAACCCAACCAATACCGTGCTTTAATATTTTGGAACATGACTCTTTGGACAAAGGACAACGGCTTGGAAAAGCGTCCTGGATATGCTACCAGCTCACCAGGGGATCAGAGACTGGAAGAAGGCATACTTTTCGGAAGTTGCTTGCTCCAATCAAAAAAAAAAATCACTTGGAGGAGCCCAGGAGCCCTCTTGACAAACATTTTGTCATTTTTGTTTTGTCTGTAAGATGGAATCCTTCCAAAAGTAAGTATAAGTCAAACCCAAAGAGGCCAGAGAAATGTCCTTGTAAATTTTTCAGAATTTTCATACTTTTTTGGGGGAAAAATGTTGAAATTTCTGTCGTTTTTCGCCCATATCTCCGGAACGGGGCGTCGTAGAGCGAAAATTCTTTCGGTTCCTTTTTTCTAAAATCCCGCTCTACAAAATAGGCAACATTTTTCGGGAAAAAAAATTTTTCAGTTTTTCGTCAAAATCACAAGGGGTTAGCCTTGCCTGTTTTTGGGGGCAAAAAAAAAATTTTTGATTTTCCTGGAAATTTTGATGCAGAGTTGTGTGCTCGGACGTGCCTTTATGCGGAATGCAAACATTTTTAATTTTGCGGCTGTAGTTTCGCCGTAAGAGGGATTTTTCGAGATTTGAATTTTCATTGGGTTCATGACACATAACGGCGCCATTTTGGGAAATTTTTGGAACCCGTTATGTCCAATCGACAGATCGCCCTGAGGTCTACAAGATTGGTCGTGAGCACTTTTTTCGCAGGACCTCTCGTTTTCGAGATATTTGAGTCCAAAGTTGAGATACTTTCAGCCGAATTCCGACAAAAAATTGCCCAAATCTCTTCCGTTTTTTGGCAATATCTCCGGAACGGGGCATCGTAGAACGAAAATTCTTTCGGTTCCTTTTTTCTAAAATCCCGCTCTACAAAATAGGCAACATTTTTCGGGAAAAAAAATTTTTCAGTTTTTCGTCAAAATCACAAGGGGTTAGCCTTGCCTGTTTTTGGGGGCAAAAAAAAAATTTTTGATTTTCCTGGAAATTTTGATGCAGAGTTGTGTGCTCGGACGTGCCTTTATGCGGAATGCAAACATTTTTAATTTTGCGGCTGTAGTTTCGCCGTAAGAGGGATTTTTCGAGATTTGAATTTTCATTGGGTTCATGACACATAACGGCGCCATTTTGGGAAATTTTTGGAACCCGTTATGTCCAATCGACAGATCGCCCTGAGGTCTACAAGATTGGTCGTGAGCACTTTTTTCGCAGGACCTCTCGTTTTCGAGATATTTGAGTCCAAAGTTGAGATACTTTCAGCCGAATTCCGACAAAAAATTGCCCAAATCTCTTCCGTTTTTTGGCAATATCTCCGGAACGGGGCATCGTAGAACGAAAATTCTTTCGGTTCCTTTTTTCTAAAATCCCGCTCTACAAAATAGGCAACATTTTTCGGGAAAAAAAATTTTTCAGTTTTTCGTCAAAATCACAAGGGGTTAGCCTTGCCTGTTTTTGGGGGCAAAAAAAAAATTTTTGATTTTCCTGGAAATTTTGATGCAGAGTTGTGTGCTCGGACGTGCCTTTATGCGGAATGCAAACATTTTTAATTTTGCGGCTGTAGTTTCGCCGTAAGAGGGATTTTTCGAGATTTGAATTTTCATTGGGTTCATGACACATAACGGCGCCATTTTGGGAAATTTTTGGAACCCGTTATGTCCAATCGACAGATCGCCCTGAGGTCTACAAGATTGGTCGTGAGCACTTTTTTCGCAGGACCTCTCGTTTTCGAGATTTTTGAGCCCAAAGTTCGACTTTTTTTTTCGTCCTTTTTTAGAGGGAAATTTTTGGCAAAACCTTTTGGTTTTTGCGCCATATCTCAAAAACGGTACATCCTAGATCCAAAATTTTTTCATGTCCTTGTAGCCTCAAGGTCGCTCTACACAATGGACAAAAAAAATTTTGAAGGTCACCCCTAATTCTAGGGGAAATTTTTAGGGAAATAAGTAAAGGAATACAAAAATGCGTTTATCTCGATAACGGGACGTCCTACGGCGTTTTCCCTTTTGTTTAACCTTTTTTTCCCTAAAGGATTAAAGGCTGCTCTACAAGCTGGCACAAAAATTTTTCCGATCGGAGCCTCAGGACACCCCCTACACGAGCCTTATTTCCAGACATCTGCCAAAAATGTCCATAACTCCGCCATTTTGGGAAATTTTTTTGATCCGTTATGTCCAATCGACAGATCTCCCTTAGAGCCACAAATCGCTCATAGGAAGTTTTTTCGCAGGACCTCCCGTTTTCGAGATATTTGAGCCCAAAGTTGAAATGATTTTTGGCCAATTTTTCAGGATTTTCGTCCTTTTTGGGAGGGAAATTTTTTGAATTTTTGGCAAAACCTTTTGGTTTTTGGGCCATATCTCAAAAACGGTACATCCTAGATCCAAAATTTTTTCATGTCCTTGTAGCCTCAAAGTCGCTCTACACAATGGACAAAAAAAATTTTGAAGGTCACCCCTAATTCTAGGGGAAACTTTTAGGGAAATAAGTAAAGGAATACAAAAATGCGTTTATCTCGATAACGGGACGTCCTACGGCGTTTTCCCTTTTGTTTAACCTTTTTTTCCCTAAAGGATTAAAGGCTGCTCTACAAGCTGGCACAAAAATTTTTCCGATCGGAGCCTCAGGACACCCCCTACACGAGCCTTATTTCCAGACATCTGCCAAAAATGTCCATAACTCCGCCATTTTGGGAAATTTTTTTGATCCGTTATGTCCAATCGACAGATCTCCCTTAGAGCCACAAATCGCTCATAGGAAGTTTTTTCGCAGGACCTCCCGTTTTCGAGATATTTGAGCCCAAAGTTGAAATGATTTTTGGCCAATTTTTCAGGATTTTCGTCCTTTTTGGGAGGGAAATTTTTTGAATTTTTGGCAAAACCTTTTGGTTTTTGCGCCATATCTCAAAAACGGTACATCCTAGATCCAAAATTTTTTCATGTCCTTGTAGCCTCAAGGTCGCTCTACACAATGGACAAAAAAAATTTTGAAGGTCACCCCTAATTCTAGGGGAAATTTTTAGGGAAATAAGTAAAGGAATACAAAAATGCGTTTATCTCGATAACGGGACGTCCTACGGCGTTTTCCCTTTTGTTTAACCTTTTTTTCCCTAAAGGATTAAAGGCTGCTCTACAAGCTGGCACAAAAATTTTTCCGATCGGAGCCTCAGGACACCCCCTACACGAGCCTTATTTCCAGACATCTGCCAAAAATGTCCATAACTCCGCCATTTTGGGAAATTTTTTTGATCCGTTATGTCCAATCGACAGATCTCCCTTAGAGCCACAAATCGCTCATAGGAAGTTTTTTCGCAGGACCTCCCGTTTTCGAGATATTTGAGCCCAAAGTTGAAATGATTTTTGGCCAATTTTTCAGGATTTTCGTCCTTTTTGGGAGGGAAATTTTTTGAATTTTTGGCAAAACCTTTTGGTTTTTGGGCCATATCTCAAAAACGGTACATCCTAGATCCAAAATTTTTTCATGTCCTTGTAGCCTCAAGGTCGCTCTACACAATGGACAAAAAAAATTTTGAAGGTCACCCCTAATTCTAGGGGAAATTTTTAGGGAAATAAGTAAAGGAATACAAAAATGCGTTTATCTCGATAACGGGACGTCCTACGGCGTTTTCCCTTTTGTTTAACCTTTTTTTCCCTAAAGGATTAAAGGCTGCTCTACAAGCTGGCACAAAAATTTTTCCGATCGGAGCCTCAGGACACCCCCTACACGAGCCTTATTTCCAGACATCTGCCAAAAATGTCCATAACTCCGCCATTTTGGGAAATTTTTTTGATCCGTTATGTCCAATCGACAGATCTCCCTTAGAGCCACAAATCGCTCATAGGAAGTTTTTTCGCAGGACCTCCCGTTTTCGAGATATTTGAGTCCAAAGTTGAAATGATTTTTGGCCAATTTTTCAGGATTTTCGTCCTTTTTGGGAGGGAAATTTTTTGAATTTTTGGCAAAACCTTTTGGTTTTTGCGCCATATCTCAAAAACGGTACATCCTAGATCCAAAATTTTTTCATGTCCTTGTAGCCTCAAGGTCGCTCTACACAATGGACAAAAAAAATTTTGAAGGTCACCCCTAATTCTAGGGGAAATTTTTAGGGAAATAAGTAAAGGAATACAAAAATGCGTTTATCTCGATAACGGGACGTCCTACGGCGTTTTCCCTTTTGTTTAACCTTTTTTTCCCTAAAGGATTAAAGGCTGCTCTACAAGCTGGCACAAAAAATTTTCCGATCGGAGCCTCAGGACACCCCCTACACGAGCCTTATTTCCAGACATCTGCCAAAAATGTCCATAACTCCGCCATTTTGGGAAATTTTTTTGATCCGTTATGTCCAATCGACAGATCTCCCTTAGAGCCACAAATCGCTCATAGGAAGTTTTTTCGCAGGACCTCCCGTTTTCGAGATATTTGAGTCCAAAGTTGAAATGATTTTTGGCCAATTTTTCAGGATTTTCGTCCTTTTTGGGAGGGAAATTTTTTGAATTTTTGGCAAAACCTTTTGGTTTTTGCGCCATATCTCAAAAACGGTACATCCTAGATCCAAAATTTTTTCATGTCCTTGTAGCCTCAAGGTCGCTCTACACAATGGACAAAAAAAATTTTGAAGGTCACCCCTAATTCTAGGGGAAATTTTTAGGGAAATAAGTAAAGGAATACAAAAATGCGTTTATCTCGATAACGGGACGTCCTACGGCGTTTTCCCTTTTGTTTAACCTTTTTTTCCCTAAAGGATTAAAGGCTGCTCTACAAGCTGGCACAAAAATTTTTCCGATCGGAGCCTCAGGACACCCCCTACACGAGCCTTATTTCCAGACATCTGCCAAAAATGTCCATAACTCCGCCATTTTGGGAAATTTTTTTGATCCGTTATGTCCAATCGACAGATCTCCCTTAGAGCCACAAATCGCTCATAGGAAGTTTTTTCGCAGGACCTCCCGTTTTCGAGATATTTGAGCCCAAAGTTGAAATGATTTTTGGCCAATTTTTCAGGATTTTCGTCCTTTTTGGGAGGGAAATTTTTTGAATTTTTGGCAAAACCTTTTGGTTTTTGCGCCATATCTCAAAAACGGTACATCCTAGATCCAAAATTTTTTCATGTCCTTGTAGCCTCAAGGTCGCTCTACACAATGGACAAAAAAAATTTTGAAGGTCACCCCTAATTCTAGGGGAAATTTTTAGGGAAATAAGTAAAGGAATACAAAAATGCGTTTATCTCGATAACGGGACGTCCTACGGCGTTTTCCCTTTTGTTTAACCTTTTTTTCCCTAAAGGATTAAAGGCTGCTCTACAAGCTGGCACAAAAATTTTTCCGATCGGAGCCTCAGGACACCCCCTACACGAGCCTTATTTCCAGACATCTGCCAAAAATGTCCATAACTCCGCCATTTTGGGAAATTTTTTTGATCCGTTATGTCCAATCGACAGATCTCCCTTAGAGCCACAAATCGCTCATAGGAAGTTTTTTCGCAGGACCTCCCGTTTTCGAGATATTTGAGCCCAAAGTTGAAATGATTTTTGGCCAATTTTTCAGGATTTTCGTCCTTTTTGGGAGGGAAATTTTTTGAATTTTTGGCAAAACCTTTTGGTTTTTGGGCCATATCTCAAAAACGGTACATCCTAGATCCAAAATTTTTTCATGTCCTTGTAGCCTCAAGGTCGCTCTACACAATGGGCAAAAAAAATTTTGAAGGTCACCCCTAATTCTAGGGGAAATTTTTAGGGAAATAAGTAAAGGAATACAAAAATGCGTTTATCTCGATAACGGGACGTCCTACGGCGTTTTCCCTTTTATTTAACCTTTTTTTCCCTAAAGGATTAAAGGCTGCTCTACAAGCTGGCACAAAAATTTTTCCGATCGGAGCCTCAGGACACCCCCTACACGAGCCTTATTTCCAGACATCTGCCAAAAATGTCCATAACTCCGCCATTTTGGGAAATTTTTTTGATCCGTTATGTCCAATCGACAGATCTCCCTTAGAGCCACAAATCGCTCATAGGAAGTTTTTTCGCAGGACCTCCCGTTTTCGAGATATTTGAGTCCAAAGTTGAAATGATTTTTGGCCAATTTTTCAGGATTTTCGTCCTTTTTGGGAGGGAAATTTTTTGAGTTTTTGGCAAAACCTTTTGGTTTTTGGGCCATATCTCAAAAACGGTACATCCTAGATCCAAAATTTTTTCATGTCCTTGTAGCCTCAAGGTCGCTCTACACAATGGACAAAAAAAATTTTGAAGGTCACCCCTAATTCTAGGGGAAATTTTTAGGGAAATAAGTAAAGGAATACAAAAATGCGTTTATCTCGATAACGGGACGTCCTACGGCGTTTTCCCTTTTGTTTAACCTTTTTTTCCCTAAAGGATTAAAGGCTGCTCTACAAGCTGGCACAAAAATTTTTCCGATCGGAACCTCAGGACACCCCCTACACGAGCCTTATTTCCAGACATCTGCCAAAAATGTCCATAACTCCGCCATTTTGGGAAATTTTTTTGATCCGTTATGTCCAATCGACAGATCTCCCTTAGAGCCACAAATCGCTCATAGGAAGTTTTTTCGCAGGACCTCCCGTTTTCGAGATATTTGAGCCCAAAGTTGAAATGATTTTTGGCCAATTTTTCAGGATTTTCGTCCTTTTTGGGAGGGAAATTTTTTGAATTTTTGGCAAAACCTTTTGGTTTTTGGGCCATATCTCAAAAACGGTACATCCTAGATCCAAAATTTTTTCATGTCCTTGTAGCCTCAAGGTCGCTCTACACAATGGACAAAAAAAATTTTGAAGGTCACCCCTAATTCTAGGGGAAATTTTTAGGGAAATAAGTAAAGGAATACAAAAATGCGTTTATCTCGATAACGGGACGTCCTACGGCGTTTTCCCTTTTGTTTAACCTTTTTTTCCCTAAAGGATTAAAGGCTGCTCTACAAGCTGGCACAAAAATTTTTCCGATCGGAGCCTCAGGACACCCCCTACACGAGCCTTATTTCCAGACATCTGCCAAAAATGTCCATAACTCCGCCATTTTGGGAAATTTTTTTGATCCGTTATGTCCAATCGACAGATCTCCCTTAGAGCCACAAATCGCTCATAGGAAGTTTTTTCGCAGGACCTCCCGTTTTCGAGATATTTGAGCCCAAAGTTGAAATGATTTTTGGCCAATTTTTCAGGATTTTCGTCCTTTTTGGGAGGGAAATTTTTTGAATTTTTGGCAAAACCTTTTGGTTTTTGGGCCATATCTCAAAAACGGTACATCCTAGATCCAAAATTTTTTCATGTCCTTGTAGCCTCAAGGTCGCTCTACAGAAAGGACAAAAAAAATTTTGAAGGTCACCCCTAATTCTAGGGGAAATTTTTAGGGAAATAAGTAAAGGAATACAAAAATGCGTTTATCTCGATAACGGGACGTCCTACGGCGTTTTCCCTTTTGTTTAACCTTTTTTTCCCTAAAGGATTAAAGGCTGCTCTACAAGCTGGCACAAAAATTTTTCCGATCGGAGCCTCAGGACACCCCCTACACGAGCCTTATTTCCAGACATCTGCCAAAAATGTCCATAACTCCGCCATTTTGGGAAATTTTTTTGATCCGTTATGTCCAATCGACAGATCTCCCTTAGAGCCACAAATCGCTCATAGGAAGTTTTTTCGCAGGACCTCCCGTTTTCGAGATATTTGAGCCCAAAGTTGAAATGATTTTTGGCCAATTTTTCAGGATTTTCGTCCTTTTTGGGAGGGAAATTTTTTGAATTTTTGGCAAAACCTTTTGGTTTTTGGGCCATATCTCAAAAACGGTACATCCTAGATCCAAAATTTTTTCATGTCCTTGTAGCCTCAAAGTCGCTCTACACAATGGACAAAAAAAATTTTGAAGGTCACCCCTAATTCTAGGGGAAACTTTTAGGGAAATAAGTAAAGGAATACAAAAATGCGTTTATCTCGATAACGGGACGTCCTACGGCGTTTTCCCTTTTGTTTAACCTTTTTTTCCCTAAAGGATTAAAGGCTGCTCTACAAGCTGGCACAAAAATTTTTCCGATCGGAGCCTCAGGACACCCCCTACACGAGCCTTATTTCCAGACATCTGCCAAAAATGTCCATAACTCCGCCATTTTGGGAAATTTTTTTGATCCGTTATGTCCAATCGACAGATCTCCCTTAGAGCCACAAATCGCTCATAGGAAGTTTTTTCGCAGGACCTCCCGTTTTCGAGATATTTGAGTCCAAAGTTGAAATGATTTTTGGCCAATTTTTCAGGATTTTCGTCCTTTTTGGGAGGGAAATTTTTTGAATTTTTGGCAAAACCTTTTGGTTTTTGGGCCATATCTCAAAAACGGTACATCCTAGATCCAAAATTTTTTCATGTCCTTGTAGCCTCAAGGTCGCTCTACACAATGGACAAAAAAAATTTTGAAGGTCACCCCTAATTCTAGGGGAAATTTTTAGGGAAATAAGTAAAGGAATACAAAAATGCGTTTATCTCGATAACGGGACGTCCTACGGCGTTTTCCCTTTTGTTTAACCTTTTTTTCCCTAAAGGATTAAAGGCTGCTCTACAAGCTGGCACAAAAATTTTTCCGATCGGAGCCTCAGGACACCCCCTACACGAGCCTTATTTCCAGACATCTGCCAAAAATGTCCATAACTCCGCCATTTTGGGAAATTTTTTTGATCCGTTATGTCCAATCGACAGATCTCCCTTAGAGCCACAAATCGCTCATAGGAAGTTTTTTCGCAGGACCTCCCGTTTTCGAGATATTTGAGCCCAAAGTTGAAATGATTTTTGGCCAATTTTTCAGGATTTTCGTCCTTTTTGGGAGGGAAATTTTTTGAATTTTTGGCAAAACCTTTTGGTTTTTGGGCCATATCTCAAAAACGGTACATCCTAGATCCAAAATTTTTTCATGTCCTTGTAGCCTCAAGGTCGCTCTACAGAAAGGACAAAAAAAATTTTGAAGGTCACCCCTAATTCTAGGGGAAATTTTTAGGGAAATAAGTAAAGGAATACAAAAATGCGTTTATCTCGATAACGGGACGTCCTACGGCGTTTTCCCTTTTGTTTAACCTTTTTTTCCCTAAAGGATTAAAGGCTGCTCTACAAGCTGGCACAAAAATTTTTCCGATCGGAGCCTCAGGACACCCCCTACACGAGCCTTATTTCCAGACATCTGCCAAAAATGTCCATAACTCCGCCATTTTGGGAAATTTTTTTGATCCGTTATGTCCAATCGACAGATCTCCCTTAGAGCCACAAATCGCTCATAGGAAGTTTTTTCGCAGGACCTCCCGTTTTCGAGATATTTGAGCCCAAAGTTGAAATGATTTTTGGCCAATTTTTCAGGATTTTCGTCCTTTTTGGGAGGGAAATTTTTTGAATTTTTGGCAAAACCTTTTGGTTTTTGGGCCATATCTCAAAAACGGTACATCCTAGATCCAAAATTTTTTCATGTCCTTGTAGCCTCAAGGTCGCTCTACACAATGGACAAAAAAAATTTTGAAGGTCACCCCTAATTCTAGGGGAAATTTTTAGGGAAATAAGTAAAGGAATACAAAAATGCGTTTATCTCGATAACGGGACGTCCTACGGCGTTTTCCCTTTTGTTTAACCTTTTTTTCCCTAAAGGATTAAAGGCTGCTCTACAAGCTGGCACAAAAATTTTTCCGATCGGAGCCTCAGGACACCCCCTACACGAGCCTTATTTCCAGACATCTGCCAAAAATGTCCATAACTCCGCCATTTTGGGAAATTTTTTTGATCCGTTATGTCCAATCGACAGATCTCCCTTAGAGCCACAAATCGCTCATAGGAAGTTTTTTCGCAGGACCTCCCGTTTTCGAGATATTTGAGCCCAAAGTTGAAATGATTTTTGGCCATTTTCAGGTTTTTCGTCCTTTTTTGGGGGAAAAATGTTGAAATTTCACTCGAAAATTTCTGTCGTTTTTCGCCCATATCTCCGGAACGGGGCGTCGTAGAACGAAAATTCTTTCGGTTCCTTTTTTCTAAAATCCCGCTCTACAAAATAGGCAACATTTTTCGGGAAAAAAAATTTTTCAGTTTTTCGTCAAAATCACAAGGGGTTAGCCTTGCCTGTTTTTGGGGGCAAAAAAAAAATTTTTGATTTTCCTGGAAATTTTGATGCAGAGTTGTGTGCTCGGACGTGCCTTTATGCGGAATGCAAACATTTTTAATTTTGCGGCTGTAGTTTCGCCGTAAGAGGGATTTTTCGAGATTTGAATTTTCATTGGGTTCATGACACATAACGGCGCCATTTTGGGAAATTTTTGGAACCCGTTATGTCCAATCGACAGATCGCCCTGAGGTCTACAAGATTGGTCGTGAGCACTTTTTTCGCAGGACCTCTCGTTTTCGAGATATTTGAGTCCAAAGTTGAGATACTTTCAGCCGAATTCCGACAAAAAATTGCCCAAATCTCTTCCGTTTTTTGGCAATATCTCCGGAACGGGGCATCGTAGAACGAAAATTCTTTCGGTTCCTTTTTTCTAAAATCCCGCTCTACAAAATAGGCAACATTTTTCGGGAAAAAAAATTTTTCAGTTTTTCGTCAAAATCACAAGGGGTTAGCCTTGCCTGTTTTTGGGGGCAAAAAAAAATTTTTGATTTTCCTGGAAATTTTGATGCAGAGTTGTGTGCTCGGACGTGCCTTTATGCGGAATGCAAACATTTTTAATTTTGCGGCTGTAGTTTCGCCGTAAGAGGGATTTTTCGAGATTTGAATTTTCATTGGGTTCATGACACATAACGGCGCCATTTTGGGAAATTTTTCGAACCCGTTATGTCCAATCGACAGATCGCCCTGAGGTCTACAAGATTGGTCGTGAGCACTTTTTTCGCAGGACCTCTCGTTTTCGAGATATTTGAGTCCAAAGTTGAGATACTTTCAGCCGAATTCCGACAAAAAATTGCCCAAATCTCTTCCGTTTTTTGGCAATATCTCCGGAACGGGGCATCGTAGAACGAAAATTCTTTCGGTTCCTTTTTTCTAAAATCCCGCTCTACAAAATAGGCAACATTTTTCGGGAAAAAAAATTTTTCAGTTTTTCGTCAAAATCACAAGGGGTTAGCCTTGCCTGTTTTTGGGGGCAAAAAAAAAATTTTTGATTTTCCTGGAAATTTTGATGCAGAGTTGTGTGCTCGGACGTGCCTTTATGCGGAATGCAAACATTTTTAATTTTGCGGCTGTAGTTTCGCCGTAAGAGGGATTTTTCGAGATTTGAATTTTCATTGGGTTCATGACACATAACGGCGCCATTTTGGGAAATTTTTGGAACCCGTTATGTCCAATCGACAGATCGCCCTGAGGTCTACAAGATTGGTCGTGAGCACTTTTTTCGCAGGACCTCTCGTTTTCGAGATATTTGAACCCAAAGTTCGACTTTTTTTTTTCGTCATTTTTTAGAGGGAAATTTTTGACAAAACCTTTTAGTTTTTGGGCCATATCTCAAAAACTTTCCATCCTAGATCCAAAATTTTTTCATGTCCTTGTAGCCTAAACAAAATGACAAACCAAAAACCAAAAACCAAAAACTTAAAACCACTTTCAAAAAGAAACACAAAATTTCAAACAAAAGAACTGAGTGAGTTTTTTAATTCTATTCAAATTTGATGAAAATATTTTACAAAACCTTTTTTATTTTTTGTTTTCGTTTATTTTCTGTTGAATGTTGGAGCCACAGAAAGGATTCTTGATGCTAATCTGAGTCCTCGTTTTCAAGTGACTATACCAAAGCACTTCCACCAGAAGGAAAGGAGACTCAGGGTAGGTCTTCTGGCTGGTGCCTCATTTACTTACCTAGAAAGAGAAAAAAAAAAACAATCGCTTTAACAAACATATTATATTTGCTCAAAATTTGTTTGGAGAATATGAAAAAGAGAGAAAAAGAATTCAGGAAATATGTACACAAAGTTGTAAGCAAATGTTAAAACAGTCTAAGTCAATCAATTTAGAAAATCCCAAACACGAGAGGAGCAAACACAAAATTATTAAAAATATCTAGACAATTTTCGTAGTCATCTAAAATAAAAGGGTGATGTGGGAAAGGTTGCAGGTGCCGTGGACAAGTTCCTTCCTTTCCTGAAATGTCTCTCTCCTCCCTCCGGCAGGTGCATGTGTCCAGTGAAATTACCTCAAATCATGAACATCAGCTTTAAATTGCTCTGCTAATCTTGCAGCACACAATCAACGTCCGCGTCATACACCATACCACAAAACATATTGATTCGGGATAAAAAAAACTCAACGCCAAAAAATGCCACAACCAACAACAAAACACACAGTCGCGTTTGTTTATCCTGAACTTGAAACTCCATCAAAATGGACAGGCTCCTATATTTGTACACGTACCTTAGGGGTTGGAAACAAAAAAAAGACCTACGGATTTTCCCCACTGCAGCAATCGTTGGACAGGTAATGTTTCGATGCACTGAAAAAAAAATATCGTGGAAAATAAGTCCCACAAACACTTGGGGATGAAACGAAGTAAAAAGGACATCAGTGTTCCGATAAACCTTTGGTTTTTCAAACAAAAACAGATGAAACTCATTTTTGAGGCAGTTTCTGGATGAGGATGCCTCAAAACAATCCCAAATTTCGACTTAAATCAAAAATACACAAGAGCCCAATTGAATTCGGGTGCTTAGCTCGAAGAATCCACAAAAATGATCCTCTCTGTCTAACCTGAAAGGGAAGAAAAAGAAATTTTAGAATCTGTCTGCTGTTTGAATTTCAAGACACTGGACGGACAACTGAGACCCAAATCGTCCAAAACAATTCACCCACAAACATGGTCCCCAAGGACTCATGAAACCTCCAAACACCTCCAAGACCACTTCATTCCTCTCCGTGTACAGTCAACAAAACGAAATTGTAATTACTACCGCGCCATTCGTATTCAACCCTCCAATTTGAATATTATTCAGGAAAAAAAAAAAAGGCGTAGGTGGTGTACTCACAACGGGGGGAATGGTGGGCTGAAAGGAGACCTCCTCGTCAAGCGATTGACTTAATTACCCTCCCACAGCCACATTGCCGTGCATGACCAGAGCTGTCCGCTGTCGGCTGTCGGTCGAACTCGGAATCAGTTAATAGTCGCTTAGCCAAGGCACGGCCACAGGTCACAATTCATTCTCGCTCGCAACGTGTTGACCTAATTTTGTCGGCGACGACGGCACCCGTCCTATCGTCTTTGTTTTGACCAGTTGAACTTGTGGATTTGTTTTGTAAATTTCGAATACAGTTTTTTCTGGTCTTGAAAAATAAACCTTCGCGAATTTAAAAAATTACCCCTCATTACGAATTTATGGACAAGCACGTCCTGCTTGAGTTTTGTGAAAATGCAGTCCTCGGATTCAATCAATAAACTCACCACAGGTAGATAGACAGACAACAGTCGGTTTGTTGGAATAAATTGCAAAGTTGTTCAATCGATTGGCTAACAGCGCACACACGACACAAGTTTTGACCTTTCTCTCGGCCGGACCCTAGGTGTAAACTAGGATTCAATCGAAAATGGGTGAGAACGTGCGCGTGGTGGTGCGATGTCGGCCGATGAATAAAAAGGAAAGGGACATCGGTTCCAAGGTAAGTTTCAGACAGACCCCCTCCCCCGTTTCCCATTCCGTCTAATGAGTCCATCAACCGATTAGGAAATAATTAAAATCGAAGACTGCGCTGTTGTGATACAAAATCCGTCGGATCTGCTCGCGCCGGCGAAGACGTTCACGTACGACAACGCGTACGCGGCAGACGCGCCGACAGAGGCGCTCTACAACGACATCTGCTACGCCCTGGTCGAGAACGTGCTCGAGGGGTACAATGGAACGATTTTCGCGTATGGCCAGACCGGGTGCGGCAAGTCGCACACGATGCAGGGCCCCGACGGCGTGGAGCTCGTCTCGGCACAGCGCGGGATCATCTCCCGCTCGTTCGACCACATCTTTGAGGCCATCTCCGTGGCCAGCGGGGTGCAGTTTCTCGCGCTCGTGAGCTACCTCGAGATCTACAACGAGAACATCCGTGACTTGCTGGCGCTGAACGAAAGCTCGAGTGCGAATCACCCGCTGAAGGAGGTCCCCGGCGAGGGAGTCACCGTGCCGAGCCTCTCGACGCATACGGTCCACAACGCCAAGGAGTGCGACGACCTCCTCCGGCTGGGCGCGAAAAACCGGATGGTCGGCGCCACGCTTATGAACGCCGGGAGTTCACGATCGCACTCGATTTTCACGATCAGCCTCGAGCAGATCGAGATGAACTCGGCGAAGAAAACGCCCGGCATTCGCAAGGGAAAGCTCAACCTCGTCGACTTGGCCGGGTCCGAGCGGCAGAACAAAACCGGCGCGGCGGGCGACCGCCTCAAGGAGGCCACCAAGATAAATCTGTCCCTGTCCGCCCTGGGCAACGTCATCTCGGCCCTGGTGGACGGAAAGACCAAACACATCCCGTACCGGGACTCGAAGCTCACGCGCCTCCTGCAGGACTCACTCGGCGGCAACACAAAGACCCTCATGATCGCCTGCATATCCCCCGCCGACTACAACTACGACGAGACACTGTCAACGCTGCGGTACGCTTCGCGGGCGAAGAACATCTCAAACAAGCCAAAGATCAACGAGGACCCCAAGGACGCCATGCTGCGAGAGTTCCAGGAGGAGATCCTCAAGCTCAAGAAGATGCTCGAGTCGAGCCAAACGCCGCAGCAGGCGGCTACCACCGCGGAGGACAACACCCGCTGGCTGGAGGCCGAGAAGGCAAAGCTCCAGCAGGAGTACGAGCTCGAGACGAATCGCCTCAAGGAGGAGCACGCCGCCCAGCAGAAGGAGAAGGAGGAACTCGTCCGCGACATGGAACGCCTCAAAACCCACTACGACAATCAGCTGAAGGAGCTCAGCGCCGCTGAGACCAACAACAACCGACCTGGACTCACGAATTTGAACGAAGTGGTCGCGGTCAACTCTGTGGTGCCGCCCAAAGACGTCCAGCTCGAGGTGCAGAACCGAATTGAGATGATCAAGAACGCCCTCATCGGCGGCGAGCGTGCCAACGACCTGCAGCTGAAGGAGCGACGTCACAAGAAGAAACTCGCGGCGCAAGGAAGGCTGAGCGCCCTCGCCCACGCGCTCAGCCGCGTCGAGCAGTCCGAGGACCGGAACCTCCTCCAGGTCCACTACAGCAGCATCCAACAGGAGCTCAAGGTGAAGAACGAGTCCCTGAAGAACTACCGACAAAAAATCCGCGCCCTGGAGCGAGAAGTCTCCGACCTGCAGTCCGAGTTCCAGCTCGACCGAGCCGACTACCTCGAGACCATCCGACGGCTGGAGAGGAACCTCAAGTTCTATCAGCAAATCCTCGAAATGGCCCTGCCGATTTTGAGAAAGGACGGAAAGTACTGGTAAGACAAGGAAACACGACAAGGAGTCACTCACCTAGACAGTCTTCCCTTTCCCACAGGGACCCGGATGAGATCATGCGATCATCCTCGTGGAACGACGACCTGCGGAGCTGGAAACTCCCCGAGGAGTCAATGAACAGCTTCAAACTCCCACTCGCGGGTAAGTCCTCAGCATTCACTCAGTCACAAGTTCAAAAAAAAAGAACTCATGTCACCCCAAAAATTAGCACCGTCACCGACACTCTCCTCATTCAGTAGACGCCGGTCGACAACGTTCACGCCATTCCCAAACAAACGACACCAGCAAGCTCGAACAGACGCGAACAACGCTCACTCTCAGGTTAGCTGCGATTCACCCCCCACCCTCCCGTAGAACACAGCTTTGCTTCTTCTCTGCACCACCCTCGTAGTTGTCCGTCCTATTTTTGAGTCCTCTTTTTCAAAAGCCAGGATAAATATTTTGCAGCCTCAGCTCCGTCCCCGTCTGCTCAAACCAAACGACTCGGTCTAGACTCGGCCAGCGACGAGTGCGATGGACACGCCGACGAGGACCAGGTTCGTAGTCCCGTCCGACTTCCCACACTCCTACTCTCTTCTCTATCGATTCGAAAAAAAAAAAACCAACCCCTTCTCGACCCTGACTAACACGAATTGTCTCCTCTAGAAACACGACCATCAGCCGAACGAGGACATCGCCAGCAACTACTTTCGCCCGCGACGGAACGTCGAGCTCGTGCACCAGCGGAAAGGTTTCAATAATTGGAAAGGTGTTGTAGCTTGCAAATAAACCGACTACGTCTCGTTGTAGATAACGCTGAAGGCCCGTCTTCTTTTCTAGACTTCACGCTCCGCAGTCGCCTCCTGCAGCAGCAACCGCCAGCGCCTCAGCTGCCGCACAATCCGTCGGCCACGACGCGTCACAACAACTCGAGCTGGATGACACTCAGCTCCGCGGCGAGCAGCACGAACAACAACCGCGTCCTCTCCTCGTGGCTCCCACAGAACCACCGCTCCATGAGCAAGACCTGGTGTGGCCTCACCGGACAAATGCCCCTCACTGGCTCCCTCCAGCGCCTTGACGATCATCATCCTGGTAGGTTTTCCACACACGACAGAGGGTGGCTGCGTAAATGTAAAATTTTCAGTTAATTTCAGGGAAGGACTTTTGCAGACACCAACCACCGCCACAGGCAATCCTAAGCTGTTCCCCATCCCCTCTGACCAGCAATAGTGGCGACAGCGACACCACACAGGAGTCGGACAATGTCCCGAAGAGTGACTATTTTCTACCAAGGATCACCCACGCCGAACCTCGACTGCTCGTCCTGGCTCACCAGCAGAGGAGGCCACGCCGACTTAGCGCACTCAACACGCCACAGAGACACATTTAGGTATTTCAATTATTTTTTTTTTTGTTGTTTTTTTTGGAAAACGAATAAATGTGATTGAAAATAAAAGAGGAAGAAGTTTTTTTTTTTTTGGACTTGGTCTTTAAGGCCACGACAGGAGAGACATCAACCGCCACCGGATGACAAAGGCAAGGCGCCTGATTTTCAGAGACACACAGGTCAGGGGAGAAGTTCCAATTTTGGAACCTTCTTATCAGAATATCCCTGCTTGTCTGTAAGTGGGAATCCTTCCATCGGTAAGTATAAGTCAAACCAAAAAGAGGGCAAACTTGGAAGATGCCCTGAACACTTTTTTTTCAGGTTTTTCAGGTTTTTCGTCGACATATTTGAGTCCTAAGTTGGAAAACGTCGCCTGAGCAAATTTTTCAGACTCCAGCAACTCTCGTTTTCGAGATGGAAAACGTCGTCTGAAACAATTTTTCAGGTTCCAGCAACCCTCGTTTTCGAGATATTTTAGCTTCAAGCTGGAAAACGTCGTCTGAAAAAATTTTTCAGGTTCCAGCAACATTCGTTTTCGAGATGGGAAACGTCGTCTAAGCAAATTTTTCGGGTTCCAGCAACCCTCATTTTCGAGATATTTGATTCCATCTTTTGAATATTTCTCGACATCTTCGCCATCGGATAAAAATACACCACACTTTCGAAAAAAAGAAATCCTCAAACATTTGTCAACAACAATCAGCTGTACACAGACTTTTCCCATTCAAGGAAGTCACTTGAAAACCACATCAAAAGTCACCAGAGATCGGTGTCCTTTTGATCTTGTGGTTGGCGGAAGCTTAAAGCTTAAAAATACCTCCGACGAACCAAAAAAAAAAATAAAAAGAGAACTGCCCCTCTTCTCTGGCACGCACAATTTTCTCGACAGAAAAGAAAAAACGAATTTCTCTCTGACCGCGTTCCTGACTTCTTCTTTCAATCCACCTCTGCTGAAAAAACCACCCGCTGATGTTGACAACGAATTCTCAGGAAGAAAGTGGCTTTTCTCAGAATAGAAGCGCTCAAAATTCTTTTTTTTTTTTTTTTTCTTCGTCCACCATACACACCAGACACGAGTCTCGGACGGCACGTCGACAACGACTACGACTAAGGGCGTCTCTTTTCTTTAGCCGAATTTTCCGGCAGTCTAAAAACAAAAAACCAAATCGTGTGCGATGTTTCACACGTTCAACTGCGAGAAAAGAGAAAAACACAAACAAAATAGCACACACAAAAAAAAAAAATGAAAAAAAAAAAGATGGAAAAAGTTTATTTTTTGAAAATATGTTAGTTGTGTTGTCGGCGGCTCTCAGCTCCATATTTTGCATAAGGTCTCAGACGCGCCGTGGATATCGGAACGACATTTACGGAAACAGAATTAAACAACGTGTGATTAATATCAACACACATTTGCTTAGAAGTATCTATTTTATACAACTAAATTAAAAACGAGAGAAAAAAATATACAAAAATAAAAATCAAAAGAAAAGTCTATATGTTCGAAAGTGTTCGGTTGTTGCCTAGCGGTTATGTGACTGAAATATTTGAAAAACGGGCTGTGAAAGTTTTTTTTTTTATTGTTACAAACAAAATTCTTTTTTTTTTTTTGTTCTTACAACAATGTTTTGTTTTTGGGTTCAAAATTGCAATCAAGAGAATTACCTGTGAGTTTTCAAAAAAAAACCAACAAAAATTCAAAGTGTTGATTTTCATATTCTTATTCTTTTTTTTTTCTATACACACCTACAATTTGTATAGGATACCTTGTGAATAATATCCAAGACCACCTCCACACATCGCACGCACCTCAGATTGAAAGATTTTTTTCACACAAAAAAGAGAATTTTTATACATTTTTATTTTTAAAAACGATTTTGCATCTGTAACCCAAAAGAACAAAAACAGTCATAACTCAAAATTCTCCAGAATGCAACTCAACGAAAAACAGAGGTGAGCAAAGAGTTTTTGTGTTGTGTTTTTTTTTTCCAAAAATTCAATTTGATTCATGTCATTTGAAAAGAGATAAATTATAACATGATTAAACAACAGTTTTCCAAAAAAAAAAAAGTTTTATATCTCCTCAAAATCTATGCATGCGGCTTTTTGTGTGGGCGTCGTAAACGTATTTTTGAAAATTTATTTTTTTTTAGTGTTCTACGTAAATTTTCATTCAGTCAGAATGGAAATTGTGAGATCAATCAGAGCGCAAAACAACTTTTATAGAAAACTACGTGTGCAACAATTTTTCAAAAAAAAAAAAAAAAAGTTTTTTTTTTTTGTTGATTCTTTTGAGAAAACGCTTTTTTTAGCCATCAATTTTTTTTCTGTTTTTTTTTTTTTTTTAATCAGAAACAAAGAAATAGAAGATGACTATGTTGACTTGACTACACACATGTGGGGGGATGCGTATATAATTTTGCAAAAATTTTTCTTTTTTAAAAAAGTCCCATGACTGATTGTTGTTTTGTGAAATCTGGAACAAGTCCGGGGACTAGGACACCTCAAATTACCAAACCACATTCATTTCACCTCACTCATCAGGCATTTTTGAAGTGCCTCTCATAATTTCAACACGGTGCTTAAAAATACGAAGAGGATTATTAATAAACCACAACAACCTGTTGAATCGGAACAAATAGAATTCCTCTTCTTTCCTCGTGTCTCTCTCTCTCTATCGTCGTGTGGCCCAATGTCAACATTTCTATTTTTCTTTCTTTTCAAATATCTCTCGGGGGCAACAAAAAAAAAGTATTTTTGTTTCTGTTTTTAGAGAAAACAACAATTTACCTGTGATTTTTAATTGCAAAACAAGATAAACAAAAACAATTGAAATAATAATTCTATGAATGCACATTCGCCGGGTGGTCATCAAAACGATGTGTGTTATTTTGGATATTGTCAACATTTCATCGCGTCGCAAAAGAAATAAATATATTTATGTTTTTGTCAAATTTCCACTGCCAAATTTGAGATTTTTTTTTCTCGGGGGATATAAATCAAAGGCGGGAGTTTGTGGACTGAGGGGGGAAAAAGTTGAAAGAGATTTTGAAAAAAAAAAAATAAAAATCTAGAGCTGATTGAATGCATGACAATGATACGGTTGGAATTTTTTTTTTTTTTTTTCGTGGCGAATCCGAAAAGCAATGTTTGATTTTTAGATCAGAAATGTGATCGGATGGGGATCGAGTTCGAGAGTGGGTTTTTAATGTCTTCTCAGTCACAAGTCAGGACCTCGAAGGAATTCGTTTTCATCACTCCACGTTGCTTCAAAGAGACTGCTAAAAGATGAATTTAGCTCGCAAAATTGAACTCGGTATTCAAAACTAAGGAAAAAAACCTAATTTAGTCGAAGTCGAAGTCGAAACTCAAAAAAAAGCAACGACTGACTCCAAAAACAGCCTTAAGTTAAGCTCGAAGGAATTCGTTTTCATCACTCCACGTTGCTTCAAAGAGACTGCTAAAAGATGAATTTAGCTCGCAAAATTGAACTCGGTATTCAAAACTAAGGAAAATAAATAAAAAACGCGAAAAAAATACCAGAATTTAGTCAATGAAATCAAATTAAAAAAAAAGAAACGATCGCCTCCAAAAACAGACTTAAGTTCTCCTTCGAGTTCAAAATACATTAAAAAAATTTCAATTTGGCAAAAAAAACCTAATTTAGTCGAAGTCGAAGTCGAAACTCAAAAAAAAGCAACGACTGACTCCAAAAACAGCCTTAAGTTACTTCGAGTTCAAAATACTTAAAAAAAAAAATGCAAAAAAAATTCAATTTTGCAAAAAACCCGAATTTAACTCAAAAGAACAAGCAACAACCGACTCCAGAAAAAAGCCTTAAGTTCCTTCGAGTTCAAAATTCAAACACCCGAGAAAGAATAATACTCAAAAAAAAAAATTTCCCTAGAAATGAAGTTCGATTCGCACTCAAACTCGAAAAAAAAGTACAAAATTCAACTGAGAAAAAATAGATTTCGATTTAACAAACTCAATTTCCATTCAAAAACACCCAAAAAAAGAAATCCGAACAAAGAGACACTTTCTAAGAACGACATTTCTTCTTTTTGAAGATCGTTTGAAAATCGCTTGAAGATCGCTTAAAGATCAATCATCTTCTCTTCTTTTTTTTTGAAACACAAAAAGGTTTTTAGGGTGAATTAATGAATTCATAAGTTCCCCAAGAATCTCCCAAAAATAACCCAAATGTCAGAGCATATTTTCATAAGCCAACTGTGTTCATGAATAATTCGGAGATGTATTTTTTGAAAACCAAAGAATTACCATTTCGAACAAAGGGACACAAGAACAAGGATTGTTCTTAATCGCAAGTGAAAAATCTTCAAACAAAGAGAAAGAAAGAGTTTCGCTTTTTTTTTCGGGGGGATAACAATGAGTGTTGAACGAAACTCGAAGACAATGTTTTGTGTTCAATTTGAGAATTCAATTCAACGACCGAGCTGAAGATCACCTGGCTCACTACAGTTTCTGACTTCAGATCTTCAGTTTCAGTTTTTCAGTATACCGGTTAAGTGTGCAAGTTGAGACAGATTCGTCTTCTGTGGATACAAAAATCTTCCTTTCGTGAGACAAATTCGGTCTTCTGTGGGATCGATTTTTTTCTTCAGGGAGAAGTTTTCGTCCTCCATGAAAAAGATTCGTCCTCCGTGAAACAGATTCGTCTTCCGTGAAAAAGGTTCGTCCTCCGTGAAAAAGGTTCGTCCTCCGTGAAAAAGGTTCGTCCTCTGTGAAACCGATTCGTCCTCCTTGAGGCAGATTTGTCTCCACACGGATCTCCAGACATTTTGCAACATATTCGCACCTTCGCCTTCTCGTTTTTTTTTTTGAGATGTTACAAGACTCAAGGTACGTACACAAATCATCACACTGTGGATAATTGGAATCATTTCAACACAAAAACGCAAATTTGTTGGCGAATAAATTCTTATTTTGATCCAATTTTTTTTTTCTTGTTTGAGTGGTTTGAAGTGGTCGTTGCTAGAATCACATTTTATTTTATTTTTTGTGTGTGTCTTATTTAAGCACAAAATAGCAAATGATTCAATGATCCATCGAGGGGATAAAGAACAACAAACCAGAACCACTGTAAAGAATTTCAAATTTCAACCACATGCTATTTGATTTTTTTTTGATCACATTTGAGAGTGTGAGAAGAATTTTCAGGTGAGAGGCCAAGAGTAGAAATTGAAATTTATTTTGCACTCAGGCACGTTCATCTAAAAAGCACACACGATCCACAATTCGTTTGTTGTGATTTGAAAATTTCAATTATTTTTTTTTTTTTTTTTTTTCGGTGTTTGAGAAAATTGGTTTTGGAGGAGAGATATTCGAGGACTCGATGGAAATGAGACACGTTCACACGAGTGCTTCAAAAAAAATAAGAGTCCTCCAGTTTAATCGAAGAAATTTCTGAAGAGAAAGAATTTCACAGGAAGGACATTTCAGAGGTGCAACACGAACTGAATCTGAGTCCTTCAGCGAAATTGAAGAAAATGCTTAAGAGATGATTCCGTCAGAGAAAGACCCCACCGAGGTGCCACAAGAGCTGAGTCCTTCAGCGAAATTGAAGAAAATGCATAAGAAACAATTCCACGACACGCTTGAGAAAGACCCCACCCAGGTACCACAAGAGTTGAGTCCCTCAGTGGGACTGTTGCAATCGGAAGCAGGACAAGTTTTCATTGTATTACGAAATTTTGTCGTTTGCACTCAAGAATTGGAAACAAAAAAGTACAATCAAAATGAAGGAAAGGACAATTGAAATAAAGAAAAGCAAAATCGAAATGAAAATAAACGACAATCAACAAGACCAAACCTTCCCCGATAAAAAAAAACAAAAGACCACCACTTGCCTTTTTTTTTTTGAAGGAAAAACGCCACAGCTTTTCCTTTTTTTTTTTGTCCATTTCCATAGAAACAGAAAACAGAATCAAAAACAATTACACTCGACTATTCCCGTGCTCATTTTTAGAGAGGAAATAGAGAGTAATTATCAAGTCGGTAAAACTAAAAATGAAATGTATATGCGGAAATTTAATTGTTTTATATTCGAAGTAAAATAGAAGAAAATTAAGAGCAACGTTTGCAGGTAAACTTGTTTTAAATTTAGAATTTTTGTTACTCCGTTGGTGTGATTGTGTTCTCTTTCTTTCTCTCTCTCGTGTCTCGTGGTCGGAAAAAGATTTGTAATTTTTTTTTTCAAGATGAAATTTTCTTTTGTTCACTCAAAAAATCATGACAAACCTTATGATTTAAAAGACATACCTCTCCTGAAATTTTTTTTTTTTCTAAGGCGGTTATGATCTATTCATAGTGAGTCACGTCATTGCATTATGAATCACAAGTTAATCACCGCCTCCCCCGAGGGGCACGTGAAGTGACAGCCGACTGAAACAAAAGATTGAAGCTTCACCCTGCCGCCCATTTAATGGATGGCCACCGCAGTGGCAGTCGCACAAAAGCTAGTGGTAGAAACTCAAAGAAGCTTTATAAAAAAACGAAAAAAAAAAAAAAAAACGAACGTTGAAGTACATCTGGAAGTCCATATGGCGATGGTTTGGGGGTGGTTTGTATTCTGTAAATGCATTTGTCAGGCGTGGGTCGCTGCTTGAACCACGAGGGAACCCCGACCGAGCGACCATCCCCTCACATCGATGAATGAAAAAATACTTTTGTTTCAATCGAACTCGAGGCAAGTGCAACCACGAGACAAAAATAGACGGCGTGCTTCTATTTTTGAAGAGGAAAGGAAATATTTTAACTGGAAAGCAATTACGCTCAGAGCGTCGGGTAATTGCAGGCGTAGGTTGATTGCCGGCTATTCGGGCCAGACAGGTGTATGAAATTGAGATGTAGGATTTTTAGCAAACAAAGGAGGTTTCGAAAATGGAAAAAAAAAAATCAAATCAACCTCGTTATATAACATCGAGCTTTTCGGTGTACGAATTCATTTCGAAAAAAAAAAAAAACGCCGATGTTAATCAACAAACCAACATCCTCTGCTTCTGTCACAAGATGACAGGAATAAAACGTGCTGAACTTTTTTTCTCTCTCCCCGACAAGAAAAAAAAAAAAAAAGACTTTCCCATCTGCAATACTCATTCTCAAAACGTATATGTAACTATCTTGTCAACATAAAAGATAAAGAATCAAATGCTACGCCCGTATCTGGGAAACCACCACAAAAACCACCACCACCATCACCACTCAACCAAATCAAACCGCACACAGGCACAAAAGACAAAAAAGGACATGCGTGCTTACGAAAAGCTTATTTCTCTCCGCGGGGCAAAATGAATATGTCAAAAAAGTGACCTGCTGCCAAGCCTTCTTCTTTCCACAATCCAATCCACCATAGTGTATCTCTTCAACGACGAGGAGGTGTAAATTTTATTTAAGGGTAAAACCAACACAGTCCAATGGACTTCGCAGAATCACTCCGAACCACCGCCGTCAGACACAAACTAGGTGGTGCATACTTCATTCTTAGTTCTTTTTTTCAAGTTTTCCTCTTCCTATTTTTTTTTTTTTTTTGTTGTTCGAAATTGTTGCTAAAATCGAAAAATTCTCAACTTCAAACCGTGTGCTAAGCCAAAAACCAGATTTTAATTAACGAAACACAAAAACAGTGTGGTGGAGATTTCGAAAAAAATTCCTCTTCTTTCATCGATTTAGTTCCGATTTTTTTTTTCTCTCTCTCTCGTGCAAAATTTTCATATTTTTGTCAAAGAAAGAAAATTGTTTTATTTTATTTTTTTTTGTAGATTTCCTAACCACCCGAAAAATAAAAGGAAACTCGTATAGATTTTCTTATGCGAAAATCAATTGCGAGGCCTGTGTGGTGTTCCTCTTGAGTTAATTAATGGAAAATCGTTAGCTGTGTGTGCATGCGAGAGAATTGTTTAAGCGTACAACACGTTGCATAAAAAAAAGAAAAAAAAAACACCACATTCCTTTTTGTATATAAAATATTAAATTTTCTTCCATGAAAAAGTGCGCGAGTGAATGTGTCACAGAGACGAGGACCTAAGTCCCTTGCTCATCTTTCAAACATTTTGAGAGACATACACGAATATAGGTTTCTCTTATCTTCTTCGTTTATGAAATTGGTTGTGGTATTAAAAAACCAATCCAGTAAAAAAATAAATATAAGTGAAGCAGATACCGGAAACGGAAGCCACGAGTTTCTTTTTCCTTTCTTTCTTTTTGCTTTCTCTCTCTCAAAAAAAAAAAAAAATTTTACTAACAAAAAAATTGTCACCCTCCTCAGAAGTTTGTGCATAAGAATTTCACTTAAAAAAAAAAAAACCGAAACGAAATCCCAAGGAGCACTTTTTTGAAGAAGTCCTGCGCGTGTAATTGTGTAAAAAAAAAAAAAAAGTTCCTGCAAACCCAGAGTGAGAAAAAGGAGAAAAAAATCACCCAAGGAATTCACGTCGAATAAAAGTCCTTGTTTTTTTTTTTTTTTCATCAAAACCCACCAAAAGAAAAAGGGAATCGTATCCTTCTTGTTGGATTTGTGATCTCCAAAAAAAGGTAAGCGTTTTGAAATTTCATTTTATTTCGAAAGCCCTTAGCAACACACAGAGACATGAGTAATCCCCCGGGTTGACACACTCGAGGATATTCGCAAACAGAGAGAAGGAAAACGTGTCCGAAGACGTTTACTTTGCTCTCAAATCAAAATTCCAATTGTTTTTGAAGATGTTTTCGGGGGTTTAAAGTAGTTTTGCGGTTGATTGAATACGATTCGCCACCCCCTCCCTCCACACACACACGACGGAGAGATTATCTTAGGTTAATTGTCCTTTTTTTTTTGAGGTGTGCCTCCTCGTGGAGAGGCCTCGCCTATTTTTCCACTTTATTTGGCAATCAAATTACTTACTTAATTAGGTCATAAATGAGTCCTTTTTTTTTTCGTTTTTGTTTGTATGTCAACCGTGCAATTTGTTTGACACAATGTGTCCGGGTGGGTGTGTGTTTATTTTGCCTGCGTTGATGGGGAGGGAGGTACTTTCTTCTTTTTTTTTTGTTGAGAAAAAAAAAATATAAAACAGGAAGAAGAATAAATTGTGGGCGGTTTTGCGGTGTTCCTGACCCCCGGGGTACGTTCAATGTAAACAGTCTTTGGTGGGGGAGTGACAGTCGGGTGACGAAACGAGATCTATTTCAGGACGATAAGGATGTCTTCAAGAATAGTTGAGGCGGCTATTAATAGGTGACCCTTTGTTCCTTGAGTGTTCGTTCAAATGAAACTATTTATTGGAGGGACATAAGTGTGGCGCAGGGAAGAAGGATCTTTTTGTCGACCTCAATTTTGAACACAGGAAAGTCTTTTTTTTTGAATCATTGAAAAAGTCTGTTGAAATTCAAATCAGTCTTTTTTTCAGAAAACAAAACGAATGATTTTTTTTGGGACACAAAAAAACTTTTCAGGATCACTTGGACATCTCAGAGAGATTTGAGGAAATGAGACTTTTTCTGAGGCATTTTTGTTGGAACACAACTCGGAGACCAAGAAACTTTTTCTGGACCAATCTGTCTGAAGGAAATCGAATAAGACTTTTTATGGTTTTTTATTGGAGCGCAATAATGAGCCCACGAAACCTTTTCTGGACCACTTTCACTTCTCTCAAAAATCTAAAGGAACTCGAATGAGACTTTTATGGTTTTTCGTTAAAACACAGTCCAAGACATTTTTTTCTGGACCACTCTCACTTCTCTCAGAAATCTAAAGGAACTCAAACGAGACTTTTACTGAACTCACAACGAATGGTTTTTCGTTGGAACACAATTCGGAACGCAAGACATTTTTTACTGAGCTACTCTGACTCCTCCAGAGAGTCGAAAGAAACACGAATGAGACTTTTTTCAGTCAACGACTGACAAGGAATTTTTTTCCGCCACACTTACTTCACCAGGAAGTCCAGAGAAATTCCAAGGAAATTTTTCCTGAGGCCCCGTCGAGTGATTTTTTCTTGGAACACAATAATGAGCAGAAGAAACTTTACCGGCCCGCTCTCACCTCTCCGAGAAGTCGAATACGACCTTTTCTACAACTAAAAAAAACTGTTTTGCTCTTCCAGGAAGTGTAGAGAAACCCAGACGAGACTTTTTCCTCAGTCTACGGCAAAGGATTTTTAATTGGATAGACCTGTTTAAATTTTCCAGGAAGTGCCTAAGGGGGCCTCACCTGTTTACGACTAATAAGGAAAATTTTTCTTTAACCACACTCACCTTGGGCAGAAATCTGACAAAGCAGGAGCTCAAAATATTCCTGCGGTCGAAACGACTGTTTTTTTTTTGATGAGATGAATTCATTTTTTTGTTTTTTTTTTTGTTTTGTCACAAAATTTGTTTACACGATTTTTGAAATTAATCGAAATTGTTTTTCACTTTTTTTGTCACAACAAAATTTGTTTACACGATTTTTTGAAATTATTCGAAATTTCTGAAGAGAAACACGATTTTCGTTTTCACTATTTTCCTTTTTTTTTTTTTGGAAGTCTTAAAAATTCAAATTTGTTTCTCAAAAAATTCAGATAATTATTTCTTGAAGGAAGAAGTTTCCTTTTTAATTTTTCTTTGCAAGTCAACCACAACGTTTGACGATCAGAAAGGAACTATTTAGGTGAGAGAGATTGCAATGCTCCTGCAGTACTGACCGCCGTTGCATCGCTTCAGTCGAATTCAACCTTAGAAACTTAGATTGGAGTGAGAGCTTTTTCCAACAAAACAAAAAAATGAAAAAAAAAGGAAACAAATCCTGCGTATCAACAGGTCGTAAACAAAAGACTCCCTTACACGAACGTAGGTGTGGAGGAAAAAAGTTTTGGAAAACAAAGTTTCCCCGCGTCCTCTCATAATCGGATGAACACGTGCTCGTTGTCCTTCCCCCTTTTGGGGGAATCCTACCCGTCGTAAGGATGCTCATGATGTCCTTAAATGTCGGAATTAAATGAAAAGAAATTAAAAAGAATCCTATCAAAAATACACGACTGAGTTGAACTCATTTAATTTGCACACACGAGCCTGGAGCTCTCTCCAGGATACTGCCAGTGAGGCCCACACATGGATTCGCTGGCGTCAGAAGAGCAAACAACACATGTGTGCCTCGAATCGAATCAAATTTCCAAATTCTGAGGAAGTAATTATTATGGACTTTCACAGTGTATGCATATGACTGTGTACATTCGGTACAACAACAACTAAAAAAAAAAAAAAAATAAAAAAGCCAGATAAAACTTTCCCAGAGAGAGAGATTGAAGAATTTTAATTCCCTAACGTGCCTGACGGAGGAAGAAAGGCCACATACTAATCCTTCCGTCTCATTTGAGAAATTCCCAGAAATCCCAGAAGCTCCTCGTTGTCGTGTGTTACTGCGTAGATAGACAAGAGACCACCCTGGTGGTGTTCCTGGTGAAATCAGACTTGCTCATTAAAAAAGTTTCCATCATTTCCAAGACCCGACTGGGCAACAGTTTAGTTCAGTTTTTCCCTGACCCTTGAACTACCTGATGAACACAAAAAACAAAACAAAAAAAATTCCAACAAAACTTTCGGTGTTGTTTATCGTAGAGTCATTCAATTATTTCCTCGAATTCGCATTATGCCTGCATTTACATTCCTCAGTTTCTCCTCTTAATTATGGGTAGACTGATTTGATACACTTCCTGTGAGAGAAAAGCTACCACTCGCATCCAATCCATGTCCCAGTCAGGATGTGCAAGCATAGTAATTCAGTTTAGTTTCGATACTGTTCGCCTCCAGGAAGTGTGTCTCTCAAACAAAGAGTGGAATTTGAAAAAAAAAAAATTAGAAAAAATACAAGTGTTTTAAAAATACAAGAAGACGATAAATTTTGTGCATTGTTTTTGAAAAATCAAACAACAAAATGTGGTTAATGTCTAGGATAACTCAATGTTATCGTCGTGTCGAGAGGAGGTTCAGGTAAAGATAGGAATTTTTTTTTTGAAAAATTTAATTGAAAGAATTTTATGAAAATTTTCTCATCATCAGTGCGATCTGTGATCAGTTGAAATTTAAATTAATTTCGAAATAAAAAAAAACTTAAGTTTTTTTTTGGAGATTAAGAGATTTTGGTGATTTTTCATTTTTTCCTGGAAGAAAAATTTAAAACAAAAATTTTAAAAATGAAACAACATGCGCAAAAACTTAAGACACGCCAGGATGTGTTTACATAACAATGGACCACGTCTTCCACCACCGTGAACACCACCCTCGGCCATCATTTACCTGATTTTTGATAAACAATTTTATAATTAATTAATATTTTTTTTTTAGTTAAAGGCCAGGATGACATTAAATTTAAAAAAAAAATAAGTTAATTAATAATAAAAATAAACTTTTTTTATCCACGACAATTTGAGAGAAGTTTCAAAAACTAAAAATAGATTACCCCCCTAAAACCGTGGGAAGTATGAAAATTACCCACGCTAATGGACGATGGCTTTTAATTTGATTTCAGCAGAAAGTTTAAAATTTTGAGTGAATTCTAAAAATACCTTCGTCGTGGTTTTAGTGATTCGATTAAGGGATTCAAAGGCAGATATCCTAGTGGCAGAGAATCTCAGTAAATTCCATTAATCCCAGAGGCAGGCAATTTCATTTCATGCAACAAATTCGGACTAAAAGAATTTTCATGTAGCTAATTCTCAAACCGTTGCATGTGGTGTATGTAAACGTTCGTCGAGTGTCCTTCAGATGAGTTGAAAGGATTTGCTGGTGAATTCGAATTTGGGACAAGAGTTTGCAAATCTGTTCGAGAGGGTCGAACATGTGAAGGAAATATGAAGAGGTAACTTGATGAGGGGAGAATTTTGGGAAAGCACACGGACAATTTGAGAGGAAATAGAGAATGAAATGGATCTTCACGCGTCAAGGGTTTTGTGGAAGTTTAAGACCAACGTAGGAAAATTTATAAAGTCGTGGAAGTACTGAAGGCTCAGGAAGGATTTTGAATGAGAAAAAAAAAAAAAATTCACGTTTTTGGAGGAAAAACAGATCTTCACAGAAGGACATTTTTTCAGGGTTTTGTAGAAGCTTTAGACCTACGTAGAAAAATGTCGTCGGAAGTACTGAAGACGTGATGGAGTGATTTTGAATTAAAAAAAAAAATTCACTTTTTTGGAGGAAAAACAGATCTTCACGGAAGGAAATTTTTTTTGGAAGGTTTTTCGGGGTTTTCTTGAAGTTTTAGACCGACGTAGGAAAAATAATGAAGTAGTGGAAGTACTGAAGGCTCAGGAAGGATTTTGAATGAGAAAAAAAAATTCACGTTTTTGGAGGAAAAACAGATCTTCACAGAAGGAAATTTTTTTGGAAGGTTTTTTAGACCCACGTAGAAATACGTCATCAGAAGTACTGAAGACTTGATGGAATGATTTTGAATTAGAAAAAAAAATTCAATTTTTTTGTTTTATGAAAAATAATCAAAAAGTTGAAAATATCCGAATTTTTTCGTGTGATCCTGGCTTGGAAAATCTACTGATCCATACCGACGAATAAACCAAAAATTGAAAATACAGAAAACCTGTCAAATCGGCCACCCTCGGGACCAAAGAAAAGTGGTCCGATCAGGAGATGGTCCGATCAGAAAGTGGTCCCATTCGGAGGCAGTCCGATTAGGAGGTGATTCAATTAGGAGATGGTTCATCTTAGGAGGTGCTCTGATTAGGAGGTGGTCCGATCAGAAAGTGGTCCCATTCGGAGGCAGTCCGATTAGGAGGTGATTCAATTAGGAGATGGTTCATCTTAGGAGGTGCTCTGATTAGGAGGTGGTCCGATTAGGAGATATTTCGATTATAGAGTGTCCCAATTAGCAAGTTTTACTGTAGGCGAATTTCCTCATGCGATGTTGTCTTCAAAAATTTACTGATCGTCCCATAACGACGACGAGAGGATAAAGTTTGAGAAAAAATTATCAAAATCAGATGTAAGATCTCTGTAAGTAAATTGTGTGGGAACCTCATTGTAAATTTATGTGAAATAAAAAATAAATTCAAATTATGTTTTGGGTAAATACAAAAAATTGTAAGCAAATAGAGTTCTCTTTTACGGCTTAACACCTACGTTGAAAAATGAATAAAGTCGTACCGACATTCAAGACCTGGGAATGAGTTTGAATTGAAAATAAACAAGGTTCTAAAAAAGCAAAAAAAAGAGAGAAAGAGGAAGGAGGGAGTTGAGGGAAAAAAGAATTGAAAAGGAAAAAAAAGTTCTCCATACAGATTGAAAAGTTTTTTTCCTAGATTCACCTGCATGTTTTCGAAAAGTTTTTCCTCTATAACAAAAAGTGTAACAAAGTCACCATGATATTTTGAAAAGTTTCACCTTCGTGGATAAATGTCGAGAGTCACGAGTGTGTTTTGAAAAGTTTGACCTTCGTAGAAAAATGTTGAAAGTCGCTCCATTGAAGAGCCGGCAATGATTTCGAATTAGAAAAAAGTTGACTTTGGAAAAGTGAATACAAAAAAAAAAAAAATGGAAAACGAGAGAGAGAAATAAAAAATTGAAAATTTGTGTGGTTTTAAAAAAAATGTACGATTCATAGAAAATGACAAGCAATGAAGTTCATCATGCAAGGTTTTGATGAAAAATTTACCCTTCGCATGAAAATGTAAACAAATAAAGTTACCCATGTAAAGTTGCTTTGAAAAATGTTCTCTTCGTAGAAAAATGAATTCGATACACAAGACTGTGTACGGACAAGTTGATGTTCCTCCCTACGATGACGCACAAATGCAAAAACACAACAAACTGTTGCCAGTGGGAAGTTTTTCTTCACTTTACGACAAATTAGAAATTCAAACCCAACAAACTGTGGACCAATCAGTGGTCTATGTGATTGGCGTTTCGCCACCAACCCCAACACTACGCTACTACACTGCTGTGGCTAAAGAAATTGATGGCATGCAAGTTGAAGTTCTTTTTTTGCGACGATCCAGAGTAAAACTGCGGCCACAGAAGTTAAAGTTCGTCTTTCCGGTGAATCAAAAATTCAAACACACCAAATTGTGGCTAAAGAGGTTGTAACTGGGGCCACAGAGGTGGAAGTTACGACGACCCAGAAATGCGAATAAATCAAACTGTGGCTGAAGACGTTGAAATCGTGGCCACAGAAGTGGAAATTCTTTTTTGCGACGATCCAAAAATGCTTACACACCAAGGCGTTGAAAACATGACCACAGATGACAGAGTTCCTGTCTAGCACGACCCAAATACACCACCTTGTGGCCAAAGAAGTTCATGATGTGGCTAGTGAATTCAAAATTGTGGCCACAGGAGTTTCTACGACGAATCAGAAATCTAAACACACGAAACTTTAGTCAAAGACGTACGCAAAATAAACTCCTTCCCACAACGACCCTTAAACGCACCGAAATCACCTTCAAACCTGCCCCCCCAAAAAACACAAAAGCACCAAAACAATTCGAAAACCCTAAAAACCAAAGAAACCCCATCAACTCATCTCCTCGTTCGTGTGCGTGTGGCATGCCTTTCACGTCGTCATGACGGAAACAAAAAAAAAAAAAAAATCAAACACCACCAAACGCTTCGTGTGCCTTTCCAATCCGCAGTGGAATGCCCACGATGCCTCCATGGGCGAAGCCGTGTGTGTTGTGTTGTTGTGCTGCTGTTGTGACTCTGGGCCATTGCACTGTCACTGTCACTAGCAGACCTCGAAAGCAGCTGTGTTGTTAGGTGGCAGCAAATGTCATTTTTTTCTTCTTGTTTCTTCGCTTCGGTAGCTTCTTGTGTAGGTGTTGGCCACAGGCGGGTCATAGTTTGTTTTTAAATTACATTTCTTATTTATTTTTGTTTTTGTTGTGAGTTTTATATGAAATGCGATGCTTAGCACACTCAAGGAAAATTCTTTTCATGTAACGTTAAATTACAAAATTTCAATCGTCTTGAATAATCAAACGCGTACAGTGTTGTTGTTAATTGTTGTTAATGATCTGTCAAATGATTGTTTTCCTGAGGATTATCCAATTTTTCCCACTTAGAAAAACACAAAAAACTAACAAGAAAATTTGTAAATTTGTTAATAACAAAATACTTGAAACTTCTACTAATCGCGGAGCTGGGGTAAAATTATTTTAAAAAGAAAAACAAAAAAAATTTTGTTTGTTGCGAATGTTTGATGTGTGAGAGAGAGATTTTTATGTTTTTTCCCCGATCTAACCAATAGATTTGTGTTTGTTAATTTGTTTTTGCAAAATAATTTCTTTAGATCTGTTTCCTAGTCATAGTCCTCCTTTTTTGGTGCCATACACACATTTACTCTGTTCGCAAAAGAAGGCCAGTCGGACAATGAATAATTAATCTCACATTTGTGTCGATTAAAAAGCAATTTAGTTTCGCAAGGCGATGAGGAAATTCATCTATTTGATTTTCACCAAAGACTCAGTCTGCTTATCATTTGCTCGTGTATGCAGCCGGTGACTGTAAAATTGGGTCAAATATTTTGTGAAAAAAAAAATAGAACAAATGCAGAATACTTTCACTGATTGACACAAAAACCTAAAAGTCATCCCGAAAACAAAGGTGAAGGTCCCCCATCCAAGGGTCAGTTCAGTCCGTCAGAATTTTCTCTTCTTCCAATTGAATGAATTCATTGAAAAATAAGTTTATCGCGAAACAAAGTTTATTTGTTTTCCTCCTCCGAATCAGATGAGATCACATCGACAGAGGGAAGGAATTCAATTCATTTACTGAGTCATGGAAACAAAGACGAATCTTAATTGAAATGTTTTTTTGTTCTCAATAAAAAATTATTAACCGAAGAGTTAACACGTACATTTTGTTTGTTCACTTGAAATCTATAAGAGTCGTTTATATTTTTCATTTATTTTCTTGTTTTTTTGTTTTTTTTTTTTTGTGTGTGTTAAGACGGGAAGATGAAGGCGGAACTCCATTGCTTAATAATGATTTAAGACCCGGGAATGCGTTACAACGTTCCGCAACCTTACCCGCAAATCCAAGACGATTAGGTGTCCGGAATCGTGTCACATTTCGTGTGGGTTCACCGGCGCTATTGGAGGAGAGAAATCAACAGCAACAACACCACAATCATCACAATAACTTTTCCAACGTTAGAATGACTTCCGAGGATTTACTCCAACCCGGTCATGTGGTCAAAGAGAGATGGAAGGTTAACAAAAAAAAATAAATTTCATTTTCTTATTAGATTTTTTCTTATTTGTGAAAATTCCAAAAAAAAAAAAGGTTGTTCGAAAAATTGGCGGCGGAGGTTTCGGAGAAATCTACGAGGGTCAAGACTTGATTACCCGCGAGCAAGTTGCTCTGAAAGTCGAATCAGCACGCCAACCAAAGCAGGTTCTTAAAATGGAAGTGGCTGTGCTGAAGAAACTCCAGGGCAAGGAGCACGTTTGTCGATTTATCGGTTGTGGTCGAAATGATCGCTTCAATTATGTCGTCATGCAACTGCAGGGTAAGAATCTCGCCGAACTACGACGAGCACAGCCTAGAGGAGCGTTTTCACTTAGTACAACACTACGACTAGGACTACAAATTCTAAAGGCAATCGAATCAATACATTCGGTGGGGTTTTTACATCGTGATATTAAGCCGGTAAGAAGGTTTCACTTTTTTTTTTTTTTTTGTGAGAGATAAGCATTTTTTTTTGTTTTTAGAGCAACTTTTCAATTGGTCGGTTGCCGTATAATTGCCGGCGTGTATACATGTTAGATTTTGGATTAGCACGTCAATACACAACCGGAACTGGAGAGGTTAGATGTCCGAGAGCTGCCGCCGGTTTCCGTGGCACCGTACGTTACGCCTCAATCAACGCTCATCGCAATCGTGAAATGGGCAGACACGATGATCTGTGGTCATTATTTTATATGCTAGTCGAATTCGTGAATGGTCAATTGCCATGGAGAAAGATCAAAGACAAGGAACAAGTTGGATTAACCAAAGAAAAATATGATCATCGTGCTCTGCTCAAACATCTTCCATCCGATTTGAAGCAATTTCTTGAGCATATACAATCCCTAACTTATGCTGATCGACCAGACTATAATGTAAATGTTTTTTTTTTTTTTTTCAAATTCGTGATTTAAAAAAAGAGAAAAAAAAAATATGTTTACTTTGAAGATGTTGATCTCGTTATTCGAGCGTTGTATGAAGCGACGTGGTGTTAAGGAATCCGATCCATATGACTGGGAGAAGACGGAAGCGATTGGAACAGCGACTCCAACCCAAGTGAATAATGTGCATACGCAGGCTAAGAACGAGTATGTCCATGGAAATGTAACACAAATGACTGTGGCTGCATCGAATGCAAGTGGGACTGAATATGTAAGTGTACGACAATGACCCCATCAAGAGATAGACTCAGACTCTAATTACACCTCTTTAGATTCGAAGACGAAACGAAGTTGATACAGTTCATTTGGCTTCAACAGAACCTGCCAATCACTTGAAAGACAAGGTAAATTCAAACAAAAAAAAAAAACAAAAAAAAAAATTCTCTCTAACACTAACCCACCAGCTTAGTTTTTTTTTTTTTTTGATGCAAAAAAAAAAATAAGAAAAATGGAAAAATGGAAGCTTGCGCAATTCAAAGCCAACACCAAACAAACATTTTCACTCACACACGACCTTTCCACTTTTTCGCAGGTCGATAAGAATTGCAATGCCACGACATCGCCACACAATGAAATAATCCAAAATGCTGGTTTCAATCAGAACAACAGCTGTCAGCAACAAAATCTCCAACAGCATCCGCAACATCAGATCAGTGCCAAAATGCCGAACGCGAGTGTGGGCGCGATTATGGCAAACGATCAGTTGGCCCAGCAGCTGCAATCAGCTGTCGGCACTGGGGGTCTCATGAAATCGGCGACCACAACTGCGATGCCAAATGTTGCTTCCAATCAGGCTCAGACTGCTGCTGTCATTCAACAGCAGCAAAAACAGCAACAACAGCTGGCTAACACACACATTCAGCAGAATAATTCAGCTCCCCTTCAGCCGATGGTACGTGCCTGCAGCACGTCAATGTTATTCAGCAGATTTTTATCTTCTTTTCGTTTCAGTTCCATCAGGGTGGTGTTCCAATTGAGTCGCTGATCGATTCGCCAGCCACGAAGTCGTCACGCTTTCAAGGTCTCTCGTCCATTATCGGAGTTCCGGGCACAGATCTTCAGCACAATTTCACACCGGTCACTGGGACCGGTAGTGGTGGCTCATTAGCCGGTGATATCCTGCCAAAGAAAACCTACTCAATAACCACTGTGACTGACCCGAATGTTGTGTGCAGCCCGAGCAAGGCTCGTCGATCGACTTCGCAGATCGATCAGACGGACACCGATTTGCATGGAAACGATAATCTGGGAAATGCCGCCGGCCACAAATCACAAGACAAGTCCACCTACGGTCGACTGAGGGTTCTGACTGCGCCTCAGAGTTGTGTCCACGAACTGATCGCTTCCGAGACTGGCTCACCGCGCGAAAACGACGCGTCGCCATTCTCCTTCGACGCCAACAAGAGTGCTGACTACCTTCGCAATAATCGAAACCATCAAAACACCAGCGCTGGAGAGTCGGGAGGAGGTCGTCCTGCTGCCACCTCAAGTGGAGGTGCCGGCGGCGGTGGTGGATCAGCGAATGCCAGCAGTGCTGGTGGCTGTGTCTCCGGCCGCCGCTCGAATCTTCGACCATCGCCCGGAACTGGCACCGGCTCCACACAGCGTCTAAGCGGCGGCACAACTCGTGATCACTCCGTCACCCAGTTCGCCCTCATCGACGATGAAAACGTATCCGCTCTGCAGCAGATGACAAAGGGAGGCGGAGCCCTAACCCTGGCTTCACAGTGGAAGAGTCAGTTCGACGATTCTGAAGAAACCACCGACAATGAGTGGAAACAAGAGCCACAGGTAAGACAATCACACACACACATCCGAGTTTGATGATGTTTGGAATTCGAATTCGTTTTCACATCCCGATCCTGCATCAAAAAAAAAAAACAAAAAAAAAAAGAATAACTCAACTCTCTCTCTCTGTCTTTTTGGATCCTCTGTTTAAAAGTCTGTTTTTTTTCCATATCTCCCCTTGATTTTCTTTTTTTGTTGTTGATGTTGTATTTTTTTTTTTCGTTTTTGTTTTCTTTTTTTTTTTGTTTTTTTTTTTTTTCTCTTTATTGTGTTCTTTCTTACAGAGCCCCGATCACAGAGGTAAAAGTCATTTAGTCTCACAATCACAACCAAATTTAGTCAGTAAGCAACCGACCTCGCGAAAGCGCGACGCTAAACGGAAAAAGTATGTTTACAACAATTTTATTCTATATATATATATATTTTTTTTTTTCCTAGTTGATTTTCATCTATCCTATCCTAAAAAAATGAGATCTTTTTGAATTTATTTTCAAAAACATCTCTCTGTTTTTTTTTTCGTTATTAATTTTTAGAAAAGTACTTTTTTTTTCTCTCTCTCTTCTTCGTCTCTAATCCACTTTTTTCTCGAATTCTTTCTTCTTTTTTCCCGAAAAAAAAAAAAAAAAAAATTTTTCAAAACTCAAAAAAAAAAAAATTCATAATCCAGGTGCAATCTGAACATAGCCGGTATCGAAAACTATGCCAACTTGCAGGACTCACTCCCGCACTGTTGGTCTGAGCCAGCGTTGGGTAATATCCTGCGAAGGGATCTTGAACCGCCTGTAATACAACAGGCCGCATTCGACTATACAGTAAGAGAATCTTTTAAAAATTGTTCCTTAAACTAATCAAATTGAAAAAAAAGAAAAAAAAAATTTTTTAAGAAAATGCTAACGAAAATCTGCTTTTCTCATTTTTTTTTTGTTGTTGTTTGTTTTTGAATTCCCTTGGGTTTGGTTCGTTTTTTTTTTTTTTTGTTTACTCCTGTGTTGTTTTTTAATCTCTATCCTCCGTCTTTGCATGGTTGTTAAATAAATTTGAAAAATAGATAATCACAAGACACACACTCACACATACACACACTCTTTTAAGTCATTGAAAACCGTATTTTTTTTTTTTTTAAATAGATTTACCGAATGGATATTACGCGGAATGTATGCGTACGGGAAATTTGTTCGGAGACAACCAATGCAGCAGCAACAACAGCAACAGGTAACAACAGTGCCATAGCCACAATGAATAACTACTGCAACAACATCATTAACAACAATATAGCAAATAACAACAGCGGCGGTCGTCTGTTAACATCGAAGCATCGAAACAGTCTACCAAATGTTGCGTTTCCGGAATTTCATGAGCCTCCGCCACAAATCGACGGTACATTGAATCTTCCAGTTAAAGGCAACGATGCTGTTCCAACGGGCGATAGTATAAAACTTCTTACAACAAATATTTTTCAATCGAATTGCGAGCTAAAATTTATTCCATGGAGAGTTGAGACCACAACAACTACCACAACGACACCGAATAATATTCCAGGAGGACAGATGTTAAGTCAACAATTGCAACAGACCACACAACAGACAACACAGCAATTACAACAACCCAACAGTACCACCGGTGGTAGTGAAGAGACAACGGCTCAGGACGAGGGATGTGCTGTCAGTGGTCGTCTTGAGATTCGGGTGATCCCACAAGGTAAGAAAAAAGAAACCTCAGAATGGAAGGAAATTTTTTTTGTTTTTTTTTTTTTTTTTTTTTTTTATAGAAAGCCCAAATCCAGAAGAGTCTGTATACTATGATGCCTTAGCAGCCACTGGTGCCACGACGACGACGACAAACAACATTTTATTCAACAACACAGCCACGCAAGTAGGAAATCCGAGCAATCTTAGTAAATCACCATCAGCACAAACAACTAGGAGTAACAATAGTCAGAGACAAGCTACGGCGCAAGCAATTGCCAGCAGTAACAAAGTTATACCCACTTCAACGTTAGCTCATGTGATAAACAGTGATCCGGCAGTTGAGGCTCTAAAGCAAAAGACAAAATACAAGCCTACAGCTGCTCCAAATAACAGCGAACTAAATGACACGAATACAACCGACACCACAGCTGAGGATGTTCATGATGGTGGCATCGTGGGAGCGGACAATGGTGATGAATTGAAGCAAATTGATGATCTCGCAAAAACTGCCTCCACAGACAGACAAGTGAAATCAAAGAAAACCTCATCATCATCACGATTGGAAGAGTGTCAGCAGCAACAAAAACCAACGACGACGACGACGACGACGACGACGACGACTGGTTCCACGCCCACAACAACAACCACTGTCACGGAGACAACAACCACAAGCGCCGCCACGTCAACAGGTACAAAAGGTGATTCAACTTCTTCAGCAATAAGCGCAGCAGCACCAGCGAACGGTGCCGGTGCCGGTGGTGGCTGTGTTGGACTTGGTGCTAGTAAAATTCCAATTTTAAACCCTAACCTACGCCTTTCAAAGTGTGCTTCTTGGGCTGGTTGTGATGCTTCAGCAGCAGCCAACTTATTTACAAATAATAATATTGGAAATAATGTGGGTGTTGTCACCGGCGGCGTCGGCGTTGTCGGCGTCGGCGGTGGTGGCGGCGGTGTCGGTGCCGTTGTTGGTGATGGTGGTGGTGGTGGTGGTGGGGTGGTTGGTAGTGGTAATATAAGTGGTGGTGTTGGTTTTCTGGGTGGATACCAAAATCCTGATTTTGCGGACGTAACTCCAGGTTGGTTATAAGAGAGAACTAAAGACATATACTCGTAAACAATACCTCATCAGTTATCGTAATGTGTGCAGTGTCACTTGATTAACAATTTGATTTTTGTTATAGTTTTGATTTTTAATTTTTTTTTTTTTTTTATACACCACTGATATTTATTCTATTCACATGTAAAAGACTCCTAGAGTCTTAAGCACAAGTAAAAAAAAAAAAAAGTAAAACACACTTAATTTTTGTTACTCACTTTTTTTTTCGAAAAAAAAAAAAAAACTTTTTTCTTTTTAAAACAAAAATGTAAATAAAACCAAAAAAAAAAACTTATAATTTTCCTTTGTACACAACACAGAGTTTAAAAATAGAAAATTGTTTTTGGCTGCTTCGTTTGAGTGGAGGTTTTTTGTAAACGAACCTCTGCAACAGCATCTCTCCTCAGATAAAAAAAATACAAAAAACTCGAATGCACATCAAATTTTTTTTTTTTTTTTTTTGTGAATAAATATTTGGAAATCTTTTTTACTTGCAATCTCGCCACATGATTGGAACATGTGCCAGGACTGAGACGACGCCGTCAAACGGAGAAATACATCACAGATCCATCACAATTGAATCTACGTTTTGCACGTCCAAGGTCTAGAAATGCTAGCAGGTAAGAAAAGACAAACACATCCAATCACCTCAACAACCTCTAATGGAATCTCTCTTCTTTTTTTTTAGGACACAAAGTATTCCAACCCATTTGCTTGGTCAACTCGAGGATCATTCCTCAGATAATAGCGAAGAAAAATCTTTTAGTCAACGGGCCTTACATCCCGAACATCCAAAGACCGAGCTTCTAGTAGAGGCCAACAAAATCTGTTCACCTCCACTACTAAATCGTAATGGCAGCAGTGATATGGACGCATTACATCATCCGTTTGGTAGTAAATTCGAGAGTAATCAAGAGCTGGACGTTTATACAACTCTGGCAAGGGATTTGAGTTTAGCAGCAGCAGAGGCTATCCGAAATGATATTACACCACCACCTGGTGCTCCAAAATTGGAGAACACCGCACGTCTGAGGCGGTACAGACATAATTTAGATTAAATACTTAGGTAAACAATTTTTTTTATTTCACTTTTATCATTTTCATTTTCATTTTCATTTTTTTTTTTTTTTGTCGGGAAAGAATGAGAGAATGTGGAAGAAAAAAAAAATTAGCAAATCCAAGCATTAGTCCTGCTCACATTTGAAAAAAAAAAAAAGAAAATTTAAAAAAAAAATCCTAATCTAATACAAACGTATTTAAAATAGTTACTTTTTTCCGAATTTCTTGTTGCAATTAAGAAACCAAAAAAAAAAAAGAAAAATATATACCAACACATATTCATTCGAGAAAGGTGTTCCTTTCCTTGGTGTAGGATATTTTAGAAAAAAAAAAAAAAAATACCCGAAAACTCATTCACCAACAGAAAAGACTCTTTTGTAATTTAATTTATTAAAAAAAAAAAAAAAATGTGCACCAATCAGTTTTGAGAAGAGAAACTTTGTGGAGAAGGAATTTATATAAAAATAAATCTTTATACAATCCTTAAACCAAAAAAAACCGAGCGGATTTAAAAAAAAAAAAAGTATATTTATACACATATGAAAAAAAAAAAAAAAAAAAAATTTTAAATGCATGGGAGAAAAGAAAAGCTGAACCTAAAATTAAATACTCATGGAGCAATTTAAGTAGGAGTTAAATGTAAAAAAAAACAAAAAAAAAACCAAAAAAAATGAAATTAAAATATAAATAAATTAACGTTATCAATAAACACGGGGCAATTGCTTATTTAATTGTTTAAAACATTCTGCTGTAATAATTTCTTTCTAAGAATTAAACTCGTTTCTATTTTGTATTTGTTGCTAATTTGGTTTTTTTTTTTTTTCGCGTAGCGTTTGTGAGAAAAAAAAAACCACATACACTTGTGCTCAGCATTTTGGTTTTCTTGATTTTTTTTTTTTTTATTTTTTTTTCGTGTCAAGAAATGTTGTGGAAAAAAAAAGAAAATAAATATAAATAATTACGAAGAATTTCACGTGATAAAGCGCGTTTCATTTAATAAATGAGACGAAGAAAAATCTTTTGAAAAAAAAATAAATATACGCGTCACTTGAACTGAACAAAAAAAAAAAGAAAAAATATAAAATAAAACGTAGAACAAATTTTTTTTTTTGTGACCACGCATTATGGGAGAGGGGAATATATATATATATATAGAGAATCATTTTTTTTTATTTATATTTTAATCTAATTTTGAGTTGTTTTTTTTTTTTGTTCATAAATATATATATATTTTTTTTTTTTTTTAGGAATTTCCTATAGCTTAAGGTGGAAAATTTATTTATTTATTTATAAAAAAAAAACACACACATATATATATGTGGAAAATATATATATATATATGTAATGACTGTATATTATGGAAACAAAAAAAAAATATATATATATATAAAATAGAAACCTAACCATATTAAATTATGTGCAAGACAAAAAAAAAAATGTTTTTTTCAAAATTGAATATTCACAATTGGAAATAAAAAAAAAATAAAAGAAATCATTGTACCTTAAAATAAAATATTGCTTATTGTATTCTTAAATACCAATAAAATAAAAAAAAGAAGACAAAAAAAAAAAAGAAAATTTTTTTAGTTAGAGAGTAATCCTTATCAGACACAAAAAAAAAAAAAGAATTAAACGATACGAAATTTTTTGGATTTTCTTGTGATAATTTAAATGTAGCCACACAAAAAAATAAGAAAATTTATGAGGGTCAAAAAAAAAAAATTCAAACTGAATGAAAAAAAAAAAAAGAAATCAGGTTCTCCTTTTTTTTTTTGAATCTCACAACTCACGCAATACACTTAAATAGGTCATATATAGAAAAAAAAAATTAAGAGTAAATAATGTTATATATGTACATAGTGTTTTTGCTTGGATTCCTCCAGAAACTTAAAAAAAAAAAAAAATACTTCCCTCAGAATGAATGAGAAAAAAAAAAAAAAAAAAAAAAAAAACACGGCAAATATGATAATTATATAACATAAATAAATTTAAAAAAAAAAAAGAAAATTAACGTAAAATAAAAACACTATCTCTCGATAAGTGCATTTCCTAATTTCTTGAAAAATAAATAGCTGAATAAATAATTATAAAGAGATGATATACAAAACAAAGAATAAATTAGTTAAACCACTAGAGGATGGAGTTTGATTTGAGTTTGAGTTTGAAGTGAAAAGTTTCAAGGCGAGGGGGAGTTTTTTTTTTTTTTCATCAAAAATGCCTGTCACGACATGGCCAATGTGATTGAGAAAAGCAACAAAGAAACTGAAGGGTTTGGAGTCAAGAGCCCTACACGGAAATCCCTAGGAAATTTTTCCCCGAACAAGTTGCCAAAAGTCGAAGGAGAACTTTCTTCATCAAAAGGGTTCTTTGCGTGGAAAATATGATCGAACAGCGAAAGGAAAAATTAGCTAAAATCTACTAGACTTAAGGGAAAGGAAAAACGAACTAAAATTGAAGACCTGAGACCTGAAAAAATAAGCTCTACAGACAACAAAAGAATTAAAAACCAGCCTATCGGGTGGAAATCAAACGGACGAGGCCAAAAATCTGACGAAGAGTTCATTTCTTCAAGTCTAAGACATGAAAAATAAGCTCTACAGACAACAAAAGAATTAAAAATCAGGTGGAAATCAAACGGACGAGGCCAAAAATCAAGTCTAAGACCTGAAAAAATAAGCTCTACAGACAACAAAAGAATTAAAAATCAGCCTATCGGGTGGAAATCAAACGGACGAGGCCAAAAATCTGACGAAGAGTTCATTTCTTCAAATCTAAAACCTAAAAAAAACTTCTACAGACAAAAAATCCTATCACGATTGATGAGCAAACAAGGGAACTCAACTGCCCCACGAACTACTCAACCCAAAGTGCCTCGCTGAAGTTCCTATAAGAACAGCTCAACCACAGAAGTTCCCAGAGTAACAACTCACAGAAATTCCCTGAGAAACTCCTCGACCATAGGCTCCCTACTTTGCCATCAAGCTCATTCTTTTTTTTTTTAAGAATAGAAGAATGAAATTAGAATATTTATTCCAAAAACAGGCATTTTAATTTCCTTCTTTTCCTCATTGAAAAATCAATAACCGTCGTTTAAGTTGAAAAATCGATTGACACAGAGTTTGCGCAGTTCAAATTTACACGGCTGCTATCCGTGTGAGGTGTGGTGAAATATTTTCGAGGCAAATCATAAAAAGACTGCTTTCCAGAGAGAAACACAAGGCTGCCACTTCACTGAAACTTCAAACCGAACCAAAAACCACTGCCAAGCAATCACCAGACCATTTTTAATAAAAAAAAAATTCGTCAAATCTCAGTCTTTCCATCAAATTTCATTCCCCAATTTAAGTTTTCAACCAAGAGATCTGACCAAGTTCAAAAATTCACACAAAAAAATGCCAAATTCTTTAAAAAAGCGTCCAAAATTTTATGTCAGACACAAAAATCGTCACCTCGAGTGAAGTGAATGAATCCACGTCCATTTTTCAAATAAAGAAAATTCAAAAAAAAAAAATCAAAATTCAAGATATCTGACCAAGTTCAAAAAGTCACACAAAATTCTTTGAAAAATGTTCAAAAATTGATGTCAGACACAAAAAATCGTCACCACGACTGAAGTGAATGAATTCACGTCCATTTTTCAAATGAAAAAAATTAAAGAAAAATCAAAATTCCTTCCGATTGCAAAAAACTGTCGACACTGACACGCCCTTCCAGTCTGATTTTTTGTTTTAATTCGATGTCTTTTTTTGTGTGGTGAATAAAAATCCTTCCAACCCACACATGGATTCCATGCAAGTGTTCGTTTCCTCACATTCACAATTTTTTCCCTTCCAGTTGGTTTTCTCACTTTAATTTTCCAAATTTGTCCAAACTGCGCAAGGCTGATAACACATACTCTCGCAAACTAACTGAGACGTTATGTCTTCTGTCTCAGATCGAAAGCATTGTGTCTCATTTTTGATTCAAATATTTTCGGAAACAGAGAAATCGGTGAAAAAAAATATCGAACAGACGAATCAAAGAAGACAAAATGGGAGAATTTACGTACTGATGTCCGATGATTTAAAAAAAAAAAAAAAAAAACGATGAAAGAAAGACAAATTTGAAAAAGAAAACACATTTTTTGAACCCCATCGTCGAACCTGTGGGAAATGTAAAAACGACTGTCAACAACTTCACCACATGTAAGCATGTGTTGCACATGCGAATTTTTTTACACAAAGAACGCGCGACCACCTTCCAGTGTTTTGTTTTTCCCTTCCATTTTGACAACAAATCAACAACAAGCGTGACTCGAGAACGGACAGCCAAACCAAAAAGCAGCAACAGAATTTATAAACTAAAGTTATCTCTTGCCGACAAGTCGAACTCTTGCCTTCTTGTCAATTGTGTGTGTGATTTTCTTGGGAGTGAAACAAAAAAAAAATAAGAAACAAAGCCACCGAAAGAAATCAAATTTTTTTTTTTTGTGAAAAAGTCGCGTTTTGTGAGACAAACAAAGACATTAGAATAGAAATTATAAAAGACCACGCGTTCTAAATCGTTACCATGACTGAAGTTAATTCGAATGACATAGCCGATGCTTTTGTTACCGAAGGGTAAGTGTGCAACCACCAAATAAAAACATTTTTTTTTTTCTATTTATCGCCCCTAAAAAGGTGTTGAGATTTTTAGCGCGACTTTGAAAATGCAGTTGGCCTAGAATTTCACAAACCAATATGGTCACGAATGAGATTCGATTTGCTTTGTTTTTGGTGTGAACTTGAGTGCAGTGCAAGGATTTGTGTTTTTTTTTTTCAAGGACCCGCCTAAATCGTTTGTTGTTTTTCTCCTTTTTTAGATGCTATGGGAGTGCCAACAAACAGATTGCCCGTATGCCCGCTGAGCGAACGGCTTCCGAATATAATATGAAACATAAATATCGCGGACAGGCAATCATACTCAATCATGAAACCTTCGACATTCCATCGCTGAAGCCACGAGCTGGCACCGAGGAGGACTGCAAGCGTCTCTACTCGTCCTTGAAGAAATTAGACTTTGACGTTCGGGTGCACAAGGACAAGAAACTGAGGGAAATCGTTGGCATCATGGAAGAGGGTAAGCAGAAACAAAAAAAACGGAGTGCATTTGAAATTCCTTTGTTACACCCCCCTCGCGGATGTGTGTGTTTGGTTGAAGGGTATTTCAAAGACATCGATTTTTTTTTTTTTTTTTTGTTGTCCTTGCAGCTTCTCGTGTCGATCACACGGATAACGATTGCATTCTGGTTGCCATACTCTCACACGGTGAGATGGGTTACATTTATGCCAAAGACACACAATACAAGCTGGAGACAATTGTAAATAATTTCACTGCCAATAATTGTAAGACGCTAGCTGGAAAGCCCAAGTTGTTCTTCATCCAAGCTTGCCAAGGTGATAAACTAGACGGTGGTATAACACTAGCCAAGACTGAGACAGATGGTGAATCTTCGATGAGCTATCGCATACCGATTCAAGCCGATGTTCTAATTGCATATTCAACAATTCCAGGTAAGGAAAAGACAACGACCTTGGTGAGGTTTTTAAAATCATTTTTTTTTTTTTTTTTTTTTTTCTTGTAGGATATTATTCCTGGCGTAACACAACCAAAGGATCATGGTTCATGCAATCCCTATGCAGGGAATTGGATGAGAACGGAAAGAAATACGACATCCTTACTCTCTTGACATTCGTTTGCCAGCGTGTGGCATTTGATTTTGAATCATGCACCCCGGACATTCCATTGATGCATCAACAAAAGCAAATTCCATGCACAACAACAATGCTAACCAGGATTCTTAAGTTTGGCGATAAAAAATAGCTCAAAAAAAAAATCAAAATATTCTTGTATTACAATCTCTTCTATTTACACTTTTTTCTCTCTCTAAAAAAACTGAAGATTTGATATTTTCTTAACGTACATGACCATACATTAGAAAATGTATGAATTTCTTAACACAAAAAAAAAAAAAAGGAAATGAATAAAAAAAAAAATAAATATAAACAAGAAAAAACTTGGAAGTGGTTGTTTGTCTTTCGAGGAAAAAGGAATTCCAGAACTTGCCGACCAAATCATAAACAAGTCATCAATAAAAAAAAAAAAATCTGTTTTTGCATGTGTTGCGATGGTATTCTCATTCTCATTCTCATTTACAGTTTCTTTTCGATTTTGTTTTTTTTTATTAGTTTGTAATCTAAACAAAACGAAGGAATGAAGGCAATGATTTCCTATTTATTTACACATACCCATCGATAGAGAGGAGAGAAGACGATGGAGATGGAAAACGAGAGAATTTCGCCACCCTAATGTTTACTTTGCATGGTTGTTTTGGGACGGCTTTCTATGTGTGTGGAGGAGAAGGCCTATTCACTGACGCAAAATAAACTATCAATTAGTGTTTGTAGGTGCCACTAGAGTACGAAAGTAATGAAGGTTTTAAGGAATTAATTAGTAGTAGAAATTTATCAATCACTTATCGATGGGAAGTTGGACTTTTCAAAAAAAAAAAAAAAAAAGTGATAAACTTGGCGTGGAATGTGAGTCATTCGACAGAAAAAAAAAATTATATGAAAATCAAAACTCGTTATCGATGATGACGCAAATCGGAAAGATAGTTCGGGGGGTTTAGTTTCGATCAGACAGACACTTTAGGTGATGAGGGGGAAGACCCTAGACTTCGCGAACTGACGTCAAGAGGATGGAATTTGATTTAGGAGCTCAAAAAAGAGATTGGGGAACCACCAAATGATCAGAAAACGACGTCGAAGGGTTGAGATTTGATTAAGGAATCCCTAAAAAAAAAAAACAAAGGAAACCCAAAAAAATATGAGCTGAGTTAGGACGAAGAAATTTTGAGGTCACAGACTTCGAGCTGCGATGAAGGTAGGAATCTTTGGAAGTTAAAAAAACGCAAGCTAAGGTAGAAAAAAATATCTGAGATTCACAAAACGCGAGCTGAGCTAAATTTTGTAGAAGAAAGGCTGAGGACAGGAATGTTTGGGAAGCAAAATAAAAGCGAGCTAAGCTAAGGAATCTGAGAAGACCACAAAACGCAACCCTAAACTGACGACGAATGTTTGAAGACCAAAAACCACGAGGTAAAAAATTCTAAGAGTCAAAAAACGCGAGCTACGATGAATCAAGAAGAGCCTGGAGGCAAAAAAAGTTAAAAAATCGAAGAGGACCACAAAACGCGACCCTAAACTGACGACGAATGTTTGAGAGCCAAAAAAATGCGAGCTGAGTTGGCGATTTTATACGAGGGACAGAAATCGCGATCTAACCCCAGAAATTTCCGCAAAAATAAAGTCAAAACCAATATTTTGAGAACCAAAAAACCGCGGTATCCCAATCTACAAATTTCCGGAAAAAAAACAAAATTTAAAATCAAAAATTTGAGGACCAAAAAACCGCGAGATAAGTTGACGATTGTGCGAGGGACAGAAATCGCGATCTAACCCCAAAAATTTCAGCAAAAAAAGTCAAAACCAAAAGTTCGAGGACCAAAAAAATCGCGAGGGACAGAAATCGCGATCTGAAAAAAGTCAAAACCAAAATTTTGGGAACCAAAAACCCTCGACCCCACAAACTAACCCCACAAATTTCCTCAAAAAAAGTCAAAACAAAAAGTTTGAGGACCAAAAAACCCCGAAATCGCGAACTAACCCCAAAAATCTCAAAAAAAAAGTCAAAACGAAAAGTTTGAGGACCAAAAAATCGCGAGATGAGTATGCGATTGTACGAGGGACAGAAATCGCGATCTAACCCCAGAAATTTCCTCAAAAAAAGTCAAAATCAAAAGTTCGAAGACCAAAAAACCCCGAAATCGCGAACTAACCCCAGAAATTTCCTCAAAAAAAGTTAAAACCAAAATTTTAAGGTCCAAAAAAACGCGAAATCGCGAGATGAGTTGACGATTATACGAACGACAGAAATCGCGATCTAACCCCACAAATTTCCGCAAAAAGAACGCCTAAAATTCAAAAAATTACCACCCCGCCAACATGAATCTCATCAAAAACTCGTGAAAATACGTTAAACACATTTGAATCACGTACAATCAGTGAAGCAGAAAAACAAACTCTCTACTCCCCCCGCCAACCAAAGCTGCAAATTAAAATTTAATAACAAAACATTTGCATTAATTATACCCAAACAATAAAAAAAAAAACTAATAACCAAAACAAGTTCTATTAGTAAAACGTGCGGAAAGTATTCTATTAATCACTTCTAATTATAAGGCAACACTACCTGCTGATACATCATCCCTTGAAAAGAGTTTGAAAATAGCATTGCATCGTACTTTTTTTTTTTGCAAATACGTTGAAAAGAAAAAAAAAAACACATGAGAGATAAAAAACAGAAGCAAGTGTACGCGTTTGGAGAGAGAGAAAATTATAAAAAAAAAAAAACCGAAGCACTCCTTAAACGAGGCGGCTGTCGGAGGGGGCGGTAGGCATTCTTATACATGGCTAACTACTGCTGGAGAGAGATATGGTGGATGTGGTGGATCCCAACCCCCCTTTTTTTTTTGCCCCTAAATCGCTTAGATCTCTGCTCTATTCTTCCTCCTATTCTCTGTATAAAAATTGTCTTCGCCTGCCTTTCCCTTCCTACGCGCCACCCATTCTATTCTATTTAGTTTCCCACAAGATTATAATTGAAAGCCAAACACTCTATGTAGGAAAAAAAAAAATACAAAATAGGCAGCAGCAGCAGCAGCAGCAGCAGAAAAAAAAGAAATCAACAACACCACCACCACCCTGAGTAGAAAATTGGAAAAATTGCTTTTCCAGTCATGCTATAATCTCGTAAACGCCAGGCAACACTCCTTTTCCGAGACCTGAGACTTCGGAATGACGAAAATTTTTTTTTTAAAATACAACGTTCGTGTTTTTTCTTTTTTGGTTTTGACCGCGTGTAAAGAGAAAAAATAAATGTATACAAAATGTATAAACGCAACGCAAACGAACAAGAACTAAAAAAGAACTATTTCAACAAAAAATAAAAGAAAAAAAAATCATTTATTTATACACGTACATTTACTTTCTCTAAGTAGTTCGTTAACGCGCGTTTTTTTAGCTCCCTTTCCCATTTCTAGTTGACATGCTAATCGGCGGCATGTTTTTTTTTTTTTTTTCTTTTCAAACACATGCTACACACTAAGTTCATTTGGAAAGGTGGAAGCTTCCGGAAAGTAAGCTACGTAAACGTAACAGTCGCGTAAACTGTTTCCTGTAAAAAAAAAAATTCCAACCTCACGGGAATCTTTTGTTTTTTTTTCAAAAATGTTTAAAAATTAATCGAACGCGGTTTAAATGCGAGAGAAGAAAAATTTCAAAAAAAAAAGAACAAACACAAATCGTCTCCACTTAGTTAATGAACGACACAACGATAAGGACAAGACAAAAAAAAAAAAAATGTACCGACATTATGATAGCGATTGTAAGAAGAAGAATTAATTTATTCACCACCGGAGCACGGGAATAGTCAAAACCACAGTTCGCGGTGTTAATTTTGAAAAAAAAAAAAAGAAAAGAAAAGTGCAAGTTGTACATCAAAAAAAATGGAAAGATATCAGTGAAATCAAAAGAAAAGAATTTGTCTGTTTTTTTTTTTTTTTTTTGTAATGAGAATTATGTGCCAAATCGGGAATCATCAACAGTGGTCACAACGGTTGACATGCATTGGATTGCTGATATAACAAACGATGACAATTTAATTAGTAGCAGTAGCTGCAGCAGCGAACCACCAAGTATTTATATAACTTGATTGGCTTGTGTCCTGTTTTTCTTTTTTTTTTTTCACATTACACTTTTTTTTTTTGTTAATTATAAAATTCAAAACAGCAGCAACAATTGTCGAATGTTTTCGGTTAGTTCAATTGGGTTTTTGAAATTCCCGGTTTTTCAAGTGGCTTCCAACGGAAAACACATCTGGTTTTTGCTTTCGAATTCATTTCGATTGAATTCGTTTTTTTTTTCATTCAAGGCTATTTTTTGATGTCGGAGGAGGAATCACTTGAAAGGAGAAAATTGATTGACCTATTGCGATTTACGGGCTTCATCGCAATTATCCTTGGTCAGTTACTCACTCATTAGAGGGGTTTGATTTTATAGCCTTGAAACGAGCTGTGCTAGTGGGTTATCTATCTACACCCCCATATGCATCTTAAGTTGTTTTTTTTTTTTTTTTTTTTTTTTGTGAAAAGGGCAGGAATGCGGAGGAAGCAGAAAAAAAAAAAAAAAAGACCGAGGGTGGATGAGAATAATCGCCACGTTTTTGTCTTGTCTTGGATAAAAAAAAAAAAAAAAATTCTCTTGAACTGATTTCATGGAAATTCTTCGACTTCGGCGAATGTGTCAGTCTGTCGATTTGAAATCCTGCTTCGACGTCAGTTTATTTTTCAAAATCCTGTTCTCAACGTCAGTTATTGCAAAATGAATGTCTAAAATTATTATTGACGCACTCGATTGGGGTGGAATTATAAACAAACAAAAATCACGTTTCAACAGAAACGATGGAACCATGAAATTAATCGAAGTTGGCAAATCAAATGCATGGAAGGGAATTTGAAATAAATTCGAAGACGATTGATTTGAAAGATTTTTTTTTTTGTTTTATTTTTTTTCTTTCAAACATTGGTCCTGATGAAATGACAGAGATTTTTTCATGTTTTTCAACACGACAGTTGATGGCAACGAATTTTCAGACTAAAGACATACGACTGCAAAAAAAATTACACGCTAAAGCAATTACAGAAGTTTTCCTCTCTTCTTTTTCAAAACGACAAACAATTGCAACGAATTTTCAGACCACAGACAAGCGACTGCAAAAAAATTGTATGCCAAATTTGCAATTGCAGAAGTTTTTTTCTGCAACGAATTTTCTTTTTCAAAACGACAATCAATTGCAATGAATTTCACGCCAAATTTGCAATTGCAGAAGTTTTTTTCTGCAACAACTTTTCTTTTTCAAAACGACAATCAATTGCAACGAATTTTTGAGACCTTTTACAGACCTTTTTTTCGTTTTTCAAGACGACAGGCGACTACAAGAAGTTTTCCTCTCTTTCTGCAACGATTTTTTTGAAAACGACAGCCGAGATTGCAAAAAAAAAAATTGCAATGACAGAAATCTTTTTTTTTTTTCAAAACGACAGACGAGTTCAACGAATTTCTCTGACCACTGCAAAAAATCTCAAACAGACATTTTTTCAACAATCAACTGCAACAACAGACATTTCTCGTTTTTTCAAAACGACAAAGAGAATGGATTTCTATTTTTTGCTGACCCAATTCGATCATCTTTGATCAAAAATCAAATTCGATCGTCTGCTCTCTCTAATAATTATCCCGAAAGGGTTTCTCGCCCACTCACGCGTGCTGTGTCTTCTGAGTTTATTTTACTTCAGTTTTTTTTTTTTTTTTTTTTTTGTGTTTAGAATTTGAAAATCTGACTCTCCCTCTCGATTCGACTTGATTACAAAACTAATTTAGTTTTTGTATCCAAATGAATGGCGAAAAAAAACACAAAAATTCATCTCGTAGGGTGAATGAATGGGAGGAGGATGCACCCAAATAACCTGACGTCATAATGAGGAACAATTCTCAAACTTCCCCTCTCGGAAAAATAAAAAAGAAAAAATATCATCATCATCATCATCATCACCACCGTCGTCATCATCATCATCAGTGAACTGAATTGAACAAAACCGCCGATGGAGTGAGTTAGTTGAAAATTTGCTTCATTCTCTGTTCAATCGTTGTGCTTCTGCAGCAAGTTGTAGTTTTTAGTTGTTGTTGTTTTGTGGTGATGTCCCGGAAATTAATTGTTTTACTTGCCGGGGCATCAAGTTATGTTGTGATTTGATGGTAAAAAAAAAAAAAAAAAAAACAACCAAAAACAAATTGAAATTTATGTGGATAGAAAAAAGAAAATCGGAATCAGCTTTCTATGAGCACATACTACGACTCGGAGTGAGTATTTTTTTTTTTTTTTTTTTGAAATAAATAAAAGTGAAGGAGAATGTGCCATAAATGGGTTGGTTTTGAGATATCTTGTCGAGGACAGAGTTTAGGAGCGGTGACCTGTTAATCGGGTGGTGTTCCAAATCTTTATGGATTTTGCTGTTTGGGGGGAGAAATGAAAACACAAACAATACAGTGGTCGAAAACGAGGTATTCGGTGGATGAAAATAAGTGAAACACTTCACTCTTAAACGACGACAAGGAGTTGCCCTACAACCGGCGGTTGTGATTTATCCTGCTTCCCTGCTTCCATTTTTCTTTTAAAAGCGTGTCTTGCAATCGTTTCGTGGTCGTTTTTTGTTGACCTAGAGTTTGAAATTTGAAGTTTTCAACCTCTTTCAATCGACAAGCCGTTGAAAAACTTGTTATCTTCGAAAAGAGTCCCCACACATTTTTTTTTGTACAAAAAATTATAGCCAAAAAATACGACTAAAAAATAGGGCAATAGGGCAATAGCCCTTAAAAAAAAATGGCAGAACTTTTTTTTTTAAATTTTAGGACCAAAAAGACCACGACGACGAACCCCATACCACAAAAAAAAAAACATTTCAAACCAAAAACGTATCACGTGCCTCCTTTCGCCTTTCTTCCAACCGATTCAAATTTTCAAATCAATTCAAAAATTTGATATTCTAATTCCGCCCCCAAACCACTGTAGGTCATTAACCCATTTCCCACATCGAAGTGTCTAAAGTTAAGTATTTTCGGCAAATTATTAAAATTTAAAAAAAAAAAAAAAAGACTTCCCCACGACCGCAACCGCCACCGTCATCATTTGTGGAGGAGGTGCGAGTGTGTAAACAAAAGCAAAATGCATTTGAAAAAAAAAAAAAATTGTGTGTGTTCGACTTTACCGTGTGATTTTTCAAAAATAGAATCAGCAATGTGCATCAAAGTGCAAGAAAATAGAAATGTGGAATGGTGTATTTTGAGACATTTTTTAAAAGGTCGTTGGAGATTTTTTGAGACATGAGGTGAATTAGTTGGTAGGGTTTTTCGAGAATTTTCAGGGAATTTGTTTCTTTTGAGGAAGAGAGACTTTTGAGAGGTTCAAAAAATTCGTTTCGTTTAAGGGAAGGTACGAAAAATGAAAAAAAACGACGAGATCGGATTTTTGAGAGACCCCGCTGTTTACTGAAAGAGTCCTAAAGCGCTCTAATTTATTTTAAAAGACTCTCAAAAGACTTCTAAAGACCCCTGCCGACTTTTGAAAACATTCTCAAGACCTATTTCGATTTTTGAAAGACCCCTATAGATCTCTGCCGACGTTCGAAAGTCTCCTAAAAACCACTGCCGCTTTTTAAAAGACCCCAAAGGACCTCTACAGATTTTTAAAAGACTCGTAAGGACCTTTGTCGATTTTTGAAAAATTTCTTAAGACCTCTACCAAATTTTGAAAGAATCCTAAAGACCCCTGGCGACCTTTGAAAGACTCCTAAAGATCTTTGTCGATTTTGGAAAAAATTCTAAAAAACTCTGCCGACTTTTGAAAGACTTCTAAAGACCACTGGCGACTTTCGAAAGACTACTAAGAACCTCTACAGATTTTTAAAAGACTCATAAAGATCTCTACCGACTTTCGAAAAATCCCGAAAAACCCCTGCCGCCTTTTAAAAGACACTTAAGGACCTCTACAGATTTTCAAAAGGCTCTCAAACACCTTTTTCGATTTTTAAAAAATTTCTAAAAACCCCTGTCGGCTTCGGACGGACTTCTAAGACCCCTGTCGTCTTTGGATGGACTTCTAAGGCACCTGTCGTCTTCGAATGGACTTCTAAGACCGTATTTTCTTCAGGAGAATGCACCGACGAGAAGATCTGATTTTTAAAAGACTCATAAAGACCTCTACCGACTTTCGAAAGACCCCGAAAAACCCCTACCGCCTTTTAAAAGACTCTTAAGGACCTCTACAGATTTTTAAAAGGCTCTCAAAGACCTTTTTCGATTTTTGAAAAATTTCTAAAGGCCCCTGTCGGCTTCGGACGGACTTCTAAGACCCCTGTCGTCTTCGGATGAACTTCTAAGACCGCATTTTCTTCAGGAGAATGCACCGACGAGAAGATCTGATTTTTAAAAGACTCCCAAAACCCCATTCGACCACCACCAGAGATTCCACCGACATTCTCGCATTCTATTAATGCAAAAATTTCACACAAACACACTGAACTAATTTACTAACAAAAAAAAAAAACAAAAAAAAACCCTCGAATAAGCAAATTCGCCGTGAAACTCATGTGGAGGAAAAAAGCAGTTTCAAGATTTAAACATAGACAAGTAGTGAATATGCGCTCTGCCACGCATTTCTTGGCCAATAGTTCATTGTCTCTAGCAAAGTTTTTCCCCTCAAGACAAAGAAAAAAAAAAACCACAGCAAAGGAAGAGGTGCCGACTACTCTCACTCACTCACAATATCCTGCAGACCTAAGTACATTTTATTTTGATACATCACCAGGCCACCCTTATATTAACGATTTATTCAATTAGCCAGCCTTGAATTGTTGTGCAAAAAAAAAAAAAAAAAAAAAAAGGAAAGGGAAAAGGAAAAGGAGAAAATGTAGAATACAACCATGTACATACTTTCGATAGGAGGAGGTTGATGAGAATATGACACCCAACGACAACCGACGACAGACCAACGACAACCGACGACTATCATAGGGATTGAATTAATGTCACTCCTTCACCCATTCTCCATCAGTCCTCACTCAATCACTTTATACCATACTAACGCTTGGCTTAACATTCTTTTCATTGTATTTCACGATAATGCGGAGCACATAGTGTGCAGAAAGAATATAAGTGTACACCACCTCCAACCTCTCCTCCATGCGCTCTTTCCAGAGTCGAACAAAACAAAAAAAAAAAAAGAAAAATTGATTTCAACACGAGAACAAAAAGAATTCCTTTTTTTTTTTTTTGTTTTTAGCAACGTAACAAAATTGTGTGATACGTGGTACGTTTCGATTCAAAAAAAAAAAAAAAATTCCATCCTACAAGATTTGTAAACAAATAGTCAAAAATCAATCAGAAACGACGAACGACGAACGAATTGGTCGCGTTGAACACAAATACGACGCCACACACGCGATGAAAATATTTAAACATAAATAAACATGTTTTTCTTCTATTTTTAACTATTTTTTCAAAAATATGTCGATGGAGTGAAAAAAAATTTTTTTTTTCTTTTGCGTGAGACAAACGAGATGCAACAGGATTCACCTAGTGAACTCAATCCCATTGGGGAATCCTCACGACGAGTTTTGGAAAAGATCCTGAATGAAAAAAACAAAAAAAAGCCGTCTAATCCATGAGACTCCCTGGTCCATGTGTGTGTGTGTGTCGTCGTCTCCTCGATTCAACCGCAGCTGAGGAGGAGATGCCCTCGTTGTACCAACTGGGGGGATGGATAATACGAAGACGAGTATCTGGGTTACTGGAAAAATGGGACGGCACGCGTTTTTTTTTTTTTTCAAATCCCTGATTTTTTTTTTTTTGGTTTTTCATAATTCGACAATTGTTGCTGTTTTAATAAAAAAAAACTGCCATAGGCTCAAAAGACGAGAAAAAAAAAAGAGCAGAGTTGTGAAAAAAAAAGTTAAGACTGGCCGGATACGGTCAAGTTTGACCCAACACAAGATTTTTTTGATTTTTGTTGTTTAAAAAAAGAGAAAGAGAACTCTGTGAAAAAACAAGAATTTGATGTGAAATTGTTTTTTCAGTTTTTTTTCAAATATTTACAACATTTCTGTTTGTTTATTTTCTTAATTTCATATGGAATAACAAAATATGCTACGAGAACGAAGACGACATGCACATTATAAACTGAATGGAAGGTAATTGAGTAAAAAAAAAAAATTGTTTTTTTTTTATTTTTTTTTTTTTGTGTCCCTAAATTGGGTTTTGTGTTGCTAAATTAGTTTTTGTGACTTAGAATTCGCAGACAGACAAGAGGGTGGTTAGAAAAGGTAGGACAAGTGGCTTCTTAGGCTCATAAGGCGATTGAAAGACAAGATGAGGTGTCTCGGATAGTCTGAGATGTCGGAGACAGGTTCGAGGGAAAAAAAAACAACGAAAAAAGACCCCCAAAATGCTCCTATCGGTCCAACAAATCACGAACTTCAATTATTTTTCTTCAAAATGTTCCTATTTTCAACCAAATTCGGTAGTCACCGGGTCACTAGGACTCCTATTCCAATTCCACGATCCTGTGAACAGACCCAGAGTGAAAAAAAACCGAAAAAAGAACTCAAAAACGCTCCTCTCGAAAATGTTTACTATAAAACCTCGAAATTCAATTATTTTCATTCAAAATTTTCCTATTTTCAACCAAATTCGGTAGTCACAGGGCCACTAGGGCTCCTATTCCAGTTTTACGATCCTGTGAACAGATCTAGACGGAAGAAAAAACCGAAAAAAGATCCCCAACGCTCGTCTCTATCCAAAAAACCTTGAAATTCAATTATTTTCTTACTAAATTTTCCTATTTCCAATCAAATTGCTAGGATTCCAATTCAAATTCCCTGCTCCCGAAAACAAATCCCAACCGAATAAAAATCCGAAAAATGACCCTCACTCGATTGAAAAAGGCTCTTTTCAGCCCCAGAAAAAGACTTGATGTGTTAGTGCGAATTATTTCTTAACAATTACTCATTTTTTCAATTAAAATCCGACACCTATCCGTGGAAATGAGAGGAATCTCTCACCCACAGACACAAACCGAATGAGTCCACACGAGCAGCGAATGCACAAAATTCATATTGGTTTGCGAATCGGATGGAAACACAAAAAAATTAACTCAAGCGTGACTTGGTCGTTGAAAGGAACAGGAAATGGATTTGAAAACAAGTTTGAATCCATGTGTCGGTTAAAGGAAGCGACGATCTTTTAAGGAGATGAAGCTGTGGACTGGAAGATGAATGCCTGATTACAGCTTTTTTTTTGAGTCGTTTACGCGTGTATGACGTGAATGAGACGTGGAGAAATTGGTTGTTTTTGAAAGAGATTCAGGGTCGACCTTCATGGAGACAATTTTTAGAATTCAAAAAATGTGCAGTAAGATTAATTTTGAGGATGCCTGTGTATCGTTGAGACGCAGAAAATTTTTTTTGAATTTAGAAAATTTTCAGGAAGGAGAAATTCGAAAACGTAGAGTTGACTAACAGAAAAAAAAAATGTTAAAACACAGAAAAAAAAAATGCTTTTGAATTTAGAAAATTTTCAGGAAGAAGAAATTCGAAAACGCAGAGTTGAAAAAATGTTTTTGAATTAAGAAAATTTGCAGGAAGAAGAAATTCGAAAACGCAGAGTTGAAAAAATGCTTTTGAATTAAGAAAATTTGCAGGAAGAAGAAATTCGAAAACGCAGAGTTGAAAAAATGCTTGTGAATTAAGAAAATTTGCAGGAAGAAATTCGAAAACGCAGAGTTGAAAAAATGCTTTTGAATTAAGAAAATTTGCAGGAAGAAGAAATTCGAAAACGCAGAGTTGAAAAAATGTTTTTGAATTTAGAAAGAAGAAATTCGATAACGCAGAGTTGACTGACAGAAAATTTTTGGATTCAGAAAATGTGCAGTAACACGAAATTTGAGGACGCACAGCTTTTGAAAATGTAGACAAAAACACAATTCGACAGCGTACAGTTGACTGACAGAAAAAAAAAAAGTTTTGAAACTCAGAAAATGTCCACCAAGATGAAATTTGGAGAGACTCACAGAAAAACAAAAAAAAAAAAAAAGAATTCGAAGAAATTTGAAATGCAAAAAAAGTTTTCAATGAAATTGAAGAGGAAGGAATTTTTTTTTTTGATGAAATTTAGCTGGTCGAAGAAAAATGCGAAGAAAAAAAAAATTACAAGCAATTTTAATTGAAAACAAATTTGTTTCAAATAAGCACAACCCCAATTTCAAGCACATCCACTTAAGGCACTAAGAAAAATTCGCTCTCCATTCAAAAAAAAAATGAACAAAAAACTACACTAAAGTTCATTCACAACACAAATCTCCCAAAACAAATCCTTCTAATACCCGAAGCGTCGTCAACCACACACACCCGTCAAATGAAAATTATGAAAAAAAAAAAAAAAAGAAAATCATATTTAAATTTTTTCACATTCACTCAGCTCTCGAAAATTTGTTATATGTAAAATTATCTTTTTTAGAGAAAGTTATATTTACTTTGTAAGAGAGATCCGAATTTTTTTTTTTTTTTTCGATTCGTTATCGAAAATTTATTAAACAATAACGCGGCCGCGTCTCTCATGCGACCGATGAGACACATCTGCCATGTGGAGCGATTTGTGGGCGGTGAGAGGGATGTGGGAGGAAAAGGCATGTAAAAGACTGAAAATTCTTTGTAGTTTCCTCGAGGTAGAAATAAGTAAAATATATTTCAGTTGAAATTTCGATGTCAAAAAAAAAAAATTATTTTTTTTTTCACGCGAGAGGAGATTTTCTTCATTCGAATCGAAATCAATTTTAATTTTTTTTTTCGTGTGTTAATTTATTGACAAAAAAAAAATATAAATTTCAAAACCACTTCAATGTCAGGTCGATAAATACACACGTAAAAATCATACACGTACAAGAAATTTTTAGTTCGAATATAATTTTTTTTTTCCGAAAAGACGAAAAAGAAAAAAATACCGAACCATGTTCTATGTGTGGTTAAGAAAAAAAATTAATGTGCCATCATTTGTAAACTGTCGTTCACTGGCGAAATATTACCACAAGTGACAAAAAAAAAAAAAAAAAAGAATAAAAAAAATACAACGAACAAGAAAATAATCAATCAATCTTAAATCAAAATAAAGTTAAATAAATGCTTTTGCATTTTTTAATCAACTTACGCGTGCCCCTCCTTTGATGTGTGAAAGTTGTTTATATGAAGAGTTCAAAACGTGACCATACCTACGCGCAAAAGAAGAATGGTGGTAAAAAATCCTCCGAGAAGGCAAAGTATGTAATTCAATTTTTCAAAAATTCAATTTTCTTTTTTTTTTTTCTCTAATTTTTCCCCTTAATTTTAACATTAAAAATTCATTTCATTTACTTTGTTTTATTTGGTGTGTGGCGTTTTTTTTTCTATTTTTGGACCACAGACACGCTTTGACATTGACATCAATTTGTCATTGTACTATGCAAGAACACAAATGATAATTCATTTCTATACAACAAAACGACGAAGGAAATTTTTTTTTTTTTTTTTGAAAAAGAAATTAATTTCTTTTCCAGATCTTAGTTAAGTCAGGAAACTGATGTAAGGATTAAGTTTTTAATGCGAGGGGCAGATGTGACAAATTTTTCTTTTTTTTTTTTGTGTTTGTTGTGCTTTGTCTTGTCTCACGTGTTGACAGGCCTGACGACAGCTTTTTTTTTTTTGAGTTATTCACGCGTGTATGATGTGAAATTTGAAGGGCGACTAAGTTTCTCCGTAATCTCCGTAATCGGATTTTTCGGGCATTACACGTGGACGTGTCAGGAACAGAACTCTTACGCGACAAACAACCCCTTGCGCAACACGGACGGAAAGTCCAACGTCCTGAGTGAAATTTATTCAAAATAAAAATCCCTTTGTACGAGACGAAACGTAATGGAGAGTTGGGAAAAGAATTTTACATAAAATCCAAAAAGAATTCTTCGTAAAATTCAAAAAGAGTTTCACTATAAATCCAAAGAGAATTTTACGGCAAATCGATAAAGAAAATTCACGTAAAATCCAAAAAGAGTTTAAATCCAAATCAAAAAAAAAAAATTGATGGCAAATTCATAAAGAAAATTCACGTAAAATTCAAAAAAAAATTCACTATAAACCCAAAGAGGATTTTACAGCAAATCGATAAAGAAAATTCACGAAAAATCCAAAAGAAAATGTCACTCTAAATCAAAAAAAAAATTTATGGCGAATCGATAAAGAAAATTCGCGTAAAATCAAAAAAAAAAATTCACTCCAAATCAAAAAAAAAAATATATGGCAAATTGATAAAGAAAATTCACGTAAAATCCAAAAAGAGTTTCACTCCAAATCAAAAAAAAAAAAGGAATTTCAAGCAAAAGGCGTTGATGATGTGTCAGACGCTTCTCCGACTGATTTCACATAAAATTTGGGAAAAATTTCGCGTCAAACTGAAAAACCCGATCATGTCTGGCTTCGTCCACAAATCGTCCATAAAATTCGTTAAAAATTGAGAAGACCTTGCCACGTTTGGCTTTCTAAGAACGTCCATAAAATTCGTTAAAAATTGAGAAGACCTTGCCACGTTTGGCTTCCTAAGAACGTCCATAAAATTCGTTAAAAATTGAGAAGATCTGGCCACGTTTGGCTTCCTCCGATCGTCCAAGAAACCTGGCCACGTCTAACTTCCTAAGATGCTCCATAGAATTCATTAAAAGAATTGAAAAGACCTGTCTACGTGTGGACGCTGCTCAAGATCCTCTACAGCACTCAATAAATCAAATGAAAAGACCTGTCTGGCTCTCTTAAGACCCTTCACAGAATTTATTAGAAAAAATTTAGAAGACATGGTCGCCTCTGGACGTTGTTTAAGACCATCCACTAAATTTACGAGAAGAAAGAAATGAATTTGAATGAATTCAAAAGACCTGTGGACGATTGGACGCTGCTTAAGATCCTCCACATTTCACTCCTCATTGCAAAAATTTAAAAGACTACTTAAGACCCTCCACAGAATTCATTATAAAAATTTAAAAGACCTATCTGGCTTTAGCTCCTTAAAATTCACAACAAAATTCATGAAAGAAAATGGCATAGCATTTTTGTCCTTTAAGACACTAGACAGAATTTATGAGAGTCCCCTGTCTTAGCAAATTCAATTGTGTGAAGGTCTATTAAACAAAAACGATTGGGGACTGCATTAGTGGACACGTTCATTTAAATTGACTGCCTCTGGACGGACTGAGTCTTGAACTGATTTTTATGATCCAAAGGACCGTCGACGGTCAGGTTATGGACCTTTGGGGATCTGTAGCGAAATTTAGACCGAGGCACGTTTATTCAAATTGAATCGACTTGCTTCTGGACTGATTTTAACTACCCAAAGGACTGTCTGGGACAAGTATTTTGTCTCCAGAGGATCCGTAGAGAAATTTGAACGGCTCTTTCGGAGGCACGTTTATTCAAATTGGCTTTCCGTACCAAGACGAGCTTCTGAGGAGATTTTTATAACCCAAAGGACAGTCCCTGGGGATTTTATAGACCTTTGAGGATCCCTAGAGAGATTTGAGAGCGACTTTCGAAGTCACGTTTATTCAAATTGATTGACGAACAGAGAGTTCTGAGTTTATGGGCTTCTGAGGATGCTTCCTAGGCTTCCCTTTTATGTGGGCACTTGGAACTCTTTCATGAATAAAATTTTCTACAACAAAAGAAGACCGTCAACCTCTCCGAAGACTCACATCAGCTCTCTTCTTTAGATTTAAGACAACATCCAACATGTTCGATTCTAACAAATAAACTTGTTTAGGTTAGACCGGAAATCTTCTCGTGGAATGATTTATGAAAATGAGGAACTAAGATTGAGAACGATAAATATAAATGCGGAAGTGGAGCGTGGTAAGTATTGAAAGACAGACAAAAACCTTCATTTAAGGGATACTCTCACAGGTCAGTCAGATATAAGGAAACTGCGTCGTGAGAACGAGCAATTGAGACGGGAAATCTGGTCATTGCGTGACGAATACGATCGACTGAATAAGAGATTCAAAGCCAATAAATATCTACCCGACAGCATTAGTGAGCATGGTCAAAGCGAGAGTAACAGTGAGGTAAAGCGAATAATTAGACACCGGCCTTCGATTTTTTTTTTTAAATTTTTCCCCCCCAAAAAGGACTCTGATTCTTGTGATACCTGCAGAGGCGAAGGCGAAATCAATGAAGAATGCTTAGGCGATAGTCGCGAACACGACAACTTCCCTCCTTTACCCGTAAGACAACACGATAGGTGCCCCCACGAAGGATCTGCCGCGTGTAGAGGCGACGAACAGTTCAGCGAGCAGAGCAGCTCAACAACAGCGGCGGCGACAGAAGCCAATGACAATACCAACACCCCGACAAAGTCCCGTGATCACCTGCACGTGAACTTCGATCACCTGTCGATCGTTTCCGAGGAGAATCTCTCCAACAGCGATGGCAACCTGACACAGCAGGGCGAGGTGAACCATCTGCAGGCGCTCCAGCAGCCACAACAGGCGCATCCACACTTCTACTACGACGAGAACTCCCTCGATGCGGACGGCGCGCGGCTGTCCCCGTCGCAGTGCATGGGAGCCATGTCCCTGCCACGGCTCGTGCCCATGACCCCCATCGAAATGGTGGCCAACGAGCTGAACGACCTTCAGTCGATTGTGCCGCCGCTCTCCTACTTCGAGAACGTCGTGCAGCAGCACATGGGAACAACGATCAGTGAGTGGAAACAGAATTTTTGAAAAAAAAAGTTTTTTTGAAATTTTCAATTTCAGATAGCAACGCCTCAACAAACACCGGCGAGACAGTCATGCACACGAACGGCTGGGACTACAACATCCAGTCGCCGTTCGGCCAGAGAAAGTTTCAGTCCTCGGACCCGTCCTCGTCCACCTCGACCTCGACCACGATGTCACCGTCGCACCTCAGCAACCCCGTCTCGGCCGCCCGCGAGGGCACCCCCCAACCCGACGTCAGTACAAATTCAAACCAATCCGCCGACCAGTCCGGCACCTACAAGAATCTCAAGCACTTCTTCTCGCCCATCAAGCCGCGGCTGCGGCTCGACACTGCCCTGGCTGCGAGGGCAGCGGCTCTCGCTCCCGCTCCCGGCCAGTACCTGGAGCACCTGCAGGTGCACCAGAAGTGCGACCCTCCCGACGTGTACATCACCAACGCGCTGGCAAGCCCATACTACCCGCAGCCCATGGCGGGACTCTCGCTGCCGGTGCTCGTGCCGCCGCCGCTTCAGCAGCCGTATGTCGAGCCGATATACGCAACAGCACAAAAAAAACCTCAGTGTTCCGCCGAGTCGAGCCTGAGGACTGCAGACAGCTGCTCCAAGGCAAGCCCCCGCGATCAGACGACAGCCTTCTCGACGCACTCACTCACGCGCTCGATCGATTCTTCGAAGCAGAGCTCCGTCAACCTTGAGCAGATCCTCAACGAGATCGGAACGATCTCCGAGGACATCCTGCAGATGCAGTTGGAGAGGAGCCGCTCCCAGGAGAAGCTCACGGAGAGTGAGAACATCATCACGACCAGCGCCAGTGCTTCGGCCACGCCCCTCCACACGGCCACGACCCACACACAGACCCTCTCCTCGACCAGCAGCCCCAAGGAACAACAGACCATGCCCACTGACAAGAACCGAAAGCCCTACCGCTCCGAGATGAACCTCCTCCTCAGCTACAACGGACCCAACACTGTCATCACACCGCTGGCCAAGAGCTCGACGACAAGTGGAGCGCCGGCCGCGTCAACCTCTGAAGCTGCACAAGTTTTAGTCGTGGACAATGGCACAACGGACCGCGACGGAAATAGTCCGTCGCCGCCGCAGGTGCCCACACCGATGGCACCTTTTCCAGCCAATCTCTTGTATCTCGGCTTCGACCGGCTCAACGAAGTGGTGCCGCCGTTTCTCGACTCCTCACACCAGCATGTCAACTCGCCGCAGGCGCCCTCGCCACTGCCGCCGCAGCTGCTTTTCTCCGAAGACCCCGGCGGTGTCCTGCGGCGACGCGATCAAGACACCCTCAATCCCGGCCTGGCAATCAGCAGTCCCGACCTCTCGACATCGCCCCTCAGTGGAGTCAACCTGGCCACCATCATCCCCCTGAAGCGGAGGATCTTCTCAAAGCAAAACGACGACGGCAGCAGCTCCCAACTCACGCGATCTTTCGACGCCGTCGATGTCACACATGCCGCCGCATATGAGGCGAGGCCACAACCTCCCCTCAGCCTCGCAGAGGAGGTCAAGAACAAGCTCATGCTCGAGGCAGGAAGCACCAACGAAATAAGCAGTTATGAGGTAAGTTTGGAAAAAGTTTGGGAACCTAGCAGGCTAATTTAAGGAACACACTTTGTCCTTCAAAAAAATTCAATGAATGTGCCTTTTTTCCAAAAAAAATAAAAAAATTAGGAACACGCCTATTTTTTCAATTTCATGAGCCCGCCTCGCTTTTTTAGCAATTTTTTGAGTGCACCAATTTTTTCAAAAAAAAAAATTAAGGAACACGCCTATTTTTTCAATTTCATGAGACCGCCTCGCTTTTCAAGAAAATTTTATGAACCGCCTCCCCTTTTTGGAAAAAATTTAAATAAATTTCCTTCCCTCTCTTCTAGAGCTCTTCCGGTTCCGAGGCCACGAAACGGAAGCCATCGAGACGCGTCTCCATCATCTGCCGCGACGAAAAACCCGACAGCACAGACGGACAACAACAACAACAACCCCCAATCGAACAGCACTCCTCGATAGCTTCGGTGGACAAACTCGAGGATATGATGCCATCGATAATAGCCAACCTAAAGCACGCCCACAGCACCCCAAACTCTCCACATTCCAACAGACGTCGCGGCGGAAACACAAACTCGGCCATTTCCGTGAACAGCAGCGGCAGCACGACGCTCCACCATCACGGACACCACCATCACCACCATCATCACCACCACAGCCGAAAGCTGAGCCAGGAGTCGATCAACGATGCCCGCGGCACCAGTGTCGCCAACAGTATTGTAAATAGTAGCCAGGATAATGTCCTTGCCGCTGCTGGGGTGATACCCTCCTCATCCACCACCTCCAACTCACATCAACACTCCGCGACACGGTACAAGTGTTCACGACGACATTCCGAAGGAACTGTATCCTCAATGGTCGGTGGCGATCGAGGTTCTGGTCCTGGCATACGTCTCACCAGCACCAGCGGCGGCGGTGGCAGTCATCACCATCATCATCATCATCATCAAGACAGCAATCAAGAGACCGGCACATCGATATCGGAGAGGAACAGCGGCAGTTTGGCGTCATCTCGGGAGTCTTCCACAAGCTTAAGTATGCGATCTCAAAGGCGAAAGATCTCGGTTAGCTCACACACCGGCGGTAAGATTCCTTGGTGCGGATGTTGGGGTAATGGATGCCTTTAGGGGAATCAGTTATTTTTATTTTATTTTATTTATCGAGTTCTCCTCCACACATCGAAATTCGAAAAAAAAAAAAACAAAAAAAAAAACGAAGCTGTCAGAAGTGCAATATTACGATGTTATTTATCAAAAAAAAAAAGAAAAAAAAAAGAAAAAAAATACTACCACAGACAAATATACCAAGAGGTCCAAGCTTTATGGACAAAAGTGATTTGGGGTTTTCTTTTTCGGGGAGGGAAAAGGGAGGAACTCTCACTGACGACGAGGTGACGGAAAAATTGAGACGACAGACATTTTGAAGCGAAAACTGAAAAGACTGAAAATTTAAGATGATCCTGTAGAGGTAGTGGCAGTTTTTTCACAAATGTTTCGATTTTAAAAAATTATTAAAAAAATTGTGTGAAAGATAGCAACGAGATTCTTTTTTTGTTGGAAAGCCACAACTATGCCATTTTTGGAAAGGTATGACATTTCTTAAATGTGGCACGATTCGGTATACTTATTGTCCCATGAAGCCCCTTTGGTTATGAGCTGAACGCGGAAAGCTGGAGAAATCTCGAAAAATCCTCCTGGAGGCGTCACTATCACCGTCCAGGTCTCGAATTTTTCATTTCTCTCAAAGACACATCAAACCCCATCAATTTGCATCAAAATTTCTATCGCTTTTTCCCAAAAAACCGATTTTCAATTTTTGTCATTTTTTCCCAAGAAAAGTCGACCTCCGGTCAATTTCATTTTACTGCATTTTTTGGGCTGAAAAATTCGAAACAAATTTTTTCCGAAAAATGAAATTTTTTTTGATTGGAGATGTTAGGGGAGGATTTGAGGATTCGAAAAATGTCTAGATCGATTTTAGGAACTCACTGGAAGCTGGAAAAATCTCAAAAAAACCACCTGGTGAAGCCACCTTTGGGTGGATTTTGAAAAAGTGGATATCATGCGATTCGGGGACCTGGCAGCTTTCAGAAAATGTAGCGTTCAAGTCGGGGAACCCACGAGTAGCTGGAGGAATCCAAAAAAACGTTCTGGAGGCGACGTGGTTGGATGAATCTCTGAAAACTGAATTTCACGTGATGAGGGGATGTGTCCTGAATTAGAAAATGCTTGGATCGAGTTTGGGGCAGTAGTAGAAAACCGTGAAAACTGATTTTGAAAATCTTATGGAAGTGCAGAAGTTGCAGTTTTTTCACAAATATTTCGATTTTAAAAAATAATTAAAAAATTTGTGTGAAAGGTAGCAATGAGATTTTTTTTTTGTTGGAAAGGCACAATCATGCCATTTTTGGAAATGTATAACAATGGTCAAATTTGGCACGATTCGGTGTACTTATTGTCCCATGACGCCGCCTTTGGTTATGAGCTGAACCCGGAAAGCTGGAGAAATCTCGAAAAATCCTTCTGGAAGCAACACCATGGCTCTCCAGATATCAAATTTTTCATTTCTCTCAAAGACACATCAAACCCCATCAATTTGCATCAAAATTTCTATCGCTTTTTCCCAAAAAACCGATTTTCAATTTTTGTCATTTTTTCCCAAGAAAAGTCGACCTCCGGTCAATTTCATTTTACTGCATTTTTTGGGCTGAAAAATGCGAAAAAAAAATTTTCCGAAAAACGAAATTTTTTTTGATTGGAGATGTTAGGGGAGGGTTTGAGGATTCGAAAAATGTCTGGATGGATTTTAGGAACCCACTGGAAGCTGGAGAAATCTCGAAAAAACGATCTGGTAGAGACACCCTTGGGAGGAGGTAGAAAAAGTAAATTCCACACGACGCAGGGACTTGGCAGCTTTCAGAAAATGTACGGATCTAGTCGACGAACCCACTGGAAGCTGGTGAAAACTCGAAAAATCCTTCTTGCGGCGACGTGGTAAGGCGGAGGTTAAAAAAGTGGATTCTATATGGAGAAGGAACCTAGTGGGACTCGGAAAATGTCTATTTGGTTTCAATGAACCCACTGGAAGCTGGTGAAATCTCGAAAAATCCCTCTAACCAAACATTGCCAAAAACTAGAATTTTTAATTTTCCTTCAAAAGGCATTAAAATCCAGTACTTTCCATCAAAATTTTCAAAAAAAATAAAAAAAAATCTCCTTGACATCAGGAAGCATTTGAACGGTCTGATTAGCCTGTGGCGACGTGGAGAAGACAGGACCAACAGACCAGTCAAAAGACATCAGGCAGCTTCGAGCGAAATACTCTTTCCTAACATCCACCCGAAGCCGTTTCCGCCGTCACTCACTTGTTTGCTTCAATTTCAGCGGAAAAAAGACGAAAGTGCAGACAAAGACAGATTCCACACGAAATTTAGTTCAAACTCCTCCACTTGATACGACCGCCGACAACAGCCTCTCTTTCAAGAAAAGCAAATAAACAACGAGCCTCTTAAGTGACACACGAAAGCATCCAAAAATTCTTAATCGATTCGTAAACATCCACAACTCTCAGCCTCACAAAAATCTGAGAAAAAACTAAAAAAAATAAATAATCGATTCGTAACCAAAAAACTAATTCAAAACCGAGAAATAATCGCCGATCCATCACTCAGCAAATCGCCTCCTTCGATTCTCATGAAATAAAGCCTAAAATTTACGATCATCGTGAATTTATAAACAGACGATCGGAAACTCGATCACTTCGACGATCCTACGACGTTTTAAGTTCCACAGAAAAATGAGAAATGAGAATTTCTTTTGTTTATTCCTCTCCATGCCGTCGTTGTTCGTCTAGTCCGTGGGTTTTTGTTTACAAAAATAATTTCAATGGCAAGCAATTTCTTTCTCTCAACATGAGGACTTCATGTGCGTTGGTTCACGTTACAATTGCACATGTGACTCTCGACTGTTGACGACCACCGCCGGAAATCTTCGTTAAGGATGAAAACACTTCCACAGACCAAGAGGAGAGACTTACAGAAATCTGATACACTCTCGAATTAAATTACCCAAAAAGAATTTTCTTCAAGTGGACGAGAAGAGGTGTCCGTAGGACAATTTATGACCTGACCAAGCACACACTTGCTGTGCCATAATTTTTAAGAGCATATGCGACTTAAGGAAAGTGGTCGATGCTTTCGAAAACAAAAAAAAAAAAAAATCGAAATCTAACAACATACGTTATTCATTATTAACACTTGCAGCGTACAGCGATATCCTTTCGGGCACAAGGGAATAGAGGAATAGGAATTTGAACAAAAGGGACGCACCACCATCATCATCCCTTATCGAGAGATGCAACTGTTTGCTATTATTAGATGTAATTTGTATTCTGGAAGCGCAATCAAAAATTCGAAGGGTGAATACGAAAGCGACGAGGAGGAAGCATGTACCTTATTTCCATGGTCTGAAGTCAAGCGTGAGAGTTACAAGAAATCGGTTTTTTTTTTTTCGTTGTACCCCACGCCGGTTTAATTCGAAATGGAATATTGAATCATCATTAAGGATGCATCCGTGTCCACCACGAGGAGAAATGGGAGAGAATGTGAGCGACATTCGCGGCAAAACGAAAAATCGTGACAGATGTGGCCGAATTTTTGGAAACAAGAAAAACCCGTGCTGAGGAACGTGAATCTGTGTTTCTTCGGAGGCTGTGGACATGTGCCCACCCCGAGAATTGAATCTTTTTCTTCGGTGGCTGTGGACATGTGCCCACCCCGAGGATTGAATCTATTTCTTCGGTGGCATAACCGACTTGGCTGAGGACATATGCGCCCACCCTCAGAGAAGGCAATCTGCTTCTTTGGAGGCTGTGGACTTGTGCCCACCCTAAAACAAAAAAAAAAAAAAGTTCTTCGGAGGCCGAGTGCGTGTGCCAACGTTGGGAGAAGGTCGAAAATTTAAGAGAGAAGAAGAGACGGAGTGGAAGGTAATCGAATTTTCAATCGAAATTTGCAAGCAAAGGGAAGATGTAGAATTTTTTTTTTTCTTTTCCACTTTGGGTAAATTAGACGCGGTTGGATGCCTTATTTCAGTTGGCCAGGAGTTTGCATGGAGGCTGACATTCAGAAGTAGATGGAACGACGATGGATGGACGAATTTGGAAGCCTGACGGTGCTCGGAAGAGCTTTAGGACTCCAAGGCTTAGAGAATTTGGTGAAAAAAAAAACAAACAAGACTTCAAAATTGAGAAAATCAAGCTAAAAAAAATAAAAAAAAAAAAAAACACGAATTCTAAGATCTATTGGAGACCGATCAAGGTTCAAGACTCGAGAGATTAGCTAAAAAAAATTTAAGACTTGAATTTCAAAGCTTTTCGCATCATCGAAAGTCCTGTTTCAGCCTCCTGCTGTTCGAAAAAAGGCTCAGAAATTAAAAAAAAAAATGAAAACATGACTTCAGAAGTATTTTCGAGTCCAGAAAAGGTTCAAGACTCAAGGGATTAGCTAAAAAAAATTTTAGGGCTCGAATTTCAAAGACGCTCGTGTTCTCAAGGATCCTGCTTCAGCCTTCTGGTGGCCAAAAAAAGGTTCAGAAAATGAAAAAAAAAAAAAAAACTGAAAATATGAGTTCAAAAAAAGTAAATAATTAAACAAGCCTCCTAGAATTTTTAAAAATTCGTAACAAGAAAGTCGACTACTACTCCTAGTCGTGTCCTGCATTCACCTGCACCACTTCTCGTCGTCGAATTAGACACAATCCACCTCCTAAACCCCAAATCCCGTCCCATTTCTCTTCAGGAAATGTTTAGACAGACTAATTAGCCTCGAACCATCGGGATTTCCTCATCCAAATCTCAGCAAACCCCCATCACCTCTGCTTAGCTTCGATTAACTAATCCTAATCTCGAAACAAGGAAACAAATCGGTGGATGAGCCAAAATCAGGCCAACCGCCGCGCCGTTGCCATCACAAATCAATTTCATTATCTTCGCGTCTCCACAATAAACAATCCTCATCCCGAAGATATAATCATAAAAGAACAGAAGAAAAAAAGAACAGAAAACAAAACAACTGCCAGACACTTCCGACGGCCGGCGGACGGCGAAATAAAAAATTTGCAAAAATAAAAGACAAGTGAGCCCCCAAACAGCTTGTGGAGATTGTTTTTTTTTTTTTTTTTCTTTCTTCTGTTGCGCGTTCCGCTGCATCTGTTACACTGAGGTATTATCTGTGTTTAGCCCATATTTTGTCTTTCTTTTATTTTTTTTTTTAGCAGCCAGATCTCCACCTTTTGCACAGATGCACCTGACCAATTGGTGGCTACCTTCGACTGCTGTCCGGAATAACTTTACAAAGCCTTAGAAGTGTGATATGTGGAAAAAAAAGGGAGAAAAAAAAAGGGAAAAGAAACCTCCAAGAACAAAACAAACGACAAAAAAAAGTGTGAATTTGAACTAACGAGACGAAAATAAGGGAAGGAAGAAGGTCTCGACGCACATAAACCACCAGATGATGAATTGGGAGGAGGTGTGAAGTTTTTCGGGAAGACTCCGGAAATGGATGGGGGTACCTTTTTTTCGACTCGAAAATTTAATGAGAAGTCGATGGAGTCCAAGCATTTTTTCGAGTTCAAATTGGAAAAAAAAAACTTGAAGACGAGGATGGAGACAGTCACAGACACGCCAACTTTGGTCCTTTTGGGTTTCTAGATTTTTTTTTCAACCTCAAACTTTGGGAAAACATCAACGGAGGTCCTTTGCATTTTTTTCGAGTTCTAATTCGAGAAAAAAAAAACTTGAAGACGAGGATTGAGAGACGCCAACGTTCCTTCCTTCTTCTGAACCTCCAATATTTTTTTCAACCTCAAACTTTGGAAAAAACTTAAAGACGAGAGTGGAAACAATCTCAGAGACATCTATAGTGGCCCATTTGCGGCTGCAGGGTTTTTTTTCTTTTTTTTTTTTTCAGCCTCGAATTCCCGAAAAAAAAATCAAGGAGAATGATCTAGGCAGTCAGAGAGACCCCAATGGTGGCTCGAATACCTCAAATTTAGAAAAAAGACGAAGACGAGATTAGGGACAGTCGCAGAAGCTCCAATGTTGGTCCATTTGGGAACTTGGGAATTTTTTTTTCGACCTCGAATTAAGAAAAACGACGAAGAGGAGACTAGGGACAGTCGCAGAAGGTCCATTTGGACACTCGGGAATTTTTTTTCAACCTCGAACTAAAAAAAAAAGACGAAGACGAGACTAGGGACAGTCGCAGAAGCTCCAACGTTGGTCCATTTGGACACTCGGGAATTTTTTTTCGACCTCGAATTAAGAAAAACGACGAAGAGGAGACTAGGGACAGTCGCGGAAGGTTCATTTGGACACTCGGGAATTTTTTTCAACCTCAAATTTAGAAAAAAGACGAAGACGAGACTAGTGACAGTCGCAGAAGGTCCATTGGACACTCGGGAATTTTTTTTCAACCTCGAACTAAAAAAAAAAGACGAAGACGAGACTAGGGACAGTCGCAGAAGCTCCAACGTTGGTCCATTTGGACACTCGGGAATTTTTTTTTTTCAACTTCAAAAACGGACGAACTTGAAAATGATGATGCAGACCATTCACAAGGACCAACGTCCATCTATTACGTGCCCCAAAATTGTATCCCCATATTATTTTCAACCTCAAATTTGGATATGATAAAGCCTACGAACTCTCTTATGAACACGGGGCAGAATAAAGGTCACCGACTATCGACGATTTCAACTCAACCGAACTTTGAGTCGTTTGCACTGCTGGAAACTTAGTTTCATAACAAACAGGACCAACGTTGCACATGACAGCATATGTCTAAAGATATTGACTGACTTGGACCCCCGTCCATACAGCACAACGTAACAACGATTAGAACCATTCAACCGAAAGAAAAAAAAAAAAAAAATCCCACTCCCATTCTCAGACTCCGATTCGAATTCGATGTACCTGACAACGCCAGAAACCTACGTCTATTAAACGATCCTAATCTCCTTTCAATTTCTATTTTTTTTTTTTTCGGTAAGACACCGGAAGCAACATCCTCCGATAAAACACAACTCAAGTACAGGCATATAAAACATATCGTTGGCTACGTGAGCACCCACGACAAAAACCGGCAAACTACCATTGGTACCGACAGTGCACCCTCACATATTGTTGTATTCCCCATCTCCACCTCCGTCGTGTGTTTAACCACTGGAACAACATGAATTTTAACAGGTGAAACAAAAAAAAAAAATGAAGATACACAAAGGCCACAGGTTGGTAATGTTCTCCATCGTCCAGGGGCAGGTAGGTAAACCAAAAAAAAAAAAAAAAAAAGGCCGAACATACGCAGATGAATTCGCGTCACAGACGGGATAGACACTCGAATGCATCAAACTGAATTCGCCAAAAAAACTTTGACGAGTGTATTTACGCACATGAGAAATGAAAATGAGGACGAAGACCGAAAGACGGACGTCAGCACCAAAAAAAAAAGGATTTCGGGGGCGGATAGCACTTCATCTCTTTCTCCTCTATTCAGAAAATCAAACAATGGGAGGAGGAAGAGGATTTAAACCGAGGGAGTCCTTGCCGAAATATAGAAGGCGGTTGCAGTGGTTATCTGAAAATCCATCTCGAAAAGGAGTCTCTCTCTTTCTGTCTGCACCACACATGGTCGGCTGGGAAAAAGGATAAGGCTAACAGGAACTCAAAGTGTTTTTAGGGATTCATTAGTTTTTTGAATGGTTGCCTTTTGTTTTTTGAAATTCCATGGGAACGACTTCCGTTTGCATGCAAAATACGACGGGCATCCACATGTTGAGGCTCTCGAGTGTGAGACATGTTCGAAGTGTCATGGGCAGTTGTTTGATGGCGACTCCATAGGGAAGACGATGACGATTCAAGAGAAGTGATGAATTTCCCACTCATCGGAGTCACAAGAGCGGTCGAAGTATCCAAAAAAACCCATCGAAATTTTAAAAATTTCGATTAAAAACACGTCCTCATACCGCAACTTGATCCCAAACTCCGAACACACAAACCACCCAACCAAACCGACACACCACTACTCTCACATCGTAAGCGAGGTTTACGACTCTCAAACCCAATCGCAGGGGTTGCAAACAACCAATACCAACACATATTTTTGTTCGTTCACGTTTACCCGCTCCGGGCAGTTGCAGGTGCTGCTGCTGGTGGTGGTGGTGGTTGGAACGACAAACGATAAACAGACAAACGGCAAACGGGCACGAAACGAAAACCTATCCACTCGCCTCGAATCCAATTCGAATTCAGTTTGAGACTAAACGGTGAGCTGGCTGGTTGTGCAAAGCAGACAAAAAAGTATCTGCCAGATCTTCCTCTGTCCGGCAGTTGAAATTGAAATTGAAATTGAAATTCTGTTTCTGGTGGTTTTTTTTTTTTTTTTCGAGTTCTGGTTCCGAGCGAGTGATTACGCGAGTCGGCAACACAACGGACGGTTAGAAAAATGACAATACACTTTGTTTTTTTTTTTTATCTTGTTGGTGTCCCCCTTTTTTTGTGTTGTGAATAAAATAAAAATAAATTTAATTTAAAACGCATTTGCACTCAAAGTCGGTCATCGTCGTTGCATTTTTTTTTTTTTTTTTCAAACCGCCCCCAACCCGGTGTCGGTTTAGAGTAAAAGAGTAACAGAAAATAGTTTCTTACATGTGCCAAGTTGATGTAGAAAAACAAAACAAAAAATCAAATAAAACCCAAAACCGTCTCATCGTCTTCGCCCCTTTTTCAAATTAAAGTGAAGTGAACCGTATCGTAGTTCGAAATAAAACACATTTTGTATTCAAATCACATTCTGAGTCAAAAAAAAAAAAAAGAAAATAATGCCGCCAAAAAATATCCATAGAACACCACACGCTCGAAGCAGTGTAATTAATAAGCTGATTTTTTATTTACTTCTGTTGTATGGCTCGTCTAGTGCCGTGACAATCGAGAAATCAGCGTATCACGATATAATCATCGACATTCGAGAAGTTGTTCCGGCGAGTATTTGCGGTGTTGTTTTGGAAAATTTAGAGGTAAGTTTGAAAAAAAAAAAGTCAGTCAGTCAATTTGAAAAAAAAAAAAATGAGCTAGAGAGTTCGGGTAAGTTGGAAGAATTTTATACTGATCGTTGTCCATAAACCGAAAATTAATTTTTGATGTAGAAAATTTAAGGGAGTCTTTGAGAAGATTCAGCACCCTTATTTTGAACCCTCACTTTGAACCCTCACATTGAGAAATGATCAATCGACCGTGGAAAATTTGAATGATCGGCATTTGATCGATCGTGGTGCATAAACCGAAATGAAAATTTGATGTAGAAAAATGTTTTTTTTTTCGAGTTAACATATCCTCATTTTTGAGTTCACTTAAAGAGACGGTCAGTCGTTCGTAGAAAAAATGAAAAATCCTTTTTTTTTAATTTTTCAATTTTTCTACTTAAGAGACGGTCAATCGTTCGCAGAAAAATTAAAAAATCCTTTTTTTTGAATTTTTCAATTTTTCTACTTAAGAGACGGTCAATCGTTCGCAGAAAAATTGAAAAATCCTTTTTTTTGAGTTAACGTGAACTCAAAAAAAAGAATTTTTCAATTTTTCTACTTAAGAGACGGTCAATCAATCGTAGAAAAATTGAAAAATCCTTCTTTTTGAATTTTTAAATTTTTCTACTTAAGAGACGGTCAATCGATCGTAGAAAAATTGAAAGATCCTCTTTTTTGATGATAAATTCGTCCTTTCAAACCCAAATTTCGACGATCAATCGATCGTACTTCATAAACCAAAAAAAAAAAAATCGCAAAAAATCGAAAAAAAATTTAAACACCCGAATTTCCAATCTATCGTTCTTCATAAACAGAAAATAATATCGAAAAGATTCTTCCCGCTTACAAGCCCCGTGTCTTTCAATAATATTTTCCAAAAAATATTTTTAAAAATATCGAAAATTTAATTTTTCAGAAAAATCTCTGTCCCACTTGGACGATTATTTTAATTAATGAAAAAAATATCAAAAATCTCATCGATCTCCTTCAGAAAAATCTCAGTAACAAGCCTTTGTTTAACGAAAAAAATTTAAAAAAAAAAGTATAGAAAATCTCATCCTTCAAAAAAGGCTGGTCCATAGCCCCTTTGCCGATTTTTTGATTAACAAAAAAAAAATTTCGAAAATCTCAGGACCCACTTTGCCGATTTTTTGATTAACGAAAAAAAAAATTTTTTAAATATCGAAAATTTCAGTCCTATTCTTGTTTAACGAAAAAAGGATTTTAAAAAAAAAATATCGAAAATCTCAATCTCTAGTCCCTATCTTCTATCCCACTTAATTAAACGAAAAAAAAATTATTAAAAAGTATCAAAAATCTCATCCCTCTCCTTCAGAAAAATCCCAGTTCCTAACATCACCCCATTCCACCGATTTTTTCGTTAATGAACAAAAAATTAAAAAAAACACAGAAAATCTCATACTTCAGACAAATCTCAGTCCCTACCCTCAGCCAATTTTACGAATTAATTGATTAACGAAAATCTCTTCCCACACCTTCGAAAATCTCCAAGGCCTCCAACACCCACGACCAAATTTGAGAACTTCAAGTAAATCCATTTCTCTCCTTCCTCCAAACCCTGACAACGAACATTTTTTGAGAAATTCATCCTCCTCCTTCGGAAAAATCTCCCACACGGAATTAAAAAAAAAAAAAAAAAGCTAATGAAACAATTAAAAGGCAAAAAATCCCATCGTTAATTAAAAAAATGAAAAATCAATCCACCCCCGAAAATGCTAAATGAGAAGAGAAAACAAATTAGATTGGATTATTAAATTTTAAAAAGGAGATAATAAGGAATTAAAATAGATGTCCTGGGGAGGGATATCGAAATCAATTTGTACTCTCTGATTGGAGGTTTCAAAATATATTCCGAACCAATTTGGACCTCGAGGAGGTGAAGAAAATCCTTAAATCAAAATTATATGTAAATAAATGTTCTCGAGATTTAATCAGAAGCAATTTGTGGACTAAATCGGAGCTCAGAATCAATTTCCTCAAAACATAATCACATTCAATTTGATCTCGCTTTTCTTGAAACTCCAATCTTTCCATTCAAACCCTTCAAACTCAACCCCTAACGAAGGACACCCTTAGAAATGATTTTCCATAATTCGATACGAGTCGAAGAAAAAAAAAAAAAAAAAACAGAAAAACTTCGCCACCTCAGCGAACAGGGGGGCGTCTCATTAAAACACCACCACCACCACAATCAAACAGACAGACAGAGCAAGGCCTTACAGAGCCTTACACCCGTTGTAAGGATACAATATAACACAACACAATCGTATTCTCTCTAGTCGAAACAATAAAAAGGAAAAAAAAAAAAATCAGTTTGTTTCTGGAGACATGACGAAGAGGTTCTTTTCGTAGTGCATTTGCATTGAGACTCCTCCTCGGTGTGGTTCCAATTGACTGAGTTCATTCTTTTTTTTTTTTTTCCGTGAAGCGGACGTTATAACGACAACGACAACGACAATACTCGTTTTTGTTTGGCTTACTTTTTTTTTTTGTTTGGTGAATTATTTTTTTGTGGCCGTACAACACTCACTCATCACGGTGTTGGATTACCAATTACACATGTGGTTCAGGAAAAGGACATCGCAAAGCACCTGTCAGTTGGTCGGTCATCGTGTGTAAACTATTGGAAGTTGGCTGCTGCTCTCGGTTTTTTTTTTTTTTTGTATTTTTGAGGTCCAATTAACAGTTTCCGTAGAAAAAACTCTTCTCCCTTCCGGAATGATACTCGTCCACATAATAATATTTCTCTGGTGTTTAATTTGGCTGAACTTTTCTGATGCAGAGTGGAACTGAAAAACACCAAACGAGAAAAAAAAAAAAACCGTGTATCTCCTCTCCTCTTCGACCGGAAGTCCGAATTTATTGAACCGTATCGAAATTGCTATCGTCGTCGCAGTAATGAGTTCATGAAACAAATCTGTCGGTCGGTCGGAAATTAAAAAACAGGGGAACAAGGTGGTTAAAAAAAAAAAAAAAAAAATATCATGCAGATCCGCAGGACCGACCCACAACATGGTTTCAATGGCACAAGCTACAACGACATGGTCAAGGGGTTAATTTTCTATGTAATTTTTGTCTGCGGCCGAGTTGGGACGTTACGAATTCAGAACTCTGCTTACCATGACATAATTATCGATATACAACCGACGGTTCCAGAGTGTGCTTGTCGTCGGCTGTTCTTGGATTTGGAGGTAAGCATGGGGGACATGAATTCCTTTTTTTTTTTTTGAAGACATTTTCGCATTCAAAACATCAAAGGATTTTTACAAAAAAAAATAAAATTCAAAATCATTATGTCACTTACACCTGAAATAACCACCGATTTTTGGTGGTGGGTGTTTTTGTTTGTTTCGATATCCTAGCGACGGCTTGCACTCCGGTCCTTGACGACGGTGGTCGCTGTGGGGAACTTCATGTAGAAGGATTTTTGCGTGTTTCTACGACGATGGAATTAATGAAAAAAAAAAATATGCGAATTTATTATTATTACCCGACGGGGGAAAAGAATTCGTGAAGTTTCTTCCTCTTGTCGGCTTGAAAATGGGAACGAGGTCTGCACGAGGAGGGAATTTTGCACGCACAGGTCGCAGGTATCGTGTGCTGAGAGTCGAAGAGTCAGAAAAAATGGAAAAGAAATTACGTTTTCAACAAGTTGTATGAGAATCACTAGAGTTTTAATCAATTTTAAGACGATTTTTAATGAATTTCGATTATTTGAAGACGATTTTTGGAAATTTCCTTGATGGGACTGAAAGTGGAATCGAGTTCTTTACGAGAGTTGCAAAAAAGTGTGCTGGGAGGCACAAATGAAAAGAGGCATCAAATTTTCAACAAGAATCAAAAGAATTTCAATCAATTTTAAGACGATTTTTAATGAATTTCAATCATTTGAAGACGATTTTTGAAAATTTCCTTCATGAGACTGAAAGTGGAATCGAGTTCTCTACGAGAGTGTCGCAAATCACAAGCGAGGCATACAATTTTCAACAAAAAAAAAGAATCAGAAGAATTTTAATTAAATTTTAATCAATTTGAAAACGATTTTTGGAAAATATCTCCGATAGGACTGAAAATGAGAATCAAGACTTAAAGTTGGTCGCAAAAACCTTGTGTTTTGAGTCGAAGGCTTCAAAAAAAATGGAAAAAGGAATCACAAAAATCTCCTCTAATTAAAAGTCGACCCTCTAACAATTCTGTGTGCCTGTAAATTATTGACAGACAATTTTTGGTAAAACTCCGATTTTTGAGAGACGACTAAAGGCATTTTTGGAAAATTTTCACGAAAAAGACGCCTGGCGCCCCTTAGAAGCAACATTTCTCATCTCCAAGTCGACCTCCTAGCAATTCTGTGTCCCTGAAAATTATCGACAGACAATTTTGGATAAAATTTCGATTTTCGAGAGACGACTAAAGGCATTTTTTTCACGAAAAAGACGCCTGACGCCCCTCAGAAGCAAATTTCTCACCTAAAAGTCGACCTTCTAAGAATTCTACATCTGAAAATTTACTGACAGACAATTTCGCACATGATTTCGATTTTTTAGAAACGAAGAAACAATTTTTTTAGCAAATTTGGATGAAGAAAATTTCCAACACCTCTCACAAACAGACTTCCCACCTCAAAGTCGATTTTTGAGAAACGAAGAAAACCGTTTTTTTTAGCAAATTTTGATGAAAAAAAAAAAAGAAACAAACCGTCTTCCCACCTTAAAATCGACCCCCCAACACCCCACCAACCGAAAAAAAAAAATCGTAAATCACTTTCTGATAATCGAAAAAAAGGGCCCCCATTAATGGAAAGAAAGTCACTCCACAGAGACGACCTAAGCGCCAGCAGTAGTCGTCAATTATCGCCCCAATGCAGTGTTACTTTTATTTTTTTTTTTTTAAACCCCACAACCGTTCAGAGTCAAATTAATCTCATGAAAATAATTTTCTGCGCTTTTGTGTACGCTAGTAGCTTCACAAAGTACTGAAGTAGAAGCAAAAGAGAAGGCCTATCCCATAGCCGTTAAGGCTAAAAACAATTAACAGCACCAACAGCGAGTGGAATGTGCTGTGAACAGAGTTTTATTTTTTTTAATGTTTTTTTATTGCCAGAACCAAAGTAATCATCGGTAAATCGGAAACGGTGCCATGCACGTAATTACGTGAAGGGGCATCGCTCACGACGACGACGACGACGACGAGGCAATAGAAAGAGAGAAGTCAAAAAAAAAAAAAAAGGTTCCCGCGCAAAGTTTTGGCACACATCGATCACTTTCTCCCTCGTCTCGACCAACGACGACAATCGACGGTGGTGGTGGTCTCAATATCAAGATCTTCTCTAGCAAAACGTCTCGACTCATCCCAAAGATTCATCCAATCCCCCCCATTTTCTCGACTTGCAAAAATTCGTGATGCAACTTAAAAAGTTAATAACGCGCAATGCACGAAGTTTTTCTTCTTCTCCCTTGTTGTTGTTGTTTTTTTTTTGTTCCCCTCTGATGGTGTAATTTGGCTCCCGCAGACATTTCTGTATGCTCACTGACAACTATGAGAAGATGTGTTGTGATGATGATGTTGGAGAATCTCGAATCTACCGCCAGTAAGGTTCAGAAAAAAACAAAAAATGGCAATGATCACGTTATATTGCAGCAACATCGGGGTTCTATGCATACGAAGACGGCGGTGGTGGTAGAACCGAAGGCGAATGCTCAACCGTCACCAGGTTATTTCCACGAATTCAATATCGTCTTCCTCTCGGGCATCCAACCGACCACGTCCGTCGTCATCGTCGTCGTCGTCGTCGTCGTCTCCATCATCTCATCATCATCGTTTCGCGATGAAAGAAGCAATCTTCTTTCTGTCTTCAGTTGCTTTTTTGTTGTCATTGCAAATTTTGTTTTATACATCTTCTCTCGTTATTGTTCGAATGAAAAAAAAGAAAAGAACAAACCAAGAACACTGTTCATGGTCACCAGAAGCAAAACTCTCATCATCATTCACAATTATTGTATTCCATAAAATGCAATTACGTTTAGCACGATTTGATTTCAATTGTCTGCGAAAAAAAAAGGAGATGATGGTGAAATGCACACGCAGACAACAACAACAACAACAACAACAACAACAACGACAACGATGAAGATGAAAAGGCCCTTAGAAAGTCTACAAGCGTAAGATCGGAAGCGGTGCGTACGTTGATTGTTTTGCTGCTTCGTTGCGTCTCGAGACTCCAATCAACCATGCGGATCTACTCCTGGGATTCAAGATCACTGAGCCGCGATGTCGTGTGGCGTTGCGACTTATGGCGAATTTCTCCCACCCTCCGGTCGGATTACACAATGGAGGACCCCGTCTCGTGAGGACCGTCTCTTTTAATTGTTTTACCTCATTTGAATAGTTTTTCTTGATTAATTAGTCGATTTTTATTTTTTCTTTCGATTGCGTGCACTCACGAGGAGGCATAGAAGAGGTGCGCGTGTAATCACGAGACGCAAAAAGAAGGAGAAGGAAAAGGAGTCCTAATGAAAAACGATAGAGTCCTAGCAGGAAGGAAAAAAAAACCGATAGAGTTCTGGCATTTAAAAAAAAAAAAATACGACGGTCTTCGCGTGAGCAAAAAAAATTGTTCTAGCGTGAAAAACGACAGAGTTCTAAAAAATACGACAGAGTCCTGGCAGAACGAAAAAAACGAAAGTCTTGGTGTATGAGTGACAACAAAAACAGTCCTAGCATGAGGGAAAAACAGCGTCCTAGGACGAGGAAAAAAGAGAGTCCTAGCATGAGGGAAAAACAGCGTCCTAGCACGAGGAAAAAAGAGAGTCCTAGCATGAGGGAAAAACAACGTCCTAGCACGAGGAAGAAAAAAAAAGAGTCCTAGCAACAGAACGCTCCTGAAGGACCCCCTCAAAGTCAACAAAAGAAATTTGTTTTCCGTTTTTTTTTTTTTATTGATTAGAAATTGAAGAACGGCACGGCATGTAAATGAAAGTACTTAAGATTTAAGGAGGAGAGAGAAAGAAAAAAAAATATTCGATGAACCTGACGACAAATTAATTTGAATTGAAATCCAAGGACAACGAGCCTTGAATCGGTGGTAGGATTCAAAATTAAAAGAAAAAACATGAATTTGAATGTCAAGTGGAACAATTTTGGGGTTGAAAAATGCATTGAGGGAGTCGGATTTGGGAGTAGGTCGAAGGGAATAAAATTTTTGGACTTCAAAAGATGGTGAAGGAGTCGAACTTGAAAGGAGGTCGATGGGAAAATTTAAGGGAACATATTTCAGGCCTCAAAAGATGATGAAGGAGTCGAATCTGAAAGAAAGTCGATGGTAAAATTCAAGGGAACGAGTTTCGGGCTTCAAAAGACGTTGAAGGAGTCGAATTTGAAAGGAAGGTCGATGGGAAAATTCAAGGGAACGAATTTCAGGCTTCGAAAGACGTTAAAGAAGGCAAATTTGAGAGGAAGGTGGATGGTGAAATTCAGGAGAGCGAATTTTAGGACTCAAAGGACGGTGGAGGAGTTGAATTTAAAAGAAGGTCAATAGCAAAATTCAAGGGATCGAATTTCAGGCTTTGAAAGACGTTGAAGGACTCGAATTTGAAAGAAATGTCGTTTCGGGCTTCAAAAGACGTTAAAGAAGGCAAATACGTGACGAAGGTCGATGGTGAAATACTGGAGAGCGAATTTCAGGCTTCGAAAGACGTAGAAGGAGTCGAATTCAAAATCAGATCGAACTGAAATGTCAAGGATTGAGAAATATTTAGCAAGACCGACCTCTTTTCTGATTGAGGGAGTAGAAATTGTAGTCCGATATCAAGGATTGCGAAAAAATTGAGAAACAACGACCTTTTCTCTGCTCTGGGCAGAGTGGAGCTCTGGCAGAAGTGAAAGTTGAGTGCCGAATATTTGGTCTTTTCCCACGCTACACAGAAAGAAAGCTTCGAAAATAAAAACTGCAAAAATGAAAGTGAAATTTGAAAGATTTGGAGGAAAATTTGAAGATTTGGAGGAAAATTTCAAAATTTGGAGGAAAATTTCAAGATTTGGAGGAAAATTTCAAGATTTGGAGGAAAATTTTAAGATTTGGAGGAAAATTTGAAGATTTGGAGGAAAATTTGAAGATTTGGAGGAAAATTTCAAGATTTGGAGGAAAATTTCAAGATTTTAAGGAAAATTTCAAGATTTGGAAGAAATTTTCCAATTTTTTTTTTTAAGATTCTAAGAGAAATTTAAAAGATTTAGACGAAAAAATTTGTCAAAAATTCTGAAAATTTCGAAAGAATTCTGAAAAATTTTATTGAAATTCGAAAAATTTAGAAGAAACTCAAAGATTTTAATAAAAATATGGAGATTTGGGTAAAATTTGAAAGACTTGGGAGACATTTTGAAAAAAATTGAAAAAAAAAAATCTGAAAATTTCGGAAGAATTCTGAAAAATTTTATTGAAATTCGAAAAAATTTAAAAGATTTGAACAAAAATATGAAAATTTGGGTGAATTGGGAGACGTTGTGAAAATTCCGGGAAAATTCTCAAAATTTCAGTCAAATTCGAAAAAATTTAGAAGAATTCTGAAAATTTTTAATGAAATTCGAAAAAATTTAAAAGATTTGAACAAAAATATGAAAATTTGGGTGAATTGGGAGACGCTTTGAAAAATTTGCCAAAAAAATTTGAAAATTTCAGGAGAATTCTCAAAATTTCAATGAAATTCGAGAAATTTTAGAAGAAATTCAAAAAGATTTGGCAAAAAACTGTTTAAGCTGAGTAAATTTGGGAAAAAAAAAATTGAACTTTCTTCCACCAACTTCGAGTCGATGAAAAACAAGTCCAACGAAATCGACGACGACCTCTTTTTCAGCCGACAACCTTCCCAAAAAAACCCCCCCATTAGAAACCTAAGCAACGTTAACCACAAAAAAAAAAAATAGAAAACAATTAGAAACAAAAACTAACCCCACGAAAAATGACTCACAAACCAATAAACACCAACTGACCGAGAAGATCGAGCCATATTTTGAATTGCCTCACGGTTCAATCAATCCCCGGTTGTGGAAGGCAATAAAAAAAAAATTAATTTCAATCTGTTCATTGCTATTCCATAGGTGCGTGCAATTGAAAAAAACAAAAAAAAAAACGACGATGCATGCTGTTTGTATGTGTCACCACCTAAGGCTGATAATGACACACTTGTCAGGCTGATAAGATGGCAGAGTTGGTTGGTTAATCATTTAGAATGCAAAACACATCGCACTCCATCACGACGTTGGCAGGATGTGGAGAAAAAAAAAAATAAAAAACACCCGCCTATTCCTTTGATCTAGGTGAGGTGCCCAGGCACAAGCCCAAACCTAAACCCGAGCCTCAAGTCTGCTGTATGTTGTGGTTTAAATTTCTTCTTTTTTTTTTTTGTGTGTTCTACACACACACACCCCTCTCGTTGAATAGAAGAGACTCAGGTGATTTACCAAGATATAGCTGTGCCCCGTCGTCATCTACGTCGTCTATTCTCCCGGCAACAGACCTCATGAAAATCATTTCAACCCTTCTCATTAATGAAGAGGAAAACTAAGAATGAATAGTTGTCGTTCACGAGGAGCCAATGCCCTTGTTTTGGACGTGTGTGTGTGTGTGTGGTTTCTCTCTCTCTTAATTCAAATCCACACTCTGCCACTGCAAGGCGAAAATTTTCAACGTTCCAAGACGACAACGACGACGATGACGACGATGACTTCTCCACCTCCAGCTTAAGTTATAAAAGCACCAGCAAACCGTCCCTCTTCTGCCGGCTTTTTACGTGCGAGATGTGTTTGCAATTGAGCCAGTGTGCTTTTTTCTATTCACCTGCATTTTCATTTTTTTTTTTTTTTGAACAGAAAACGAAAAAAAAAAAAAAAAAAATCATTCGACACCGCACACTCTGAGGCGACTTGCATCAATGCGACTTGCAATAATGCCAACAATATGCTGAGACATAGGGGCGACTGGTGGCGGTGGCGGTGACGGTTGGTGGGCCTATGCAAACAATAATACACGAAACGAGGTCATTTCTTTGTGTGAAGGTGGAGGAACATAAAAGAAAATGAGGCGAACAGCCAACAGAACACGAACGGTGGTGGTATCCCATCCATCCATCTTCAGATTCATTTTAATTTTAAATGTTTAATATGGCAAATATCCTGGCTAAGGACGATAGATATCATGAAGAGAGAAAAAGTCTGATTTAAATGAAACCGACTGACAAGCATATTTAGGTCTCGATAAACAAAATTTGTTTCCCTTTTTTTTTGTTTTTGTTTGCAGATAACTTTGAAGACAGCCTCAGAGAACCTGTTCACCTCACTGGACGGTCGTGCTTACTTTGGGAGCGTGATTGTGAACCTGCCCGACACATGGCCGGACTCGTGTGTGCCAAACAATGGCACGACGACCCCGTCCCAGGGTGGCGAGAGCGATTTTACGGTCACTGGGACCAATTTGTTGTACGGCGACCGTGTCTGGACGCAGCAGTCGGGTGGTTGCGGCATGTCCGGCGACCAGATATACATCTCGTATCGCGCTCTCGAGGGGAAGAACATCGGCAAGGAGTTCGTGAAGGAGTGGGCCAAGTATCGGTATGGAATCTTCGACGAGATTGGTTTCTACGACGATAAAATCTACCCCCAGTGCTACTTTACCGACTCGATGCACGTGACCGGCTGCTCGGATGGTTCGATTAAGGACGTCGGGTAAGTTTTTCATTCGAAATTTAAGTCGTCTTTTTCTTTAAGAAAACTTTAAATAGATTGTGCACGAATCCCAACCCCTACGCGGACATGGTGAAGACGCTGAACAAGACCGCGCGCAGCAGCTTGATGTACGTGCCCCAGGCGGAGGGCGTCACGATGTTCTGCGACGAGGGAACACACGACCGCTACGCACCGACCAAGCACAACCTCCTCTGCGACCGGCGGAGCACGCTCGAGGTCATCCTGCGGCACGAAGACTTCGCGCCGTCAAACCTCGCCACGGTGGCCTCGACGACAATCACGAATACCACGCCCGTGTTCCACTACCGACGCCGCCTGCTCACGCGCTACGCCGTCGTCATCGACGACACCCAGGAGATCCTGTTGCGAGAGTCCTGGAGCTTTTTGCGGAATGCCATCCGCAAGTGGGTCGTTTACGACCTCCGGCCGAACACCGAGGTCGGCATCGTCCTCGCTGGCGGCTCTCCGACGAACAAAATCCTCCCCATAACGCTGCTCGACGTCCAGAAGAACCGGGATTTGGTCGCCTCCTTCGTCCCGTACACGCCCAGCGACTCGCGGCAGCCTGCGTGCATCAGCTGCGCCGTCCGATCCTCCCTCGACATGCTAGAGACCCGCCGGAGCAAGAGGGGAAACGCCAGCCACGTCGTCGTCGTCCTCGCCCCGGGAATGGATTTCGCCACGGACTACCGCGAGCTGTCGACGTCGGCCGCGGCGGTGGGAGCGAAAATCGTCACGATAAATTTCCCCACGGTCGATCGGCGACAACCGCTGGACAAACTCGCCGCCCAGACCGACGGAATCTCGTTCACGATCCAGGAGAAGAAGTACAACAGCGAGAAGAGCTACCTGGACACGTACTTCGAGCTCGCGGAGGCGCTCTTCTTCGTCAGCCAGAAGTTCCACGAGGGCCCGGCCTACCAGATCACCGTCGAGATCCACCGCAAGGAGCTCGTAGACACCTCGAGCGACTTTACGACGCAATCTAAGCGTGCCAGCCGGATCGTCCAGGGCACCTTTTTCCTCGATGGGCACATGGGCAACCCGTCGGGCTTCTTCATCTACACGCACAACGCCGAGACGCCGCTGATCCAGAACGTCCGACTCACCAGCCCGTCGGGGGTGATCTACAACACGCGCAGCGACCAACGAATGCCGGTGAAGCAGCTCACGCTTCTGGCGAACATCAACGAGACCGGAGCCTGGGCGTACATGATCGAGCGGTTCAACGGCAACCCGCAGCCGCACTTCGTCCAGGTCATGGCCACGCCCGAGTCCGAGGCGGTGAACATCGTCCGCGCCCGCGCCTGGATCACCGCCCTGCAGCCCGCCGGGCCGTTCATCGTCTACTGCGAGGTGAAGCGCGGCGACTACCCCGTCCACTCGGCGTACGTGAGGGTGACCGTGACGCGACCGGACGTGCCGTGCAACTACACCGTCTGCGAGGAGTCCTACAAGCTCCTGGACACCGGCGCCGGCGACCCGGACATCACGAAGGGCGACGGCGTTTACTCGCGCTACATCAGCCTCAACAACGGACCGGGCATGTACCGCTTCCAGATCTTCGTCGACGACAATGGGAACACGGCCTACTCGCTGCAGGACGGAGCCGCCGTCCAGAACCTCCCGTGCTGCGGGAGCGCCATCCCGACCAAGCAGACGCGCCAGACCGTGCCGTTCCAGCGATACCTACCGCCGCTCTCGTTCCACCTCACCCGCGAGGACATCGACACGATGACGTACTTGCCCGTGGGACGGATCGGCGACCTCATCATCACGTTCCTGGACGAGGGAAAGGTGCGCCTCACGTGGACCACCCCCGACATGGGCGGCGAGAGCGTCGCGCGGTACGAGATCAAGTTCGCCTTCACCATCGAGGACATCGTCGACCGGTACGAGACTGCGGCCATCATGTGGAACCACGACACGCCGTACCCGTACGACGTGGGCGACATCTCGAGCTTCATCCTCGACATCAACCTCGAGCCGAGGCTCTTCGGCCAAGCGGTCTTCTTCGCCATCCGGCCGTTTGCAAAGCTCGCGACGAACGCCATCGGCGGACCGGTCTCAAACGCCGTGCGGACCTACATCCCGAGCAAGATCGAGCCCACGCCACCGCCACTCCTGCCGCCCGCGACGTCGGAGTTCCTGCCTGAGGACAACGGATCGGGCCTGGAAGCGGACGCGCCGAGGAATAACACGCTTGGAGCCAGCGACATCGGAATCAGGGTCATGTACTCCATCCCGATCATCGCAGGAACGCTCTGCGTCTTGTCCGTGATTGGGATTTACTACCTCGTCTGCCGGTACCGCCGCCGCCGCGAGAGAAAGGACCTTCGACCGACGAAACAGGACGGCAATTCAAACGAAATTCAAAACGACTCGAACACGGCCAACAACTCGAGTCAGACCTCGCCGAAGAACACCCCGTCGGCGTCTCCGGTCCACCCGGGGAACGAGTCGTCCTCCATTCACGCGACTACCACGACGATCATTCACAACTACGCGACTCTGGACACCCCGGACCACCACACGGTCGGCATCCCGGTCTACAAGAACCACGACGAGCTACAGAACCGCCTCTCCACGTCCGGCTCCTTCAACGGCATCACGCAAGTCTCGTCGCACGACTACCTCATCGACGAGCTGAACGCGCGCTCGGCCGACATGAACTCCGGGCCCGTGCCGGGCTACTACGCGGGCAACTGCAGCATCGGCGGCGTCAGCATCATCTCGGGCCACAGTGAGAACGCCACCCTGCCACGCCCCGGAGGACCGCGCCCTATCCTCAGCCCCTACGAGTCCTGGACGGCGTCCAAGCTCCTGCACGAGCACGAGCGACGCACATCACCCCTCGACGAGATGATGAACCAGGTGAATCTCAAGCACACCCTACACACCACCGAGCAGATCAACAACAGCATAGACGCCATGTCGCTGAACGGCTCCGGAGCGCCTCCAGTCCCGCCGCTACCCTACGCCCCAGACATCTACCAGCAGTTCCAATACCCGTACGTCTTTGGGACCATGCCGAAGCACCACCAGCTCGATCCCATGGCCGCCAACTACAGCACAATCATCCATCCCCCTCCACCGCCGTCGTCCACCGATCAGCAAAAGCAGCAGCAGATGATGATGGCCGGCGGCGGAGGAGGCGGTGCCGTCTGCAATGGGAATGCGAATCCGAATGTGAACCCAGCGGGCGACAAGAAGAGACGAAACATCACGATGGTTTAAGCGAACCGATGCCATAAATTTCCCACAAGCGCAACAAAAAGAAGGACCCTCGTGTCCAACCAACCCCTACGAATTTTAAAGAAGCGCAAGACTGACAGACGCTACGAAAGGAGGACGAATGCTGTAAATTTGTAAAGGACATTTTGTATGCAAGCGCGTGTAATTTTTTGAGAAGAACTATTTAGCCAAAACGTGTGTGAATGAACGATAGGATAGGAAAAAAGCAAGGAGAAAGGATTAAATCTCGCAAACAAAATTTATGTGTATCAAAGTTTAGATTTAGGAAATGGTGAGTTTCACAGAAGACACAAAAGGATTGCGAACGATCTTTGAAGATTCTTAAAAACCTCAAGCGATCTTTAAAGATTTTTTAAGATTTTTAAAGACTTTCAAGGATCTTTAAAAATCTTCGACAAACTTCATAGATCTTCAACGATCTTGAAGGATTTCAAACGAAGGAGAAAGGAGATTTGATTGGAGGAAATTGAATTTCAGTAGAAGAGAGATAAAAATTTTAAGAAAAATCTTACAACTGGCTTACGAGCCTAGCTCACGTACCTTGAGTCTTGATGTGCCACAGGAAGACTGCTTTTTGACACACACCCACAACACTCACAAGCCCATCACACAACAAAACACACTTCACACGGCGATTTTTTGAAAAAGAAAATAAAAATTGAAATGCTGAAGGCTTTGAAATTGGCAGACTGATTTTTTTTTTTTCATGCAATTTTGGAAAAGAATACACTAAACGCTTCGGAATTGACAAAATTGATTTTTTTTTCGGCTCGACACTAACGAAGTTTTAGAAAAGAGCACGCTAAATGCGTAGAAATTGGCAGGCTGAATTTTTTCCGGCTCGACACTAACGAAGTTTTGGAAAAGAACACGCTTAACGCGTCGAAATTGGAAGATTGAATTTTTTTTCAGCTCGACACTCACGAAATTTTAGAAAAGAGCACGCTAAACGCGTAGAAATTGGCAGGCTGAATTTTTTCCGGCTCGACACTAACGAAGTTTTGGAAAAGAACACGCTTAACGCGTCGAAATTGGAAGATTGAATTTTTTTTCAGCTCGACACTCACGAAATTTTAGAAAAGAGCACGCTAAACGCGTAGAAATTGGCAGGCTGAATTTTTTCCGGCTCGACACTAACGAAGTTTTGGAAAAGAACACGCTTAACGCGTCGAAATTGGAAGATTGAATTTTTTTTCAGCTCGACACTCACGAAATTTTAGAAAAGAGCACGCTAAACGCGTAGAAATTGGCAGGCTGAATTTTTTCTCGGCTCGACACTCGCGAAAATTTGAAAAAGAACACGCTTAACGTGTCGAAATTAACAGACTGGATTTTTTTCAGACTACACTCGTGAAATTTTGAAAAAGAACACGCTCAACGCGTCGAAATCGGTAGACGGAATTTTTTTTTCTGATCACGGCCACAGAATTAAGAAAAGGAAACTCTAAATTGAATTTTTTTTAGGCTCTACGCACAAAATTTCGAAAAAAAACACGCTCATGGAAGCAAATTTGATTTTTTCCCAACTGCACAGACGAAATTTTGAAAAAGAACACGCTCAACGCGTCGAAATCGGTAGACGGAACTTTTTTTTCTGATCACGGACACAGAATTAAGAAAAGGAAATTCTAAATTGAATTTTTTTAAGCTCTACGCACGAAATCTCGAAAAAGAGCACGCTCATGGAAGCAAATTTGATTTTTCCCAACTACACACACGAGATTTTGAAAAAGAACACTCTAATCTACGCTTTTCTCCCACTCCACAGAAAATTTAAAAAAAAAAAAAAAAAACCTCTAACCGCGCTAATCCAAGCAAAAACATTCTTTTTTTCCACACCCGACTCGATCCTCGATAAATTTCTTCAATCTAACTCACCCACCTTTAATTATTTTCCCAAAACACACACCACAATTGAAAAATACAAAATTTAAACCACAAATCAAATTCACTTCCAAATTTATATCCACACGCAACAATTTCCTCCAAGCGAATGTTTAAAATTTTTTTTTCGCACTCTAACCACGCAACTCTGTCGACTTGCACAAACTTGTCTACTAATTAAAACGGTGCATGTCGTCGAACAATGATGCTTACCTTTTGTTGAATTATATGAGTGAAACTCACCATGACAATGGTGGAAATATGTTTTTGTGTAAAATAACTAACTATTTTAAATACAAATTAGTTATGTGAGGAAAAATAATATTTTAGAATTAAGATAAGAAAAAAATATGAGCACATGTAAAATAAAAAAATAAAAAAAACCAATTAGGTTTGGTTGTGCATAAAACAAAAAAAAAAAATATGTGTAGTGAAATAGAAATTCTGACTAAATGTTTGTATAGAGTTTAGAGTTTAAGGCAAAAAGGCTTAGGATAAGGTCTTTAGGAAATAAGGAAAATTATACGTGTTATAAGCAATATATTTAGATGTAACTAAAAGTTGATGTATAGTTGAAATGAAAACAACAAAATAAATGAGTAAATAGAGGATATGGTTGTTTTTCTTTTTTTTTTCACACAACACAAGGTTTCATTTAAATTCTTGAATCTTCGGGAGATTCTGGGGGAGATTTTGATTGGATTCTCTTTACAAGGAAGGCTGTAGAAGGTAAGTTACAAAGGCTCTCAATCGAGGGTTTTAGGAGGAATACCCATCTGGAACAGGATAGGTTTTTTGTTCGTTTAAATGGTGGAACACAAGGTTTCATTTTAATTCTTGAATCTTGATGTCTAGGGCATGAGATTCTGGGGGAGATTTTAATTGGATTCTTTTTACAAGGAAGGCTGTAGAAAGTAAGTTACAAAGGCTCTCAATCGAGGGTTTTAGGTGGTATTCCAATGTGGAACAGAAAACATAAAATTCTAGGAGGAATACCAATCTGTAACAAGAAACACAAAAATTCACATTGACTTTCAATCGACGTCAGAAGAGGCTCGTCATGGGCTTCAGAAAAAAAAGATTTGATTTGGATTACAAGGTATCAGAGACTCTCATTGATTGTATGCAGAATGATTTTCTGATTCTTATACTAGAAACTCAAAAAGGTAAGTCAATGAGACTCTTAATCGACCTCTTTGGAGGCGAAGAGTCTCCAAACAAACTCAGAAAAGACATCGAAACCTCGAAAAAAAAAAGGTTTATTTTAGAATAAATCAAGACTACGACCGGGTCTTGTCTTGTTAGAAATGTGAATCTAAAACTCAATCGAAGGACACGAAATTTTATGGCTTTCAATTCGAATACGCATGTGATCATTGCTTGGAAGCAACCACAAGAAGGACACACCTAAATCGACGGCACAGATTTCAATGAAACACTAAGTCTTCTGTTTCTAGTTGAAAAGGACGTTCTCAAGTAAAAAACCTTCTCAAGGAAAACGACGTTCTCAAGTAAAGATCTTCGCAAGGAACGAACTTCTCAAGTAAGTTTTAGAAACTCAATAGGAAGGACAGGTCGGACTTTGGAGAAGGCAAAAAGTTCAACTACACAACAAAGCATGAAAGTAAGTAACGAATCGCAGCGTCTTTAATTTGAATGTGAAAATGGTTGGGAAGATGGATTGTTGGAAGGGACTAGGGCACGAGATTTAACGCATTCGAGGCAACCACAAGAAGGACAAACTTTCAATCGACTTCGAAAGAAGTTCAGAGCACATTGAGACACGAAAAAAAAAAAGAAAGTCCACGAAGGATTCAAGTTTTTTTTTATAAAAAGGTAGACGGAACTTGTTAGATTTCAGTGATTTTTGTCACTAAACACACGATTTTTATAATTTTTTTTTCGAAAATTTCGTATGTTGGTGAGTGGCACACGCGATTTCAGAGACACACACACAAGATTCGAATGATTTTTCATTAAAATGTTGACTCGGAATAATTTTCCAGAGTTTTTTTTTTTTGAAATTTTCATGCAGGACTCGAGATTCTTTTATGTTCATTGAGAGTAGGCGAGATTTTGATATATTTTTTTTAAGAGCTGGATGGGTTGATGGAAGGGATGATGTGATTTTTGATATTTGAATATTTTGAGGCATGATTTTTGTGGATGAAACAAGATTTTGATATTTTTTCTTAGGACCTTGATGGGTTGATGAAAGAGATGATGTGATTTTTGAAATTTAAATATTTTGAGGCATGATTTTTGTGGATGAAACAAAATTTTGATATTTTTCTTTAAAAGTTTGACGGCTTGATGGAAGGGACGACGTTCTTGAGTCTTGATTTGTGAAATTTAAATATTTTGAGGCATGATTCTTGTGGAGGAGACAAAATTTTGATATTTTTCTTTAAAAAGCTCGATGGGTTGATGGAAGGGACGACGTTCTTGAGTCTTGATTTTTGAAATTTAAATATTTTGAGGCATGATTTTTGTGGATGAAACAAGATTTTGATATTTTTTTCTTAGGACCTTGATGGGTTGATGAAAGAGATGATGTGATTTTTGAAATTTAAATATTTGGAGGCATGATTTTTGTGGATGAAACAAGATTTTGATATTTTTCTTTAAAAAGCTCGATGGGTTGATGGAAGGGACGACGTTCTTGAGTCTTGATTTTTGGAATTTAAATATTTTGAGGCATGATTTTTGTGGATGAAACAAGATTTTGATATTTTTTCTTAGGACCTTGATGGGTTGATGAAAGAGATGATGTGATTTTTGATATTTGAATATTTTGAGGCATGATTCTTGTGGATGAGACAAAATTTTGATATTTTTCTTTAAAAGTTTGACGGCTTGATGGAAGGGACGACGTTCTTGATTCTTGAATCTTGAAATTTGAATATTTTGAAGCATGATTGTGTTTTTTTTGTATGAAAATCTTGATGTGTTGATAGATGAGACATGTGATTTTTGTGTTAGTTGATGAATGATGATTATTTTTTTAAATTTAAACACACACCAATAACTTTAAACCACCCCCCAAAAAAAAGGGAGTGTACTTACTATTTTCTTGAAGCATCTTCTTTCTTGTTGATGATTTATTTTTTCTTCGACGATAATTCAAACACAACACCCCGCGACCATTTGTTTTTTGTCTTTCATTTATGATTTATTATATAATTTTTTTTTTTCGAATTTTATTTCTTCTGTTTTTTTTTTTTTTTGTAGTTATAAATGTTGAATTTTTAGATTTAAAAAAATCATGTTCTTCCAGTTTATATATATTTTTTGTTTTTAGATATTATAACATTCAATAGTATATATATACACATATATATTTGTATATACATGTATAGGTTTGATCTCTTTACAATTTTCTTTTTTCTCTATGTAATATGTTCTTCTGTTTTGTTGCTTATATATACACATACACGTTTACCAATGTGTATATACAAGCAACATATATCTACAAATTTTTTTTTTTGGTAAATATATATTTTGGAACTTAGATGACTAATGTTTTTTTTTGAAAAGTTAGTTGTTTTTTTTTTATTTGAAATTGTTTACATTATGTAATTATGTAAATATACACATGAAGTATTTATTATTTTCTTTCAATTTTTAAATATTGCAAATAATGTTTTTTTTTTTTTTTTTTTATTTTAAGATTTATTAGAAAAATTATTAAAGAGATCTTAAGATAAAAATATTAATTGAGTATATGACATACATATAGGTTTTTTTATAGTACGAAATTTTTGGTTTTTTTTACATACATTATATGTCTTTGTTTATATATGAAGTAACACAAAAATAAAAATGTTTTTTTTTTTTTTTTTAAATGGAATAAGAATAATTATTTTTTTTTCTCCAATGAGGATTTTTTTTTTTTAGGTTTGAGTGTGTACAAATTTTATAGATTTTTTTTTTTTTTTTCGTCAACTTTTAAGTCTGACATCGGACAGTGTAGGAAAAGAAAAAGAAAAGAGTAGGTAACATTTAAACAGCACTTATATTTTTTTTTACAAAGAAATTCTTTTATCCACATAACAACGACACGAAAAAAAAAAAAAACTATCACTTGTACCTATCTCTCTCGACTACTCTAGAAACACCCGCAAAAAAAAGGACCCCAAATTTCGTCCTTTCGGGTGTTTTTTTTTTTTTTTATATTTGTTAACTTCAAAGATTCAAAAGCTTTTTTTTTTTATGTTTTTCGGCAGACTTAAAAGTTATCGACCACTCCTTAAATTTTAGGTTTTTCTTTTTGTAGAAAATGTTTAACTTTAATTATGTTTATTTTGTTTTTCAGGATGTATTGCTTTCACATACATCATCGTATTTCAAAGAGGAGATGAGAGAAGAGTTTATTATTCTATTCATACATTTATTGCAAAAAAAAAAATTAAGATCATCTATACAAAGTTTTGTTTGTAAGCAAAAAAAAAAAAAAAAAGGAAAGAAATCAATAATTATCCTTTCTACGATGGTGTATCACTTTTCCTGTATACTTCTCTCACACACATTCATACAATTTTAGAAAAGACATATATTTTTTTTTTTTTTATAATTTTTCTTACATGTTTGGAGCTGCTTATATTTTTTTTGTTTTTTCAAATAACAGGTTGAGTTGTGCGCTTTTTTGTTTGTATGTTTTTTTTTCTATTTATTGTATATGTACGTTCTTATATTTAAATTTTTTTTTTTCATGTATAATAAATACGCTTGGCCCCCCATAAACTTGAAACGTCCAGTAAAGATGGTTTCTCTTATTTAAAAAAAAAACAATTTTTTTTTTTTATAATTTTTTTCGTCTTGTTAGTCAATATTGTTTTAGTTAATGCTTTTTGTGTTCTTCTCTCTTGTGCTTAGTTCGTTCGAGATTTTGTTTCTTTTTTGAGTTTTTCTTTTTTTTTGGGCACAATTGGTGGCGGTGTTTTTTTTTTTTAGGATTTTTTTTTCTTTGACTTTGTAGAGCTCTCTTTGAAGGATAATCGTGAAAAAAGTTGTTTGAGAATTTTTTTTTTTTTTGTTTTTCTTAAGTTGGTCCGATATTTTTCCACAAATCATCACATTCAAAATATTTTTTTTTTTTCGGCTTTACAAAGCAAAAGAAGAAGAAGGAGTCAAAGAGAAGAAGAAGAAGAAGAGAAGTAGAGAAGGATAGAGGAGAATAGAGCATAAATTTTTTGTGTGCTTGCGACGGGCGGAAATTTTTTTTTTGTTTCATTTTTTTGTCTTGCAGTCAAAAATTTTGTTTACATCTTTTTTTTTTTTGTTTTTAAAAAAATATGCAGCTACATATAATTAATTAATTAATTAATAATCATTTAAAAAAGTAAAAACTCTATAACAGGTTAAATGTTAATTATTTTTTTTTTTTCTTATTATTGTTTACAAGGTTCTCTAAGCATCGCCTATAATTTTTTTTTTTTTTTTTCTATTTTTCTAGAGCGACTACATTCATAGTGCGGTTAATTTTTGTTTTTTTCTCTAAATTCACAATCATATCACAATCAAGTACTCATTATTTTTAATTGTTTTTTTTTTTGATTTCATCTAAATTATCTATTTTTTATTTTTTTTTTGTTTCCCATTTCCGACGATTTTTTGGGAGTTTTTCTAAGTTTTTTTTTTTCTTGATTTCGGGAGACTAAAACCGAACAAAAAAAAAAAAATGATTGATCTTTGTTTTCTATGTGAGAGTACGTCGTCGTAAATATCTAAAATATAATTTTTGTTTTGCTAAATTTTTTGTTGTTGTTTTTTTAAGGAACTGCCTTTTGTTATTTTGGTAGAAAAGTCTACATAAGAACTAAACCCCTACATAAATTAGTTTTTTTTTTTTTTGTTTTTCATAAACAAAAGGGACACACTAAAAAGTGAGCTTTGTGTTTGTATTTGTTTGAAATCTCTTGAAAATGTGTGTTTTTTTGAATTGAGTTCATACACCATGGAAGAACTGCCAAATGATTGACACTTGTTGTATACTGTTTTTGGCAAGCTTTGGAAACGCTAAGGATCGATCTTTATGGGTTTTCTTTTTTTATATACAAAATATTTTTGTTTAGTCTTTAGTTTTTAGTTTTTGAGAAGAAAAAAATTGTGCCACCTTTATTGAAGAACCTAATTCTATGGGGACGTTTCAATAGGAATCATGGCAGTTAACATTTTTTTTTTTAGGTAGGTAGTTCTCTCTCTTTGCTAAAAAAAAAAAAAAGTTTTTGAGTTTTTCTTGCTAACTGCTACGTGCGGTGTGTGCATATGTCTTGTTTTTGGTTTTTCTTTTTTTTCGAATTTGTCTTCGTTACAAACAAGATTCGAGTTTTTGAGTGCCTCATTTTTGTTTCATTGTCACTGAATTGGATTTTTGTTCTAGTTTTGGCTGCTGTAAGAGCACTTTTTTTTTTTTTAATTTCTGATTGATTTTTCCAAGTTTCAACTTTTTGTTGATTCAAAATGTTTTTTTTTTTCGTATAAAAGAGAGTTTTCTTTATGAAAAAAAAAATGTTGAGTGATGATAATATATATTTTTGTTCGATTTGGCATGGAGTTGGTTTCATTTTTGTTTTCATCTACGACTTTATATGGTTAATTTCTTTTTCGTCTTTGCTTTCGTGTAACCTTTTTTCTTTTTAGTATGTACATGCTTTCAAACACACACAAGTATTTGTTTCACTTTGTTGTTCTTTCTTTTTTGTTTTTTTTGTTAAATCATTAGGCACTTAGTTTCTTGTTTATCTTATATCATTTTATACATCTTATTATCTTTTTTTTTTTTTTTAGTAAATAAAAAATTTATATTTCAAACTTTCTTTCTGGTTTAGTCTCTTGTGTTTTTTTTTTTTGGTTTTTTTTTCATCTAGGATTAATCAACATATAACAACAATTAACTACAAAATAAGAAAACACAAATTTGTGTTTTTGTTCAAAAACTTGTTCACGGGGTTTTTTTCAACCAACAAATTCTAGCTTTTTTTTTTTTTTTTTTCAAAAAATCAGAAAAATGAGGGAGATTTTTTTTTTTTTCAAAAATCAGAAAAATGAGAGAGAATTTTTTTTTTTTCAAAAAATCAGAAAAATGAGAGATTTTTTTTTTTTTTGTGGAAAGAGAAGAGAGAGAATTTTTTTCTTAAAAAAATCGGAAAAATGAGACAGACTTTTTTTTTTGTGGAAAGAGAAGAGAGACAATTTAAAAAAAAAAAATAAGAAAAAATAGAATTTTTTTTTTCAAAAAATCAGAAAAATAAGACCGAATTTTTTTTGTGGAAAGAGAAGATAGAGATTTTTGTTTTTCAAAAAAATCAAAAAAATGAGGGAGATTTTTTTTTTTCAAAAATCAGAAAAATGAGAGAGAATTTTTTTTTCAAAAAATCAGAAAATGAGACAGACTTTTGTTTTTTGTGGAAAGAGAAGAGAGACAATTTAAAAAAAAAAAATAAGAAAAAATAGAATTTTTTTTTCAAAAATCAGAAAAATGAGAGTTTTTTTTTTGTGATAAAAGTAGAGAGAGAATTTTTTTTTTCAAAAAATCAGAAAAATGAGAGAGAATTCTTTTTTTTTTTTTTTTTTTCAAAAAATCAGAAAAATAAGAAAGCATTTTTTTTTGGAAGGAGAAGAGAGAGAGAATATACATAAAGAGAAGAAAGAGAAGAGAGAAAAAAAAAAAGTAAGAAAAAAAGTAAAAAAAAAAAAAGAAAAGACAGAAAAGGATCAAGAGGATGTAAGGAGGACGTTGTTATTTTTTGAACGATTGTCGAAGGTGGGATTTCTGCAAAAATGTGACACAAGAAAAAGTGTTTTCAAAAAAAAAAAAACGTATATATAAATTTGTTTTTAAAAATAACTCTACTCATTAGAATTCAACATTTATATCCTTGTTTTTTTTGTATATAGTTTTTTTCTTCATTTAATGTAACATGTTCTTTTTTTGGTTTTTGGAAAATATATATATTTTGTAAATGTACACATATAAATACATATGCCGTATATATTCCACATCATATACAGGCTGTATTTATACACATAGATTTGAGTTTGTTTTTTTTTTTGTTTTTTAATCTAAAAAAATTCTTACAAAAAGTCTTATCTAGGTATATATTTTAATGTAAGTGCCATTTAAAAATAAAATCCGCATTTTTTTTCAATGTTCTTCATCTTCACTTTTTTTTTTTTGATTTTTGTGTTTTTTTTCTTTTTTTCTTTTTTAGGTATATAGGAAACAAGGTTTTTTTTTTTTTTTTTTTTTTTTGCATCTTATAACAAGTATTTTTTTGTTTATCTAAAAAAATGTTAGATTTGTCTAAAAGAATTTAAAGTAAAGTCACAATTCCTTGTCAATACTCACCAAATGCTATGAGTTACGACCTCTGTTGTTGGGGTTCGATCTTCGTGGTGAAGATATTGCTGATGTGGCACCATCACCAGTTCCGGATGTCGTACTGCGATTTCCAATGCTACCGGTTGAGGTGGCTAATTGATTCGAGGACGACATTTGCGGTTGCTGGAGCTGCTGCTGATGGTGATGATGTGGGTGAGGATGATGTTGATTGTGATTGGATGTCGGTGAGGACATCGGTGAGAGCAATTGGGATTGACGGCGATTTAAAGCGTTTATAGGACTGTATTGCATCGATGGTGATGTGAAGTTGGATAGGACACGACTGCTGTTGTCGTTGCTGCTGCTTTTGAGGCCACCGTTTCCGCTGTGAATGCTGCCTGAGCGCTCGTGTAGAAGAATTTGATGAGCGGCCATGTCCATTTCTTCGCGTGTCATATCGAGGGCTTCTTGCATTTCGCGAGATGTGTAGGCGACAAAATCAGGGTCACAGTATTTACCGAGACCCTCGGCAGCTAAAACCTGATCGCGAGATGAAACACAAAGGCGAAACACTTGTAATCACTTGAGATTAACTCATTTTTTGTTTTTTTTTTTTTTTTTTTGAAGCCATGCAAAACAAACCGAACGTGTTTTTACGTGTGTTAAGCAATCAAAAAAAAAAAAATGATTATTTTAAAAAAAAGATATTCTTAAACGAAACCTTTTTTTCTGAGTTACGGCTCTGGGTTTTGAAAAAATTGGCTTCGACAAGCTGGGATTAGAGATCTACGCACTGAAAAAAGTTCAATTGGTCTACTTTAATGAATATTAAAGTGATTGGAGAAGAGAAAGATTGAAAATTGTGAGACAGGAGGAAAGGAGGAAGAGCCAAGTTTTGTTAGAAGGACGAAGGAAATGATCGAGGTGATCTTACAGCGATCGAGACACGGTCCTCTTACCTCGATCGAGGTGATCGGCGAACGGAGACGATGTTGCATAACGATCGAGATGATCTTGGACCGCGATCGAGACGATTTTTGATCGCGATCGAGATGATCTTGGACCGCGATCGAGACGATTTTGGACCGCGATCAAGATGATCTTGGACCGCGATCGAGACGATCTTGGACCGCGATCAAGATGATCTTGGACCGCGATCGAGACGATCTTGGACCGCGATCGAGAGGATCTTAGACCGCGATCGAGATGATCTTGAAATACGATCGAGACGATTTTTGACCGCGCGCGAGATGAAGCCGCGTCTAGATCACGACGATCGAGATTTCAGAGACGATCTCACACCACGATCGAGAGCAGAGAAAATCATAGAAATTTGTTATTTTGAGACAAGAAATTTTGCAAAAGTTTGTTATTTTGAGTAGAAAAATTCTTAAAAAAGTTATTTTGAGAGAGTTATTTTTTTTTTTTGTTAAGAAAAGAACAGAAACAGAGCAGAGCAAAGCAGATTTGTGAATTTTTTTTAATATCTTACCCTTCCGACAAGACTCTCAGCCGAACCGATAACCTCAAACGAGGTCGGACGTCTCTGATCATATGGACTGCCTGGTGTCGATTGAACCATCCGTTCCTGACCAATTCCACCGTTTGGTTCGTTTCCCGATGAGACTACTTTGAAATGGTTTGACAGATTTTTGGTTTTTTTTTTTTCATATGGATAAGGTTTAGAAAAATTAAAATTAGTACGTTTTCACGTCACGTCACAAAAAAATTTTTTTTTTTTTTTTTGATGCAAAAATACACGACAGGCAGAAGAAAAAACAAAAATTCAAAATTGAATGAAAAAAACAGGCATGCAAGCGATAAAAAAGAGAATGTGATTTTGAGAAAATTAGAAAAGAAAATCCTAGTCCTGGGTGCAAAAAATAACCACCTCTGAATCCTTTAAGTCTCTCTTCAACAATTGGGAGGATTTTTGGTTTTTTTTTTTTTTTTGAGAAAAATTAAAATTAAAGCTGCAGAAATGAAAAAAAAAAGAAAAAAAAATTTTTTTGACAGAAAAAAAAAAGAAATTGAGACGAACAACAGAAAACATTTTTGACAATATTTTTACAGAAAAAAAAATGAGAAAAATATTTTTTGACAAAAAAAAAAACGTTTTTGACCTTTTTTTCAGTCAGATAGGAATTTTTTTTTTTTTTTGACTTCTCTCCCTTTATGAAGCTGGAAAAAAAAGACCATGCGAATAGATTGAAGCCAAGGCAAGAAAGACCAAGCAAGCAAAAAGATTTTGAGTCATTTTTTTTTTTTTTTGAAAAAAAGCTTAAAAAATAAAGAAAAAAACCCATCGCGAAACCAACTTTGATCGAGATAAGACGCTTTTCTGAGTAGGTGATCGTTAAAAAAGCCATTCCAAGGATCCTTTTTTAACAAACACAAAAAAAAAAAAAAAAAAAAAAAGGTTTACACACACAACAACATACACATGATGATGGGAACACGGATAGAAAAGAGATTGGATGACGATGATGATGATGATGATGACGATCAGATCAAAAATATAAAAGAAATTATTCACATTTAAGAATTTTTGGTTTTTGAGAATCTGAAGACAAATCATAAGGACAAAACAAAATAAGATACAGACAGAGAAAGAGAGAGAGAGAGATGAAAAAAAGGCAAAAAAAAAAAAAAAAAAGAGGTAGTTTCCTTTTTTTAGAAAAAAAAAAGGGGTGACTGGATTAGAGAGAGATACATTAAAAAAATAAAAAAAAAAACTAAAAAAGGAATTTGATAGAATAAAAAATGTTTGTTGTCAAATTCAACCCTAACCTCCTTCGCCGTGATAGGATGACCTGTGGCGTGCCTTATTCTGTCGGCTGCTGGCGGCACTGTGCGGCCTAAATTGCACCTCCGGCAGTGGCAGCGGTGTCAGCTTTAATTCAGTGACTGACTGTCGTCGGCTTGCATGGATCATCTGTCCGCCTCCGCCTCCGCCATCATCATCACCACCACCGCACGCGTTGTCGTCGTCGCTATCGTAAATACAAATAATGTCGTCGATTTGAGCTATTTGCAGAGAGCAGGTACTACTTATGTCAATTATTTTACCACAGTCACGATCACCAACATCCACCGCCGCCGCCGCCGCCGCTGCTGCTGCTGCTGTCGACGCCTCAGCGCCATCAATAACATCGGCACCGTCGGTCGCGGGTGCTGGGAGACTGTCCGGGAGGAATCCGGCGACGGCCATGGCTTGGGACTGCGCGAGACGCAGACCGCTGGCGATGCGTCGCATCCGGGAGTACGCCTTGCCCATGACGGGCGTGGGGGCGATCAGGTGCGGTGTGCTCGGCGGCACTGCTTCGTCGTAGGCCGCGCTCCGGTGGACCACGGCACGCGTGAAGGTTATGTGCTCGGGCGTGTTCTGCGGCTGGTACTTGTACGGGGTGGGGCACTGGCCCAGCGAACCGCTCTGGTTGTCCAGGGTGGTCGACTGTGTCATCGTGGTGACGATGGATCCGGCGCCGTCAGAGTCCTCGACGCTGCTGTTGCGGCCGACGAACGGCAGGACGATGTCGTCGCTGGGCGGGCCGAACGCGCAGTCGTCGCCGCTGCGCCGGCGGTAGCTGCACATCTCGAGGAGGCGATTGGAAAAGCGACGCGGTGGAGGAGTCGGTGGGATCAGTTCATCGCTTAGGCTATCGGTCTTCTGGCCCGTCATCGGGTACCGCCGGCTGGCGAGGGTCGCCATCATGCTGCCGCTCACCGTTGCCGAGTACGGCGGCGATAGCGAGAGTGGCGACAGCGTCGTGGTCGTCGTCGAGATCGAGCTGATTTGGCTGCGTCGTACGCGGCTGAGGGACGTGTCACTCGGCACAGGGATGTCGATGGACGCCGCCGGCGGAGGCGGGTCATCCACGGCCTCATCATCGTCGAAGAACTTCCAGTTCGGGTCGTCGAGCGTCACCGGAGCGGGAAAAACCTCCGCGGCTATGGTCGCTGGCGGCGGCGGTCGCACGGTCGCCTCGGACGACGACTGCCCCAGGCAATCCGGGCAGCAGCACTGTCGCGGGTGCTTGTGGTGGAAGTGCGTCGACGAGTAGTCGTGGCTCTCGTGGAGGTGGTGGTCGGTGGTGCGCAGGAGGTGGTCGTCCTGCGCGTCTGAATGCCGATGTCGTTGATGGAAATGGTGGTGGTGGTGCTGCTGGTGGTGGTGGTGGTGGTGGTGGTGATGATGGTGATGGTGGTGTTGTGGATAGTAGTAACATGATGATTGATCCTTTTCGTCTCCATTCTGTGATGAGGACGATGAGGACGTTACAAGTCCTTCTCTCGCGCTAAAAAGTAAGCAAACACAAAAATCGATTTTTTTTTTCGTTTTTTTCTTTCGTCTCTTGTTTTTTTTTTTGTTTTTTTCTTCTAAAATTCTTTTCTCGTTCAACTAATTTTCACTTTCAAAAAAACAGGAAAAAAACACAAATGAAAACGAAAGCTCTTATCTTAAATCTGTTTTTTTTTTTTGGACAAAAGTTTTCGGGGAGTGAAACGAGTGAAACATACATTTTTCGTTTTTCCTCAAAAAAATCATTTTTTTTCTAAAAATTGTACACTAGAGAAAAATATGCAAAGTAACTAGTTTTTTAAAAAAAAAAAAATCGTATGTATAAATTTGCATTTCGAAGAATTTTTTCGTAAAATTCTTGCAAAAAAAGAACGAAACACAACTATTGCTTTACAAAAAAAAAAAAAAGAAAAATATTTCAAATTCAAGTTTTTTTTTTGATCAACTTAAGGAACTTTTTTTTTTTACGCTCTAAAAAAAGACTACCATTGGAAGATGTTAATTATTCAAAATGAAATGCGGTTATAAAAATATTTTTGAAAGAAAAAATTTTTTTTTTGTATAAAGGAAGAGAAAAAATTCGAGAATATTTTTTTGTTTGGTTAATAAAAATAGAACAAAAAAAGCATTAGCTCGGGAAAAAAATTAAATGAGAGAAACAAAAATCAAAAAAAGTGATTAAAATATGATTTGGCAAAAAGTCGCAGTAGAAGAAAAGGACAGATGTGAAGCAGGAGATTTTTTTTTGGTTAGAACACAGAGAAACAACTTCCCAAAGCTTCACAGGATTTTTTGTTCGTGACGCGGTTTTGCTGGAGGATCGATTTTTCATTCACTTTGGTCAAAAAAAAATGACGGTGGGTTTGAAAGTGAAGCGGGGATTTGTCACAAGAGTCAGTTTTTGGCTTAAAAATTTAAGAGGAGGTTAAAGTGACGCGGGGTTATATCGCAGGAGTCTATTTTTGTCTCAGAAAAAGGAAAGAAGGCAAAAATTATGACTTCCTTCCTTCCTGTGAGGCCAAAGTGGGAAGCGGAGACAAAAATGACGAAGGGATTTGTTACAGGAGTCGATTTTTGGCTCAAAAAAGGGAAGAGGAGACAAAAATGACGCACGGATTTGTTACAGGAGTAGATTTTTGGCTCAAAAAAGGGAAGAAGAGACAAAAATGACGCACGAATTTTTTACAGGAGTCAATTTTTAGCTCAAAATAAGAAAAAGACAAAAATGAGCTAAAATTTTAAATTTATCTCAAAAAAAGGACAAGACAAAAATGACGCGGAGGTTTGTCGCAGGAGTACATTTATCGGTTCACTTCGAGGCCTAAAAATGAGCGGAACGCAAGGATTTCTTAGGATTAGCTTCGAAAATGTTTTTTTTTCGGTTGCCCGGCTTCCGAAACTTGATTTTGAGAACACAAAAAATGATAAGAAAAATCATTCAAGATTTTTTAGCGGCTCAAGAAGTCTAAGAGACTCTTTTCGGTTCAAAAATCCGATTAAGAAAATGTTATAATATAGAAAAAGCCTGTTTCAAATTTTTTTTGGTTCAAAAATCCGATTAAGAAAATATAAAAATATAGAAAAAGCCTGTTTCAAGATTTTTTTTGGTTCAAAAATCCGATTAAGAAAATATAAAAATATAGAAAAAGCCTGTTTCAAGATTTTTTTTGGTTCAAAAATCCGATTAAGAAAACACAAAAGTCCAGAAAAAGCCTGTTTCAAGATTTTTTTGAGGCTCTTCAGGTCCAAGAACCTCGGTTCAGTTACTTGGCTTCCGAATTCCGATTTTAAAAATACAAAAAAATGAGAAAGAGTAATTTTTTCGATGGTCAAGAAGTTCACAAGAACTTTTCAAAGCACGAGTCTCCCCAGCTCGACTCAAAAAAGCAAAAAAAAAAAAAAAACAATTCAAAAATAGCAAATAAACATATTCAAATCCAATTTCAATCCCACCCTCCAGTGAATGATTAAAAAAAAAAAAAATACCGACGACGTCAAAAATGGAGATCAAATCATCATCACAACGAAATTTCGATTCTGGGATTCAGCAGAGTCTTTGAAAAACATTTCTAAATTTTTTTTTTGCAATAAAAAAAAGGAGTCGAAAAAAAAGGAAAAAAATGTAAGAAAGAATAACTGTAAGTGCGAGTCAAAAGTATTTTTTGCATGAATAAACTATTTTTGTGTGTAAAAGTATTTTTTTTTTTTCAAAAAAGATAATTTCAAATGCTGTTAAATTCAAAAAAAAAGAAAGTTTTTGTTTAAAGTATTTTCAAAATATGTAACAAACTAAATTGTCTTGTATTTTTTTTTTTTTTAGTAAAAGCAAAACCAAAAAATATATATTCTTTGCCATTCAGCATTTCAAACGAAAAAGAAAGAAAGAAGAGAAACTCAAATTCAAACGTTTTGTTAGAACAGAAAGGAAAAAAAGGAACAGAAAAATAAACAAAAAAAACTTTCGTTAACAAGAAACTTGGAAAAAAAAGTATTTTGTTCAAATAAATCCAAAAAAAAGGAAAACCAACTCCTAATACCTCTGTGTGGGCCTTTTTTTCATTTTTTTTTTGATTCTCTTACCGTAAGAAGGATGTAATAAGACACCACGATTTGATTTGCTGAAAGGAAAATTTTATGTTTACAACGAGTAAAAACCAAAAAGAAAAAGAAAAAAATTAAAGAAAATAAATGAAAGAAACGAAAAATCAAACCAAGGACATAAACCCATGTGAGAGTTCCTAAAATCCGGATCGAAACCGCGGGTACCTCTTAAACGCCATCATTTTTGAAATGCGATCAAAAAAAATATAATCTCTAAAACATGGAGTCGTTTTTTTTTGTTTTTTTGGTTTTTTTTGGACTTACTCGTAAGACTGGCTGCTGAGGGGATTCGAGCTGCCTCCGTCGGGAACTCCAACCAGGCCGCCACTGCTGCTGCCGTTCTTCATCATCAGCGGACGCATGGGAATGCTCTCGCTGAAGGTGCGCAGCTCACCGCTCCCGCTCAGCTCGGTGTTGTAGCCCAGGGGGCCGCTTCCGACGCGTGTCTGCATGATCGTCTTTGTGATATGGTTGATGCCGTCGGCGACGCTTCGGTGCATCGAGTTGTACAACTGGTCGTTCGAGAGCGACGGCAGCTGGAGGCCATTGCTGCCGCCGTTTCCCTGCGCCTTTCGGTTCCGGGCGAACGGTCCGGTGCCGTGTCTTCGAAGGGACGACCACACGCTACCGAAGAGCGTGTGGTTGCGCTGTAAACAGACAGAAAAATTGCAGACCTCTCCCTCACAGACGTCCTTCCAAGACCTACCCGATGCATCGGCTCCGGCTCCTCGAGCAGCTCGTCCAAATTACCCGAGATGGCTCGCTTCAGCGCTGGGCCTGCGTCGTGCAGCGTTCGCAGACCGGCTTGGAGGGTCACCGTGTTGTTATTATCCATCTGGCCCTCCTTGCCTTCCTGCTCCTTGCGTTTTTTGAACCGCCTGAAGTAGTCCTGGATGAGGTAGGTGGCGTAAAACTTGCCAACTGTAACCTCGTCATCGTTGCCCGGCGGCGGGACCACTTGGTCCAGCAGCTTCGGACTCGTGCGCTTCCAGATCTGCTTGATAACGGCTCTCAATTCCGCGTTGGCCTCATCGATGTTGCCCTCGGTCTTTATGCTCAGCGACGTTCGCACCACCGCGAAAAGTGTCGCATTGAACAACACCGTGCCGTCGCTGTTCAGGGGCATGTTCATCGAGACCAGCCGCTTGCAGGCCATCCGATGCGGACAGAGTTTTCCAAAGCCCAACGGCGGCGATATCTTCCGCAGCAACGTCACCACGTCCAAATGCTTAATCCGTCCCTTCGCATCCGGATCATACTCGCTCCACAGACGAATGAACTCGTCCAGATGATGCGGCCCCAGGATCGACCAATCCCTCGTCAGATAGTCGAAATTGTCCATGATCACAGCCACGAAAAGATTGATGATCTATCCCGAAAGTGAAGAAATAAGACAGAGACAGAGAGACAAAGAGATTTTTCAAAACTTACCAAAAACGAGCACAACACATAAAACGATATGAAGTACGGAAACGCGATGTTCGATCCGCAATTCTTGTTATTCGGATCATCCGAATTACTGTCGCACACCACAATCTCCGGACGCACCGAACAGTCCATCATAATGTCCTGCCAGGCCTCACCCGTGGCCGATCGGAAAAGGACAAGCACCGCTTGGGGGAACGTTTGAAAATTGTTATTCCGATGGATTGCCGTGTCATCGTCAAGGGCAATTTTTCCAAAAACCTTTGGTTTGAAGTTTCAATGAAATTTTGTTTTTTTTTTTTAATTTTTTGACACGAAAAAAAAAAAATTCCTTTTTTTTTTTTTTTTTTGTTTTTCATACCTGCATACCAATAACTGCATAAATAAAGAATAACATCACAATTAGGAGGGCTACATATGGCAGGGCCTGAAATGATTTTATAAATGTCCACAAAAGTGTTCGGATGCCCTCGCCTTTGCTCAGCAGTTTAACCAAACGCATTACACGGAATAGTCGAAAGAAATTTATTGAAATTAAATTCGATCCAGGCTGCGCTTCCGGAGAAAGAGTAGTTCATCACAAAAAAAATGTAAAAAAAATTGTTAACAGAAGAGACGAAATGAAAAAAAAAAAAAAAAAGAAAATTTGAAATTTGTGTAGATTGTTTTGTGTTGATTTTTTTTTTTAGAAAAACTGTAAGCAAATTCAATGAGATTCATTTTGAAAAAAAATTTTATTTTTTATGCGCCTAAGAAAATCAAAACGAGCGAGTAAAACAAAAAAATGGAAGCAGAGCTACGATATAATTTTGGTTTAATTGGATTATATATGTGTTAAGAGATATAGAGTAAAGAATAAAAATAGAAAAAAAATTGTATAACTAGGTTTTTTTTTTTTTTTAAAAAAAAACTACAACTTCATCGTGTCCACGACACGCACTGCTTGAGGTGTTATTCGATAGATATACGTTATTTATATTGCAAGTACTACTATGGTTTACTTGTAACTGCTAAAAGGTTTAAAAAGAAAAGAAAAAAATATTTTTTTTGAAAATCAAGAGACGGACGAAGGTTGAGAAGGGGCCAAAGCATGCACTTGAAGGCGTTCAAATGTCGTAGGAGAAAAAATTTTAGATCACGATCAGAGAAAAAGAGTCGGAGGTGATCCTCTAGGGTGTTGGATTTTCTGCATTAATCGGTCTTTGTCGCGATCGAATTTGAAAAAAAAAATGGAGGTGATCCTCTCAATGATCGGAGGAGATCCTTTATCATGATCATTAGTGGCGTAACAGCCCTTGGAAGGCCAGAGCCTAGCTTTACGCGCCTCCACTGGGTTGTGCGAGCTATAATTTTGACACCAGTGAAGGGGACCTACAGTTTAACGCCGGTTCCGAACGGCGGATTGTGAAAGGTTTCCATGGCAGAGGCTCCCCAAGAGGATTGTCAGTCGTTCGCTGGACGGAGGACTGTGAAAAAGGCCAAGGAAAAAATGATCGACCTTAAAATTGAGAGGAAATGGGCGATAGACCTAAAAAGAGCGACTTAAAAGGTCGAAAAAAAGACTCAACGCCTCAAAAAGTCGTGAAAAAAATTATCGACCTTCAGGTTGAGTAGAAAAGGGACGATCAACAAGCGAAGCCGACTCAAAAAGTCGAGTAGGAAATTATTAGTGGCGTAAGAGCCCTCGGAAGGCCAGAGCCGAGCTTTTCCGCCTCCACTGGGTTGTGCGAGCTATAATTTTAACACCAGTGAAGGGGACCTACAGTTTAACGCCGGTTCCGAACGGCGGATTGTGAAAGTTTTCCGTGATCGGAGAACAATTGGAGGAGATCTTTACCAGAGAAAAATTCGGAGGCGATCTGCATGACCAGAGAGAGGAATTGAGATCGAATCAGTTAAAACAATTTTTGGAAAGAATTTTGGGAAAGACGATCATTTCTGAGCGAGATGATTTTTTTTTTTAGGGACGAAGATTTCGAGAGATTCATGGATTTTTGACAAAATAGTCGTTTGGTAAATTTTTTCAGATGCGGGAACTATCAATTTTGAACAGAAATTTTGATCTGGCTCAGGAAATTTTTTTTTAAGGACGAGAGACGAAAATTTCATGCAGTTTTGAGACAGAAATTCGACTCTGAGAAGAGTGTTTTTTTTTTTCAGAGACGAGATTCAAGAATTTTGAACAGTTTTTGAATAGAAATTTTTTTTTCTGGCTGCGCTGTTATTTTTTTTTTAAGACGAAGTTCAAGAATTTTGAGGAGATTGTGGACAGAAATTCTGCTCTGAGCAAGATGAATTTTTTTTCAGAGACGAGATCCGAGAATTTGGTTTTTTGGACAGAGATTTGTCCCTGCCCACGTTGGTCGATTTTTTTCCACAGGCGAAATCCAAAAATTTTGAACAATTTTTGAACAGATTTTTTTTTCTGGCCACGTTGATTTTTTTCAAGAGATGAAACGTGAAAACTTGCATCAATTTTCGAACGGAAATTTTCGATTCTGATTACGTTGATATTTTTTTAGAGACGAGATCGACATTTTCATCTGGCCATCCTGATATTTTTTTTCCGAGACGAGATTTAAGAATTTTGAGCAGATTTTGGACAGAAGTTTTGCTCTGAGCTAGCTGATTTTTTTTTTTTTTTCAAATATGAAGTTTGAACATTTTTTTGAACAGATTTTTCTCTGCCCACGTTAATTTTTTCCCAGAGATGAAACGTAAGAATTTGGATCGATTTTTGAAAAGAAATTTCGGTTCTGATGACGTTGATATTTTGTTCAGAGATGAGATCGAAAATTTTGAAAAATTTTTGAGCAGAAATTTTCTTCTGGCCATGCTGATATTTTTTTTTTTCGGAGACGAGATTTAAGAATTTTGAGTAGATTTTGGACAGACATTTTTCTCTACCCACATTGGCTTTTTTCAAGATATGAAACTTAAGAATTTTGATCGATTTTTGAACAGAAATTTTCGGTTTATATTTTTTTAGAGACGAGATCGAAAATTTTGAAAAATTTTTGAGCAGAAATTTTCTTCTGGCCATGCTGATATTTTTTTTTTCGGAGACGAGATTTAAGAATTTTGAGCAGATTTTGAAATTTTAAAGCATTTTTAAGACGGAAATTCTGCTATGAGCAGAGGGATTTTTTTTCTCAACAACGAAATTCAAGAATTTCGACACAATTTTGAGACACAAATTTTGATCTTGGCCAACATAGAAAAATTTTGAGAGATTTTAAAAATACCTGACCAAATTTAAGAATTTCAACCAATTTTGGGACAAAAATTTTGATCTGGACCAGTCGAGTTTTCTCACAAAAAAAAGTTTGAGAGATTTGAAAAAGACCAAAAACTGTCTGACGTTGTCAGAATTTCAGGATTAGTGGGAATTTGTGTAGATTTTGAGAAAATACCGAGAGTTTTTTTTTGAGAGAAAAATAATGTTTTTTTGGGACTTCTTTCCACCGAAGTCCCACACAGCGCTTTGGTACCACGATCTCTCCAAAAGCCTCTTAAATGTATGTACACAAAAAAAAAACTTCTAGTTCAGGAAAAAAAAAAGAGAATTTCTAAAAAAAATTAATCAAAAGCTTAAACACGCACACAAAAAAAAAATTCTTCAAACCAAACTCAAGTCTGTGAAAGTCATGTAATCACAAAAACTTCACTCAAAAACAAAACAGGACAAAAAAAATAGAAGCACTTTCTATGAATTTTTAAGACTTTGCACCTTCACACACACACGCACTTGCAAAAAATTATTATCAAAAAAAAAAATTACGAGGCCAGATTAGATTCTCAGATTAGCGTGATTAAAAAAATATGAAAATGAAAAAAAAACACTTCAAATTTTGGTCATAAAATTTTGAACTCTTACTTTTTTAACTTTGATGTATTCGTCGATGTCTAGATGGGAATTTAGATTGGACGGGTTTTTATTCTGCGTGTGATTTTTTTTTTTTTTGTTTTTTTGGGACAAGGGGAAAAAACAAAAAACAGAAAAAAAAGAAAAACTCAAATTTATTAAACTTTTGTTTTTTTTTTGATTACCACCATTTCGTTGATGATTTTTTTTTTTTTGAAAAATTAGAAAAAAAAAAGAAAGTTGTGAGGGATCACAACTCTTCTTTTTTTTTTGGGTTTTCGTTGTTCTTCAATCAGATTACTCAGCGGCGAAAGTGGGGGATTATCGAGGTCCTTACAAAAAAGAAAATAAATAAATAGACAGATCTAAGTCATGCACACCTAAAACTTAAACCTGAACTTGATAATCTAGCCACGGACTTTAGCCGCATGCATATGATGGATGCATGCTTGATGCTGTCCAATGGCAAAGGATATTCTTCCTGACAAAATCAAATCCTATTCTCTGCTCTTTTGATGGTTCTTAACACCAAGCACATGCAAAACGATGATGACATGAATAAAGAAAAAAAAAAATACTTCTGTTTTTCTCAAAAAAAAAAAATTAAAAATAAATTTTTTTTTTTTTTGGGTACAAACTTTCTTCGACGCTCCTGCACTTTCCGCCCCAGTATCTGATTTCAGACCTTTGCTTACTTTTATCTCCGAATACACAATATCAATGAAACTACCAAGAACAATGATGAAATCAAACACATTCCAAGCGTCTCCAAAGTAGTTCTAACAAAATGTGAATAGAAAAAAGAAAAAAAAAAATAGAAAATCAAACTCAAACTCAAATCATGCACCAGAAAGAACGCACCTTAAATCGAAACGCGGCCAATTTGAAGACAAACTCCAACGCAAACACAGCCGTAAACATCATGTTCAGGGCATCGAGGAGTTCCGTGTACCACTCTGGTTGTTTGTAGAACTTCATGGCCAGCGTAATCGTGTTGATCATAATCAGGATAAAGATCGTGTACTCAAATGAGGATGAGGTGACAAACCACCAGACCTTATATTGGATTCCATGCTTCGGGATGTAACGCCGGACTGGCTTTGCCTTCAGGGCAAACTCAATGCAGTTCCTTTGGTTCTTGTCCAGTTCACAGTTTTTGTACTCTTGTTCACCCTCGTTTTGGAATGTCACAATGACAAAACCAACGAAGATGTTAACCATAAAGAATGCGATGATGATGATGTAGATGATGTAGTAGGCCGCGACTATGGGTCGGAAATTGTGGATCGGACCACTGTTCTCTTTGTTTGAGTCGATGGAAACGTAGAGGAGGCTGTGGAAGGAATTTTAAATGTCAAAAAGGGGAGTGATTGATTTTTTTTTTTTTCAGAAACTGGAGGTTTTACGTTTACTTCTAAGGGCTGACTGCCTCATAAGTGAGTAAGTTGGGAGGTTTTGCTACAAACAAGCAGCGCGATTTTATTGACTTCTCAGAGTCTGGAGAGAAGGCTTCGGGGAAGAAAATGCGAGACGAGCGATTTTGCGGCCAAGGAAACGCAAGATTGGAAGCTCTACAGGCGAAAAAACGCAAGATCGGAGATTCTATCGGCAAGAAACCCGATGCAGGAGACTCTGTGGGCTCAAAAACATCAACTTGAGTTCCACTCGGCCGAAAAACGAGGGACTCGAGACTCTGTAGGCAAGAAACCCGATGCAGGAGACTCTGTGGGCTAAAAAAAACAACTTGAGTTCCACTCGGCCGAAAAACGCGGGACTCGAGACTCTGTGGGCTCAAAAACATCAACTTGAGTTCCACTCGGCCGAAAAACGAGGGACTCGAGACTCTGTAGGCAAGAAACGCGATGCAGGAGACTCTGTGGGCTCAAAAACATCAACTTGAGTTCCACTCGGCCGAAAAACGCGGGACTCGAGACTCTGTGGGCTTGAAAACATCAGCTTGAGCCCCTCTCGGTCGAAAAAACGCGAGACCCGAGACTCTGTAGGCAAGAAACGCGATGCAGGAGACTCTGTGGGCTCAAAAACATCAACTTGAGCTCCTGGCGGCCGAAAAAACGCGAGACCCGAGTCTCTGTGGGCAATAAACGCGAGGCAGGAGACTTTGCCAGCGAAAAACCGCGAGACCCGAGTCTCTGTGGGCAATAAACGCGAGGCAGGAGACTTTGCCAGCGAAAAACCGCGAGACCCGAGTCTCTGTGGGCAATAAACGCGAGGCAGGAGACTCTGAGGGCTCAAAAACATCAATTTGAGCTCTTGGCGGCCGAAAAAACGCGATGCAGGAGAGTCTGCGGCTCCTCTCGGCCGAAAATCCGAGACTCTGTGGGCAATAAATTCGAGACCCGAAACTCTGTGGGCGAAAAAACTCGAGCCGGGCAAAAAACCTCGAGACCAGAACCTCTGTGGGCAATAAACGCGAGGCAGGAGACTGTGCCAGTGAAAAAACGCGAGACCCAAGACTCTGTGGGCTCAAAAAACATCTTAAAAACGTGGGCTTGAGTCTCTCCAGACACCAACGAGCCTTAGAAAATTCCCGAGAAAACCAATTTTCGAGTGTAAACGACCCTCCCACTTACCCAGGCCATCCTTCAAACGTGGACACTGTGAACAGCGTCAGCATAGCTTTCGCAACATCATCAAAATGAAACTTATTCGGCACCCATTCCCGCTCCTTCAGTCGAGGCTTTGTCACATCTCCACTCTCGTACACGAGATACGTTCCACTGCGAAAAAAAAAAAATAGAAAAAAATCCTTAGCGTCCACCTCTAAGACGACATCTTCGTCTTGCCAAACTTACTGACACTCCGCTTGCACCATTTTTGATCCATCAGTACATTTGAAAAATTTACCCTACACCACATCAGGAAAAGAAATATTTTAATAAAAAAAAAAAAGAAGAAGACTCAAAAATGGTTTAAGATGATTTTGAAATTTCTCTTTTTTTTTTCACGTCTATCGTCAGCGAGGGTTTCAACTTTTATATACACGAGAAAAAAGGACGCATCGCTGGCGATAGATCGACGCATAAAAAAAGGACAAAAAAAAAAAAAGTTCTTATTATATTTGTTTAGGATATTCTAGGAAAACACACTAAAATTCACTTAAATTTTTTTTTTTTTATCATTTTGAATATAAGAAAACGAAAAACAAAAAAAAAACGAAAAAAAATATAAAACAAATTTACACAAACAAGGTACGGTGTTGGATAAGTTACAAAGAGAGTGTCGTTTTTTTGTTTTTTTTAGTTGAGTTTAATGAGACGCAATGGAGAGGATGAGGAGGTCCTTGAAATGAGTCTTAACTTTGAGGAACTTCTTCATGATTTCGTTCTGGGACTCTACAATTTCGAGGACAAAGTCATGAAGAAGATTCTTGAAATGAGCTACGACTTTAAGGACCATCTCAAGATTTGATTCATTTTTTTTTTTTCGAATTAGTTTTGAAATGAGAAAAAAAAATATGAACAATTTAGCGTATTTTTGTACATGTTTTTGTAAACACAGAGAAACACACAAAAGATAGGAAAAACAAATGTTAGATTGAAAACAAAAAATGAAAAAAAAAATTACAAAACAAAAGAAGAAGAAAGAAAATGCATGAGACAATTAATGACTACACAATTTTCGTTTTTTTTATATATATAGACAAAAAAAAAATTGGAACTAAAAAGAAAATGTGAACAAAAAAAGGTTTCTTCGTTTAAGCTAAATTTCATTTCTGTTTTTTTTTTCACTTTTGTGTGTACGAAAAAAAATATAAGAAATGCAAAAGAATGATTTAAGCAAAAAAAAAAACTCAGATTTGTTTTATTTTACACATCAGAGCTGTCCTAGTGCCTTTTTTTTGTTTCAGTTGTCCCTCAACAAAAACAAAAGAAAAGAAAAGAGCAAATGAAAAAAAAAAAATCATAAAATAACTCAATTTTTTTTTTTTTTTTTTGTATCAAGTTCAAATTCTGTTATCGACAACACCTAGTACAATATTTTGGCTCTCATGGTTTTTTGTAAAATATTTCATTGCATTTTCCCTTGACATCCTAGTTTTTTTTGAATAAAAAAAAAAAACAAAATATTCGATTCTTTTTTTTTTTAAGGAAAATTGAATTAAAGTATTACCTTAAATAGTTGCACTCCAATTACAGCAAACATGAATTGTAGCAAATAGGTAACCAACATTATATTACCGATTGTCTTAATTGCAACTATAACGCATTTAACAACATACTACAATTTCGAGTTTTTTTGTTTTGATTTTTTTGACGGTTGTTTTGTTGGATCGTGTGGTTTTTTTTTTCGATTCGATTGATTGAATATATAGAATGTTTTTAGTAGATAAATAAGGAAACAAAAAATGAGTAAAAATAAAAGCAAATCGTCATGGTTTTAGGTTCAGTTTTTTTTTTTTTTCGAGAGGTGGTGATGAGATGTGATCCAAAATTCGGGAGTTGTTTTTTTTTTTTATACACATAGAAAAGATTAAATTTGAGATGAGATTTGTATATTTTTTTTTTTTTCAGAATATATACACAAGGATATATATTTATATGATTTTTGTTTTTTTTTTTTTTTTGAGATTGTGCATGTATGGAAAGAAAAAAAAGTAAAAAAAAGATTTTGTATTTATTTTTCATGTGTGAAAAAAAACTATATATATATATATTTTTTTTTTTCATGATATAAAAATTTAAGAAAAAAAATTTTTCACTAGTTAGTTTTTATTTTTTATCTCAAGCAAAGTACTAAAAAAAAATTTTTTTTTCCGACAGGCTACACTAATGTAGAGAAAGAGAGGGGGGCGGGAATTTAAATGCGTGGGGCTCACTTGAATTGTGAATTAGTAAGTAACTATTTTTCGAACAAAAAAAAAAATTCAAATAATAAGTTGCTACGTTTAATTGTGTGGAAAAAAAAAATGTGGAATTGGTGTCCAAAAATTGTAAACTGTTTTTTTTTTAGTTTTTAGTAAGGGCGATTTCATTTTAAATGTTATTCTGCTTTTTTTTTTAGGCGAGTGTTTAGTCATCTTAGATGCAGTACATAATAATAAAAAAATAAAAAAAATTTACTAAAAAAAAAAATAAAAGATAAAAATAAAATTAAAAAAAAAGGAAACTCTATTTTGTAACAACATTTTCGATGAGAGGGGTGGATTATATTTTTTTTTTTTTGTTTTGCTTACTCCATGAGGGGCTATGAAAAGACGAAGGGTGGTGTGCTGTTGGGGTGGCTAAGGTTCAAACAAATAAAACTCCATCAAAATGATGAGTCTTGCGTGTGAACTAAGCTCCAACTAAAACAACCATTTTTTTTTTTCATTTTCTTTTGTCATCAAAATACACTTCTTAAACTTATTTAACTAGAATTTGTTTTTTCTTTTCTTTTGTTCCAACAAAATTCATCGAAAAATAAAACCAAAAAAAAAAAAATGTATAAATAAATATTTTCTTCTTTTGCCTGATAACATTTTTTTGTTCTGTTTTCTTCCGTGGGATTTTCAAAAATAGTAAACGAAAATTGCACAATTCGAATTTTGAGTTAGGAACGAGTTTTTTTTTTTTTTTTTGTGGTTATATTTACACACGAGTTTGAGATTAGCGAGAGAATATTCTTCGTGGAGAAAGAAAGAGATGTCCTTTTCAAGAAAGGATTTTTTTTTTTTTGGTAGAAGAAATCGAAAGAGAGAGAGACAGACAGAAAGGGGGAGGAAAAATAAAAAAAAAAAAAAACAAAGCTCTTTTGTTGTAAGGTGCCTTTCTATAGAGGAGACAGATCTCTGCTTTTTGTTTTTTACACGAGGGCTTTTGTTAAACTAGATTTACTCATCACAAAAAAATTACAAACAAAAGTTAGTTTCAGGAAAAAAAATTTAAAATCAAAAAAAAAAAAAATACTTCCTAACTCTATACACACCACAATGCGAGCGATAGAAGCAAAAAAAAAAATAAATAAATTCATGTGTGTGTGACAACCCCTCGTGATTTTTTTCTTCACGACTAAAAAAAAAAACAAAAAAAGCGGGGGCTGTCGCAAATCGACTGTGTAGACTCTCGCACAGAGTGAAAATCTCTCCACCTTTTTGAAAATTTGATGTATTCTTTTTTTTTTTTTTTTTTAAAGCTTTAGCGAATTTTTCACAGCACAGGTTAATGGAATTGTTTTTTTTTTTTCACAAAAGTGTAAACAAAAGACAGTGCAATGAAAATAAGTACAAAAAATCAGAAAAAAACAAAAAATGATAAAAAAAAAATCAAAAAAAAAAAAAGTCCAGAAGCATGAGCTAGCAAAGTAGAAGGGCGGGAGTTCATTTGTAAAAAAAAACTTTTTTTTTTTGGAATATTTATATATAAACTATTTTATAAATTGGATAAACTCTTAGAAAAAAAAAAAAAAAAACACATAAGTAAATAAATTTTTTCTTACAAAATTTGTTGTCATTTTTTTTTTTTTTTTTGGAAAAATATTCCACAGTTTTCCTACCTTAAATAACTGGACTCCTATTACGGCAAACATGAATTGTAGTAGGCAAGTCACAAGGACAATATTTCCGATAGTCTTAACAGCGACTATAACACATTGCACTACATGCTATAATATAATAGAATTTTTGTTTGTTGTTTTTTTTTGTAGATTTTGTTTTGTTTTTCGAGAGAGAGAGATAAATTAAAATAAAAAAAAAAATAAAAATATAAATGAAAATAAAAAAATTATAAAGAAATTATAAAATTTGATAAATTTTTTTAAAAGAAAATAAAAAAATAAAAACCCAAACACTTTCAAACCAAAGAAAAAAAAATTAAATGAAAAAATAAACAAAAAAAAAAATGAAAAATTCATAAGTAAACAACACTGTTCTGTGCCGGCGGAGGGAGGGTTTATTAGTCTTTTTCATTTTCGAGTGTGTTAATATTTTTTTTTTTTTCAGTTTTTCCCTCAAAAAAAGGGGCATTAGCAAGCGGTTAGAAGTTTTGAATAATTAAAAAAAAAAAAACAGATAAAAAATATTTTTTTTTTTTTTTGTTTAGCCCTTAAAACACGTTTGATTTGAAAAAAAAACACTTTTTTTCTTTTTTTTTAATACAAGTAGCCCCTTGCATATTGTCGCATAGTTCGGGTTTAAAGATAAAATCATCAAAGAAAGTAAAAAAAAAATTATTTACGATATTCTTTAATTTATCTTGGCGGTTTAGATTCATTTTTGTTAGTTAGATTATGGAAGAAAAATCATTTTCATCATTTTTTTTTTAAATTGTTTTGTTTTTTTAGAAAGAATAGAAATCAAACAAGCTTTTTTGAAAAAAGTGAGAGGATAGAGATAGAGAGAGAGAGGAAGGAAGTTTTCCAAACAAAAAAAAAAAGAAAAAAAAACAACATACCTTAAGTCCTTTAGCACGGTTAATGGCTCTTAGAGGTCTTAAGACTCGGAGCACACGAAGAATTTTCACGACCGAAATCGCATTCGAACTGGAAAAAAAAAAAAGAGAAAAAAACAGACAAAATTCGATGAAATGATGAACAAAATAAAGGACATCTTATGTTGAATTTACCTGAAACCAATTGATATTAAGGACACGCAGACCACGAGTAAATCCAAAAGATTAAATGCGGATCTGCAAAAGGCTCCGTTGTGTAAAACGAAGCCATATGAAATCAATTTGAGAAGCAGTTCCATTGTAAAAACAGCCGTGAAAAAGTAATCAAAATAATTAAGAATCTAAAAAAGAAAATGAGTGAGTGAAAAGAACATCAATCAATTAGCATTTCTTACCTTATTTCTAGGTGCCTCCGAGTCTAGTGGATCCTCTGCAGCTAACATCGCTGAGGAGAACATAATGCAGCACAGGATAATATTTCCAAAATAGCTATGATTACACAGCCAGTGGCAGAAAACTCGAAACCTTTGAAACGGTTGAAAACGGGAGAATAAGAACACATACAAAAAAAAAAAAAAAAATCCGCGTTAATGAGGAAATTTTCACACTTTTTGAAGTTTATTTAAACTTTTTTTTTTTCGAACACAAATTCGCAACATAAAAACACATTCATTTTTGATTTCTTTTTAAACCGATTTTCGACTTAATTTTCTTCTAAACACAAAAGCACATATTTTTCGATTTTTTTTGAGTGCGCAGAGCTGATTTTTTGATTCAAATAAAAAAACGAAAAAAATAAACTAAAAAAAAAAAAGGGAAATACATCGCGAAACGTAAAAGCCACATGCAAGAAAACATGCGACGAATTTTGAAAAAAATTGTGGATTTACATTCATTCGACAGAAAAAAAAAAAGTTACCTACAAAAATTTCTTTTTTTTTGTTAAGGAGCCATTCAATGGCAAACAACAGTGAAAAAAAAAAAAAATTCGATTCCAATCTCTTCGCCAATGGAAAATTAAACCTGAGAGTTCATGCCTGATTTTGAATTGATTTTGTTTTTGAGAAGGTTAGCTTTGAACATCAAAAATTTTGAACGACAACATCGCTGTACAAACGAGAAACTAATATACACTTACAAAAAAGAAAAAGAGGTTAAGGGATTTTTATGGAATATCAATAGTTCCTGCAGAGCCAATTGGAAATGACGGTAATTTTGAAAAAAAAAAAAAAAAACGTCCTTATTGATATCCCAAGAGAACGAGATTACTGGGAGGCGGTTTTCTTTGCGAACTAGATCTAAACTAATCGAGCGAATTAATTAAAAGGAAAAATAAAAAAAAAATGAAAGGATTCAAAAATCAAAAATTTGAGGAAGTCTCAAGGGAGGGAACTAAAAATTGTTTTTTTTTTAACACAAAATAAAAACTAAAAAAGGTGATCCAACTATATTAAACACAATAAAGAGTACTAAATTCTTTTTTTTTTGCAAAATTTTTGCACTTAAATGTAAAAAAAAAAATATGGAAAAAAAAACTAAAAATTAGAAAAAGAAAAAAATATAGAATTAAACTTAAAAACCTGTTCGTTTGCGACATTATGAAGAAAGATGACGCTGGCGGGATTGGTTGAATTTTTGTTGGAGCATTATTTAAATCTGACATACGCCGGGGACGTGCTGAAACGATACCTTCTTCTGCTCCCAGACGGATTTTAAGGATTGTAAATTTTTTGATACATTTTTTTTTTTTTTTGAACAGGGAGTGAGAAATAAACAAATTTTTTTTTTGTGCAGAAGTAGAAGGAGTCATTTTTTTTTTGAGAGAGTAAGAAAATTTAAAAAAAAAAAGTCATTTTGGAATGAAGACAGAGAAAAATAAAAAAAAGAGAAGAGAGAAGAAAAGAAAAAAATTAGAAATATATGTAAAACTAATAAATTATTATGTCTAGTTTAAGATGTTGAGAAAAAAATTTGAAACAGAAAAAAAGAACAGAAATTCAAAATACTCGATGTCTCTTTTTGGGGGTGGATTCGGAAGCTCATGTATTTTTTTTTTTTGCTCTACAGAATCGAAATTGAGAAATTCAAACCAAAAAAGGAAAACTTAAAATTCGATAATTCCCAAACCAAACGAACGAGAGGATACGACGCGATTTTTCTTTTAAGATGACGTGTGTTTTTTTTTTTTCTTATCTTATGTTGTGTTTGTTTCGTTTTTTTTTTTTCAAAATTTTAAAGAAAAAAAGTGGAAAAAAAAATTTTTGTTGATTTTTAAATAAATAATTTTTATGTTACCTGTTTTTATGTGTAAATATAAAAAACGCCGTGCCACGTGGAATTGGTTTTTTAGTCTTCTTAACGCTGATTTCAGATATACGCCGTGGACGTGCTGTCACTTGATCGTGGACTACTTCTGAATTGCATTCTAATTATTTTCAATTGTTTTGTTTGGATTTTTGCAAGCAAAATTTAATTTTTTTTGGATTTGTTTTTTGTTTGTTTGGTTTTTTTTTTTGATGTCGTTTGAATAAAAAAAAAAAAGTTAAAGTACAAAAAAATGTATTCAACAAAAAACGAAAAAACGTTGAAGACATCTTTTTCATCGAGTAACACAAAAAAAAAATGTTTAAGGAGGTACAGAAAACACAAGAGAAACAAAAACAAATTGGGTTTGGTTGTGGAGAGACGCTTACCTTCTTGCTCTTCCTCGTACAGGTCTCTCTCCTCGTTGTCCAGGCGAATTTTCATCTCCGACAAAGTTTCATCGTCATCCCTGTGGAGGAAGATAAAAGTTTCAACGTGAAAAAAAAAGTCCTTCAACAGCAGGGAATCCTTTTTTTTTTTTGATACACACTTTTCCACACCTACACTCGCGGACGTAAAACTTTCGATCACAAAAGGACTTTCACGAAAAAAAAATATAAAAGCTCCACGCGTGGTTCGTGTCACGGGAGCTGCCGGTAGGTTTCCGACAGAAGTCGTTCGTGATTTTTAACTCAAACTTCTACCTCTGCCAGATTCCTGGTTAGCAGGGTTTTTTTTTTGAAAAATTTCACACGTCATTCGCGTTAGTCAAATTTCCGAAAGATGTCACTCGCGTTTTTCACTCACACACATGCCCCACTTCTGTTTTTTTTTTCTCATGATTTTTTCACTCCCACCCCTTGACTAACCACCACCCTCTTGACAACTTACAAATTCTCCTCATCGTCCATATCCCGTCCATCCTCATCCATTCCATCCTCATCGTCTCCCTCCAGAATCGGTGTCGGACTGTGAGATTTTTGTTTATTCTCGTCCTCCTACAAAATGTCCTGATTAGGAAAAAAAAAAAACAGAAAAAAGAAATTCACCACAATTCTCACCTCATCTTCCTTATCGATTGCCGTTAGTGAATCAGCATCGGCCAAATTATCAACAGCAATGGCCAAGAACACATTCAAAAGGATATAATTACCACAAATGAACAGGATAATGAAATAAATACACGCTAGGATACCCGGCGATGCAACACCACCGTGTGCTCGTATACCATCGTACATTACCGTGTTCCAATCTTCACCAGTGAGTATCTGAAAATGGGTGTGGTCGGGTTTTAGGAGAGCGGTTTTAGAAAAGTTGTCGAATTTGAAATTCAAGGGGGTGTTTAAAAGGCAGGCTTTGGATGGAACGTCAGGATTGAGTTTAAAATTCAAGGAGTGAATTTGAAAGTCAGGATTGAGGTTGAAAACCAGGATTGAGTTTGAAATTCAAAACTGGGCTTCGAACTTAGAACTGAGCTTGAGATTCAGTGCTGGACTTGAACCTTAGAACTGAGCTTGAAACTCAGAACTGGGCTTGAAATTCAGATCTGGGCGTGAATCGCAGAACTGGGCTTGAAACTCGGAACTGAACTTGAATCTCAGATCTGGGTTTCAAATTCAGAACTGGGCTTCAAACTCAAAATTGGGCTTTAAACTCAGAATTGGGCTTCAAACTCAGAACTGGGTTTCAAACTCAGCGATGGGCTTTAAACCCAAAATTGGGATTCAAACATAAAACTGAACTTGAAACTTAAAACTGGGCTTGAAACTCAAAACTGGACTTGAACCTGAGATCTGGGATTCAAATTCAGAACTGGGCTTCAAAATCAGAATTAGGCTTAAGACTTGAACCTCAGAATTGGGCTTCAAACTCAGAACTGAGCTTGATACTCAAAACCGGGCTTCAAACTCAAAACTAGACTTCAAACTCTGGAGTGGATCAAAAGGACAGGGTTGGGGTTGAAAATCACGACTTAGATTAAAGGCAAGGAGTGGGTTTAAAGCTTGAGATTGAGTTTGAAACTTGAAAAAGGATTTGAAAGTCGGAATTTTTGGGTGGAAAGCCGCCTCCTCACTCACCTGAAACACCGTCAAGAGACTCTGCCAAAAACTATCAAAATTCGATCGTGGCTTCTCCTCCTCTGGGCTGAAATTGAACTTTCCGCCAAAGACCTGCATTCCCAACAGCGCAAAAATTACAATGAACAGAAACAGGAGCAGCAACAAGGACGCAATCGATTGAATCGAATTCAAAAGCGATGCCACGAGATTCGACAGTGACCGCCAGTACCTAAAAATGACGTCAAAAAAAAAAAAAATAATGAGACCCATAAAAAAAGCCAAAGGATTCTCATACTTTGTCACTTTGAACACCCTCAATAGACGGACGCACCGCAACACGGACACTCCCAGCGGTGGCATGATGTGCGTGTTCGTCAGGATCATCTCGGTAATGCTGCCGATCACGACGAAGCAGTCAAACCGATTGAACAACGACACAAAATATCCCTGAAATCCCAAGCTGTACATCTTCAGGATCATCTCACACGTGAACAGCGCCACGAAGAAGATATTCGTCCACTCTGAAAGGCGAAGCACACATGTGGGACGAGATCAGACGAATGAGAGACGTCTTACCTTGAAACTCATCCAACCACGGTGGCTGCTGGTAGTGCTCCGTCGCCAGGACTCCCGTATTCAGGAAAACCAACACGATGATGAGCCAGTAAAACGCCTGCGACTTCACCGCCTTTCGACACGCTCGCCTCATCCTCCGATTAACCCGATCCAGATCCTTCTTCTTCTTCCGAAGCCACGATTCAGCCACCTGTTCCTGTCCCTCCTCACCCAGCTGATCACTCGAATCCATCTCATTCGGTTGCTTCGTTTTGCCATCTTGAATTAGATTGCCATCAGCCTCGGGCTCAATGTCCTCGGCCTGGGTAATCCAATCCAAGTAGCCGCGCAGATCCTCCTCGATCTGCTGCTTCTCACGAAGCTTCTGAAAATCCCCCCGATTTTTCGCCTTCGTACGCTCCTTCGAGAACTCACCCGACAACACACCGAGAATAAGATTCATCACGAAAAACGCTCCCAGAATAACCATTGAGATGAAGTAGATCCATTGCCAGGTGCTTCCCATCGCGTCTTGAATCTGAAAAAAAAAATTCGAGTCAGTCAGGATCCACAGGAAGAGAGTGGTACTTACATCGTAAAGGACATCTGTCCATCCCTCGAGTGTGACGCACTGGAAAACCGTCAACATGGCCAAACCAAAGTTATCGAAGTTCGTGATTCCAAAGTTTGGACCTTCCCACTTGTCGTAGCACTCGAATCCCGTCGGGCAGTGATACCCGGAACTTCCACACGGATTCGGATCTTCCATGTATTCTCCTAAAAAAAAAAAAAAAACACACGAGGACATCACACACACACACACACACTCACGGATGCTCTTCAACTCACCTGTGACATTATTTTGACACGTTTTGTGCATCTTTCCCGAAAACAATTCTAATCCAATAATCGCATAAATTATAATCACAAACAAGACCAATAGAGCTATATGCAATAAAGGCACCATGGCACGGAGAATTGAATTAAGTACAACCTGAAGACCTGAACATCATCGATGGAAAGAAAGTGTAAAAAAAAAAAAAAACTATGTGTGTGTGTGTAGGATGACTTACTTGGCACACCCGATACCAGCCTCAATGGCCTGAGTACTCTAAATGCTCTTAAAGCTTTCACATCGAATCCTTCCTTCATTAAATTTGATAACACCGTACTTATCATACTGCGAATGATTAAGAAATGGATATTTTTCGGTTTGACGTTTTAAAGCAACAGTAATGGTGAAATTAAGACATATGAATGGCATTTTTTTTTTTTTTTTCAATAATACTTTACCCTATAACAACAATAAAAAAATCTAACAAATTCCATCCATTTCTTAGATATGCACCATTATGTAACATAAATCCATATGCTATGATTTTCATAACACATTCTGCAGTAAATATTACTAAAAAAACGTATTCAATTTTTTCCTAAAAAAAAAAAAAAAGGGGAGAGAGAGAAATTTTGATGAAGAAAAAGAACAAAAAATATTTATTTTGAAGGCTGTGTAGGATGGGATTTGGGTTTTGTAACACACACAAAAAAAACGAAAATACAGAGGGAGGATAATTCATTTGTTTTTTCGAAACACAAGTACTCACCAAATACGCGTTGGTTTGATTTGAATCACTATAAGGATACGGCGTATATACGGCTAAGGCAACACAGTTGGCAAATATGGTTAAAAGAATTAAATATTCGAATGGTCTGTGATGAGATTGTGATTGTGAGTTAAGGAAATAATTTATTTTTGAAAAAGAAAATGATTTTTTTTTTGTTTTTGATTTATGGTGAATTTTTGAGTGAAATCGATGGAAAAGCTGAAGGACTAGAAAAGCCTCATCAGAAACGAAATTTTTGGGTGCTGCAGGAAATACGGATTTAATTTTTTTTCAATGAAATCGATACCTAAGGGAACCTAGAAAAACCTCCTCAATAGTGAGGGACGAAATTCTTAGTTGCTGCCAAAAATATAGATTTAATTTTTTAAAAAAAAAATTTTTTGACTTCTGTTGAAACTGCCTTACTCCTGAAGAGTAAAGGACAAGAATTTTGGATGCTGCAGGAAATATGGATTTAATTTTTTTTCAATGAAATCGATACCTAAGGGAACCTAGAAAAACTTCCTCAATAGTGAGGGACGAAATTTTTAGTTGCTGCCAAAAATAAAGATTTCACTTTTTTTTTAAAAAAAAATTTGTTGACTTCTGTTGAATTTTTCAGTGAAATCGATGGAAAAACTGAGAGACTAGAAAAGCCTCATCAGAAACGAAATTTTTGGGTGCTGCAGGAAATACGGATTTAATTTTTTTTCAATGAAATCGATACCTAAGGGAACCTACAAAAACTTCCTCAATAGTGAGGGACGAAATTTTTAGTTGCTGCAAAAAATAAAGATTTAACTTTTTTTAAGAAAAAAAATTTTTTGACTTCTGTTGAATTTCTCAGTGAAATCGATGGAAAAACTGCCATACTCCTGAAGAGTAAAGGACAAGAATTTTGGATGCTGCAGGAAATACGGATTTTTTTTTTCTTTTTTTTTTGATTTCTTTAAAATTTTTCAGTTAAATCGATACCTGAAGGAAAAATTTGGTTGTTGGAGAAGAGAAAAACCTCCTCAATAGCGAGGGACGAAATTTTTAGTTGCTGCAAAAAATACCAATTTCACTTTTTTTAAGAAAAAGAAACAATTTTCTTAATTTCTGTGGAATTTTTCAGTAAAATCGATACCTGAAGGAAAAATTTTGGCAATTGGAGAAAGACTAGAAAAGTCTCCTCAAGAGTAAGGGATAACTTTTTTGGATGCTGCAGGAAATCCGGATTTCTTTTTTCTTTTTTTTTTTTGATTTCCTTAAAATTTTTCAGTAAAATCGATACCTGAAGGAAAAATTTGGTTGTTGGAGAAAAAAAAAAGACTAGAAAAACCTCCTCAATAGCAAGGAACAACATTTTTGGGTGTTGCAAGAATTACAGATTTAAATTTGAGACAAGAAACGTTTTCAAAAATTTCATGACCCAATTTTTGATTCTTGATGAAAATGATGAACAGATAGAGATATTTAGAAGTGAAAAAATTTTAAGGACAAAGTTGAACGACGAATGAAAGAAAAAAAAAAAACGAACAGGTCAAGTGACAAGTCGTGTTTGTCTCCCGCTCTGGAAATTTTTCTTCACTTTTCTTTTCTGACCGACGAACGAAGCCAGTAGACCAAAGACTGGCCTACAGAATCCACCCCAAGATTCAAATTCCAAGACGAATACCCCTCCCATTGTTTTTTTTTAAAAAAGGATACTTCCATTCAACAACACTAATACACATACTCCTTAGGGGGTTTTTAACGCCCAAACAGAAAAGCGCCCTAGCCGGTCGATCCGGCTGCTGTTTACCGCCACGCCGCACCGGTCGCTTCTGTGCCTGCGTTGTCTTTTGTGCCGGCCCAATTGTGGTGCCGTTCGTCGTCTCGGCGATATTTGGTGTCCCAATACCGCCGCCTCCTCCCATCACGCTAGCCGTTCCGTCACCTAAAAAAAATGAGGATTCCCGAGTCAAATTCAATCGAAAGCCCCATTCATCTCTCCTTACCAATTCCCCCGTTCATGTGATCAATGCCATCGGCGGGATCACCGGCGCCGCCGCCGCCTCCTTGGCCCTGATTGGCCCCACCGTTGGCGCCATTGCCGGCGCCACTCGAATTCGTTGCCGCGTTCATGGCTGTGGCGACATTAATTGTCGTCTGCCATACACCAGAGAGCGACGGATTTTTTCGGTGATGCAAAAAGGACGACGCCCGACGTGATGTGTGCTGTTGTTGTTGTTGCTGTTGCGATGTCGGTGTCGGTTGTTCGGTGGAGTCGTACTCCTGGATACACGGCAGTGGATGTTCCGCAGTGGAGAACTTCTTCGAGCTGCCCCGCTTGATGTGTCCAACTCCGAGAGCGTTGCTAAACTCAATGTCCGACGGGCATTTCCGTCGCGATGGATCGGATTCCTCCTCCGGAATGTCCTCCGGCTCCGGGTCAGCGTCCGAGAAGTTGTGGTTGTCGCTGAAGCTGTCACAGTCGGTTATGAGGTCCTCCTTGTCAAGGACGATGTCGTCAACGTCGTCGTCCTCGTTGTAGTAGTCGCTGCCGATGAAGCTGCTTATCACCCCGACGCCGAACCCACAGATCGTGCTGTTCTCGCCGGTGATGCTGCAGTTGCTGCTGTTGCTGCTGCTGCCGCCGCCCGCTGACGCGCGCAGGTGCTGCGAATCACTGTTGGTGGTTGTGGTGCTCTTCACGGAACTCTTCCGCTGTGACGCGGCACCGGTGGTTGCTTTCAGAGACGAACTGTCGAAGTTCACACTCCGGCTGGTCGGTAGGGACGCGTTTCCTCCTCCGCCGACTGAGAGGCGATTGGAGTCCTGCTTGTCGTCCTTCTCGTAACACTGGTAGCAGGCGAAGGGCTGACTGGACTTTCGCCTCTTGCTGCAGATATTTATAAATGGCCTACAATTGTAATCAGGTGGTGGTTGGTTTGGTTGGACGTGTTTCTCGTCGATCACCTCCGAGCGGGTGACGCTCGCGTTCAGCCTTCTCTGCTCGTCGTCGTCCTCCTCGTCGACGTCGATGACCTCTTGTTCGGCTTTTTTGGGACGTTTTTGGGCCTGTCCTAACTCGACACTCGAGTGGGGACAGACGTGGGTGGGTTGGGCGTCTGTGCAGAGGCTGCAGGTGCAGACGCAGTTGCAGAGGCTGCTGGTGGAGCAGCAGCAGCTGCTGTTCGAGCTCGAGGTGTTCGGCTGTTGTTTGGCAAAGAGGGTTTTTTCGTCGTCGCTTTCGCTTGAATTTTCTTCGGGTCGGCTCTGGGGCTCAGTGCTTTCTTCTTCGTCGTCTTTTCCGCCACCGCCACCGTCGTCGTCGTCGTCTGCGTCTGCGTCTGCGTCGTCTTCGTCGTCGTCGTCCTCCTCGTCGTCGTCTTCCTCGTCGTCTTGCTCGTCTTCGTTCGGCTTCTCTTCGTTCTTGTGAACGTCTCTCTCTCCCTGACTGGCCGCCTCTTCGTCGTGCTCAGCCTCCTCCTGGTGGTGGTGTCTCCTGGTCCTGGGCTTCTTCCTCCTCCTATGACCGCATCCAATCGCTGGACATTTGCTACTCCCCGCCTCCGAGTCACGCCTCGCTTTTCTACCTCCGCACCACTTGCAGTGCTCCTCCGCCGGCTGTGGCTGAAGGGTTGTGGTCGAGTCTGAGCTGCGACGCTTATCCTCCGGTCGGTGTGTGGTCGTCCCTCGAAAGCGTCGCTTCGACAGAGACGCCGGTGACTCACTGTCACTCTTGTGGTGTTCTCCTCCTCCTGGCGAGGATAAAAGCGGAGAATCCTGTCGCGTCGAAAAGAGCGGACTACCGTTGGAGCTGATGTTATGCTGGCGGTGCGATTGAAATTGACGCTGCTTCTGTTGCTGCGAACTAATCGGTACCTCTCCTGAGGTCGACGGCAGGTGTCGCGGTTCGAGACGCAGGAATTCTGGTGGGCTTGAGTTTGGCTCTGATGTCGATTGATCCTGGACACTGCTGAAGCTCGAACTAACGATACTTTTTGTGCTACTGCTCTTATCGATGCTACTACTGTTCCCTTCTGCTGTTGACGGTTGTTGCTTCTGAGATTTTTTGAGCTGGAGTTCATACTGGTCCCCTAGAGACGTCGAGAGAAACGTAAAGAAGAAGAAAAAACACACGAGAATTGGGGTTACAAAAAGTTTGAACGCGGCTCTTATTTTCCTGTTTCAGTGGCGAGTTTTGAAGAGCTGTCTCCGGGTCTAAGAAACACGAATTTTCAGACACCGAATGGGACACCAAGCAGAACCGTCCACAGGACTCCTTTGTGGGCAGATTTTGATATGAAAAAGGAGAGTGGCAAGGAAAATGGAAGATGCCTTTCCGCTCCTTGTCTAGAACTAAAAAAAAAAAATTCTCAGTCAAATAACATTCCCACTTTCTTTTCCATCCAATTTCTGGACCCAAAAGTCAAAAAAAGGCGCCTCTAGGTCGCTTTTTACCACCTTCAATACCCAAAAACTCATGACAAACATTCCTCAAACTAAACTCAGCGATTTTCTCTGCCCAACCAGGCTCCCGCACCCAATGGAATACACTTTTTGAAGGTTTTTTGAACCACGTCAGCTATAAAGGGATTTTTAAGGATTCCTCCAGCTTCCCGTGGGTTCCCCGACTCGAACCCTACATTTTCTGAAAGCTGCCAGGTTCCCGAATCGTATGAAATCCACTTTTTCAAAATCCACCCAAAGGTGGCTTCACCAGATCGTTTTTTCGAGATTTCTCCAGCTTCCAATGGGTTCCTAAAATCGATCCAGACATTTTTCGAATCCTCAAACCCTCCCCTAACATCTCCAATCAAAAAAAAATTCACTTTTCGGAAAAAATTTTTTTCGCATTTTTCAGCCCAAAAAATGCAGGAAAATGAAATCGACCCGATGTCGACTTTTCTTGGGAAAAAATGGTAAAAATTGAAAATCGGTTTTTTGGGAAAAAGGGATGGAAATTTTGATGCAAATTGATGGGGTTTGATGTGTCTTTGAGAAAAATGAAAAATTTGAGTCCTGGACTGTGATGGTGTCGCCTCCAGGAGGATTTTTCAAGATTTTTCCAGCTTTCCGGGTTCAGCTCATAACCAAAGGCGGCATCATGGGACAATAAGTACACCGAATCGTGCCACATTTGAGCAATGTTATACCTTTCTGAATATGGCATGATTGTGGCTTTCCAACAAAAAAAGAATCTCGTTGCTACCTTTCACACAATTTTTTAAATAATTTTTTAAAATTGAAACATTTATTAAAAAACTGCTTCTGCCGCACTTCCACAGGATCTTTAAGATCCGTTTTCATGGTTTTCTACTACTGCCCAAAAGTCGGCCCAAGCATTTTCTGATTCAGGACACCTCCCCACATCACATGAAATTTAGTTTTTAGAGATTCATCCAATCACGTCGCTTCCAGATGGATTTTTTTGATTTCTCCAGCTTCCTGTGAGTTCCCCGACTTGAACCCTACATTTTCTGAAAGCTGCCAGGTCCCCGAATCGTATGAAATCCACTTTTTCAAAATCCACCCAAAGGTGGCTTCACCAGGTCGTTTTTTCGAGATTTCTCCAGCTTCCAATGGGTTCCTAAAATCGATCCAGACATTTTTCGAAACCTCAAACCCTCCCCTAACATCTCCAATCAAAAAAAAATTCACTTTTCGGAAAAAATTTTTTTCGCATTTTTCAGCCCAAAAAATGCAGTAAAATGAAATTGACTCGAGGTCGACTTTTCTTGGGAAAAAATGACAAGAATTGAAAATCGGTTTTTTGGGAAAAAGGGATGGAAATTTTAATGCAAATTGATGGGGTTTGATGTGTCTTTGAGAAAAATGAAAAATTTGAGTCCTGGACTGTGATGGTCTCGCCTCCAGAAGGATTTTTTTGAAATTTCTCCAGCTTTCTGTGGATTCATCGACACCAACCGGATATTTTCTAAAACCCGCCAGGCCCTCGAAACACATGAAATCCAATTTTTTAACCTCCACCCAACCACGTTGCTTCCAGAGGGATTTTTCGAGATTTCTCCAGCTTCCAGTAGGTTCTCCGACCTGAACCAAATATTTTCCGATTCCCACTACGACCCTACACCAAATGGAATCAACCTTTTTAACCTCCACTCAGACGGGTGGCCTTCAAATCGATTTTTCGAGATTTCTCTAAGTTTCGGTGGGTTCTTCGACATTTTCTGGACCCTACCACATCCCCACACATCACATGAAACACAATTTTTCTGAGGAAAAAAAAACTCTACTCACAGTCGAATTTTTTTGACACTCTCCCGCACTTTGACTTCAACACTCACTCACGAAAAACGAAATCAAAACGAATCCTTTTGGATCAAAATCAACGTGGCCCCAACTGGACGAGTTTCCAAAATTGATGTGCCTTCGAATGAGACAACCACGAAAAAAAGGAACTCCTGACCAAAACTTCTCATAATCCCTTCCCGTCTCATTTAGAGGCTCTCCAACATGAATTACTTGTCATACCCCGAGTGGCCATCAATTGATAACGACTCCGGAGATGGAAAAAAAAGGCCTCATGTGGCTATCGAAGGGAAACTAAGTTAACAAAAGGACAAGGACATTCTCGAAGAGCCCCCACTAATGCCACATTACTGCAATCTCCTGGAAACAAGAAGAAAACCACCACCAGGACGACTCTCCTTCTCCGTTCCTTAGCCCTACGGTCTTCGATATCATTTTACAGAGACGAACATCAGCCGCTTAATTACTTTTAATTAATTGATAGGCTCTACTCTCTCGGGTGACAGTGACCAAATTACGTCGTGCTCCAGTTTTTTTTTGTTTTTCTAGCCGTCGGCTGTTGTGTCGTCCTTCGTCGTCGTTGTCGTCGTCATCAGCCGAGGGCCCACTTATCACGTTTCACGTTCATGTGAACGCCACGTTGAAAAAGGGGTGAAAAAAAGAACCGCCGGGGGGAGTCGGAAGGCGACCCCCTTTCATTGAGCAATTTCGCGCAAATGGCTGATTCCCTACCACATCCACCCAGCAACCCCATGCTGGGGGCTCAAGTGGAAGCCAAAACAACTCACCCTCCATCCTTCCGCATCGTCGTCACAAATTCGGCAGTCAATGAAAAATGAGAGACGTCCCAAAAAGAACAAGGAGACTGCTTTTTTTTTTTTTGAGTGTAATTCGATTAGTAACACTCGAATTAATTAATTTCTCAGAATTTCGAAAAAAAAAAAAAAAAAATATCCTCGAGTTTAAAATTAAAACACACAACAACTTGAAGGAGTCGAGAAACACTCCTCCAGTCCTCAAGGACACGTTCCTGCCAGTTCCTTTCAAGTGGAAAGCTTGTTTATAATAAACAACTCTTATAACTGGAAAATCGGCTTAAGGACTATTTTTGGAACTCACTCGGTGTCTATCTGTAAGCCTCTTTCACCGAGTGGAAAAGTTAGGCCTTTGTGCACCTTGAAAAAAGGATCCCAATCCCTCTCCTTCAATGAAGGATTATTGATAATTAGAAAATGAATTCAAACAAGAAAGCTCTCGTTGTGGTTAAGAGGATTAAAAACGAGGGAATTATGAAAGTGAGGAGGCGACGGGAAGAGTTTTCTAATTGGAACGTAGGCCCTATGTGTTGTTGTGTTATGGTGAGGACGAAGGAAGGATGGAATGGGATGGGGATTTCTACCACCTTCCTGAGCAGACTTACATCATAAAAAAAGGGAGACGATGTTCGGTTTCTTCATTTGATGGAATAGATTTCAAAATCACTCAAGTGATTTGTAATTGTTTTATTATTTTTGGGGGTGAGAGTTGTTGTTGAGTCGGCTGAAGGTTTTGTGGGCGGAGGGCCAATGAAAATTAAATTTCCTGCTATGGAAACCGAAAATTTGTGGTAAGGGTAATTTTATTGGCTTCAGTTGGATCTTTAGATTATAGGACAGGCATTTTGAGTTGGTTATGAATTTATGAAGGGGACAGGGAGTCTCTTGAGATGATGAAAGAAGGTCATGGAATGGATTGAGAGTGAAGTTTATTTTTTTTTTTAGATGAAAACGATGATAAAATCAATAGAGGACTGAAGGAAAAGCATAAGAAAAAAAAAGTCGGAAAAAGCGAGGTGGTCAGGAGACGCAGGAATCACGAATTTCGGTTGTGGATCCTATTGAAAGGAGTCTAAACAGGGAGAATGGAAGAAAAAAAAGTCAAAAGGCCATGCAAAATATCAGAAAATTAAGGTGGAAATGTGTCAGGAGAAGAAAACCAAGAATTTTAGTTGTGGATCCTATTGGAAGGAGTATAAAAATCGACTCTTGAGAACGAGTTCTATTGGAAGAGGCCTGAAAAAACGATTTTGAACTAAAATCATACTGAAAAATATCTGAGAAGTGGCTCTCAGTTGACAGAGACAAGTTTTGAATGTGAATTTTGTTGAAAAAGATTTTTTCTCGAAATTTCGAGACCTATAGAAAGGCTCTGAGAGAGCCAAACGAAGTTCTAGAGCAGAAATTTCACTTTTTTCAGGCTTCAAGGAAAAATGAAAGCCGGAAAAAAATACTTTCAGTGACCGGGACGAAGAGATTTACGTGAAAAAAAACATGAGCAACACTGAGCAACAACTTTTCATAAAACTAAGAGGCGGTCTGAGAGACCCAAAAGAATCTCCTTAAGCAGAGATTTAACTTTCTCCAATGAAGTCGAAGAAAAAAAGAAAAAACTCCCCCATCCCGAGGACCAAAAATTTGTATACAAAATTAAAAATACACAAAAAAAAAATGACCACAAAAAATATTTTCCTGAAACAAATCCACCTCAAAAGACCCTAAACAAAAAACAAGACCGCACCTTTTCTTGACTGTAAGGACTTCCCTTCAACAGACAGACCCCAAAACAAATTGGACAAATTAAAAACGAAAAAAAAAACATCAACCTGGTCAACAAAATTTCCCACTTTCCTTTCAGTTAAAGGTGAGAGGGAAAAACAAATCCACCACCCACCTAAGCAACCCCCATCGTTGTTCTGGAAAAACCGCACACGCAAAAGAGGAAAAAAAAAAAAAAGTACCACCCCTTCGTTGAATGGATGCAAATGGAGAGGGGGAGTGAAAAATAAAACGAAAGCAAAATTATTTAAATTAACGCACAAAAAAGGACAACAGGTATTCAACGTCAACGTCGACGTCGACAGAGCTGATGGAATGATTGAGTTACTCTTCCTGCTTCTGTTTTTCCCTCGTGATGAGATTACATTTGACAATGAGGACAGGACGAGGGTAAGACAGACCAAGGACACAACAGGACAGCAGAAAATCCATCAAAATGTTCGTGCGGTTGGGAATTCTATGAAACACCAAGTGGACCAAGTTGGGACGGTGGTTGGATGGTGGGTGTCTTTTGATGAAGGTAAACAGACACATGACCACAAAACAAAAAAAAAAAAGGCGGAGGAGTGAAACTTTTCACACAATTTTTGTTGAGAGATTGGCATACACTTTCAGGGTGGTGGGAAAAATGGGAAGGACTTCAAGTGACCACAAATCGGAGACAGACACATCAATCATAGAAAAAAAAAATTAAGAAAGCAGACAAAAAGGACACCAAAGAGCTCTGAAGTCGTGAACGGTTGATTGGACTCAAAATATCCATTCACTTCAAGCTCCGACATCAAAAAAATGCAAAAAAAATAAAAAAAATTGCGAAAAAAAATAGAAAAAACAGCAAGGAAGGACATAAATCAACCCACTTGGACGAGATGAGAGTTATATTTTCTCATAATTTTCACACGCCAATTTAAACGCTTTCAGCCACTTTACTCGGCCACTTACGCATCACGCAACAATTCTGTTGGTCAGTCAGTCAAAAAAAAAAAAAAAAAAAACAAATTTCAAATTAAGTGTGCCTTTACACAAGTGATATGGTAAATTTGCGTGTTCGAAAGTACTTGAAATTCAAATGCGAAGGTGACGCTTGTGATAAGGCAAGTGTTGTCATCGCTGTGATGCAGTTTGAGACATGCGAGAGAGAGTTATGGGCGTGAAATTCAAGAGGAGGGGGCAGGAGTTGAGGAGACACGAATTTCGGTTGAGAAACCTGATGGAAGGGGTCTGAAAATGACAAAAAAAGTGATCGTTGGGTATGAATCCCGTTGAAAGACGTCTGAAAGCACAAATTTTGAAAAACTAAAAGCTGAAGAAATTTCAGAAAGTCGGTCTGGAGGCGACACGGATGGGTGGAGGTTAAAAGTGTGAGTTTCATGTGCTGAAGAGACCTGGGCGAATTTAGAAAATGCCTGCTTCGAGTCGAGGAACCCACCGAAACCTAGAGAAATTTCGAAAAATCGATCTGGAGGCAACCAGTTCGAATGGAGGTTAAAAAGGTTGATTCCATTTGGTGTAGGGTCGTGGTAGGAATCGGAAAATATTTGGTTCAGGTCGGAGAACCGACTGGAAGCTGGAGAAATCTCGAAAAATCCCTCTGGCATCGACGTGGTTGGGTGGATCTTGAAAAAGTGGATTCCACGATATGCGGGGACTTGGCAGCTTTCAGAAAATGTATGGTTCGAGTCGGGGAACAAACGGGAAGCTGGAGGAATCAAAAAAATCCGCCTGGAGACGACGTGGTTGGATGAATCTCTAAAAACTGAATTTCATGTGATGTAGGGATGGGTCCTAAATCAGAAAATGTTTGGATCGAGTTTCGAGCAGGAGTAGAAAACCAGGAAAACTGATTCTAAAGATCCTGTGAAAGTGCGGCAGAAGCAGTTTTTTAATAAATGTTTCAATTTTAAAAAAATTTTAAAAAAATTGTGTGGAAGGTAGCAACGAGATTCTTTTTTTGTTGGAAAGCCACAACCATGCCATTTCCGGAAATGTATAACATTGCTCAAATGTGGCACGATTCGGTGTACTTATTGCCCCATGATGCCACCTTTGGTTAAACGCTGAACCCGAAAAGCTGGAAAAATCTCGAAAAATCCTTCTGGAAGCAACACCATCACAGTCCAGGTCTCGAATTTTTCATTTCTCTCAAAGACACATCAAACCCCATCAATTTGCATCAAAATTTCTATCGCTTTTTCCCAAAAAACCGATTTTCAATTTTTGTCATTTTCTCCCAAGAAAAGTCGACCTCGAGTCAATTTCATTTTACTGCATTTTTTCGGCTGAAAAATGTGAAACATTTTTTTTTCGAAAAGTGAAATTTTTTTTTATTGGAGATGTTAGGCGAGTATGTGAAGGTTCGAAAAATGTCTGGATGGATTTTAGGAACCCACTGGAAGCTGGAGAAATCTCGAAAAAACGTTCTGGTGAAGCCACCTTTGGGTGGATTTTGAAAAAGTGGATATCATGCGATTCGGGGACCTGGCAGCTTTCAGAAAATGTATGGTTCGAGTCGGGGAACCCACGGGAAGCTGGACGAATCCAAAAAAACCCTCTAGAGGCGACGTGGTTGGATGAATCTCCAAAAACTGGGTTTCATCGGGTGTGGGGATGTGTTCGGAGTCAGAAAATGGTCGAATCGAGTTTGGAACCCCAGTAGAAGAACGTGTAGACTGAGTTTAAGAACCCGCCAGAAATTGCAAAAATTCTTAAAAAATCCTAAAAATCCCATTGGAGGCGTCGAGGTTGGGAGGAAGTGGAAAAACTTGATTCCATGCGATGAAGGGACTTGGACGCTTTCAAAAAATGTCTACTTCAAGTCCAGGATTCTAGTGAAAGCTGCAGGAATCCTTAAAAATTCATTTATAGGTGACGTGGCGGAAGAAACCTCCATAAGGAGGCATCAAGGTTGGGTCGAGGTGGAAAAACTTGATTCCATGGGATGAAGAGACCTCAACGATTTCAGAAAATATTTACTTCAAGTCCAGGATTCCACTGAAAGTTGTAGGAATCCTTAAAAATCCATTTGTACGTGACGTGGCGGAACAAACCTCCATAAAGAGGCATCGAGGTTGAGTGAAGGTGAAAAAATGTATTCCATGCGATGAAGAGACCTATCCGCTTTCAGAAAATGTCTAGTTCGAGTCGGGGAACCCACTGAAAGCTGTAGGAATCCTTAAAAATGCTTCTGGAGGCAACACGGTTGAGTGGAGGCTTGGGAGACCAGTAGAAAACCATGTGGACTGAGTGTTAAGACTCTGCAGAAGATGAAAAAACTCAAAAAAAAAAAAAATTCTACAGCCGTCGAGGTTGAAAAACAGAATTCTTTGTGGTGCGAGGATCTGGTTGGACTCAGAAAAGGTCAGAGAACCAAACTCGAAGCTAAAGGAATCCTCTACATTCGTGTGGATGATGGAAAATTCACTCTAGAGGTAAAGTGAATTCGAAGCACGTGCACACAGCCGCCGGGAAAATTCCAGCACACAGCAAAAATCTCAAAGAAAAAAAAAAAAAAAATATTCATGAAGATAATCTCTTGCGACATTGAAACACCTTCCACGTTCGACCTGAATTCCTAATCCAATTTTTTCTGCCTTCATCCATTCCCCCACCGGCACTTAATATCTATGCTAATCTGTTTTTTTTTTTTCTCGCGAAAGACCGCACCCTAATCAGACTCCCCAAAGAAAGATCCAAAAAAAAGGACACGACACCGAAAAAAAAGCAGAAAAATAAAGACACGAGCCTCTTTATAAAAAAAAAAGAAAAAAAACTCACCATGAGACATTTGATCCATTTGATCGACTGTTTTGATTGTTGACTCGATTCCTGATTGTTTATCCTTTTTCACAGGCACACAAGGATAGATTCCAACGAAAGCAAAACTAAACAAACTTTGGCCCCCCAAAAAGAAAGGAAGGTGTCACATTATTAGCCACTCGAATTGAGGTCCACAGGGAGGACTTTATTTATTTATGTTAAGGACATCAGGACTGTGTGAGTGTACCGAACGAACACACCCATGGAGAAAGAGTCCTATTTTGAATTACATCATCATAATGAAACATCATCATCGAGCTGAGAGACTTCTCGGTACAACAATAAAAAGTAATGATTTTTTTTTTTTTGTCCAACAAAAGGACATGTGACCAAACATACACATAGCCAGCGAGCATACATGAAAATGTGTCCTCCCAGGAGGAGGTGACGATGACGGAGGCATTGCGATGATGAATCTTAATTCAATTAAATTTAGAATGCCGGAATTATGACCTCAAAAAGGACACACACATGGATAAACGACGAAGGATAATTGAATTTTTGTTGAAGACGAAAGAGAGAGAGGGAGTTGTGTGTAGCAGGTGATCATCCAATCGACAACCTGTACCGGACTCCCAGAAGTGGGACGGAGGAAGTGGAAAACTGGGACACAGGAGACAAGACACGGAAAACAGGAGGGAGACCCACAGACCGGAGACAGGACATCGAACATTGAAAGGAAAATTTTTTTTTCTCTCTCTCGTCCGGTGGTGGTCGATTCTGATCAGAACCACGTTTCTTCACTTAAGTGAAATTAGGTGCCCTCAATTCTTTTGAAATCAATGCAAAATCCTTTTCGTCCTGTCCATTAACTAGATGGGGGTGATTGTTAAATAAATTATAGACCAACCGATTGATGGGAACCCGCAGAGTGCTCAACATGTGTGAAAATTCTCTAAATCGATGGCCGGTCAACGACGTCAAACAAACAAAATACACACAAACACACACACACACATATTCCTCCCAGTCCCCCTAAGAAAAATAAAGGACGAGGAGGAAAATCGAAAAAAAAAACTCTTTACGTGGCAAATTCACCACCACCATTGGCAACTCTCGGTTATAATCAAAATTTGGGGTTAAATTACATTTATCGTATCACATAACTGATGGATGAAAATTTATCCATACACACACACACACACTTAGATACGATGGAACGTGTCCTTTTTTTGGATGGTAATTAATGTTGCCGGTGTGAATGTGGAGTGGCTAGACAGGACTTCCTTTTTCTGAAAATAGATTTCGTTTGAACCTCAAGGAAAGACGTTCGTTTTATGCGGATGTGAATTTTCTTTTGGGTCACTGTACTCTCGTCCGAGAGTTCCTTTTTTTGTTCACAGGAAAGAGGATTAAAAATAAGTTGGGTTTTCTAAAAATAAATTAAGGACACACGAAAATTTTCGCAGGTGGGTGGATGAGAAAGGTTTTTGGTTGGGTAAAATGATTTTTCTCAAATTTCTAGTCAACCACATATGCCGTCTTTGACATGCGATATTTTTTCGAAATAGGAAGGGTAGCAAAAATCTAATGATGCAGTTTTGAAGCCTGATTCACTGGCTAGAAAATACATGAAAGTCATAGCCATAGGCGGAAGAGAAAAAAATTTCCCTGAACAGAGATTGAAGCTGCCTCTGAAACGACGACATGGACTCAGTTGCTTAGAAGTCCTGCAGCTCTTCGCGGCGAGACGAGGAAGAAAATCAAGAGGAGGCTTTTCGGTCCTGTTCCTAATAGAGAACTTTTCAATTTATGTTAGGGGGATGTGTTGGCACTCGAAAAATGTGTGGGTTGGTTTTGTGAAGCTAAAGGAAGCTGAAGAAATCTCGAAAAATCCTTCTGGAGGCGACACCATCACAGTCCAGGTCTCGAATTTTCCATTTCTCTCAAAGACACATCAAACCCCATCATTTTGCATCAAAATTTCCACCCTTTTTCACAAAAAAACGATTTTCAATTTTTTCCCAAGAAAAGTCGACCTCGAGTCAATTTCACTTTACTGCATTTTTTCGGCTGAAAAATGCGAAAAAATTTTTTTCCGAAAAGTGAATTTTTTTTTGATTGGAGATGTTAGGCGAGTATGTGAGGGTTCGAAAAATGTCTGGATCGATTTTGGGAACCCACTGGAAGCTGGAGAAATCTCGAAAAAACGTTCTGGTAAAGCCACCTTTGGGTGGATTTTGAAAAAGTTGATTTCATGCGATGTGGGGACTTGGCAGCTTTCAGAAAATGTATGGTTCGAGTCGGGGAACCCACGGGAAGCTGGAGGAATCAAAAAAATCCGTCTGGAGACGACATGGTTGGATGAATCTCCAAAAACTAAATTTCATGTGATGTGGGGATGGGTCCTAAATCAGAAAATGTTTGGATCGAGTTTCGAGCAGGAGTAGATAACCAGGAAAACTGATTCTAAAGATCCTGTGGAAGTGCGGCAGAAGCAGTTTTTTCACAAATGTTTCAATTTTAAAAAAATTTTAAAAAAATTGTGTGGAAGGTAGCAACGAGATTCTTTTTTTGTTGGAAAGCCACAATCATGCCATTTTCAGAAAGGTATAACATTGCTCAAATGTGGCACGATTCGGTGTACTTATTGTCCCATGATGCCGCCTTTGGTTATGAGCTGAACCCGGAAAGCTGGAAAAATCTCGAAAAATCCTTCTGGAGGCGACACCATCACAGTCCAGGACTCAAATTTTTCATTTTTCTTAAAGACACATCAAACCCCATCAATTTGCATTAAAATTTCCATCCCTTTTTCCCAAAAAACCGATTTTCAATTTTTGTCATTTTCTCCCAAGAAAAGTCGACCTCGAGTCAATTTCATTTTACTGCATTTTTTGGGCTGAAAAATGCGAAAAAAAATTTTTCCGAAAAGTGAAATTTTTTTTGATTGGAGATGTTAGGCGAGTATGTGAGGGTTCGAAAAATGTCTGGATCGATTTTGGGAACCCACTGGAAGCTGGAGAAATCTCGAAAAAACGTTCTGGTAAAGCCACCTTTGGGTGGATTTTGAAAAAGTTGATTTCATGCGATGTGGGGACTTGGCAGCTTTCAGAAAATGTAGAGTTCGAGTCGGGGAACCAACGGGAAGCTGGACGAATCCAAAAAAACCCTCTAGAGGCGACGTGGTTGGATGAATCTCCAAAAACTGGGTTTCATCGGGTGCAAGGATGCGTTCGGACTCAGAAAATGGTCGAATCGAGTTTGGAACCCCAGTAGAAGAACGTGCAGACTGTGTTTAAGAGCCCTGTAGAAATTGCAGAAATTCTTAAAAAATCCTAAAAATGCCTTTGGAGGCGTCGAGGTTGGGAGGAAGTGGAAAAACTTGATTCCATGCGATGAAGGGACCTCGACGCTTTCAGAAAATATTTACTTCAAGTCCAGGATTCCTCTGAAAGCTGTAGGAATCCCTTAAAATCCACCTGAAGGTGATGTGGCGGAACAAACCTCCATAAAGAGGCATCGAGGTTGGGGTGAAGTGGGAAAACTTCATTCCATGCGATGAAGGGACTTGGACGCTTTCAGAAAATGTTAACTTCGAGTCGGGGAACCCATTGGAAGCTGGAGGAATCCTTAAAAATGCTTCTGGAGGCGACACGGTTGAGTGGAGGCTTGGGAGACTGAAAGTAGGATGAAGCCTTGAATTTAAGTTCAAAAATTCTATGAACAGAGAAACGACATCTCAAACTCCTCCCCGACATCGTGGTACCAAAAAAAACTTCCCAAAAACGACCACGGACGTCTCCCAGTCAAACAAAAAACACGACTTTGAAAACACGAACTCACATCGACCGACAACAGCCACAAACACACCGACAACCACCCCAGGACATCGTTTAGCTACAAAAACGATTCCTTTCAACACCCCTCTCCACAACAAGATCAAACACTTCCCAAAGGCAGACAAAGAAAAGACACAAAAAAAAAAAGAAAAACTGAACTCAGATCAATTGACAAAAAGGACAAAGGCACAGAGACTCAGAAGAGACACCTCCAGGACATCGCTTAAACAAACAATTGTCTTGTGAAACGTTTTTCCTCACCCACACGCCCCACGAGTGAGAAAAACTTGCAAATCTTCAACACAAAAAAAAAAAAGAGAAAATTCGAAAAAAAGGATACAAGTTGAAGAGCGCCCCCCACGTTTTGCGGAGAGGATACAAAATCAAGTGGCAAAGTGCCAAATATATCCTTCCACAAAAAAAAAAAGAAAACCTCTCATCCTTCTTGTCGTCCTCCGTCGTCGGTTGCACAATTTTTTATTTTTTCGCCTTGCGGGCATGTGCAAGCTTTTTTTATTTTTTTTTTTTTTTCCCTCTCTGGGTGGCGTCAAGTGGCGCTCAAGGGAGGCAAGACGAGCCTTGTGTGTGTGAGTCCTTTGAGAGACGTCTGTGTTTGTGTGGTCCTAGAAACAAAAGGAGGAATTTACAATCAACTTGGACTGAGCCACCGATGAGACGTGCGGGTGATTGAAGCTGGGAGTCGAGGGTTTGAATGACCACCAGTTGCAAGAGAAGTCGTGGGAAAGCCTAGCGACCGATTCAGAGACTTGAAATCCAGGAAAGTGGAGCTGGAGATGGGCAAGCGAGAAAAATAACGACGTTAGGAAAAGAAAAATTGAAGCCAAAAAGAGCCTCTGAAAAAAATCTGGAACCTGTTCAAAGCCCAAAAACCAAAAGATGAGGTCAAAGACAGTCCCTGCAGCACAAGAGAAGCCTGGGAAAGAAAAACTGAAGCAAATCGACACATCACGGGCTTGGGACCTGGACTTTTTGCAAGGAAATTAGAGGCAACTAAGCTCGTGGAGGGAAATTAGTGGCAACAGGCTAAAAAAAAGGACTCATGGAAAGAAATTTGGAACTTCTTAGTCCACCAAAAACGAAAACTCGAGGCAAAAAGAGTCCCAAGCAGCAAAAATGGAACCTGTTCGTCGCTCAAAAACTAAAAACTGGGATCTGCAGCACAAATCAAGTCTAAGAATTAAAAATTTTAATCGAGTTCAGTCTTTGAAGCGCGAATGGAACCTAAAAACAAAAAACTGAAGTCAAAAAAAAGTCCTCAAGACCAACTGCAGTCCACAAAAAGAAAATCTCGAACAGAGTCTAAACGGGTCCCACAAAACTTTCAAAAAGACTTCCAGGAACAAAAAATTAAGACTGTCCTCGGCACAAAAATGGAACCCAATCTAAAAACAAACTCGATCCCAAACCAAGAATAGAACACCTCCCCCCATCAACACCTCCCGACAGAAATTAACAACAGACCACAAAAACAAAAAAAAAAAAATCAGCTGCTTCTCGTCCTTTCTTTCTCCTCTCTCTCTCTCCCCACCCCGTCTGACTTTAATAGAAAGATGAAATGAATGGCCTCATTGTATTGATACTAGTGTAACAACTCCCACTAACCCTGGTGACGTCGGGTGTATGTCCTTTAAGCTATTTCACATCGATTTTCTTTTTTTTTTTTTTTTGTTTTTGGATGCCACTCTTAATACACACAGATACAGATACGTGTACGTGGCTGTGGTATATTCTTGGCTCAATATCCACGCCTTTTTACACAAAAAAAAAAAAAAAACTATAATTATAATAGAGACAGAGGAAAAAAACTATGACGACATGAAGACAAAAAGGACACGAGACAGAGAGAGAGATGTGTGTGTGGAGAGACAAATCAAAGGGCACCTCAAAATTTCGAATGAACAAAAAATTTATTCATATGCGTAAGTAATCCATTGACAAACACACACACATACAGTTAACAAAAGGATGTAATTTCATGATTTTCAGGATAACAATAATGGATCCTCTCCTCCCACCCACCACCAGGATCCGAGCTACTTGTTGAAAAGAAATGTAACCATGGAAAACAAAAAAAAAAGAAAAGGAATACAAACAAATCCAACGTACACACAAATTATTGGGGGTAAATAAACGTAATATACCTGAGGATAATAGAGAACACCCACCCCCCAAAACCCACAGGACGAGGAATGGGTGGGATAAGGATAAGTGAAACACCGAATGAGCGAACATGAATGCAGGTAGTTATGAAGCCATTAAAACACCTTCCACACGACGGTGTTGGTATCCGAGGTGACTTTTTCTGATGGAAATTGTTCGTTTTACGAGATGAGAGAACATAGAATAGATTTTAGTCCTTGTAGGGTGTCCTTTTTTTTTTTTTTTTATTGTACGAATGGATGCTGAGACACGCGCTTTCTTTCAATGGAGGCGGTGAGGCTTCAAATTGACACACCACGGGGTTGGGATGTGGACAATTGGCAGGAAATTAGAGGCAACTAAGCTCGTGGAGGAATCCTGTGGAGGAAATTACTGGCAACAGGCCGAAAAAAAAAAAGGACTCGTGGAAAAATTTTGAAAGGAAATTAAAAGCATCAGACAGAGGAAAAAGGACTCGTGGAAAAATTCTGGGAATAAATTAGAAGCAACAGACAGAGGAAAAGGACTCTTGGTTGGATCCTATGGGGAAATTAGAGGCAACAGGCTGTTTTTTTTTTTATAATTGGCGCGTGCTAAAGGATTTGGGGCTACCCTACACAACATGGGTCGAAGGTACCGAGGCTTCGAAAAATGAACCCCTGGTGATTAAATTCCTCACGTGTCGAAATTTGGCAGTCATTGAAGGCGGATGACGACAGATTTTTTTAGATAAACACGAGAGACATCCGGAAAGTGCTTTTCAGAGGTCGATTTAAACGAAAACTTACGAGGATTGAGAGGATTTTGGTTTCCAATCGTGTTTTGGAGCCAGTTTTCAACGACGACGAAGAGATTTTGAGAGAATTTTAGTTCCAAAAAATGTTTTTCGAGAGATTTTTAAAGGTAAGTGGTCTCAAATTGTTTTTTTCGAACCTCGTTTTCAACAACGACGAAGAAATTTCGAGAGATTTTCAGTTCCAAACATGTTTTTCGAGAGATTTTCAAAGGTCAGTGGTCTGGATGTTTGGTTTTCAACGAAAACTAAAAATATTCCCAGGGCTTTTAGTCCTAAAACGATTTTCGACCTCCGTTTCCGATGACCACTCAAGGATTTCCAAATCATTTCCTATCCCTGTCATCTTTTCGATCGCCTTTCAAAGACGACAACAAAAATTCAAAGGAAAATCAGTCCCTCATTGTTTTACCAACTCGTCTCCAATTTAAAACCCGTAACTCAAGGCTTGTTGAGAAAAATTCGTCATCAAAAAAAAAAGTTTTCCAGACAAAAAAAAAGAAAAGAAATCCAATAAAGAAAATTGAAATTGACGTTGAAAATCGAATAAAATCAAATTAAATGCGCACCTGGCAACCAGAAAGAGGGTCCTTCAAAGAAAACAGACAAAGAACAAAAAAAAAAAAATTACTTTCAAATGAAATGGGAAATAAATTTTAAGTGCTCTCCAACTTCGGGTGGGAGACGGGGGACAAAGACAATGTCCAAGAAAAAAAAAAAACTTATTTCTCCTCCAAAAAAAAATAAGATTTTCATCACCTCAAGTCCATTTGCCATTAAATTTCCGCGGTAAAATGAAAAAAAAAAAAAAGTCAATCAATAATCTGCCGTAAAAATGAGCACATTTTTCATGTCCTTTTTTTTTCATTTTTCTTTTTTTGTGTCCTTGAAGTAATGAAAGTAAAATCAGCAATCAACACCAACGTACAACACACGTGAAAAGGAGGCGTAAACGTTCAAAAAAAAAAAAAAAATTGCGTGTATTCCTCCTTCGGAAAAGATGTTTGATGAGGTAGAAGAAATCTTTTAGACCTCCCCCTCCCGTGAAATCGGCTTTCTTCGATATCCTTTCAAACTCACTCGACTATGTGATTCCCCTGTATGTGTATGCCTGTCTGTGTGGGGGGAGGGAAAAGTTTACATATAAATTTTTGGTTTTATAACATTATTTGGAGATAACACGACGCGGAGGATATATCCTCCAAGAAAAATAGTAAGAGAGAAAAACATCCTTCGAATGTGTGTGCCATTTAATGCTTTCCTTCGAAAAAAAAAAAAACGGATAAATTCTTCCTTTTTTTTTTGGCAACACACAACAACACACAAGACTCACACAGGACACAATGGTGATGATGATATTAGGGAAAAATTCATTCAGCGGGAACCCGAAGGGCGGATGAGTGGGTGGGCAATTTTTTTTGGGATGCTACGTGTTATGTTTTGTTAAAGATGCTTAAAGATGATCTGTGAAAAATTTTAAGCTCAGTTTATTCTGCATTGGGTTAGTCTTTTTTCGGTGGGGGATTTTTCGGTCCAAAAAAGAGAGGGTGGCGATGAAAAGGATGCGTGGATGTGTGTTTAGCAAAAAAAAAAAAAGGGGGAAGGAAATTACGCACTTATGCAAATACCCAGGAGTGATGCTTTGAATAGAATTTTTTTTTATCTCGTCCCCCTAGTTACACACTCAAAATCAACAGAGATGAATATTTTTTTTTTTTAATTAATTTTAATGTAAATTTTGAGAGGGGACTTCGCTTAAGGGCAGTCCAATCGGAAGTGAATTGAGTTGTAAGCGACCAACAGGAAATTCGAAATTGAGAGGAAATCCTCATCCTGAAATCCGATACAGGCGATTTTTTGTTTGAGGGGATTCAAGTTTCAGGATGTGGATTTTGTTTTTCAACAGGAAATTCCAAGGCAGAGGATTTTTTAAAGAGCAGACTTTTCAACAGAAGATTTTTCTACAACGAGTTATTTTATGAGGAATTTTTCAAAAGAAGGGTTTTCCAAAGTGAAGTCGTTAGGAGAGGATTTTTCGACAGAATTTTGAAGAAAGGAGCAGGTTTATACGACAAGATTTCAACACCAGGACTTTCAACGGCAGATTTTTTAACAAAATATTTTCCAATTGCAGATTTCCTTAGCTTGCCACACGCTCGTCGACGAAGACAAGAAAAAGGACTTCGCCAAGAAAACGATTTTTGATATCTCTATGAAGATAATTTTTCAAATCATCAAGCAAACGCGTTTTAAGTTTGTCAAAAAATAGATTTTCGAGCTCTTTACGAAAAATACCCTTCAGCTCTTAAAAAAAAAATACCCTTTCAGCTCACTGAAAAAAAAAATTTTCGACCACTCGACGAAAACGACATTTCGAAGCCTCAAAAATGTGTCTTTTTAAGTTTCTAAAAAAAAAAGAATTTTCATTTCTTTACGAAAACGCCTTTCTCAAAAAATTCCTTTAAGCTCACTGAAAACAAAGATTTTCGACCTCTTGATAGAAACGACATTTTGAAGCCTGAAAAAATGCTTTTCTAAGTTTCTAAAAAAAAGGATTCTTCATTTCTTTACCAAAACGCCTTTCTGAGTCCTCAAAAAATTCCTTTAAGCTCAGTAAAAAAAATATTTTTAAATTCTCTACAAAGACGACTCTTTAAACCTTCAAAAAACGCCTTTTTAACCGTCGAAAAATCGTCCAACACGATTTCTTAAATCTTCCAACAAAAAAGAGATTTTTGGGGTTCAAAAAAAAAAATGCTTCCGAACTGAAAAGACTTTTCAATCGTCGAAAAAAAAAAAGTATTTCAAACCTCTCTAGAAAAAAACTGCTTTTTCAAGCTCTCGAAGAAACCATAACCACAAGAATAAAAATCCCACAAAAAAAATGAAAGAAAGATCCCCCAAAAAAACGACCTCTTTAAGAGTTTCTAAAAAAAAAAATCATTTTCAAGCGAGAATCTTAACGACTCCTTTCAGAGCAGCTCTTAGGAAACGCCTTCTTTCAAGTGTTCAAAAAAAACAAAAACGACGGCCTTCTCTCAAAAATGTCTTCCCTGAAAATCCCCCCCAAAAAAAAACCGCCTTCTTTCAAAAGCTTTCAAGAAAAACCGCCTCCTTTCAAAAGCCGCTTTCGCCGACTCTCCACCATTCGCCTTCTTTCATTGAAAATCTCAAAAAACAAAAACTCCTCGTCCTTGCCACGAAATAAAACACAAAAAAAACCCCTCCATACGGTTGAAAAAAACAAAATTTCATGCAATCAAAAAAATCACTCCCCCCTTTGTTGAATAGAAAAATTAACCAAAAAAAGACTTTTTTTTGTTTTTCAAAAAAAAGAGAGATTCTACCTAATGAATGAATGCTGCCACGATGATTTTTACGATGATTTCGAAGACGTGGTCTCGGCTCTTTCCGCTGATGCATTGTTGTTGAAGAAGATGCGTTTCAATTTCGGTGTTTTTTTTTTTTTTCTTTTTCTTGATTTGTTTTTTTTTTTAGAGATTTTTGGGTGGGGATTTCGTAATGATTTTCAACATTTTTTTTTTTGTTTTACTTTTTGAGTGTTTTTTTTTTTTTGTGTTTAAAATGTTACCCAGAGGCTATTCACACACGACTGTAAGAAGAGAGATCTTAAGTTGGAAATGGATGGATGGAAGATTTCTATTTTTTTTCTTTCACGTTTTTCTTTTTTTTTGAAATTTTTTGAATCCACCAAAACACACCCGCATCGCGAAATTTTTAAAGCACCGTGTAACTTTGTTCAACTATTTCAAAAAAAAAAAATTGACTAGAAAAGAAAAACAGAAGAAAGACACACACGCCCCTCTGGAAAAAAAGGGAATTTTTGAATATTTTTCTCAAGAAATTTAAAAAAAAAAAAAAAACGAAAATATGTATTTGGGTTGGAGAATCGTTTTTTTTTTTTTTCTGCCCCCGTCTTAAGTGAGCCCAAACAAACACTGCACTGTAGTTGTCATTGTGTGCTGTTCACTTGTCCTGCTCATTAGCAGTGCATACTAAAAAGGATGACAATTTTTTTTTTTTGGGGGGCTATTTTTTTTTTTTTTTTGAATGAGATCAGAGGAATATACGCATCATCACCTAATCACACACACACAGAGACGTTTAAAAAAAACACACAGATTTTTGTTAAAAACACATGAAAATTAAACAAAAAAAAAAAAAAAGGATTCCTCTTTATTTTTGTTGAGGAAATGCCGCGTTATCAGTTTCGAGATTGATTCAAAAACACACACCGAGACAGACGAAAAAAAAGGACATCATCTTCCTGCCGTGGAAAAACACAAATTTGTTTGTCGGCTTTTTTACCGTCAAAAAAAAAAAATAAATGTGAAAGGAATAAAACATTCAAATTACTATTTATTTCAAAAAAAAAAAAAGGACACAGAGCACAGACAGAGCTGATGAGTTGGTGTGGTTGTATACCTTCGTCGTGGTGGTCGTCGTGGTCGTCGGAAAAGCTAGAGCAAATGGAAGATCTACCGTACCGACTCATAGCGCAGAGAAGACTACAAGTTAAGGGTATTTCGCAAAGTTCTCTAAGTTCACAAACAACATCACAAGACTTGTGTGAGAGTGGTGTGGTGGCGGCAGGGAGGGTGTCCTTTCTGTCGTCGTCGTCGTTTTTGGGGAAGTTTTTGTATGTCGGGTGGGGTTATTTTCACTTTTTTTTTTGTGTAAGGGAGCGACTCTGTGTATACTGATTTTTATCACTTACGCCATGGAGTTGAGTATAATGTATGGCGATAGAAAAACACACCCAATTGAAAGCGATTCTGTGCAATATGGATATATTTTAATTTCTCTCTCTTTGCTCAGCTGGGAAGAGAGACCAAAAGAATGGTTTTCTAACCCTTTTCCCTTTTTTTTCGATGAACAATAGCTGATGAAAGCATTTAAGCTCATTATTGAAATTCTTTAAAAGCATTAAAAACAAAAAAAAAATATATAGAAACCTAATGACACCTAAAAGTCAGTTTCTCGTAATCATAAAAGCGCCAGAATGTGTTTTAAGGACCTCGATATGGTTTCACTTTGCACGCAAGACAGGGAGGGTGAACTTGGGAGAGAGAGAAACAAATTCTCAGAACGTGGCATACGGTCGCGTGTGAGTGGTTGTGAGAGTATGACCGAGTCAGGAAAGACTACAGGGTCTAGGGGTGGTTACGAGATGACACTCTATGGTGGAAAAGACCATGGAAAAGGACGACAGGTTGTTGGGATCAACTCGAAATTTGTTGAAATGGAAGAAAAAGTTGAAAGTTTGAGACAAAAAGATGAAAATTTTCGAAAAATTTGAAGCAAAGTCATTGGAATGAAGTCGAAATTTGTCCCAAGCTCGAAAAAGCACAAAATTTGGAACAAAAAACAAAAATTTCGTATAAGAAGATGAAAATTTGGAACCAAGAAATGAACATTTTAAGAAAAAACGAAGCAAAGTCTCGACATTCTCTGAAAATGAAGAAAAATTTCGAAAAAGTATGAAATGAAAAACAAAAACTCAAAATTTAGTACAAAACGATGAAAATTTGGAACAAAAATTCGAAAATTTTGGAAGAAATAATGGAAAGTTGTTCACCTCCACTTGAAATTCACTTCAAAGTCGAAAAAAGACGAAAATTTCTTGCCTCCTGAAAAAAAAAAAGAAATTTTCGAACAAAAAAGACTAAAATTTTGACCAACAGACGAGAACTTTTAGGCCCTAAGTCGATGTTTTACGAATTGAGAAAATGAAATCAAAATTTGGACCAAGAAGACAAAAAATTTTAGGCCCTCAGCCGAAGTTTCATAAATTTGGAACAAAAAAATGAAAATTTGGAACAAAAGTATGAAAATTTGGACCAAAAAGGTGAACACTCCTCCTCCAACCGAAATTTCCAAAAACTTGGACCAAAAAAGGTCAAAAAACTAGAACCAGAAAGACAAAATTTCAACCAAAAACTAAAAATTCTTTGCAAACAGACGAAAAGATGAAAAAAAAGTCAAAAATTTGCTGTCGCTTATTCAAAATTTCCAGCCAAAGTGAAACCTGAGACTACCACCAACAAAATCCGTCTCCTCTTCGGTCTCTATGAACCGAATAAGTCAATAACATCCAAACCCACCTCCAGCCAGACGAAAAAAAAATTCTTCGCGTCTTCATCCACCCAACAACCCCGAACAACACCCTATAGGAAAAAGTTCCAGACGACAATCGAAGCTTTTGAGTAATGAAATTGAGAAAATTCCTGTTTGTTTATCATCCGCTAAGCTCAAATTCAGAGAACTCGTAGAACTTTCGAGAGAAACCACCACCCAACCGACTAAAAACAAAAAAAAAGAAACAGCTGATGAATGGAAGTCCTAAAAGGGACCTAATTTGATAATCATCCATCCACCATCCACCGTCGTCGTCCTGGGAGAGTTGACTCTCCCATGCCTTGGGATCAAAAATCAATCCACACACACACACACACAGACACACAAACCTTACCGTCCTGACCGTCTGACCAACTAACGAGTTTATAATAAGCTCAATTGTCGGAAGTTAAGGCCACGTAAACAGTCGACATGACAAAAACTGGGTCAACACCTGAATCAAAAATTCGTGTGAATGGGCCAAGTGGTTGGTCATAAAAAATAAAAAAAAAAAAGAAAGAAAAATAATCAAATTCACTGTCAGTTGACGGCCAATAAACAAGCCAATGAAAAATAAAAAAAAAAAGGAACCTAACAAGGATAACTGGTCGAGAGAGAGAGGACTCTAAACGAAGAAAATTGCCTTTGATGCATTTGTTGTCTGCTTAATTAGCGAGAGATGAGCCTGTGGGGCAGGTGGGAGGGATGGAGAGGATGGAGAGGATGGAAAGGATGTAGACGATGCAAAGGAGGCCCGCGGGACATAAAAGTGGCATAAAGGTATTTCTCAGTCGACAGTAAACGAGCAAAAAGGCGGATGGAGACGTAAAAATGCCGCAAAATCTATTTTTACTGACCACAAAGATCAGGAAGGAGACGGTGGATACGAGAATTTGTTCCCAGGATACAAAATCGACTTTGAAGTCTTCTCAAGAGCTGCTGAAGGGACAAGAAAGCTTGTGGAACTTGATTTGGTCACGGAAATCTGTTGCCGATGGAGGTCAGGACACGAAATCGTTGAAGGAGGCTTCTGCGAAAACCGCTGAAGGGACGAAGAGACTTGTGGAACTCAAATTCGTTGTCGATGAAGCACAAAATCGGTCCTAAAGGAGACTAGGAGACAGGTTATTGTTGCCGACGGATTCCAGGGGACTGATGAAACTCAAAACTGTCGGCCAGGACGCGCAAAGAACTCAAAATTGTTGCCGATGGAGACTGGGAGGCCCACGAGACTGAAAATCGTCGAACAAAAAATCTACGGAGCTCAAATTGTTGCCGATGAGACTCAAATTTGTTGCCGAAGAACACGAGAAGATTGGTGGAACTCAAAATCGTCGACCAGGAGGCCGATGGAACTCAAAATCGTTGCCGATGAGCACCAGGAGACCAATGGAACTCAAAATCGTTGACCAGGAAACCGATGGAACTCAAAATCGTCGACCAGGAGACCAATGGAACTCAAGTTACTGCAGGTGGAACTCAAAATCGTTGCCGATAAGCACCAGGAGGCCGATGGAGCTCAAAATCGTCGACCAGGAGACCGATGGAACTCAAAATCGTCAACCAGGAGACCCAGGGAACTCAAGTTTCTGCAGATGGAACTCAAAATCGTTGCCCAAGAGCACCAGGAGGTTGGTGGAACCGAAAATTGTCGACCAGGAGACCGATGGAACTCAAGTTACTGCAGATGGAACCCAAAATCGTTGCCGATGAGCACCAGGAGACCGATGGAAGTCAAAATCGTCGACCAGGAGACCGGTGGAACTCAAGTTTCTGCAGATGGAACTCAAAATCGTTGCCGATGAGCACCAGGAGACCGGTGGAACTCAAAATCGTTGACCAGGAAACCGATGGAACTCAAAATCGTCGACCAGCAGACCGATGGAACTCAAAATCGTCGACCAGGAGACCAATGGAACTGAAAATCGTCGACCAGGAGGTCGATGGAACTCAAAATCGTCGACCAGGAGACCGATGGAACCCAAAATTGTCGACCAGGAGACCGATAGAACTCAAAATCGTTGCCGATGAGCACCAGGAGACCGATGGAACTCAAAATCGTCGACCAGGAGACCGATGGAACTCAAGTTACTGCAGATGGAACCCAAAATCGTTGCCGATGAACACCAGGAGACCGATGGAACTCAAAATCGTCGACCAGGAGACCCAAGGAACTCAATTTGTTGCCGATGAAACCCAAATTCGTTGCCCGAAAAACCAAAATTATTTCAAAATTCTCCTCACTCGCCACTAAAACAAATTTTAGAAAACCTTTTCTTGTTTTTTTCTCTTTTTTCGAATCAAAGTTCACTCACCACATCACTGCAGGAAGTTGAGCGTCCATGTCCAAGCAATTCATTCACCTCTGGAACAAGAAAAAAAAAAAACCTCAAAAAATCCAAAAAAAAAAGATTTCACTTCCTAGTCACGCACGTAAGTTTTCTTTTTTTTTTTCACACACCAACACGTCTCTCTGTATTTTTTAAAACAAAAAAGATTTTCACTTCAATCAAAACCCCGAAGAGCGTGTGAATTTTTGAACACACATTCGCGATGACTAAAACACCAGTAAACGAATGATAACCTAGAAAATGCCACAAGTCCAATTTCACTTGCATATGTCCAATGGCAAAAGCAGTCTTTTTGATAAATATTTAATTCAGAATTGTTTTAGATAATTTAATAACCTAGGACTTTGTACGAAAATTCTCACGCTAGGTGACGAGGAACATTCAAAAGAAAAAAAAAATAAATTTCTTTTTTTTTTTGAGTTACAGCTGTAAGGGGGGGAAGGAAGAATTTCAAATTGTTTTTTGATTTTTTTTTTTTTTCGTATGTAACTATTGTTCTTACACGCAGAATGAGTATTTTTAAGACGTCGTGTCACGCTCTCCTCACCTCACTCCCCGTCTGTGTGAGGGGAGAAGAAAAAAAAAGATTTTAAATTACAATTTCTTTTCAAAAATTTTCATCGTCTTTCCCGGATTTTTGTAGCATGATTAATTTAAGAAAATTTATTCGCACGACAAAATTTTTTTCCCTTTTGGGATTTTTCTTTTTTTTTTTTTGTGACGACTATTAAAAGAACAAAATACTTCCGCAAATGTTTCAAAAAATAAAAAAAAGAAGAGAACTCTATTCAAAAATCCATGTGCATCGCCGGATGCTGTTTTCGAATACACACGGACACGTCATGATCGGGACACAATCGGAAAATTCGATGAGACTATTTTTTTTAACCCAAAAAAAAAAACAAAAAGAGAAAAAACAACTTTCAGGTGGTTTGACAAAAAAAAAAAAACAAATCACCCTCGCCTACAGAAAAAAAAAAGTGAAAAACCAAAATTGTTTCAATTTAAATCAAAAACTTTTGTCACAAAAACGATCGCCAAATTTCTTTTCCCCGATCGATGTCATTTAATGACAGGATTTTTATTTTTTTTATACTTTTTTTCGAAAAAAAAAAATATCAAAATGAAACATCAACCGAGATCTGATACCGCCCCGAACGACAGATCGACCGACGAAATACTGAAAAATTGCTTTTTCTCTCAACTTCCGATCTTCTAGCTGAGAGCGATTGTTGATCTTTTTTTTTCGAGTGCTCCTCCTTCACCCTTTTTGAGGGGGGAAAAACCGAAAAAAAAATTAAACATCAACCAGAGCAGGCAAAAACAGATTTTCATATAAAAAAAATTTACTGGGGTTTTACTTGACTGAAGTTTTTTGAAAAACAAATTTTTTTTCGAAAGGATTCGAATGGGGTTTGATGTCCTGAAGGGAAATTAAATTATTTTTTCTGTCCCACACGATTAAAAAAAACCGTTTACGAGTTCTACTAGCAACCGATTCAGATTCAGAGAGAGAGAGAGAATAGGAAAAAAAAAAAAAAAGCGAACTAGAAAATTCAACTAAAAATAGATCGTTTAAGATTTCGGGGGAAATGAGCACACACACGCATTTTTTTGAGGGGGGATCGAAGAAAAACGGCAATTATTTTCAAGTTTTTCCGGATTTTTTCAAGGGGGAGGAGGTATTTTAAAGCTGGCTGATATAAGGAGCTGACCTTAAAGGATTTCTTGGAAGAATCGCTTTGAATTTGAGAGCCATCTCGTTTTTCCTCCCCCTGAGGAGGATTCTGAGCGCTTGCATTATTTATGGACGACGGTGTAGGAAGGGAAGAAAGAACAAGAAATTCTATGAATCATTCGGATGAGGTATGCCCCGTCAGTTTAAACGCATCGGGTGTTCAAGATGACGTGGAGGTGATGACTCTTTGATGCTCTTATGACGCCTTTTCGACGCCGGATTTTAGACTCAGGCGCTGAAATCGTTCACTCTTTTCCTGACATCGACTAGAAGACTCTCGACCAGAAGACGCTTGACCAGAAGATCTTCGCCCAAAAAGATGGAAACTCAAAATCGTTGCCGATGGAGACTGGGGAAGAGCACGAGACTGAAAATCGTAGAACAAAAAATTTACGGAGCTCAAATTGTTGCCGATGAGACTCAAATTTGTTGCCGAAGAGCACCAGGAGACCGATGGAACTCAAAATCGTCGACCAGCAGACCCATGGAACTGAAAATCATCGACCAGGAGACCGGTGGAACTCAAGTTTCTGCAGATGGAACTCAAAATCGTTGCCGATGAGCACCAGGAGGCCGAGGAACTCAAAATCGTCGACCAGGAGACCGATGGAACTCAAAATCGTCAACCAGGAGACCAATGGAACTCAAGTTTCTGCAGATGGAACTCAAAATCGTTGCCGATGAGCACCAGGAGACCGATGGAACTGAAAATTGTCGACCAGGAGGTCGATGGAACTCAAAATCATCGACCAGGAGACCGGTGGAGCTCAAGTTTCTGCAGATGGAACTCAAAATCGTTGCCGATGAGCACCAGGAGACCGATTTAAGTCAAAATCGTCGACCAGGACACGCAAGGAACTCAAAATTGTTGCCGATGGAGACTGGGAGGCCCACGAGACTGAATATCGTCGAACAAAAAATCTACGAAGCTCAAATTGTTGCCGATGAGACTCAAATTTGTTGCCGAAGAAGACGAGAAGATTGGTGGAACTCAAAATCGTCGACCAGGAGACCGATGGAACTCAAATTACTGAAGAAAAAAACCCTGTTTTTCTATTTTTCTAACAAGACCGAAAAAGCCTCTTAAAAGAACACGCTCAAATGTTCTTCATAGGAACTCAGAGACGCAGGAATTCAAAGCCGAGGAGACGCTGACACGAAGGCCGAAGGAATTCCAAGGCCCAAAGACGCAGAAACTCGACAATTAAGAGACGATGGACTTTAGAGACGCAGAGACATAGAAATTTAGAGACCCAGAGACGCGGAAACCCTGACACGCGGAAATCTCGAGACATGGAAACCTCGAGACATGGAAACCCCGTAGACGCGGAAACCCCGAGACGTAAAAAATCGGAGACTCGGAGAGCCGAAGACGCGAAAATTACGAAACTCGGAGTAGCAGAGGCGCGGGAGCTCGGAGATCCAATGACGCCGAAACTCCAACACTCTTAGACCCCGCGAGCCACACCCGCCGCGTCACGAGATGAAACCCCTCAAACCCATCCCGTTACCGAAAAATCGTCTTTTGTTGACACTCTCGGCAGTCAACGTTCGACCATCGCCACAACGCGTTCATCGTCTGCGTGTGTAAATCGTCTCAATCGATTCGCGTTCGTCTTCGGCTTCGTCCCCGGCTTCGTCTTCGAATTGAATCGCGTTAAAAAAACTTCTCATTTCAGACTCCGATCTGAGATGAAGAATTTCGGAATTTCGTTTTCACCGTACGCGTTTTAGTTTTGTGAAAAAAAAAAAAACACAAAATTTTCTTCGGTGCGTTAATTTTTTTTTTTTTTTCTCGTGTTTACAATGTTCGCTTGTCTCGGACCACGTGCGCGTTTTTTTCGGTAGTTTGTTCTTTTCGTTTATCATTTTCTTTCTTTTTTTGTTGTAAAAAATGTACAGAATCAAACTCATTCTAATGCTGTCAACAATAATCCCAAGTCTAGGTTAAATCCGACATTTGTGTCAAACCTCCCATTCGACTTTTGAAAAGACTTCCCTTCCCTTCCAGATTGTTGCTCAAGTCGGACGCTCTTTCAAAGGACTTCAATAAAATTCTATCACCCCGTGGATCCTTCAATTGAAAAATCTCTACACCTTCAACAGAATGACTCCACAGAACTTCCACCGTCGCCGGCGATGATTCTCGGAGAGGAACAGCCGACTGCTCCGTCCCACCGGCATCATCATCACCTTCACTATGCGAACAATGACGGGGATCCGGATGATGAGGAGAAGGCCAAGTTTAATCAGTCGCAGAGGATCAACGGACAGAAGGAGGAGGAGATCCTGGAGGCGCAGCAGAGGGAGGAGAATAGACCACCATCGTCGACGGAGGTCCCGGAGGACCGAGACGCGCAGTACAAGTTGATCAGCGAAATTGTTTCGATTGAATGCATCGAGCCTTTTCGTTTGGAGTTCTGCCTGAATGGAGGACGATGCTTCCTCTACCCGATCCTCAATCAGAGCTTGTCCTCGTGTGAGTGTGCCGAGGGATACGTTGGGGAGAGATGTGAGGCCAAGAGCTTTGGTGAGTCTGCGGGAGGGTTTGGCAGTAATTAAGTCAGTCTGGCTGTGAGTTCTTTTTTTCATCTGTCTTTGAGTTTTTTCATCTGTCTATTAAGTCGGAGAGTCTTTTGAAGACCTTTAAGTCAGTCAGAGGGTCTTTTAAGTCAATCAGAAAGTCTTTTGAGTCAGTGAGAGTCTTTTAAGTCAGTCAAAGTCTGTCAATGAATGTCAGACAAGTTCCTGGCCACAACCATCATTTTTATGAAGTCCCCTCGCTTCAGCGTCACACTCTGAGGAAGAAATAGTCAATAAGAACAAAGAATGAATCGATTTTTAGTCTTTTTTTTTAGAAAAAGATTAAAAAGTTTGATGCATGCAAACGTTGAAAACAATTCACATCAAGAGAAAAAAAAATTTTTAAAAATGAACACCTTTTCAGTAAAACATTGATTTCAACACAATTTTCAAATACAAACGCCCTATTATGAGCTCCTCTTCTTTAAATTCGTTTCCCAAATCAAAAATCCACAAATTTTCATTTTTTTCCAATTTTTTCCACACTTCAATCGTTTTCAAAAACCGAAATTTTATGAATTCTATTTCTACTTTTGTCAAATTTCTAAAATTCTCTTCTTTCTTTTTTTCAAAAACTAACCATTTTTTTTCCGTTTTCCGTTTTTTTTTACGGCTAAAGTCTGTGAGGACCCCTTACTCCCTCTTTTTTCAAAACCTAACCTATGACTTCTTCTATTCTTTTGAAATACCAACTTTTTCCTGACTCCTTTTTTCTTTGAGACCTGAACCTCGTAAAAAAAAAAAAAAACCAACCAACCAATTTTTTTGACTCAAATTTCTCCTCATTTCTTTTTCAGAATTCATTCCACAAATTCGTCCACGATATGTCTTAGCTAAGATCATCGGTGGACCATTAATTTTGGGTTTGGCAATTATTGATATTCTATTTCTTTTGTTTTTGTTTTGCAAAAATTTTATGAGAGACACATGAGAAAGAATTTTGTTATTACGATTTTTTTTTTTTTTTTTTGTCGCGTATTAAGAGAATTCTTTTTTTTTTTGTCGCGTGTTAAAAAAATGTTTTTTTTTTTTTTCGAATGCAGTTTAAATGTATTTTTGATTATTTATCCCTCTTTTTTTTGTATAAAATTTTGTTACAAAGAAAACGCGTTGTATTTGACTCGATTTAAGAAAAAAACAGATAAAAGATTTTTAAAATTTGTATCGCAATGAAAAATAAAACATGCAACACAAAAAACTAAAAAAAAAAAAAAAAAAAAAAAACAAAAGGTGTGTGTATTTTTCTCTATGAAAGCATCCAATGGAGGACGAGAATGGAAAATCTGCGTCTCACACAAGGACTTTCAATGGGGTGGGAGGACTAGGTTATTGATTTTTTTACTATCTTGGATAAAAAAAAATAGTGTTTCATGCATTTTAAAAAATACAACAAAATCACAGGACACACAAAAAAATTCTACTACTTACTGCTCTCCTCATCGCGCGGCTATACGAAAGAAAAAAAAAAAAAAAGAAAGACACCAGCAAATCGACAAACGAAGACGAAGAAGGAACAACAACACCACAAAAAAGGAAACTAAACACACACATTTTTTTTTTGGACACATTAAAGTTGATACTTTATTTTTGTTTTAAAAAATATAAACACTCTATGTAAACATATCCTATTTTATATCCTTAAAATAGATTATGTCTACACATCATGCTCATACCATGTAAATATTTTTTTTTTTTTGTTTTCTTGACATACATATATATATATAGTTTATTCTATTTCAAAAATTCTGTTTAATATATATATTTTTTTTCTTAAATAACTTCAATAATCACAAACAAGAGAGAGAAAAAAAAAATAAAATAAAATACTAAATCCCCTCAACGTAAAATATGTGATGTCTTTTCAAGACTCTTTTAGGGGAAACAAAAGGATAAAAAGGATAAAAAGGAAACATAATCATTGTCATTTTACTTCGTCGTCAGTTTGCTGTTCGTCCTGGTTTTTTTTTTTTTTTTAAATGCTTTTAAGCATTTTTCGTTCCTAGTTCAACCTTTTCGTGACAAACAAAAAAGAGAAACAAATAAATTGTATTCAGAGAGTCATCGGTGTGTAACACACAAGACAAACAAATCCTTAGAAATATAATAAGTAGGTTTATAAATATGTTTTTTTTCTTTTTTCTTTAGACTAAATCTTCTTTTATATCTATTCATGTTTTTAAGAAGTGTTTTTTGTTTTTTTTTTTTTTCCCTGTTTAAAGGTTATTTCATTTACATCAATATACATATAGCTCTTTTTTTTTTTTTTTGATTTATATATCTTAATGCTGTGATGAAAGGAGTTTCAATTAAAAAGTAGACTTTCAGTTTTTAAGTAAAAAAAAAATTGATAAGTAAATCTCCCAGAGGTTGGGGTTGTTTCGGAAAAAAAAATTCTCGTCAGAATCAACGTTTCCCGTCTCAGAAAAAAGTGTCCACGCAAAGGGAGCCAAAGAGCCCCGCCGTTCACAATTGAATGCTTCGATTCACACGTCGAATGACGACTGATTTTCAAAAATTCAAACCCAACCACCTGGCAAGACAAGGGAATTACCCGAAATAAATGATTTTCAAAAATTTTCGTTCCGGAGTTCTTTTTGTTTCACTTTTTCAGTCTTAAAATTTATTTCAAAAAAAAAAAAAAAAATCCTAAATCTCGAATTATATTCAAGAAAAACAAAAAAATTGATTGCCTTACAGACAAAAAAAAAAAGGTCAAATTTTGATCACAAAAAAATGTCTTGTCAAAAAATCCGGAAAATCAAAAGAAATCTAATCTTACCAGCTTCAAATAGGTTTTTTTTTTTTTTTTTGTTTTTCTTTACACATATAGAATATTTTTTATACTTTGTTCTTATTAAATATATATATATCTTTCAAAAAAAAAAAAAATTGTATTTTTTTTGGACTTAAAATCTGTTTTTTTTTTGTCTCTTCATAAAATTAAATGAAATTATTTTTTTTTTGTATTTTTTGTTTTCAAAATGTCATATAGTGACGAATGTTTTTTTGTTTTTTTTGAAGAGAATGTTTTAATTGATAATTTTTGAAGCTAATTATAAATTTTAATAGCCTTTTCCAAATAATTATATCGGGTCCTCTTCTGTGATTTATTAACGTGCTCTAAACCAAAGAATGGTAATGGTGCTCCACCTATACAAAAACAAGAGAGAAAAAGAAAACAAGACACAGAAAAAGAGAAAAATATGAAATGATTTTTTGAAAAAACAAAGCCCCTTTGCATCCTTGTCATTCGTACCTTGATTATTATGCTTAAATGCTTCCAAATTAATAACCAAATTATCATCCGCAATATACTCGACTCTTCCCAAAGCAACCGTGGCAAATTTATACTGCAGAGACAAAAAAAAAAAAAAAAACCTTCAAGGATCAAATTCCCAAATTTTCTTTTAAAAAAAATCAAACCTTATCCCACTCCTTCTCCGGTACATTCAACTTCTTTTGAATCCTTTCCTTCAACGAACTATACGGTTCACCATGACGTGCCTTAATGAAAAATGGCACCCCAAATGAATTGTAAATATCCTTACTGAAATGTGTCACAGGGATTAACATTTCAGTGTCCATGAGGAGCAGCTCATCCCTTGGGATCTCCTCAATGCGATAGATCTTGTGATGTGATTGATTTGCCATCGTATCCGGTGGTTGAAGGGCTTGAAACACACAAAAATTTGTTAAAATCTCTCACTCACTCGAATGACAAACCCCCTCCCCGAGTTCAAACTTACATTCCAATGGTGTATCCTCTCGTGGACGTGGCAATAACTTGTGACTGGCCACCTCAACCATTCGAAGCTTCCTGGTACTGTCCTCGGAAAATTGAATTTGTTTTGATGCCTCTTCGAGGAGATTTTTAATTGTACCGTTTTTGTTTGGATACAAAATAAGCTCACGTTCCTCTTTTAAATTTGGAGAGACCTAAAGAAACAAGGGAGACTGAAAAGATCACGGAAAAAAAAAGGATTCCCTTCCCTTACCCAGATACACTTGAACTGCTTCTTATTTTCGAGTTCATGGATGTTCATTGAGAGCCTCTGGTAGAAGAGTTTTTTTGGTGTTCGTGGCTTGCTAAAGCAGAGAAGATCCTTAATGCTGCAGTCGTAGAGGCAACGCAATGCAGTGCCAGGAGTGTCCTTGTAGTTCCTGCGAAAGAAAATCGAATAAAATCCACATTCATCATCCACAATTATCCCCGTTTACCCAATACACTTGAAGAACTGAATTCGATTGGGGTCTGTGTTGATCCTTTGTGCGACTGCTTGTGCCATCTGATCGTACGTGTTCCTGTTGGACATTTCTAGAACGAATCTAAACCGAGAAAAAAAAAAAGGTCAACTTAGTCCCAGCAGAGTGTCATGCCCACCCTTACCCTGGATCATTTGGGTTGCTCTTGTCGCAAAAGGTCAGCTCAATGCGAGAGAGTAGGTCGCGGAAATAGTCCTCGACGGTGGGCAGCTCGAGCTTCTCGTCGACGTGCTTCTTCTCGAAGATCAGGATGTTGCCGTGCAGGCTGTCGTGGTTCGAGAGATTGAGGGCTCGGTCTAGGGTCTCTGACTGGTTCGAGAGACGCTGCATGGGGTTGGGACCGCACTCCTCGTAGACTGTGAGCTCGGTGGAGGGGTCAAAGCCGAGGAGCGAGTTCACCAGCGGGATGAGATCACCGATGCGGGTGGAGAGCGAGTACTGGCCGCAGCTTAGGTAGTGCAGACGCTTGTTGGCCGGGTCGTAGTACTTGAAGAAGAGCAGGATGTCGCGCTTCTTCTCGAACACCGGCAGCGGGCCGACGATGAGCGGGCTGGCAAGCTCGAGGAACACAATCCACGGTCCCTGCATGTCGATGATGTTGCTCAGCGCACGGTTGTACTCCTCGGCGATGTTGAAGTAGGTGAATCGCTGAGCCTGGGTGCGCTGGGCCAGGGGCCAGATCCGCATTCGGTCCTCCTGGACGCTGAATGCCTGCACGAGGGCTTGAATCAAGTCGGCGACAGACTGGGTCTTCTTGAGCTTGAACGCCCGCACGGTGACCTTCTCGAGGTCGAAGATCTCGGTGCCCTGGTGGCCCTCGAAGTACTCCTCGAGGATGACGTGCACGGCGACGTAGAGTCCGGCCTCGGCGCGGTCCTTGCGGCGCACCTGTTCCATGCGCTTCTCCTCATTTAGGCGCTCGACCAGATCGCTCGGTATGTCCTCCTCGGTGATGTCCTGGAGGACGCGGGGCAGCTCCGACACGCGGATGTAGACAAGCATGTACGCGTTGCTGCAGTTCTTGGCGTTGGCCACCTCATCGTCCACGCCACCGTAGTTCTGCTCGATGGCTTCCATTTTGTTGCAGCTGGAGACGACATCGTCGTCGAACTTGCACCACTTGCCGTCGGCGTTCGTGTTGATGTAGACGACGTAGTGGCCGCCGTGGTTGTCGCCCGAGTGGACGAGGACAGCGTGCAGCTTGTAGGTGGCCGGGGTGGACTCCTTCTCGGCCAGGTAGCTGTCCAGGTTGATCTCCTCGTAGAACTCGAAGCGGTCGTTGAACTTGACCGAGTTGTCGGTGAAGGGGTCGTATTGGAAACGCATCAGGTGCAGGTGCAGGACTGGCGGGAAGGAGGTGAAGATCACCCCCTTCTCGGCCTCCTGCAGGCCGTGGATGCCGGCGTCGTACTTGTTGTCGCCCTCGAGCGTCTCCGAGGCGATGTAGTCCTGGAAGGACTCGTAGATGTTCTTCTTGCCCTTGATGTTCAGCTGGATGTCGTAGAAGGTCTCGCAGCGGGTGCTGTTGCAGTCGACGTTCTTGCACTTGATGTACGAGGACATCTTTCCCTCGAAGAGGTGGGGGACTGTGCCCTCCACGCACGTGCCCTTCATCTTGGACTCAAGCTTGTCCAAGAGGACGCGGAGGAATTCCTGCACGTCGTGCTGCATGAAGGAGTCGAGGGTCTCCCAGCCGAAGCTCTTGGTGAGTTTCTTTGTGCCGACGGGCTTGTCGGCGAACTGGAGGTCGTGAAAGACGCGCTGGAGCGCGAGCCCGACGCTCTTTGAGCTGTCGTCCGCCTCGGTGGGCATCTTGTAGACCGCCTTGCGGAGCTGGTTGGTGAAGTAGAGCGTCTGCAGGAGCGAGTTCATGTAGCAGGTAGCACCCTGGTTCTTGAGGCCGACGTAGCCGGTGTGCTTCTTCGAGTCCCAGAAGACGCCGTGGGGCGCCTCGGCGGCGACGTGCACTTCCAGGACGATGCAGTCGTTCTGGACGTAGCCCTTCTCGGGGTTGAAGATGTCGTTCCACGAGATGAAGAGCGAGAAGCCCCAGTCGTTCTCCTTGCTGTAGAAGAGATGCTTGATCTTCTGCACGAAAGCCTCCTGGCCGGGCTTGAAGCTCTTCAGCCGCAGCTCAGCGGACGCGTTGCACGACCAGGTGGTGGAGTCGCTCTCCCCGTTGCACTGGAGGAAGAAGCCGAGCGACTTGGCCTCCGGCTGGTTCCTGTTGTTCCGAACCATGACCATGATGCGCCAGGGGAGGTTGCGGACGTAGGTCGGCGGCGAGAGCTCCGTCTCCTTCAGCTTCGAGATGTTCCGCACCACGTAGGAGAACGTCGCCTCAGAGCGAACCTCGTCCTCGAGTTTCGGCTCGGTGGTCGAGGTCGGCTGCTCGTCCTCCTCGCCCTGCAGCGGTGTCGTCGACGTGTCCATGCTGGCGACCTCGTTCACTGCCGTAGCCTCCACGACCGGCGAGGCGATCTGCATGCTCGCGTCGTCGTCCACCTGGCGGGTCTCCGCCTCCTCCTCGTGCGGCTTCTCGGGCGTTACCTGCTGCGGCTTCGTGTCCGGGTCGGGCTCGGCGATCTCCTCAATCGGCTGTGGCGGTGGGCTGGCCGGCGGTGTGGCTGGCGGGGTTGGCGGCTCGGCCTGTGGCAAAGCCACATCTGCGTCGTGTGTGTCCATAGCTTCGACTGCGTTCTCGGCCGCCGGGGTAAACTCAACCACCGCACCGTTGTCATTCTGTGTCTGTGTCACGACCACCTCCTCGGCGACGACATTCTCGGGGACGGGGTCAACCGCTCCATCCGACGACGCAACTGTCTCGAAAGACGCAACTCCATCGGTATCCATGATTAGCGTCAACGTTGTTTGCGTCGACACGGCAACTCTGCCCGCAACTTGACCACCGATATTAAGCGCGTCGACTGCACGTTGCGCTGTCGCGGTCAGGGGACGTGCTGCTAGCTGCAATACCAATTCAACGATCGTATTGATCTCCTCCTGGACTATGTCCTCCCGTAGGTCGACACCTTGCTGTAGATTAATGTGCTCGTAGAGTGTATCGACGTCGTCGTCACCGTCCCCGTCGCCGCGGTCGCCGACGCCGTTGGTTGTTATATTGTTTGCGGGCAGGGTGCCGGATTTATTTTTTCTGATCGTAGCAAGATAATATTTCCTTATGCTGAATTTTTTAAGCAATTTTCGAAGACTTATCACTATCACGGATGTGTGGTTGGATTTAACTGAGAAAACAAAAAAAAAAAAAAACGAGATTGGATTTTCGTTTTTGAGATTTGATTGATGAGCGATGACTGTGAGATGATGTGCGGGTGATGTTTGAGGGGTGAATGATGCGAGAATCACACGAAACACTGAAAAACGTTTCATTTTTGAGGCACGACTTTGAATACCACGACTCCGGACAGTAAAAACCGTCCGATTATTGGGGAACGTTTGACGGACAACGATTTTAGGAACACGAGAGACGCTTTAACGACACGAAAGACGTCTGAAGGACACGTGGTGAGTCACTTGGACGACACGGCAGACGTTGGAACGACACGTGAGACGCTTGAACGACACGAAAGACGGCTGAACGACACGTGAGAAGCTTGAACGACACGTGGTGAGTCACTTGGACGACACGGCAGACGTTGGAACGACACGTGAAACGCTTGAACGACACGAAACACGACTGAACGACACGTGAGACGATGTAACGAGCTTTGGACGACACGTGAGACGCTTCGACGACACGATAGACGTTGGAACGACACGATAGACGTCTGAATAACACGACGACAGATGACTCGGAACACTGAAAAACGCTCAAAAACGACTCCGAAAACACAAGATTGTACAAAATTTGGTAGATTTTTAGGGAATACAAATTGATACACATGAGAGATGCTTAAAAAAGTTTAAAAACATTTAAGAAAAAGTGTGGAAGACCCTTTAAAACTACTCTGGGCCCTCGTCAATGCTTGAGAGACCTGAGAAACGACTCCAAAAACACAAAACCATCCAAAATTTGGTAGATTTTCAAGAAATAAAAGTTGATAAGCACGAGAGATGCTTAAAAGTTAAAAAAAAACACTAAAAAAAAAGTGTAGAAGACCATTTAAAACGACCCCGAGCGCTCTCTCGACTCTGAGGACTAAAAAACGTCCAAGTTTTGGAAGATGCTTGAGAGATAATGACGAAGGGGGACGAATGGCACTGCAAAAAAAAGTCTCAGAACACTGAAAAAACACTCGAACAGCACTTTAAAAGGACTTCGAACATCGAAAAACGTTCGAGAGACCCCTAAAAAGCTGCGAGAGCTTGAAAACGTTTGAAAGATGCTCAGAAATGTGTCCGAAAACTGAAAATTGTTGAAAAATCTGGAAGATATTCAATGGACGATGTTTAAAGGGCACGATAGATGCTTCAAAAAGTCTAGGAACACTCAAAAAATTTCGACAGACTTTTGACAATTACTTGGAATACCGAAAACTTTAGAGAGACACTCAAAAATAACTCCGAAAACTGAGAAACCTCTAAAATTTTGAAGGCATTTAATGAATAATGGTTTAATAGAACGAGAAAAGGTTTGAAATAGGCTTGGAACACTTGAAAACGTTCGTAAGACCCTTAAGAATGACTCCGAATATCGAAAAACTTTCAGAACAGGCTTAAGAAGGACTCGCATCACTGAGAAACATTTAAAATCTGAAAACTAAGACCCGTCTGATATCTGAGACTTTTTTTGCGGAAGACGTTCTAAGACTTTTTTGGTAGACGACGTCCAAAGAACACCAGAGAGAGGCTTAAAAGTTACTCCAAAAACTAAGAACCGTCTGATATCTGAGACTTTTTTTGCGGACGACGTTCTAAGACTTTTTTTGTAGACGACGTCCAAAGAACACCAGAGAGAGGCTTAAAAGTTACTCCAAAAACTAAGACCCGTCTGATATCTGAGACTTTTCTGGTGGACGACGTTCTAAGACTTTTTTTGTAGACGACATCCAAAGAACACGAAAGAGGCTTAAAACTTACTCCAAAAACTGAGAACCGCCTGAGTTCAGAAAATTTTTTGGTGGACGACGTTCAAAGGCTTAAAACTTACTCCAAAAACTGAGAACCGTCTGAGTTCCGAGACTCTGTTTGAAGAACACAGAGCCACACTGAAAAACCGACCGACTTCTCCAAGATTCTCGATCTACTTGGGAGACACCACTAAAATCACGTCCGCCGTCATAGTATCTCCGATTGAGAAGCCTTAAAATCTTAAAACAAATGCAAGACAACGTTTCAAAGTCAAATCGGAGAGAAAACAAAAAATGCAAATTTTTTTTACGACTTCACCGCAACGAATTAGTTACGAGTAAATGTTGCACGTATCAGACAAGACATCCACCAATCCAAAAGAGCGTAACAAACGAGTCCAGATGTTTTTAGCCTTGGAAACGAATGTTCCTACAAAATTCTGAAAACTAATTAAAATCAAAAGAAGAAGGATCACTTTATGGAATGAGGGGGGGAGGGCAAACAGATACAAAAAAGAAAATACCAAATTGCAATAGAAAAATCTCGATCACGAAAAACAACAATGACTCAGACAGTGGGAGAAGGGGGGACTAAAGGAAGTTGAATTGCACAAAAATGCAAAAAATCCAATCGCCGCTGTGGACTGAAGATCTGTGGGTGACTCCTGGGTCCAGGAAAATCAACTTGGAAATTATTTCAATTGGAAAATTACAAATCAGACTTTAAATCCCAATTTGAATGGCGAAAGGGGGAGGGGAGGAAAAATTAAAGTTCATCCCCTGACCATCCTCACTACGGAGGGACGTCGAAGTGGAAGACGAAAATTTCCTGGAATTTTTTTTTTTTTTTTTTTTTTTCATTTCTTTTCTGCCCACAGACGGAGTTTCAGGAATTTTTTTTTTTTCTTTTTTCATCCACAAAGGAGATGAAGTCTTTTGATGTGGAAAACTCTTTTTTTTACATTCCGTTGATCGAATGAGATCAAAAAAAGTAGCAGAAGAAAAAAAAAAAACTAATGAAATTGAATTTGATGGGGGAACGCACAAACGATAAACTGAAAAAAAAAGAAAAACGCAATCAGAGAGAAAAAAAAAAAAAGAAAATATGGAAAGGGAATATATTCCGAATGAAAACAAAAGGAATGAGTTTTTTTTTCTGTCCCCTCCCCCCTTTCGAAGGAAAAACAAAAGAATTTTTCCACTAAAAAGACTTTTCTCCGTTTTTTCCTGATTGCCTTTTTTCCACACACAATTTGTCGACTTACCTCGACTATAATTTAATTTAATTTAATTATTTCATTTGATTTAAGTGTTTTTTCTCTAGTTCTACTCACTTTTTTCACAATCCACACAAAACAAAAAAAACAGAACAACTTTTTTAGAAAAACATTTCTTCACCCCATGCACTGACGTTTTGTTTTTCTGGGATTTCAACTATTCTTTTTTTTTTTTCTTTTTTTGATTTTTTTGATTTCTGTTGAAATTTTTATAAATTTTTGTAAATTTTAACTCTCACCGGACGGTGTCAATGAAAGATTGATTTTGATTTTGATTTTTTCTTCCACAAAATGCAAGTATTTTGATTATTTTCTTATTTTTTTTTTCTTTTCTATTTCTATTTCTCTAAAGACACGAATGGCTGCCGGGTCCGGTCAGTGTTGAGAGAATTGTGTGTATCGAAATATTTCTCGTGTCTGGTCGTCGTCGCCGTAGCTGCCGTTGTTGTTCTTGTCGTTGTCGTCTCCGTCGGCGGACTGCGTGTGTGTGGAACAGAGAGCTGTAGCTTTTTCAAAAAAAAAAATTTTTGTTAGAGCAGAGCAGATGCGTCGGTTTTTTTTTTCTTCCCTTTTTTTTTATCGAAACACAGCTGGGAGCCGGCAAAAATATTTTTTTTTTTGTTTTCTTTTTCTTCTCTGCGCTGAATAAGAAAAAGATTGAGGGGAGAAGAAACTCTGTGGAAGACAGAAATGTCAATCGCAGGAATTGCAGAGCGTCATGCGTCGTGGTTTGTTGGTGTTTTTCTTGTTTTTTTTTTTTTTTTTGTTTTTGGTGTAAACAGAGGAAAAACGTGACGCACAACGAATTCGAGGCGCTGAATAGAATTTTCGTACGAAAGCACCTTAATGGGGTGGCACAGGGTGTGCGTATGTGTGGAAAATTCTTGGAAATGATTTTTATGTGGATTTCGTTTGAAAGGGAAATTTATTTAAATCCACACAATTTTATCTCCTTTTTACAAGAACAAATTTTCTTATTGGATTCTGGAGAGTTTCATTTAAAACCGAAATTATCTTCAACGGAAAGAAAAGAACTCTTTTGGAATGAAAGGAAATTAATTTTCCAGCCAAATTTAGCACGACCTTTGCTCTTTTCTCTCAGTCCTTGATATCGAAAAGAAGAAAAAAGGGGCTTCTGGTACAGGCGGAACTCTCTACATCCACGTTTTTTGCCGAATTCAGTTCGAGATTTACTTTTTTTTCAAATTTTAATATCCATAGAATAAAAAAAGAGCACTTTTGGTCCAATCGGGACTCGTGTGCGACTTTGACATTCGCATTTCTGCAGCTTCTTCTACCCAAATTCAGCATGAAATTCGTTGTTTTGTAGGAGGCGTGACATTTAAAAAGGAGAAGAGGTTCCTTTTTATCCATATCTGACCTTTCGTGAGACCTTAGGTATGGTTACGTCAAAGGGACAGCTAAGGCCTACAGCCATTTATGTATGTGACCTTTTGTTTCTTCATTTTTATCGAAAAAAAAAGATGCTTATGCAATTCAATCGACGACGAAACTTGCTTTTGCTCAAAAAATTGACTTCAAAGAAAAAATAAAAAATTGAAGATTCGAAATTGATTCGAAAATTGCGTTCAAATCCAGGAATGAGAGGAATGTCAAAGCTCTAGTAAAAAATTAACTTTCTATGCCAAACAAAAGTCGTTTTGGATCACTACAGCGCCATTTTGAACAAAAAAAATTATTTTCTTTTCCAATCGAACATGAAACTTGCTCTTTTTTAGAAGATTGACACCATGAGAGGGGAAATATGGTAAAATTTTGACATTTTCAGTCAGTTGTAAGAATTGATCTCAAATTCTATAAAAAAAAATTGATCTTCTTTCCCAATCGAACATGAAACTTGCTCTTTTTCAGAAGATTGACACCAAGAGAGGGAAAATATGGTAAAATTTTGACATTTTCAGTCAGTGGTAAGAATTGATCTCAAATGCTATCAAAAAAAGATTGATCTTCCTTCCCAATGGAAGACAAAACTTGCTCTTTTTCAGAAGATTGACATCAGCAGTAGGAGAAAAGTGGAAAATTTCGAAATTTTCGACGAGGACCAGGCTATCCTGTTAACGTCTTTAAAGAAAAAGACTATTGTAGTCTCATTTTGATTGAAAGCCCCCCTCCCCCAGAAAGTCATGACCCAATTCTTCTCCAAAGTCCAATTCAACAGGAGGTTGTTTGAAAAAAAAAAAAAAAAACCTCCTTACGAACAAATTCCACCCCACGAAACTAGGTGACTAGGTAAATCTCAGCTCCCAGATTCATGTCCTCCTAACCAACTGCCACATGCGTCACATGCCCACCCCAAATCTCCGCAGCGCTGAATTCTCCTCCACCCCCCCGCCCGATGGACCAAAAAGCTGAGGAATTAAAATCTCATCTTCCTCATTTTTCAATTTCAAACTGCGCATAAATTGTAAATCAAATGTGTATCCACACATTGGAAATCCATTTTTGTTTGAAAGGTTTTTCCCTCCTGCGCATGTGACGGGATTGAGGGAAAATCGATTTTCAATCGAAAAAAGTTGGAGAATCGAAGGGCGGCCAACCTGAGGGAGGGTGGAAGGATGCACATGCATTTTTATGTCACATATGTACTTCCACCGGGGGTTGATTTATGTGGATGGAAATGAGCCCTGGGAATTGCGTCAGAAGAATGGCAATGATAGATGAGAGGGAAAGGAGTGAGTCAGGTGAACGCCTAGTGGAAAATTCATGAAACTGCGCTGAATATATTTCACTACCCACGTGGAGGAGAGAAAAGTCATGGCTAAAGAGGAGTCACGGCTAAAGGGAAGCGTCACGGCTAAAAAAAAAAAAAAAGTCACGACTAAAGAGCGACATCTCTTGAGAAGCTCTATGAACATTCCCAGGAAAAGCTGCGAAGAGAATTGCCCACCGGGTGTCTGTGTAGATGAAAAAAAGAAAAAACAGACGCTCTCGTAGCTGAAAAATGTGGGCAGCTAAAGCGGGGAAAATCTGAAAGACTCATGAAAAAGCCAGAAAAAGCTTTTTTACAAGGTTTCAAGAAAATGGATTCGAAGAGGACCTTTTTTTGTGTGTGAAAAGTGGATTCGAGGAATCAGTTGGTCCAAGCTCAAGTTAAAAAAGAGACTTGAATCCCCTGGGTAGAGCTATGTCCTTGCATGACAATAAAGCTCCAACGAGAAGCTTCCTTGGTCGAGGACAAAAGTGGTCGAGCAAAAGTTTGGAGTTTCCTTAAAAGGAAAGCTAGAGCTTCGAGGTGGATGGAAATGTGGTCATGGATGGAAAAAAAAAAAAGCTCAAAGCTTCGTTGAAAACAAGCTCTGGAATTCATAGAAGAAGAAACTTCGACCTAGTTACTCGTTTAGAAGAAAATTTAAACTTCTAGGGGAAGGAAAACTGGCCTTGGGTGAGAAAAAAGTTCAAATTCGAAGTAAGCTAGAGATTCGAAAGGGATGGAAAACGTTGCTGTATGCAAGGACGAAAGCTTCGAGCTTCGAAAAAAAAAGCTCAAGTCTTCGAAAAGAAGAAAGTTTAGGCTTCTGAGGGAAGAGAAAGTGGCCTTAGACAAGAAGAAAAGCCTAATGCTTCGAGAGTGAAGGAACTGTGTCCTTCCATAAGAAAAAAGTTATAAGAAAGCTTGAAAGGGATGAAACATGGTCATGGGAAAAAAAAAAAACTCAGGTCTTTGTCAGGAAGACAGCTTCGAGAGGGAAGAAAATGTGGCCTTAGACAGAAAAAAATGCTTTAGGCTTCGACTAGAAAAAACCCTGAGCTTTTAAAGGGGATGAAACATGGTCATGCATAAGGAAAAAAAATCGAGTCTTCGTCAAGAAGAAAGTTTGAGCCACGACATTGTCGTGGACCAGAAGAAAAGCACCAGGTGGACCAGGGGAAAAAACATAGACTGGGATAAGAAAAAAGCTCAGGCTTTCGACAAGAAGAGAGGCAAATAAGTCCTGAATTAAGAGAAAATTTCCGTCCGTCTAGGGGAAGACAACCAGAAACTTTTTCGAAATTCTCATCAAAACCGGAGAGTGAAGGGCTTTTTCGAAACAAGAGAACTCCAAGCTCCACTAGAAAGAGAGATTGCTTTTATTGGTCAACAAAAGAAAAACATATCGTTCAAGCTCGTAGCAACCCTCGTTTTCCGGCGGAGGTGGAGAGAGAGTAGCGAACGAATGAAATTCCTTAGAAATTTCAGGGGGGGGATTTGAATACGAATCCACGGGAAAAAAAAAAACTCCTTTAAAGCATCAACAGGGAAGAAGAAAAATTTAAAATCCATCCCACTCTCCCAAGGACACACGCGTGCCACGGCATAATAGGAAGACATACAAAAGTGAGTCGGCGGCGTTCTCACCCCCTGGAAAAACCTACCCCAAACGTGAACACACGCACAACAAGGATTCACCATCCACGAAATCAAAGAATGGATGTGGATGGAAGCAACGATAGACAGTTGCAGATAGATTTCGCAAATTTGTGTAATGCCACACAATTAATTACTCAAAACAAAAGGATTCAAAACTCGAATCGAATTTCATGTCCTGTCTTTTGTGACCCTTGTTCAATGGGATTTGAGTCTCTCATCTTCATCCACACCTGGAGTAATGATGTTTCGATTCTCATCTCCGATTGCGGTTTCACAGTCTGGTCCTCCCATTGTGTCCTTCTACGTCGTCAACCTTGTTGCTATTCTCAAATAATCATCCGTCCTTCTCTAAGAAACCACACAAAATCAGAAATGCAATGCGGTCCAGCCGCTGAACAGGACGATTGTTTGATTATTTTCCAACTCACCCTCATCAAACACACAAAACACACACACACACACAGGAGCATTCACGGTTAATCAGAAAATTTAATTAGGCTGCCAGGACAGCCACAGTTTTTAGCCTGGGGGCAAAAGAGGGCAATTTGAAATTTAATAAAATTCACCACCATCCACAAATTAGACCACAAAATATCCTCCGACTGCCAGAGCACACGTCCGGGATAATTTTTGCAATTTGCGATTCGAAAAGTCCTGGTTAATTTCGTCCTTTCTCTATTGCACCAATTACCGTCCTAACACAACTAGTCACGGTGTGAGATGAGAAAAAAATGCCTCAAACCAGGACTAACCCGGGATAATGGATGGGAATTATTTGAAGAGGCACACGCAGCCACAAGGTGCGTCGGCATTAGTAGTCAATTAAAATGTCGTGTATCCTCCCCCAAATTTTCGAGGTCATGTTTGGATAACCCCAAGATATTTTCCGGTACGAGGGAAATTTCTTGAGCTCTTCACACTGAATTTAATTAGAGACAAAAATCAGAGGGGTGGGTGAGATAGATACAGAGTCCTTTTCGTGAGGACACTCCAAGGATAGGGCAATCGTTTTCGAATGATGGAAGACATGTGCCGATGTGTGGGATGTAAGAAATCCAAAAGCGGTTTTTCGGGTAACATGGAAATACAGAGAGGCGGACTTGGGCTCATCAGCTACGTGATTTGAAAGGATTTTTGAAGAGAAACCACTCAAATCGATTCGGGGTGTTGGTTTATTTTAAAGATTTGAGGGAAAACACACACCCGTCGGCGAAAGGATTCTATTTCTGTGAGGGGTTTTGAACGTTTAAGGATGAGGATAAGACTTGGGAGGCAGTTTCTGAATTTTAAAGGGGATTTCTTTTTGAAGGTTAGGGGATTTTAAAGGATTTTTTTGAGGCCATGGTTTTGGATGAAGGAATCATTTTTCACAAGGTTTTTTTTTTTCTTTTGAGTCTAGGAGATTGATTTTTGGAAAGAATTTTAAGGAAGTCACCGACAGAGTCGAAGAAATTTCTAAAGTCCACGAATGTAAAAGAAAAAAATGCGAAAAAAATTAAAAATGCGTTTTTTAGCTCGCAGGATTTTTTTTCTGAAGTCCAGGAGGTTGGTTTCTGACAGAGTTTAAAAAAAAAAAGATTTGAGGCGGCAGCTTTGAGCGTAAAATGTATTTTTCGAACACTTTGACGCCGTCGGAACTGAAGAAACTTCAAGGGATTTTTTTTAAGTCTACGATTTTAAATGAAAAATTCAGAAAAAATTAAAAATTCGATCTTCCACTCCCAGGACTCGCGGAGGATTTTTCTAGGCACACGACTATGAGAGAAAAATTCAGAAAAAGACGAAAAAATAATTTTTCCACTCTGAGGACTCGCAGGGGATTTTTCTAAGTCCACGACGTTGAGAGAAAAATTCAGAAAAAGATGGAAAATTAATTTTCCCACTCTGAGGACTCGAGGAGGATTTTTCTAAGTCCTCGACTTTGATGGAAAAATTCAGAAAAAGACGAAAAAATAATTTTTCCACTCTGAGGACTCGCAGGGGATTTTTCTAAGTCCACGACGTTGAGAGAAAAATTCAGAAAAAGATGGAAAATTAATTTTTCCACTCTGAGGACTCGCGGAGGATTTTTCTAAGTCCACGACTTTGAGGGAAAAATTCAGAAAAAGACGAAAAAATAATTTTTCCACTCTGAGGACTCGCGGGGGATTTTTCTAGGCCCACGACTTTGAGAGAAAAATTCAGAAAAGATAAAAAAATAATTTTCCCACTCTGAGGACTCGCGGAGGATTTTTCTAAGTCCACGACGTTGAGAGAAAAATTCAGAAAAAGATGGAAAATTAATTTTTCCACTCTGAGGACTCGCGGGGGATTTTTCTAAGTCCACGACTTTGAGGGAAAAATTCAGAAAAGATAAAAAAATAATTTTCCCACTCTGAGGACTCGCGGAGGATTTTTCTAGGCCCACGACTTTGAGAGAAAAATTCAGAAAATGAAATAAAAATAATTTTTCCGTTTGCAGGACTCCCAGAGGATTTTTTAAAGTCATTTTTCAACTGCTCAGCCCCCGTGAAAGCCAAAGAACTTCGATAGGATTTTCCTAAGCCCCCACCACCGAAGGAAAACTCAAATTAATAAGAAAAAAAAAATCAATTTTCAAATCCCATAATGAAATTCCTCTCAATTTCCACAACTCTCCACTTCACACTCAAAATCCCCAGAGGATGGTCGAAAAAAAAAAAAAAAAAAAAAACCCACGATTGGCATAAAAAAAGGACTTCCTTCCTGCCATTGAGTTGACGTCATTCGTAGGCGGCAGCTTTGTGGTTAATAAGCCACAATTAGCGTCAATTATTCACAGTTTGATTCTGATGGAGGGGTGTGGGAAAATAATACGCCCTTTGTGGTCGCCGATTGGATAGGACTCTCGGAATGGTTCGCGGTTAGCTCCGCCACGTGCGGGCATAAAACGCCCGCCGGCAAGGACACACAGGAGTGCGAAATTTGTAAATTTCCTCGCGCCTACATGAAATCAACCCTCCCACCCACCTCTGCGTGTGAATCAATTAGGAGAATAGAATTTCCTTCGAACATAAAGATGGTTGTTAAGTTGGAAAGGACACAACTTTTGTTGTGGGATGGAGACGGAGGCTGTTGACAGGTAAGCTCCTGGAAGGTATCGAACAATTGACCTGTGACTTTGTGGTGAACGACAGAGGACTGAGAAGGCATCTACTGGGAAATTTTGTTCTGGCAAAGGAAAAACGGAAAGCAATTAGCTTAAGTGAAGGGCTTAGTTTAGTTGGGCGGAATATTTGTGCGGCGTTCGAGTTAAGTCGTCTATTTGATGGTAATTGCCACACGGGCGGACACAATTCGAGCGGCGTTAACTATTCTTTTGATTATAGAGGAGAAGAAACAACACAGAAGGCATCTTTAAAATTCCTTCTTCGTTCCGGTGAATGAAGTTGAGTACAAAATTATACCACGTGCTCGAACAAGAGAAAAAAACCCACCCCTCTCTTGGGGTGTCTGTTTCCACCCTCAATCGAAACTCGTGAGAAGTATTTAAAGACAAATTTATCATCCATCTGTGGGAATCGTTCCCACCAGAGAGCATCCTTTTTCACGGCCGTTAGAAGGACGAAGGAAAAAAAGAAAAAAAAGGGTGGATTCCACCTGAGGGTGAGGGTCTCCCCGGAATCAATCATATTCCCATTTTTTTCTTTTTCTGTCGGAAGAAAAGGCCGTCCTACGTCATAATCTGCCAAAGTAAACCACAGGCGAATATCCTTTTTTTTTTTTTTCCTCTCGGATCTCTCCCCTTTATTTAATGTGTTTACATTTGTTTCGTCCTTGTACCCAGGAAGGGAAAGGAAACTAATCAAACATACGCCGGTCCTATCAACGAGGTCGTTAAGAAATTCCGGGTAAGAAAAAAAAAAAAGGTCTCTTGGGTATTTTTGGTGAGAACACCTTTTTTTTGCGAGATGAACGTTTAGTGGAATTAATGAAGACCGAGTGGTGGACATTTGGAATTTAAGATCGAAAGGAGACTCGTGGGTCTAGAGAGAAATTGTGACACCAAAAAAGGGAGTTTTTTTTCGAGACGATACGTGGAAAGTGTTAAGAGAGAAATTTAAGACAGTTGGGTCTTGTTTGGAGGACGAGAAGATGCCTCTGGAGCATTTTTTAACCCTCGTTTTTGCCTATCGTGTTATTAAACCTCATTTTTACCTTCCACAGGATCTTCAGGTTCGGTCAAGAAATTTCTCAAGATGAATTCAGCGATTTTCACATTCGAATTAGGTTCCTACAGCACATGAAATCCAATTTTTGATGATTCATCCCAACCACGTTGCCTCCAGAGGAGCTTCTAAGATTTTTTTTTAACTTCTTGAGGACCGTCAAACCGGTCTAAAGGTTCCAAACTCAAATCACACACTTTCTGGGTCAGGCCACATCCCCTCACCGGATGAAGTTCAGTTTTTAGAGATTCATCTAACCACGTCGCCTCCAAAAGGATTTTTCGGGATTTCTCCAGCTTCCCGTGGGTTCATCGACTCGAACCAGACAATTTCTAAGACCTGCCAAGTGCCCGCACCACAATCCGTCCACTTTTTCCCCCTCCACTCAACCGTGCAGCCACACGATCATTTTTTCGAGATTTCTCCAGCTTCTAGTGGGTTCATAAAATCGATCCAGACATTTTTCGAACCCTCACACACTCTCCTAACATCTCCAATCAAAAAAATTTTCATTTGTCGGAAAAAAAAATGTTCGCATTTTTCAGCCCAAAAAATGCGGTAAAATGAAATCGACCCGAGGTCGACTTTTCTTGGGAAAAAGTGACAAAAATTGAAAATCGGTTTTTTGGGAAAAAGGGATGGAAATTTTGATGCAAATTGATGGGGTTTGATGTATCTTTGAGAGAAATGAAAAATTCGAGATCTGGAGAGCCATGGCGTCGCCTCCAGAAGAAGTTTTCGAGATTTTTCCAGCTTTCCGGGTTCAGCGCATAACCAAAGGCGGCTTCATGGGACAATAACTACACCGAATCGTGCCACATTTGAGCAATGTTATACCTTTCCAAAAATGGCATAATTGTGCCTTTCTAACAAAAGAAGAATCTCGTTGCTACCTTCCACTCAATTTTTTTAAAATTTTTTTAAAATTGAAACATTTATTAAAAAACTGCTTCTGCCGCACTTCCACAGGATCTTTAGAATCAGTTTTCCTGGTTTTCTACTCCTGCCCGAAACTCGATCCAAACATTTTCTGATTCAGGTCACATCCCCACATCACGTGAAATTCAATTTTCAGAGATTAACCCAACCACGTCGCCTCCAGGCGGATTTTTTTGATTCCTCCAGCTTCCTGTGGGTTCCCCGACTTGAACCCTACATTTTCTGAAAGCTGCCAGGTCCCCGAATCGCATGATATCCACCTTTTCAAAATCCACCCAAAGGTGGCTGGACAACATCGTTTTTTCGAGATTTCTCCAGCTTCCAGTGGGTTCCTAAAATCGATCCAGACACTTTTCGAATCCTCAAACCCTCGCCTAACATCTCCAATCAAAAAAAAATTCACTTTTCGGAAAAAAAATTTTTCCCATTTTTCAGCCCAAAAAATGCAGTAAAGTGAAATTGACCCGAGGTCGACTTTTCTTGGAAAAAAATAACAAAAATTTAAAATCAATTTTTTGGGAAAAATTAATGAAAATTTTGATGGAGAATGATGTGTTCTAATGTGTTCTGTAGAAAAATCAAAAATTCAAGACTTGGACCTGAATGGTATCCCCGTTAGAAGGATTTTTCAAGATTTCTCTAGCTTCCAGTGGGTTCCTCGACACCAACCGGATATTTTCTGAATCCTGCCAAACCCTCACGACACATGAAATCCAATTTTTTAACCTCCACCCAACCACGTTGCTTCCAGAGGGATTTTTCGAAATTTCTCCAGCTTCCACTAGGTTCTCCGACCTGAACCAGATATTTTCCGAAGCCTACTACGACCCTAAAACACACGAAATCTACCTTTTCAATGATGGAAGAGGAATCGTTGAAAAGGAATTTTTTTTTTTAACGAACCTCTCATGGTCTTTCTGTTTCCCTCCAAGGAGTCAGACATTTTTTTCCTTTTTTGTTAAAATTGAAGCTTCATGGACGAAAGAAATCACAAATGACATGTTGCAAGTGTGTGAAGCCTCGGCCTGACTTCCATCCCATTCAAATGTCCCTCTGATTGACTCAAAAATCTCCTTTGAAACGCCACCTCACAACCACCTAGTAAATTGATTGTGCGAATTGATTTCTGTCATTTTACCATGAAATTCTTTTCAACCTACCACCAATCCTTTCATAGTCCACTCAAGGATGGTCACAGAGAATGAGAGAAGAGAAAAAGTCCTTTTCAAAGACATTCCGTGGACAAACGTAGTACCATCGGATTGTCTACGAAGTCCTCAAAGGCCTTAGAAATTTTCCAACCATCATCCCTGCTGGGCTCAAAAGTTCCAACGAATAAGACTTATAAAACCCTTCTGTGTACACGAGAGATTCTTTTCCGATCTGAGCAGGAGATTGGTGAAAGAGTTTTACGGAAGAAAAAGGATGTGAGAAGAAGGATTTCAGTGAAAATGAGGAGGCTTTTGTGTGTGAATGGAAGAGGAGGTGGTGGTGAGGAGATTGGTGAGGAAAAAAATTAAAAAAAAAATTATGCTCTTGATTCAGAAAAAGGCTTTGGAGACACTAAAAAGGGAGTCAAAGGAGCAACAGAGGAAAGTTTCGACCAAGGGAAAACCTTGACAACGAGGTATTTAAAGGAAAATTTCCAAAGTAGATTCTTTAAAAAAAATCCAGAATTCCCAACTTGAACCTTGGACTTGAAGCCTGTTGAAGATTCACGAGATATTCTCTACTTGGACTTTAAATTTAAAGCCTGTTGAAGACTCGCATGCAAAAAAAATTCATCTCAATTGGACGAAATTCGAATTAAATGAATTTGTGGATCCAAATTTTATTCGAAAAAGTTCGAAATCAATCAAAATTTAGCTAAGGGGATTTTTGCTTTTTCGAGTGGCAATGAAAATAGTTCCTAAATCCACGTAGGAGAGTGGCCAAGTCGTTCAGAAAATGGAAAATTTTTCAAAAGACTCGCTAGGCCCTTCAGTAAATCGAAATTCAGTTGCAAGACCCTGCAAATCCTGGCTACGTCCTTCAGAAAATGGAAATTTCCTCGAGTGAAATTGAGAAACGTCGCTAGGTCCTTCAGTAAGTCGAATTTGAGTTGCAGAGCCCTAAAAATCCCTGCTAGGTCCTTCAGAAAATAGAAATTCCCTCGAATGACACTGAAAATCGTCGCTAAATCCTTCAGTAAATCGAAATTTAGTTGCAGAGCCCTAAAAATCCCTGCTAGGTCCTTCAGAAAATAGAAATTCCCTCGAGTGACACTGAAAATCGTCGCTAAATCCTTCAGTAAATCGAAATTTAGTTGCAGAGCCCTAAAAATCCCTCCTAGGTCCTTCAGAAAATGGAAATTTCTTCGAGTGAAATCGAGAAACGTCGCTAGGTTCTTCAATAAATCGAATTTGAGTTGCAGAGCCCTCAAAATCCCTGTTAGGTCCTTCAGAAAATAGAAATTCCCTCGAGTGACACTGAAAATCGTCGCTAAATCCTTCAGTAAATCGAAATTTAGTTGCAGAGCCCTAAAAATCCCTGCTAGGTCCTTCAGAAAATAGAAATTCCCTCGAGTGACACTGAAAATCGTCGCTAAATCCTTCAGTAAATCGAAATTTAGTTGCAGAGCCCTAAAAATCCCTCCTAGGTCCTTCAGAAAATAGAAATTCCCTCGAGTGACACTGAAAATCGTCGCTAAATCCTTCAGTAAATCGAAATTTAGTTGCAGAGCCCTAAAAATCCCTCCTAGGTCCTTCAGAAAATGGAAATTTCTTCGAGTGAAATCGAGAAACGTCGCTAGGTTCTTCAATAAATCGAATTTGAGTTGCAGAGCCCTAAAAATCCCTGCTAGGTCCTTCAGAAAATAGAAATTCCCTCGAGTGACACTGAAAATCCTTGCTACGTCCTTCAAAAAATCGAAACTACTCGAAAGGACCTCGAAGCTCGTTGTCAAGTCCTTCAGAAAATAAATCTTTTCGAAAATCACTATTGAGTCCTTCAAAAAATCGAATTTTCTTCGAGTGACCATGAAAATCCTTCAAAAAGTGGAAAATTTTTCGCTCAAACTTGAAAATCTCTACTAGATCCTTGAAGACACACAAGAAAATACCCACTCAATCAAAACTGCATTGTCAAAGGACCACAACCTTCAGCATCTCCTCAAGAAAAAGAAAAACCACCCTCTCCGCCCATTCCCTACCTCAACGCAAAATCTGTTTATCAAAAAAAAAAAAAAACACCCTCCCCCGAAAAAGGAGACGCAGGGAAGAATATCCTTCTGAATCTATTTCCATGAATGTTTTTTTTTTTGCGTCAAGTAAACACACACGCCATCGATTCCAACACGAGCCAAGGACAAGAGAGAGAGAGAGAACAGAGAGATTTTCTTTTTTTCCATTCAATTTGATAATTTGCCACATCCCTGGACCACCATCCACCCTCACTCGCTCATCCTTCAAGGAATAAGTCAAAAGTCGAAGACTGATTTCCTCCCCAAAACTCAAAACAAAAGAACAATGTGTGTGGAAAAAAAAAAAGAATGAACGAAAATTTTTGCAAGGATTCAAACAAAAAAAAAAGCAACACACTCTCTCAAACAATGGACGGCAGCCTAGGCAGCAGCATTTAAGAGTTTTTGAGGAAGTCCTACAAGGACATTCCATGAAAAGACCAAACCTGTTCTATTGGGAAAAACAAACTCCACGGGCAACCAGGAAAACAAAAGGCGTACACACGTCAGCTTCCGCTGATGAAAGCAAATTAGGTATGAAAATTCATTAAACGAGAGAAGGAAAAAGGACGACAACGAGGATGAGAGGAAAGAAAAGACCCCCTCGGCCATATGTCGAGGGAAAAGAGGAGAGGATTATGTCAACAAGGACGAGAAAGACACCTGAAGGCACGTGTAATCTTTTTATTGTCTCGAAATTACTCTGAAACTCTCGATTGATTGACAGTGATTGCAGGAATGCATTGAAATGATTGAATGGCTGGGCGGGTGCGTTGGTTGGGGAATTTATTGATTTATGTCCTGTCCTGGATGCAAGGGCACAATCACTCCTCAGTGAGGTGCGAAAATTCGAGAATAATGCTTAACATGTTGTAGGACTGATTGTGTTGCACAGTCCTAATGTGTGTGCAATTGACTCCCAGACACTCACTCGTGTACACGATGCCAGTGGCACAGCAAAATTTCATCCTGGATCTACACAGACAGATGAATGGAATCAATTCAACTTTGTCTACATCTCCGCGAAAAGTCAGGACGACGGCAGCAACAACGACGTCGATGAGGAGGACAGAGGGGGAGGGAGAACGAAAGAGAGAGAGAAAAAAAAGGACTCCGGAGCATGCCGTGGCATGGCTTTACGTTCAATTATCTGTTTAATGGAGGGAAACTATGGGAATCCGATTAAGGATGTTGGTGCACAAGGATACACTCAGCTCGTTCGCCTTCTCTGTCGGTGAGGATAATACGGCCGGATCAATTACCCTCTTGTTTGTTGTTTGTGTTGTGTGTTCATCCGATTGTCGAGGAGGGAAGATGTCTTCACTATCGAAGGTCTGGAGCGACCTTGAGCTCCTGTGCGTTAAAGATCCCAAAAAAAATAAAGAAACGCGAAACACTTAGAGAAAACTCAAATTTCAGTGAAAAAACATGAGAAATTGAAGACAGATAAATGCTTAAGGGGTGTTTTTGTGTTTTGAGTCTCAGCGTCAGTGACATTGAAAGTCGTCTTGGATTTTCAACCCTTCGGCAGGGAATTGAGATGTCTAGTTAACGATGAGATAAGTAAACAAGAGGAAAGGCATGAAAATTGAGGAGTTTGGACGGAAAACAAATTGGGAAATTCGGGATGAGATTGGAGTTGAGTTGAAAATTCGAGGAAAAAATATCGACGGATTTTAGATTGAGAGGGAAATGAATGGGCAGACGAAGAGTTAGCAACTTAAAAAGGTCGAGAAAAAAGACTCAGTGAGTCAAAAAGTCGAGGAGAAAATCATTAGTGGCGTAGCAGCCCTTGGAAGGCAGGAAGAGCCTAACTTTTCGCGCCTCCACTGGGTTGTGCGAGTTATAATTTTGACACCAGTGAAGGGGACCTACAGTTTAACGCCGGTTCCGAACGGCGGATTGTGAAATGTTTCCATGAGGATTTTCAGTCGTTCGCTGGAGGGAAGACTGTGAAAAAGGCCGAGAAAAAAATAATCGACCTTCAAATTGAGGGGAAAATGGACGATCGAGAAGAGGACACCTCAGGAAATCGAGAAAAAAAAGCCTCGATTTAGAAAAGGCGACTTAAAAGGTCGAAAAAAAAAGACTCAACGACTCAAAAAGTCGAGTAGAAAATCATTAGTGGCGTAAGAGCCCTCGAAAGGCCAGAGCCGAGCTTTTCGCGCCTCCACTGGGTTGTGCGAGCTATAATTTTAACACCAGTGAAGGGGACCTACAGTTTAACGCCGGTTCCGAACGGCGGATTGTGAAAGATTTCCATGGCAGAGGCTCCTCAAGAGGATTGTCAGTCGTTCTCTGGAGATGGGGCTGTGAAAAAGGCCGAGAAAAAAATAATCGACCTTCAAATTGTGGGGAAAATGAACGATCGAGAAGAAGACACCTCAAGAAGTCGAGAAAAAAAAGCCTCGATTTAGAAAAGGCGACTTAAAAGGTCGAAAAAAAAAGACTCAACGACTCAAAAAGTCGAGTAGAAAATCATTAGTGGCGTAAGAGCCCTCGAAAGGCCAGAGCCGAGCTTTTCGCGCCTCCACTGGGTTGTGCGAGCTATAATTTTAACACCAGTGAAGGGGACCTACAGTTTAACGCCGGTTCCGAACGGCGGATTGTGAAAGAATTCCGTGAAAAAAGTACTTCCTACCGAAAAATCATGTGAAATGTCCTCAGCCTGCCTCTGTTGAGTGACTCTCAACCTCCCTCAGCATGAATCTGATTGAATGATCACAAAAAGCTGACCTAATTAGTTCCAATTGAAGACAAAACCGCGTTCCTTTTGTTTGGAGGATTTTCCACATTCAATTACGAAGACAAATAACCTCTCTCCCATTATCTCTTTGAATAAATCAAAGCGATCAATTTCACAGAAATGCCAAAGCGCAATAATTCTTCAGCTGCTCACACAAAAAATCCCACCCAATCAATTGAAATCTCCCCCCTAAAACACCCGCGTTGTTAAGCAACAAACAATTAGTCACACGAAAAAATGTTTGAATTTAACAAAACCACCAATCGACGATTTTAGTCGATTGATGGAACCTCAGAAATAATACAAAGGACATTATTTGAAAGGATTTGGCCGATTAGTTCGGAGTGATGAAATGGAAAACTACAAATGCACTACAACCGATGAGAGGTTGAGGAAGGTTCTGCTTAAGCCACAGGACAGGAGAGAAACTTGAAAAGCAATTTTTCTCAAGCACCTGGAGGAAATCCTTTTTGAGAGGAGAATAGTCACGCGTTGATTGAAAGGATTTTTGTTGAGTCGGACGATGGAAATTCAAATGGGAGTCTTACAGGAGAGATAAGAGGAAGGAATAATCGAATTTTTTTTTTGGAGTATTATATGAGAGACAAGAGGAAGGAATAATGGAACTTTTTTTTTTGTGGAACGCATTGGGAAACTTAGGAAATTAAATCATCAAATGATCAAAAAACGTGAAAAAACGTTTAGAGACTTTTTTCGAGCCAATCTGGACATCAAATTTTACGAAAAAGAGGCTCAACATCGTTTTTTGGGACTTGAAAGGCCATGGGAAGGTGGAAAACTTCAAGGGATTTTTTTTTTCGAGAGACTCATGGCACGAAATTTCACGGATTTTTCCTCTGACGTGAGGTTCGAGGTTCGACATCGTTTTTTGGGACTTGAAAAGCCATGCGAAGGTTGGAAAACGTCAAGGGACCTTTTTTTTCGAGAGACACATGGCAAAATTTCAAATGGCGGAAATTTTTTTTAAATTCCCGTCTGGGTAACAATAGTTAAGCGGTTTTTATATCGAGTGGGAAATGGCGGAGAATAATTGGAAATAGTTTTTTTTTTTTTTAGAGAAAGAGATTTATACATATTTTTTATAATTTCAAATGCATTTTTAAGAGAAAAATAAAAAAAAAAAGGAAAAATAAAAATTTTTTACAAATAGCCACTCAATTCAACCAAAACTGACCTCTTTCCATTTTGGTTTATTATTCTATTTTCTCTTTTGAATTTAAACGGCAGATTCACAAGTTCCTTTTATGTCCTTTTTTTTGGGGGCGATTCACTGAGCCTTTGAGTGAAAACCCTCTTGAGCGAGTGAGTTTTTATTGAGACACAAATTTGAGTTGAATGAAATGCAGTTGAGACTGAAAATAAATATGAAATGAGTTGAAATGTTTATTTGAATTTAAAAAAAAAAAAACAAGAAATTATCAAATGATGTTGAAAAAAAAAAAGAAATTTGAGATAAAAAGAAATCAATTGAGACTAGAAACGATAGAGTTGAGTAAAAAATAAGTTTGAAAGGCGAAAAAAAAAGTCAATAGATGGTTGGAAATATGAATTGAAGGCCATGGGGGTCACCGGTGACCGGGACTGAGTGTGTCCGTGGCGTGCAATGTAAAAAAAAAATTATTTGGCTTAAAAAAATGTCAAATGGTGTCAAAAAATACTGTTTGACTCCAAAAAAATGTCAGACAGTTTCAAAAAATGTTGTTTGACTCAAAAAAAAAAAATGCAAGTGGCAGAAAGACAGAAAAATTCTTAAAAATATCAGAGATGATAGAAAATGATTTCAGAAGTCAAAAAAAACTTCAAAAACTCTCAAAAAATTGAGAAAAACACTACATAACATAAAAAAAATCCCAGATGATATTGAAAAATTCCATCTGAGTTCAAAAAAAATCGGAGATAGTCTCAAAAAAATCTAACGATCTTTCAAAAATCACATTTAATTCCAAGAAATCATCCTTAATTTGAAAAAAAATCCTAAAAAATATAAATGTTCTTACAAAAATATTAAAAAAAAATCCAAAAAATTGAAGAAAAAACTCACCAATTTTTTACAATTACAAAAATAAAGTGCGTGATCTGTAGCTTAAAACCGATGGTGAGGAATCGTCGTCCCACGCACATAAGAACCAAACTTCGAAATACGATATATCATACGAAATAGCACCACAAATCAAGCACTCCTTTCTAACCACCGAATAAACGCACACCACTCGCCTAACAACGACTATCATTATTCACGAAAACAAAAAATTCAGAAAACTGAAAAAAGATCAGTTGGAAAAAAAAAAAAAAAAAATTTGAAAACACCACTAGTCTTCAGATAAAAGAATCCTTTCTCTCCTTTCAACGAGGAGAGATATTTTTCCACATCCGCAACTGAATTGCAACTGATACCCGCGATGAAAAGGATTCGAATGCCATGACAACGACGACCCCAGAACAAACCAAACCACGACGAAGTAGGGCAATTTTTTTTGAAAAGCTGAAAAATAAAACAAGACATTTGATACATGAATATATGTAAACGGCAAACGATAGAGGAGAGCATTGTGTCCTCTGACCGAGTCGAATTGTGATTCATATGGCGCTGGTGCAAAACAGGGATGTTCACCCTCATCCCACCACCCACAATCCCACAACGTCACCACAGCGTAACATTGTCGCGATGTGTTGGTTGGTTTAGCTGAAGAGATTGAGTTGTTTTCCCATCACACACACAGGTATTCAAATCTAAAGAGGGAAATCGTGTGTTCGTGATGATTCTATGGCAATCGAATTGGAAAACTTTGAACAAGTGATGACTCAAAAACAAAAAAAAAAAAAGGGCAGAACAAAACAACTCTTGGTCGAGTCCATCGAAATGCACTCGTCATCGTGCATGCATCACGTCACTCGATCTCTCTTCATATCCCGATTATTCTCCAGGATGTACGACGTGTACGCACACACTCTCTTCCACTCGGAAATCGGTCCCGTAGTCCCGTATAGTCGACGACCTTTTTCACTCCCCCAATACAAGAACAAGGATACGACTCCCGGAGTCCTTTCATATCATACGCAATTTAACAGGCACATGTGTATGCACACTGGACACAATATATGTACGCTGATCAAAACTCGAGCTCGAGGAAGATTTTTCAGCTCATCCGCCGGTAGTTTGTGACGTCAAGTGACCGGATGAACTTGTTTTAAGACGGGTCCTTGAATAGGCCGACGTTTTTTTTTTTTTTCTCATTTTTTTGAGTTTTTTTTTTTTTTTTTTTTTTCAACATCTCACGCGTGTGTATGAAGGAAAAAAAAAAAAAACCGAAACCATTTTTGTGCCTCTCAGAAATTATAAATCAACAAGAAAAAATTACCCTCAGTGTATTTTTAGTGTAAAACCGTTTAAATAGAAGAAAGACTCTCTCTCTCTCCAGGACACACAAGAATATCATGTCCTTAAAGTGCTTTAGTGTTTGTGTGCTTGTGTGTGCAAAGAAGACACAGGGCGGGAAGAATCAACAACATTTGAATCGTATTTATGATTTGCCGCCGGCATCAGTAAACACAACACAAAACTGTTGGACGATGGACGGAAGGACAATCATCAGGATCATCATCATCAAAAAAACGATGAAGATGATAATTGTCCCAGGCTACCGTGTGTAAACACACACAGATGGTAAGTGCAAGCCACAGTCTCTTTAACTCGGAACGAACGCATATATTTGGGGATTTAATTAAATTTTATTACCCAAAAAAAAAAAAAAAAACGGTTGGGAAATTCAAAATCGAATTCTTTGAAAATCATTACCTCAGCAGAGCACACGCGAGATCCTTGACTTAAGCCAATTTAAACAGAAAAAGAATCTTCATCCTTTTTCTCTCTCTCTCGACCAAGATTCAATTAAAAAAAGAAAGTGTTCTTCAGCCGAAGAATTTCGGGGAAAATTAATAATTGTAATCCTCGTAACAACGCAATCGTGATGAGCTTGGTACTTCACCGGCATTCAAATCTCCTTGTTCCTCTCTAAACACAATCAACAGCCTTCCTCCATCGTCCTCGTCATTGTCGTCAATCCCGTCGCTCATCATCATCAACCTCGACAAAACTTTTCTAAAAATAAACGAGTTTTCGGCGATGTAATCTTCGGTGGATTTCGAATTTTGATTAATTGTTTAGATTTGCTTTTTCGCACTGAACGTGCCTACTTTCATGGCAAATAAATTTTACCCACTTACCTATTTTGTGATAAGTAAATTCTGCCCACTTCAACTTCGAGGTGAAAGGTGATGCTCCTTGAAGGACACAAGGACACGGGGCACTTTAAAGTTTTCAGAATAAACTCGGAGATGAGAAAATCAAAACAAATTCGGATAAATCTCCACAGCTCTTGACCTAAGACATTGAGGGAAACATCAGGAAACTGGTGGCGGAGACAGAAACAGAATTGGGAATGATGTTTGGGACTTTTTTTTTTTTTTTTTCGATCACACAAAAGGACTCTCGGCTGTTGGAAGATGCTGGGAAAATTCTCATGAATATTAAATCCTTCATTGTCTGAGAAAAAAAAAATTCTGATTTCGAAATCTTGCTCTAAGGCAAATTCTCATGGTGATTTAATCAACCAAAAGCCTTTGACTCAGAGTTTTATGAGAATGATTTTGAGAAATTCATAAAAATCAAAAATGTTTTATATTTTTCTGACGACCACAATTTTGAAGATGACTCGAGAAATATCGTCTCTTCAAAAAATTAATCGAAAAATTGAAAAGAAAAGAAAATTTTGAGGTGAGACATTTTGTAACGACTTGGGAAAGGTCGAAGACGAAGAATTTTTGAAAATTTGTAAATTTTTCTGATGATCAAAAGTTTGAAGATGACACGAAAAATATCGTGTCGTTAAAAGAAAAAGAAATTTTGAAGTCAGAAATTCTGTAACGACTTGGGAAACGTAGAAGACAAAGAATTTTTAAACTTTCTTGTAGAATTTTAAGCAACGACTTTGAAATTGTCGTACTCTTGAATTTAAATCGAATTTTGAAGATTTTTCCGAACGAAATATTGACGACGACTTTAAAAATGTCAAACTTTTAAAATCAATAAAAATTTTACAAATTTTTTTGTGACAAAATTTCGACAGCGACTTAACAAATGTCCCTCTTTTCATATGAAAAAGAATTTTGGCAGTTTTCACTGAAGAAATTTTAGCAACGGCTTTCAGAAGATTATGTGCTCATAGAATAAAAACGACAGTGAAGATTTTTTGACTTTAAGAAAGTCTTACTCTTGAATTGAAAATGAATTTTGAAGATTTTTTTAAAGAAACTTTTTCTAAAGAAATTTTAGCGATGGCTTTCAACTCATGAAATAAGAAAACATTGAAAACATTTTCGACATTTGAAACCTGAAGAAATATTTAAAAGAGGATGATTGAAGGGTTCGAGGGATGCTTAAAAATGTCTCAAAACACTGCAAAATTTTTTCAGAAAGTCCTACTCTTGAATTGAAAATGAATTTTGAAGATTTTTTTTAAAGAAATTTCGATAGCGATTTTAAAAATGATGGAGTCCTTCAACTGAAAATAAATTTCGAAGATTTTCTTCCTCGAATTTTGAGCATTGACTCAAAAAATTCCTCACTCTTAAGTTGCAACCGAATTTCGGAGATTTTTTTTACAAAAATTTTGGTCATAGATTTTTTTTGAAGATTTTTTTTTTAGAAAAATTTCGCTGCCAGCTTTTGCCTTGAAATTTTTTTCAAATAAATTTTACTACGGATTCAAAAAAATGTCCTACTCCTAAATATTAATAGAAAAAATAAAAAAGAATTTCGAAGTAATTTCGGTAGGGACTTCGGGACTGCAGAGGTAAGGACTTTGAGAATTTTATCGACGGTAAATTCGTTGAATTTTGAATATTTGCCTTCTAGAAACATCAGCCAGGAGTTCAAAATGGTTCAACGCTTAAACCGAAACAGAATTTTGAAGTTTTTTTTGTGAGAAATTTCAAGAGCGGCTAGAAATGCTAGACCCTCGAATTGAAAAAAGATTTTAGAAGATTATCTGCCTTGAATTTCGAGCATCATCACTTTTTGAACACTTGTTTTTTTTTTGAGAAATTTTAGGAGCGGCTGATAGTGTTAGCCTCTTGAATTGAAAAAAAGATTTTAGAAGATTTTCTATTTCGAATTTCGAGCATCATCATAATTTTTTGAAGAAGTTTTTTTAAGTAATTTCAGTAAAGACTTGGACACTCGACTAAAAAATAATTTCAACGATTTTTCGATTGTAAAATCGTCGCACTTTCAAGTCAAAATATAAAGAAGAGATTAAATGCCTAGCTCTTGGACTGAATTAGATTTTTGATGATATTTTCGGGGAATCTCGACAGCGACTTCAAAAATAGTAAACTCTTGAATTGAAAAAAAAAAAATTCAGAAGATTTTCTGTCTCAAAACATCCTACACCTGAATTGAAATCGAATTTTGAAGACTTTTTTGAAGAAATTTCAGTAAAATGTCGACCTTACACAACTTTTTCAAAAATATTTTGATGAGAATTCACCTGCTGAAAAAAATTCGACCAAGGACTTAGAGAAATGTTGCCGTTGGTTGTTGCCTCCTGCTGATTTTCGAAATAAATTTCCACCGAGTTCAATTGAATCACACATTGGCTTCCATTCAACTCTCATATAAAGGAAATTCAAAATCAACTTTTTTCCTCCCCCATCTAATCATCAGCTTAAAGATTTCCGCATCAAAAGTCGAATGAATTCAAAACTCAATTACTCGACACATAAATCATCAAAATATCGTGTGTAAAACTCAATTATAGCACACATTTCTAAAAGGGAAAAGCACTAAAACTTCTCCCTCCTTCTTAAAAGAGTAGTCGGAAAGTTAGATAATTTAATTGAACGATGAATATCCTTGATGCGTATCAATTTATCCCCTCGATTTAAGGGGTGATGATGATTTTAAGGATATTACGCTCGCCATCGTTTCTTGACTAATAAATCGTTGCATTGGTTTTTAAATTAATTTCAATTTTTTTTTTGAGAGTGAGTAGCAAAAGTCAAAGAAAAACTTGTAGCCGGACAGGAAGGATGAAACAAAAAAAAAAGGAAACCCACTTCCCATAATTTTTTCCCAAAACTCTAATTATATTTGAACAGAAAAATAAAAAGATGTATCAAAACAAAATTAAGAGAAAGAGAAATATAAACAAAACAAGAGTCTAGAGGAACAGAAAAGATAATAAACGTCCATCGAGAGTTACAAAACAAACAAAAAGACGGATTTTTCTTTTCTACCCCTCTACCGGAACAAGTTATTGATAAAGAAAATTTGTATTTTTTAATAAATTTTTCTCATTTTTTTTTTTTTTGTAATAAAAAAGAAAAGGACACGTGCACGTCGGCTGCACTTGAGGTTCTAGACGAAATCACAAAAAATCGCCGTAGGCTTAGAAATTAAAAATTCAAAATAGAAAAACGTTTTTTTTAGAAGGCAAACAAGGGGTGGGGTGGGTGATTTTTCGAGTGGTCATATATATATATTTTTTTTTAGAGAATTTGAGGAATTTAAATCCAAATGAGTTTGAATTCAGACATTGAATTGAATCCTTCTGATGGAATAAAATATTACTAATTTCTCAATTACAATGCTCAATTAAATAATTAATGAAGTCCCCGCCATAGATCCACACAAACACACACGCATCAGACACCGTCGGGAGAAACGCAATCATCATCATAACATTCTTCGACTTTAAAAAAAAAGAAAAACACAAGCTTTTTTCGGGGAAGGAACCCTTCACCGTTGCCATGAACGCAGACCCTCGAACAGATTTTGTATTTTTTGCTTCGTTGGTCGTCCCTTTTACCGGGGGGAATCAACTTGGAGAGTGAGTAAGGAGCTCATTGTCATCCCTGGGAGCTGCCTCGCAAATAAAACAGGAGCATCCACACACGCTGCCGATGATGAGGTCCTTCGGAACGTGGAGCGCATTGGATGCCACTCGATACTAATTAAGCGACATGTGGAAATCAAAAAAAAAAAAAAAAACCCGAAAAAATGTTCGTAATCCTCTTAGTTGATGTTTATTTTTAAAACATTCAGCCGATGAGGACGAGGACGACTGTTGGAACTCGGAAATTTTGTTTCATAAGCCGTGTTCTCTGATCGGGTCTTTGCCGCTTCACCCTTTTTCGGGTGTTTGTATGAGTGGCACGCTTCGACGAAAAGAAGACCGACGGAGGGAAAAATATTTTTGTCCCGGTGGGGGAAACAATTTTCAAGTGTGGTTACTTCAGGCTAACATATCACTAACAAGGACCCCAAATAAATTCATGAGACAAATCAATTTTGACAAATTTTCAACCCACTCCCACCCGTCGGCCAAGTGAGATAGAAAATTTTCTGAATTTGTGAATTTCAGAATTTTTATTTTTTTCCGGGGTTGATGGAACGTGACAATCTTGAAAACGAGGCGTACACAACCGAGAAGTGGTATCCCACCACCGCACGCGAAAATTGTTGTGGTTCGAGAAAGGAAAATGTGTCGGGGTTATAAATATTGATGAGTTGAACCCGAAAGATTTTGAAAGGATTTAGATCAAATCCAATGTAAAACAGTTGTGGAACGATGTCTCCCCTCATGTTTATTGTTTACTGATAATCTCGTCAAATGCCACTTTTAAGTCGTCCTCGTCGTTCTCGTCGTCATCGATGGTTGGCGCCTCTAGCCCATTCCAAGGTCAGGATACAAACAAAAACCTCACTCAACTTAAATTCAAATCAAAATTCATCTTTAAAAAAAAAATTTCTCTCAGCGACAGGCCGTCGGGACATGGGCCGATTTTTTCTTTTTGTTTTTTGTTCGCCGTCGCTTGGAAACAGGATGTTCGAATTGAAAAATTTAAATTCATCTCCTTCGATTGCGATGAGAGGAGCTTTCTATGTTTTCGGACCTCACTCTCTTCTCGCGCCACGAGCGGAGAAAAAAACAAATTCAAGAAAAAGGAAATTTTCTTTCTTTCTTTTCTTTTTTTTTTTTTTTTGTTCTTAAGGATATTTCAATTAGTGTATCTTGAAAGGTATCAACACAGGATACGTTGTGTTGTTTTTCTGGCTCACCTTTTGTTTTCTCCAGCCTGTGGATGGTGGTGGGCGAGTGGACAAACAATGGAGAATTTTTTTTTTTTTTTCTGAATTTTACAATCAAAGCAAATTTATGTGAATTTGAGGCTTTGTTGGAGTGATGAATTGAAATGCTACTTTGACGCCGACGTTGTGGGGACTTATTTTTTATGACGTGGAGATTTTTTCCTAGTCTTAAAAACGAGGTTTGAAATGACAGAGGACAGAGGATTGAGTGATGATGGAGAAGATTTTTTTTTCATGAAAGGGTTGGTTTCGAGTTAAACTCAACTCAAAATTTGTTGCAGTTGATTTTTGATGGGAATTCAATTTTCTAGTAATTGGTTTAAGTCTCTGGCTGTTCACTCAAATTGGACAGAGGAATTTTAATGAAAAAAATTGTTTTTTTTTCTGCAAAATATTCCGAATTTAAGGGATCGAAAAAAATGAAGGAAAAAATTTGATTTAAATTTGAAGAAATTTAATGAAAATTTGATTTCAGTAAAATTTAAGAATTTAAAGAAGAATTTTTGGATTTAAGAAAATCGATTTAAAGAATTAACTAAAGGAGTTTAAAAAAATTTCTAAATTTTCTTCAAAAAATTTTTTTACCGAACATCAATTTTGAGTTTAACAATTTTCAAAGAAATCAATTTTATTAAATTCATGAATTGAATTTAAATCTTTAAGAATTTATCCAAAATTATTTTTTTTATTGAATTTAAGAAAATCGATTTCGGGAATTTAGAGAAATCAATCAATTTAAGGAATTTAAAAAAAAAATTTAAATTTTATTGTTCAATATTTTTTTTTTTAAATTTTGTTTTGATTTTTCAGTGAGTTTGTGTTGGCTCAAGTTGTGGTGGCGGTTTGAAGTGGCGGTTGTGAGTTTTTGCCGTCGGTGGCCGTCAAAAGAATTCGGAAAAAAATTGTAATCGAGTGACTAAATTTGTGTTGAAATGGAAATGGATAAAGAAAAGTGAAAGAATTTTGTGAATTGTTGAAAAAAAGGATTTATGAAGGATTTTTGGAAGTTTTGGAGCTTAGGGTGAATGCTGGTTTGAGAATGGACACATTTGGTGGACGGTGAAGATTTTTGAAACGAGTTTGATGAGCTCTGACTTCATTTGAATTGAATTACGAGTCAATTGTGTCGATCTAAGTTTCGTTTTAGTTCAATTTCACGTCACTTGTCCATAGTTTTGCCTCATTTGCGTCCAAATTCACCCTATTTACCTCAAAATCATGTGCCAAGACAACAGAAGGGACAAAAATTCATCTCAGGAGCTTAGACGAAAGCAAAATTTGAAGGAAACGCAATTTTTCGAAAAAAAAGAAAGTTCTCGACCAAGCAGCAACATCATTTCAAGTAAAAATATTTGAATTTAAAAAAAATATTTGAGAAATTTCTATATGTCTCGTTTTTTCAGAAAAATGCCTCAAATTCTCGACTTTCAAACCAACCTTGAACCATCAGCAGCATCAGTGAATTTTTGCGGAGCATTCAGGCGGCTTTGGAACTCCTTATGCTTTACAAATATTGTAGGATCATCATCATCATCATCAGACTTTGATAAAACAATCGAAGAAGCTTAAAAATTTGCAAAATTTTGAATGAGATTTTCATAAAATATTCAAGAGACATCGAAAACTTAGAAAATTTGAAGAAAATTTTCATAAAATATTCAAAAAATGTCGAAAACTTAGAAAATTTTCATAAAATATTCTAAGAACGTCGAAAACTTGAAAATTTGATGAAAATTTGAGAAGATTTTCATAAAATACTCCAATGATTCCAAAAATTTGGAAGTATTAAAGCAAATTTGACGAGATCTTCATGAAATTATCAAAGAAACTCAAAAATATTTGGGATTTTAAGAGATTATGGATTTTCGAAAGGATCTCTACGTTTGGAAGACTCTCAACAGTCCTGAACCAAAGATTTTCATAAAATACTCTAGGGATTCAAATTCTAAAGGAAATTTGAAGAGATTTTCATGAAAAATATTTAAATTTTGATGGAATTTTAAGAAACTATGAAATTTCGAAAGGATTTCCACATTCAGAGGACTTTCAACCGACGGGAAATCCTCCTGCAAGACAAATTCAATGTTCATTCCATTCCCACATCACCTGAACTGAAATTTTCTGTCGGATTTGAAAAAAAGAAAACAAAGATTCAAACGGAGAAATATTCCAACTCAACAAGGATTCTCCTCATCCGACAAATTTCCAACTGAAATCAAACTTAAACGCTCTCTTGAGTGAAAAAAAGGACATCCAACCATAAGATATCCGGTTTCATCCGCATTCAACAGCGAAAGGATATTCAACAGGAGTAAAGAATCAACAGTTTTTAGCACAAACAGACATGGCAGGGAAGTTAAGAGACGCGAAATTGCATCTTAGGAATTCGCAAACTCGCAAAACTCTCAACTACAATCAAGAAAAATAAGCTCAGCGTCTCAGTGCAGTGGGAAAATGAACTCAAAAACTCTGTGAGTGCAACTCTCTTGCCTGGGACCAAAAACTTCATTCACGAGATGGAGAGGAGCACCAGGACGAGGACTTGAAATGAAAGTGTAGCCCTTTGGATCCTAGCGAAAGTTAAATAGAAAAAAGAAAATCGACGAGAGTCCTTTGTACGTTCACTTTCACTTGTGGGTTCTGATAGAGCAGGACACGGTCGATTTGGGGAGGTGGCGTAGAAAAAGCGAAAGGTGGTCCTGCTCGGCACAGTCTCTGCAGGAGGTAACACACCAAACAAGGTCTTCGAAGGGAGTGACTTGACTTACCGAGTGGATTTTCAATTAATCGCCAACAACGAAAATAGAACAAAACTCAATTAGCGATGCTTTTAGGTCGTGTCGACACTAATTTTAAGGACTCATTCGACTAATGACTCAGCGGAAAGATTGTGTGAAGTGTGGAAAAGCCTCCCCGGGAGTTTTTCCTTTTTTTTTTTTGCCAATTCACTAATGAAAACCACTTTGGAGGACAACGATGGGGTGTCCTCAAAATACAAACACACACCAGGATGAAAAAAAAAAAAAAAGAAATTTTCTCTCGCCTGAAACACCAAACACTCAAATCAGACACACGAAATCAAACCCTCAAACAAAAAGAAATTTCCCTTCCATCTCACGAGACTGAGTTTTCTTCTACGCCTCCTTTTTTTCTTAAGAGGATTTACCTGAAAGGAAAAATATATATTTTTTTTTTTCTTCAATTGCCGTCGCCCTTCCCCAACCCCCCAAAAAAAAAAAAAATGGAATTTACAAACGAAAAACGAGACCACCAAATGGTGGAATTAATTTAATTTAAAATTTCCTCCTTCCCAGCAAAAAAAAAGAAAAAGAAATTTGTATGAATGAAAATGGAAAATGGAATATGCGGATGAATATGAGTGTGGAAAATAGAATTTTCTCCTTTTTTTTTTTTTATTTTTAATTTACATCAAAAGAACAACTCGTTAGCATGTCGAGAGTATTCGAGGACAAGAATCAAAAACAGTTTCTCTCCAAGCGACGGCATAAAATCACTCGTCGTGTGAAGGAAAAAGTATATTTTTGAAACGGAAAAGAAAGAAAAAAAACAAAAGCAATTTTGAATAAAGAAAATTTCGAATTTTTCTCGGACAATCGACATGCTTTCGATTAAGAAAAAAATTATAATTTTATAAATTTACACACAATCACTCACCGGATGGGGAAGAGGAGGATGGATGGAGTTGGTTTCTAATTTTCAAAAATTAAATAAACACACTGGAGGAGTTTCTGTTCTGTTTTTTTGGAAATTCATTTAACACACTGGGAGAGTTTTCTGTTGTCTGTTTATGGGAAAAAAAAAATACACTGAAGCACTTTTCTGTTTCTTTGGAAAAAAAAAATATACTGAAGCACTTTTCTGTTTCTTTGAAAAAAATAAAACAAAAAAAAAAACACTTCTATTTAAAACGAAAACACTTTTCCAATTTTGAACACTTTTCACTCACACTTTTGTCTTTTCTCTGCACTTTCTTAAAGTTTTTTAAATTTTTTGTTCACTTTTAAAACTCAAAATTAACTATTTTTGATACTTAACACTAGATTTTTCTACTTCTACTATGAATATATTTTAATTTTGCCCGCTCTTAGGCAGGACAAATAATTTTTTTTTAGAGAATTTGAAGATTTTTTTTTGGAAAATTTAAGCATCAACCGTGTCCAGGCTGAGGTCACTATACTCATCCCCGTCTGTGGCGTCAAATTCCTCATCGCTCGAGTCACGGGATGTGCTGCTGCTGTGCATATTTCTGAATCCAACCGACGGCATTAGCGGCAAAAATTGCGGACGCTGCCGTGGAACCTCTGGACGTGGGCGCACAATTGATTGACCACCTCCGCCGTTCTCTGGGAGGTGACGTCCAGCGTCGGATGGTGAAGGTCCGATGTCCGGGAGACGACGGATTTGCCCGATTTCCGGGAGCTGACGTAGAGTGACTGGTGCCTGTCCCGGAGCGGGACGCTGACGAATCCAAACCTCTGGCGTGGTGGGACCAATGACGTCTGGTGGCGGAGCCACAAGTCCGATGTCCGGGAGCCGACGGGCTGGTCCACCCTCGGGAGGAGGACGAATCTCGGGAAGACGTCGCACTCGTGGCAGCGACGTGATGTCCGGAAGCAGACGACCACGGGGCGGTGGCCCAATCTCGGGAAGCTGGCGTACCCATACCTCAGTTGCGGTTCCTGGTGATGTCACCGGAGCAGCGTCTAGAACCAGAGCTCCAGCTCCGGGAGAGAGTGCTCCGGCGTCCAACATGAGCGTGCCAATCTGAAGTGGCATTGCTCTGGCCTCCTCCGGCGGCGGCGGTGGTCCCAACTCGAAACGGGGACGTGGTGGTGGTGGAGGCGTCGGAATCTCTGGTAGCTCGTAGTCATCATCGTCGTCCCGACGTTGCGGCAACAACCGCGCCGGAGGCAATGGGGGAAGTGGTGGCAATACAATTCGAGGTCTACGCGGCGATATCGAATTTGGCGTCGGTGTTGGGTCGCGAGGCAATGTGCACCTGTACCGCCCGTGAGGATGCGACTCCTGGGGCAGAACGCGTCGACGGGGCCTTATTAACCACGGATAAAGAACGCTGTAGGTATCTTGGTCGGGCACATGGCCGTCGCGCGATGGTGGCGTACAAAACGTAATCCGACGCTGCTCCGAAGAACCTTCTCCAGAACCAGACATGCTTCCGCTCTTGTTCAAAGTTGTTTAAGAAATGAGGAAATTAAGGATACAGGATACGACGACGGTGGTGGCTCTCTGTAGCTCTGTGTACTGTAAACTGTAAACTGTATACTGTAGACTGGAGACAGGAGACTGTTGACTGTTGGCTGTTGACTGTAAACTGTAAACTGTACACTGGGTAACTGTAGAACCGGTCTAACTACTTGTTGAAAATGTTTTTATTCCTCACGAGAAGACGCTTCTCTTTCAAATGCATCTGCCGTTCGTTTCTTTGACGTGTCGCCAGAGCTTTTTCGAGCTTGGGAAAATTTCGGTGATTGTCGTTCGTTGTTGTCGTTGTTGTCGTCGTTGTTGGCGGATGGCTGATGGCTGATGGCGGATGGCGGAGGGCGGCTTTACGGGTGACGGGTGAGACGGGTGGCGGTGCTGATGGCGGCGTGGCGTGGCGTCTCGAAATACATAATAAGGTTGTGTTCTGACTATTTATTGTGCCTAAGTGGGCAAATCGAAAATTGCGCTCGCAAAATTGTGTGGGAGTGGAAAACTTTCGAACAGACCAGATAAAGACAGCAGATAAAGATATTGCCGCTGTTGCTCGGTGGGGTAAATAGTGTGTGTAGATGTTTTTTTGTTTTTTTTTTTTTTTTTCTCGTTTTGGGGGGTGGGAGATTTTCTTCCTTTTTTTTTTTTGCGCCCCCCGTTTGGAAAGGATATATCAAAATTTGCGATGTGCTGTGTGTTTTTGTTATTTTCTTCTCACGCATTGTGCTGGTGAGGCGTGCTGCTGCTATTGCTGGTTAAGCTGTTGCTTTTTTTTTTTTGGTTTTTGTTTTTTTTTTTGGAATTCTTTTTTTTTTCTCTGTGCGGAGGCGACATGTGGAGAGGCTTGGACTTAGAGGTGGAGCTATTGCCTAATTGGCTTTAGATACATTTCCTTCCCTTTGTGCGTGTGTGTGCTTTTCGAAAAGTCAGTTGCGATTTATTTTGTGCAGTTCAGTTCAGAGGTGGTTGTCCATTCGAATGGACTGAAATTTTTATTTCGAGTTGAAAAAATTGAAAAAAAATAAATTACAAATAAAAACATATTCCTACCCATCATGGGGGGACAGGACACAGTGAGAATGTGTTTATTCAAAAAACATTTTAAATTCAAATCAGTGTTGAATTTTCAAAATTAAAAAAACCAAGTCGAAAAGAGAAAACGAAAAAACGAAAAAACTTAATCCACCATGGCGTGGAATATCTACTCCCGTGAACACGAAGTGAAATATGTGTTCAATAAACATTTTGAGTTTATAAGTGGCCCGATGGGGGATAAAAGTGTTCGTGCCCTACCGGGCATAGAGGAAACCCTCGGGGAACGTTTGGTCGATGCTGGATATGTGCACGCGATCCAACTGTTTCGCCAGTACTTGAAGTTGCGCGGTGATAAGTCGCACTTCATGTACTGGCTCTCAGAGCTGGTCGGTGCAAATCCAAAGGAATCGTCTGATTGTTTTTATGCTTTAGACGCATGGGCTTCAATTCATCTGTAAGCCTCAATTTTTTTCTCTTCTTTTTTTTTTTGTTCCTTTCTAAATGTCTTTGTCGAAAAAAAAAAAAATAAAATGCCTTAAAAAAAATGTTTCTATTTTCAAAAAAGATTGTAAATTTGATGAAAAAAAAAAAAAAAAGATATTTTTCTAAATAGAAGATTGTGAATTTTTGTTTTTTTTTTTTTTTGAATGGTTGATGTTTAAAACTGATGAAACTGATGAAAAAAAAAAAAAAAAAAAAAGAAATATACAAAACTACAAATGTATAGACAAAAGAAAAATGTTTCATTTGTGATTGACGAGAGGAGAGCCGAGTGGGTGGTTGAGGAAGTTGTGGTTGTTTCTCTTTCCTCTAGTCACAAGGGTGATTTTGTGATTTTGTTTTTTTGGGGTGGGTGTGATGGGAATCAGAGAAGTGAAATTTTTCATCTCTGGGTACAATCAGAAATACGTTAATGTACACACAGGACACAGGTGAGTATGTCTATTGAGGGGATTGGTTGGGTGGGTGACGTGAATACACGATTTTTTTATTTGGAGGCTGTATACGCAAAAAAGAAAATCTCCGTGTGGGGGGGGGAGAGAAGTGAAAAAGTGGAAAAAAAAATTTTATAATTTGCGGAAGTGGTTCCTTTGGCCCCGATAGGCTCTTTAATCAGATTGAAGTGGGAGAAGAAAAAAAATCGTATAATTAAAATTATTGGGGATTTAATCCCCAATAAGGTTTTTGAGGTTTTTGTATTTTTTTTTGCATTCTATTTGGGGGGGAGGCTGGTAGATTGAGAGGAAGACAACGAAGAGATAGAGATACAGAGAAAGAGGGAGATGGAAAAGTACGGCCTGGGAATTCATGGAAACATTTCAAGGACAATTTGCAAAAAAGGGGAAAATCGGAGGATTGACGTAGATGTAATGGGTGGTGGGTGGGTGTTGTGGGAGTGGACTTTTTGTTGTTTTTTTTTTTTTTCAAATTTGTGTGTAACAGCCATGAATATCTCTCAACTACATGAGTGATAGTTGCGAAAGGAGTTAATTAGAAGGGGGAAATTTTATGAAAAAAATTTTTAAGATAAATTAAAATATTGCTATATATGAAAAATTGGAAAAAAAAAATAAAAGAGAGAAATTAGAAAACAAACGATGAAAGGCAAGATCCATTTTTTTTGTAGACAATTTTTTTTCGAGAATTAAATGCTGAGGTGTGATTTTTAAAATTCGATGTGGACTTTGGCATTTCAGTAGAAAATTAAAAAACAATTTATAACGAGGTTCAAGAAGCTATCCTTTTGGGGAACGTTGTAAATTTAATTGCGAGAAATATTTTGATAGTTTTTTTAAGGCATTTTAGTGGGAAATTTAAAAATAATCGATGACGAGAAGCTATCCTTTCGGGGAACGTTGTAAATTTAATTTTGAGAAGCATTTTTGTAGATTTTTTTTTAAGACAAATTAAATTTTGGTCTCCTTTCAAGATATTCTTTTTTTTTCTATTTTGAAAATCTGATTTTTGGCTATTTCCGATATGAAAATAAATTTTTCGAGTAAGATGAAAATTCATGGCTTATAATTTCACCAACTGGGATTGAAATTTTTCAGCAGAGATTTTCCAATATGAATTTCAAGTTTATTGACATTCTTCAATGTGAATTCCAGTCTTCAGAATTTTCTTTTTAATTTTTTGACCTCATCCCATACCAAATTTTGAGGTTGAGCACTAAATTTTTATATTTTTGATGACGATTTCTCCGAAAATTCTTTTTCTGACACCAAATGTTTGATCTCTTCGAATTTATGTGCCAAATTTTTTATCTCCTTTCGATTTTAAAACCACAATTTCGACCTTTTTCAATTTGAACATGAGTTTTTTTAACCGCTACCGATTTAAATACCCGATTCCCAGGTTGAATATTAAATTTTAAGATTTTTAATGATCTGATCATTCCTTCAAAAATTCCTTTTCCCATTATTAATGCCAAATTTTAACCTTTTTCGACTTCTTTTCATTTGAACACTACAATTTCGACCTTTTTCAATGTGAACATGAGTTTTCTAACCGCTACCGATTTAAATACCCAATTCCGAGGTTGAATATTAAATTTTAAGATTTTTAATGATCTGATCATTCCTTCAAAAATTCATTTTCCCATCACAATGCCAAATTTTCGACTCCTTTTCATTTGAATCCCCAAAAATTCGACCTTTTTCAAGTAAAACAAGAATTTTTTGACCCCATCCGATTTGAATACGAATTTTTGATGACTGAATTTTGCTCAAGACTTTCGAAGAACAAAATTTATCGACTTTTTCCGATTTGAAGACAAACATTTCGAGCTTTTCTCCCACCCATCTCTTCAAATTTCATCCAGACAATGCCAACACAACTCTCCCCTACCAAAACTCCTTCCCATTGTTATCCCCAAACCTCAAACATCAAATTTCACACCCTCACACCAATTTTTTCCCAAGTATTTCATTCTGAAAAAGTCAAAGTACCAACTTTAACATCCTCTCATCATTTTTAGAATTTTTTTTTTTCCAATTTTCTTTCAACAACCAACCAGATTTCAAAACCCCTTCAACCATTTTTTTTTTTCGCACACACCAATTTTTTAAAATTAACGAAATGGAGAGAGAGACTCAACCCTTGCATCGTCTGATACTTTTTTTTTTTTTTCTGCTGAAGGAAAAGTAAGTCAAGTGGAGTTTTGAATTTTTTTTTTCTGGAAAAGAAGTGAAGAGGAGTTTTGGTTTTTTTTTTCTGATGAAGGACTGGTGTTTTGTTTTCCTAAAAAGAGAAATGAAGAGGAATTTTTTGGCGAGGAAATAAAGTTGAGGTATTTTTTGGTTTAGAAGACGAAGTCAAGTGGAGTTTTGATTTTTTTTTTTCTGGAAAAGAAATGAAGAGGAGTTTTGCTTTTTTTTTTTTTTTCGATGAAGGACGAGTGAGAAGGAGTTCTGTCTTTTGTTTTCCTAAAAAGAGAAATGAAGAGGATTTTTTTGGCGAGGAAATGAAGTGGAGGTGTTTTTTATTTTTTTTTTTTTTGTTTTTTGAAGAAAAAGGATTCATTTTTGAAGACAAACTGAAGAAGACTTTTTTTTTAGAAGACGAAGAGAAGAGGAATTTTGTGTTTTCCTTAGAGACGAGCAAATGAAGTCGAGTTTTGGTTCTTAGAAGCCACTCAACCCTTTCCAAATCACACATCAGAACCTCAGTGTCCAGAACTCATGATGAGGTTTCAATTAAATCACTCCAACTCCCCGAAAAGAGAAAAGCAATCCATTTATTTCCACCGAAGAGAAGAATACCTGTCTCGAACACTCACAGGGAGTTTGAACTGCAGCAGCTCCAATACACAAACAAAAATCTCACTCGCCTTGTGGGTGTGTGGGAGAGAGAAAGAGAGAGAGAGAGAGAGAGTGAGCGCAGAGTGAAATTTGATTGACTCCATACGCGCACACATTCAAATTACATTGAGTGATTTTTAAATGAGTTTTAATTTAGAGTTGATGCTGCGTGAAATTTGTTCCATGGATGTGTGGAAGTTGTGAGAAGCAACCCCTGAGGAGACCAAACGGTCGTGGTCGTGCGGTGATGATGTTCTACACTTCATTCGTGCGGACTTCAGTTTCAGTTTTGTCGTTTGTCGTCACACACCGGAGTTTGTTGGTATTCGAATTTCTAAAAGAGATTTTTCCACTGAGGAAAAGTTTTCCGCGGTTTTTCACTGCTGTTGATGGGACAAGTGTTTTTTGGGGGGGGGGGAGGTGGTGGTGGTTTGAGAACAACAGCAGTTTGAGAGTGGAGGGTGCTGGTGCGACTTATCCGGAAGAATGTGTCAAAGCAAACCACGACCGGGGCAGGGTGCTCACACACAATAGGTGAGAGACTGGCATCGTTCGGCCTTTGATATCGCGGCAGTTGAGGCGTTTTAAAGCGACCGCCGGCTTTAATCCTATCTGCCGTCTGCAGGTTTGCCGCTCATTGACGATTAACAGATAATCGGGGAAGTCAATTTTGGTTCTTAGCCAAACGAGCTTCGTGAGAGTAATTTGATTAAAATTGATTTAGTAACAAAGATGAGGCGCCTTGTTTTAGTGGGGGCTGCTGAGGTCTCCTACGCCCCCCACCCCCACCACTCGACAAAAGTGATAAAAGTTTTTCGCAGAAAATTAATGGGGATGAATATTTAAGTGGAAATAAGTTGTGCGTGAAATTTTCGTGGTGAGAAATAACAGCGGATGGAGTGTCTCTGGGGGTGAGAGTTGACTTGACTTGAGAGGTGTTTTCGTTTTCGAGAGACAATCCTTTTGTTGGGAAAAATAATTGATTTTTCAGTGCAGAGGGGTGGAAAAAATTAAATTCATTTTTTAAAATTTTTGTGTGCGAGATAATTCCGTCGGACAAATTAATGAAGTGAATAAATTTTGACTCTTGTGGCGGCGGTGGTAGGATGGTTTTGGAAAATTAAGTGGAAATTAAATAATTTTGATTGGTGTTTAAATGAGTGTTTAGTCCTGTGGATGGAGAGGAATTAGGCTCCTTTGGAAGTGATTTTAATTATTTTTGACTGATTGCACGCGGGGAGGAGGAGGCAGATTATGAAGTTGTGTTCTATTTTTAGTTTTGAGTGGAGGATTTTTTTTTTTTTTTTTGCGCGATGTTGATTCAATTTTGTGGTGAGGATTTTTGGAGGGGGTTTTTAATTTTAGGGTGAGAAGTTTTTTAGGCATTCGTGGAAATTTAAAGATGAGGAATTTTCCTGTGACGTTGTGTGAGTTTTGAGGTGAGGATTTTTTAGGAAGTCAGTCAGTGGATTTTAGGTTTGGTGGGTAGGTGGTAGGTGGTGGGTGGGTAGTAGGTGGAAATTATGTGTATCTTGCGTCGATAATTTTTTTGTATTTTCTGATGAGCATTTTTTTTTTAAATTCTGGCGGAGGACTAGACATTTTTAGTGGAAATTTTTAGTGAAGGATTTTTTTACGATTTAATTTTTTTATATTTCAATTTTGAGTTGAGGAGTTTTTTTTTTTAGGAAAACGATGGAATCTTAGGTTGAGAATTTTTTTTTTTTGATGATTTTTGGATGTAAAATTTTTTAAAATTAAATTTTATTTTTTAGTGCGATCTTAAAGTTTTTTTTCGACTCGGGGTTAAGGATTTTGATGTGTAACTTAAATTTTAATTCAAACTTTACAACAACTAGAAAATTTTTAACGAAGTGAAGCAGTAGTCTGCAGGAGTTGAGAAATTTTTTTTTTTTGAGAAAAGGTTGATTTTGGAAGAATGTTTTAAAATAAAAATTGCCGTCGGTAATTTCGATTTTTTGAGTTTTAATTTAAAGAGAATTAAGAGACTTTTCTTGTGACGTTAAAAATTTTGTGGTGGATTGGAAAACGATTTAGAAATATTCAAGGATTTTTTCGGAAAATAAATAAAAATTATTCTTAAGGCAAAAGAAAAATAAAAAAAAAATAGGAAACCAATTTTTAAGCTCAAAAGTTTTTTTTTTTAAATTTTTTTGGGGAGATTTTTCGACTGAAAGATTTCTTTAAAAAAAAATGTTTTGGGACTTTTTTTTGGCGAACATTTTTTGGATAAAATATTTTTTTGCAAATTTTTTTAGAAATGTTTCAAATACAATTTTTTTGACTGAAAGATTTCTTTAAAAAAAAATGTTTTGGGACTTTTTTTTGACGAACAATTTTCGGATGAAATATTTTTTAGAAAATTTTTTCGATTTTTTTTTAAATAAAATTTTTTTAAGGCATCTTTTTCGACTGAAAGATTTCTTTGGAAAAAAATGTTTAAGGACTTTTTTTGACAATATTTTTTAGAAAATTTTTTAAATTAAAATTTTTTTAGAAATTTTTTAAATAAAATTTTTTTTAGGCATCTTTTTCGACTGAAAAATTTCTTTAGAAAAAAAGTGTTTTAGGACTTTTTTTGCGAAAATTTTTCAGATGAAATATTTTTTAAAAAATTTTTCAAATAAAAATTTTTCCAATCAAATTTTTATTCGATTTTTTTTTTTAATAAAAAAATTGTATGCGGATCTAATCAGGTCGAGAATTTCTAAGAAAAAATTTCATATTAAAGATTTTCTAAAGAATTTTTCGGGTCGAATTTTTTTCTTGGACGCTTTTACAAGTTTTTTGAATCACAATTTTTTGTGATTTTTTTTTTTTTTTAAATTCCAAATCAAAGGGGTTTTAGGTAACATTTTTAATGAACTTTTTTAATGATTTTTATTTATAGGTCAAACATTTTTTAGGAAATTTTTGATTGACAAAAATTTCAAAAAAAATTTTGCAAAGAGAATTAAATCAAAGGGATGGAAAAAGATCAAATCAACGATCTGGTGGGTTAAACGGTGTGAGTTTTTTTTCCATATCGACTATTATAGTTCTTTATGAAAAAAATTCTTTACAGTGAGAATGTGAGAATACATCATCAGTGAGACAACGTTGTGAGAGATTGAAAGTGAAGATTGATCTGAGTTAAAGCAGCTGCTTGAGAGGCCTCGTCGTGTACAATGAGGATGAATAAACAGAAGATTATTTTTTAGTGAATTTTGGAACAAAATTTTGTGGATTTTAAGTCAATTAGATAAGTTTTAGTGATAAATAAATAAAAAAAAAATTTGTGGAGATAAAAATAAAAAATTAAAAAAAAAAAAAAAATAAATAAAAAAAAAAAAGATGAAAAAAACTGGCCCAATCTTGCGTATGCCTTCTGACCTTTAGCAGGGGCCTATGTGAAGCAACGACAACCCTACAACGTCGATACGTATACAAAGCACTACACAACAACGACCTGAAAATCATGTTCACTCCTCAACAACAACCTGATTGAACACACAACTTCCCTCAGACACCAAAGGACACCCAATTTTCAACAGGAAACGAAAGAATATCCTTTTTAGCGTCGAGCAGAACACATCTTCTTGGCAAAGCATCATCTGGCACACTGCCAGAGACTTTGAAAAATTTCTCTGACGAATAAAAAGACAATGATTTGCGCATGTTTTCAAATTCAACCACTTGCTGTGCGGTTCCTTGGCGGGGTGGGGGTGGGTGATGGGGTAGACTATATGAAAAAAGATGTTGACTATCTGATGGAATGTCTTGAAGGTTTCTGGGTCAAAGACAAACTTAAATTAAGATAGATTGAACTAGGAAGGTCTGTACTTCAGTTTTCACACCAACTCTTTCGATGTTTAAATTTTTCGAAAAAAAATCATAATCGGAGGGTTTTAGCGGGGTGAGGGGGATGTAAATGTGTTCGTTTTCTTCTAATCTATAAGAAAAACTTTTTTTCGAAAAAATTCGATCGATAGGAGAGAAGTTAGCAGCAGTGACCTTGAGATGACCTTGAAAATTTAAAATATTGATTTTAGGGGTTTTCGGGGGGTCTTTTGAGGAAGAAAGGAATGGGGACGTTAAATTGGAGAGAGGGGACTTGGATAAAGGCAAAATCGATGCAAAATTTGGGAGTTTTAGGGACAAAGTGTGAAAAAAGTACAAAAATTGAAGTTTTGGGAAGGAAAACTGAAGCCGGGATCATTAAAAAGTTAGTTTTACTCAAAAACTCCTTTAAACTTAGAGTTAGAGAAAAAAAATTAAAAAAAAAAAAATTTGCAAAAAAAAAAAAAAATTGCAAAAAAAAGTCTCTAGAATCGAACCTTCATCATCATTAGTGGCGTAGGAGCCCTCAGAAGGCCAGAGCCTAGATTTTCGCGCCTCCACTGGGTTGTGCGAGTTATAATTTTGACACCAGTGAAGGGGACCTACAGTTTAACGCCGGTTCCGAACGGCGGATTGTGAAAGGTTTCCATGGCAGAGGCTCCTCAAGAGGATTGTCAGTCGTTCGCTGGAGGGAGGACTGTGAAAAAGGCCGAGGAAAAAATGATCGACCTTAAAATTGAGAGGAAATGGCCGATAGACCTAAAATGGCGACCTAAAAGGTCGAAAAAAACACTCAACGCCCCAAAAAGTCGTAAAAAAAATGATCGACCTTCAGGTTGAGTGGGAAAGGGACGATCAATAAGCGAAGCCGACTCAAAAAGTCGAGTAGACAATCATTAGTGGGGTAAGAGCCCTCGAAAGGCCAGAGTCTAGATTTTCGCGCCTCCACTGGGTTGTGCGAGCTATAATTTTAACACCAGTGAAGGGGACCTACAGTTTAACGCCGGTTCCGAACGGCGGATTGTGAAAGCTTTTCATGAAAAAAGTACTCCAGGAAGATTGTCAGTCGTTCGCTGGAAGTGGGGCAGAGATAAAGTTCGAAAAAAAAATTATCGATCCTAAAATTGAAAGGAAAAGGACAATCAAGAACCGAAGGCGACTCAAAAAGTTAAGAAAAAAATTATCGACCTTCAAATTGAGGGGAAAATGGACGACCACAAGACGACGGTGACTGAAAAAGCCAAGAAAAAAAGACTAGACTTAAAAAAGACTACTCAAAAGTTCGAAAAAAAAGATTCGACGACTCAAAAAGTCGAGAAACCGACCTGGCTTCGAACCCGGGTACTCACGCTTAACAGTCCGACGCACTAACGATTAAGCTACGGCGCCCACAAGTTCACAAATTTTTATCAAATTCTATGAAAAGAAATTTTCCAAGAAGAGGGCTCTGAATCGTAGTCCATCAACAGCACATGAAATTCTAACAAAATCTGAGATTAAACGACAAAAAAAGGGTCACTGAAAAGGTTTGTGAAAAATTCCACCAAATTCTAATAGAAAAACTCATAAAAGCCAGCTTTAAAAATGCCCCCCCTCGAGTGGACAGAAATTTCTATTAAATTCTCAGAAAATGTTGGGAGAAAGTAATTGAAGCTCCGACAAAAACACACGAAATCAAAAAAACTCTAAGGAAAATCTCTGGGGAAAAACTCACAAATAATACCACACAAAACCCCAAGAGACTGAAAAAAAAAATGCATAAAAGAATTAGGACTTTGAATTTTCATTTGGAAAAAGGGACACTAGATTTTCATCAAAGTCTGAACTTAAATTCGACAAAAAACCTTCTTTGAAATTTGTCAATCAAATGGGCACACGAAATTTCATCAAAGTTTTAGGATAGAGCACAAAGAATACAAAATATGGCCTAACAATGCACACAAAATTACATTGAAATCTGAGACAAAAAAAAACGATGAAAAGGGAGATGAAAAATTCCACCAACCTCTGATGGAAAAAAAAAAATAAGAATGGCACACAAATTTCTATCCAATTCCGGCAAAAAAAAAAAACAACGACACAAAATTCCATCAAACTCTGATAAAAAAATTTAAAAGGACGGTCTGAAAATATCCCCCTTGACGAGAACGCACAAAATTACAGTGAAATCTACCAACGGCCGTTCAGTAAAATCGATTCCGATGTAAAACACAGCCACTCGTTTCCATGAAATTCTAAGAGAAAAAAAAGACCATGGCCATGGCATGTTCCCCTTAAAACAAACACAAAAAATCCTATCAAACCCTAAAACAAAATTTTAACATAAACTCCTTCAAAGTGCCACCGAAAAAAAAATCCCCAAAATTTTGTTTCCATGCATCAAACTTCCGTCGAACTCTGACAAAATGAGAAAAAAAAGTTTACACCAGAAAAGAAAATCCCTTGACTAAAATTCAACTCCCTATCACACTCAGAGAATGAACACCACCCACTACCAACCACCCACCACCCATTGTGCACACGACGTATGAAAATCCAACCCACAAAAAGAATTCATTTCGAAATAACCCTAAACGAAAAGACGAAAAAGAAGCAAATTGCTACGTCGATAATTTTATTCGATTAAATTTAATTAACTTGAATATGGTTAAATAGATTTCTTAATTTTTTTTTTTTTGCTTTTCTGTTCAACTAACTGGAATCAGAAAAAATGTAATTCAACTACTTTTCAACTACTTTTCAATTACTTTTCAACTACTTTTAAAATTCATTCAATAAAACATTTCAATAACTTTTTTTTTTTTTGCAAATAAAACTTTCAATAAAGCATTTTTTGTTTAAATTTGAGGAGCAAGAGAAATTGATAAATTTCAAAATTGATGAAACGAAAAAATGTTGAAAATTGAAAACCACGAAAATTTCTTTTTTGATAAAAAAATTTGATGAAAATTAAAAACCACGAAAATTTCTTTTTCGATAAAAAAATTTGATGAAAATTAAAAACCACGAAAATTTCTTTTTTGATAAAAAAATTTGATGAAAATTAAAAACCACGAAAATTTCTTTTTTGATAAAAAAATTTGATGAAAATTAAAAACCACGAAAATTTCTTTTTTGATAAAAAAATTTGATGAAAATTAAAAACCACGAAAATTTCTTTTTTGATAAAAAAATTTGATGAAAATTAAAAACCACGCAAATTTCTTTTTTGATAAAAAAATTTGATGAAAATTAAAAACCACGAAAATTTCTTTTTTGATAAAAAAAATTTGATGGAAATTAAAATACACGAAAATACCTTTTTTAATGAAAAATGAATGAATTTTTAAAACAGCTACATTCAAACAAAATCAGATTTTTTAAAACTTCACTTTTTCCACACAAAAAAAAAAATAAAAGGAATGATGAAGATGATGACTTGAAATGAAAATAATTTTTTTTTTTGATTTGTACCAATAAATAATTGAAAATTCGATTTTAGCCATAATTTCCTATTTAAAATTTTTCTTTGTTTGTTTTGATGAGAAATTCCCAATTCAATTGAATTTCAAACTGAACTCAAAAGAAAAAAATCAAATAAAATTCAATGAATGTGAAAGGGCATGTCGTTACGTAACTCAATTTTTGTGCACTTCATCTCATTTCCTCTCTACCCTTGTGTGTGCGTGTGGGATTAAAGGGTGATATGTGCAATGAGGGGGTTGTGAGTATGGCGAGTTGTATTGTGAGTGTGAGTGAGTGTGTGGGGTGGTGGTTTTTAGAAAACTCAATTAGCACTTAGGGACGTTGTGAAACCACAGTGTCGAATGTTGGGAGTGTAATACGCTTGTATGAGACGTTAAGCCATAATGACAAATGAAAACCTATTACAATTCTCTCTTGCCCCCCTCTCCCGTTGTACCCACCAATCATACATGAGTGTGTACACAGCATTGTTATTATGTTTTTTTTTTTTTCTCAACACTCATGTAGAGATTAAAATTTTCAATTACATATTTTTCTTCATTTTTTTTTTCACTACTTTTTTTTTTCTCTGCATGCTTCAAACAAAATCCTTTAAAATCCACTTTTTCTGTTATCCTTTTGAGAAGAAATCTATTTTTTTTTTTTTGAACACATTTGTGATAATTATTTTTATGAACTTTAACTAGATACGAGATTTTTCGAATTTTTCTTTTCTATTGATTTTTTAACCAAAAATTTGGATGGATATTTTGGATTTTTTTGTATTTCTAACTAATTTTCGAAACTTAAACTAGATGAGAATTTTATTTTTTTTTTTTTGTCGATTTTTGAACTTAAACTAAATGAGAGATTTTTATTGATTTTCGATGATGAACGATTTTTTTGAATTTTGATGATTGATTTTTGAACTTAAATGAATTTCGATGTTTAGTTTTTTTTTTTTTTTTTTGTTTCGAACTTAAACTAGAAGAGAGTCTTTAGTTTTCCTCGTAACAGACTTAAATAATAATTCGCATGGCAGTTTTTTTTTGTTTGATTTTGTTTTTTTTTTTTTTTTTTCGATTTCCTTATTCGTTGTCCATTGGCAGTTTTGATCCGTTTTCGAGTTCCCTCCACCGTCGATCCTTTTACATTTCCGTGATGAGAGAATTCTTGTCGCTAACCGAGTCATCAATGGCCCTCTTGGTAGCAGCCCTCTTTCCTATAGCCCGCATCGTGAACCGCTTGCACCTCTTTATCAGGGGAATATAGAACGGATGACGCTCGTAGAAGTCCTCGTCATCGCTGTAAGTGTCATAGTCGGTGGATCCCTCGCTGTCAGCCTCGTTCGAAGAGCCATCAAAGATCGAGGAATTAACGGATGCCAAAGTGCGGTGTTCATCCGTTGGAGTTTCATCAACATCCATGGCTTGGGATGTCTCACCGACGATTTTTAGTGTACCTCCGATGATTTTTGGGATGCCCACGGTTCGCGTTTGCATTTTCAGAATGTAGAGTGTTTCACGAAGAGCCCTTAAGAATTTCCTCAGGGACATACGATTGGAAATTTGATTTAAAAAATAAAAATCACTTTTTGACACTTGCACAAAAATCTTTGTGTGGAACCTATGTGGTGGGTGAGTGGAATGCAACTTTTTTTTTTTTTTTTTTTTCTTCTTTTATTTCTGACTTGCACCTGTTACTGCAATCTGAGCTGGAAAACGAATGACGCTGCGAGATGAAATTGATGTCTGATGTAGCTCCGAATAAAGTACTCTGGCCTGGGAGAGAGAAAATCTCCAAGCTCACTCCACTCGCACTTGTGTGCACATCCCATACAAATGCATCCCCTCGGGGACGAGAAACGGACTTGGAAAAGTTGGACGTTAGAAAATATCCAGTCATTCGTGTGTGTGTGGGAGAGAGAGTGTGGCTGTGTGCGAGTTGTGGTGAATGCAAACCCAGGCACACCGATAGGAGGCTGGGCCAGCGCATCCCTAGTGCGGGTTGAAATGGAGGGAGCTTTGATACCACCACACAAAGTTTTGTATTCTTCACCCCGGGACGCCGTGTGCGTGTGTGTGTGCATCACCACCACCACACAGGACAGGATGTGAGGGGGGCAAGAAAAAAAGGGATAAGCATCAACAAACTGATACTGCTTTTGTGTGCGTTGGTGCAATTGTGGGGTGGCTTACTATGTGCGTGCATATTTGACCCCCCAATTCGCCTACCCACCAACCCCCCACATACCTAGATGGTTGATGTTGTTCTATTTACCTGTTGCCAGGTTCCTTCTCGTGTGGTGGGTGGAATTGCCGTGACGATGGGACGGGATGACGTATATCGAGAAATAGGTCATCACATCAATGCGTGAATGGCTTTTGTGGCCTCTTTCAGATCACAATCGAAGGGAATTCAATACTCAGGCATAACTTGGAATTCAAAAATTTATCAATAAATGATCAGGCTTGAAATTTCAAAGATTGTGAATGGGTTTTGTCATGTCAAAGGATCGACAGAATTAATTAAAAATATGAGAAAGGTTGAGAAGGATGAAAAAAAAAATTCCCAGAATTAATAAGAAGAGAAGAGTGAAAAAAAAATCCCTAGGAGGTGATGAAAGTCATATGAGATACACATGAGGGGATTAGGACAGGTGAAGGAGCCACACATGCATCACTCCACCTGGACTATTTTTTTTTTTTTTTTATTCAAGACCCACCCAGAGCCTACTTAGACCCACCCAAAATCACTCCTATTCGTCCGGCTCAGGCCAGATAGGACCGCCCAGAGGACGTGACTTAAGCCAATCCACCAATCAAACCAAACTTCGAAATTGCAATTTCGACACAAAAATTTTTCGAAATATATAAACTATTAAGCCACGCATTTTCGAACATAACTGAAGCTTTCCCCACTGATCCTGCGTATTGATGCACATTTTCAAGGTTGCATCATGCTTTTCATCTCAAAAAGCTTTACTGCAACGCCCCCGCACACATGCCGTGCACCGCTGTAACGTCCCACGTCCAATGGCGCATCAGAAAATATCCAGGGTTTTCCAGGAAGTGAACATTGGGTGGCCCTATAGATACATCTTGCAACCACAAACCCACCCACCCCACCCCAATTCACATATTCGATTCAAGGTCGACTCATGGAAGCCTTTAAAGATACAAACAACGCAAATGCATCAATCAACCCAACGCCACCCACTTTCGATACACTTTGCTTAAGGATACAAGTGGCGGCCAATGCATATACACACACGTTACAGGGGTGTTGTTCTCGAAGGTTGCAAACGATAAAGCTTCATAAAGGTTAAAGGTGAACGAGGCATATCTCGATGCACTGCGTCAGTGAATTCCCGGAAAATTTTCAAGGTTGCAAATGGGAACCAATATGCGCATGTTGCGTAACTGCAAGCTCTATACTGCGTCAGGAAATTCCCAGAATGGTCCCAGGGATAGAGAACGACGTCAAACCTGATATACTGCGTCAGTAAATTTTCAGAAACCTTTCAAGGGTACAAGGGTTGCGCCTAGTATGCGCATGTTGCGTAGCTGTAAGCTCTATACTGCATCAGTTAATTCCTAGAAGGGCCTGCATACCTAGGCAAGCTCTATACTGCGTCAGGAAATTCCTAGAAGGGCCTGCATACCTAGGCAAGCTCTATACTGCGTCAGGAAATTCCCGAAAGACCCTCAACGGTGCAAATGGTACCCAACATGCGCATGTTGCGTGGATGCAAGCTTTGAACTGCATCGGGAAATTCCCAGAAGGGTCCCAGGGACAAAATACATGAGACAGAACGACCCAAAACCCGATGTACTACGTCAGTAAGTTCTAGAAGGCTCCTGCAAATGTAGGCAAGCTCTATACTGCATCGGGAAATTTACAGAAGGGTCCTAGGGACAAGGCACCTTCGAGAGAACGACCCGAAACCTCATGTACTGAGTCTTGAAAGGTTCCCAAAAAATTCCCAGTGACAAGACCCTGCGAGATAAGCCACAAAAGGATGCAAGACTCACTGCCCTGTGATAGAAAAAGTTCATAGAAGCCTCAAAGGGACAAAATTTAAAATAAAATTCGATGCCCTTCAACAGAAAATGTTCCCAAAAGCACCAAAGACTGAAAATTTGACGTAAACCTCCTGCGGCCAGGAAAATATCCCAGAAGCCTCCCAGAGCTAAAAACAAGCAGGAAGGACAAAAAAACAAATGTAAAGCACCCTAAATTGCATGAGAAAAAATTCCTAAAAGCATCAAAGGGAGAAAATCAGACGGAAAACAGAATCCTCTGTACCAAAAATTTGGGTAAAGCGTCAAAAAGATGAAATAAAGGGGAAAAACTAAGCAGAAAATTTCTCAGTAGCGTCCCAGGGACAACTACATGCAAGACACATGACAAAAAGACGCCAAACGTCCTCAAATGCAACAGGAAAAAATCCCAGAAGCGGCAAGACAAGAAAATCAAGCCGAAAACTCCAAAATCTTGGAAAACTCCGAATCCACGGTGTCAAAAAAAATCTTAGAAGCGTTGGAGGTCAAAATTGAGTTAAAAATTCGATGCACTTCAACAGAAAAAATTCGAAATGCGTCAAAGAAATAAAAATAAACACGAACCTCGTTAAATTGCTCGCAAAAAATTGTTGGAACCCTCCTAGAGACAAGACTCATGCCAAGAGGCCGAGAAAAGGACACAAGACGTTAAAAAAAAAAATTACCAAAAGTGTTAAACGGACAAAATTGAACAGAAAACTCAGTGAACTGCCCCAGAAAAAAGTTTAAAAGTCATCAAGTGTCCAGATCAGGCCCAAAACTCGTTGAACTGCATACAACGAATCTCTGGAACCCTCTCAGAAAAAAAAACCCACACATCAAGAGGACAGGTGAAGTCCTGGCTCTGCATCAGAAAAACAGAAAACTGAATTCTCTGTCCACTTGAAAAAAAAAGTGAATCCTGTAAGTTAACGTACTGAAAACTTTCCCACATGAAGCCCACAAAATTCATGCGAGAAAACGAGAGAATTTTTAATTAACAGAGAAAAATATCCACCTCGAAACCTTAACCCAACCAATTCACTTCTGAAGTCCTACAATGATGTTGTGTACGTTTCATTTTAAATATCTGACCACCACACACTGTTTTCATCTCCACACAGGTCCTCGAGGACGAGTAACGAATTAATGGAAACGCAAATTACAGAACATTCTGTGTAAATCCCGAGTCTGGTGAATGGTTTGTGGGATTTTTGATAAGTGGTTGGCATACACACAAGTGGAAGTGAGAAATTCGCTGAAATCAATGAGCCGAAGGATAATAATTTTGTAATAATTTTTACACCAATTTTCCGGAGGACGAGTATCCTGCAATGAAAAATGAAACGATGGAGGTGTGGAGAAAAAATCAGAGGCGAGTTCAAGGATGAGATTGATGGGGAAGCGGGGAAATTTGATGGAACGTCGGCGTAGACCTTTCTGCAAAAAAGAGGAGGCTTGGATTTTCTACTGAAAAATTGAGGAGGCGAGGATCTTCTACAGAAAAATTGAGGAGACGAGGATCTTCTTCTGAAAAATTGAGGAGGCGAGGATCTTTTACGAAAAATTGAGGAGACGAGGACCTTCTACTGAAAAACTGAGGAAGCGAGGATCTTCTACTGAAAAATTGAGGAGACGAGGATCTTCTTCTGAAAAATTGAGGAGACGAGGATCGACTGAAAAATGGAGGAGGCGAGGATCTTCTTCTGAAAAATTGAGGAGGCTTGGATTTTCTACTGCAAAATTGAGGAGACGAGGGTCGACTGAAAAATTGAGGAGACGAGGATCTTCTTCTGAAAAATTGAGGAGACAAGGATCGACTGAAAAATGGAGGAGGCGAGGATCGACTGAAAAATTGAGGAGGCGAGGATCGACTGAAAAATTGAGGAGGCGAGGATCTTCTACTGAAAAATTGAGGAGACGAGGATCGACTGAAAAATTGGGGAGACGAGGATCGACTGAAAAATTTAGGAGACGAGGATCGACTGAAAAATTGAGGAGACGAGGATCGACTGAAAAATTGAGGAGGCGAGGATCTTCTACTGAAAAATTGAGGAGACGAGGATCGACTGAAAAATTGGGGAGACGAGGATCGACTGAAAAATTTAGGAGACGAGGATCTCCTACAGAAAAATTGAGGAGACGAGGATCGACTGGAAAATTGAGGAGGGGAGGATCTTCTACTGAAAAATTGAGGAGACGAGGATCGACTGAAAAATTGAGGAGGCGAGGATCGACTGAAAAATTGAGGAGGCGAGGATCGATTGAAAAATTGAGGAGGCGAGGATCGACTGAAAAATTGAGGAGACGAGGATTTTTTACTGAAAAATTGAAAAGACGAGGATTTTCTTCTACTGAAAAATAGACAAGAAATTCTGGCACCAGACGTATGCCTTCCACCTAAAGTTTTCAAAAAAAAAAAAAAAATCTCCAAAGCCAACTCATGAAGACAAAAACAAAAACAAAGCAACTCCTACATCGCACCAAATTACCCTCCAAGCTAAAAAGTCCAAATAAAAATCGATAAACCAACAGGAGAATTACTGAAATCAATCTGATTATGTTCACGACTTGATGCCGTCCATTAGCCGACAACAACCATGAAAATTTGTCCCTAGGCCCAACACTCTGGTCAGTTAAATGGATTCATCCGCATCGGCATCGACATTTCCTCGTGAAAATTCAATTTCCATACAAATTCAACCCCCCAAATCTCCCCAGTCTCTCGTTATTTAATAACTTGAGTGCGTAATTGCGTGGCAAAGCCAAATGCTAAGGCACGGGTAGCACACAGGACCAGAAACAAGGACACCGAATAAGGATCTCTGTTGAAACTGAAAATAAACACACGACAAGGGAACAGAATCCACGGCATGCCGTTGCCTTGGAGGTCTAAAAAAATTTTTTTTTTTTCCCTGAATAGAAGAGAGGTCCTCAATTCCTTAAAATTTCCTGTGTACATTAATTTGTATATGTATGGCAGGATGTTGGAGAGAAAAGAAAGGAAGAACGGGAACAAACAAAAAAAAAAAACAACCACCACTCGGTAGGATGTCGCTGCTTGTATAGCTTGACACCAGAAAGAAAGAAAGGAAACCAAATGTAATAAACAACGTAAAAGATGAAGAAAAAAAAAAAAAAAAAAACATGATTACAGGTATACAATTAAGCTTTAAGTAAAATTTCCCTCCACGAATCTGCCTCAGAGAGTTCAATTAAAAAATAAACACCCAAATTCACCCTCCCACCAGGAGAGACGGTGTGACGCACAGGATCTGCTACCGCATGCCACTGACGCCCCCGAACAGAACCACGACACGGATGCTGACGGTGCGGACGGAGAGAGGCACAATACACAGCTGAACAGACGAAGGACTGAAATTCAGGACGGAGCCAAATTATCGATTTCACCATTATCACAATTAATCCTTTTGCGATGATAATTAGCGATTCATGTTTCTATAAGAGCATGAGAATGAGGATTTGCAGAAGGATCCTGAGCCTACTCGATGTTAAGGAGGGGGGGGCGAAATTCCAGGGAAAACAATCGGCAGCGAGGGTGAGAAGTCGATGGTGGCAATGGGAGGATGTTGAGGACGGTGATAGGGAGCTGCAAAATGACGAAAAGGATGAGGAACACAATGAGGAAGATGATGAGAGAGACGATGAGGATAACAGCAAGGACGAGAGGATTTTGTGAGCAGACAACGTTAACCATGACGACGAGGGAAATTTTTGACTTGACTAAAGGGACGAGAGGATTTTTTTAAGCAGACAATATTAACCACGACAACGAGGAGCATTTTTGAATTGACTACAATGACCGCGAAAAGAAGAACCATGGAATGAGGGAAATTTTTCGACGCAGCGATGAGAACGACGATGTGGACCATGACGACGACGACGAGGCCAAAAAAAAACGACCAAAAAAATCTTCAGTTGACGACTCTAACGACGACCACGAGAGAAATTTTTCAATTGCCCAAAAGAACGACGAAAAAAAGAAGACCAGGACAACAACGACGACGACAGATCAACAATGACGTAGAAAGGAACCAAGACAACGAACATTTTTTGGTTTGAAAACTCCGACGTTTAATTAATTTCCTTCTTTCCTTCCCTAACTCTCGAGTACCGCGTTTCTAAACCAATCTGATCCAATTCAAATCCAAGGACGACCCTTTGCGAAGGACACTCCATTAAATTATCAGTTGAATGTTGTCTTATCATCCGGGAAGTGGCACTTATGTGGAGTGGGAGTTTTCCTTCTCTCTCCTTGTAGGCCTCTAAAAATGGGTTGAAGTGGAACGTAAAAAATTGAGAAAAATTGTTACAAAATCTTTTCTTTTTCTTGCTCTCTCTCTCTCGTCAATTAGGATATTTTTCCTTAAATCGGCTTACAATCAACAAAACAATTTCCTCAAGGACCTTTTCTTCTTGTTCTTCTTCAAAAAAAAAAAAAAAGAATTAAATTTCTCTCCTCATGAGATAATGATTTCATTGGAAATATTAAATTGGCTTTGAGAACGTCCGTGAGACGGAGTGACGTGCGGCGGTAGGTGAAGAAAGAAAAGTGTATTTTGTCGTTTTAAGACAAAACACGAGTCTCTCTTCCCCCATCGCGAGTGTGGACGAGTCCTTGAAAATTCACAATTCGACAGTGATTCAATACAGACACGTACAGATGCTTCTAAAGGATTCAAACGAAAACAATAAACACTTTTGTTCTTCGAGGAGGATTCATTCGGCTTAGCAATAAATTTCCAACCACTGCCCAGCGGTTGGCCGCTTTTGAGAATTTCTGAATTACAAAATTTCACAATTTCCCTATGTCTCTTGAAATTCCAATCGATTCGATTTTCTTTACAAACATAAATTTATATTTATTTGTCACGCAAACGCATTCAGATTACAAACACTCAGGACGATTGTGATTGTCATGGAAACGAAAGATGGATGCAATGAGACGAGTGGTTTTCCTTTTGTTTTCATGTAAACCATATCACTTGGTCCTTCAGGCAGTGGAGAAGAAATCAAAGGACAGGGTTAAGAATACAGAAAATAATCCATGAACACGAATTTCGATTTTCGTGTGAAGGAGTTTCTAAAATTTAAAATAAATCCTGTTTCGAAATTGAAAAACGGATGCAATGAACTTGAGAAAAATTAAAATCAAACATGGACAGGAAGAAGATATTGCACGTACGTGAAGGAGAATGCAAGATGGTGAAGGATATTTGCAAGATGGTGAAGGATATTGCACGTAATTGAAGGAGATTATATGAAGGTGAAGGATATTTCACGAATTGAAGGAGATTGCAAGATGGTGAAGGATATTTCACGGATTGAAGGATATTGCACGCAGTGCAGTGACCCAACTGGAAAAATGATACCTCTTGAAAGTCTCCGAAAAACGAGCTCAGATTGCTAAAAAATCTCTGAAAAGTCATGAGACGAAGTTTTTGGTCAAATTGAAAAATGTTCACCCCACAAAAAAAAATAGAAAAATTAATATCGATATTAAATGCACTCCCTTTCTCCCCAATTCCTCACTCACAATTCCTCACGACCCCACAGGTGCGGTTAACTCCATGCAACCATCAAGCAGCAATTTCTCCCCCTTTTTTTTGTTTTCTCCAATTGGAAACGAGCACAGGATGACTTGGAGCGGAAGTAATTCCCTTTTCTCGAGCTCGGTTAGTGGACAGACATCTCTGCATGGAGAAGAGTGGGCTTTTTGGCAACTAGCAGGGGCGGAGATTCAATTTTGCACTTCGAGAACAGAATTTGGTCGGAAATTGGGGGAAAGAAATCCCAATGGGGGAGAGAAAGAAAGGAATGGTGCACCCGGGTGATCGATTTGTGGAAAAACATCACACGAGAATCGAGAATTGTGGTGAAGACTTGAAAATTGCCACTTAAGGGCCAAGAAGTAAAGAGATGAGGTGATGGACAACACACGCCATTTACAAACGAACGAACGAGTGCCGGTCACTGATGACCCTCATGGCATTCAATGTGTTAAGGACATCGTAGGTGGGTTCATTAGTCGAGGGCGGTACTGAAAACCGGCAAAATTGAATTTATGTGAAAAAATGGCAGTCAGACGTTAAGAGATGCGTTTTGGATTAGGAAAATGAGAGAAACAGAAGTCACAAGGAGGGAAACTGAAGAAAAAATGATGCGAAGGTTTAGAAAGTGAGAAAAATCAAGCGCTGGGACTAGGGAAATGAGGTAAATCGACGACTGGGTTAGGAAAATGAGAAAAACGGCAGTCACAGGTCTCAGGAAATCGGTGGGATGAGTTGAAGAACCCACAGGAAGCTGGAGAAATCTCGAAAAATCATTCTTGAGGCGATGTGGTTCGTTGGAGATAGAAAAACTGGATTTCGTGTGATGTGATACCCTGATCAGATTCAGAAAATACCCGATTGGTGTCGATGAACCCACTGGAAGCTGGAGAAATCTTGAAAAATCCCTCTGGAGGCGACACCATGGCTCTCCAGATCTCGAATTTTTCATTTCTCTCAAAGAAACCTCAAACCCTATCACTTTGCATCAAAATTTCCATCATTTTTCCCCAAAAAATCGAAATTCAAAATTATGACATTTTTTCCCAAGAAAAGTCGACCTCGAGTCAATTTCATTTTACTGCATTTTTTCGGCTGAAAAATGCGAAAAAATTTTTTTCCGAAAAACTAAATTTTTTTTGATTGGAGATGTTAGGCGAGTATGTGAGGGTTCGAAAAATATCTGGATCGATTTTAGGAACCCACTGGAAGCTGGAGAAATCTCGAAAAAACGACCTGGTGAAGCCACCTTTGGCTGGATTTTGAAAAAGTGGATATCATGCGATTCGGGGACCTGGCAGCTTTCAGAAAATGTAGGGTTCAAGTCGGGGAACCCACGAGAAGCTGGAGGAATCCAAAAAATCCATCTGGAAGCGACGTGATTGGATGAATCTCTAAAAACTAAATTTCATGTGATGTGGGGATGGGTCCTTAATCAGAAAATGTTTGGATCGAGTTTCGGACAGGAGTAGAAAACCAGGAAAACTGATTCTAAAGATCCTGTGGAAGTGCGGCAAAAGCAGTTTTTTCACAAATGTTTCAATTTTAAAAAAATTTAAAAAAAATTGTGTGGAAGGTAGCAACGAGATTCTTTTTTTGGTGGAAAGGCACAATCATGCCATTTTTGGAAATGTATAACATTGCTCAAATGTGGCACGATTCGGTGTACTTTTTGTCCCATGATGCCGCCTTTGGTTATGAGCTGAACCCGGAAAGCTGGAAAAATCTCGAAAAATCCTTCTGGAGGCGTCACCATCACAGTCTAGGTCCCGAATTTTTCATTTCTCTCAAAGACACATTAAACCCCATCAATTTGCATCAAAATTTTCATCCCTTTTTCCCAAAAAACCGATTTTCAATTTTTGTCATTTTTTCCCAAGAAAAGTCGACCTCGAGTCAATCTCATTTTACTGCATTTTTTGGGCGAAAAAATGCGAAAATTTTTTTTTTCTGAAAAATCGATTTTTTAATTTTGGGATTGTGAAAATATGTTGGGGGCGTGTGTGGGGACCCAGAAAAAGTGCGGGTTGAGTTTGGGAACCCACTGGAAGCTGGAGAAATCTCGAAAAAACGATCTTGTGGAGCAAATCTTGGATGGAGGAGGAAACGACGTGGGAGCCTGGTAGGTTTCAACGATCTTGTGGAGCAGCAATTGGGTGGAGGAGGAAAAAGTGGACGTGGAGACCTAGTAGATTTCAGAAAATATATGATTCGAACCGGAGAATCCATCGGCAGCTGGAGAGATCCTTAAAAATCCCTCTGGAGGCGACGTGGTTGGGTGAATCTTCAAAAACTGAATTCTATACCGTGTGGGGACCTAGTTGGACTAAAAAAAACATAAATCTCAGCTTGAGAAATATATAGACTAAGCTTAAGGCTCTTGTAAAGGTGAAAAAAGCGTTTAGAACACTCAAAAATGCTACTCTTAGGGTTTATAGTCCAATATAGAATTTCAGGACAAAAAAAAAGACTGATTTTGAAGGACTATTAAAAAACTAAGGATGCAGTTTTGAAGCTTGAATCATTCGCTATAAGAAAATGTGGATATCATAGTCCTAGCGGCAAGAACAAAAAACTTCCCCATACAGAGTTTGAGACACCTCCTCATTTTGCCATCAAAATTACGTATGCAAATCAAAGGCGATATTTTTCAAAACACGAAAGGCAAAAGAAATCTAAAAATGCAGTTTTGAAGAATGACTCTAGAAGAACAAAATACAGGAAAATCACAACCCTGACGAGAAGGACGAAAAAATTCCCTGAAGAGCGATTGAGAAAGGTCCATAAAATCATCATCCTCGGCGAGAGATTTTTCTGAAATCCCACAAGGCAGCAATCTAGGTCCACAGCCTGAAAGCCTGATTTATGGACAGTAAGGGCTTTGAAAATTAAGGCTATAGGCACAAGACAAAATAATTTTCCTAAGTAAAGGTTGAAGGAAACGATGTAAAAGGACAGAGAACGAAGTTTTAAGATGATTTTTGGTCAGTGGAAGAAATAATCCCAAAAATGAGCCATGAAACACTCAAAAGCCGATGAGATTAAATAATTTAGATAATAAAATTAATAAAAATAAAAAAAAAATATAAAAAAATTGAGATAAAAACAGAATTACATTCTTCACAAAAGACAGGAGTCTCCTGGAAGGCACCTATCCTTGAAGGAAATCTCCAAGAATTAGGCTCTGTTGTGAGATCAAAAGCCAACACGATCCCCAGGAGAAAAATTAAAAAAAAAAAGGAAATTCTGATAGGATCTGGAGAAGGAAAGGCAAAAGGAGCAGTTTTGAGATCATTTTGGATCAGTTGAAAAAAAAAAATACTCAAAAGCCAGCAATAGGGCGCTCAAAATCAAGCAAAAAAAATGGTCAGAATGAAAAAAAAAAAATATAAAAATGACATCAGTAAATAAAAATAAAAAAAAAATGAGATAAAAACAGAATTGCATTCTTCACAAGAGCGTCCCGAGACACTCTTGGAAGGGACCTATCCTCGAAATACATCTCCAAGGATTAGGCTCTGTTGTGGGCTCCGATTTCGACAGTTCCCATTAAAGAAATGTTATGGAAAAAATTATTTTGATGGTTCTGGTAAAAGAAAACGATAAAAAAGAGTCTAAAGGTGGATCATCGTCATTCAAGATCTGACAACAAATCCACATCCCTCAAAAAAAAAACCCTTAAAAAAATTAAAATCATGATTTTCGGATTTACTTCCCAATTCCCCAAGGGCTCAGACATATTCGCTTCATTTAACAATGCGAAGTTGGTGAGGACTCAAACAAGGATGGGTGCATCATAATTGACATTAATTGCGCTACCAAAAAACCCGACAAACCACCCAACTCACCCAACTCACCCAACTCACCCAACTCACCCCCTTCACGAACACACACCTCACACATCCCCACACGCGTGAGGGCTCCCATTTCGCTGACGCACATACGAGCGAGGAAATGAAGTCCCAGGCACTCGTGTCCTATTTATTTGTGCAAGGACTCATCCTTCGAAGGGAGGAAATCAAAACCCCCCCAAAAAAAAAACAAAAAAAAAAAACCCCAGAAAAATATGAATATGTGTTCCACACACAGGATGAAGGATGGAAGGATATTTAGCTGCGTATTCAATTTAAGTTATCGGGAGCCAGAGAGGAGCATGTAAAACGCATAGCTCTCCCACTCCACCACACACAAGGCTGTCAGGGCGAAGTGCAAGGGTGCAGCCTAGTGGGTGGCAGCACTTGAAGAGCACATAAAACGATGAAGAGGACGACGGAGGATGGGAGCAGCGATATAAATAGAATAAAGCTCGCGTGCGGAAAATGCGACTGCGCCAAAGCTCCTTAAGAGACACCAACCTCAACTCTCCTGTACAACCCTGCAAAGCTCCGGTCCGGTGGGAGGTAGTGAGATAGCACATTCATTTCGCCCGACTATTTCGCCTGCCCATAAGGCAGAGGCAGCTTAATTCCGAGAATCGGCAGCCAGAAAGGCAGCGGTTGCCTCGTGCATTGGTGTCCTCGTGTACTCGCCCCGCAAAAAGCATCCGAAAATCCCCCGGGGAGGAGAGAGAGACGGAGGCTGAGGCTGCCCTGCTGAGTCCACTCTCTCGTGTGTGTGCGTGTCCTGGTGCGCCGCGAAGTCCTCCTGTGACTGCAAAAGTTGTGTGGGCTCATTCCCGTCGCGATCCTAGTCCCAACTCTGTGTGATTGTGTGTGTGCGTGTTTTTCGTCGTCCCGTGTGTTATATAAGCCCACTGAGATCCCTGCCACCGACAACTGTGCGTGTCTGTGTGTGTATGTGTTGCCTGATAACCGATATCAGGTCCTGCCTGTAGCTGTAGATCCTTATCTGGTATTCACACGCATACACACGGAAACCATCCATCAATACACAGCAGCAGCATCCTCCTCTCAACATTGGCCCCCCAACCCCAGCCCACCGCCCAACAATAACAGCAACAACAACAACAAAGCCAAAGCACAACCATTTTTGTGGACCAAACAGAAGCATTACAACCACCCACCAGTGGTAGTACCTTGTATACAGTGATAGGTGGTGTTCGGAAGAGGTTGTGTGTTGTTCTTTGTGTGTTCCATAGTCCTTTTTTTCATCGAGGGGGGTGAGGAATACCCTCAAAATTACATTTACATTACACATTGTGAAAGGATAAAAGCGCGAGGATACCCACGGAACTCCATCAAACCGTGGACAATCGTCGAATCACAAACATCACACTAGCAAAGGAGCCTCTCTCCAGCAAAGAACAAAAAAATAATTTCAAAGAAAAAGCCTCTCTGCCATAAGCACTTTCACATAAATTTTCTCAAAAAAATAAAACAAATTTTTTTAAATTCATTTTCCTGAATTTAAATTCTTCTTTTCAAACAATTTTTTTCTGACCACGGTTTGGTCAAAGAAAAAAAAAAAATCTCAGATTTAACTAAAAGTCGCCTTCAGCAGCAAGTGTGGTGTTTCCTTAATTTTTTTTCCAAAGTCCAAGTTTTTCTTTAACTCAGTGAATTCAAAAATTAAGTTTTTAAAAGTGTTTTTTTTTTGTGAAAGTGAAAAGTCAGAAACAAAGAACAATTTAAATTGGAATCGTGTATACTCAAAGGTAAGTCTGTCATAAGCATTTAAATATTTTTTCAAAATTCAAAAAGAAAACCTTTCAAAAGTAGTTCCCACATTCCCAAATTTTTTATGCATCAAAATTTTGAGTTACTTTTTTTCTTTTTTTATATCCAAGTGTACCTCCTTTGATGTTTCGGAAGAGAATTCAATATAAATGTTTATAAATGTTTAAATAAATAAGACTTCGAGCATTAAATGTTGGTGTGCTTGTAGAATGCTTAAAAAAAGTTTTTTTTTTTCGGCGTAGTTGTAGAAGAAAAATGAAAATGAATTTTTTTTTCTTAAACGAGCTTGAGACGAGGTTAGGAATTTGCATGGAAGGTATGAATTTAAGGTGCGGTCGTCGGTTTGGGGTTCCAAAAAAAAAGATTTGAGATTAGGTCGACTTTAAGAAAAGATTTCAAGGGAAATAGTCAACAGGTTTTGAAAAAGACTTCGAGACTCAAGTGGATTGGAGGCGTTTTTTTGCTCACTGACTCAAGTTGAGAATTTCAAATGCTGTTGTTACAAAAAAAAATTCAACGGCTTGTGAAAAATCAACTTGATTCAGATGACAGAGACATCACCCTTCAGATTTGGAGGCAGTTTTATGAAAGTTTAGACGATAAAATTGCGTTTAAGATCGTCGATTAAATTTTAAGACGATTTTTTACGATTGAAGACCTCTCTCAACTTAAAGAACGATTTTCTGAAAAATAAAATTTAAAACTCGACCGAGATCCTTCTCCAAAATTAGAGAAGAAGTTTTTTTTGAAACAGATTCCGACATTTGAGAAGAAATTGAGAGAATTTGAAGAGAAATTTCGCCGTCACTAACCCGAGATTTAAGTTTTAGAAGCCGCTGTTACTAAAAATCAAAAAAAGAGTCGACGGCTTCTTACAATTCAACCCGACTCAGAAGACAGATATATTTTTGTGGAAATCTAGAAGAAAAAATTGCGATTGTGATCATTTATTGAATTTAAAGAGGATTTTTACGAAAATTCAGAAGAGAAATAATCACGATTGAGAACCTCCTTCAAATTAAAGGAAGATTTACTCAAAATTTCAAAAAATAAAGCAGCCAATAGCCTTCTCTACAATTCGAGCAGAATTCTTTTTACTATTTGTTTCGAAATTTAAGTGATTTTGAGGAGAAATTTCTTCATCACTGCCCCAAGATTGAAATTTCAGAAGCCGCTGTTACACGAACAGAAAAAAAAATTCAACGGCCTCTTGAAGTTCAACTCGACTCAGAAGACGAAAAAACCTTCCCCTTCTAATTTGAAGAACTTTTAGCGAAAATTCGGTAGAAAAAAAATCGCGATTGTGAGGTCCTGCTTCAAATTTAAGGATGAACTACTGAAAATTTGAGATAAAAACGCGGCTCTCTAAAATTAGAGAAGAAATTTAATGATTCCGATTTCGACATTAAAATTGAATTGAAAAAGAATTTGATGAGAAATTTGTTCGTCCCTTACTCAAGATTGTAATTTAAGAAACCGCTGTTACAAAAAAGAAAAAAAAAAAATCAACGGCCTCTTGAAATTCAACTCGAATCAGAAGACGGAGGGATATTTTTGTAAAAATTTTAAAGAAGACAGAGATATCTCACATGAAGAAATTTTTGTGAAAATTTAGAAGAAAAAAGTCCGATTGAGGTCATCCTTTAAATTTAAAGAGGATTTTTTGAATTTTATGAAAGAAAATCACTGCACACGAAATAAAATGGTTTTGATAAAAAAAATAAATAGAAAGAAATTAAAATAATAAAAATTGAGACAAAAAACAGAATTGCATTCTTCACAAGAGTCTCCCGGGAGATTCTTGGAAGGCACCTATCCTTGAAGGGAATCTCCAAGAATTAGGCTCTGTTGTGAAATCGAAAACCAACACGATTTCGAGTAGAAAAATTAAAAAAAAAAAGTTGGTTCTAATAGGATCTGGAAAAAGAAAGACAAAGGAACAGTTTTGAGATCATTTTGGATCAGTTGAAAAAAAAAAATAGCCAAAAGCCAGCAATGGGGCTCAAAATCAAGCGAAAAAAATAGTCAGAATGAAAAAAAAAATTACAAAAATGGCATCAGTAAATAAAAATAAAAAAATTGAGATAAAAACAGAATTGCATTCTTCACAAGATCGTCCTGGGACACTCTTGGAAGGCACCTATCCTCGAAATACATCTCCAAGGATTAGGCTCTGTTGTGAGATCGAAAATCAACACGATTCTCAGTAGAAAAATTAAAAAAAAACAGAGGATGTGAATAGGAGTGAATAAAGAAGAACAGAACAGATTTTTGAGACGATTTTTAGTCAGTCGAAAAAAAAAAAAAAAACACCCAAAAGTCAGCCACTCAAAATCACACGAAATAAAACGTTTTGGATGGAAAAAAATTATAAAAATGATATCAGTAAATAAAAATAATAAAAATTGAGATAAAAACAGAATTGCATTCTTCACAAGATCGTCCCGGGACACTCTTGGAAGTCACCTATCCTCGAAATAGATCTCCAAGGATTAGGCTCTGTTGTGGGTTCCGACTTCGACAGTTCCCATAAAGACATTTTATGAAAAAAAACTACTTCGATGGAAAGTTAAAAAAAAAATGCCGAAAAAGAGTCGAAAGATTAATCGTCGTCGTTCAAAATCTGACGACAGACCTACATAAAAAAAAAATTCAAAAACATGACGACGCTGACAGATTTTCAGCAATTTTTTTTAAGTTTTCAAGTTTTTTCGAGGTTCAATTGGGTTTCAGAAGAATTTCAGACTTAAAATATTTTTGAGAAGATTTTTTTTGTCACTGACTCGATTTGTGAACTTTCAGATGTTGTTGTTACAAAAAAAAGTGAAACACATCTGAAAATTCATTTCGAGTTAGAAGACACAGGCAACGTTACTCAAATTTAGATAAATTTTTAGTGAAAATACAGACGAAAAAAAAAAATGAAAGAAAAACTACTAAAGAAAAACTACAAAAGAAAAACTACAAAAGAAAAACTACAGAAGCAGAAACTACGGAGGAAAAATGGAAAAATACGGCTGACGTTTTCCTCCAAAATCATGAGAAGATTTTCTCAAAATTCAAAAGAAAATCACTCTTCTTTCAAATTCAGAAAAGATTTTCTCAAAATTCAAGAGGAAAAGGTCAAACCCAGGAGTTCGTTGGAAGAGACAATAAATTTAGGGAGATTTCTTGAGGGTTTTTTTTTTTTTTAAATCAGAGAAAATTTAGATGTTTTTTTTTCAGATTTAAGGGAAATATTACCTGTAAAAGAATAAATTTCAATTAAATAAGCTTAAAAAAGTTGAGTGGAATTAGCATCCACATCCCACACGCAAGAAATTTATAAAAGATTTCTCTGAGAATTTGAAAGAAAACTACGACTTAGATCGTCCTTCAAAGATTTCTTTGAAATCTGAAAGAAAATAATTCTTCGTTTCAATTCAAGGAAAATTTCCTCAAAGTCGAAAAGAAAACCACTCTTCCTTCAAATTCCAAGAAGATTTCTTCATGATTCGAAAGAAAATCACAGCACGACATCTCCTTTCAAATCCAGAGTAGATTTTCTGAGGAAACCGAATGAAAGACGCGAATAAAAAACGAATTTAAAAATTCTCAGTCAACACGTGACTGAAAGAAGAGAAAGAATTAAATGCTAAAGTGCTTAAGCTGAAAAATAAGAAAGAGATTTGATGATTTCATCACAATGAAGAAAAAAATTCAAAGAACTGAGCTCAAAAAATGTTAAATATCTGCCAAATAAAATTTCAATTTTCTGAAAGAATATTTCCAGAAAAAAAAACAAAATTTTTGAGCACAGCAAGATTTTTGAGGAAACTTTCAACGAAAATAAAACAAAACCAACGTCCCAATAAAGTCGAATTGACTTTGAAATTTAAAATCGACTGAATCAGGAAAAAAAAAGAAAAAAAAATCTGAAAACAAAATCAGCGACCCTCAGAAAATCTTCAACCGCCCTGTCAAACCTTTTTTTTTTTCGGATTCGAAAACCACCCTGAACCACCTTCCCAACAGAGATTTCGCTGACGACGCTATCGGATCTAAAACAAAAATTTTTTTTGATGATGTGCTGAAAAATAAAAAAAAAAAACACTCGAAAATCTAAGCAAACCTAAGGAACCTAAAGAAAACCTGAAAATCTGAAAAAAAGTAAACCAAATCCTACAGGCCCCACAAAAATTTCAAAAAAAAAAAACCCTGAAAACACAAAAAAAACAAAAATTCTGAAAAAGAATTAAAAAAAACAAAAAAAACCCAAAAAAAAGCTGAAAAGAAGTTATAATTAATTAGGCTGAAAGAGATAAAAAAAAAGGAAAGCTGAAAAAAAAATTGCAAAGGAAAGCTAAATCAAATCCTACGGGCCCCTGAAGAAATTTGAACAGGAGATCTTCCCTTTAAATCGACGATGAAATTTTCCGATGATACCTATAACAACAAAAATACCTGGGAAAATCAACCCTACTACGAGCCTGTTTGAGAATCCTTTTTTTTAACCATTCCGATGAAAAATTTCTTATGTAATAAATTAGAGTGACACGAAAAATGACTCACCTTAGCGTGACTTTGTTCTTGAATCTGAAACGAAAAGAGAAAAAGTTTTAATTAGTAATCAGAATTTAAAGAGGGTAAAAAAAAGGTTGGATACTAGCTTAAAAATTTTAAAAATAATACAAATTTTCGATGATTTTAACTAAAAAATGTCTTTGAAACTGTCTGACTTTCATTTTCTTCAAAATTTACTTAAAGAAATTTAACAGTCGATCTGAGAACTTCCGCTCTTCATTTTTCAATATTTTCAATTCAAAATCAACACAAAAAAATTTTGCAGTCAATGTGAGACCTTTCGGTCTTCATTTTTCAATATTTTCAATTCAAAATCAACAAAAAAAAAAAAATCTAGAAATCGATTTGAGGTTTCCTAGTCTCCATTAAATCAAAACTGATTCAGAAAATTCTTGAAACCGACCTGTCTTCATTTCATTGGAGTTTCCAACTCGGAATTGACTCGAAAAAATCTTCAAACCGATCTGAGGATTCCTTGTCTTCATTTTGTTGGAGTTTGCAGTTCGAAACTGACTCGAAAAAAATCTCAAAACCAACCTGGCCCTTGCTGGTCTTCACTTTTTGAAGTTTTCAAAAAAAAATCGTCTCCAAAAAATTTGTGTATCGACCAAATTCCACTCTTTTCAAGGTTTCCAATCGTAAGATGATATAGAAGAATTTTTAAGTCGACCTTTTCAAATTTTCTTCTTGAAAAATGACTCTTTGCGACCCCCAGAATACTCTCACGACACTCTAAAGTCCCTCAAAAGAGTTTTCAAGACAAACCAAGCGCATGAAAGTCTTCCCACACCTCAACTCTGCCTGAAACCTCTCAAAAAATCCCTCCAACTATCCGGAAAACAACTTCAATAATTAAGACCACCACCAGTTGACATAAATCTCTCACTGACCCGCCTTCCAACCCTCCAAACAAGATGCTTCATAAAAAATTTCCTCTCATAAATCACATCTGTTCTGAAAAAAAAAAAAAAAAATGTGAAAAAACTCAAATTTGAATTTTATTTTCGACGCCATTTTAAATTACACACTTTTGACTGCCATTACGATGTTTTATGGCCAGCTGTTCACGCTGACAGTTATTTTTCTTGCTTACGATAGCAGGACACAAAACCAATCCCTCTCTTTCGCTAATCCACCCCAAAACACACACGGGGGACAGAAAATTTTTCGTAATTTACACGCGCTTTTACACAAAATCATAAATCTATAAAAGAAAATGTGTGAGTGGGGACAAATCGAAAAAAAAAAAACTCAAAAAGGAAGTCAATGTCGACTTTAAATCGTAATCGAATTTTTAGGAGAAAATTTAATGTGTGTCCTTTCGAACGACTCCTGGTTAAGTAAGCGAGAATATGCTGCTGTGATTTTATTGATATCCTTCCCATAAGACCAGATCAGCAAATGATTATCTCCTTTTCGAGCAAAAAGCGGATTTTCGGGTCGACGAATTTATTAAATTCCCCAGCGATGTGAAAACGCAACCTGGTCGTGGTCCTTTGCTTTTGTCCTCTCTTCTCGTTCGTCCTGTGGCGACCACAAACCCAAATGCAAGTCCACTCTATCCATGAACGCGCGTGTGTTCATTGTGCGTCAATGTTCATACTGCAAGGACTCTTGTGTGTGTGTGTGTTCGTGTGTCTGTTTGTCCAGAGAGAGAAGGATTAAATATTTCCTTTTATGCCAAGGAGATGTGGCGTAAAAAATTCAACAGTTTATAGACACACTATTTAGACGTAACAAAAAAAGGAAAACAGCAGCTCAGACTGAGAGATTATGTCCTGGACGAGAAAACAACGTTCAACACTTCAAGAGGGCGTACGGAAATGCAGAAAAAACACAAAAAACTGAGAGACAACTCGAAAAAAAAAAGGATTAAGCTGATACACACGAGAAAGGAACACTCCGCAGTCGGCTGTCGAAGGTGGAGAATTTATTTGAAAATAAAAACTGTTGTCTCGTATTTGAGACTTAATCTGGTCACTGATGGAAGTGGAAAACATTTCAGTTCAGTTGAGTCGTGAGCTGCTTTTAGCGAATTTTCGTGCTAGTCAAGGGGGAAAATATTAAGCCTTGGACATATGAAAACCAACAATTTTGCCTGTTCCTCGAAGCATACAAAAATAAAAATGCGTAATCCTTGTCCTCCGACCTTGTTGGACGATTACGTTTTTTTCCGTTCTGACTGATTAGAAATGAAAACATTTTTGAATGTTGCTGATGTTGAACATTTTGGGGGAAAAATACACCAATCTAAGAGTTGATGGGGATTAGGATAAAAAAGCAACGTGTGGAACGTGAGTTTTTAGCTGGAAAATGAACAGAGTGGAGGGCGCTTAAATGTCCATTTGCCGTGATGCATTTCTGGTGAATTTATTCAACTGAAAAATATGACTAGAGAGTGAAGGAGGGACCTTCGATTTTGTGACGTTGAAAATATTTTAAGTCATCGAATGGGAAAACAGAAAAAAGGATAAAAATAAAAAAAAGAGGAGTCTCGTCATTTTCGACCTTTTTTTTTAGCTTTTAACGATTTTTTTTTTGCTTCAAAATCGAGTGAATTTTGTAGACTAAAGGAGTGGACTAATGGAGAGGAACTTCTGTTTTTCTTGTAGCGCATGCAGAAAATATTAATTCAGGTTTCTTTTAAAGCAATTCCACTTCCACTAGACAATTTTTAAATTTGTTTTCGATTTTAACGACCTACAAGCTGATTTTTGAGACGCTTAAAAATCTGTGAACAACTTTTTAACCCCGAAGACCTCATTTTCAACTCATCTTTGACTTTCATAACCTGAAAACTATATTTTAAATCGTAAGACGTCTCTCAAAATCCGACTTTTTGATTTTTACGACCCTCAAGTTGTAATTTAAAACAGTTCAACATCCCTGATGGACTTTCTAACAAATTTAGAAAACAACTCCTCATCCCTCTTGGACTTTCTAACAAATTTTGAAAAAAACTCCACGTCCTTTATCAACCCCATAAGCTTCTTTTTCGACTCAGCAGACCACAAAGTCCAAGTCCACGACCTCCTAACCAACCCCACATCCCTCATCGACTTTTAAACCAATTTTGAAACAACTCCTCGTCCCTCATCGACCTTCTAATGAATTTAGAAACAACTCCTCGTCCCTCGTGGACTTTCTAACTAATTTTGAGCAACTCCACGTCCCTCTCGACCTCCTAACCCTCTATTTCCACTCCACAGACCACAAAGTCAAGTCCACAACCTCCTAACCAACTCCACATCCCTCATCGACTTTCTAACGAATTTTGAAACAACTCCACGTCCCTCATCGACCTCCTAACCTTCTTTTTCGACTCCACAGTCCAAATCCACAACTATCCAAGTCCTTCGCTGACCTCCTTCTCCACCCCCATTTCGCTCCATCTCAATTCTAAGACAATTACCCTTCAAATCATCTCGTCAACGTCCAACCAGAGAACAACGAACACGTCCATCAAAACTAAAAAGAGAAAAAATTCAATTCAAAGAATTTCCCGACGTCTTTCACTTTCACTCGAACAGATATTTTTTTTTTTTTTTTTTTTGCCAGCCTCGTGCCACGACTCAACCTCGTCCTCTTTCACTTTCACAAATCTCCCCCCCCCCCACTTAAAACCTCCCACTTAAATATGCAACAGTCACATAATCCTCGAGTGAAAAAAAAGAAAAAAATGGAATTTTGTAGTGAAACCTAAAGAACCAGCCGCACATATACAAAAGTCCAATCAGTTTCATGTCTCTCTGGGTCCTGGGGATTCCGACAACGCCATCCACCCAGCCCACTCTCACACTGTTTTGGAAGGCACTTGTTAACGACTGCATAGGTGGCGGAGTCTCCTTCGAGGATTGCCATTCAATTTGAATAATCTCGATGCCGCCTCTGACTTTCGAAATCTCTTGTCTCGTCTCGTCTCATGTCTCGTGTCGTATGCCATCCTCGTCCTCGTGTGCTGACAATGGAATTTACATTTTGCATGACATGAGGAGAGGACACGCTAGACTAGGCACTAACTGCTCCTTTAGGATTATCCCACAGAGTGTGTGTGTGTGTGTGGAGCGGGAGGGCTTTTATGTGACGTGTGGACAGGTTCGAGGCATCAAATCCTCACAACGAAGTTTCTTTTTTTTTTGTGTCTAATTAGGGCTTTCCATGCAAATCCGCAATATCTCTCTAACCCTCCAATCTCTCGAATAGTTTTGATTTTTCGGGTGATTTCCTTTTTTTTTTTTTCTCGTCCTACCATTTGACATGCACGATTACCCTGCAAGACGAACAACAGCAGAAAATTTCCCATCTCAGGGTTGGAAGCAAAAAAAAAAAAAAGAAATGGAAAAAGAGCAAAGTTCAGCAAAGTGGAAGGCACTCTCACAACAGAAATCCTCGAAATTTATGAATGACGTCGTTCGCTCCAAATCTCCTCCACAAGTCTTCAGGCTCAATATTGTTTCATGGATAACGTCCTCGTCCTCGTCGTCGTCGTCATCGTCGTTGTCGTTTCACAATCGCATTAAAGTGTCCCACTCCCCTATCGTCATCGTTAAATTTCCTCAAGTCACTCCGTCGTCACCTCTCTAGCAACAGAAAATCCCATCTAGCAGCACTTGAGGGAAATAATTATTCACCAAAATCTGAAGAGAGAACAGCACCAGCAGCAGTTGAGGAGGCACCGACAGGACGAAAGTGCGTTTTAAGGATTTTCGGATGAATGCAACCACCACCACCGCCGTCGCCGTCGTCGGCCCATCGATTTTCGCCATGCAAATGCTCCTACTCTCCCATTTTTTTTTTCTTTTTGGTAGTCGGCCTTCCACACTTAGGCTCCTCGTTCAAGGATCTCTTTATTGATTTGAGAAAAAAAAAAAACGAATATAGGAAAAACTAAAGCCCAGCAACAAGCGAATGAAGGAGGTGCAAGTTGTTGAATCTTGAAAGAGGAGAAAAGGTGTCTACAGAGAAAAGTTAAACTATTCAGAGAGTCCTGGGCTTCAAGAAGCACTCAAGTGTTGAAATTGAGAAAAAAAAAAAAAGAACAATATTGAAAAACTTGCAGGAAAAAAAAAAAGCGGAAAACCAATCAGAAGAAGTGAGGCGTGAGGGATTTTTCAGCTTTTTTTTTTTAGTTTGACTCACTCACCTCTAGAGAGAAAAAAATGAACTTCAGGTCAAAGGAAATTTTTTTATGGAATTCATTAACATGCAAAATTTCGATTGAAAAAACGATGTCAGTTCTTTTTTTTTTTTTGAAGACACTCCTGACCTGGAGTACTCAATGCGAACGAAAAATTATGTGTGGATGGTGTGTGGAAGGGCTTTGGAAATTTAAATTGAGTCAAAAAAGATCCTAGGGGAAAAAATCGAGAAGAAAAAAAATCCAAGTGGAAAAAATCCAAGTTGACAAATTTTAACAAATTCAAAAGCCTACAGAAGACTGTCTTAAAAAATGCTAAACTTCGAAAAATATGAAGAAAAATGACGGAGAAAATTCTGAAGTGAAAAAAACACGAGGAAAATTTTTAAAAGGTCGACAAAAAATTTCGAATGACTGAAAAAAAATGCCTAAATGCCCCTCGCAAGAAGTCGAACTGAAATGAATTCGAAAAAAATCAATTTTCGATAGAAAAACACAAATCTTGGATGGATTTTGACGACACAGACTTCCCACTCGGGTCTCAAAAATGCTAAACCTCGAAAAATATGAAGAAAAATGACGGAGAAAATTCTGGAGTGAAAAAAACACGAGGAAAATTTTTAAAAGGTCGACAAAAATGCCTAAACGCCTCGCAAGAAGTCGAACTGAAATGAATTCGAAAAAAATCAATTTTGGATAGAGAAACACGACACAGACTTCCCACTCGCCCCTAACTTCATCGGCCAACGGGTTCACCAGAATCCCAACAAATGTCCCTACCCCGAAAAATAAAATCCAATTCAACAAAAAAAAACTTTGTGCCCTCCAAAAAAAAAAACGGACGACTTAACTGACCCAGACGACCTTCTGTCTCCTTCTTCAAGGATTTGCATTCTTATTATCGACCTCTCCCACCCTCGAAAACAAATTGAAATCACAAATTTGCCATTGCCGCGTTAAACAAAAAAAAAGAGGACGAGAGAAACAGAAAGAAAAGGGAAAAAAAGAGAAGAAAGAACTGTGAGAAACCCTCCGCTGAATCAATTACAGTCCATTGCAGTTGGCAAGAAAAAAAAAAAAAAAAAAAGAAACGCAAAAGCGTTAAAAGCCTCAAGACTTTTATCACCTATTTGCTCTCTCGCCTCCTTGGGTCCCCTTTCTGGGTCTTTCGCAGTCACTTCAACTTCGTCTCGTACTCCTCGTCCTTTAGTGCGCGCATTATGCTAATTGGCATCACGTGTAGGACTCCTCGCTCTCTCTCCCTCAAAAGACTGTCGTAAGGACCTTTTGTTTTGTTTTTCGATTTTCCAGCACGGCACAGTTTAATTTTCAAATAAATGAAATTTTCTCTCTCAATCTCTCTCCCACCCACCCGCCCCATTCGATAATTTACTTTTATTGACTTTGAGTGGATTTTTCTTAATTTTCACTCGTTCTTCTCTTTTTTTTATTTTTTTTTGCAAATGCATCTACTTTAAAATTCTCGAAAATGTGTCAACTTATTAATTATTCATAAATCTTCTCAATCACACTCAGTGATGGACGGTTCGTGTAGTAACCAACCCCCCAGACTTTCTCAAAAGATGGATGGATATTCTCGCAGAGTCCGTGAAAGTCATTAAATTATAATTTCTCAAAATCTGGCACTAATATTAATGGTAATCATAGAATAAATTTTTTCCAACTTTGTTTTTTTTTTTTTTGGACGGACGGACTGACGGGGCCGTCAGCGGCCATTAGCGTGAATGTCTATTCGCGTGCAGCGACGGTTTGGCGTTTAATTAAAATTTAATTCATTGATATATTACACGAGTGAAAACAGAAGCTTATCCAAACTTTTCCTAAACACTTTTCTGTTTTTTTTTTCAACATCGAGGGAGAGATTTTGGTTTGAGGGAACAGATGGAAACGAAAGGGATTTATTTTTTTCCATTTTCCTTTATCGCCGTCTTAAATTCTTCTCGAGAATGATGATAATGCACAGATACTTAGGCGGAATTTCGGTTAAAATTCTGTTTCGTTTTATTTTTTTTTTTTTTCAGGTCACCACCCTTGCGTGGTTTCCCGGGCGGTTGTTTTTTTTTTTTTTCTTTTCTCGTCGTCATCTTCCTTCGACTTTGAGGGGGATTTTTTTCTTTTGCAACATCGAGCGGAAAAGCCGTAAACTTAGGAGGTTTTTTTTTTCGTTTTCTTTAATTGATCCATGGATTTGACAAGGCTCAAAAAAAAAAAGAGAGAAAAATACACGGGGCGCTAAGTCACATGTGTACGCGTGTAGCGTTGAATTAAGATATGGGAAGGATGTCGTTTCTCATCCCTCATCCTTCACTTAACCACACACGCCGCAGAAGAAAATTTGAGTTAAAAAAAAACTTTCACGTTTTTTGACCGAAAGATTCTCGGGTTCGGTTTTTTTTTTTTTGAATTACATGAAGTGATACGAAATGACAGTTGAAAGTCAAACTGTCAGAGTCAATCAATGACTGGAACGAGGGTAGTCGGGATGTTATAAGACGAGTGGCCTTTTGGACGATTTGGGTTTTTTTTTTGTTACGTTGGGTGTCATGAGCAGAAGAACGAGAGGCACGTTAAGTGATGTAAGCAAACGTGGACCAAAATAAATGAATTACCACCCGCTGAAGTTCACGAAAATGTCTCTGGGGACGAGTTTTGAGATGGATTGATGGGAGTCGGGACACGAGTGTGGGGAATTCGGTCTAAATTTTCAGGAAAATTTTTCGAAAATAAATTGAAATTGAAAAATGAAGAGGGGTCGAAAATTTCACTCGAAGAGATTTCAGAAAAAAAAATTCTCAAAATTAAATCTGAAACTAAAAACTGAATAAAAAGAATGTATTTGAATTTTCGTACAAGAGTTTTGAGATTTGAAAAATCAAAATTGAGTCGAAAAAAAAAAACAAGGAGAGGCTAAACATTTTGTACAAAGTTTTTTTTGAGAAAAATTAGATTGAAACTTAAAAATGAGGAGAGATTTTAAATTTTGTACAAGAATTTTAAGGAGATTTAAGAAAAAAATTTTCAAATTTAAATCAGAAAAGAAAAACGCAGAGAGGTTGAGAATTTTCACATTTTTAAGAAATTTGGGATGGGTCCTCAGAATTTGGTCCAAATATTTAACAAAAAAAAACATTTTGGTACAAATTTCAATCAAAACTGAACACAGAATTTTTTTTTTTCTTTTTTTCTCCTTCCAGACGGACTCGTGTCAATGGCGAATGTGTAAATAGGACCCTAGAAACATATACATGTATATAATATAATCTAACAATTTTTCTTGTGTGTGTCTATCTAATTAATCAACATTTAATCATAATCTAATCACCTAATTAACCAGATATTTAATCAACCCCAGTTAGCTTGTAAGAGCAAAGTCTTCAACAAGCAATTTTGCTACGCCGAGGACTTTTAGACTTTAAGGTAAGTGAACATAGCAAAAAATTTCCTTTATTAAATATTTAAACACCACGCAAAAACAAAAAAAAAAGGGAGAATAGAGTAAATAACAACAACCCCATAAAAACATCGAGCGGATGAACCTTTTTTATTTTCTGTGTCAATTTCGAAAATACACATGTGAATATGATTTTAATAGGTCGACCAACCCAACTCACCCACCCACCCCCACCGGAAATATGAGAGAGAGAATATGAAGTGATAAAGGTTATGTTTGTCCATGTCCCTTACGGCAGGGAATAAACTTTGTTTATCCATTCTTATATCCTTTAATTGATTCGGTTATCCATCTAGGAAAACACGGAAAAAGACTGGGTCCGGGTCTAGGACATTGTCACACAGAGAGAGAGAGAGGGAAAAAAAAAAAGGGAAATTTTTCCTTTTCTGGACGACCCTCACTAAGACGCATTAAATTCTTTAAAAAGAAAAATCCTTCCAGTAAATTTGTCAAATCCGTTCTTGGGATTTCGGAAAGAAAAACGAGAAAAAGAGAAAAAAAAATTCAATTCACAAATTATGATTCGGTCCGGTCCGAAGTCCGGAGGTTGCTGATTGAACTTCAGGGCTTCGCCACGCAGGAAATGTATTCTCCTCACTTTTACCCATTAGTCTATTTTGAATAAACACCCTCCTCACTGGCCATCGGCGCACAGCAGGGCTTCCCACGGACCAGGAGTCGATTCGAGTCGAAAGGACAACGGGGAGGAAACGGATGACCATCAAGCTGTTCCTATGAAAATTCATTTCATCTATTTACATTCAAAATTGATTTCCTCGATTTTTTCTTCGTTGCCGTTTTCTAGCTTGCCCGGACAAGGGAAGAGAGAGAGAGAGAGAGAGAGAGAAAAAAAAAAGGAGCTTCGGTCGTCCTGTGTGAGGGTGGCACAGGTCCATGTGCATGTCCATTGTGCCTGGATGTGAAATAGCTTCATGATGATAGTTTTCCCATGAAATCACCTGAACAGTGGTCTGATGATGGTGCAAGTTTGGCCAGTTAATGGCTGTGAAGGAGGATGGGGTGGTGATGGCTCAGTGGACAGGTGGTTTTTGTGGGTTTCTATCGTGCAGAGAGCAAGTGGAATGTAGTGGAAAATTTTGAGGAAAGACGATTCTGAAATTTTATGTGAGGAAGAAAAATCAACGTTCCAGAAGTCTTTTTTTTTTGGTTGAAAAGTAAACATAGGTTGAAAATTCAGTACGAAAATTTGAACGTAATTCCATTGAACTTCGGAGGAAAATTTTTGAGGAAATTCTTTTTAAGTGGAAGATGGATGGTGGACGTCGAATTTCTGGTCAAAAATTAAAACATTTTAGTACAAAAAATTAAATTTCATTGAACTTCGGAGGAAAACTTTCAAAAGAGCGGAATTTCGGTACGACATTCAGGAATTTTTTTTAAATTGAAAGTCAAATGAAGGATCGATGGTGGAGGTCAAAATTTTGGTCAAAAATTCAAACATTTTAGTACAAAACCTTTCAGAAAAAAATGCAAGACAAATTTTAGTTAATTTCAATAAAAAAATCAAAATTCTGATTAAAATTTCGAAAGTTTTGGTATCAAAATTTGAAGGGAAAGTTTTTGAGAAGTTTTTGGTACGAATTTCGTGAAATTTTTCGAAAAATTTATCAAGTTGATAAAAAAATCGGTAGGGTCTTAAAATTCTCGTCGAATTTTGAAACATTTTGGTACAAAATTTTTAGGAGAAATGCGTCCAAAGTGGATTTTCTTATTTTCTGTGTCAAATCGAACCGAAAAAACCTTACAAATGCTAAGAAATCCTTGATGCTGAATGAAATTGAACAAAAAATTGTCCGACTGGCTTAAAAAAGCCGTCAAAGGCAGAGAAATCTCATCAGCGAACGAAAAAAAAGGCCTAAAAATTCTCATATCCTCGTTTCCGATCCCTCCCTAGTGAAAAAGAAGCTCCCAACGTACTCAAGAACAAATCTCCAAATCCATTGCTTTACAAAAAAAACTCTCTCACCAAATACACGCATTGCTTCCAATTTCAAGTCCTCTACACAACCAATCAAATACACAATTCCCAACCCCCTCACAAGGATTCACACTTCCACCCTCCCCCCAAAAACAAACTTCAATCGACTCTTCACACAAATCCGAAAAGTCATTTTTCACCATCGCCTTTTGTGTAGTTACCCATTAGTCAGATTAACAGACATCGCATAATGAAATCTTTTCGTCGAACCCTCCCTTCCTCTCCACTAAAAAGTATCAATCTCTTCCTTGAAACCATCGAGTCCTTCCTCATCCATCGGCACCCTAAAGGCAATTCTAATTAATTCACTTATTGATTTCAATGAGAACGCGTCAAACAAATGAGTTTTTTGCACCGAATTCGTCCTTAAAAGGACTCTTTTTCTCTTCCTCTCCCTCCTTACACACACACACCAGGCCTGTCTTTCGATTGATTGAACAAGAAGAGAGATTCTTCTGCGCCTTTGTGATTCCCAAAAAGAAAACAAAAAAAAAAAAACCTCTTTCAAGGCACATTAGCTGATTAGGTTACCGAGGTGAAAATGCAAACAATCCGTCGTCGTGTCGCATTAATACGCGATGCCAATGATGAGAAAAACGCGCGAGTGACGATCCAACAATCGATGAGGGGGCTGCTTCTCACTCTTTTCGATACAAAAGAATGGCCAAGACCTCGAACACATATGTGACGTCAAACGTATCCTTTCAAGCAGAGCAATTTCACAGAGTGGTTCAGAGAAAACTCTGCAAGGACAACGAAAGAGGAAAAAAATAAACAGGATACAAACTCTGCCATTAATCGCACTTGTGCAACATTTTTTTTTTTTTTTTTTTTTCGAGAGAGAGAAAAACCGAAAAACGAGTGAAACCCCCCACCGAAGGATGTTTATTTCTTTCAGCTTGTGGTTACATGCATCATCATAACCGACTGAATAAAGTTGTGCTTCACTCTTTTTTTGGACCGATGCCAGGACTCTGCTGCAGCACGACACAAAAAAAAAAACTGGACTGCATTGAAAATAAGGCAAGCTAATTGAATTCCGAACAACGTGTGCCCCTCGCAGCAATTAGAGAAAAGGTCCTGCCATCCACTCTCACCCACTCTGACCCCCGACGATGATAATCAGGATATCCACATGTGTTTGGACTGTCTTATCCTGACACACAGCTTCAACCTGTTGGTGTGTGACAAAATCAAAAAAAAAAAGAGAGTCCTGTGGGTGTGTGTGAGATTGAAAAGAAGCAAAAAAAAACTTTTCTCAATTCAGAATCCTATTCACCGACCGGAAGCGAATGGACGCGACGCTTCGACCGTTGAGATACGTCTCGAAATGTATTTACGCCTAATTGGTTCGTTCGATATAATTTCACTCATTAGGCCACAGTCAAATTCCGAGATTGAATCTAAGGTAACGACCATTTGGGGATGGGGAGGGAGACACACCTTCATTACACGATTGGGATGTAAACTACGAGGATATGTGACAAAAAGAAAAGGCAATTTCTGTGGTCCTTTACTCGATTTGGGGTTTAATTAGGACGCGCTCATTAGTGTGGAGGAAGGATATGTGGACGATTTTCTTTCGGGGTGGACATTGAGGCGATTAAAGGACGTTTGGACTTTAAGTGTTTGGGAAGGGGGAAATTTAGAAATCAAACTCAGTCCTTCAGTCACTCAGTCTTTAAGGAGTGCAACAATTTTGAGAGAAAAAAGGCGTCGAAAGAGTCGAAAATTAGTGCAAAATGAGTGGAAATTTTGTTCAAAACGAGTCGAAATTTAGTTCAAAATGAGTGGAAGTTTAGTTCAAAACGAATCGAAATTTAGTTCAAAATGAGTGGAAATTTAGTTCAAAACGAGTCGAAATTTAGTTCAAAATGAGTGGAAATTTAGTTCAAAACGAGTCGAAATTTAGTTCAAAATGAGTGAAAATTTTGTTCAAAACAAGTCGAAGTTCAAAATGGATCGAAATCTAACCCCAAAAAATGGTTCAATTGAAAATTTAAAGAAAACGTTGAAGACGACGGTCAAATTTATACCACGAAGCGAAATTAATGTTGACAAAAGCCTGAGATTGAAAAAAATGTTTGACGTCTGTTCCAAATTTGTACCAAAATGTGTAGAGAAAAAAAAATTCTGACAAGAATTCACCCAAGGCATTTTTTTTTTCAGCAAAAATAGAATTTTAAGACAAAACTTTGAAGATTTGCTAGTTTAGAGCACAAAAAATAAAATTTTGAATATTCGAAATTTGTACAAAAATTTGTTGACAGAAAATTTTTCACCAGAAATTCGATTTTAAGAACAACTTTCTTGAAGCAATTTTTTTTCACCAGAAATTCAATTTTAAGAACAATTTCCTGAGATTAGCAATGGCTGAGCTCCTGAGTCGAACTTTTGAAAAGCTCCAAATATATCCTAAAATGTTTGTAAAGACAAAATTTCACCCAGAGACGATTTTTTTCTTACCAGAAAGCTGATTCTCAGAACTTTTCTTCAAACAAACTCTTTTCGAGGTTTCGAGTTGAAAATTGAAAAGTTCTAAATTTTTATCAAAATTTTCGGAAAAAAAAAAATTTGCTAGAAGCATTTTTTTCGTCAAAAACCTGATTTTAACTAATTTTTTTCAATACTCTCGTCAGTTTTCAGCTCGTAAGTCGAAATTGAGTGACCAAAATTTCTGTTCAGACAAAATTTCGTCGAGAAACGACCTTTTTTCCGAATTTCAGTAGAAATTTTTCAGACTGACCTCTTTTCGAATGAAATTTGTTTGAAATCGAATGAAAAATGAGAAATTCAGGACATTAAAGATCGTAATGTGGAATAAAATCAGCACCTAAATTACAAGTGAACCAATTTTCAATCTCCCTACTCCCGATTTTCGAGTAAATTTTAACCTCCCTACCTCAAGTAAACCGATTATCAACAAACTTTCATCCTCTCTACCTCAAGTAAACCGATTTTCGACCAATTTTCAGCCTCTCCACCTCGATTCCCCTCGAAAATCCACTTTTCCCTGACACAAGCGCTCCTCATCTGTAAATTCCATCAGAGTGGACTCGCCAACACAAAAAAAAACGATTCAACAGCAGTTTTTCACACGATTTTTTTGTCCTAGAATTCTACAGAAAAAAACACCCCCTCAAACACGATTGTTTTTCCGACTCCGATAAACATTTTTTTATCCACCAAAAAACCTCAACGGATTAGTCGTAACACTTTTGCTCTTTTGATCCACTGAAACCAACTCACGGTCTACCGCACCTAACTGATGTGTAAAAAAAAAAACTACGAGAAAAACAACCAATTCAAATGGCCCATCCAACAGTCCATCAAACTCACACCCCACCCACAAAGTTTGAATTGCACGGTTGAGCACGTACCAGCCACCCAGCCATCTGGGAGTGGAGAGCCTACACAACAGACGACAGGACATTCTAAAAAAGAACAAAAAATGAGGCGAAAAAAAGAGGATGCCAACTCAAACCCCTTTTGTTAATTAACGAAGCATTTTTTTCAAAAAAAAAAACGACTTCTGTTCGCCCTCAAGCACCCCCCAACACATCTGCGAAATATCCAACCAAAAATAAAGCCATCTCAGATAGACACACAGACACAGAAATTAGAATCGAAATTAATAGCATGATAGTCGGTAATAAAAATGTCTGTGCCTCCTCCCCCCGGGAACCTCTAACAAGGCAATAAGTTCAAAGGATATAAAACCACAGGAATTCAATGAGAGAAAAAAGGATACCACGCATACATTAGATACGCCATTAGGCCAGTTTCATCGCCACACGGGTCCTTAATGAGAAGAAGCACACATTTCAGCCAATTAATCGAAAGAGGAAAGAGATTCAAGGGAAAGCCAAAAGAAATCACTCACCAAACACGACCACATGCTGAGAGATTCGGGAGATTTTCGAAAATCATTCAACTTCCACACGTTCAATTAATTTTCACCACATGTGGGGAGACACGTTGCCTTCGTGTCCTTAAAGCCACTCGGAAGTTGGTGCAAAAAAAAAAAAAAAAAGGATGGAAGGAAAAAAAATCGATTTGACGATCACCAAATTGGCGCCTAATATTAAAAAAAAAAAAAAAAAAAAAGTCACACCCGTGTGTGTGTGTGAAGGAAAGGAGATGATAAAATTCAATCAAAACACAAACAGATTAATGCTCAAATGCTTGACACTATATCCTGTCTCCTTTCAAACAAAAATTTAACGCACACACGCCACACAGACACGCCGCCGCCGCCACCCTCCGACCGACAGGAAGATAACGACGACGACGACAGCGAACGGCACGCAATCCTTTACGCTAACAAAATCGACCGTAAAAAGGAGAAGAATAAGACGACGACAAGGACGATGGCAGGAGCAGCAAAAAAAAAAAAAAACAGAAAAAAAAAAAGGAAAATAACACCCATAAAGAGAAAATCGGTTTCCATACACCACACGCACGCATGAAAATGTGTCACAAGGTACAAGAAAAAAAATAAACTAAGACAATAATCGGAAGCAATAAGGATAACAAAAAAGGACATTTGACGTCGGTCGAGACAAAGCACACACACACGGCCATAACTCATGAAGGATTTTCCTCTTGCTCTGCCTCTCCCCAACAGCAGATGCAGCCAGAAGTCGAAGGAGCAGGAATTGAAGGAGCAGGAGTCGAAGGAGAGCAAGAGTCAGGAAAAACTAACCCCAAAAAAAATTCGCATTTAATTTGTGGTGTCCTTTTTTCGACGGCGGCTGCCTACCGTTCCACGTTAAACATTAAACAGGCTCAGATAGAACATTTTTTTGATTTCTAATTATCATTTCATTTTCCAGAAGCTTTACCTAAGCGCCTTTTCACCGGTCGGTGAGATGTGTGTATTTAATTTTCAAAGGACATTTATACAACTACAAAGTGAATATTTGATGTTGAACAGAAATAGGGAAAACCATCGTCGTGCGTGCCGCTGCTGCTGCTGTTACTGGTTACTGGTGCTATGGAAAAGGTTAAATTGAGGCGGCTTTCAAACGCCCTCTACCAAGAGGCGGAGCAGCAGCCAGCAACGGCGGCGGTTTTGTTTCGCTTCGGTTGAGAATAAATGATTGTGAAAGGATTGAGTGTTGGCACATCAGTGCGTCGCATGAAATAAAGTGGTACTGATGGAAGTTGGGGGAATAAATTACCACATAATTCTCAATTTGCATAAAGGAGTATCAGAAGGGATCAAAAATTTGTGGTTGTGTATCGAAAATGTGACACACGAGACACACGAGACACAGTGGCACAGATTTTGATGGAAAATTTTTGCCATGAAAAAAAACCACACAGAAAATGAGCAGTAGATTTCGAGACTAAAAATAAAATGGCAAATTTGGGCCTTTTCAATGAAGAAAAAATTAAGACACTACCTCAGACACAGCTGTTTGTATTCTAATTTAAAATTGAAACAATTCTATGGGCGTGAGCATCGAAACCACAAATTCTCAATTCGACAGCCGATATTTTCGAAAATAAGAGAGACACGAAAAATCTAAAGACACACTTTGAAAGCCTGATTCATTGACAACAAAATCGTAGAAAACCATAATCCTAGTAACAAGAACAAAAAACTTCCCCAAAGAGAGATTTAAGGTACCCCTGACAAAATCGTAAAAGTACGCATACGCCCCAGTTGACAGCCAATATTTTTGAAAATAAAAAAAGCCAGCAAAAATCTAAAGACGCAGTTTTGAAGCTTGACTTATCGATAGTAAAAATCATAAAAATCAAAATCCTATCAGCAAGAATAAAAAAATTCCTCGAGAAGAGATTAAAGGCACTCCAGACAAAACCGTAAAAGTACGCATACGCCCCAGTTGACAGCCGATATTTTCAAAAATTTGAAAGCCAGCAAAAATCTAAAGACGCAGTCTAAAATCCTGATTTCTTAGCAACAAAATCTATAAAAACCACAACCCTAGCAACAAGGACAAAAAATTTCCTCTAACAGAGATTTCAGCAGCTCCAACGAAGTCTAAGCCTCACAAACAGATGCAACCCACACAAATGGAAAATGTTTGCAATTCAAGTGTTGGACACTTGTTTTGTTTAAGGAAAACAAAAAAAATGAAAAAAAGGAATGACAGAAAAATATACCACTCGCCCACACCTCGAGGCACACTACTTTCAAAAGGACTCTTGTCGGAGAACTCTTTGAGCACGTCATTTAAGAAAGGCACCACCAACACACACACACCCCGAAGGAAGAAAAACAAAATTAATATCTATTTACGCGTAAGTCCACCCTCTCTCTCCACCATCCATCCATCCATCCGCTCGTCCTCTGTGCGTTAGACAGGATATCTCCGAACCAGGACCTTTCACTAGCAGTAGCCTTTTTCCCCGTAATCGAGTTGAGCCGGAGAATGAATTTTAAAACAGCCTAAAGGAGAGTTGAACGCTGTTTTGTTGGTCTTTTTTCCAATTAAAGGACGAAGAAAAACAGCAAAAGTTCTTTAATTTTTTTTTTTTCTGCTTCCACAACTTTTTCTGACCCTCGTCGGTGTCCCGTCAGCCTTCATGTGAGAAGATTCAAAAAAGATGCTCCGACGTAGTCCTTTTTCTTTTTGTTTTTTCCGCTAATCCATCCCATGAGGTGAATTAATTTTGATTCATAGACCTTCCCGACCAAGGTAATCAACGCAGCGTGGTAAATGTTTTCAGGGGTGGGCGGGTGAGAAAAAAGGACTTTTTGGAAAACTCATGGCAACGGGGAGGTTTGAAATTATTTCAGGGAATTCCTCACATGAGCTAGGACCTCTTGGACTAATTAAGCGATGAATCTATGATTAAATTCCAAACAAAATCCACACACAAGGATATGAGGATGAAAACCAAATTGTTCGTCCTTGATTTAGATTGGCTTCCACAGAGCCGCATCGATACCAGGAAACAATAAAGAGAGACTGAGTGGATGAGTTACAAGGTTCAAAAGGGTTTTAATTGAAATCTGTAAAAACCTGCGACCAGTCCTTTTCAAAGGATCCAAAACTAGCAGAGTCAATTCATGCGATTGCCAAGAAAATGACGAAAAAGAAAGAACATTCAAAACAACTCCACTCCAATTGATACTCTGTTGTGGTTTTTTCTTGAAAATTGTTTTTATAGTATCCTGCAGTCCGATAAGGCACATAAATGGCCGCAAGGACTCAAACGAATGATACTCTATATTCAGCTGCAGTTGGAAAGGATGAATATTTCTTTTTCCTGCTTGGACTCGCGATGCATATCTAGGCAATGTCCTTTTAGTGTTTTATGCGGTTGGAAAAAACAAAAAAACAAAAAAAAAAGAGTTATCTTTCGTTTGATGATGGGAAATTAATTTTCTTCGTCTTGTGGTCGTGTCCTTTGTGACTGGGAGAGGACTATTTGCGGATGCATTCGGTTGGAAAAACAAGTTTTCCATATTTCGCTTGAGTTAGTGACTTTTGTCTTTGACAGAGAAGGGCTGTATGGAATGTTTTGAGATTTGAGTTGCCCGACAAATGTTGCCAAGGACAGAAGATAATCAAAAAGACCACCATGGAAACCATTTCACATCTGCTACTTTCGAAACGAAAAGAGGCACTGAAAATCTAAAGACGAAGTCTGAAAGCCTGATTCATTGGCTATAAAATACACCAAAATCACAGGCGACGGGGACAAAAGATTGCAATAACCTGACTAAACCATATTTGCCTCAACTGACACACGATATTTCTAATAAGAAGAAAGGCAAAAAAAAGAAAGGACACAGTTTTGATGCTTGATTCATCGATAACAAAATACACCAAAATCACAGCCCTATCGATAAGGACGAGAAATTTCCCTGAACAGAGACTGAAGGGACTCCTGTTTTATCGTCGAATTAACATGCAGCGCGGTTGATACACGATATTGATGTAAATAGAAAAGGCAACTAAAAAGTAATGATGCAGTTTGAAAGCCTGATTCATTGACAACAACATATATAAAAATTACAGCCCCATCGACAAGAACAAGAAACTTCCCAGAACAGAGACTGAAACAACTTCCCATACGGTCATTGTAACAGCATACTCCGCGGTTGACATACAATATTTTCGAAAATGAGAATGGCAGCTGAAAAGTAATGATGCAGTTTTAAAGCCCGATTCATCTACAACAAAATATATAAAAATCATAGCCCCATCGATAAAAACAAAAAACTTCCTAAAACAGAGTCAACCGCAGCAACCTTCTTCCCAACGAAACGCATCACTTCGCGGACCACTAACCCTGTGGTGACTGTATTCTCCTCCCTCTGCTGACCAAAACACTTACGAAAATCTGCTTCGAAATAGAATTTTAATCGAATGCAAAATTAACTTCCCATCCTCAATTTTAGAAGCCATTCTGGAGAGTCACTCCAGCATCGTTTATCAAAAATAAAAATCCTAACGATGAGATTGAAAACGAAAATGAAAATCCATAAAAATCAGTTTTTTTTCCAGAGATACAACAACCACACGGGGGAAAAACACAGCACGTAACCCCCTTTCCAATATTTTTTGAAGTTCGGTTAATGAAACACCCTCGAAAACGCATTAAAATTACTTTTCCCTCGAAGCAGACATGTTTTTCAGTTTCACCCACGGTTTACAAAAAGAAAAAATAATAAAACTATTAAGGATATGCCCTGGCTAACCCATAAGAACACAAATTAAATGAAAAACTTTCTCAACCGGGGGAAAGCAATTTTTTCTAAACTCGAAAACTCAACCCGGACGGAAGTAGTCAAGTGGATGGATAAACAGGAGCAGGACTCACTCTCCTTGGATTAAAGATTAAATTTTTTTGGTAAAAAAAAAAACCAAAAAGGAAAACCAAAAAAAAAAACAACCCCAATGAAACATAATTAACAATTCGTATTCCATCCGCCATTCAATTATTGCTGGACATGGACAAGCGAAGAGAGTCCTTGAGAATCCATAGAGAGTCCTGTCCCTCTCTCTTTCGGTGACATTATGAAAAATCACGAACTGCCACTGCCACTGGAACGCCGAGTGTATCGAATATCGTGTTGTATCGATATTCCTTTGCTGTCGAGACTATTATGATTCCATTTGTCTGGTTGGGGGGTGATGGTTTTGGGAGGGGTGGAGTCGTCCTTTCTGGTCCTTGTCCATATGTTTGCATTAGCAGCAGTAACTAGAACGATGATGATGATGCTTAGTGATATGAGCAGCGTCGTTGTCGTTGTCGTCGTCGTAGACGCCTTTGGAGTAGCTGATTTTGATTTCGTTCGTTTTTTTTTTTTGGGAGAGAGGGTTATTTGGCGGCGCCCTTACGTCCCGTCCAAGGGGGTGAAATGGGGGAGACTCTTTGTGTGGTTCGGCTAGGAATCGATTTTAGAATTGCTATTCATAGGCATTTTTTGTTTTTTTTTTTTTATTGAAAGAGGTTAGGCCGCCTAACGATGCCATAAATGTCGTTCCGTCGTATGAATTAAATATTTATCGGAATCGAGAGTGGGAGACAGTCGTTGTTGTGGGTGCTAAAACGCGGTCAATTCTCAACCGAAGACGATTGGAAGGGGTGGCAGTTTGCGGCCTTTCAAAAAAGAATAGAGTTTTGTCATTATCTCATACGCAACTAGCTTTATCGACCTGTTCCTATTCGACTCACGGTCACATGACAGTAGGGATCTTCTTCTCTCCATTGAAGCTTAAAATTGGCATACTCGTACCTTCCAAACAAAAGAAGAAATTTGTTTCTACCTCACACACAGCTAATTCTACAATTTTTCAAAATCGAAACGATCCTATGAGAAAACGACTTTTTCTCGAAATCCAGTCAGCAGTACTTCAAAAGCTTTAACTTCCACATCACATATGCCGTCTTTGGCATGCGATATTTTCAAAAATATGAAAGCTAGGAAAAATCTAAAGACGCAGCTTTGAAGCTTGACTTATCGACAGTAAAAACCACAAAAATCACAATCCTATTGTCACGAATAAGAAACTTCCCCGAAGAGAGATTTAAGGTACCCCAGAAAAAAATCTTAAAAGTACGCATACGCCACAGTTGACAGCCGATATTTAAAAAAAAAAGAGAGACACGAAAAACCTGGGGACACAGTTTTAAAGCCTGATTCATTGACAACAAAATCCTAGAAAACCATAATCCTAGCGATAAGAATAAAAAACTTTCCCAAGCAGAGACTAAATGCACTCCGGACAAAATAATAAAAGTAAGCATACGCCCCAGTTAACAGCCGATATTTTCGAAAAAAAGAGAGACACTAAAAATCTAAAGACACAGTTTTGAAGCCTGATTCATCCATAGTAAATTATAGAAAAATCTCAATCCTATCGACAAGAAAAAAAAATTTTCCCGTACAAATATTGGCACAGCCTCGTATTTCGGTATCAAAATTATATACGCCGGGGTTGATATGCGATATTTTGGAAAATGTGGAAGGTAGGTAAAATCTAAAGACGCCGTTTTAAAGCTTGAATTCTCGACAACAAAACAAACAAATTAGAGCCCTAGCAGTATGCACACAAAATTCCCCCCAAACAAAGTTTGCCTACATGCGATATTTGCCAAAATGAGAGAAATCCTTAAAATTTAAAGCCCAATTCATTTGCCAACAAAATCGATGATAGCTACAGCCTAGGCTGCAGCAACTAAATACTTCCCTAAACATGGACTGAAACATGAGAAAATAGCCACCACTTGAATCCCACGCAACTGCCCAAACAGAAACTTAAATCGCCGCCAGTCATTCGTGAGATTCACCCCACTTAATCCAATAAAGTCAAGCAATGTGAAACCGAGAGAGACTAACATCAACATCGCAACAATGCGCTCAACTGTAAACTATTCAATTTCCAACTCCGCGGCAAGGATAATTAAAACCGAACGTATCCCTTACAGGGATTATCAGTCCCAATCGTTGAGTGCGTCATGAATTAACGTTACACGTCAAATTTCATCGAGTGCCAAACGTAGGGATCAGAGATATAATTTTACGAAAATCAGATCAAAATTCTGCTCCACCCATGGAATCCACCCACCCATGTCAATGTCGATGGTTGAATGGATTAGGTTGTTGGAAAATTTATGTGTAGGTGGATAATAACATGGCCTATGAGCCATGCATTTGCCAAAGTGCACCACCCACCCCTCTCAGAAATTTTGAAATAGAATAATGAGAGGTTAAGCCGCTTTCGACTCAACAAGGTTTTTGCAACATATCCGCTTAGATCAGACAAGAAAAACGACATTCAACAATTCGGCTGAAACAATAAAAAGAAAAAAAAGGACAAGGTCTACCAACAAAAGGACGAGAGTAGAGCATCACGATGTAATTGAAAAAAAGAGAAAAAAAACAAAAAAACAAAACAAAAGCCTCTTGTTGTGTAAGAGCCTGATTAAGGGTTGATATCTTCAATCAATTATGCTCCTCAAAATGGTTACAAAAAAAAAAAAAAAATCGAGGGACAGGACAACGACAACGACAGGACACGATCCAAGGAGTGCCGTTGAGAGCCAATTACAATTATGTCCGAAAGGAGACGCCTGCACTGAAGACGACGAAGGAGGACAAAACGAAGGCCAGACCAACGACAACATTTCGAAGGTATTCTTGTTTTTCCTGGCACAAACGAGGGATTTCATCCTTCGCATTCTTATGAATATAATCACCTGTGGGGACGACAACAACTGGAGGAGAGAGTCTTCATTACAATCAACCCCTAAGACCACCCACAGGAGATGGCAGTGGGATTTTTAATAAAAAAAAAAAAAAAATTAAATCAGTTAACAAATCGATGGCAGGCGAAGCATAAAGCCTAATTGTTTGAAAAAGAGGAGCTTGGCTTAAGATTCCGACCAGCTGCGGAGAAAGGATTTTAAGGAGGAACAATTTCACACGCATTGATGATGAACGATGAAGGATTCGACGTATTTTAAGGTATCGATAACATTCTCGTATTCTAAGGGGATTACAAATTCCAATGAACCATGAGGGACTTAAGACATAGGCCTGAGAAGAATTCTATGAAGAGGACCTGGACCACCCTATTTCTCTTTGATCGATGGCATTTCGGAAAAAAAAAAAAAAACAAAATCCTCCTCGTGTAACAATCTTGAGACCAAGTCCCACCGGCAATAATCAGATTAATGAGAGGAAAATAGAAAATTCCCTCTCCAAGGGATATTTTCCCACTTCCCAACGAACAAGAAATTTTATGGCTAATTACCGACACAAAAGTGAAGTGAATTCCCACTCTCGACTGAAATTGAACGATAATTCCATCGTAATTAGACCATCAGGTATCCGAATCGAAGATGTCCGTCGGGGACGGAAAAAACAAAAAAAAAAAAAGAGAGGAAAAACTTTCGTATTTTCAATTAATTAAAAGTAGAACGAAGCAACGTTTTGTTCCTCAAGAGAAACCACCTTCAAAAACAAAAAAAAACTTTTTTATCGACCTCCAGACCCTGACAGTACAACCAAAAACTTAATTTCTCATATCTGGTCATAATTCGAGATTCTCCTCCTTCATATGAGTTAAACGGATTGCTCACATCTCCTTATTCGTCCTGCGGCTGTGAGTGAGTGCTTGGTGTGGGGTGGATGTGGCCCCTGGAGGGCACAACGCAAACAAAATCATTAGCACAGTCATAATAACGTGTAAAGAGAAAATCTGTGGCTGGCTTTAAAAAGTTCACTTTGAAAGGAAGAAAAAAAAAAAAAAAAACACAGAAGAGGAAGAAGAGAAAGAAAAACTGACTGAGACTGCAAGGGAAGCATGAAAAGGATCGCTTGTCAGTGTGATGATGATGATAATGATAATGGTTATGATAAACCCCGAAGAAGATTCTCTTGACTCATTAATTAACATCACTTGCTTGCTGCCGACGAGGAAGGGGAGAACGAGTTGAGAGGATGAAATTAAGGGAGTGATAATTATGAGCAGTTTGTGTGGTCTTGAACGCATCACCACAGACGACGTAGATTCCATTCAATTTGTCTTTCAATGTCTTCGGCGATTGGGACTTGAGCTGTTTGAGGAACTGTTCTGTTGACTTTGAGACCTAAATTTGGCACACTTGGGAATTTCAAATGAAAAAAGGATTTTACTTCTATCTTGCACACAGCTTGTTCTATTCGACTTCAAAGTTGAAAAATATAAAAACGACTTTTAGCTGATTTCTAGCCACGTGGAAGCTGGAGAGTTGCAACATTTGCCGTGATTGGCATGCGATATTTTGAAAAATAAGAAAGACATCAAAAATCTAAAGACACAGTTTTGAAGCCTGATTCATTAACAATAAAATATCAAAAAGTCATAACCCTAGCGACATGAACAAAAAACTTCCCTGAACAGAGATTGAAAAAACTTCAGACTGAACCACAAACCCCTCGAGTGACATACAATATTTTTGAAAATCAAAAAGGCAGCTAAAAAGTAATGATGCAGTTTTGAAGCCTGATTCATTGACAACAAAATACCAGAAAACCATAACCCCAGCAACAAAAACAAAAAACTTCCCAAAATACAGACTGAAGCGACTCCTCATTATGTTGTTGCAACAGCATACTCCGCGGTTGATACACGATATTTTCGAAAATATCGAAGGCAACGAAAATCTAAAGATGCAGTTTTGATGATGGATTAATTAACATCACTATGTATGAAAACCATAACCCTAACCACATGAATAAAAAAATTCCTAAAACAGAGACTCAACGCACTCCAGCCTTAGTTGATAAAACCACATACGCTCTAATTGGCATACGATATTTTCAGAAATAAGAGACAAACCAAACATCTAACGATGCAGTATTAAGGCCTGATTCATTAGCAACAAAATACACGACCTCCAACACAACAAGGACAAAAAACTTCCCAGGACAGAGACTGAAACGACTCCCCATTTTGTCGTCGAACTAACATATGTCGCGGTTGACACACGATATTTTCACAAGTGAAAAAGGCAACCGAAAAGTAATGATGCAGTTTGAAAGCCTGATTCACTCACAACCAAACACAGGAAAATCATACCTCCATCGATAAGGACAAGAAATTTCCCAGACCACAGACTGCAGCGACTTCCCATTTCATCGTCAAAACCCCACACGCCGCGGTTGACACACGATATATTCAAAACGACAGCTAAAATCCAAGGATGCAGTTTTACAGAAAAACCTCGCGAAAATGACAAAAATATTCCCCGAACAGAGATTGAATGCACTCCAGGACGTTGTCGTCAAAGCCTCATGTGTCATGATTGGCACGCAATATTTATGAAAAATGTAAATGGCAGCGAAAATCCAAAGATGCAGTTTTATTAAGAGCAAAACCATTCACCTGGCAAGAGAAATATAGAAATTTCCCCGAACACAGATTGACAGACAGCTCAGTAAAACCACTCATGCTGCAATTGACACACACGATATAAGTGACAGCGAAAATGTAAAGACGCAGGTTTAATACATTGAGAACAAAATACATGAAAATCACACCCCTATCGACAGCATGAAAAAATCTTCCCAAAACAAAAACAACACCGACTTCAAAGGATGACTTTGTTGTGATTCCCTACCTTCCACCTTCACGGGCGACGGACATGCGGAACGACGAACGAAAATCGATGAGACTGGATGTGCAAGGACCTTCATTCTTCGTCACTTTGTTCCGCATGCAACAATAACATCGCGAAAGGGTGAAAGTCCCACCCTCAGTCCCCCACTCAAATGAGCCCTCCGTGACTTGGATGGCAAAGTGCTTAACTGGTTGTTAGCAAGCTAGCGCACGCTGCTGGACTCGACGACCAGTGTAGAAAATGCGAACAAAGAATGGCCGCTCTCTGTGTGCGTCTCTCGGTCTCTTGATATAATCCTGTGTGTCCTTTTTTTCCCCCTTCGTTCCACCTCCCTCGGTCTGATGTTTTGTTGCAGTTGGATTCTCTAACTCGGTCACTTCATTTGTATGCACAAGTGTAACCTTCTGGTTCGTTGTTTTTTTCCGTTTTTTTTTTTTTTTTTCGCGGTCAGAGACGGATGATAATATATTCAGTCGGTGATGGGCGCAATGCTGTCACAATCATGCGAATCAATGTGTTCTACTCTGACGACACGACCCCGATTTAGATTTACGTGCATGTGCATGTGAACGTTTAACCTTTTTTTTTTCTCAAAAAAAAAAAAACAAAACACGCAGGAAGAGTCGAGTTGGAGTTGAGTGGACAGAGCTTAGTGAAAAATCAACTCAACGGTAGAGTTGGGGATTAAGTTGAAACTCGAGGCACTAAAAGTCGATTGCACAGAGAGGAAACCTTGGAAACAGACGGCAATTTTCGATAACAGAGAAAAAGAGTTCAAGGGGAGTGAAAAAAGTGAAATTCTGAAAACAGGGAAAAGTCTTCAAATACCAAAAAAAGTCTTAGAACAGAAAAATCTCAACCAATAAAAAAAACAGGAAACCTGCAGCAATTCAAAAAAAATCACAGAAATTGAGAACAATCATGAAAATCCGAAAAAAAATTCAGAAAATGAGACAAACCTTGAAAGTCGAGAAAAAATCTCAGAAATCTAGAAAAATCTTGAAAATCGAGATCGAATCTCAGAATTTGAGAAAAATCTTGAAAATCGAGAAAAAATCTCAAAATTTGAGAAAAATCTTGAAAATCGAGAAAAATCTTGAAAATCGAGAAAAAATCTCAGAATCTGGGATTTTCAAAAAAATTTCAAAATTTAACAAAAAATTTTGAAAATCCAAAAAAAATCTCAGAATTTGAGAAAAATCTTGAAAATCCAAAAAAATCTCAGAATTTGAGAAAAATCTTGAAAATCGAGATCGAATCTCAGAATTTGAGAAAAATCTTGAAAATCCAAAAAAATCTCAGAATTTGAGAAAAATCTTGAAAATCCAAAAAAATCTCAGAATTTGAGAAAAATATTGAAAATCCAGAAAAAATCTCAGAATTTGAGAAAAATCTTGAAAATCGAGATCGAATCTCAGAATTTGAGAAAAATCTTGAAAATCGAGATCGAATCCCAGAATTTGAGAAAAATCTTAAAAATCCAAAAAAAATCTCAGAAATAATCAAAAACTAAAACACATTTTCCATCAGAAGCAAATTACCCAAAACCAAAAACGACTACATCTGAAATTTCAACTCTCCTGACCCGACCATTTCAACCTCCGACAAGTGTCCACTACTAAAAAACTTGACTCAGTTCACCTGCAGCACCTTTCACAACCCCACTTGCTCTCCAATAAAAGTCCAACTCGGTCCACAGCAACTCTGAAAAGGATATCTTCCCTCTCATCGCACCTACCACCCCCAGAACGACGATGCAAATTTCTCCCTCTTCCCATTGGACTCCTACCACCCCGTCGACCGAAGCAACAGCATGAATCTCCAGCAAATTGAATCCTTCAAAAAAGGATATTCTCCACAATCTACGATGCATATCCGCCCCGCCTGTCGTGCTGTGAATTCTAGGAGATTGATTAATTTCTAAATCACGAGATAAGAGAGCGAGCAAGTGAAAGCAAAAGCAAAAGCAAGAACTTTCCAACGTCGACGTTGGATTCAATTAATCTGAATGAGTTTGCGGAAAAACCAGCGAATCCTCGTAGTAAAACCATCGGATTAGGACCCTCGGGAAAATCTTCATAAATACATAACGATAGAAACACACACACTCACGCATATGCTTGAAAGTTAAAGAGTAAAAATTAATTACACAAACATTTTACTTAATAAAATATCCAAAAAGGACCAACAAAAAAGGGAAATTGCATTTGGCTTATACGAGACGAGGCCTAAGTGTATCATCCTCAGATGAAAAAACAAAAAAAAAATTGTTTGAGGTGAGAAAAAACAAAAAGGATACGATACACACATGATATCCTGAAAAAATAAAAAGACGCATCTCCTTAATGGAGACGAGTAAGATAATACTTTCAAAGTTAAGTGTTTCACAGAATCCCAAAAAAAAAAAAAACACGAAAAGGCAAAAAGAACGAACGACTTCTAATTCAATTAAATATTACACAGCAGAAAAAAGAAAAAAAAAAAAGAGAAACGAAAAAGAGAAAGAGCTCCGGCAGTCCTTAATGCATAGGTTAATGTTTTGAATTTTAATATGTACTTTTCTTTTTCGGCTCCTTTTTTGATCCCACATCGCCGAGAATCTTGACCCTTATTTGCACTCTCTTGTGAGGTTAAGTGGGAAGAATAAAAATGGATATTTTTTAAAGGATTCCCTGGCAACGAGAAGGCCCTATGAGTCAGACACTTTCAATTTGATTGGATTTAAAGAAAGGGAGAACATGATGTTTTATTTATTTATTTTTTTTCTCTCCTGTTGGCGATGGAGCAGAGTCCTATGGAATTTCGAAAAGGAAAAGAAAATTGCGTGCGTCCACCTGTGTGGGAGAAATGTGAAAATCCAAAGAATTTCCTCAATTTTTCCACAGAAACTCCGACCTATGACGACCTACACACAGAGTAATAAACTACAACTGCGAATTCCCTTCGACATCCTGTTGGTGATGTAAAATCAATACCATCCACCCTTCCATCCGTGCGACCACTTCCGACCGCAGTTCAGTCCAGATACCCAAATGCAGAGAGAGAGGTGAACAAAACGCTTTAAGCAGTGTTATTAAATTAATTACACATTTGTCGGCGGGAAAGGGTAAACAACAAAGGGCCTAGAGTGATAATAGTTTTAGGGGCACGAGACAGTGCTTGGGAATTATCCTTTTCCTTTCCTTCAGACGACCGGAGGGACCAACAACCGACAACCGACGACCGAAGGACCTAGACCTATGAAAACAAACACCTTCATGAGAGGATTAATTTCCCAACCAGACCGAGAATCGAGCAAAAAACTTAAATGACTCAAATTCAGACTCAAACTCTATCACTCATTTTTATGAAAAGGACACACACGTAGCCTGTGATTTATATGCACAATCATGTTTGGGTGAAGATTTTTTTTTTCTTTTTTTTTTTTGTCGTTTCTGCGCTTCACTGCAATTAGCGATGAAAAGTAATTTCATTTCATTTCAACCTCCCCCCACCCGTCAATCTATCGATTTTCATCAGGATTTCAGGACGTGTGTGGAATGGCCTCTGTATGGTGTGGGTGGATGTGTGGATGGGCTGGTTAATTGCTGGCTTTTACTAAAGGGACATAATATCACGCTTTGGCACATGATATCACGACGACGACGACGACGACGATGACGATGATGAAGGACAAAACATTAAATTAAATCAAAGTTCGTATTGAAAAAAAAAAAGAGTTTTGTGCTGAATGGCATCTTTTGTGGGCGATGGTGGAACAATCATTCAATTAAAACTTTTCTCTCCTTTTTTCTAAACTGACTTGTCTCGAAAAATATCAAAATGTTCAGTAGACAACGGACAGGAGACAGCAAGCAACCATGACGACGATGACAGGGACGACAAGGACTCAACGAGGATAATTTTTGTTTTGCAAAAATTGTTTTTTATTGAAAAATAGGTGGGTTGGAGTTTGAAAAACAAAAGAGGGAGAGTACACGAAAATTTGCTGTTTTTTCTTGAAGTTAATTATAACTAACAAATGTGAGGAGGAAAAAAAATGTTGAGGGCAGCATTTTGGGTTTAATTAGCGAGCAGAACAACAGTTGAAGAGATGATGGGTTGAAAAGCTAATCTTCCCAGGGGTTATTTTTATTCATTCGGGCGATGACAGGGATGAATTTGAATAAAAAAAACTCGACGGGGAGACACAAAACGAAAAAAAAGCGACTTGAAATGAAGGCCACAATTAAATAAAACTCGAAAAAGAAGCAAAATTAATGGAATGGGCAGAAAAATTTGGTTTGAAAAATCAAGAGAGACATTTTTTTGAAAAAAAAAAAAAACAATCACAGCTGTAGAAGAAATCGAAATTGAAATCTGAGAAGAACATCCACAACAGAACAGAAAAAAAATCGAGATGAGAGTAGAAGTCGAGAAAGACCTTTTTGAAAAAAAGAAAAACCCATGAAAAGTGCAAATTTGAAAAAAAAAAAAATCGCGATTGATTTAATGACAGGAGAATGTTTGAAAAATCGAAATTGAAAAGTTACAAAAAACCGACAAGAAAAAATACATGAAAAGTACAATTTTGAAAAAAAAAATCGCGATAGTTGAATGACAGGAGAATGAAATCGAGATTGAAAAGCTACAAAAATCTTTTGTGAAAAAATCGAGATTGAAATCTGAAACCGAACCCTATTCAGAAAATTACGATGATACTATGACAAGAATTATTTTTTTGAAAAACAAACATAAAATTATGAAATATTTAAAAAATGATAAAAAATATTTTGGAAATATGATAAAAATATTTTGAAAATATAGAGGAAAAATAAAAAGTGGACTTACATCAAAGCCAGGCTGTTTTTTACCTGAAAAGAGACAAAGAAAAAATATATGATTAGTAAAAGAATTCAAAAAAAATTGTATTTTGATGCTTAAAATGTCTTATATTTAAATTTAAAAAAAATGTTAAAAAAATAAAAAAATTTATAACAAAAAAAAATTCTCAAAATCAGGCTGGGCGTCCTAAATTTAACCGAGGAAGGTCTCTACGAGCTGACTAAGAGCCTAAAAGTTACTTTAAATCATGAAATGCTCAAAAAAAAAATTCCAGTCCTCAAAATAAAAATCGACAAAAACTTAAGAAGCTCTTGAATCATAGGAAATCGAAAGAAATGTTGGGGCATAAATTTTCAACCTTCAGATCAAAAATCAACTCGGGCTTTTTTCTTTTTCTCTGAAACTAAAACCCCAAGCAGATGTTTCACCCCCAAAAATGAGACAAGTGCTTGTCACCCACTAACGAAAAAAAAAAAAAAAAAAGTTGACAACCGAAACAAAACCAAACGACTCAAGTCTTATCACTGCTGGTGGGGTGTGCGACAAATTTAATTTGGATTTGATATCAGTTAAGGGATTCTTTCCTTACACACACACACACACACACAAAAGAAGATTGATATGCCACGCATATTCATCGCAACATCTCATGTATTTATCTAGCGTGTTGTTTTACGTCACTGGGGAGACCAACCGACCCACCGACCGAACGACGGAGCGTGACAATCCCGGGAATGTTGTTTTATTACCAAATAGTCGAGGTTTGTTTATGGATTCGCTTTTGTGTTATGTTTCACCCTCATACGTGTATGTGTGTGGGGGGGGTGAAGAAAAAAAATCCAAATTTGATTAGATTCCCACAAAAACCACGACGACGGCACAATGAAAACTTCCGACAAAATGAAAGTTTTTGAGGTTTTCTCTATCGGGATTTAATTAATCGCGATATCTGCCATTTATCAGTGATTCACAAAACACCCAAAGGCAAAAACAATGTTTGAAAATTGCGCATAAATGGAAATATAATTAACCGAGAAAAAGTCATCTCTTCAGGCGATGCATCCATCCATTGCGGTTGCATCAATCATCAAAGAACTTCCGTTTACTCGAAATTTAATATTTAGGATGATTTCCATCCCGAATTCCTTTTTTTTTCTATTTTTAATTAAAATGCACATGATACACCAAATGCAAATATATATCCATCAACAAAAAAAAAAAGAACAACAAACTTTGATAGGGGGAGGGTTGTGGTGGTTTCAAAAATGAGTAACCCCGACCACAGATTTCTGGGTATATCCGGTTACCAATTACTTATGAATTTTTCATTTTGCCCCGTTTTGTATTTACTCAGTTTGGGCAAACGATTCCGTGGTTGCCTCAAAGGATTGTGTGTGCTTTTTTTTCCTAATAACATTGTTAGCAGTCAACAGTTATTAAAATCGAAAATCAAACCAAGTTAAACAAAAAAAAAATCAGAGAGAGGGATATTTATCACACAAGACAAACTGCACAGCAAATTAATGAAATGCTATCTGTGTGCAGTGGCAAACGAAAAACTAATATGTGTGTGTGGGGAAGGATACACAACAGGATTTCATTTCATTTCATTTCGTGAGGATTTAATTGATGTCGACAGATTTTTCTGATCATCGGTTACTAATTGATGGAATACGACGCTGTGCCACCTGACAGTTGGACTTTGATCGAGTGTGAATCGATATAGTTTGGAGAGGAATTTAATTTTGGCGAATTTAGACCTTTTTTTTCCCACCGAATTAGGCAACTCGAATTCGCACGACAGGCAATCAAAGTTGGAAAATGAACTCTGACGCTGTGGGTGAGGCTAAATTGGTGGATTTTGGATTTCATATTCCTTAATTCATCATCATTAGTTGCGTAATAGCCTAGCTTTTCGCGCCTCCACAGTGTTGTGCGGTTTCTAATTTTTAACACATGTGAAGGGGACCTACAGTTTAACGCCGGTTCCGAACGGCGGATTGCGATAGCTTTCCCTGACAGAAGTACTTCAGGAGGATTATCAGTCGTTGGAGGTGTTTATTCAACACACATATAGCCTAATTGACATGCTATATTTTTAAAACTAAACGAGGCTATGAAAATCTAAGGATACAATTTTGAAGCCTAATTTATTGGCAACAAAACATAGGAAACCCACAATCCTATCGGCAGGAATAAAAAATTTCCTTGAACAGAGACTGAGACAACTCCTTAAAGGCCCATATGCCTAATTGCCTTGCGATATTTTTAAAACAAAACGAGGCTATGAAAATCTAAGGATACAATTTTGAAGCCTAATTTATTGGCAACAAAACATAGGAAACCCACAATCCTATCGGCAGGAATAAGAAATTTCCTTGAACAGAGACTGAGACAACTCCTTAAAGGCCCACACGCCTTAATTGCTATGCGATATTTTTGAAACAAAACGAGGCTATGAAAATCTAAGTACACAGTTTTGAAGCCTAATTCACTGGCAACAAAATATATGAAAATCACAATCCTTTCTGTGGGAATAAAAAATTTCCTTGAACAGAGACTGAGAAAACTCCCTAAAGGCCCATATTCCTTAATTGACATGAGATGTATTTAAAAATAAAAGACCCACCGAAAATCCAAAAATACAAAAATGAAGCTCAATTCATTGACAACAAAATATAGAAAAATCAGAGCCATAGACACAAGATGAAAAAATTTCCTCGAACAGAGATTGAAGAAAAGCCTTCTTGTTGCTTTTGATGATTTCTGAAATTTACCAGTTCTGGTCTAGAATTTCTCATTTGTTTTCAAAACACTTCAACAACCATCAAAACAAATCGAAACCCATCACTTTCAGTCAAAATTTCTGTCATTTTTCCCAAAAAAAATCAGAACTCAAAAACACGACATGAAATCCTAAGAAAAATCGACCTCGAGTCTCGCACTTTTTGGCCTAGAAATTGCGAAAATTTTTTTTTTATAAACGACGACCTTTTTTTTACAAATTTGACCTGAAATTAAATTTTCGAAGAAAACTTAAGAAAATTCGACCAAGACTGAGACTTTTGGAATCAAAAACGAGCCATCAAGTGAAAATCCAATTGAAGACGAGCCCCTTTTGCGACTTTATGGCCTGATACCTCAAAAGTGCGACCTCACAGAAAAAAATCACTAATGAAGCCTTATCTTCTTTTTTCAAGATCTTTCAAACGAGTCGATGGTGTGTGACAAAGAAAAGTCTCTGCAAACTGAAATTTTTGAAAATGAATGCGACCTGATTGTATTTTCGCCTGTAAACGCCGCTCAACCCTCCAAAGACACAAACCTCAACCCTCCTTTTTTCACAAATTTTTACTCAAAAATGACTTCTGAAAGAAAACTTAACAAAATCTCAGCAAGATAAAGGATTTTCGAACCGACCTTCCCATTGAAATCGCAGAGAAGACAAGATTTTAGCCTGAAATTAAATTTCAAAAGAAAACTCTGTGATTTTTGGATTAAAAGTGAATGACCTGACACAAATTTCTTTCTCCTCAAAATCGACTCTAAATTCAGTCATGAAAAACAGAAAAAATAAATCTAACTTCTCCTTCGACCAAAACTCATCCATTCAACTAATTTCACTCAAACTGCTTTGGAAAAAAAAAAAAACCAAAAATTCAACCCCAATGGCTTCATCCACCAGACCAAGAGATAGACCTAAGGCACTTTTCGTGTTTTATGATGCACATCAATCCGCATCTCCGCCACTAAACGACGAATTCCCGATCAAACTATTACTATCCCCACCGGGGAAGGAGGAGGCGTCGTTTATTGGTCCCAGGCGCCCACGTCATCCTCGAGTTCTTCTTCCACCCAGAACCCAACGCCGATCACCCATTTGCCGGGAGGCAAAAGATTCCGATTCCGTTTTACCATATCACACCAAACCAGTTTGGATTTAGATTTTCTGCTTTTTTTCACCCCATGAAATTCTTTTTGTCAGTGAACTTGACAATCATCCCCCTCTGATTAAAATTACATTTTCTTATCGTCTGCCAAGAAGGGGGTGGTTTGGTGGTGGGTTTTTTTTTTTTTTTTTTTGTTTAATGCATTTATAAATATTTATTCAGGACGAGATTCGCATATTAAAATGTAATTAAGGTGGAGTAAATGTAATCGTCGTCATTCCGTCCTCTCTCTCTCTCAGATTACTACCACCCCACCAAAGAAGGGACCTTGAAAGCTGGTTTTTTTGTGGTTGAGTTCATTTGGGACGTTCAGTCATCTCCTCCTTTCGGAATCCCTGCTTATCCCTCCGTAAGCGGAAGGTGGAAGTGAGTCAAAGGAAGGCTGAGGAAAGCCAAGGAAAGCCAAAGAAGGCCAAAGAAAGGAGGCAGTGAATGGCAAAAAAAAAATGAACGAGAGGAGACTTTTAATGGAGGCGACGGAATCGGAATACGATTGCGGTTAAGGATACGCCACCATCACCGCTGCCGTCAGCGTGCCCGGTGTCGGTGTCGCTCTCCGTATCGGTGACGGTGTCAAACTCCGAGTCAAACTCAGGACTTACACAATCGGAAGGAAGGACGAAAAAAAAAAAAAAAAAAACATTTTATTTACGCACGAACGCAGTGGGCGCTCGGTTTGCTTTCGCATTCTTTTTTTGTTCTTCCCCCTCTTTTGTTTAACTTGGGCTCTCAGGCGGTCGGGCTGTGGTAAAACACGCGCTCGGGTAGCGCATACTTAACGAAGGAGTCGCCTCCTTGAAACGGTGGAGCCTATTTAAAAATGCAAAATGAATCTTAAAATGTTAATTAATAGGTCGATGTCTTCGCTCTTGATTTAACACAAAAAAAAACACCACAAACATGAGTGGATGGATGGGTGGGTTGTTGGGGTGATAAAGTCTCGTCTCCTTCCCTCTCTCATCGATTTTTATGACAGTGTGTGTGTGCCTGCCTCAAATCCTGTCAGAAGCTCATCCGTCTGTGCATGATGAAGATAGAAATTGATGACGGTACGTGGCGGCTGTTGGAGGGATGGTCTGTGGGGCTGGTTGGTTGGGAGAAACATTCGGGAAGTTAACAGCTCAATCTTTTGAAACGATACGACGACAGATGGCTTATGGACAGGCGACTTTGTAATTTTTCGTAAAGTAAGAGAAAGAGAGTGGAAAAGATTGATTGAGTTTTGGCACTGTGACCTTTTCGGTGGGGGTGGGAGATTGAAGACAGCTTGTAATGTGAAATTAAAAATGTTCCACAAAATTGGGGAAAAAGTTGTGAAAAATATAGTTTTGAAAATGCCTTCTTGAATTCTAACAACCGATATTCATGATTGAAGAACTTCCAGCAGCAGAATCGTGTCCAAACCTCTTCTATCGTCATTTTCTGAAACCACAGATTTCTGACACTCAACCGATGCAGTTGAGTGTCGCAGAATTCAACGAAAAATTGACCCCCCAAATCCGACCTGCAGGACAAAACTTAGGTAGACATATAATATATCAAATAAAATGGCACATTAAGACCTTTCGAACAAGATAAAAATCTTATCACCACCTCACTCACAGCCGGTTCTATCTGCCCTCCAAATCTCCACTTTTAATGAATTTTCTACAATTTCAAGTCAAATCAGACAAGTGACCTCTTTTTCGAACTAGAAACGAGCCCCTATTTGAAGCCTGACATGTTGTATATCAAATAAAATGGCACATTAAGACCTTTCAAACAAGATAAAAGCCTCATTCCTACCTCACTCACAGCCAGCTCTATCTGCCTTCAAAATAATGGATTTTCTTCAATTTCAAGTCAAATCAGACAAGTGGCCTCTTTTTCGAATTGGAAACGAGCCCCTTTTGCGACTTCGAAGCCTGATATTTCGAAAACCCAACCTCACAGCAAAAAGTCGTTAATGAAACCTCATCTTCTTTTTTCAAGATCTTTCAAACGACACCTCATTCGAAAGGTCTGAAAGAAGGGAAAGTCTCTGAAAATTGAGGTTTTTGAAAATGAAGGTGGCTTAGCCTTTAAACGCCGCTCAACCCTGCAAGGACCCAACTTTTTTCACTGATTTTTACTCAAAAATTAGTTCTAAAAGAAAACTTAACAAAATCTTAACAAGACAGAGAATTTTGGAACCGAAATCGAGTCCTGAAATGACCTTCCTGCGAAAAACGAAGTAGAGACGAGCCCACTTTTGCGACTTTAAAGCCTGACATCTCGAAAACCCGACCTTACAGCAAAAAATCGTGAATGAAACCTCCTCCTCTTTTTTTATTACCCTTTTAACGACATCATATTCGATGGTCTGCGAGCAGGAAAAATCTCTAAAAACTGAGATTTTTAAGAATGAAATTAACTCTAGTGGAATTTGATCAATTCAAAAGAGAAATAAATTTAAAAATTTTCAGTTTTAATTAAACAAACGTAGGGCTTCCAAACAAAAGTGGAATTTCATTTTTATCTCCCAAACAAGTGATTCTATACGCCCTCAACATCATCAAGTTTCTATAAAAATTCCCATCCATGACTCCTAGAATGCATTTTTCCAACTCAGATTCTCGTGGCCATAGGTTTCAATGAAAATTCCCTGAAAAAAGCACAAATACAGCTTCCCAAATAATAACTCGCCTCTGAAACCTACCTACGGACCATTGGAATTTTTTTCTCTTCCACACATCAACGTCAGAAAATATTTTTTCCTGTGAATCCTCAAAAAAACCTCAAACAAAACTCGAAAAAAAAAAAGAAAACACAAACATACCGAGGATAACAACAAACTCGCAAAAGGGAACTATTAATACACTCACTCACCCGTGCCGCAACCCTATCGTTTAACCACCTTTAAGCGCGCGCCTCATGTTGTTTACCGCTGACAACGTATAACTCAAGAATCCCAATCCTGATTCCCCTCCTCCTCACCAATGTGCACGTTCACTTTCCTTAATTAAGTTCTCTTCTCACACAGAAACAGAAATACGCCAGGGTCGATGTGGACTGGTGGGAGTCTTCCAGGTTTAGAGAATCCCATCATATGTGTGTTAATTTTCCCTTTTTTTTTTTTTTTCCTACTTCTCATCCTATTTACCCACGATATGCAAGCAGACTCCAACTCACACAGGACTCACGACTCACATGTGTAATATCAGCAAAAATGTAGCACTCAACACAAAAATGGTAAATTGCTTTCATTCTTCACCCCATCCTGGGCGTTTAAGATTTTTTTTTTTTTTTCAAAAGGGAGAAGGATAAGACTGAAAGATGAAAGCTGAATACGGCTGGCTGATACTGAACAATGACATATGTATTTAATTACACTTGTATATAAATTGTTCTCTCTCTCTTCCTCTCTCGCTCTTAACTCGACTCGACTCGACGTAAGTATTTGAAGTTTGCTACTTAACTCCGTGACTCGTGACGTGACACAGAAAAACAAGAGAAAAAAGAAACAACAGAGAAACACCCAACAACTGTGAAAAGGATAACGACGCCAGCAGCTCACAACAACGACAACAACAAGGACGACAACGACGATGACGATAAAAAATGTCTGTGTACAATGGAAGCACTTAGATAAGAGAGGCACAACACTGCCAAGCTGAACTGTAGCTTTATTAAAATAATAGGATCAAAAATTTCCCCACCCACCAAGCAACAGTTTTAGTCAAAAAGGAAGAGAAGGAAACAGAAACGACCCTCCAACCACCCACTTACTTTCATCGGTAATAATTGTAACATGACTGCAGATGCTAATCCTCGAGACACGAATGTCATTCGAGAAGGTACAGAAAATTGAAAAAAAGGACGAAAAAAATTATGAAAAGAAAAATTCATTGGAAAAATTGAAGAAAAATAAAAAAAAAAAAACGAACAAATCTTTAAAAAGGAAAAATTGAGAAGAAATTCAATTTTTTTTTTTGTAGATAAAGAAATTCCCTGAAAAGTGATACGAGGATTCGCCAAGGACTCAAAAATCGACACACACGAAGAGGCACACGCCGAGAAGGAGAGATGAAATTCATCAACATTTGATATTTGCTCGTTACAAAATAGTTGTCGTCCCCCATGAGGGGAGGAAGGAAGAAATATTAAATGTCACGCTGCGAAACAATAAACGCGCCGTGTCCTTACATCCTTATGGCAGGCAGTCGACTCCACTCCACCCCATCGGCAGATGTTTGTTCTTCTCCACCTTTAAAGTTTTTTTTTTGTGTCTCCTTGTGACTTTAAGATCGTCGTCTTTGGGGGCTGTGTCGTCGTTTTTGACTTCATCCTGGTTTTCATTTTTTTGATGTTCACCTCCATGTGATTGATGTGATTCTTCACTTTTTGACCGAGATTAATCAGTTATACAATTACAAGACGATATGCCGAGAGTCGATAGATACTCTCTCAGACAGAGAGAAAGAAGCTCTATTCAATTTTAATGTACTCCTCCTCCTCACACACACGAAAGTCCTTGCTGAGGACCTGTCCTGATCGATCGGTTCATTTTTTCCGCTTTCTTCTGTCGACTACAATCAAGGTAGAGCAGACGGAGGTGGGTCAGTCAGTCAGTCCACCATCCAGCACCCTCCTTTCGAAATAAAACATCAATTTATATTCTCATCATCAAGTTGGAACGATTCGTTTTTTCGAGGGAACATTTGTCTTCGTCTATTTTTTCTGATTTTTTTTTTTTTTCTTCTCTTTGGCTTCTCGATTTTTTCCATCTTTTTTGGCGCATATATTTTTTTTATGCCATTTTTCTCTAGATGTCTTCTTCGACTTTTTTTTTTGCCATTTTCGTCTTCCTTTCGATTTTTTTCTGCCTTTTTCGTCATCCTCTCGATTTTTTTTTTCCGACTTTTTCGTCTTGTTCTCGATTTTTTCGGCATTTTTTCATGTTCATCATAATTTTTGGCGTTACAACCCACGAAGGACCTGAGCTTAGCTTTTCGCGCCTCCACAGTGTTGTGCGGTTTCTAATTTTTAACACATGTGAAGGGGACCTACAGTTTAACGCCGGTTCCGAACGGCGGATTGCGAAAGCTTTCCCTGACAGAAGTACTTCAGGAGGATTATCAGTCGTTCGCTGGAGGTGTTTATTCATCACACATATAGCCTATTTGACATGAGATATTTTTGAAACAAAATGAGGCTATGAAAATCTAAGGACACAGTTTTGAAGCCTAATTTACTGGCAACAAAACATGGGAAACCCACAATCCTATCGGCAGGAAGAAGAAATTTCCTTGAACAGAGACTGAGACAACTCCTTAAGGGCCCACATGCCTTAATTGCTATGCGATAGTTTTGAAACAAAACGAGGCTATGAAAATCTAAGGACACAGTTTTGAAGCCTTATTTACTGGCAACAAAATATTGGAAACTCACAATCCTATCGGTGGGAATAAAAAATTTCCTTGAACAGAGACTGAGAAAACTCCCTAAAGGCCCATATTACATTAGACATTAGATGTATTTAAAAATAACCAACCAAAAATCGAAAAATGCAAAAATGAAGCTCAATTCATTGACAACAAAATATAGAAAAATCAGAGCCATAGACACAAGATAAAAAAATTTCCTCGAACAGAGATTGAAGAAAAGCCTTCTTGCTGCTTTTGATGATTTCTTAAATTTTTTGTCTTCTTGCTTTCGATTTCTTTTTTTAATTTTGTTGTTTTTTTCTCAAGTTTTTCTCGTTATTTTTTCGATTTTCTCTCGAATTTTTTTCGCCATTTTTCCATCTTCATCTCGAATTTTTTTTTCGCCTTTTTCTCGTTATTTTCTCGACGTTTTCTCGATTTTTTCCAATTTTTTTCCATGTCCATCTTGGACTTTTCCGCAATTGGAAATCTATAGGCGTGTTCTTCTTCGAATCATCATCATACGTAATCTCGTCTTTCCATCCTCTCATCCACCCATCCACCTGTCCTTTCATCCCCTCGTATGTTTTTTCCCATTTTATTCTGATATTGACAACACGTCGAAATTAGGAGTTGGGGAGATTGTCCCTCCATGATGGTCACCCTCCCTCTTCAGGTGGATGAAATCAACATAAGTCAATTTAGACAGGACTCCCTGTCTCTTATCATCAGCATCATCATCAAAAAAAAAAAAAAAATAAGAAAAAAAAATGAAAGAAATCAAATTAGAATAATTTTAATTTGTTTTCTTTTTCGAATTTATTTTTGATGTGCCTTTTATCTTAGTTTTGTTTGATTTTTTTTTTTTTTTGTTTGAAATGTCACGAGAAAATGAATGATGGAGGTCAATGATACAAAAAAGAAAAAAGTTGGATGAAAAATCATCGAATCGAAAATAACAAATCAAACAGAAGAATTTCTGAGTGTTTTTTTTTTTACCAAAAATAGAAATTTCTTTGAAATTGGTACAAGATTCAATCAAATTTTGAGTGAAGGGAATCAAAACACAACTTGAATCGACGGTCATTTGCTTAGAAAACAAAATTCCTCTTGGAGGAAATTAAATCTTTGAACAATTTTTTAATAGGAAAACCCGTCATGTAAAATTTGTGTAATTTTTGTGACTTTATTCAAATTTTCAGACACCCTCTTTAATCACCGACCTGACTGACCACCCCAAGACCCACCTCCTTCTCGTCAAATCCTGTCAAACAAACGACGAAACAAGAGCGAAAAAAAAATTACAAATTTTAATGCAATCTAATTATTCCCTTGCCCAGTGGCAAAAGTAATTAACCAAAAAACGAAATTCACCTAAAACTAAGTTAGTCTCTTCCTCCTTCAAGGACCTGCTGCCTCATCAAACAACCTCATGAATTTCAGAAACTCCATTAGCACTCCTCCAACCCCCAAAAAACCATCACCATAACAACCGCCTCCTAAGCCGATATCAACCCCCCCAAAAACACATACACACTAAACATTTTCTATTCATGAGCCTCACCAAAAAAACAGCCTACTCCTGCCTTTGTCTTGAAGATGAGAAAATGAACAACAAAAAAAAAAAAAAAAATACAAAATTTCGGTAGTTTATTAGCATAAACGGTGGGTGTAATTTCACTGGTCCTTATGCTTTGATACACGTTCCTTCGTCCTCACAGGAGACCTCCTCTCGTTTTGATGGTCTTTCGAGAATTTCACGAATCGCACAAGGAGCAGTGGAAGAAGGACTTAAGAAATGTCCTCGTCATACGTTTGCAATTATTCACTCAAAAAAGCCAACGGGAGGGAGATGGAAAAATATAAACCCTTTGGCAAAAGTGAATGGAAAATTGTTTTTTCCAAAGAAAGTTTTTCCAAGGGAGTCGGAGAAAGGAAAACGATGTCCAGATCTTCGAGAAGGTACATTTGTGACTTAAAAACGAGAGGATTTTAAGAAAAGGAGCTTGCACGACAGACTTTCAAGGAAAAGCCTTTTCAACGATATTTGGTTTCAACAATTTTCGATAAAATGTTTAAGAAAACTAAAAGGACCGATGCAGATGTTTCTGGGAATACAAAATAAAGACCTAAGTGGTAAGAAGATGTCTGTCAGATTTCGTGAAAAAATTCCCTTTCTCGACACGAAAACGAAGGAAGGAAGGAAACGAAAGAAGTCTCAACGGCAAGAAGACATCTTTTTTTTGGAAAATCAGTCACCAAAGGACTCCTGGAAAACGATAAGACGTCGAGATTTTTTTAAAGAAATTTCCTACGCCTGTCGAGGAAAATGAAAAAAGTGCCTCAGAGGCAAGAAGACGTTCAGATTTTCTAAAAAAAAATTCCCCCTTTGACCCGAAAATGAAAGAATTTTAAAAAATCAGTGGACAAAAATTATTAAAATCTGTCTAAGAAAGTAAATAGGACCCCAGTGGCAAGAAGACATCGAGATTTTCGAAAAAAAAATCTCTTTTGATCCAAGAACGAGGGAATTTTGAAAAATCTGTGGACAAAAATAGTTGAAATCTGTTCGAGAAAGCAAAAAGAAGACGTTCAAATCGCTTTTGACCCGAAAATGAAAGAATTTCAAAAAATCAGTGGGCAAAAATCATTAAAATCTGTCTGAGAAAGTAAAAAAGACCTCAGTGGCAAGAAGACATCCAGATTTCCTCAGAAAAATGCCTTTCTGACCCAAAAACGAAAAAGTCTTAAAAAATCTGTGCCAAAAAAACTCCCAAAAACTGTCTGGAAAAACGAAAACTAACCCACCGACAAAAGTACGTCGAGATTTTCTAAAACAACAGACTTTTTTAGCAAATCACTAGCAAAGAGCCTCTCGGAAAACGAAAAGACCCTATCCAAACCCCTTTTTTTTCACTCAAACACGAATAAATATCTGAAAGAATTTGAAACTCCACGACAAATTCACCTTTCAAACTCAAAAAGAAACACCAATAAATCTCCAAAAGCCTTTTTTTGGCAAGGAAACACAGAAAATTCACACTCCCAAGCACCCCAGCTGAGGGAGAGAAAACCCCATCCAACTTTCACACAAGATTAACTAAGCGTTGACAATTCTCTGTCCGAGGCAATTTATTTCCAAAGTTTATTCTCATCCTCCGAGGAGGAAGACTAAAGAGGCCCACACACAATTTCTCTCCTCCCACCCCCGGTTCTATTTCCAGACGAGGTGAGGTCTCTGTGTTAGTCAAGCATTAAACTAGAGAGTGATTTATGGGAGGAATTTTTTTTCTTCATCTCCCACACACAAACACAAAAAACCCCATCCAACCCCTGCACAAAGTCAAAGCAAAAATAAATAAAAAGAAAAAGTGAAAAAAAGAAAAAAAAAATGCATCCTTTTAAAGCGAATCACCACGAAAATAAACTCAATCTGATGGCGAACCACCCACCAACAGGGATTTGCATTGAAATTGCATTTGCCCGACGCTAAGTGCACACGCGCTCCATTCTCGATCCTGTGATGCCAATCAACGCGTAAAAATGAAATCATCTGTTGAGTATTTTTAAATCCTCCATCCTCATCCGCGATAACACCCCCACACCCATCACAACGTCGACAGAACAGAACAGAATCAGAAATTAAGCCCGCGGTGCAGTTTAATCAAATTAAATTTCCCAACCCCTGACGCAAAATCATCCATCCATCAATGATGAGAGGGAAATGTTATTTGTTTACCCAGGATACAGAAAGGATAAACTCAGCCCTCTCTATCATTCAATAGACCTGCTAATTGAGTTTAAAATTTAGTTATCGTTGCATCGACGGATGGACAGGGCGGAGACTGAGTAAGTGAGTGAGTGAGTGAGTGAATGGCAGAATCTCCCTAATCTATTCCTGTCAAGAGGAAATTCCATCGGAAAGATGGAAAATATTTGTTCAATTTCGATTTTGTTCTCAAAACAACCGCTGTAATTGAAAATTCAAAAACGAGAAACGAGAAACGACACAGACAGACAGAGAAGAGAGATGGAAAAGATGATGGGAGGGGGTTGGTGAAAAGACAAAGTATTCCTTGAATACATGAAATTACAAAACAACCGACCGTGTCAAAAGGATTCAAATGTCGTTGTCGATAAACAAAAATAAATCCTTCTCCATCGGTCCGGGAGATCGAGTGTGTCGTCGTCTCAAAGGATTTATCTTAATTAATTTTTCATGCACAAAAGGCGACCACGAGCAACTCTCTTGGCAGTATTAATTTTAAAACATATGCAACCTCCCTTCCCCTTCCCGGAGGAGATGGACGCATAAAAGGCTCATGAAAGATTCATGAAAGGCGTAGGATTTTCTATGAAAAGCCACCTTAGACTCAAAAGTCCGAATATGCATCAAAGGAACAGTCAGACGTCGAATTGTCGCGGCCAAAATGCAAACAAAACAAAAGTCCTCCGGGGGTGGTTTGTGCGTGCATGCGTGAGAGTGTGTGTGGCAGGATGAGGCAAAAATCTGTTGCACAAGAGATAAACCATCAACGTCGTCATCGTCGTCGTCATCTCCCTCAAAAGGATGACCCCCCGTGTTGCTGCCGTTGGCGAAAAGTTGATAAAAGGATTAAAGTTAATTTAACATCCGGCAGTGGTCAAATGAGCTTATTGCATGGATACGCATGTATCCATGTAAATTCTCTCCCTTCCGCTGCTGTCATGGAAACGCGTAAATTGACGATGAGTTCAGGACGAGAAATTTTCATTTTGAACCAGTTGAAGGGGTTTGGTTCACGGGGGGGGGAAAACAATTTTCGTTGGTAAATTCCACTTTCGCGGTTTTTCGGGAAAACTATCAAGCGTTGCAGATTTTCATAACTCACCACCAAACCCATCGCCCACTCAAAAGTTCCCCCACCTGCAGCGATGAAGGATAAAACTGAGTGATGGTGGTTTCTGGGTAAAGGCGTTGGCGTTGGCGTTAGAGTTGGCACCGTGGCGTCTCTTTTACTATCCTCCGATTGTGCACATCAATCGGAAAGACGCGGCTAAATTGAATTTCCTTCCACTGAGATTTTTTTTTTTTTTTTTTTCTCATCTCACGCTCGCTTTTGCACCCGTCAAAAGGACTGAGAAAAGAATTGCGTGTTGTAAGGACATTTGAAAGGATTGAGAAGAAAAAAAAAAAAAATGTAAGATTTCATTCATCGAATTGAAATTGAATTGATTTTGTGAAATTTTTTTTTTTTTTTTTTTTTTTTTCGTGCGAGTTGCACAATGAAGTGAAATCATTACTCAGTGACAAGAGAGTGCACGTAAGGAGTTTTCTCAAGAAAGAAAAATCAAAAAAAAAAAAAAGAAAAACATCAACAGAGAAAAGACTTGAGTGTCCTTTTACTCAGGAGTTCATAATTCAGAGAAAGAAAAGAGGAAACTATTGAATGAAAATTGTGACAAAAGTGAGTCGAAAATTGATTAGAACCCATCTCTTGGATTTGTGGTGCGCGTTCGAAAAAGAGAAATACCACAAAAGAAGAATAGAAAGTCTAAGTTTGAGTCTTTGATTTACAAAAGTTAAGTACAAGAGGAGAACTGGAAAATGAAAAGAAAAGACAGTCCAAATGTGAATGAAAATTCGGTTTCCAACATTTGAAAGGATCTGAAAAATTGATAAAGTAGTGAAGAGCCCAAAAAAGTCACAGATTGTCAAAAAAAATTGAGAAGTGAAGAAAACAAGAAAATACTGAAAAAAATTGAAGATTGTTGAAAAATTTTACGAAAATCTGCTTAAGGAAAATTTTTTCATGATGGAAATGAAACAAAATCCCAAAAACAAAAAAAGCAAAAGGTCGAGAAAATTTTTACTAGAATAATAAGGATACGGAGAAACGAGTTGCTCCGGTATACGAAAAGTGGATTTTAGTCGCCTCTTACGACAGGCATGCCTACCTCGGGTATATTCTAACCCCTACCCGAAGGGGGAAATATCCAAAAAAAAAAGTCACAAAAGTTCTAAAAAATGTACGAAAATCTGCTTCAGAAAAATTAGGACACGAAGAAAAGAACTGAAAAAGTGAAGAAAACATGAAAATACTGAAAAAAGTTGAAGATTGTCAAAAAAAATTTACGAAAAATTTACACCAGGAAATTTGGTCCAAGAACAGAATGACTGAAATGGTGGAAAAGATGAAGGAATGGGCAAAAAAAATTTTGGATGGTCCAAAAAATTTTAAAACGCACATACAAGTAGAGGAGGTTGAAAAAAAATTAGACTCAACGACCTAGACCCCAATTTTGAACCCTCTTCTAAAAAAAAATGAGACTCAACGACCTAGACCCCAGTTTTGAACCCTCTTCTCAAAAAAAAAAAAATGAAGTTCAACAACCTAGAGCCCAATTTTAAACCCTCTTTTTAAAAAAAACGAACTAGAGCCCAATTTTGAACCCTCTTCCCAAAAAATAATGAAGCTCAACGACCTAGACCCCAATTTTGAACCTTCTTCTCAAAAAAAAAAAAATGAAGCTCAACAACCTAGAGCCCAATTTTGAACCCTCTTCTCAAAAAAAAAAAAAATGAAGCTCAACAACCTATAGCCCAATTTTGAACCCTATCTGGAAAAGGTCCGGCATTTTCCGCTCCGAAATCCTTGAGAAACACCTTCCCTTTGCCAAATTCGACTCTTTTCCGTTCTACACTCACTTTCCTGACCTCCTGTCCACAATCTTCCACTCTCTCAACCCTCAACTTGGCCAATTTCGAATCTTTTCTTTTCTCACATATCCTTCCCCCTCTTCAATTTTAAGCAAAGGTGTTTGGTGCCCGTGTTACCATCCACCTGCCACAGTTAATCGACGGGTATGAGCGGGGGACCCGACTCAATAGAAAGGCAACAAAAAAACAAAAAAAAAAAAAGAAACCCTTCCACCACTTTCGAGTTCCATCAAGCAGAAATCTATTTGCTTAGCTTTTCAACTCAATTTGGCCTCTCAAGCGGCGACGACGACGACAACGACAACGACGACGACGACCCTTCCCCCCCACGTCACACACATGTATTTAAACGGCAAAGAGTCCCTTGAGGGTGGTGGGCCTCTTCAACTCTTTTGTGAAAGAGTCCTTGTCACGCATAAAATCACACAAACACACGAAGAACGACGACGTATAGTCAAACAACAGGTGACGCATTTCACGCAAAACAGGTCACCAAACATGAGTTGAGTGTTTACACGGCAGGACGATGACTTTACAGGTCACATAATTTAATTTCTTCAACTCGAAAGGATCTCTCCATCTTGCCGTTGTCGTTCGACTGTTGGGTCCACGTGCAGAGAGAGAGAAAAGTCAAACAGTGCAAAAAAAAAAAAAAAGGATGAAGGACGAAGAAGGCAGGCAAAAAAAAATAAAAATGGGGGGAAGGAAATTCACACAACAAGAAAATTCCATTCCTCTTTCTTCGTCCTTTTTTTTTTTGTGAGGACTAATTACACCTTTCTCTGGCTTCGTTTGCTCGAGCGAGAAGGGAGGTCCTGGAAAATTATTTACACCACTGAAAAGAGCAACAAGAAAACTTTAAAGGAGTCTGTGGGCAGCGGTGGCAGTGGAGAGACCATCCAAATAGTTTTCCAAAGTACGAGGACCAAAAGGACGACGACGAGGACGACGAGACTAACTTATTACGCAAACAAGCCGACAAAATAAATTTCCCCCCATTGGCAAAGTGGCTCTCTATTTAAATATCAGTTGGTGGATGACGACGAGAAGGATGGCAGGGCAGGAATGGCAACCATCGCCACGCGACCATCAAAAAGTCCATTAATTAGAACACTTTGCCAGGTGGAAATTAAATGACAAGTTTCGCTACTTTTTATCCGCCAATTAACAGAAGCTCAGCCAGGCGAAAGGTGAGTGACTAACTGAGTGACTGAGTGGGTGAAACGAGTGAGACTATTGGGCCGACGACAATTAGTATGGACTTGTGTTTGTTTGATGTCGCGGATCAAAGAGGCTCGCAGGTGAAATGACTTGGAAATCGAAGGATTTCGAGTGAGAGGAGGTCCTTAAAAATAGATCAGAGATGCCATGACATTTCATTTTGAATTCCAATTGGATTAGGGAAACGATAGGAAGATCGAAAATACTTTTTTTTTTCGGATCCAAATTAAACGAAGAATTTTCGAAAAATAAGACAATTCCCAAAGGGTGGCTGGACTGACACCTGGGGAATTACATTTTTTTTTGTAATACGAAAAGTGGATTTTAGTCGCCTCTTACGACAGGCATGCCTACCTCGGGTATATTCTAACCCCTACCCGAAGGGGGAAATGACAAAAAAAAGTCACAAAAGTTCTAAAAAGTGTACGAAAATGTGATTCAGAAAAATAAGTACACGACGAAAAGGGCTGAACGAAAGAAATGGGCAAAAAAGTCGAAAAAAATTTGAAAAATGTACAAAAATCTAAATCAGAAAATTTAGTATACGACAAGAACATCTGGAAAAATTAATAAGATGAAGAAAAAGTTGGAAAAAGTCGTAAACGGTTCAAAAACCTACAAAAATTTTCATCAGAAAATTTGATACAAAACAAGAACGTCTGAAAAAATTAAGAAGATGAAGAAAAAGTCGAAAAAAGTCGTGACCACTTTAAAAATTTTACAAAAATTTGCATCAGAAAATTTTATACAAGACGAGAACGACTAAAAAAGTAGCGAAATCGAAAAAAATGATAAACGGTCAAAAAATCTACGAAAACCTGCATCAGAAGGTTTGAGAACATGTAAAGAATGGCTGAAAAATTAAAGCAGACGAAGGAAAATTCCAAAAAAGTCGTGAACAGTTCAAAAATTAACGAAAATTTGAATTAGAAAATTAAGTACAAAAAGAAGACGACCAGAAAAGTGAGAAAAAAGCGAAACTGACAATTTTTGGACACTCTTTTCAAAATTTTCGATCTTTCCCGCACGTTTTCAACCATTTTTTTTCGAAAAATCTGTCAAATTTGAGTCTCCCTCCACATTTCTGACCTCCTAACCCGCAGGGCACATTATCTCGAAAATTTCCTCATCCCACGAAAGGACACGCACACACATCTGCTCCTCATTCGGCTTTTGGCACAAGACAAATATTGTCAGAAAACTTTCAACAACCCCTTTTTCCCAATGAGGATGAAGAAGACCAACAACGACAACGACTGGCAGTTGACTTGGGATAAACGACAATTCTCCGTCAAGTTACATTCTTCACCGAAGGAGAAAGTTAAAGGAATTTAATTGCGACTCAACGACACAGAGGGAGAGAGAGATCATTTTGAAATATGCATGACATCTGTGGAAAGACAATTTTTCTTTTTTTTTTTGGTTTATAGGGGTTCCAAAACGTCGTGTGTTTTATATGAAACACAACCTCCTTCTCAGAGTTTAACCACTGGAAACACAATTGTCATAAAGTTTTCGAAATTAAATTATTCTCCTGGCCGACTGCGATGGCAGAAAGGGGGATGGCTGACGGCAGCACTTTTGTACCCGCAGGGGACTTTTGATTTGATTAATGCGAAGCAATTATTCGCATCATTGTCTGCTATCTGATGGTATTTTGTTGGTGGAGAAGGGGGTTTTTGTTTGGCATTTCGAAAATGCTTACGGACAAAAGGGATTCGAGGCAGAGAAACGGCAAGGAGGACAACCTTTTCCCAGGGAAAAAGAAAAGAGTGATTTATAACTATTTTCACTTTCACACCGAACCGACAGGACAGATTCAAGTGACAACCCACTAAAAAGGACCTCTCTCTCGAGAGGTTTCACTTTTCAGTCACCTGGAAATGAAATTCAAAGCGCGCCACACTCACTTCGAACGTGACAAACGAGAGCTAAATGACACCCGGTCAACCGGTCGTTGGTAAATTGAGATTGACAGCCGGCGGTTGGCATCTTGGCGGTCGATTCATGATTCCGAAAATTTTTGCGCCCACAGATTTTCCATTCATCCATTGAATTCGAGCGTATCCTGGCATCGCACGCGTGTGATTCTCTGTTATCAAATTTAATTGGTATCCAGGACACATGGTGATTACATCAAGTGCTACAACATCGTCCTTTTTTTTTCTTCTCCCTCTCTCTCTCTCTCTTCCTTTTCTTCTTTCGTGAGATATTAATTCGATTCCCAAGTGTGTGTTTGTGTCTTCTTTCTTCCCTCGATGCAGACACAATTAGATCATAGCTCGAGGCGAAAAAGAGTGGTGTTTATTACCATGAGTGGATAACACTTGAGTCTTGTTAGTGGGGCGTTTGGCCTCTTGTTTTCCTTCTTCTCCTTCTCCTTATCCTCATTCACCTCCTGCCTATTAGCATTTGTAGTGTTTAATAAATCCTTTTTGTTTCATCTCAAGTGGATTTACTCGTTTTGCTTTGTTCTTTTTCAGAATCAAAAAAAAAAAAAAAAGGGAGAATACCATCCACCCCTTCTTGTACATAAAAACACAAACAACGTAGGAGAAGAAAATAGGCCCGCATCTAAAATAGCGGTAAGTGCAAATTTCCTTAGTTTAATTTTCTGTCAAGAGACGACGATGACGACGTTTCAAGTGATAGGTTGCTTTAATTAGATAGAAAATTGAAGGGGATGTCATGGGGTTGTGTGTTGGGGAGTGTGTACTTTAGAAAAAAAGAAAAATGTGTAATTAAAATTGATGAGAGCGAAAGACGGGGGTACACCTTTTTTTTGGGCGGAAGGAAAAGTTGTTGTGGAAGGAGAGATGCTTCTGACAGGAGTTTGAGGTCTTGGTGGGAAGGCAAGGGAAGTCAGATGCGTGGTTTTTGCGAGGAGAGTGTGTGGTTGGAGAGGTTCAGAGCCGAAAAGTGTCTGAATTCTTAATTTTTTGGGATCCGTAAAGGTTTTAAGGCGAAATTTGCAAGAACAAAGCCAAAAAGTACCTGAATTCTTATTTTTTTGGGATTCGTGAAGGTTTTTAGGCGAAATTTTGATTTTTCAGGCTTTGTGGTGTCAGGATAATGAGATTTTTGTACTTTTCTGCAATTTTGACGCTTCACGAACAAAAAAACTGATCCAAAATGAATCCCGACCGACAATTTTATTCAAAATCACTGCAAAATTTTTCCTATCCGAATAATTCCACTCGAAAGCCATCAAATCTTATTCAAAATCACTAGAAAATTTGTCCTAACCGACTAATTTCACTCAAAAACGTTCCAAAATCTAATCTTTCTGACGAATTTTATTCAAAATCACTGGAAAATCATTCCTATCCGACTAATTTCAATCAAAAACGTTCCAAAGTCTCCTATTTCCATCAAATTGAATTCAAAATCACTAGAAAATCCTCCCCATCCGACTAATTACAATCAAAAACGTTCCAAAATCTCCTATTTCCATCAAATTCAATTCGAAATCACTAGAAAATCTGTCCTAACCGACTAACTCCACTCAAAAACGTTCCAAAATCTCCTCTCCCCCACGAATTCTATTCAAAATCACTACAAAATCTTTTCCATCCAACCAATTTCACTCGAAATCTTGAGAAAATGAAACAAAATCCTTCCCAATCCAAAGTCCACCAACAAAATTACCTCAAAAATCCCCCCAAAAATCTCTGACAAAGGAAAAAATCCAAAAAGAAATGTGTGAATCCCATCCTCATCCGACAGACAGACCACACAAAATTTAAGAGATTTTTACTTCACTCCGGTTTTTATGACACAACAGACGTTTTCATATCTCTCCGCCACGAGCTAATTAAAGTCGCAACACAAAAACAAAAAAAAAATAAATAAATATAAACGAAACAACCATAAGACAATGGGCCCAATCAAATAAAAATAAAGACATCCTGCTCTCACGGCACGTACCACGCGCTTGAATCCTGTCGTTTTTATATTTTCCCCCTCCGGTCTTTTTTTTTTTGTTCTCTTTATTTTTAGCGCGCGAACCACACGCCAGTGAACGGGGCACGTACTCCGGAAAGGATAAAAATGATAATAAATTTCTTTCTTATGTGCGACTCTCTCTGTGTGTGTAGGTGATGATGATGGTGGTCTTGTGCCGTATCCTTGCGATCGTCAAACAAGTCAAAGACCACCAATCACCCCCAAAAACCCACTCTGTCGTGGTTTTCGGACAAAAGCAAACCAAATACCCACAAAGCCGACTCTCCACATTGAATTATGCTAATTAAATTCACTGATGAACAAACACAATGCCCTCTGAAGTGATGCAATTCCCGATTTTAAGGGACACCAAACAAGAGAACGAAAGATGACGATGGAGACACAACGACCTCAGATAAAATCTCAAACATACACTCGATTTTGAAATTAATTGCAAAACCCAGAAAGCCACAACTGTACTCAAGTAGATAGGAGTAATTAACCGATGGATTTATCGAAGGATCTGTTTTTCAATAGAGGAAACCCGAAAGGATGACCGACAGAATTTGTGTTTCAAATCAAATTAGGAGAGAGAAATTTTTCTTTTGGATGAAGAACAAAGAAACATGAAATGTTCAATTAAAAATGTTCGAAAATCCCACATTTTTACACAAATTTAACCCCAAATCTCTCACAATTCTCAAATTTGAATAAAAATCATCTCAAAATTCACCCTGTCCGACGAGATCCGCAAGAAATCGACTCAAAATGAATCCTTTTCACAGAAATTTAACCCCAAATCGCTCGAATTTCTCAAATTTAAATGAAAATCATCTCAAAATTTACCCTGTCCGACGAGACCCTCAAGAAATCGACTCAAAATAAATCCTTTTCACAGAAATTTAACCCCAAATCGCTCGAATTTCTCAAATTTAAATGAAAATCATCTCAAAATTCACCCTGTCTGACGAGATCCTCAAGAAATCGACTCAAAATCAATCCTTTTCACAGAAATTTAACCCCAAATCTCTCGCTTCCTTCAAATTCGAATAAAAATCACCTCAAAATTCATCCTGTCCAACGAGACACGCAAGAAATCGACTCAAAATGAATCCTTTTCACAGAAATTTAACCCCAAATCTCTCACAATTCTCAAATTTAAATGAAAATCATCTCAAAATTCACCCTGTCTGACGAGATCCGCAAGAAATCGATTCGAAATTAACCAAAAATGGATGGAAGTAACCCCTGTCAAACGATTTCGTAGAGAATTCAATCCAAATATTTTCCTATCCGACAATTTGGAACAAAAACTGACTCAACATCTTTCCTACTCGACAACTTTGAACAAAATTCATACTGTCCTACACGACTCGCCTAAAATCGATTCAAAATCTTCCCTCTCCGACAAATTTCAACCATAAATGTTTCGGAATATCCCCTATCTGACAAACTCGTACAAAATTTCAGCCAAATTTGTTCCCAACCACAACACGACACCCTCAAAATCGTTCCAGGATCTTCCCCGATTCAAAAAAATTTTACTGAAAAACGTTTAAAAATTTCTGATTCTAAAAAAAAAAAAACACCCGAGCCAAGCCAAGTGTTTCGCAAAAATGAGTTGAAGGAAATTAAAATTCCGTATTGGATTTCAAAAATGTTCGTGCTCGTGCAGCTGACAGGCAAGACGCAGGTCGTCATAGAACAATTTAAAGTCTCCTCTTTTTTTTTCAGGAGGGGGCGGAAGAAAACTTTTTTTTTTTTTTTTTGAAAACAACAACTTTACGAAACTTCTTCAGTTCACTTCACATCACCATCAGCAACCCCTTCAAAAAAAAAAAAAACAACCCCATTCAAGTTTGAAATTTTTCAGAGAGATTAGGCAGACAAAAAAAAAAAAAAAAAAAAAAAAAAAGGAACAGAAGTGTGTTGTTTGTTTCTCAAAAAGAAAAATGACAACAGGACAAAATCTAGGTTAAGGGTTATTATTGTTCATCGACTCGTGGTCAAAGGTCAGAAATTCGAGAAAGAGCGAAAATTTCCACTCACTTGACAGAGAGAAACAAGAGAAAAACTTTAAAATAAATTCACCGTCATCGATTTTATTTTTACCATCCAAAAAAAAGTGAAAGGATTCAAAAGGAAAGGACTTCTCTCAATAAAATCTCCTCCCCAAACAACTCCCACACATCAGCTGAGGAGGACAAAAACAAATACAAAAAAAAAAAAAAGAGAAATAGAGAAATTCCATTCGAATAAATAACAATGATGGAGAAATTCATTTGCAAGTAAAGTCCTAGTTTTTGAAAAAAACGAAACGACTTCAACTGATGGACACGTCGACGTTGAGGACGATGAAGAGCCAGGCCAAAATCTCGTTGTAATCGCATCAAAGGGAATACATCTACCATCATTTACTGTATCTCCTCTCCCTTAGAATATTCAACCCAACCACCCATCAGGACACGTCCCCTGAAGCCAGAGGAGAGGTCTTGTGTTATGCAGGGAGGCGTACCAATTGCTGCTGCTTTTCTACTATCCTGTGTCTGTGTTTGTGTCGAAAGGAAAATGAATAAGAATGAGAAAAGTGTGTTGTTCTAGGACGATGTTTAAGTAAATACACTCTCGTCCTTCTTTCGTCTCGTCCTTTTAACCGCCAGGCTTTTCTTGGTTTCCGATCGACTCACTTCGGTGTCTCACCTTTCCTCTTCAAGTGTAAATCAAGCCACTGCCAAGATTTTCGATTATGTAAGCCATTCCACTTTCGTCCTGCGGGCAAATGCTAATTTTATATACACTTATCCACCCCCCCTACCCACCCACACACACACACATACACACATACACCAGTCAATGATGGTTGTGCCTTCCTTCCTTCCCCACAACCCAGATGAAGAAATAAAAATTGATTTTAGTATCTCATTAAGAAATGAGTGGTAGCTGCCTTAAAGGATACGCGCGCGTTAGGATAAAAATTAAGAAAAAAAAAGTTGCAAAAATTTCCATTCCGAGGAAAGGACTTACGTAAGAAAGAGAGAAAGACCGACCTGATGCTGATTTATGGCCGGGGGGTCGTTTTTATGGTGAACCAAGTTAAAGGAGGCAATGAATGGAGGCTGGAAAGGGACCGACAATTTTTTTTTTTTTTATCACGATGACTTTTGGGTTATCGGGGGATTTTCAGAAACGTGAGGTTCATGGATTGCCTTTCAGGGTACAGTGAGACGAATTTTAAGGGTGGACGACAGAGTTTAGAGAAATTTTAGAGGAAAAGATCGCTTTTGGAACGCAGGATCATGCCGACTTTCAGGGGACAAGAGCACAGAAAAAAGACTAAACGAAAAAATTCTGATCATGACAAAAATAAAATTCGAAAAAGAAAATACTGATCGAGTGTTAAAATTTGAAAGAAAAAAAGGGTCGAAGGACAAGACGCTGATCGTGGCAAAAAAATTTCAGAGAAAATAAAAGGAGGACAAGAAAATTCAGAAAGAAAATTTCAAACGACAAGATCCTGATCGTGTCCAAAAATTTCGAAAGAAAAAATTCCGATCGTAGCAAAAAAAATTTCAGAGAAAAGAGAATTTCAGAGGACAAGATCCTGACCGTGGCAAAAAAAAATATAAAAAAAAAGTTTGAGGACAGGAAGGCGATCCTTACGAATAGAAAAGCAAATTCAGAGGACAAGATCCTTATCGTGGCAAGAAAATTGAGAAAGAAAATTTTAGAGGACAAGATCGTGATCCTGGCAAGAAAATTGAGAAAGAAAATTTTAGAGAAAAAAATTCCGATCGTAGCTAAAAATTTCAGAGAAAAGAAAATTTCAGTATGCAAGATCCTAATCGTGTCCAAAAATTTCGAAAGAAAAAATCCCGATCGTAGCAAAAAAAAAATGTGAAAAAGAAGACAAAATCCTAACCGTGACAAAAGAAAAAATCAAAAACAATATTTTTTGAAGATAAGATCGCAATCTTTCCGAAAAATTTCCTGATTGTGGCCAAAAATTTCGAAAGAAAAAATCCAACAAACAAAATTCAGTCGTGGCAAAACAATTTCATACGAGAAAATTCTATTCGAGGTAAAAATATTTCTGAGAGAAAAAGAAATCGGAGGACGAGACCCTTATCGTTGAAAAATTTATAAAAAAAAAAAAAGTCCCGATCGTGGCAAAATTTTTGAACGACAAGATCCTGATCGTGACAAAAAATATGGGACGAGAATTTTTAACGAAATTTTCCTAAAAAAAAAGAAATTAGAGAGCTTCCCATTGCAATCCATTTCGAACAAAAAACAATCGATTTGGGCCCAATTTGCTACCGGTTTTCGAACTTCTTGAAGCCTTTTGACGTCTCAGAAAAAAACTTTCAACTCTCACCCTTGACTGCTGACTTTTTCCCTAAATTTGTTCCCCCTCGTCAACCTTTTCACTCATATTCCTGACTTCTAAATCTTCCCCCTGTCAAAAAAAAAAAACTTTTTCATCCTCCCACCTCAATCCTGACAGACAGCCGCTCATCTATGAATCCCTCCCGACAAAAAAAAAAACTTCACACACACACATCGATCGCTCAGTCTCTTGTCTCCCCCCACCGCTGTCTCCTTTCATGTGTATATTGACAGCTTCAATTAATCGAAAGAAGGACTGCAAAGTTTACTTTTCACTTCTCACGATTAACAAGGACAATTTACGGTGGGAAATTCAGACAAAAAAGAAAAAAAAAAAAACATACGTCAAGTTTCATAAGTGAAAAAAAAAAAAAAAGGACGACGACGACGACGACGAGGAGCTCCTTTCAGTTTCGATTTCGGATAAATCAAGCAAACGAAAGGGGGTCGACAAACGACGAGATGGAGAGGTGGAGGTTAGGGTTACTTACGCACACACGCGCGTGCACGCACAATGTATCAATCACTCAAAGTTCGTCATAGGGGGATACGAATAAAATTTATTATGTATGATTCTTCTTCTTCCACCTTTTTGCCTAGTTTCGTCCTTTTTTTTTCCTCTCTTTTTCTAGAATAACATCAATTTAGCGATAAATTCTCTCAGGATGAGGATATTTATCTTTTCCCTTCTGTTCTGCGGGAGTGGGTGATGTGTGTAACTTTGTCTCTATTTTGATGGAGAACAGCGGAACAGACTTCCAAAGGCACCTTTTTCTTGGTTAGCTTCAAAACAGTGAGTGAGTGGATATGAATATTTTGACATTTAAGGCGGGAAAATCGAAAAATAAGAAAGGACCTCGAATCCAACTCCATCACAACAGAGGAGAGCGCACCTCTTCTTTTTGAAAAAAAAGGACGAATTTGCATATGTATTGTTGAACGTGATTAATGTGCTAATAAGGGATAATGTGCATGAAATGTAAATTCACCTCGTGCGGTGGCCGGGGGAGGAGGATGAGTAATTTAAGACACATATTCCTTCCATTCCTTCGGAAGGATAATATTGAGTGCTTTTGCGGCAGAGTGAAAAATAGAACGAAATTCGAGGTCTTCCTCCTCTTGTGGTTGTGTCTCTCTCTCTATTGATTTCTTCTTTTTGGAGGATCCTTTCCTGGGGGGAACCCTGGAGGCTTCTGTCAGAATGTGAGAGGATGTGACACTGCAATGAAAGCCGATGGGAAGATGTCGCCGTCGCCGTCGCCGTCGCCGTTGCCGTTGCCGTCGCCGTTGCCATCACCGCCGCCGGCGCACGCGAGCTGCACGTGAGCCATTAGTTCGCGATAGATGTTGACGTCGATGTTGATGTCGTTAAGGACACCTGACGGCGCGACACAACGGTGGTAATGGTTTTTAGTGACTTCCCACAGATCGTGTAGGGGGGAATTGCTAATAAAAAAAGGAGAATTTTGCAGTGAAAAATTTCCCACATGGGGATGAACGACGTGCTGTTGAATTCACTATTAGTCGAGTTTATGAAGATGGGAATATGAATTTGATAATATTTTTACAAAAGCACTCGAGACACTTTGATGGGACGTGATATGAAGAAGAAAATTATGGGAAAATTTCCTCGCAAGACAGACTCCTCAATTTCGAAACCTCTAGAGTCACGCTGATAAAATGACTTAACCAAATAGCTTCGACATTTTAGTGGTTGAAGATTGTCATGTGATATTTTCGAAAATATTAAAGGCAGCAAAAATCTAAAGACACAGTTTTAAAGCCTGATTCATTGGCTATAAAACATATAAAAATCATAGCCCTAGTGACAAGAACAAAAAACTTCCCCAAACAGAGATTAAAGGCACTCCAGACAAAATCATAAAATTACGTATACGCCCCAGTTGATAGCCGATATTTTCAAAAATATGAAAGCCAGCAAAAATCTAAAGACGCAGTCTTAAAGCCTGATTCATTGACAATCAATTGCAGGAAATATCATGACCCTATCAGCAAGAATAAAAAATTTTCCCCTACCGAGTTGAGATAGATTCATATTTCGCCCTCAAAATTATGTACGCCGTGGTTCACACCTGATATTTTGAAAATCTCGAGAAGCACCGAAAATCAAAAGACAAAGTCTTAAAGGCTGATTCATTAGCTAAAAAAAGAAAAAAAAATTGTAGCCCTATCGATAAAAACAAAAAACTTCCTTGAATAGACACTCAAGCGACTCGCCATATTCTCTCAAAATCACCTATGCCTTCATTACCATGCGATATTTTGGAAAATTTGAAGAGCACAAAAAATCCAAAGACACAGTTTTAAAGCTTGATTCATAAGCTACAAAATACATTAAAATCATAGTCATACCAATAAGAACAAAAAACTTCCCTGAACAGTCACTGAGACAACTCCATTACCAGGACTTTGCTTCAATCTCTGTTCAAGGAAATTTCTTCTCCTTATGGCTACGGTCATGATTTTCATGTTTTTTGTTCGCAATGAATCAGGCTTCAAAACCTCTCGTTTTGATTTTTGCTACCCCCCTAATTTCGGCAAATACCCAACTTACAAACCTAACATCGACTCTAATGGACCTTCTTTGTGCGACCATAATTTGCCTAAAAAACGCTTAAAATTCACAGACGGATTGGTTTCCTCGGAAAAACCAAAATTTCATATTCCGTCTTCAAATGTCATCTCCTCAAAGAGAACAAAATTTCGTCTCCTAAAAGAACCAAATTCCCGGTCCTCAAAAAGAACCAACGTCCCTCTCCTAAAAGAACCAAATTCCCTCCTCTGAGATATCATCAACTTACCTCCAGAATTCTTTACCGAAAATATTGGAAAAACCTTTTTCCCACACACAAGTCACCGCCGCCTTGATGGACTCACATCATTACCACACCGCCCAGTGGCACCTAATCCACTTCTCCTCGTCCTTCTTTTGCAAAGTGACTGAGTGAATGACTGACTGCGACTCAGAGAAAAATCACGCATCCATCACAGTGACTAAATGCAGATTACTTCACGTCCCACGGTTTCCCTCGTCCTTCTTCAAAGGCGAGGGCATCGAGCCTCGATGGCAGGCGATATATCAACGGTCACCGACTCTGATGAGAAGATTGTTTGCCAGGACAGGATGCTAAGGGTGGAATGACTGGCAGCTCCCTGTCTATATACTCACTCCAAGAGCGAGTGGTGGGACTTTTTTTTTTTTCGTCATGGGTATTCGAAAAAAGAAAAAGGATATCCCCCCACCCAACACACTGAGAGAGTGCAGATGCATGTATGCCGAGTGCATATGCAAACATCGAGTCGCAGATTCCTAGAGGAGAGCACCCACCCACTCACTCACACACATAACGTCCTTTCCGCCATCCTCTTGCCTCTTAAATGGTTGCTCTTTTGTGGCACTTTTGGTTGTCGTCCTGCGACTTCGTCGTCATGCATATGCATGTGCCATTAAAATGCAAGCACGAAAATAAAACGACGCTGGAAAAGGTCTCCCTCTCTCTCTCTCTCTATTTCTGCACGGCATATCCTTTACGTAATGATCTGAATCGTCCTGCTTCTAACACTGAGACGAAACGGGAGCAATGTGCCCGTCCGCGAATTGGACGACCAGGACACTACCGAAAGAAGAAAAACCCACCATCAACTCTGACATCTGGCACGGACTTTCGAAGCGAATAATCAGTTTTCAAAAGGCCGTCAGGATGCACGACCAGAAACGCGATTATGGATTTAACCCGCTGGCCAATTTAGCGGTCTCCAAGTGAAGTCAACCAGAACAGAACGACACAGGTGGCCTCAGTGTTGTGGAAAACTCAGAGACACAGCCCCAGGGATAAAAAGACGATACGATTCTCGACAATTTCATCCCAAACCCGAGTGTTTACCAAAGTTCAAAGTCACCGCTCGAGTGGAAAGGCTAAGCACTCCTAATTAACCAATCAGTCTCCATCCCTCAAAATTTAATTGATCCGAAAAATCTAATTCATTCCTAACCTTGAATTTTTGATTAAAATCCGACGGGAAAAAAAAATTCCTCCGAACCCAAAGAAAGATGAAAAACCGTTTTTTTTTTTTTTTGATTGAAAAAAAGTCTTCCCAAAAGTCACAAGCCACTCATAATTACCATCGGGGGTTGTACACCCTTTTAAGATGAGCAAATAAACCTTTTTTTTTCTGTTTTCTGTTTTCCACGATTCAAGATGAAACGAAAAACGATACCAAGAGATACCCACCAGAGAAATAAAAAATAAATGATTTCTTTTTATGGATACCAACAGTGTCCACTTTACCGAATTATCCCGAGAGATTGATGTAGCGGAGTGGACTGGAGGAGCCTGTAATTGGAATTCGAAAAAAAAATTATTTTGCTCCCTTCGAAACTCAAACACGCACCCGCCTACAGTCAAATTTTTGACCACCCATTTTAAATCCCACTCAGGATCGGAATTCCTCTTCAGCTTTTCGAGTTACAATAACAACTGCACTAATCAATTTAAGTGTACTCTCAACGCAAAAATACTGAAATTTTATAACATGAGAGGTGTTCCTCTTAATTTGAGAAAAAAAATAAAAAATAAATTCCCGAGAGGAAAGGATTATTTTTTTCCCGGAGAGAAATTAAATAAATTTCGAGTAGCTCGGAGGGATATATCGAAATGGAATTGACTGCAAATTAAATAAAATCAACCAGCCAACCGTATGAAAATCTGTTGCTCTCACCTAGCAAACGCGTTGGATTGGAATATGAATTTAAGGCAAATTTAAAATAGCCCTGAAAACAAACAGAGGGGGCTGTGGAAGAAGGACCTGGACCAAGTGGCAACAGATGGAAAAGTGAAAAAAAAAAAAAGTTATATGAGGTCTAGGGTATGACGGGAAAAAACAGGAACTATTTTGGGAGACACCAAAAATCTAAAGACACAGTTTTGAAGCTTGATTTACTGGCTACAAAATATAGGAAAAATCGTAGCCCTATTGACAAGGATAAGAAATTTCCTAGAACAGAGACTGAAGCGACTCTTCATTTTTTCATCAAAACCACCCATGCCGTTATTGACATGCGATATTTTAAAAAAATATGATAGGCTCCAAAAATCCAAAGACATGGTCTTAAAGGCTGATTTATTAGCTATGAAAAGTAAAAAAAATGTTAGCCCTATTGATAAAAACAAAAAACTTCCTAGAGCAGAGACTGAAGCGACCACTCATATTGTTATCAAAACCACCTATGCCGTCATTGCCATGCGATATTTTGGAAAATTTCAAAAGCAAAAAAAATCAAAAGACACAGTTTTAAAGCTTGATTAATAAGCTACAAAATACATCAAAATCATAGTCATACTAATAAGAACAAAAAACTTCCCTAAACAGTCACTGAGACAACTCCATTACCAGGCATTTGTTTCAATCTCTGTTCAAGGAAATTTTTTCTCCTTATGGCTACGGTCATGATTTTCATGTTTTTCGTTCGCAATGAATCAGGCTTCAAAACGTCATTTTTGGATTTTCTCTATCTCTCAATTTTAGCCAAATATCCCAATCACAAAACTTACATCGAGTGGAAAGAAAATTCAACTAATCACAATGTGCCTGAAAGACTCTCAAGAGTACAAAAACCAACCCCTGCGCTGAAAAATTAGCAAAAAAAAAATGCAGGCGTATTAAAAGTTGCACAAATTTTACAAAATCTGTCGGAACTAGTCAGCCATTGCATCAAACCAAAAAGAAAACCACCCCAAGAACAACCCATATTTCGCATCCAATCAAAAACCAACTAATTTCCAATTCGAATTGCTTCAAAATCAAATTTCGTCCCCCATCGAATTTTCACCCAATTGAACTTCTGATTGGAAGACCAACCACACGTCAATTTAATTACTTCACGACTTCATACGCAACACACGCCCAAGATTTGCGAACTCCTCCTTCAAACCACAAAAAACTAATCATGTCCTCAATCTCAATCCCATTCGATGGCCTCACCGGAAGCATCTCCTTGTGTGATGGATAAACTCCAGGACAATTGGCAGAGAGAAGAATCCAACCAGAAATAGAGATGGAAGACACATTCACATATATATTTCTAATTTCCGTGACTCTGGACGAACTAATTTAAAACCACTTTCGGTAAGGAAATGAAATATGCCTACAATTACTCCCCCATCCATTGACCCAAATGCAAAAGGGGGAGAGACAGCCAGACCGACGGAAGGACTTTGGGGTGGTGGACTGTGGGTGTTCTGGAAATATGTGCAACAGGGAGGCGACAACGATGACAAATATGCAAGTCAAATGGTGAAGAATCCAAAAAAAAAAAAAAAAAGATGAAAACGACTGCCATAAGACAGTCACCCGTTGGGACCTGAATGGACATCGGGGGAATTTCAATGATGATTTCTTCGCACCCTAACACACCCAACCAGACAGACATTCCATCAACTCTTCCATTCGCTCTCTTTAGGGGGTGAATTTCACTCAAACATCACTCCACTACAACTGCAACTCGAATTCCGCTCCATTTCGACTCGAATTCAATTCAACTAATCCTCTTAAACAATGCCGTGGATTTTCAAGGGAAACACAATGCTCAGGATATTAATTAACTAATTTCTACCCAGAAGTAAAGACCTACAACACAAACGCAACATTTTTCAAGTCCTAAAAAGGATCTAAAAACCACATCTGCACCCAAAAACCCCGGAAACCCTCAAGTAATTTCAATTACCAACAACCGGGAAAAATCAAACTAAATTATATCTTTTCCCGAAAAGCCGATTTTCATTTTACGAATACCCATCTCGGCTTTGGAACGTCTAACACACCTCGGGCAACATCAACAGCAACAGGAATAGCATCACTAAAATCATTTCAGACAGAACGCTAAAACTGCGAAGCATTTCAAGTTAACCCTGGCGCTTTTCACAAAATTACCCACTAAATATAATTATCGCTTGAAGCCATGCTGTGACGATGCAACGACGATGACTTCATGGAGGAAAACCGAATATCGAAAATGATGCACCTGCTGGGCAACAACCCCCCGTGGGGCAATAAATTCACGTGAAATGAAGTCCTTCTGATGGACAGGGAGGATATAATGAAGGGTTCGGGGACTGAAAAGTGCCAGTGATGAAGTGAGCTAAAGATGAAACAAGCAAACGTCGGAATGGAATTCTCTTTGTTGCTCGAGGGGAAAAAGAAAAACAAGGTTTTGAAAATTAAAATAACTTCTCAGATTTTAGTCGACGTGGTTGAAATGGATTTCTCTGTTGCAAAACCGCAAGTAAAACGAATTCTTCTGCTGATGGTCCATCTCGGAATGTGTACTTCTCTGATGGTGAGGATTAGAAAAACTACTTCTTAGACGGAGAAAAGAAAAAAAAAAAAAACTTCGCGGTCGAAGGAAAACTGCTCAGACTTGGTCGTAGCACTTGAAACACATCCCTCTCTTGAAAATCGGAAAATAGAAGGCCTCATCTCTTGGAAATCAATTTTGAAATTCACTGCTTCGGGGGTAGTTATACCAAAGACAGGATTCTAGATTCAATACAAAATCTCAGCGTTCAAAAAAATTCTTTTTCAAATTGAAAACAGCTTCCCAGTCTTGGCAATCACTTTTCAAACAGACTTCCCTGTAGAAAATCGAACTTGAAACAGACTTCCCTGGAGAAAATCGAGCTTGAAACGGAGTTCCCCGTAGAAAATCAAACTTGAAACAGACTTCCCTGGAGAAAATCGAACTTGAAACGGAGTTCCCCGTAGAAAATCAAACTTGAAACAGACTTCCCTGTAGAAAATCGAACTTGAGACGGACTTCCCTGTAGAAAATCGGACTTGAAACAGACTTCCCTGTAGAAAATCGAACTTGAAACGGAGTTCCCCGTAGAAAATCAAACGTGGAACAGACTTCCCTGTAGAAAATTGAACTTGGAACAGACTTCCCTGAAGAAAATCGAACTTGAAACAGACTTCCCTGGAGAAAATCGAACTTGAAACAGACTTCCCTGTAGAAAATCGAACTTGAAACGAAGTTCCCTGGTGAAAATCGAACTTGAAACAGACTTCCCTGTAGAAATCGGACTTGAAACAGACTTCCCTGTAGAAAATCGAACTTGAAACAGACTTCTCTGAAGAAAATCGGACTTGAAACAGACTTCCCTGTAGAAATCGGACTTGAAACAGACTTCCCTGTAGAAAATCGAACTTGAGACGGACTTCCCTGTAGAAAATCGAACTTGAAACAGACTTCCCTGTAGAAATCGGACTTGAAACAGACTTCCCTGTAGAAAATCGAACTTGAAACAGACTTCTCTGAAGAAAATCGGACTTGAAACAGACTTCCCTGAAGAAAATCGAACTTGAAACAGACTTCCCTGGAGAAAATCGAACTTGAGACGGACTTCCCTGTAGAAAATCGAACTTGAAACAGACTTCCCTGTAGAAAATCGAACTTGAAACAGACTTCCCTGTAGAAAATCGAACTTAGAACGGACTTTCCTGTAGAAAATCGGTCTTGAAACAGACTTCCCTGGAGAAAATCGGACTTGAGACGGACTTCCCTGTAGAAAATCGGACTTGAAACGGACTTCCCTGTAGAAAATCGAACTTGGAACAGACTTCCCTGGAGAAAATCGAGCTTGAGACGGACTTCCCTGAAGAAAATCGGACTTGAAACAGACTTCCCTGGAGAAAATCGAACTTGAAACGAAGTTCCCTGGTGAAAATCGAACTTGAAACAGACTTCCCTGAAGAAAATCGAACTTGAAACAGACTTCCCTGGAGAAAATCGAACTTGAGACGGACTTCCCTGTAGAAAATCGAACTTGAAACAGACTTCCCTGTAGAAAATCGAACTTGAAACAGACTTCCCTGTAGAAAATCGAACTTAGAACGGACTTTCCTGTAGAAAATCGGTCTTGAAACAGACTTCCCTGGAGAAAATCGGACTTGAGACGGACTTCCCTGTAGAAAATCGGACTTGAAACGGACTTCCCTGTAGAAAATCGAACTTGAAACAGACTTCCCTGTAGAAATCGGACTTGAAACAGACTTCCCTGTAGAAAATCGAACTTGAAACGAAGTTCCCTGGTGAAAATCGAACTTGAAACAGACTTCCCTGTAGAAATCGGACTTGAAACAGACTTCCCTGTAGAAAATCGAACTTGAAACAGACTTCTCTGAAGAAAATCGGACTTGAAACAGACTTCCCTGAAGAAAATCGAACTTGAAACAGACTTCCCTGGAGAAAATCGAACTTGAGACGGACTTCCCTGTAGAAAATCGAACTTGAAACAGACTTCCCTGTAGAAAATCGAACTTGAAACAGACTTCCCTGTAGAAAATCGAACTTAGAACGGACTTTCCTGTAGAAAATCGGTCTTGAAACAGACTTCCCTGGAGAAAATCGGACTTGAGACGGACTTCCCTGTAGAAAATCGGACTTGAAACGGACTTCCCTGTAGAAAATCGAACTTGGAACAGACTTCCCTGGAGAAAATCGAGCTTGAGACGGACTTCCCTGAAGAAAATCGGACTTGAAACAGACTTCCCTGAAGAAAATCGAACTTGAAACAGACTTCCCTGGAGAAAATCGAGCTTGAAACGGAGTTCCCCGTAGAAAATCAAACTTAAAACAGACTTCCCTGTAAAAAAAACTCTCCCCAAAACAAACCCCTCCTTTTCAAAATCGTCTCTCTGCCTCATAACTATCGAAAGTGACCCACCAATTGAAGCAGACTCCTTCCTCGACCACCACAACAACAACATCTCCAAATATCCTTCTTTGTTTTCCCATTAGTCACATCATTAGCTCATTCCAATTCTTCTCTAGCACCACTACCATCACATCTTTCTAGGCAATCTTATTAAACAAAAAAACAAAAAAAAAAGGAAATCAAAGTGAAAGCTTTTCGGGTTAAACGAAAGCAAAAAAAAAAAAGAAAAACCTTAGTTCACGTCATGCAGGAGAATTTAATACAACTGAAAGCGTCCTTATACCCAAGGGATCCTTTTTTTTTTTGCCTCTTCTTCTTCTTTTATCTCCATTAATTCATTTCGAGTTTCACTATATCTATCGACGACGGATATCCATAGAAATTGGATTTTTATCTCACATAAGGTATGCAAATAAAAATCTACCCCTCAGATCTGTGTTCTCCCAACCCCTGTTGTTTGTTGTCATCATCGTTTGTTGTCGTCATCGTCCTTGTCGTCGTCGTCATCGTCACAGGACAACTATGCGAATTGTTTAGTAACTTTTTTTTTTCGAGTTTTTTTTTTTTTTGATCATGGCCAAAAGTTGGGAAAAGGAACAACCGGAACTACCTACGAACGCCATTTCACAGCGTGTGCGATTCCTTCCATTTTTTTTTTTTTTTTTGCAAGGAGCACACATCACACACATACCAAACACACACAAACACACATTTTTCACCAGATTCTGAGGTTAGTAGAGGAAAATCAATAAATTTCGGGGTCGATGCAAAACTCGAGGTGGTTACGTAAAAAAAAAAAATTGCGACTACCGAAGACTTGCTGCAGCTCAAAGGCTGTCAACCAAACATCTTGCGACAAGAGAGACTCCTCTCGTCAAGAGATAACCACGAGGTGATATAAACCCCGCAAGCCAAAGGAAACCAACTGCCCAAAATCACAAGACAAAAGGAAGGACAAGCTAGAGATGAGAATCTCAGGATAGGACACAGGGATGACCACATCAAGAGACTCTCGCACACACGAAAATGCGTATAAATTTTGAACAAGAACAGATTTATTCCCTTCCTCACTCCTCACACTCCAAACACACAAAAGGATCACTCTGAAGTCGCAGGAGTGCATTGAATCTCTCTAGAGAGGGTCCTGGGTGTGTCATTAGCATGATACATGCCACAAAAAAAAAAAAGTTCGAAAGGAAGAATGAGATGATTGAGGGTTAGAGTGCTTGAATATCAAGAGGTACACCCTTGAGAATATAAAGAGAGAAGAAAAAAAAAAAAAAAAAAAACGAACATCGGAGTCAATCCAAGGGGATATCCTGACAAAGGACATGGAGATTTCGGATTTTTGACTCGAAATTTAAGGTGTGGAAGTTTTTTTCGAAGGTGGATACCCTACTCGCATAAATTTCATCAAAAAAAAGCACTTGAAACGCAGTCATCTGTTAGAGGTCGAGGTAGGAAATATGGTCTTCTCTTGAAAGTCGATGATGAAACAGAATTCGCTGTTAAAAGTCGATGATGAAACGAACTTCGCTGTTAAAAGTCGATGTTGAAACGGACTTCCCAGTTGAGGAGTGTTGAAAAAAAAAAATTCCCACACTGAAAACAGATTCCCAGATTTGGTCGTAGGCGTTGAAACACATTCCACTCTTGGAAATCGGCCTTTAAATGCACTCCTCTGTTAAAAGTCGCTCTAGAAATGTACCAAAGACAGGATTCTAGGTTCAATACAACTTCTCAGTGTTAAAAAAAAAACGCATTCAGATTGAAAATAACTTCCCACTCTTTGCCGTTCGTCGCAAAAATACTCCTTTGTTGAAAATCGAACTTGCAGACGCACTCCTTTGTTAGAATTCGCTTTTGAAAGGCATCCTCCTCCGTTGATGAGGTTTAAAGAGACAACTTTCCAAATTCTAGACAAGAAAAAACAATTTTCCAAGTTTGAAACAACTTCCCAGGCTTAAAACCACTTCCCGGACCTGGTTGTGGCTGCTGAAACACACTCATCTGTTCGAAATCGCCCTTGAGACCCAAAAAGCCTTAAAAAGACAACTTCACAAACTCAAGACAACTTCACAAACTCAAGAAAAAGTTCCTCAGACCACGTCGTACAACTTGCAACACACTCCCCTAAAGAAAATCATCCCCGAAACAAACTCCTCTGCTAAAAATCGTCCGTAAAAACCTCCTTTTTCTTATTTGTCACACTAAAAACCCACTCTATTCTCTTCATCATCCTAAAATTACCTCCTTAAACTTTCCAAGCTTGCTCATCAAATTAGAAACACAAATTCATACTCGAAACGCACTCATCTGCTTAAGAAAAAACCTCCTTCCCAACCTCAAAGACAAAAACCAAATCCCCAAGCGCAAGAAAATAAATCTCCAATTAAGATTCAATTTCGTCTTTCTCTTCGTTTATTTATTAGATTACAACTCCCAACTCAACTCAATTCAAACTCAAATCTCTCTCTGTCTCACTCTCTGGAAAGGAAAACTTTTACCCAAAATCAATTTCATGTTGACCAAACTCAATTTGCAAAAATCCTTTAGGTACACCAGCTAAATATAAATCCATCTACCCTCACCCACTCACTCAAGTTCCAAGAACAAACTAATCCTAATCAAGCTCACAAAAAAAAAAAAAGAGAACTTTTTTTTTTCTTTTTTTTCAAAAACCAAAAACCGATACAAACGATCACAAAATCCTTCCTTCCTTCTAAGGACCCTCTAATAAATTATGAGTGTCTATTGCTTTCTAACGCACCATCATCACCCGCCGCCACCCTAAAGCAAAGCAAAAACACACGCCTCGAAAACTTTCAGCGCCGCTTCGCCATTCGAGACTCGGTTTTTGTAGGTAAACGAACAAGGATTGCTGTGCTAAGTAATCATTATTACGAAATCCCTTTTTTTTCGGATGGAAAAAGGACGACGACGACGGACGGACGAACAACGGACGAGAACCGACGGAAGAAGGATCTGGGAATTTTGTTTTTTTTTTTTTCGGGAGAAATTAATATAAACAGCGAGAAAGGGAGAGGGTGGGCCACAAAAAAAACTTTTCCACGTTCACGAAATCTAGTCGAGGATGAGGCCACAAGGATAAGAAACAAGGATGAGGTTGAGGTTGAGGATAAGGAGCGAGGTAAGCGCGTCGCAAGTGGATTTTTTCTTTCCGTTTCGGTTCGCCTTTACTTCTATTATACATTTATGTACTTCATCTCTTCATCTCTCCATCTCTTCATCTTCATCTTCATCTCCATCTCCTCAATCTCAATCTCAATCTAAATCTCCTCTCCTGGTCCTCGTAACCGACGAAGGGTGGCGGCACGAATCTGCGGTAAGGGTGTTAGGACGAGAGTCCTCCAACGACGACGACGACGACGACTAAAGACAAGCAACGACAACGATAAAAAAAAAAACTTTTTCTGAAAAAAAAAAAAAAAAAAAATGTTTGTGCACACGGTTATATAAAATTAAAATTATAACTCGCTGGGGATTTATAAAAGAAATATAATGAGAGCGCTGAAGACTTAAGGGTGAATATAAGCCCAAGTGGGGATGAGATGAGGAAAGACACAAAAAATTCCTTTTTTTTTCTCGTCCTTTGCAAGTCAGAGGAAGTCAAATTATTGTCAAATTGCTTGCGATACTCAACCCTCGAGGAGTCTCCTATTCACCGCAGACTTCGTGTCGTTGCGTCTCGAGGACGTGCTAATTTCCCCGTTTATCAAAGTCCTACGAAGATCCACTTAAATTTCACATTTTTTTTTTTTTCCCTAATTAACTTCATACGATGACTTCGAAAGTTGAATGCAATCCTCAACACACAAAACAATGACCCCGCATAAATAGAAAAGGACGAGGGGAAGAAAAAAGAGAGAAAAAAAAAAGAAAAGAATTCCCCTCAAGTACATCAGGTGCAGGGTTTTCCAAGTCTTTCCTTTCGACCTTTTGTGAGGAGAAAAAAAAAAAAAAAAAAACTTCAAACAAGTTTCAATGTCCATGTCCAGTGTCCCTACGGCTTAATGGATTTCATGACTCTTGACTTATGGGCTGTCGACCGAGATCGAGGTGAACAGGTGTTTTCATGAGAAGGAGGTTCGGATAAGCCACCAAACACACCCGGACACACTTTTTTTCTTTTTTTTCTGCTCAGTAATTCAATGAGAGTGTATCACCCTCGAGCGGTGGAAGAAAAAAAAAAAAAAGAAGAGAAAACCTTCACTCAAAGCGCCTTTCAGACTTCCTGACACGACCTCACAATGAAAATGAAATTCCTCTTTTTTTTTCTGAAAAACGAAAATCCTCTTTTCCTCATCCCAATCAGCTGTCCATCCACTTGTCTTATTCACAAAAAAAAAAAAGGAAAAAACTCACTCACTTACTCCTCACACAACCGACTCTCGACTCGACTCTTTCATCTTTCCGGAGCCTGACGAAAAAAAAAACGTACCCCCGTTCAATATCTTTTCTGCTCCAATTATTTCACCTTCGTTTTCATTCCCATACACACACAGACAAAAAAAAAAAAGGAGACTGAGACCGGCAGGAGCAAGCATCAGGAGCATCCTTTAAATTTTTTTTTTGGGTTTGCTCAAACATTTGGAGCTCTTACAGATAAATAAATAAAAATCCATGAAATCCAATTAGTGTATCTAAAAAAAAAACAAAAAAAAAAAGACCAACAACAGAAGAAAAGAGGAACCGACAACCAAATGAATGCTCTTAATTTTATTTTATTTACACAGACCACGTCCTTTTCCAAAAAAACCAACCTCCCCAACGACTACGACGACCAAATCCCAAGGAGCAATATCATCATCATCATTTCAAACAATAAAATCGATTGACTGAAACAAAGTGTGTTCATTTATAGTCCTTATTCAGGACATTATCAATCATCCCTTTTTTTTTTTTTTTTTGGATTGCTCCAATAAAAAAACAAAAAGGATCCTATACAAACAGTAAAATCACCGTGGACATTTTTACTTAAGACAGGACAGGCAGGCATAGCACACTCAAGCATGTCCTTTTCTTTCCTTACAACAAACAAGTAAATACAAAAAAATTGTTTCTTTTTTGTTATGAGAGCAACAGTGTCCTGGCGGCAGTCAACTCACCCACCCACCACTCAGCCTCACTCTCGCGATTGTGTACAAATAGAAAGGAAAATTTTATACACGACGACATCCTCGTTTTACAGCACATCATCCTCGTCTCACCAAAACGAAAAAAATAATTTTTTTGAAAACACACGGGTGTGTTTCATTCGTGTGCTTTTGTTATAATTGTATTATAATTGTTATCGTTGTTGTTGTTCTGTGACACTTGGTATCCTTGATACACACGTAAACAACAAAACGACCGAAAAGGGACACAACACAACGATGAAAAAAAAAAAGTCCTGTGGGTGATGGTGAGAGTTTTGTTTTTTTTTTGCATTCGACCTTCCCATCTGACCGTGGACCGAGGATGTGTCCTTGTTTTCAGTGGCTAACGATGCTTTTTAGGCACTTTGCAATTTTCGAAAAAAAAAAGAGAAAAAACTAAAAAAAACCAACAAAATTAAAACGAAAATTGACACAAACCCACGAGAGTTTAATGAAAATTCGAGGGGAATTTTCGCTGGAGATAAATTTTAAAAATTTCACGTTTTAATTGATTTAGTCGGGAATGGATGGGTTTTGAGAGAGAACGACCAGTATTTAGGCGATGGAGTGATAGTTGAAAATTGGTAATTGATAAGCAATGACTGACAAACGATGACTGAGAACCAACGACAGAAAGGTGACGATCCTACGACGACGAACGACTGCATGAAGACTGACGACCGCACGAAAACTGACGACCGGAAGACGAGGGACGACCGCACGGAAGACTGACGACCGCATGCAGCTGACGACCGCACGGAAAACTGAAGATCGCATGACGACTGACAACCGCGCGGAAGACTGACGACCACACGACGTACGACGACCGCTTGAGGACTGACGACCGCACGAAGACTGATGACCGTATGAGGACTGACGACCGCATGAGGACTGACGACAGCATGAAGACCGACGACCGCGCGAAGACTGACGACCGCGCGAAGACTGACGACCGCATGAAGACCGACGACCGCGCGAAGACTGACGACCGCGCGAAGACTGACGACCGCATGAATACCGACGACCGCATGAAGACTAACGACCGCACGACGACTGACGACCGCGCGAAGACTGACGACCGCATGAAAACCGACGACCGCGCGTAGACTGACGACCGCACGACGACTGACGACCGCGCGAAGACTGACGACCGCATGAAAACCGACGACCGCATGAAGACTAACGACCGCACGAAAACTGACGACCGCATGAAGACCGACGACCGCGCGTAGACTGACGACCGCATGAAGACCAACGACCGCGCGAAGACTGACGACCGCGCGTAAACTGACGACCGCACGACGACTGACGATTGACGACCGCGCGACGACTGACAACCGACCGTCTGAGTCCAGTCCGCCAAGACCTTCCAAAAACGAGTTCCAAACTCAAAAGAAATGCAATGGCTTCTTTTTCAATCGCGTGGTAATTAATCGAAAACAATTTCAAATCGCAAAAATCCCCCTTACTTTTCGAATCCAAATTCAGGACCACCATCCCCCCAATCTTCCCCAACACAACCTCACAATGAAAATAAAAATCAATCACTACCAAAAGTCCCCCAGAAATCCTCCCCCAATCGATCCATCTCACTATTCACTCACACTCACTTTTGACAAATTACCATTTTTGATAAAAAAAAAAAAAAAAAAAACCAAATTCATTTTAAAGTGGAGGCCAATGTGTTGACACAAGACTCTTCATCGAATTCTCAGTATTTTTTGAATCATTAAAAACAGAAAAAACAGAAAAAAAAAATAAACAAAACAACCTCCTCCCTTCCCAATGCTTGAGGGTGAAAGCGTTTTTGAGTAAACAACAAGCAAATGTTTTCTCACTCAATTACGTTCTACGCGGCATAACGCCATTGGGTCTATTAAGAAGACGGCCTAGAGGCTAAGTAAGAGAGAGGAGACGCTCAGAGACGAAGTGTTGAATTTCATGAAAAACAACGGTGGCTTGGAAACGCCACGAGACAAATGAGAGAAATTTCAATTTAAAAAATAGACAAAAGACGAATTCTATGCCGAAAGGGGAAATTTTCTACAAGATGAACAATCGACGAAAGACAACGAAAGGCTGGAAGTAATCTGAGATGAAAAACAGACGACATTTTCTTACAAAGGTAGACGAACATGTCTCTACATACAAAAATCAACGTCAGTTAAAAGGATCCTGAAAAAATACCAAGACTGACACACCGAGATCAATTCCAGAGCAACAAACAGCCCAAAACGACGACGCCGACAAGTCAATTAATCGATGCATTCCGATGCTGAAACATTCCCGACTGAAAAGAATTCACCAACCCGAAAAATTGATTTCCACTCAAGTCCACTCATCGCAAGCTCTTCATCAATTAGTTCCCCATTATAAACCAATCACCATGACTCCACTGAAAGTCCTTTTTCCAACTGTTAATTAAATCTTTAAAAATAAAATCACTTCTCGTGACTTTCATTTCCATCGTTACGCGTGTGTGCAAATATTTTTTTTTGCAATTTTAAATTCAGAGAGAGATGGAAGAGGATACGAAAATACAAAAAAAAAAAGTGAGTGGAATTTGCAAAAATTTAAATTCCCAACCAAATGCAAGTGAATTCGATTTTTTTTTTTTGATTTCTGAAGGACACACAACCAAATTGAATTAAAATCAAACAAAGCTCCCAATCTGTGTTATCCAACCATTGACGATGTATCAGAATTTCACAATCACAATCCTGCCAGTTGAGTGGAAAACACATGATCCAACCACGAGATTTTTTTTTAAATGGGGAGGGCCAACAGTGAAGCTAATTCCATCTATTGAGATAAATTTCATCAGTTTTTATTTTAAATTTCGATGGACGAGGACGAGTTGTGGTTGAAAATTTGATGGATGGGGTTTTTTTTAATGATGACACATTTTGATATCGGAATGGCATTGGAAATATGCGACAGGTTAAATTTTGATGTGGATTTTGAATGTTGTTGAAAATTAAACGAGATTTAAAGAGAGATCTGAATTTTTTTTTTTTTGGAGAACTGAAAAAGGAAGGAGAATTGAATAAGAAAATTAGTTAAATCACCAATCTTTGGGAAAAAAATCTGAACTGAAGAAAGAAAGGACAACAAAATTAAACGAGATTTAAAGAGAGATTTAAATTTGAAGAAGAACTGAATAAGAAAATTAGTTAAATCACCAATCTTTGGAAAAAAAACTAAACTGAACTAAAAAAAAGAAAGGACAACAAATTGAAAAAGAAATAAAAATGAAAAGTACACTAATCACATTCATCTCCTCCACTATCCACATCGTAAAAGTTTTTTTGAATCCTTTTCAACCAGAAAACCTGACCAACCCAACACACATCAAAAAACCTGACCCAATTTCCCAGGACCAAAGAGTCGTCACAGAAAAAAAAAAAAAAACTCGAAAAAAAAAAAAACCTCGAAAAAGAACCAAAAAATAAAAATCCAAGTTAAATCGATTCCAAGTCCACTCAAAAAACTCCATCCGAGAATCCTTTTACGCTTCTCCCAACCCCAACACCCAACACCCAACCCAACCAAAACCAACAGCAATAAAAATCAAAGCCACAAAAAGGATATAAATGTTTAAGAGAGAGAGAGAGAGAGAGAGAGGACGAGAGTAACCGACCGTCAAGAGAACGGAGAGAGGGGTGGTAAGGACGTACACATACAGAGAGAACAAATGGACCACCAGGCCAACCGACAGCTTAACCGAACCAAGCAACTTCAAGGACCTCTTGCTCTGCGATAATTCATCCCCGATGGTCTGCTGCCGCCGAAAAACTGCAACCGTCGAAACCGTCGAGACCGTCGAGTCTATCCAACGTCGGAATGTTGCAATAAAATACTGTTTAACGTGTTTTAATAGCCGCCCACCGCGCCCTACCAAGATGAAGAAGACGAAGGCCCCATTAGTGTAACCCGAGCAATTGGAATTTAAAATTGATGAGGGTGGCTGAAAAGAGAGACCGGCCAATTATGGGGAGGGAAATTTTTCAAATAAAAGAAAGGCCAAAAGGACTCTGTCGTCGTCGTCGTCGTTACGTTGTTACGTTGTTACGTTCACCTGCCACCCCAAGAGGAGAGGAGATCTTATCACATCGGGCTGGTGGATTTTCTTTTCCTTTTTCTTTTTCTTTTTTTTTTTTTTTTTCCACCCTTCAAGGGAGAAAAACGTAAATATTTGACAATGTCGTAAACTTGAAGTGCATTTAATCGTCAAAAGAAAAACCAACACACGGTGTGACAACCTCGAACGGGAAGAGTCAATAAATTTGCAAGCGGGAAGCAGGATATTACCCCCAGCGATGCCATCATTATCCCTGCCGTAGTTAATTTCCGCGCACGGTGACGACAAGGATGACTGCCCCACTCGATTCTGTGTCGGTGTTAAGTAACCAAGTGAATCCTTTCTCTCCCCCTTCGTCATCGTCATCAAAATAACCTTGACAGGGATACCAGATAACATTTCTCTTAAATGTGACCTTAAATTCTTCTGGTTGATGGTGATATAATCAAATCGAAAATAAGGGTTCTTTTTTTGCTTTTTTTTTGGAGAGACTCAAAACAACAACTCAACTCGAACTTAAACTCAAATCACGTGTACGAATTTCGCCCTCGAGGACACAAAGATGCCAACGACGGTTATCTCGGTCATTTCTCAACATTTTTTTTTTGAAAACACACATGGCAATGGTGTGTCCTTGCATTAAAGGGGATGGCACGGGCCATCATCCTCCTTAAGAAGTTCTTCAAGCTTACAGCACAAGTCCATGGCTGTTTCTCTTTAGAAGGGAAAAATGTTGGCCCTTTTTTTTGAGAAAAAAATAACTTAACTCTCTGCTCTTAAAAAATTCACAAAAACACAGTTCCGTTAGCAACAAATTCTCTTAGGAAAAACCCCCACGGCGAATTCAGTGGTTTGCCCCAGTTTCATCATCAGAGGGGAAAGAACGAACAAAAATACAACCGTCTTATCTTGCAGAGAAAGTTCTTTGGAAAGTTTTTGTGGAGCAAAAAATTTAATCGAAAAAGAAAGAAAATTCAAACCAGCCGTTACCGTTATTTCTGTAGGAGATTGTGAGGTTTTTTCGAATCGTTTTTTTGTTTTTTCCAACCGTCAAAAACGTTATTCCTGCGAAGTGAAATTCAAAAATATGGTCACGGCGAAATCAGGAGAGAAAATGAGAGAAAGTGTGAGGAGTAAAATAGTTTTTGGCGTGTTATTTCGCTCGAAAAAGAAGCGGGGTAAAGCTAACACTTGGAATAGGGAAAGAGAGAAGAATGTCTGTTGCTTCTTTGACAACAAGAAACCAACGAGGTCTTTGATGGTGAGGAGGAAAAAAAAAAAAAAAAAAAAAAAAACTGGGATAGGAGGTCGTGCAGATGGTCAGGAATGGGAAACTGGTGAGGAAAGATGGAAAAACATGGGAAAAGATGCGGAAAATTTGCAAAAAGGTGCGAATAGATTGGAAAAATGTGAAAATATGTAAGGAGATGGCAAAATTAACAAGAAAAACGTGGAAAAATGGATGAAAAGGACGTGAAAAAGACGAGAAAAGATCTTTAAATGAGGTAAATAGATGGAAAAGATGTGAAAAGATGACAAAATGACAGGTCCGATAAGGCAGAAAAAGGGCAAAAAGATGGCAAAATTAACAAGAAAAAAGGTGGAGAGGAGGAAAAGGAAAGTAAAAGGGCGAGAAAAGATCTCTAAACGACGTAAAAAGATGTGGAAAGATGTGAAAGACAGAAAAAATGCTAAAAGATGACAAAATTTACAAGAAAAAGGTTCAAAAAAAAAATGCAAAATGACGGAAATAAAGGAAAAAGATGCAAAATAAGGGAAAATGAAGGAAAAAGATGTAGAGAAGGCGAGAAAAGATCTTTGAATGACCTAAAAAGCACAAAAAGAAGCAAAAAAGACGCGAATTCATATTCAAAGATGAAAAATTGAGTGAAAACGAAAGGAAAGAAAGTGAAAAAGACCCGAAAAGATGCTAAAATTATCAAAATTAGGCGAAAAAGCTAGAAGGGACTGAAAAAAATGTTGAAAAGAACAAAAAGAAACGGCAAGATGTAAAACAGACACAAAATTACGTTCAGAAAAATGAAAAAATAACGAAAAGATGTTAAAGAAATGAAAAAGTATCGAAAAGTTACAAAAAGGAGTGAAAAAAAGACACAAAGAGGAGTAAAAAAAATTTCAAAAATGTGAAAAGACATTGATGAATCGACGAAAAATTTGCAAAAAGAGATGAAAGAAATGAAAAAGTATTCGAAAAGTTACAAAAAGGAGTGAAAAGGAGTAAAAAGAAACCAAGAGGAGTAGAAAAAAAAATCCAAAAGATGTGAAAAAAATAAAAATATAAACACATGACTGAAAAAATATACAAAGACACATAAAGAACTGAAAAAAGGTAAAAAGGAGCAAATAGAAACGAAAAGCAGTGAAAAAGTAGTGGAACATGTAAAATGGAGCTGAATGGGGCAAAAAATGGATAAAGAAAAATTTAAAGAATGCAAAAATAATCGAAAAGAAGGAAAATAAATTCAAATTTTGTAAAAAAAAAAGCCTACAAAAAAGCAAAGGAGTAAAAATAAAATAAAAAAAAAACCGAAAAGTAAAAACAAAATACAAAACCATGTCAGAAGATAACGAAATCAAGTGAAAGGTCCTCAAAAAAGAGCAAAGAAAACCAAAAAAAGACTAAAAACAAAAACCAACTACATCCCCGACCCACCCCACGTTTTGAAGAGTAGAAAAAACAGTCATCCGAGTAGAGAAACGACCCTTCCGCAACCTCATTATAGTGGTTCTCAAAGAAACCACCATCGGCACCCGCATATTACTTCCCTCCGTCCCCCGCGCATCAGGCATCTGATGCCGATTCAAGGCTCGATAATGTGACCGCAAAATGCGAAGCAGCATTTTCCGCCAATAGACCACCCAAAAACCACCCATCCCAAAATTTTACACCACCACGACTTTCAAACTGCCTCAAATTTCTATTCATAGCTCCTACCGGAGTTATCGTCGTCGTTATGTCGGCGTCATCGTCGTCGTTGTAGTCCTCCTAGTCGTTCTCCTCTCATTTCCCCCGCCCCCTAACATTCGTATGTCACAAAAGGCAAACACAACGAGGCCGACTCGAGTCAAGTTGACTCGAGAGACGAGACCCCCTCTCCACAACACCAAAAAAGAAAAACCATCGCCAACAAATGTAGACGGAATTAAACTTCACATCTGTCTGTAAATTACACTAGGACACGAAAAGAAAAAAAAAAAAAAAAAAAAAAGGACACCAATGATATTTACACATCCACAGAGCTCAACGATGGATGCAATTTGGCTCAACGTCGTCATCGTCCTAGTCAAATTAAATCCGCGCACATAAAAACCGACAACGTGGCTGGGCTGGTTGCTGTGGTGGGTGGGTGGCTTTTTGGGGTGTGTATACACCCACACTCACCCCAAAAAAACATCAGCACACACACTTAATATGAACCCCGGCGTGTTCATCAAACAAAAGGGAGAGGAAAGAGGACTCATGGATGGATGGAGACAAGAGTGAAATAATGTATTCACCGCGTGTAGATACTATCTGTATCTGTTTCTGGTCTTTGATTCAGCAGAAGCTGGCAGTAATTACATCAAAGGAAAACACAGATGACGAGGAGGACGACGAGGATGAGGACGAGGACGAGGACGAGAGACTTCCAACAGAGAGAGAGAAAAAAAAAAAGGAAAACAACAAATTGATTTCTTTTTTTTGAATAATTTTTGATGATTAATTAATCAAGCGTGCGAGAGACAGAGCGGAGTTTGATGCGTTTCGTGGTGGGAAAGATACAAATTGATTGAGACACGACCCATCCGCAGAGATATTTTATCTGTTGAATGCGACGAGGATGATGGAGGGTGGTGGTGGTGGTGTTGGTGGGTCGTAGTGTCAATGGGTGTCTGTGGTAAGGAGCTTAAATATGACAAGGATCAAGGACGACGGTGGAATTTCCCCCATCGGGGAGTATTTTCGATAACAAGAGAGAGATGATTGGATGTATGAAAAATTGCCCCAAAGCCTTTGGAGGTGTGGAAAATTCACTGAGCTCTTTTAAAGGATTTTGAACGCGTGAAAATTTCGGCAAAAGAATTTTTTAACGTGTGAAAATTTTACCACAGTCTTTCAGGGGACGATTGGACGAGTAAAAAACCGAAAAAAAAAAGATTTTTAGAAAAAAATTCCAAAGAGAGTAAGCAAATTCCACTGAATCTTTCAAGAAACTGTAGATTGGGCATTTAAAAAATAGGAAAAAAAATCGCACAAGGTTTTTGGATACATAAAAATATATTCCGAGCCTTTTAAAGGACGACTGGATGTGTGAAAAAATCACAAAGCCGCTAAAAGGATTTTTGGAGGTGGAAAAAAAATTTCTAAAGAGATGGACGGATGTGAAAAAATTAACTGAACCTTTCAAGAAACAATTGGATTTGAAAAAAAAAAAAAAAAAATACCCGCAAAAGGCTTTGGACACATAAAAAACTGTTCAAAGGACGACTGGGCGTATGAGAAAAAAAAAAAAAAACAGATAAAACAAAAAACGAAAAATCCGCTGAAGCTTTCAGGAGTTCCCACAAAGCCTATCAGGAGACAAAACTGGACGTGTGAAAAAGCCATGAAACCACTCAAAGAATATTTGGACGGGTAATAAAATTCCAAAGAGACGAAAAATCCTCTGAAGCTTTCAGGAGACGATAGGACGCACAATTAACTCCCACAAAACCTTTCAGGAGATAAAACAGGACGTGTGAAAAAGCCACCGAGCCGCTCAAAGAATTTTTGGACGTGTAAAAAAATTCCAAAGAGATGGACGGACGTGTGAAATTCCGCTGAACCTTTCAAAAAACAATTGGAGATGTAAAAAATGAACAAACAAAAATCCTTAAAAGGTTTTTGGAGGAACAATAAAATTTTCCAAGCCAACCAAAGGACGACTGGACGTGTGAAAACACCGCTGAGCCACTCAAAAGATTTTTGGACGTGTGGAAAAATTCCAAAGAGACGAAAAATCCGATGAAGCTTTCAGGAGACTATTGGGACGCACAATTAACTGACAGAAACCCTTTCAGGAGACAAAATTGGACGTGTAAAAAAGCCACAGAGCCGCTCAAATAATTTTTGGAGGTGTGAAATAAAAACGAAAAATACCTGTAAAAGGATTCCATCAGTCGCGGTTAACCAAAGCAAAAAAAAAAAAACAAAATGCGAGGGAAAACAAAAGAAAAACAACCAAAGCCAGGAAAAACAAGCTGGCATCCGTTTCAATGGAAATCCCTCTGCGGGAAGTGCCCCCAATGTTGACAGCAAACAAACAAACAACAACGATGACGACAACGACGACCACAACACATTCAGCTCACATTATTCAATAATAATCCACGAGGTGTTCCAGGGAAAACCCTCGTCTCACCTGTGAAATCCTTTTGGCCCCCGAGAAGAGATATCCTCCCACGGATACAATCCACACACCCACTCATACACACACACACACAGATACACGTAAATCTCCTTCGCACTCTGCTTTAATGAGTATTTGATCTCTTCCCGGTGTTTTCATTTCATCACAAGGACGACGAAGAGGAATTCCAATGCTTTAAAGTGCCTCTCTAGGAAAATCTCGCCTCCTCCCTTTGCGGACAATAGGCGAGCAATTTTCCTCAACCCCACTCGTCGTCCTGTTGTCACACATAAGGAAATCTCGATTATTTACATTTTCTATTTTCTACAATTATTTTCTTTTTTTTTTTTTTGAGTGAAAACGAAAACGACGACACACAAAAGATTCTGGGATTACGTGATTGGAATTGAATTTCCTCCACCCCCTAAAGACGTCCGAAAATCCTACACGCTTCTCGAGTTCCGAAATGAAAAACACGCCGAAGGGGAGCACTTGAAGAAAAACGAAAAAAAAAAAAACAACCGATTTATGTCCTTGGTCCTTTTTTCTTCTTCTTTTCCGGTAACCATGCGTATCCATCCCGTTGGTTTGACATTGAAGAGGTGTTCCGTAGTACGATGAAGAAAAAACAAAAAAAAGAAAAGAATGAGAGTCCTTTTCATTTTGGAATGCACACAGGTACACACAGGATCTCCGGCGAAGTTCAATCGAATCACAATCAAAACAAATTCAAATCATTCACTCAAATTGTCGTTTATCAGATTTCTTTTTTTTCGAGAGGGGGGACTGGAAATAATTGCGAGAAGGAATTTTTTGGGTTTTCTTGCTTTTTTTTTTGGGAGAAAAGGAAAAAACAGCTTAGAAGATTATTAATGATTGAGTAGGTTAACTTTATCTCAAAGGGGGAGGGCGATTATGCGTTGCAATTTTTATTAATCCTCTTCCCTTTTTTTTTTGACCAAATGACCCTGAAATGATTCGACAAAGAAGTTGAAAAGTTTGTAATCAAAAAGAAAGGACCAAGTTTTGCGGTGGCAGATACACAGATGGGAAGGTAATCCTTTTTTTTTTTGAGTGGGGGATGGTTTTTAAGGAGAAGACATACAAATTTTGCATTTCAATGGAGAGTAAAAAAAATTGAGCCATCGAAGTGAAATTTGGTGGAGGAAACGCTGTGGATTTTTACTCAGTTGTTCACAAGTCCTACAGATCTTTTCGGCGAGATAGAAGGGAGAAGGCTTTTTTGACCTGACCCCAAGTGGAACATCAGAATATTGTAGAGTTAGGATTGGACTAGAAAAAAACCCGAAAAATCCTTCTGGAAGCAACACCATGGCTCTCCAGATCTCGAATTTTTCATTTCTCTCAAAGACACATCAAACCCCATCAATTTGCATCAAAATTTCTATCGCTTTTTCCCAAAAAACCAATTTTCAATTTTTGTAATTTTTTCCCAAGAAAAGTCGACCTCGAGTCAATTTCACTTTACTGCACTTTTTGGGCTGAAAAATGTTAAAAAATTTTTTTCCGAAAAGTGAAATTTTTTTTTATTGGAGATGTTAGGCGAGTATGTGAGGGTTCGAAAAATGTCTGGATCGATTTTAGGAACCCACTGGAAGCTGGAGAAATCTCGAAAAAACGACCTGGTGAAGCCACCTTTGGGTGGATTTTGAAAAAGTGGATATCATGCGATTCGGGGACCTGGCAGCTTTCAGAAAATGTAGGGTTCAAGTCGGGGAACCCACAGGAAGCTGGAGGAATCAAAAAAATCCATCTGGAAGCGACGTGATTGGATGAATCTCTAAAAACTAAATTTTATGTGATGTGGGGATGGGTCCTAAATCAGAAAATGTTTGGATCGAGTTTCGGGCAGGAGTAGAAAACCAGGAAAACTGATTCTAAAGATCCTGTGGAAGTGCGGCAGAAGCAGTTTTTTCACAAATGTTTCAATTTTAAAAAAATTTAAAAAAAATTGTGTGGAAGGTAGCAACGAGATTCTTTTTTTGGTGGAAAGGCACAATCATGCCATTTTTGGAAATGTATAACATTGCTCAAATGTGGCACGATTCGGTGTACTTTTTGTCCCATGATGCCGCCTTTGGTTATGAGCTGAACCCGGAAAGCTGGAAAAATCTTGAAAAATCCTTCTGGAGGCGACACCATCACAGTCTAGGTCCCGAATTTTTCATTTCTCTCAAAGACACATTAAACCCCATCAATTTGCATCAAAATTTCCATCCCTTTTTCCCAAAAAACCGATTTTCAATTTTTGTAATTTTTTCCCAAGAAAAGTCGACCTCGAGTCAATTTCACTTTACTGCATTTTTTCGGCTGAAAAATGTGAAAACATTTTTTTCCGAAAAGTGAAATTTTTTTTTATTGGAGATGTTAGGGGAGGGTTTGAGGATTCGAAAAATGTCTGGATCGATTTCAGGAACCCACTGGAAGCTGGAGAAATCTCGAAAAAACGACCTGGTGAAGCCACCTTTGGGTGGATTTTGAAAAAGTGGATATCATGCGATTCGGGGACCTGGCAGCTTTCAGAAAATGTAGGGTTCAAGTCGGGGAACCCACAGGAAGCTGGAGGAATCAAAAAAATCCATCTGGAAGCGACGTGATTGGATGAATCTCTAAAAACTAAATTTCATGTGATGTGGGGATGGGTCCTTAATCAGAAAATGTTTGGATCGAGTTTCGGGCAGGAGTAGAAAACCAGGAAAACTGATTCTAAAGGTCCTGTGGAAGTGCGGCAGAAGCAGTTTTTTAAGAAATGTTTCAATTTTTAAAAAAGTTTAAAAAAATTGTGTGGAAGGTAGCAACGAGATTCTTTTTTTGGTGGAAAGGCACAATCATGCCATTTTTGGAAATGTATAACATTGCTCAAATGTGGCACGATTCGGTGTACTTTTTGTCCCATGATGCCCCCTTTGGTTATGAGCTGAACCCGGAAAGCTGGAAAAATCTCGAAAAATCCTTCTGGAGGCGACACCATCACAGTCCAGGTCTCGAATTTTTCATTTCTCTCAAAGACACATCAAACCCCATCAATTTGCATCAAAATTTCTATCGCTTTTTCCCAAAAAACCAATTTTCAATTTTTGTAATTTTTTCCCAAGAAAAGTCGACCTCGAGTCAATTTCATTTTACTGCATTTTTTGGGCGAAAAAATGCGAAAAATTTTTTTTTCTGAAAAATCGATTTTTTAATTTTGGGATTGTGAAAATATGTTGGGGGCGTGTGTGGGGACCCAGAAAAAGTGCGGGTTGAGTTTGGGAACCCACTGGAAGCTGGAGAAATCTCGAAAAAACGATCTTGTGGAGCAAATCTTGGGTGGAGGAGGAAACGACGTGGGAGCCTGGTAGGTTTCAACGATCTTGTGGAGCAGCAATTGGGTGGAGGAGGAAAAAGTGGACGTGGAGACCTAGTAGATTTCAGAAAATATATGATTCGAACCGGAGAATCCATCGGCAGCTGGAGGGAACCTTTAAAATCCCTCTGGAGGCGACGTGGTTGGGTGAATCTTCAAAAACTGAATTCTATACCGTGTGGGGACCTAGTTGGACTAAAAAAAACATAAATCTCAGCTTGAGAAATATATAGACTAAGCTTAAGGCTCTTGTAAAGGTAAAAAAAGCGTTTAGAACGCTCAAAAATGCTCCTCTTAGGGTTTATTGTCTAATATAGAATTTCAGGACAAAAAAAAGACTGATTTTGAAGGACCATTAAAAATCTAAGGGTGCAGTTTTGAAGCTTGAATCATTCGCTATAAGAAAATGTGGATATCATAGTCCTAGCGGCAAGAACAAAAAACTTCCCCATACAGAGTTTGAGACACCTCCTCATTTTGCCATAAAAATTACGTATGCAGATCAAAGGCGATATTTTTGAAAATACGAAAGGCAGAAAGAATCTAAGGACGCAGTTTTGAAGACGAACTCATGGAGAACAAAATACAGGAAAATCACAACCCTGACGACAAGGACGAAAAAATTGCTGAACAGCGATTGAGAAAGGTCCATAAAATCACCATCCTCGGCGAGAGATTTTTCTTAAATTCCACAAGGCAGCAATCTAAGTCCACAGCCTGAAAGCCTGATTTATGGACAGTAAGAGATTTGAAAATTATAGCCATAAGCACAAGAGAAGACAATTTTCCTAAACAAAGGTTGAAGGAAAGGATGTAAAAGGGCAGAAAACGAAGTTTGTAGATGATTTTTGGTCAGTGGAAGAAATAATCCGAAAAATGAACCAACAAACACTCAAAAGCTAACGAGATTGAATGATTTAGATAGTTTAATTAATAATAATAAATAAAAATATAAAAAAATTGAGATAAAAACAGAATTACATTCTTCACAAAAGACAGGAGTCTCCTGGAAGGCACCTATCCTTGAAGAGAATCTTCAAGAATTAGGCTCTGTTGTGAAATCAGAAACCAACAAAATCCCCAGGAGAAAAATTTAAAAAAAAAAAATAGATTCTAAAAGGATTTGGAAAAGGAAAGACAAAGAAACAGTTTTTAAATCATTTTGCCAGCAATGGGGCGCTCAAAAACACACGAAAAAATGGTCAGAATGAAAAAAAAAATTATAAAAATGCCATCAATAAATAAAAATAAAAAAAGTTTTGATAAAAACAGAATTGCATTCTTCACAAGAGCCTCCTGGGACACTCTTGGAAGGTACCTATCCTTGAAGAGAATCTCCAAGAATTAGGCTCTGTTGTGAGATCGAAAACCAATACGATCCCCAGAAGAAAAATTAAAAAAAAAAAGGAAATTCTGATAGGATCTGGAAAAGGAAAAAAAAGGAACAGTTTTAAAAATACTCCCAAACCTCCCTCGACCGTGAAATTTCGCATAAAGAAAAAGAAAATCTTGAACGATAATTTAGCATTTATAGATTTTGAAAAAATTTGGGGAGACCTCTGTTCTCGAACACTGAAAAAAGTCCACAGCCTATCTAGAAACACAAAAACTGCAGCATCAGAATTTTGAAAATAATTTAAAAATACTTCCAAACCTAGCTCAATCCTGAAACTTGGCACGAAGAAGACGATAATCTTGAACGACATTTATAGATTTTGAAAAAAAAATTGGGGAGACCTCTGTTCTCGAACACTGAAAAAAGTCCACAGCCTATCTAGAAACACAAAAACTGCAGCATCAGAATTTTGAAAATAATTTAAAAATACTTCCAAACCTAGCTCAATCCTGAAACTTGGCACGAAGAAGACGATAATCTTGAACGACATTTATAGATTTTGAAAAAAAAATTGGGGAGACCTCTGTTCTCGAACACTGAAAAAAGTCCACAGCCTATCTAGAAACACAAAAACTGCAGCATCAGAATTTTGAAAATAATTTAAAAATACTTCCAAACCTAGCTCAATCCTGAAACTTGGCACGAAGAAGACGATAATCTTGAACGACATTTATAGATTTTGAAAAAAAAATTGGGGAGACCTCTGTTCTCGAACACTGAAAAAAGTCCACAGCCTATCTAGAAACACAAAAACTGCAGCATCAGAATTTTGAAAATAATTTAAAAATACTTCCAAACCTAGCTCAATCCTGAAACTTAGCATGAAGAGAAAGACAATCTTGAACGACATTTTTGCATTTATAGATTTTGAAAAAAAAATTGGGGAGACCACTGATGAAGTCCAAACCATGTCTAGATATACAAAAACTACAGCGACTCAGAATTTCGAAAAAAAAATTAAAAATACTTCCAAACCTCCCTCAATCCTGAAACTTAGCATGAAGAGAAAGACAATCCTAAACGACATTCTGGCATTTATAGATTTTGTAAAAAAAAATCAAAAGACGACTGTATTTGGGTACAAACTGCCCTGTGTCATGTTTTTCCTAAAAAAAAAGCCACTGAACCGATCGACCTGAACCGATGAAATTGCGATACTGCTTTAAAAATCTCCCAATTTTTGAAAAAATTCAACACAACTCACAGATTTGATGGAATTTAAAGGATGTCTCATCTGACCTGTAAAATGAGCCCCATCAACCTAATCGACCTCAACTCAAGACCCAAACAAAAAAAGACTACAAAACGAACTCTCACCGACCAACTCCTGATTGTTTTTTTTTTTTCAATTCCCACCTTCACTCAATCGTTTTATGATACCCAGACACGCTTCAAATCCAACTCCAATTCCTCCATCCCTCCAGGGACCGAAAAAAAAAGAAAACAAATTCGTGACGTGCCAGACAAACGATTTTGCCCCCCCGAAAAACAAAACTTCCCAAACTCTCCTCTTCCCTCATCGTCCTGTGTTAAACCTTTTCAACTTCACACCACAATAAAAACAAAAACCCCCCTCCCCGTTCGAAAAACAACCGACTAATTTGTTACGTAATCTCACTTAACCAATGAGTTGGAGGATTCGGTTTGGTTTTTGTTATTTTTTGAAAAGAAAACAAAAACTTTCACAGAAAAGTGATACCACAAAAATAAACAATTCGAAGGTGAATGAAGAGAATGCTCTGGGGAATAAAACAAAAACTCGTCGTTATGTTTATGACACACACAACACCATGGACATCGACAACAACAGAACCAACCTCCCCCCCCTTTCACAGGATCAATCGATGAAGAGATGAAGCACGTAGAGGAAGGAAAGGAAATAAAGTCCTATGAGAAGTTTAATTTCAAGCATTCCAAGAAAATTATTGCATCGCCAACAGTTCACAGGTAATCATCAACGTAATCGAAATTGAAGAAAAAAAAAAAAAAAATATTAAAAATTCAAATTGCAATTCCTCGGTAAAAAGAATTTAATTTTGCGACATGACATGTTTCAAATAAGCAGAATTTTGTATACATGAATGAGGGAGGGTAGTCAAATAGATGAACGAAACGAGAGAGATCAATTTCGTAACTAACAACAGCCTTCCCGGAGAAAGTAAAGCTATTCTAATAGAAAAATGTCGTCTATGAATTGAGAAGGAGAATAGAGCCACCCACAGACCCGACCCATCATCATCATCCTCGACGTCGTCTTTTTGTCGTAAAAAAGAAAAATACCACCACTCATGGCAATGAATATGTTGGGAATGGATCGTATAATAAATTGAAGATTTTTTTTTCTACTCTTTGAAGACCATCTCTTCATTACCTACCCCCTTCTTCGAACATTGTTAATCGGTAGAGAGGAGTCAGGACGAACGAATGAATTCACCCCCCTCACACACACACAAATTATATTTCATGATTGGGTTCAGACCTTGGCTGAAAAAGAGACGAGGGACTGCACGCACCGACGAAAAGATGTTTCCTCAAAAAAAAAGGAGAAAAATTTAAAAAAAAAGGAAGAAGAAGGTGAACGTTGAATGTGGGTGGGTGGTGATACGGCTCTCAGGATACGGGCACACACACACTGGATGGATGCTCAGGCAGTCGGAACAGTTTTGCTCATTCTCCTGCAAATGATTTATGTCTCAAACATACACAATCTCAGTGGAATATAATTTTTTTTTCTTCTTCGTCTTCTCCTCCAACGACGAGAATGAGTGGCTGTTTGTTGAGAGTCTGATGACATTTCATTCCTGCCAAAGACAGGGATTTCGTCCTTTCGGTCTTTGGCTCCTTTTTTCGGGGGTCTCCTCGGGTGTTTCTCTGGTATCCTACCATCGTCGTCACAAATTTATCGGGTAGAGGAAGTTTCCTTTTCCTTCTTTTTCCTTCGTTGTTTCATTTTATGGTCAATGGTTCTAATAATATTTGTGGGATAATTTGTTCAATTTGATTTCGTTTGATGTTCCCAAAGAAAAAAGGACGTGTGTGGGTGGATGGGTGGGTTGGGCGAGAAATACGTGTGTGTATTTTTTTCCTTTTTTACCGCGCGTCATCAGAGCTGTACCAATTGAATCGAGGTCATGGGGTTGAGGGTTGAAGTTGGTTCCTTTTTTTTTTTTTTTTCCTTTTATTGAATTTCCCAGGGAGAGAAAGTGTTTCCTTGTCTGTCTTTCATCCATTCCCCCGCGGCTCCTTCAACATCTGTGTTTGGAAATTCCTTAGGCTTTTTTTTTTTCTTTTTCTTCTTCTCCTTTTTTTTTATTTCGATTTTAAGCTGTTTTAGATGGTGTGAGTTTCAGAGGAGGAGGAGTGTAATATGAAGTCACAAAAATCATGAGTCTTTAAGTCCTTTTTTTTTTTCTATGGGGATGTTGGTCAAGTGCAAAAATCTCAATGGGGGAGGGAGAGAGAATTTTATGGAATGGACGAGGAACAGATGTCGAGGGAATGGGGAAATGAGCAATCTCTGCTTCAATTAATAAAAAATTTAGAACGAGTGAATGTGGCGGAGGAAAATCTCTGAAAAAAAAAAAAAAAAACTGTGGAACTTTTCTCTGTGGTTGAGAAAAGTTTTTTTTTTTTGTTGGCTAATTGCCGAGCAAGAGATTTATAGTCGGAGGATGGAAGTTGATTAAGAAGTCGCTTTGGGAGTGTCGCGAGTTGAGAAAAGGATATCGTTTGGATGAAATTTTTAAAAAGAATCGAGAGAAAAATGAAAGAAAAAAAAATATGGAGGGGAAAAACATTGAAAGAAAACGAAAAAGTAAATTCACACTTTTGAGAGGAATTGAAAGAAAAAAAATAAAATTTAAGACTGAAGAGGAATTTCTTTACAATTTTGAGAAAAAAAAAAAGTTTAAATTTTTTCAGAATTTCGAGAAAAAAGTTGAAAATGACAGAAAAGACAGAAAAGGGTTCGATTAAAAAAAAATCATTTGAAAAAATATGAAATTCGAAAGATTTTGCATGAAAAAAAAAATTGAGAGAAAAGCAGAAAACGTTGGAAATTAAAAACATAATTTTTTCGAGCATGAGTATTGCTCGATGACGTTCTATTCATTCGTACGTAGAAATAAAAAACATAATTTTTTAACATAATATTGTTCTAAAAAACATAATCTCTTAAACCATGAGTATTGCCCCAAAAAATTAAGTTTTTTTTTTCCACGTACGAAGGAGTAGAACGTCATCGAGGCTGATAGGACTCGAAAAAATCTCAAAAAAAGACTAAAAGGAGTTCAATTCGAAAGAAATCATTTGAAAAAATATGAAATTCAAGTCAAAAATTACTGAAAATTAAGAGAAATATTCAAAGTTCATGGCAAAAAAAAAAAAAATAAAAATTCACACATATGGGAACGACAAAAAATTGAGCAAAACCTGATCAAAAAATCAATTCAATGAGAAGAATTAACGATCCGAATTTGATCAATCGAGAAAAGGACATGAAAAAATCTGAAAAAAAATTGAGAAAATCGAAAAAAACGAACAAATAAATGCAGAAAAGAAGTTAGAGATGACGAAAAGCTGAAAATTTAAGGAAAAAAAGACACAATGATAAAAGTAATGATCCTAGTTGGAACAATTAAGAAAACCATCCCAATTTACGAAAGAAAAATAACGACAAAATGTGGAAATGAAGTTAAGAAACGATGAAAACGTGAAAAATTAAGAGAAAAACATCCCAAAACCGCCTCAATAACAAAAAACTAACTAAACAAAATTTCAAAAACTAGCGTTTGAATGTGGAAATTAAGCTAAAAACTATGAAAAGCTGAAAAATTAAAAGCAATACAGCTCAAAACCGCCTCGTTCGATAAAAAAAAATTCAGAAACTAACGACCGAATGTAGAAAAGTGATAAGTCAATGATGGAACGTGGAAATGAAGTTAAAAAACGATGAAAAGCTGAAAAATTAAAAGGAAAACATCCCAAAACCGCCTCAAAAACAAAAAAATAACTAAGCAAATTTTCGTTCGATAAAAAGATTTTCAGAAACTAACGACAAATTGTGGAAATGAAGTTAAAATCGATGAAAAGCTGAAAAATTAAGAAGAAAACATCCCAAAACCGCCTCAATAACAAAAAAACTAATTAAACAAATTTTTGTTCGATAAAAAGATTTTCAAAAACTAACGACCAAATGTGGAAATGAAGTTAAAATCGATGAAAAGCTGAAAAATTAAGAAGAAAACGCCTCAAATTAACCTAAATGACATAAAACGTCGTTCTATCGATTAGAAAAGAAACGAAATTTGATAAAGAAAATTTAAAAAAACGACAAATAGATGTAGAAATAAAATTAACCAACGATGAAAAGCTGAAAAATGAGAAAAAAAAAAAGAGAATGAACTGCAACGACCCCCTACTGAAAAAAGCTAACGCCCTGAATTCAATAATTTACGAGAAAAATATAAATTTAAAAGAAATTTTTGAAAAAATAAAAAATATAAAATTTAAAAAATATATATATATAAAAAAAAACATGCAAAATATATAGTTGAATATATAAAAATAAAATAGAAAAAAAGACTCACCCTGGTCGGTTTTCTTGATTGCTGTATGCTCTTGATGCACAACACTCACTCACAAAAAACACAAAAAAAAAAATAAACAAAATATAAAGGAAACATAAAAAAAAATGAAAGAAAATAAATTAAAACAAAACACAAAATAGAGCTCCAAGTGTGCTGAAGGCACGTATCTGAAAAGAGACAAAAAGAAAAAAAAATTGATTAGTATTGAAATAATTTGTCATTTTTTTTGATTGAAAAAAAAAAAGAGATATAATGATGATTTAAACAGAAAAAATGTGTCTATTGTTCGAGAACATGTGAGAGAAACTCAATGACGAGTTGAAAAAAAAAATCTAGTCAATGATTGCATGAAACTTAATGACAATATGAATTTTAATTAAAAAAAATAATGACTTGCAATGACTAGACACTGGCAAAAAACTAAACGAAAAAGCATCAAAGAGAAATTTTTAATTGGAACAAAAAAATGAAACTCAATGACAGCCTGATTCAAATTATAAAACACAATGTCTAATTAGACGTAAAAATCACAAAAGAAATTGATATTCCAGGGAAATTTTTCATCAAAAACATTCATTTCAATGAAACCCCAATTCAACTCAAACTTATTAAATTACAAAAATAATGATTCCCGAGAAAAATCTACCCCAAAATGGGAAAAAAAATTATCTAATTATCATCCCCTCAGTGACAATGATACCTCAATGATAACTCCACACACATGACCCTACACGACAGAAATAAAAAGGACTCTCTACATACAAACCCAAACCCATTTGGCAAAGAGATTAAAATCTGTTTTAAACGGGGTGGGAAAATAAAGGACTCGCTTATGTTCATAAGGGTGACCAATTAACCATTTTGAGAATTTTCACTCATCCAAAGACACGACACGACAGGTGGGTGCTTACACGGTATAATGTCGTAATTAAAAAACAAACAAAAAGGATTCCCAAGGATTTCTGTGTTTGGGTTACATTTGATATCCATTGTTGTTTTTTTTTTTTGGGGTTTTTGGAAGAGGCAAATACTTTCAAATTGGCATTTGATTTAATCGTTTAATTTTTTCTTTTTTCAGGAAAATCCTCTTCTCTTCAAATTTAGACGTTCAATCTAAAGTCAGACCCAAAAATGTCTGAAAGAGCAAGGAAAATCAAGTCAGTTGTTCTCATCGCAATGCTGCTCTTCTATGCTCACCCGCATACGTGCGAGCTGCAGAGCAAGGGAGCCACCAAAGCCAGCCAGGAGCTGGTGTCGGTGAACCTTCCCGGGGACATCATCCTCGGCGGACTGTTCCCAGTGCACGAGAAGGGCGAGAACACGCCCTGCGGACCCAAGATCTACAACCGTGGCGTGCACCGTCTCGAAGCGATGCTTTACGCAGTCGATCGCGTCAACAACGACTCAAGCCTGCTCCCCGGAATTACCATTGGCGTGCACATCCTGGACACCTGCTCCAGGGACACGTACGCCCTCAATCAGTCGCTGCAATTCGTGCGAAGCTCACTCAACAACCTGGACACGTCGGCATTCGAGTGCCAGGACCTGTCCACGCCACAACTGCGGCGCAACACCACCGGCCCTGTGTTTGGAGTCATCGGAGGCTCGTACAGCTCAGTCTCGCTGCAGGTGGCAAACCTGCTGCGACTCTTTCACATCCCGCAGATATCGCCGGCTTCGACCGCAAAGACACTCAGCGACAAAACCAGATTCGACCTATTCGCCCGCACCGTTCCGCCAGACACGTTCCAATCTGTGGCCATGGTCGACATCATCAAGTGCTTCAACTGGTCATACGTTTCGACTATCCACTCCGAAGGATCCTACGGAGAATATGGCATCGAGGCTTTTCACAAGGAGGCCACCGAGCGAAACGTCTGCATCGCCGCCGCCGAGAAAGTCCCCTCCGCCGCTGACGACAAGGTCTTCGACGGAATCATCAGCAAGCTGCAGAAGAAGCCAAACGCCCGAGGTGTCGTGCTCTTCGTGCGGGCTGAGGACGCGCGGCGGCTTTTACAGGCGGCTAAGAGAGCCAACTTGGCCCAGCCATTCCACTGGATCGCCAGCGATGGCTGGGGAAAGCAACAAAAGTTGCTCGAGGGGCTCGAGGACATTGCTGAAGGCGCAATCACCGTGGAACTCCAATCGGAGCTGATCCAGGACTTCGATGATTACATGATGTCCTTGTCGCCCGAAACCAACACCCGGAATCCATGGTTCGAGGAGTACTGGGAGGACACCTTCGACTGCATCTTGGAGAAGAACATCCCTCCGCTGCTCAAGGATCACCCAAACATTCGCAAGTGTGACAAGAACTTCAGGTTGTCCGAGAAAGTCGGGTAAGATCGAGATCGAGAATCGCCATCATCTGTCATCATCTGTCATCTGTCATCACTCTGTGCATCTGCCATCTCTCTCCCCCTCTCTCTCGCTCTGTTTCATCTCACACACAGCCACACAAATAATCCGCCATTTTCTGCATGTGCCGCCATGTTTTTCTCGATCTCGTTCTCGTTCTCATTCTCGTTCACAGCTACGAGCAGGAGTCCAAGACGCAGTTCGTCGTAGACGCTGTCTACGCGTTCGCCCACGCACTCCACAAACTCCACCAGGACCTCTGCGGTGCACCAGGCGGACTCCAGGACTCGGCGGCTCAAAGCCAGGCCCATCGCCACCATCACAGCGAGTCCGTCTGGTTGCACAAGCCAGCCACTGGCCAACATTCGATGGCCTGCCCCGAAATGGCCAATTACGATGGGAAGCAATTCTACGATTATTATCTCTTGAATGTATCCTTCATCGGTTCGTCCCTCTACGCACGTCACTCTACACATCTTTTTATCACCCTCTCCTTTGTTTAGATTTAGCCGGGAGCGAGGTAAAATTCGATAGCCAGGGTGATGGCTTGGCACGCTATGACATTCTCAACTACCAGAAGCTGGAAAATTCCACAGGATATCACTACAAGGTAGGCGAAATCGTGGGGGGGGAGTGAATTTTGAGATTCACATCCTGGGAATGCTTCTCTCTCTTTTGTTTATCTTTCAGGTGGTGGGCAAGTGGTTCAATCAACTGGAATTAAATATGCACGATGTCGTGTGGAACAAGGAGGCAGAGATGCCAACTTCTGCCTGTTCGCTTCCCTGCGAAGTGGGCATGATTAAGAAGCAGCAGGTATGAATAAATTACAGGACATCCCGCCGTGCTGGAATTTCGTGTGTGTTTTTCCTCTTTTTATCGTATTCATAAGCGCGCTGAGAAAAAGCGCTTTTTTTTTTTTGAGAAAAAACAAAATCTGTCTCTGACTCTGCAGAGATTCAGTGGATGATGTGTTGTGTGATTGTGGAATTAGGTGGATGGCATTTAAATCAGAGGTGAATGACATTCGCAAATCGTTTCGAGACAGAGACGAGGACTGACATTGCATCTTGATTTTTTTAGGACGTACAAGAGAGGAGATCCTTGGCAAAGGATTAATGAATTTTAAAAAGAGTCCTTCATGAACTAGTAAAATGCAAATAACGAGTGCCTGCCTGTGTTGTGAATGAAGTGAAGGGACAAAACAATTTTTTTTTTTAATTTTGATTGATATGCGGGTTTAGAGGAATGAAAGTGAGACAGAAAAAGGTCAAATGAACACCTTTGGACTCCATTGAAAGGGGACGAGAGTTGTTGAATGTTCAGTTTAGTTTCCATAAAAAAAAGGAGAGGTGTCTTTAACGAATTTCTGAGAAATTTTAAGGCGATTGAGTGGCCTTTAGTGCTTCATAGAATGTGCACAGGGAATCAGAAGACAGATAAACACTGGAAAATGCATTTTCTCTGTCGAAATTAAAAGTTTTCGGGGCCTAAAAGTGAACAGAAAAAATCGAAATAAGACAGAAATCCTCAGGTAACAGCTTCGAAAAATTATTTTCATTTTCGGAAAGAGATTTCATTTTAAAAAGGAGATTTCTAGATTGAAAATTAAGTGAAAAAAATCGAAATAAGACAGAAATCCTCAGCTAACACTTCAAAAAGTTATTTTAATTTTGGAAGAACAAAATTTCACTATCAAAAAATACTACTAGTCAAGAATTTTACAAAAAAGTAATAAAGAAAAGCAGAAATAGACAACCGAAAAGCCAAAAAAATTCGAAAGAAAATAGAAATTCTCAACTATTAAACTTTTTCAGTCGCAGAAAATCATTTTCTTGTGAGAAAAATGAGTTTTGTTGGCAAAAAAGGTCCTATAGTCGAAAATTTCTAACAAAAAAAATATTCAAGAAAAAAAGTTGAAATTGGCAATTAATAAATGAAAAAAATTCGAAAAAAAAAAAAGAAATTCTCAACTAGCAAACTTTTCCAGACTCGAAAAATCACCTTTCTCTCAGAAAAATGATTTTTGCTGTCAGGAAAAGTTCTCTAGTCGAGAGTTCAACGAGGAGAAATAAACAAAAAAATAAAAGGAGGCAAAAATGTTCAACGAAAAATTAGGTTTCGACAAAAAATGAGCTTCGTTCCCAAAAGAGTCCTCTAGCAGAGGGTTTGATAAGAAAATGGTTCGAAAAAAGTCGAAATTGTGAGAACCTTATAATCAAACCAGACAAAACACTCGAAAAATTAGAATTTAGAATTTAAGAAATTAGAAAAATTTGATTTAGAATTTAAAAACAATCAATTTCGACATTTTTCAGTCGCGAAAATTCATTCTGAGACACGAAAAACGAAAAAAAATTCCAAAAAAACCCAAAAAATCATCAAAAGAGTCACAAAAGTGACCGCAGCCTATTTTTAACCCCAAACAAGATTTTTAAACACCCGATTCTCTTTGAAAAATATCAAAAAATGAACAAAAAACGACATTTTTCAGTCGCGAAAATTCATTCTGAGACACGAAAAACAAAAAAAAAATCCAAAAAAACGAAAAAAGACATCAAAAGAGTCACAAAAGTGACCGCAGCCTATTTTTAACCCCAAGCAAGATTTTTAACCACCCGATTCTCTTCGAAAAATATCAAAAAATGACAAAAATTACCAAAAAACGACATTTTTCAGTCGCCCAAAATTCATACTGAGACACGAAATACGAAAAAAAATCCAAAAAAACGAAAAAAGACATCAAAAGAGTCACAAAAGTGACCGCAGCCTATTTTTAACCCCAAAAAAGATTTTTAAACACCCGATTCTCTTCGAAAAATATCAAAAAATAAACAAAAAACGACATTTTTCAGTCGCGAAAATTCATTCAGAGACACGAAAAACGAAAAAAAAATCCAAAAAAAACCCAAAAAATCATCAAAAGAGTCACAAAAGTGACCGCATCCTATTTTTAACCCCAAGCGACCTAAACCAATCCACCAAACTAAAACTTCACTCAATTTTCAACCCTATCAACCTCCTAAGAATCGACCCCTGACTTCCTGACTGCCTAAAAAAACAGACTCCCCGAAGACGCGACCACCAACAAAAAAAAAAAAAAATAAAAACCTCCACCCTACTCTCTTCCCAGGGCGACACCTGCTGCTGGATCTGCGACAACTGCGAACCCTACGAATACGTCTTCGATGAATTCACTTGCAAGGACTGTGGCCCCGGCTACTGGCCCTACCCGGACAAACTCTCGTGCTACGCCCTCGACATCCAGTACATGCGTTGGCAGTCTCTCTTCGCCATTGTCCCGATGGCAATCGCAATCTTCGGCATCATCATGACCCTCATGGTCATCGCGCTGTTCGCCATCAATCACGACACTCCGTTGGTCCGCGCCTCCGGACGCGAGCTGAGCTACACGCTCCTCATTGGCATCCTCGTGTGCTACTCCAACACCTTCGCTCTCATTGCCAAACCAACCATCGGCTCTTGTGTCGTCCAGCGCTTCGGCATCGGCGTCGGATTCTCCATCATCTACAGCGCCCTGCTCACCAAGACCAACCGCATCTCCAGGATCTTCCACTCGGCCTCAAAGTCCGCTCAGCGATTGAAGTACATCAGCCCTCAGTCGCAAGTTGTCATCACGTGCACTTTGATTGGTGAGTTTTTTGGAATTTTGTGGAACCCAAATAACAGCCGACTTTGCCCGACAGCCATTCAAATCATCATCACCATGGTCTGGATGATCGTCGAACCTCCTGGCACCCGGTTCTACTACCCAGACCGTGCCGAGGTCATCCTCAAGTGCAAGATTCAGGACATGTCCTTCCTGTTCTCACAGCTCTACAACATGCTCCTGATCACCATCTGCACCGTGTACGCCATCAAGACCCGCAAGATCCCGGAGAACTTCAACGAGTCCAAATTCATCGGATTCACCATGTACACCACCTGCATCATCTGGTTGGCATTTGTGCCCATCTACTTCGGAACTGGAAACTCATATGAGGTGCGAAGGGGAAGATTTCGAGAAAACAAGAAAACGAAAAATCACACATCCCTCTTTTTTTCAGATTCAAATAACAACACTCTGCATATCCATCAGTCTAAGCGCATCGGTGGCCCTAATCTGTTTGTACTCCCCCAAGGTCTACATCCTGGTGTTCCAACCCGATAAGAATGTCCGAAAGCTGACAATGAACAGTACTGTATATCGTAAGTCGGCTGCCTGTGCTGCGACAGGTGGTAGTACCTCTGTTGGTGCTGCCGCTGGTGCTGCACCTGGTGGTGTTGTCACCCTTGAGGGTTCCAGTCCACCACCAACTCCAGCTCTTGCCTGTTTGCAGCAATCTATCGGAATCGGGCAGGCGAGTGGATCTGGACAAGTGCTCAACGTGCAGGTTGCCAATGAATTACTACCACTCGAGAATAGACCAGGACCAAGTGGTCTTGGCAGAAATTGCGATTGTCCAAATAGATATAGTGATAACCATGACTGCGGTAAGTGTTAAAGAAATTCAAAAAAAAAAACAACAAAAAACCAAAAAAATCAAATTCCTAAATGTGTCTCCTCTATCTATACATGTATTAATCTCTTTTTTTTTTTTTTTTTTTTGGAATATGAATTTTGTAAATGTCTCCTATAAATGTATAAGTGTCTATCAAAAAATCAAGACAAACTGTGTATAATTGGAAAAGAAAAAAAAAAAGCAAAAAAAAAAAAACCAAACTCAATTGCCTAAGTGTTCTGTTCTAATGTCTGTGCGAACATGAGCTCAAAACACACACGCAGAAAAAACCAAAAACAAACTCACAAACACACTCCACCTCAACAAACACACACACACGCGATGTTTTATATGTAAATCTGTTTTTTTGTTTGTTTTATGTACAAACTCAAAAAAAACCAAAATTCAAAAACGAAAATAATTGTTGTTTTTTTTAACTCAATTGGCTAAAAAAGAATTTTTCTACTCAAAAGTTTGTATATATGTACATTTTATAAACGTTGCTTTTTTGAAAAATCTGTGCTGTACTCATTCTAAAAGCTAAAAGCGCTCGAAACCAAAAAAACCAAAAATATATTATATATATATTTTCATTGTGTATATGTAAGCGAAGATATTTGTATATAAATTCCTTTTTTTGTGTTGATTTTTCTACTTTTTTTTTTTGAAATACACACACACACACGAAGAACAAATCCCACCGACAGAAAACAAGAAAATTCCTCAAAACAGACAAAAACACTTTGTAAGATAAAAACTCAAAAACATTGCATGCGCCATAAGAAAAAAAAAAAATGAATGAATTTTTTTTGCAAAAAAAAATTCTTAAATGTGGTGTTGTAGATGTTTTTCCCATTTTTTTACAAAAAAAAAAAAAACAAAATTTAGTTAGGAAATATCAACCCGTAGGGTCCTCTCTTCAGACAAAGTCTGAGAAAAAAAAAAAAGTTTTTGAAAAACAAAAAAAAAAAACATAGTCCCTTCTCATTCGCTTCTTGTTCATTGAGAATGCTAGAATTAGGGATGAAAAAAAAAAAAAAAAATTTATATATTTTTGGAAAACAAAAAAAAAAATTAAATGAAATCATTTTCCAAAACTTTGATGAAAAATTGAAAATTCTATTCTCCAGAACTATTGCAACTGCTGCGTGAATCAATTGAGATGGAAGTGTTTAATCAATTACTGATTGTTCAGCCAAGAAAATCAAAATTCGAATAAATACAAAAAAAAAAGTGAGAGAGACTGCAAGCACGCAAATTTGTAAATATTTGTAAATAGAAAAACCAAAAAAAAGAAAAAACGTAGCAAAACCAACCCCTTCAAGAGGATATTCTAGTAGAACATTATCTAGTGTAGCCCAAAAAAAAATCTAATCTAAACTAAATATAAAAAACATTTAAAGCTCCAAATTTCGTCTGCAAAAATCTTAAGGTAAGAAAAGAGATTTTTTTCCTGCTGTTTTTTTTTTTTTTTTGGTAACGAGAAAAAGAGACCGTTGCATTGATGTTTTTTTTGTGTAATTTTTTTTTTTTTGTGACAGAAAATTTGCCATGTTTTTGTATATTTTTTTATAAATTGGAAAATTCTGATTTTTATTTTGAAAACGGGTTTTTTTTTGTGACACAAGATTTCAAATCTTTTGCGAGCTGTGTTCTGAGAAATGGCTTCTTGTGATTTATATATATATTTTTTTTTTTCTTGTGCTTTTTTGTAAGTTTGCATTCGAAATGGGTTGGAAGAGTTTTAAGTGCGAAAAAAGAGGGGTAAAGACTCTCTTAAACATGTTTCGGTGAAAGTTTGGCTCTCGTGTAAAGAGTTTTCGAAAACGTTTTGTGTGGGGAAAAACATCGCAAATGCTTCACAATTCTCTTTAAAAAAGTTTCGAACTTAAATTTCAAACTTTGCTTCGTTTTCGAAGGATTTCTTCATTCTTCACAATTCTCTTTAAAAAAGTTTCGAACTTCATGAACTTTCTTCATTCTTCACAATTCTCTTAAAAAAGTTTCGAACTTAAATTTCAAACTTTGCTTCGTTTTCGAAGGATTTCTCTTCTTCGACAAGCTCTCGGCCACATTCACAATTTTTTTTTTTTTTTCAACTTGAATTTCCAACTCTGACTTTTCGAAGCGCTTTGCTTCTCCGATGAAAGTTTCAAACTTGAATTTTCAACTTTGGTTAGTTTTCGAAAAGTTTTCGAAGGGCTTTTTTTACTCCGACAAACTCTCGGGCACTGTCACAAGCTTTTTGAACCTGCTTCGAATTTGAATTCTCAACTTTTTTCGGTTTTCAAAGGACTTTTCTTCCCTGACAACTCTTGAATAAGTTTCGAACTTGAATACTCAACTCAATGGTTTTCACAACGACTACACATTAGACTTTCAAAATCAACTTCCCTTCCGAAAAAGGCCTCAAAAAATGTCCTTTTCCAAAGCAATGAAACACTTTGCAGCACAAAATGAATTTCTATGAAAAAAAAAAAGGAGAGAACTTAAGGAAAACTTAATAAAAGGCTTTGACCCAAATCAACTACCAGAAAAGCTACAGAAAAATGTGTAGGACTTTGAAAGAAAAGGCCTGTATTCAAACATAATGCGAAAAAGTTTCCTTACGATGGTGTAGAGCTTTGAAAAAAAGTTAAAAAGAGCCTAATGCACAATTTATTCCTACGAAAGCTATGAAAAGACCCTTTGCGAAAAAAAAGCTTAAAAGACTTTAATCCAAATCTTCTTTAAACGAAGAAAGTTCTTTGCAAAAATGTGCCTTGAAAAAAAAATTTAAGAGATTTCATTCGAAATCTACTTTTGAGAGTGAAAACTTTTTTTGAAAACTAAAAAGATTTAGAAAACCTTCGTTTCAATCATTATTCAAAGCCCTTACTCCAAGCAACGCTCAAGTCTACAAAACAACTGCTACCCTTCACTCCAAAAAAAACTGCGAAAAAGCGAAGAATAGACTTTGGAAAAATCCTAAAAAGCCTTCAAAAATTCCTTTTGCGAAGAATGGACTTTGGGAAAATGTTAAAAAAAAGCCTAGAACATAGAAAATGTAGACAGGGGAAACCTCCGCTCCGAGGACATTATCCCCTCCCTCTCTCTTTCGAAGTCGTTACGAAAAGTTTCCTCGAAAACGAAACGTTTCTGATTGGAAATCAACCACCAAATGTGTTTTAGTCGCATGCCAGAGACTCGTGTGTTCAAAGAGAAACTCAATTTCTACCAAAAAGTAAAAGTTTTCAACCCTTTTTATGGGTGGAGCGATGGAGAAGAACGAGCATGACACACAGGGAGCTACGCCTCCCCACCAAATTAGTCAAAAATTTCATAGCCGACACCTTCACAGAAAAATAAACCACGACGGTGGGCTGTCCTTTACCTACGAGATGTGAAACAATCACACGAAACATGTGGAAAATATAAACAACAAAAGCGAAAAGAGAAAAAATCAAAAAAAAAAAAAAGAAATGAATAAAATTAGATTTAGAAACTAGGACGAAAAAAAAAAAAGGAAGGAAAAACGCCTTCTTCTCCAGTCTAGGATGTGTTTTAGGGGCTCATCACATTTTGGGTATCCAACAACAAGACAGAAAATATGTACTAAGTCTGATTTTTTTTTGAAAACTATCACACATCACCTCATCACATTTTCCTTACTCTTTGTTGGAATGTTATCTGTTTTTTTAAATGTTTGTATACTCAAAGAAAAATAAATTTCGTTTTTTTCTTTTATTTAAGTGTGCTACAAAAATAAGAAAAAAAAAAAGTATACTACTCTTCTTGTAGGTGGTTTTTTTAAGCCAACAAAATTTTGCAAAAAAAAAAAAAAACCTTGATCCAAATTGGTAACAGAAGAAGATAAAAACAAAAAAAAAAACCACCAACCAGGGTCTATGCAACAATCAGTGTCTAATCGAAACTATACTCAATGTGTATTCAGTGTATTGAAATCGTATGCCTGTTTGTATTGGATGTTGTAAAAATATTTAAACGTAAACGTAAAAAAAAAAAAAGATTTGAAAAACCACAATCGTTTCAAAACAACAGTGGTGTTTACACTTCTTTTTTATATTTTCTCTCTCTTTGATTTTTCAGTTTCAAAAAAGAACAAATCAAAACGAATTTTATCCCTCCCATCGAGTATTGTCGCTTTCAGTCCTCTGCAGAGGCTCAGGCGACGGAAACAGATTGGTTATAGAATTTCAAGATTTTAGCTAAGCGCCCATTCTCGCCGCAAGCGAAAGGACAGTCATCTTTATGACTAAAGACAAAAAAAAAGAGAAAATTTGATTTCATCCTTCGGCGAGATTTTTTTTTTTTCTCTTCTCTTCAAATTGTAAATAAAAATATATAAAATAGATGTCTAACAATAATCCAAAATATAAACTTATCTAACAACAAACAAACACAACCTAAAACGAAAGGAAAATGAAAAGGAACTAAACCAACAAAACAAACAAAAAATACTAAACAAGATTCTATCTCATCAAAGTAAATTGATGTACCTGAAAATAGTAATTTAAGTAAGAAGGAAAAGGCAACAACAAGCGGAAACATGTGCTAAAACAATAGAAATTGAAAAAGAATGTACAAAACAGTAACAGAGTGATATTAGGTTTATTTCGAGTGGAATTTTTTTTTAAGACCACTCATTCAAAACAAAAACAAAAAAACAATAGAAAAGAAAAGAAACAACTAAAAAACACAAAACACACTAATTTTGATTCAAGAGAAGAACCTTTTTTTTTTGGATTTTAAAATGCAAGATGAGCAATGAGCTTTTTTAAACTTTAAATTTTGGAAATTTTTGAATCTAACTAAATACTCGTTTAAAAAAATATATTTAGCCATGTAAGGAAAATTTTTTTGTTAAACATTTTTATCTGAGTTTCTCATTGTTATCGCACAGAGAAGGGAGGGAACTTTTTCGAAAAGTTTTATAGGAATTTTTTTTTTCTGAGTAAATTCGTTAGACACTTTGTTGTATAGGGCAAATTCATAAGACAAAAGAAAATTTTTTGAATTTTTCCCAAGTCTAGGTGCAGAAATTTTGTTTAAAAAAAAAATGTCACGGTGGTGATTTGAGGTGAGTACAGAATTTTTTTTTTTTAATTAAATAAATTTTAATATCAGTAAAAGATTACTTGATTATTCTTAAGTTACGGCACCAGCTACCAGGGCTTCGGCCTACTTTTAAAGTTCTTTTTTTTCTATTTTATTGAAAAAATTACAAGTTTGAATTTTTCTAGTTTTTTCTTCATAAATAAGCACCAGATATTTTAAAATTTATTCAACTTTTTTGAACTTTTTCGACAGAATTCATTCTCAAGAAAAATCCTAACAAAAAAAGAAAAACATTCAAAAACTCATTCAATTTTGAAGGATCCCTCGTCATATCCTCTGAAGAAATCAAAAAAAAAACATTTGCAGAATTCACTCATCGAACTGATCTTACTTTGATGGATCCTTCAATGCATTCGCAGAAAAACAATAGAATACTCTCAAAAAAATCATCTGTTTAAACTTAATTTCAACAATTTTGAAAAATCATCCGAAATTCACTCGAAAAATCATTCTTATTTTTGAATTCAGATCAAATTTTGTATAACCGTCCGAAAACCGGAAAATTTTCAATCAAACTCATCTGAAGAAACCTAATTTTTCATTCTACTCAAAAATTCTACAAAATTCACTCGAAAATTCATCCAATCAGAACAGAAAACTCATTTGAAGAAACCTAATTTTTGATTATTTTTCACTCGAAATTCTAAAAAATTCACTCGAAAATTCATCCAATTAGACCAGAAAACTCATCTGAAGAAACCTAATTTTTGATTATTTTTCACTCGAAATTCTAAAAAATTCACTCGAAAATTCATCCAATTAGACCAGAAAACTCATCTGAAGAAACCTAATTTTTGATTATTTTTCACTCGAAATTCTAAAAAATTCACTCGAAAATTCATCCAATTAGACCAGAAAACTCATCTGAAGAAACCTAATTTTTGATTATTTTTCACTCAAAATTTTACTCGAAAACTCATCTGAAGAAACCTAATTTTTGATTATTTTTCATTCAAAAATACTACAAAATTCACTCGAAAACTCATCCAATCAGAACAGAAAACTCATCTGAAGAAACCTAATTTTTGATTATTTTTCTCGAAAACTCATCCAATCAGACCAAATTTTAAAAAGTCATCCAAATTCACAAATTCTCATCTAATCAAATTTAAGATTGAAATTCAGAAAAATTGAAGAAAAATTCTTTCAAAAAACTAAGTTTTCCAACCCTCAAAATCACCACCAATCGAAAATTTCACAACACTTTCCACTCTCGACATCCAACTTCAGAGAGCAGGGACCTGTCTGACAAAATTTTGACAAAACTCTGACGCCGAAAAAAATTCCAACGAAAAAAAAAAACTTCCCTTTTTTTCGACTTTCATTTTCTATTGGAATATCAAAATTCTATTTTGAAACCTTGAATAAAAAAAACATATTTTAAGTAATTTAGATTAAGAATTTAGCAAGTACACACAATCAAAAAAAATATTCAGAAATCCTCAAAAAAAACGCTTTACTAAAAAATATTTTTTTTTTAAGAAAAAACCATTTCCGTTGACTGACAGGTCCCATTTTGAACTTTTCAGTGCACAAAAAGTGTCAAATATAATTGCAAACAATTTTCGTACGAGTACGATTTTTTTTTTTTTTTTCAAGGATTTTGATTTTTGGTCAGCGCTAAGATTTTTTTTTTTTTTTTTCAACGACAGAAGATTCCCCGACGTGATGTAATAGGCTTGTTGCGTCTCGCCACTCGTTCCATCGCGTCGTCTTTAGTCTACTACCGACTTTTGAAATTCTACTCAAAAACTAACAAATTGCAGAATTCTTTCTTTTTTCTCAAAGATTTAATTTTGAAAATAAAATCCGTCAACCAGTAGGCACTGAACCCAAAAAAACACCTATCCTTCCCTAAGTTTTCTTTTTTTATTAAGAAATAGTTCCTTCACGTAACCTGTGCACTAAAAGCGTTCATTTCTAAAGACTCTTAGTGAAAAAGAATTTTGAAAAAAAAAAAAAACAAAATAAAAACAAATTCACACTAAGAGTCCCAATGCAACTTAAAACACGGAAAAAACAAAAAGAAAAATAGTTAAATGTTGTATTCAAAGAAAAACAAAAAACGAAAAATCGATAAGAAATTGTTGTGTGTTTTGATGTTTTAAATAATTGTTTTAAAAAAAAAATTATATATATATATACATAACATATTTAATCATAGTCAACAGTATTAACATTGTATTTGCTTAGTTTTTAGAGGGGAAACAAAAGGGTTTTTTTGTCAGAATGACTGGGGGGGGAATTTAAAAAAAAAAAAAAAAAGGTATCGGAATGATATTTGAGACGGTCATCATATACTTCACTTTTCATCATGCGTATGTTATACGGGACTGTGTGTGAAAGTTGCTTACGATTTAGAAATCAAAATTTTCCCCATTGGAAAAAGAAAATTTGTGAAAATCTGTGAAAATCTTCTCACAATGTCCCCAGGTCAGGAATTTTCCAACAAATCGGCAAGAAAAATTGACTTCATTTGAACGTTAAGTTCGCATTTTTTATTTTTTTTTTTTAATCCACGAACATTCAGTGAAATTTCATTCAAAAACAAAACAATAACTGGCTCCATTTTACAATCAAACACAAAATTGAACAAATTTGAGTTAAAAAAAAAAAAAATAGAATTTACTTCATTTGACTGTTGAGATTATTTTTTGAAATTTTTAACGAAAAATTCACTTCATTTGACTGTTGAGATTATGTTATAAAATTTTTGATGAAAATTCATTAAGAAATTCACTCCATTGGCAAAATTTCATTCAGAGATAGACAACAATTGGCTTCGTTGAGCAGTCAAATTATTTTTTTCAAAACACACAAGATTCTATTCAAAAACAAACAGAAATTCGCTCTAATTTGACAAAGGAAACATTTTTGGTAAAATTAATTTTCAAAACACAGAGAAATTCGCCCTATTTTGACAAAGAAAAACTTTTTGGTGAAATTAATTTTGAAAACATACAAAAACTCAACCTAATTTGACAAATTTTTGGTAAAATTAATTTTGAAAACACACAGAAATTCGCCCTAATTTGACAAAGAAAAACTTTTTGGTAAAATTGATTTTGAAGACACGTAAAAACTCAACCTAATTTGACACACAGAAACTCAACCGAATTTGACAAATTTTTGGTAAAATTAATTTTGAAAACACACAGAAATTCGCCTTAATTTGACAAAGAAAAACTTTTTGGTAAAATTGATTTTGAAGACACGTAAAAACTCAACCTAATTTGACACACAGAAACTCAACCGAATTTGACAAATTTTTGGTAAAATTAATTTTGAAAACACACAGAAATTCGCCCTAATTTGACAAAGAAAAACTTTTTGGTAAAATTTTAATTTAGAAACACAAAGAAACAACACCGTCACTTAACAAAGCTCACAAATTTGGAAACAACATTTTTTTCTCAAACTCTCCGGTAAACATTTGATTTAGAAACACACAGAAAATCGACAAATTTAGTTCAAAAACCAAACAAATTTAATTCAAAATCACCACCAATTGACAGCAAAAAACTATCCTCTCAAAAAACAAAGAAAAAACTCATCAAAATTCATCAGAAAATAACCTCAAATCAAACACATTTCGGTTCCAGTTCGATTCCCTGTCAACAAAAAAAACAAAAACAAGCCTGATCAAAAAATTCTTTGTCGTTTTTTTTTTTCGCATAAAAATGAGAACAAACTTGTACATAAAAACCACTTGTTTCTCATTTTTAGTAGGTCTTTTTTTCCTTTTTTTTTTCTAGACAAATATTTATATATCAAAAGAATATCACATAATCAATCTTAAATAATTTAATCAAATAGTCTTAATTAAATATACATAATCTAATCATAGTCATTTTGATTTTTATTTTGTACATATATTTGTCCACAAGAAAGGATCAATCTGGGATTAAGCTGACTTTCAGCAAGACTAGGAAAAAATCAAAAAAAAAAACAAAAACTACATCGTCTTCCATACAAACAAATTCCTATCTCCAACCTAGATGAAAAATAGAAATTTCTTTTACCTATCCTTTTTTTATTCACCACCCTTTGAAAATAGATAGCTAACAAATAGTTCTACGTTTCAAAACTTTTGTACATATGAATATGTAGAAATTGTGGAGAGTTCAAAGTCACACGAATTACAGCATAGATATTAAAAACGAAAACAAAAAAAAAACACAATTGAATACTCATGTCTACCTTTTGGGTTTATCGTGATTTCAGAGCTACCTGAGAGAATCCAAATTGTAGAGAATATTTGTGTCTATCACGTAAGTCTGTGTTGTTTAAATTAAGAGAATATTAATTAGAATTTAGTGTGTGGGGTTTTTTTTTAAGAGTTGAGGGAGGATCTACAACGATTGGGAAGTGTACAATAAAACAAGGTCTGAAGCATCTCACAGAAGGAAATTCAAAAATTGGACACTAAAAATTATTTTATCATCTGACAAACAAATAGACAAGGAAAAATTTATGTTTTGCGAAAAAAGTTATTTGGAAAAACAATTTCTGTTCGACTTCATACAGTGGTATCAATAGTTAATTTTGAAAATCTTTTTTTTTTTTTCTTCGACAAACAAAAATTGAATTGAATTTTTATGTTCACAAAAATATTGTCTTCATTTCGTAAAAATTTTCGATTACGTTTTTTTAATTTTTTAGGACTTTTTTGTAAGAAAATCCGATTTTTTTCGTTTTTTAATAAAATCTGAGTTAAATTCGAACGTCTTAGGAAAATTTAATTTTTGCTAGTTTTTTCTATTTTTGTTCCTAAAAAAAACCGAATTATTTGTTCGTTTTTTTTAAAAAAAAATCTAACGTTTTAAGAAAATTCATTTTTGTGTTTTTTTTTTTTTTTTAATTTTTGTTTTTAAAAAAAAAGACCGAATTTGTTCGTTTTTAATAAAAAAAATTCTAACGTCTTATGGAACTTGATTTGTTTTCTTTTCTTTCAATTTTTGTTCTTTAAAAAAAAAACCGAATTATTTGTTCGTTTTAAATAAAAATGAATTCCATTTTTTTTTCCAACTTTTGTTCCTTAAAAAAACCGCATTGAGTACAAACGCCGATTTTTTTTTTTTTTTTGATTTCGGTTAAATTCTAACGTCTTAGGAAAATAAAATGTTTTGAGTTTTTTTTTTCAATTTTTGTTCCTTAAAAAAAAAACCGTCTCAAGAAAATTGATTTTTATTCGTTTAAAAAAAAAAAACCGTCTTAAGAAAATAAATTTTTGTTCGTTTTCAAAAAAAAAAAAAAATGTCTCAAGAAAATTGATTTTAGTTCGTTTACAAAAAAAACCGTCTTAAGAAAATTGATTTTTTTTCGTTTTCAAAAAAAAAATTGATTTGTTACTTTTTTTACCCGTTTTTTAATTTTTAAAATTGTATTTTTGACTAAATCTTTTTACACATTTTTAAATTTAACTTTTTTTTTTAAATCAATTTTCTTTCACTACCACAAAAAATTATTTTAAAAATAAATTTTCATAATTTTTCTTAAATTCTCATTAAAAAAAACATTTCAATTTTATGTTTACTAATTTGAACCACTGTATGTATAATCAAACCTCACTTCAAGCCATCTCTATCTCAAAAAATTGAAAGAAAAAAATATGTAAACCTCTCTTCAAGCTCTACCACAAAAAAAAAAGAAGAAAGAAGCCTCTCAACTCGTAAAAACCACACATCTAACAATATTTAACGAATAAATCAGTGTTTTCTGTTACAATTACAACATAAATAACTCAGTTAAGATTTTTGTCTCCCAACATTAAATCCGTCCTTATTATTAAATAGGAAATCCATCAAAATGCCATGCTTTGTATATTTTTCCCTATTTTCAACATCAACCATCATCACTCATCGACTAAAATTCACAAATCCATTTCTCATTCAAATCAGAAAAAAATCAAATTCGAAAAAATTCACAAATCTATTCCTCATTCCATCCAAATTTGATCAAAAATTCATTGAAAATATCAGAAAATTCGTTTAAAAATTGCGTACAGCACTCAAAAAATTTTTTTTTTGAAAACAAAATTATTTCATAATCATCATCATCTCGAAACCCTCTCCACAAGCTGGCAAGATGGTAACATTGAAAAACCAAAGAAATAGATAAAAATGTTTGTGCTCATGTACATAGCTTGCTGTTGTCGGTGTTCTCTAGATCATAATCAGAAAAAAAATTTTTTTTGTTTGTATATAAAGTGAAAATTTGAAGATTTTCATAAAACAGCAGATTACGTTTTTTTTTAAAAAAGTCACACATAAACCTGTACATACATCAAGTTGCACCAGCAATCATCGTTATAGTTATTAATCTCAACAAGAGTCAAACCCCGAGTCAAAACCCCAAAGAAAAAACCAAAAACAACCTCCCCTCGCCTTCTTCTTCACGCCATGTAAATACCGCCAGTGTATTTTGTTTGAAAGAAGGCAAAAATAAATAAAAAGAAAAGAAAAACGAATCAAAACCTAACATCAAATCATTCGTTTTTTTTTTTTTGTTTTCTTTTTTTGGGTATCACCAAATGTGCCAAGCGATATCCTAATTTTTTCGCCTATGTTGCTCGAAAGGTCCTGCTTTACCACCATCAAATACCAGGACAAACAGGCTGCATTAAATTTAAGGAAGGAAAAATAGGAAAACGAAACGAAAAAAAAAAACCAAAAAAACCAAATATCTACTTTTGCAAAAATCCTAATTTTTTGAAAAAAAAAAAAAAAACAAAATCGTAGTCTTGAATATTTATCGCTTGTTCTTGTCTTTGTTGGTTTTCAGCTTTCTTTGTTTGTTCACAACAACGCTCGTCAATCGACTCTGTGATTGGTAGTTAAAGAAAAAAAAAAAAACGTTTATCGAAATTCAAAATTCAATAAAACGAAAAAAAAAAAAAAAACCAAAAAATTTAATAATCCTAGTTTGTGTTTTGTGTTGGAAAACCCTCGTAAAATTAAAGAAATCGTCCTAGTTGGAAAGTTCCATCTCCCCGATTTGAATCGAAAAAAAAAAAAAAAAAAAAAAATTCTCAAAAATCGACAGCAACTTCATTCACCCTACCGTATGAGAGAATTTTAATTCAAAATTAAACACGAGCTATAAAAATAAAAAAAAAAATAGATTTCCATTAAAAAAAAAGTATCATTCCGACATTCCTGGACCGATAGTTCAACAAAATATAATTCAAATTTTTCATATACAACCATTTTTCCATTTTTTTTTTGTTTTTATAGAGAAAATCAAATTCATATACACACATATTCATATACACAAGAGAAAATTTTATACACACATCAACAACCAGAATTTATTTTTGATACCAACAGGTTAAGTATCCAAAAGTTGTTTGGAAATTCAGAATGTGATTTCTAGGACGATGACATGGAGAGAGAGAGAGAGAGAAAGCTTTCTTTCAAAAAAAAAAAAAAAAAAAAAATATACATAAAAATAATAAAATAAAAACTTAAAATGGACGACAAATAACAACTCAGTCGAATAATATAATAAAAAAAATCGTTTTGCTAAAGTAAAAATAAAAAAAATATATGCATATAAATATAAATAAATTTCAATAGTCAATTAAATATCCTAAAAAAAAAATATCTAATTGATTTTATAGAGGACTTAGAAGTAGCTAAAAAAAATAAACTAATAAATATAAATGTTCTAGGTCTTATAAAGTCAAATAAAATAAACATCCCTTCTACTTATAACAGTTTCACCATTCAAACACATATACCAAACTACTAAATATACGTACTTAAAAACTTAGTAATTAATCATACTCATGTAAAAATATAGATTACGAAAAAAGAAACCCAAAATCACACAACTTCCATGGTTTTTTTTTTTTACCACAACCCAAACACGAATGATTTTATGATTTTTACTTCAAATTTTTAGTTTGTTTTTGATAAGAAAAAAAAAAAAAAACAAAAAAGAAAAACATTCAATTACAACAAAAAAAATATATATGTATACCCAGAATAAGTGAGTAAAATATTAATTAAACAAAAATAACCTACATATACATATACATGCGTGTGTAATTTAAAGGCGCATAAATATTCAAAAAAACAAAAATATATTATTGATGTTCAATGTTTAATTGTATAGCTTGCAACTTTAAACACCCCAAAAACCCTAAAACCATTATCCAAAAACCTTTTTTTTTTTCCTTTTTGATTTAAAAAGAATTTCCTTTCTTTTTCTATACGAGTCCCAAAACAAGGGTAGTCGTGAGAGAATCGAAGCGGATTTCTTTTTATAAATTTAAAATATTTTACAAAAGAAATGCCAAAAAAAGTTTCGAAAATCGAGACGAAATCAGAAAACTCAAAAAAAAAAAAAAAAAACAATGTCCAATGGAAAGAATAAAAAAAAAAAAAAGTCCGAAAATAATAAAAAGCGCTCGACAAAGTTGAGTGGAAAACAACTTTTTGAGAAAAAAAAAAAAAAAAAATAGAAAATGAACAAAAATTTCAAACCAACAGCTTGAAAAAAATTCCAAAAAAGAGATCAGCTGCTGAAGACTTTTTTGAGGAAAGCAAACCAGAAAAGTCACCAGATTTTTAAAAATCGAAAAATTTCAGTTTCTGAAGAAATTGATATAAAAATATTTTATGCCAAAGCATATTTTATTTTCCTTAAGCTAAGGTCCCAACATTTTTTTCCGGTCTCGATAAAAAAAAAAAAATTGAATGATCAAAAAATCATTCAACGACTGAGCAAACTCAAAAAAAGCAAAGAAAAGAGCAAAAATGACAGGCCCGGTGAAGAAAATCCCGGGAAAGGACCGAAAAGGAAAGACAAAAAAAAAATTAAAAATCGAAAATGAAAAGCTGGGCAGGACATAAACAAAAACAGATGAAGAGAAAACGTTAGGAAAAAAATCGAAATAGAGGTTGAAAAATAACCTCTGGAGCGCAAACGAAAGGGGACAAATTATTCTTTTTAGCCAGTAGGGGATATATTACGACTTAAAGTTTAATTTAGGTTTAAAGACCGTCAAATCCCAAATAAAAAATTTCCTAGTCAAATGCTTAGCCCAAAAAATAGACCCAACCCAGTACTTGTAGAGATGCATTTAGATTAAGATAAACTTAAATAAAAAAATAGTAAAAACAAAAAATTGGGAGTGGAAGGTTCAGCCAAATTTCGAAAAACGAGCCCCTTCTTCTTTTTTTGGTCGATGGACCTGATATTGCGCAGATTTTGGTTTGGGATTCCAAAGACTTCATTCCTTTAGCTGCTGCATAACAACGATAAAAAAAAAATAAAAATAAATAAACAATGAAAAACTTACACAAAAAATAAATTAAAATAATATAAAGAAGACAGTTTGCAAGGGTAATCGGCGGTTCTTAGAGTTCTCTAGAAAAATTATTTTCCAAAATTTGAGTAATGTCTGTATTCCTCTCCCTGTAGATATAGATTTAAGAGTGGAGACTTGAAGTTTTCAAAAATAACACCTTTAAAATATGAAAAATCCAGGAAACTAAATTCCTGAGAAACTAGAGCTCTCCAATTAGATTAGGTTTAGGGCATCTTTTGCAAGCTACTCAAGGAAGGGTATTTTTCCCAAAAACTCACAAAATAGCAGAAATTTGAGAATGTTGTGGTTGTAGGTTGTTACTTCGGGTGGCTTTTATTAAATTTTGATTTTAAAACTAAACGATAACAACAACAATTTTCATCCATCAATTGGTCAAAGTTCCAAGAGAGAGATAGAAAAAAAAAAAACAAAGGATTTCAAATAAAAATCCGTGCAGGACGAGGATCAAACTCCTTCGGGGGGTTTTCAGGAGTCCAAGAAAAAAATACAGAGAAATTAAAAAAAAAAAAAATCAGAGAAGTGAGATAAAAATTAGAGAAGCGAAATTACATCCAGAGAAGTGAAATAAAAATCAGAGAAGCGAGAGAAAAATCAAAAAAGCTAAAAAAAACACAGAGAAGCTTAAAAAAAAAAAAAACAGACAAACTAAAAAAAAAAAACAAATCAAATGGAGAGAAAATTCCAAATTTTCAACTGGAATGCCTCACCAATGATAATGACTAAACTACAAACAAACAACCAACAGACCACAACAATTTCTCAAAATCCCTTCGATATCCACGAGTCCCTAAACCTCTACCCTCATCCAACCAACCATCAATCCCACATCATAACAATTTTAAGATAGTCAACTAAATGTATAAAAAAAATTACAAAAAAAACGGAGCTGTTCACAAATACTAGACGAGACAACTTGAAAAAAAAAAAAAAAAAAACAGAGATTCATTGACCACAATTCCATCCCTCCACAGAGTACCGATCCCTCACAAAAAAAAAAAAAAATGAATTTAGATTTTAAAAGTAGAATAGAATTGAAAGAAAAAGTTACTTGAAAATTTATGTGAAATTCAAAAGAAAATTACTAATCTTCAAATGAAATCAAAAAAGGAAAAACAAAAACAATTAGAAAATCAAAAAAACCTTCATACAAAATCAATATTTTGATACAAAATTTTCAAATCAAACATCTCAAAAAAATTATTAAACAATAGACAGAAAAAAAAAAACCATCAATTTCCTTTTGCCATAAACAAAAAACAAAAAAACAAGAAAATCTATATGTAAACAAATACTAAAACAAATATATATATACATATACACAAAAATTATAAATGAAATAGATGTGTGTTACTAACTAGATGTAAAATACTAACTAAGTAAAAATTATATATATATATCTTCAAGTATTATGAGAAAAGTAGAAAAAATAAAAATGTAGTCAAAATAAAAATATCAATTACATAAGAAATATATATTTACGTATAAAAAAAAAAATTATATCTATGTGTTTGTAGACTAATGTTTTTTTCCTAAAATATATATCTACATCCATAAAAAATAAAATATATATATAAGAATTTCACATTACATTCAAATGAAAAAAAGAAAAAAATATCTAATTACTAAAATAAAAATATCTAATTGTAAGAGAATTCAAATTAAATATACATATATATTATATAGGTGTGAATATGTATTAATCAAATATGAATATGAATATGAATAGATTATAGAAAACTTTGAAAAACAAAAAAAATTGGGTAAGGTCTCCTGTTGGATATATTGTCAAGATTTCTATGAATAAAATTATCCCACCTAGTATTTGGAACAGGCATATGTCCAAAAAAAAAAAAGCTGTTTTATTTTTTACAGAAAAATTTGGAGGTTAAGAATTGGCAAACAAAAGAGATACACGATTTTTTATTTTAATTTTAATAATTTAACTTCTTGAAAAGAAATTCTTAAAAATCCCTTCTGTGATCGGGGAGGGTTAGCTTTGAGGCATTTAGGGCAACAATAAATGGACTTAAAAGAGGACTATCAAAAATTGAAAGATGCAGCCTTGAAGTCCTATTCATCGACAGGAAAATATGCGACAACCTCAATCCTAGCAGCACGAAGCAAAATAAATTCCCAAACACAGAGTGAGGCACTGCCCATTTCCACGCGTGTCCCTGTTGACATCCGATTTCTTCAAAAATTTTAAAAACAAACAAATTCTAAGTACACAGTCTTGAAGTCTGATTCATAAGCAACAAAAAATATTCAGACACCTTAGTCCTAGCGACAGAAACAAAAAACTTCCCCATACAAAAGAAAAATCACCTTCAAAAGAAACTAGACCAAGTCCAAGTAAACAACAAATCTAACCCCAAACAAAAATGTAGGCGAGTCTCATTTTCACATGTGTCCCTGTTGACATGCGATTTCTTCAAAAAATTGGAGAACAGCCAAATTCTAAGTACACAGTTTTGAAGTCTGATTCATAAGCAACAAAAAAATATATGCAGACACCTTAGTCCTAGCCAAGAGAACAAAAAATCTAACCCCAAGCAAAAATGTAGGTGAGGCTCATTTTCAAGCGTGTTTCGATTTCTTCAAAAATTTTGAAAACAGCCAAATTCTAAGTACACAGTTTTGAAGTCTGATTCATAAGCAACAAAAAATATTCAGACACCTCAGTCCTAGCGACAAAAACAAAAAACTTCCCCATACAAAAGAAAAATCACTTTAAAGAAAAACTAGACCAACTCCAAGTAAACCAGCTGTCGACTCACCGCAGGCAAAATAACACAACCCACCCACTTTCCTGTCGCTTCAACTTCTTTGCCTCTCCCTCATTCTTCCTTACTTAACCACCTATCGCTCAAGACGACCACGTCTCTCATCCCTCCTGACTGCCTAAACGGCCATGACAATGCTGCACCTAAAAAATGTTAGAAAATCTTAGCAAGGACATCAAAAACTAGCCAACGATTGGTTGTTGTCTTGCCTGAAGTTTTTCTTCCCTCGACTCAAGCCAGAAAATCACGAAAAAAAGAAACTAGAGCTAAAACACAAAAAAATACAAAAAAAACCTTAGCAAGGACATCGACGAAAGGAATCGAACGCATGTACCGATAGCAAAGACACCGACAAAAGAAAAAAAGACACACACAAAACTAGCAAGGACACCGAAAAATGTCTAAAAGCGCATGTGCTGAAACAAAAATGGTTTCTGTCTAATCTGAAATTTAAGCCCCTTGTTCCAGAACGAAATTATAGATGGAGATGGAGAGAACAGAAAGACTGAAAATACGGAGAAAATCATGTTTAACAACCCTTCGTCAAGGTGAATTAAGGCGTAGTCACGATGGAAAATTCAATGATTTCAAATTTTTGTGATGAAAAGTAGTTTTGAAAAAAAAAATCGTTGATTTGAATTTTATAAAGTTGGATGAAAAAATGTGAAATCGAAAGAATTTTCTTTGAGTTTTGGATAGCAAAAAGGAGAACAAGGAACTTCGATGCAAGTGAAAGGACGGACAACAAATTTGGAACCACATGCGGTTTCAATGAAGTCCCGACTTAAGGTTTGAATGAAATTTTGCTAAGAAAACAAAAAGGAGAACAACTAAGTTCGATGTGAGTGAAGGGATGGAAAACAAATTTTGAATTAAGTCCCGAATTAAGATTTCAATGAATTTTTACTAAGAAAAAAAGAGGAGAACGAACGAATTCGACGCCGGTAAATGGATGAACGACAAATTAGAATCACTTAGAAGCAAACTCGACGCTAGTAAAACGTCTCTCAACAAATTAGAGCCGCATACAGACAAATCGGAAATAAAGAGAGAGAAGAACGAACAAATTCGAAGCCGGTAAGAGAACTAACAACAAATTGGAGCCACTAAGAAACAAATTCGACGCCACTAAAACGTCTTTCAACAAATTGGAACCACTAAGAAGCAGATTCGACGCCAGTAACACATCGCAACAACTTAAAGAAAAATTTTCATCAACGAATTGAGAAATTTAAAAAAAAACAAAAAAAAATCCTGCTTTTCAAGAAATCGACTATAGATCTGCATTTTTTCAGCAAGCATTTGAAAGGATCGGAAAGAAACTAAAACCACAGACAAAGGTAGAGGAGGCAACGACCTGAAAAAACTTCATACAAGACAAGACAAGCACTTAAGTTCGCAACCCCATTAGTGAAACACGTGGTCAAAAAGATGATGATGATTCACTACGATTCATTTTTTTTTCCTACTCAAACTTGACTGAGAAATGGTGGAGCTTCAAAAGACCAAAAGGCAAAAAAGAATCGAGTCCCCTGCAAAGATCTCTACAGAAATCAGAAAAAAAATCTCTACAGAAAATTCAAAATTGTTTTTCGCCTCAATAAGAGTTTAATTTGAATCAAATTTTGATTCAAAAATGTTCCACTTTTGATGCAAAATTTTTAATCAAAAATGTTCCACTTTTGATGCAGAAATTTCAATCAAAAATGTTTCACTTTTGATGCAGAAATTTTAATCAAAAATGTTCCACTTTTGATGTAAAAATTTTTTGATTCCCAATTAAAGTTGAATTTGGATCAAATATTTATCGAAAATTTTCTACATGTTTTTCAGAAATGCCTTCTTCCCCGATCTCAGCTGAATTTGGGCCAAGATCTTACCAAAAATGTGCCTATCTTTAATTTCACGTAAATTTAGATCAAAATTTTCGACTCCCTAAGACAAAACTTGAAACAAATGAAACTTCCAAAGACCTACCACAAACTAGAACCCCCTGGCACATCAAACTGAAAAAATTTTGAAACTTTCAGAGACGAAAAAAAAAAGACTACAACCTTCTAGGACCACATCCAGACTCAAGAAAAACGAATCCCTAATGCACTTTTCCCCGAGACCTCTGTAATGGCTGCTCTATGATGATGGACTTGCAGACGATATACGAAAGAAATGTATTTACATTTATTAAACAGGGGTTTGGTATGGTTTTTTTTTTTTTTTTGGATTTGAGGTGATTTTTACAATTTCACACATGTTTGTACGTATGCGTTTGCCCATGTACAACCAACTTACATATTTATTTTCTACCCATTCTCTCCCGTAAAGAGTCGACTGCTGCTTTTTTTTTTGTTCCCTTTTTTTTTGTTTTATGTATTTTTTTTTTTTTTTTTGTATTCGCTAGCTCTCTATGCGTTTACGTTGCTGTGTCCTATCGTTTTTCATTTTCAATATACGACGACGAAACGACGAACACTCTCTTTCTGTATCTTTATTTCCAACTGAATGAACAAGAAGTCATCGTCGTCCTCATCGTCGTTGTCGTTTTCAGCACACTCACACAGGAGAAAAGGATTCGAGAGAATGTGTGTACGTTGTGCTTCGGCTTTTGCATGATGGGTCAGAAAAAGCAACGAGACGATACAAGATATACACGAGTTATTTATTCTTCCATTTGTGTCCCTCAAAATATGATTCGTCCTTATCAAAAAAAAAAAAAAAAATATTCCCAAAAAACAAATCAAAACAGAGACTCTAATCTGATTCAACAGAAAATGATCACAACAACAATTAGTACACGCCAAGTGTCCTCGACACACACTACCGCCAAGGACCTCTTCTCTCGAGTGTCACTCAACACACACAATTCATTTACGATTCAAGGACAAGAGTCACGAGAGAAGGGAACCCCCCCTTCCTTTCATGCGCTAATAACGAAAAATTAACCAACAATAGCCCACAAAGGAGCTGTTTAGTCACGGGCTCCGATTACAACACACACAGACAAACACACATTCGACAACGTCCTGGCGATAAGTTGACACAAATTTTAAATTCGAATGTCCACACTCACTCATTCACACACAATAAAGTGTCCCTTTTATTCTTTTCCTGGTTCGGGTCCTTTTTCTTGGCGATTATCACAGTTTAGAAAAATTGAATTGATTCCATTGTTGGTTTTGTGGTTCACGCATCCTTCACAAGGATTTCACTGGGGGGAGAGAGAGAGATCCGGATTGGATTAATGCGTGTGCTGTGACTTGTTAATGACGCAGGATGAGTGGGAGAGAAAATAGAGAAACGGAAGAAGGATAAATGGATGAGGTAACAAACTTTAAGTGGCTGACGTGTGGGTGCCGGAGCGGTTTCCGAAATGAGATGCCTCGTTGCGAATTTTGTGGTGAACACGTGAAGGTTCATTAAGTTTTCACAAAACTTTCCATAAAGTTGAGGACTTTCTCAAGAGTTCTGTAAGGGAAGGGTTGAGACGATTCTAGGAGCAGGAATTTCCAAGTTGGGAATTTACTTCAAAGTCAAGAGCGACGGCGAACAGCGAACGTCTTCGACAGTTGTTGGAGATCCTCACAAGGCTGAATGGGAGAAAGAAAAAGTGGATTGCATATGACGCGGGGACATGGAAGGTTTCAGAAAATGCCCAATCCGGGTCGGAAAACACATTGGAAGCTAGAGGAATCTTTACAAATCCCACTGGAGGTGACGTAGCTAGGTGGAGGTTAGGCGGATTTCCTGTGGAGTGTGGATCAAGTCCGATTTGAAGCGAAAAAAAAAAATGCTGAGCCAAGTTTGAGACCTCAAAGAAGGTAAACGTCAACCTAGGAGCTTAGAATTGGAGCTGAAAAATAGTCTAAGCCATGTGAACGATCCTAAAGAATACCCAGAGTACGGAATTTAAGCGGAAAATTTGTTGAAGCCAAGCCTACAGCCCTAAAGAGGTACAATGCGAACCTAGAAAACAAAATTTGATGCGAAAAAAAATTAAAAGCCGAGTTGGAGACCCGAAATAAGACAAAAATGGAAGCCAGAGCACGGAATTCGAAATATCTATGCGCGAAGCCGTTAGTGGAGCACGCGGTCAAGAAGATGATGATGAAAAAATGTCCAAGCCAAGTTTGAGACCCCGAAAAAGGTGAACAAACAAAAAAAAACCACTTCTACAGCCTTAGACCTCCAAAGGACCAGCCCCTAAAACTTCAACGACGCTCATCTGAGAGGAAATTTCAACCCTACTACCGACACACTGCACTTTCAAGCACTCAACAAATTCGAAAGGCACTCATCCTACACTCATTCCACACCTTCACTCACACCCTGCACAAAAAAAAATTTTTTTTTTCACTCTCGAGGATAATTGAAGCCTGATACTCTTATCCTTAATGAAGCCCTTTAAACTTCTTCTTCTTCTTCGTATTTTTTTTTTTTTCCTCATCGTCTTTATGCAAAATAAGGTCATCTATCGCGATAAATGTAAAAGCAAAACGAGAAACAGAAGCAGCAACTGCCAACTGCCGACGACGATGAGAAAGAGGACAGGCAAGCGAGGAAAGCCAGGAAGGCAAGCAAAGCAAAGGCATGTCATCTGCTCATTCAACCATCTATAAGGTAAAATGTTTACACATTTCATTCCATTAACTCTAGCTGACGTTCGTGTTGTAGTCCTCCATGTGTGCTGCTCATTCTCCAGATCCAGCTCCTGCTCCTGCTCCTCTGATGCTGTATGGTTGTATACTCGCAGACCTCGACCACCCGACTACCCAACCACCCGACCAAAGGTACACACAGGAGTACACACAACCACCAAAGTACACATCGTCTCCGTGTCTCCAACAGTGGAAACTCTTTTTGGCATATTATCAAGGATATTCTGCGTGAGCGATTCGCCAAATCCATCGTCAACGTTACTGTCGCCCATTGCCTCCGCCACCACCACCACCACCACCACCACCCGAGGCAAGCAAAGGAGCAAAAGGATCTGCACAGTCACAGACAACAAAATCCCACACACGTCACCGCCGCTGCTGCCTGTTTACTGCGGTGTGTGTGTGGTTTGATAAAGCAAACCTTCCTACAACAACCCAAACTTGAACTTACAACAGTAACAACCAACGACAAGGACTAACAAGGACTACGAAAACAAAAAAAAAACAAAAACGCAACATTTTGTGCTCTGGCAAATCGGGCGCTTGTCCTAGCGCTCACACAGGACTCCACAAAAATTTAATCCACCGACGCGATTCACGGAGATTCACAAGAGATTTTGTGAGGGGATCCACAGCACATCTCATCCTTTTTTTTTATTTTTCCATCCTGCACCGGTTCGTTGTTTTCCCTGCTGTTTTAAGCAACGTCGCGGATAAAATTTGATTTGCGATAAGAAAAAAAGAAAAAAAAAAGAAAAACCCTTTTTTCGAGGGTTGCCTGTCGGTGGGGGGGGGAGAGATACAGAGTGGGTGGCTCTTTGGAGAAGAAGAGAGAAAGAGATTTCAAATGAAAATAAGCGTGAAATTACATTGGCAGATTTTGTAAATTTCGTTTCAATTTTTTTTCGATTTTTTTTTCCCTTTCCACTCGAAAATGCTTGTTGTGGAAATTGTTAACTGAATTGGGGAACATATTTACGCAAATCCTGCGGTAGAACAAATTGTGGGTTAAGGAGGTTGAACAGAACAGGTATTGGGGGGACAAGAATCGGGGGGAGAGACACACACATGTGAAAATTAAATAAATTCATTTGAGTGGAGATGATTTGAAGCGGAGGGTGAGAGTGGGTCTTGAAAAAGGAGTGAGGCAGTTGGGAGTCAAAGAAAAAAGGTGGGAAGGGCGCAATTTTCGTGTCCTCGGAACGTAAATCGACGGGAAAGAAGAAGAGAAGCTTTAATGGGACACATTCACATCGGAAATTATGAAAATTTTAAATATTTACAACGAAAAAAGTCTATGCATGAGAAATTTTGAAATTTTCAAATATTTAAAGCCAAAATCGAATTAGAAGTCTTCTCCAAGATTCATGTTTACATCAAAAATTAACAAAATTTACGAATTTTCAAAACCGAAATCAAGACAAAAGAAATTTCCGAGCTTTATGCGAAGCATTTGCATCAAAAGACTGTCTGAAGTTTCTTGGCGAAGAATTTACAGCAAAAAAAAACAAAGGAAAGTCCTTCCCAAGTCCCAAGTGATGAATTTTCCTATCGACAAAAGTCCCTACCACCTTGACGCAACGAGTTTTCAACACAAAATTTATGATTTTGCAAAATTTCTAAGCGAAAAAAGTCCCCGCAGCTTCTTACTATGAATTTCAAACACAAGTTCTACGTTTTTCTGAGAAATTTTCAAAATTCCCATCGAGGAAACTTCTTCTTCCGATTTTTAACTCCTAGCCCCAAAATTTATCGAGCAAGGTAACCCTAAAACCCTAAAGAGAACTTCACTTCACTCAAATTCACTCACAATTCATAAATGAAATTTATAAATTTGAAACTCTCCCAAAGTCTCACACAACAAATTTCCAACAAATCTCTTGAATTTTTCAAAAAGCGCATCAACCAAAGAAAGATGAAGAAAAAGAAAAACTCCCCCCAAAATCAAACCCTGGACCTCTTTCCAAAATTTACGAAAAATTCCCAAATCAAAAGAAATCAAAAAAAAAAAAAAAAAAAAAATCTTCCCAAGCTCCGCATGATAAAATTCCTCAATAGAAGAACCACCCCTAGCCGCGTTCCACAATCTGACGGCGGCGATCGGACGACGGGCAAATCGATCGGGACTCGAAACTCAGAACTCAAGGACTTGGTCCGCGACAGCAGTCGACAAACAAAACAAAAGCCTGTAGCAACTCTTAAAAGTCAAACTGCCAGTCAATGAAGGAAAAGTGTCAGACAATAGTTGGCACACAATGGCACAACAACCGCGTGCACAACACAACACACAAAACAGAACACAACGACTGAAATTATTGTATAAATATCGCTTTAGCATTATTCTCGTGTGAAAACATGCAATTATGGTTTTTTCTCGTTCGTCGTCCAGGCTCCTTACGCGCGATCCTTTTGCGATCCTTAGAGCGCTCCTCCATTCGTCCGTCTCGTCTTGTCGTGTATGTGTGTTGCGCGTATTGTGTGACGACGACTATGTGAACAAAGTCGATTCTATTCACATCGGCATCGGCATGTGTGTATCACAGGATATTGGCATTACATCGTCAAGCCCGTCGATGTCCTGCCGCGTTCAAAGGCACTCCTTTCATCGGTAAAATCACTTAACACAGTCTCGCCCCTATTTCCTCTGTACCTTTTCTTGTTTCAAATCATCGAATTTCTGTATTGTCATTCAAATTAGAAAAAAAAAAAAAAAAATCTGTGATCCTAATTAGGGATGGAAGATGGTCAGCAAAAGGAGGATATCAACACGAGACAAACTTTAGACGAATTCTGTTTCTACGACTTTAACCCCAATCTTGAGAAATCACACAGAAAAAAGAAAAAACCAAATTTAATCTCACCTCCTGTCGAGCACGCAACAATAAACAAGAACAACAACTCAAAAACAATGCGCTCCCAATGTCAAAACAAACACAACAACGACGATGACGATGACGACGACGACGACAAACAAAAAATTCTAATCAGTAAAGTTCAATCAGAAAGATTTTTTTGAAAATCCACAGGACTCTCGACTCGAGATTCTGATTTTTTGAATTTTTTTTTTTTTCGCTTGCAGCAATTTTTTTTTCTTCTGAGGAGAGGACCCCATGGGGCGGGTTCAACGAAGGAAGTGCATTGTCGGCTGAGAGAAAAATAAAAACAAATGTGAATGACTTGACTTGCGATAAGATACCGCGGGAAAAGGGTTCGATTGTGGGAATGTCCTTTAGTTGTTAAGGATAAGAAGCAAATTGGGTCTGCTGTGAACGAGTGAGGTTCGTAGACAAAATTTTTGGTACGATTGAGTGACGACTAAAAGAGAAAAAGCTGAGGTGGGTTGAGCAGAGAACCTTGTGAGACATTTTCGAGGATGACAATGTGACGATGGGGCTCTGAAAAAAAAAAATCTACGACCGCGGATAAGAAGGAGGCTCTCAAAAACGAATCTAACAAATTTCCAACAAAAATCGAAGGATTCTACACGAAATTCGGCCTTTTCTGCGACTGAGGGTGTCTGAGAAAATGTCCGATGTCTCTGAAAACAAATTTCCAACAAAAATCGAGGGATTCTACACGGAATTTGGCTTTTTGTACGACTGAGGCATACGATGGAGCACAAAAAAACATTCCTACGAGTGTCTGAGAAAAAAATTTACATCATCTCCACATGCTCTCGAAAAAATTCGACCCCTACATCGACTGAGAAACCAAAAGGACGACAAAAAGTTGATCCAGAGAACTTTTTAGCAACTTTCGTGATAAGTTGGAATCTCCGCCTCCGCCTTCCCGATTGGTGACAAAATTTGAAGCATCTTCCATTCGTTTTTAGGAATTCCTTCCCCTTCCTCAATTGACGATCCAAAGACTACAAAAAATTCGTGTAGATCGAAAAAAGACCCTCATGCAGATTCATGGTCCCAAACAGCAATTTTTCAAGTCTATTTCTTCTAGAAAAAAGGCGAATTTAGAAACAGCTTCAATCCATGTTCAGAAACTTCGTCTGTCTCACCAAAAGAACACAAAAAAGACCACGACTAATTGGAAAACGAAAGAATTGAGTTCTCTACCAAAAATCGACACCTCAGACCTCAGCTTCAAAGGTTCGTTTGCCTCCTACCGACACCTCAGATCTCTTTCCCCTAAAATCGACTGCTCAAACCTCAGCTTCAAAGTCTCGTTTGCCTCCTACCGACACCTCAAACCTCAGTTTCAAAGGTTCGTTCAGCTCCTATCGACACCTCAGATCTCTTTCCCTAAAATCAACTGCTCAGACCTCAGCTTCAAAGGCTCGTTTGCCTCCTACTACTAAAACCACGATAAATCAGCACCAATTCATGTCCATCCGTCGATTCTTCGATTCCTCGCATCCTAAGCATCCTCACCTCGAACTCACACCTCCATCAACAAGTGCACTCCACCTCCAATCGAGCTCACCTAAGGTCGTTGACTTCCCAGCCAGCCAGCCAGCCAGTCAGCCATCTACTGTCGCCACCAACCAACCTCCCTACCTCCGCCCATCCTCCACCACACACACACCGAAAATTGTCAGCTTTAATTACGCGGAAGCATGCGATAAGATAAATTATTCACTTGAAAACATCCTCGAAACGAAACAGAGAAATAAAATAGAATCACAGACAAGGACATGAAGGATATTTTAGAATTTAGAGCTTCCCTGTGTTGATTAAAAACAAAAAAAATGGAAAAGAAATAAAATGGAGTCGAAAGACTTGTGGATGAACAGAGCTTATGACTCTAAGACTGTCCATCTCGTGGACATTCCATGTCCGTCAGCGTCTTTCATCTTTCAAATCACTCGTCCTCTTTTCTTTTACTCCACTCCTGCTTTTTTGTTTATTAAATCTCAACAATTCAAACGTTTTTAAGAAGCCAAAACATTTCAAAACCAGATTTTCCAATTTTTGGGGGGACAAGGCAGGACAGAAAAAAGAAAAGTAAATTGTTTCTTTTTTTTTTTTTGCCATACGCAGTCCTTTTTTGGGGGGTGGGGAAAACGAGCTATCTCTCCTGTTCACCTAGAGGGCACATCACCAGCCCATCGTTTGCAGACACACACCAACTACGATGGCGAGGACCAGAAACACCATCCACAACCACGAGAGACGAGGACAAACGAAAAAACAAAAAAAACAAAAAAACGAAAAAAAAAATCCAAAACAGAACTACACACTCCTTCTCTAACGTCCTGAAAATGGGCAGCAGCAGAACCAAAGGAAGGGGATGAATTTTTCAGTTTTAAGCGTGCGTACGTGCGTGCTTCAACCATTTAGCAGCTGTTAAAACGGCGCCAAAGGAGGCGGAGCAAAGACTATGATGCGAAACCGTCAAGAGCAGGAAGCCACACTTCCACAATTTTGTGGTGTGTTCGTGTTCCTCTCACTTGGCGTGGTTCATCAATGGAAGAGGAAGGAAGTACTTTTGGGCACAACCATGTGGCCACGCCTTCTGTAAAGTGCTCGCCTTTGATCTCACTCACTCTTGGGATCTATCTATCTCAGTCTCTCGACTATCTCGACTCGGCCAGCTGTTGTTGTTGGATAGAAATGAATTTTTGGGTGGCACAGAGGGAAAAATTTCTGGTTTTGGGATCTCCTCCGTGTCGGTTGGGGTGGTAAAAGCGATGCGAATAAACGAAGGAACGAAGAAAAAAAAAGTCGAAATTATTATTTTCTTTTTCTGAGACACTATGCCGACGGGAAATGGGTTAAGCATCTGCCAATAATCAAAACAATATGCTTAGAAATCGGATATCGACCAGGGAAGTGACCAGCAGCCAGAGAAGACGATGGGTTGCAATTAATTCGACGATTCGAGGGCATCCTTGTGAGGAAGCTGATTAGATGGTGGACAATGGTGGGACAGTTTTGGGCCAAAGGGAATTCAAAAATGCGTCAATGATAAGGAAACAAACTGAATTTTATTGAAAAAGAGACTGGGTTCATGATTTTTGGAGAAAAAATTGAAAATGTCTTGAAAATTTCTACCGAAGATCGACTCGAGGACACATCAGTGAAGGAGCAGGCACTCTAGCAGAGAAAAAAAAATTTCAAAAAAACGACTTGAAAACCTAGAAATCGCTCGAACTTAGCTTGAGTTTGAATTTTCAACAATTGGAGGAAAAATTGGACTCACACAAATGATTAAGAACCTCGAAAATTCCTAAAACTAAGCTTTGTCCTAAAATTTTGTCAATTTGAGAAAAATTACGACTTCTAAAAACTCAAAAACGATTAAGAACCTCGAAAATTCCTAAAACTAAGCTTGGTCCTAAATTTTTATTAATTTGAGAAAAATTACGACTTCTAAAAACTCAAAAACGATTAAGAACCTCGAAAATTCCTAAAACTAAGCTTGGTCCTAAATTTTTATTAATTTGAGAAAAATTACGACTTCTAAAAACTCAAAAACGATTAAGAACCTTGAAAATTCCTCAAACTAAGCTTGGACCTAAATTTTCAACACTTGAAAGAACTCAAAAACGATTTAGAAACCTGACAATTTCTGGGACTGAATTGAATTTAGACTTTTCTGCAGTTTGAGAGAAAAACACGACTCTTGCAAAGACTCAAAAACAATTCGAAAACTCTTAACGCTGACCTTGGCTTTGGAATTCAGGATTATTGAAAGTTAAAAGACCCTCGAAAAGACTTAAAAACGACGTTGTGAATCTCAAAACTCTCCTCGAGCTTCGATGGCTTAGCCAAAAATTTAATTTTCATAAGAAAAATTTCAAAACTCCCCAAAAAACGTGATTCAAGTCCAAAAATTGCTTAGAGACCAAAAACTAGATTACATCAAAATTCGTCAAAAAAACCAAATCTACCCCTCAAAATTGATAAAAAAAAAAAAGAAAATCGCGAGAAATTGGATTCTGGAAGCTTCCCCATCTCTCAAAACTTCATGTTCCTGACCTACCCCACCCTTCATTGCCAATGGACTCTTTGCACCTAAACCGAGACTCAGAACAACATAAAATCCATCCAATAAAACATAAAAATTGCAACCAAATCTAAACCAAAGAAAAATATGAAAATAAATTCATTCCAATTCATTTTCAATGGGGCGCAACCTTGACCCATAGCGCTCCGTTAAAAACCCAGATGATGTTGATCACAAGACACAAACGACAACGACAACGACAACAACGACGACGACCCTTTAAGAATACAAATAAAAAGAAATCCTTCATCCTATTCCTCTCCTCTGCGCCGATACGGTGTATAACCCAATTTATTCGCGATGCAATCAAATGTTCCACATAATCATCTCGTCTGTGAGGCAAACTCCTTACAAAATATAAAAAAAAACAACAACAGCAGGAGGGCAGAAAGAAAAAAAATAAGCACACACATTTAGAAAGGAAATCCAAGTCTCTGTAACTATTTTGCATGTCTAATGCCATTTTCTTTCCTTTTTCGTTTTACGAGTTCTTTTCCTTTTTTTTTTTCTGTTCCACAGCAATTCTCTCCCCGTGTGTCGTCTCTCTTTCAATTTATTCAGGGACCAAAAAATAACACTAATTAAAATGTTTCCCGTTACTTTGGCATTGCCACCCTGCTATCAGGCTAGCCAACACACAACATCCTTTTCTCGCTCCCATTCATACCTTCCCACATCTCATTCGCTCTCTCTCTCTCTTTCGCATGCTACCACCCTGACAAACGAAAAATGAAACACAACACAGCAAATAAACAACAACAACACCAACATCATCAGCAGCAGTGGTGGAAGTTCCCACCAATGGTGGAAAGTAAAAACGACTCGTTCGTGCATGCAATATGACCTGATCTGGTGGATAGGACAGTGTAAACACACACCCTTTGCCATCCCTCTTTGGCACAGGAAAAAAGACCTCAGCCAAACAGAGAAACACAGACAATACTCGCCGATAGACTGCAAAGAAGAACCAAGCCCCCTGACAAAAACAGCAACCCTGGCACCATCCCTCACCAACTAACGAACAACTGCGACGCATGGCTACTCTCACCATCTCCCTCATTCAACCCGTAATGTGCCCAATGAGAATTTAAACTTGAATCCACCAAGGAACGACGAATCGCAGGCCCCGGCTGGCCTGCTTGCTGCCAGACTTCACTCACTCATGTGTCATGGTGGCATGGTGCACACAACGGGCCACAAAACACAGTATCATATCAGCAGTATTCCCGTTGCAAAATCCAAAATTTTAACACGCGCGCCGCAACATAACAATAACGGTGTGGAAAAAAAAAAAAAAAGAAAAACCGAAACAGAAAACAATAGTCAGGAATTTTTGAGAAAGTAATCGCGCCGTCCGACGTCGTGCCGTCGTCGTCGTTGTCGTGTTGTGTTGTCGGCCGTGTCCGTCGTGTTTTTATCGTCGTCACCGTCGAAAATTTGTAGTTTTGCAATCTCGAATTTCGATTGACTTGAAAGATTTTTTTCGCGTCGGAAATTGTGAACACGGGAGGAGAAAAACGAAATTTTTGGTGAAAAAGAAGAAGAAAAAAAAAATATAGAAAGTTTTTCGTGTTTGATTTTAAAAAAAAAAAAAAAATACGTGTCTTTTCCCGGAAGAATCAAAAAAAAAAAAAGTCTCAATCTAAACACCTGTGGCGTAGAAAAAAGAAAACCACACTCCGCCGACGGAGTAGGTCTCGGTGTGTGAAGAAAGTTCTTCAAAAAAAAAAAAAAAAACCAAGTGTGTCCTGTTCAACTCAAAATTCGTCTTCGTGTCCACCACACGATCGCGAATCAAATGTTTGTGAAGTTTTTTTGTTGAATTTAATTTAATTTGAATTTTGATTGAAAAAACAAAAATGAAGTTTTTCCCTTTAGTTTTGTTATAATTTTTTGTTTTTGAGAAAAGTTATTGTTGGATTTTCGAAAGTAGATCAAACCTGACAACCCCCCTTACTGAAAACAGGTGAAGAAAAAATAGTAAATCAATGCGTAAAGGGCTTCTGTCTTTCCCATAAGGTTTCCAATAAAAGCAAAGGTGGAACAACGAGTCTTCATTTATGTCTTTTCTTCAAAACGGACCCAGGCTGAAGGCAAAAGTATATCAACGATTTGTGTCTTCCCTTGAAAAAGAACTTTGAAAAGAAACAAAAGAGGAAAGTCCTTTTTTTTTGTGTCCTTCTATCAAAAATAAGGCAACTAAAGCCAAAAAAAGATCAACGACTCTTCCGACCCAAAGCTAAAGAAGTTCAACGACGCTTTATTCGTGTCTTTCCCTAAAAAAAAACGCCTCAGCTGAAGACAGAAGTAGAACAAAGACTCTTCATGTGGGTATTTCCTTCAAAAAGACTCAACTGAAAGCAAAACTAGATAAAAGACTCCTCATTTGTGCTCTTCATTCAAAAATAACAAAGCTGGAGGCATGTGGAGGATGTTTGGGAACAGATCGACCGCTTAGAGACGCTGTCACTTCATTAGAATCACACGAAACGCACAATCTGACGTCTGAACCTGAAAGTGGAACTTTTCCTTAACCAAACATCCCTAAATCTGATCCTAGAACACTTCCTGAGCTAAAACAATCTCCAAATCTGAACCTGCAACTCTTCCTGTGCCCAAAACATCCAAAAATCTGATCCTAGAACTCTCTTTGAACCCCAAACATCCTCAAATCTGAACCTAAAACTCTCCTAAGCCACAAACATCCTCAAATCTGAACGTAAAACCCTCTCTGAGCTACAAACATCCTCAAATCTGAACCTAAAACTCTCCTAAGCCACAAACATCCTCAAATCTGAACCTAAAACCCTTTCTGAGCTACAAAAATCCCTAAATCTGATCCGAGAACTCTTCCTGAACCAAAAAAAATCCCCAAATCTGATCCTAGAATTCCTTTTGAACCACAAAAATCCGCAAATCGAATCCTAGAACTATTCCTCAGCTACAAACATTTCCAAATCTAAACCTTGAACTCTCCCAGAGCCCGAAACATCCCGACATCCTAAACCTGAAACCCTCTCACTCAGCCACAACCATCTCCGTGTCTAAACCTGAACTTGAAACACTGAGTGAACCACCCACCTACTCACTTTCTCTTCGCCATCCTTTTCCAGACTTCCCAGAACTCTCTGCAGTTCACACAAGTTCACACCACCCCCGCTGTAACCGCCACACAACTTCAAACTTCTCCTGACCGAGTGAAATTCCAGAAACCAGGACACACAACCCATTGACTCCTTCCTTCCGATGACGACGACGAGACTAGAGGATGGGATGATAAATTTTAGTGACAACAGTGACTTCAACATTTCTCAGAAAGATCCAACTAGTGATTTCTTTTGAAAACGAAAAGATCCACCTACAGATTTTTTTCAAAAAACAGATCCAACTATCGAATCACAACCGGAGAATTTTTTCTTAACTCCCTAAGAAAAAAAAAACCACTGAACAAAAAACCAAATCCCAAGTAAGACCTTACAAACCTCACTTCTTCTCTCCTACTCATCAATCTCAACTACAACAAAGGCTTTGAAATATTTTCGAAAATCTAACAAATCTTCAAATTTAGTTGGTCCTTCTTTAATTCTTTCTTTTCCTATTAGTTTTGGTCTATCATTAGTTTTTTTTTTTTTAGAAACCCCTGTGATTTGTAATGAAATGAAATTTAAAAGAGAACAAGTCACAGATGAAAAAGTATATAAAATTGTAGATAAAAATTGTAAAATTTGCAAAAACAAAAAAGAAGTAATTTTGGTTGCATGGTTTTCTTTAGACTCAAGCTTTTTTCAAATTAATTTTCCAGATCTACTAACAAAATAAAACTTTATCCATCATTCCCAAATAAAAATTAGAAAAAAAAAAAAAATTATGTGAAACAATCAGAGTGAAGAAAAAGAAAACGTGAAAAGAAAAAAAAAAATTTCTAAAAGAAAAACAAAAAAAACAACTCTCAGATCGAAAAAGAATTCTGAATAAATTTTAAAAAGCTGAACGTCCTTTTGAAGCGTCGTCATGTTTGCATTGCAACCAACGCCGGCAATGGGAGCCGTTGTTGCTCCATGGTCTGGTTCAATGATCGACAGGATACCATCTTTGGATGACATGCCGCATAAAGGTAAAGGTACGCAAGGATGCCAAAAAAAATATCCTTCACACAAAAGAGTAAAACACACGATTTGTTTATTTTTTTTTTAAGTTTTAGTTAAGGTCGAATAGGTGGGATTTTTGACTCCTATAGAGCTGACAAAAATCTTTTCGTTCAAAAAAAAAGTGTCGGAGAAGTCGATCAACGGAAAAATTTCGGAGAAAAGACACTTTCGCGTGGCGCGTGATAGGAAAAGCGTAGGAATAGTCCTCCGACGAAAACATTTCTCAGAAAAGTCTCTACTTTACCCTGAATTCACTTGCCTTAGTTTCGATGGAGGAAAAAAAAAATAAGAATAATCTGCGTAACAGCCCATAACAGCCCAAAGCATAGTTTTTCACTATGAAACTCGATGGATAATTTTGCAGAAAAGCCTTCCCTTGAGTTTCATATCCTCAATTCAATTCATAGTCCTAATTTTATGTTGAACGCTAATTTATTAAAAAAAAAAAATTGAGAAAATGAAGCAATCTACCGACCCAAACTTGCCGCAAAATTAATTTCGAAGCTAAAACATAACGCGTCTGTAATTATCGAAGAATTTAAGAAATTTCTGTAAGCCTCTAATCCAAAATCTTTTAGAAAAGTCCCCCCCTTGAGTTTTTTGCTCAAAATTCATTTAAAAGTCTAACTTCTGAGTTGAATGCGAAATAAGGACTCTAAAACGAAGAAAATGTAGGCAATTTAAAGAAATCTATTGACAAATTTGCAGCATTCTATCGACGAAATCTTTTGGTTTTTTGAAATTTAAAGAAATAAAAGCAATCTACCGACTAAAAAAGCCAATTTTGAATTAAAAACTAGACAAGTCCTTCGAATTCCTAAAGAATTTCAGACATTTTTGCAAACCTCCGATGGAGAATCTTTCTGAAAAGCCTTTCTTTTGAGTTTCTACACCGAAATTCTGTTGAAAATCCTACATCCCGAGTTGAATACAAAACACGGACTACAAGACACAGACTCATGACGAAAATTTCAAGAATTCAAAGCAATCTATCGACGATCAAAGTCTAAAAGTTGATTTTGAGTTGAAGCTGTAAGGAACGACTTGTGAAAAATTAAACTTCCCGTCGAAACATTTGTCGCAATCAATTTTCAAAACGAAAGAGGAGATTTCACGGCCTAAATTTACGCCCTACAACTCACCAAAATTACTCTTTTTTTCATGAAATCATTTTCTATCAACAAATTTGAAACATAAAAGAAATTCTAATTTTGCGAAAATCTCTTTAAAATACTGAAAAAAACAATCAAGAACAATTCGAGAGAGAAAGTAAATTTGACGCCCTAAACTCTCCTCTCTCCCTAATCAAATAATTTTCTATTGGCAAATTCAAAAACAAAAATTCAAATTCAATCCTAATTGAAAAACAATTAGCTAGAGAAATTCGAGAGGAAAAATATTTTTGAGAAAAATTCGAAGAAAAGATTTGAATTTAAACACCAAAAAAAAAAACCAATCAAAATAAATTCGAAAAAAATTGAAAAGTTGGAATAAATCGAAATTGTAAAATAAATATGATTTAAAAATATAGTAAATATAATAAAAAATATAATAAAAAAATATAAATAAGAAAAGCACTCACCCATAGACGTAGATACGATGAGCATGGAGCTTCGGCAAAATTGATGAAAACACTGCACTGAACGATTAAAAAAAAAAATGGTGCAAAGCAGGGGAAAACTTTGCTTAAAAATAACACTTTTTTTTTTTTTTTTTTTTCACTCCAAGCCCCCGTAACAAAAAATGATAAATAATAATAACATAAAAAATGAAACGAAAAATTTGAAACAAAATAAAATGAAACAAAAAGATAAGGAAAATAAAAAAGGATGGCTTTTCGCCTTTTTTGAATCTACATTTACACTTTTTTTTAAAACACTTTCACTTAAAAAAAAATGGAGAGACAGCATTTGAGGGCAAACCCTTCTTTTGGGGAACAGGGGCTTCACACTTTTTTGAGCTGGAAAAAAAAACACACACTTAAAAAAAATTGAGAGGCAGCATTTGAGGTTGAGACCTTCTTTTGGGGAACAGGGGCTTCACTTTTTGAGCTTGAAAAAAAAAAAAACACTTAAAAAAAAATTGAGAGACTGCATTTGAGGCCGAGGCCTTCTTTTGGGGGCACAAAAACAATTTAAGCACTTAAAAAAAATGGAGAGACAGCATTTGAGGGCAAAGCCTTCTTTTGGGGGCAATTTAAACACTAAAAAAAAAGATATTTCATTAAAATATAGGCAAACATTAAAAAAAAATGATATTTCATTAAAATAAGGAAAAAACTAGAAAAAAAAAAAACAAAATTTAATTAAAAACTTAAAAAAAAATGGAGACAAGGATTTGAGGTCGAAACCTTCTTTTGGGGACACTAACAAAATTTAAAAACTTTAAAAAAAGAGACACTAAGCACATCAAAAAAATTTGAGGACAAAGTCCTTCTTTTTTTCACTTAAAAAAAAAATTGGAGAGACAAGGAAATGAGGGAAAAACCCTTCTTTTGGGGACACACTTTAAATTTCACACAATTTAAGCACTCAAAAAAAAATAAAAAATAGTAAGGGATGCACTTCACGTTTCAAGCTCAAAAAAAAAAAAAAAAACACTTAAAAAAAAAATTGAGAGACAGCATTTGAGGTCGAAACCTTCTTTTGGGGGCAGAGACGTTCTTTTATATATATATTTGGAGATTTAATTTTTAAGAAAAATTTAAATTAAAAAAATAAAAATTTGAGGACTAAAGCCTTCTTTTTTTCACTTTTCTTTATGTGAGATTTGCAAGGAAAACTTGAGGATCAAAGTCCTTCTTTTTTTTTTAATAAACACAATATAAAAAAACTTGTGGGTGAAGCCCTTCTTTTTTAGCAAACAAACTTTAAGAAACCCTTATGGGTGAAGCCTTAACTTTTTCACAAAGAAACTGGTGGGTGAAGCCCATTTTTTTAGCAAAACAAAACTTTAGGAAACCCTTATGGGCGAAGCACTTTACTTTTTCACAAAGAAACTGGTGGGTGAAGCCCTTATTTTTAGCAAAAAAAAACAAAAAACTTTAAAAAAAACACTTGCGGGTGAAGCCCTTCTCTTTTAAACTAATTTCTTGCAACAAATATATATATAAGCCAAAAAAAAATTGGGGGGTATCAGGGGCAAGGGTAACACAACACTTTTTGATTTTAATTTACGGAGAAGCAGACTGCGAACGAGTTGTAGCTGCTTGAATTGAATTAAATCGAAACGCGCGAATTACAACCGACCGACGAAAAAAAAAAGACCGACCGATTAAAAAAAAAAAAACGAATTATAAGAATACTTTTCGAGGTTTAAAAAATACTTCACGACATTCGTTTCAACCGAACCGACGATTCGCGAATCCGACAAATTTGTTTGTGGAAAAGCCGTTTCCCGCGAAACCGAACCGAAAAATTGTTCACTTCACTAAATGTTCACTTCAAATTGTTCGTTTTCAAAATTGCTGAAAACATGCATTGGAAGTCCGAAAAGAAAATGACCCCCCGATTGGGCCAAAAAAAAAAAAAACGGATTGAGCTAAATATTTAACGAAATTTATTCGCGTCCCGGATAAAATGTCCAATGTGTGCTTGTGAGTGGAAGGAAAATAGGGCGTTTTCCTTGTGGTGGATTCTAAAATTTTTATTGGCGTTAATTTTAGAATTTTTTGATTCACTCGCGTGGGGGCCGACGGATTCTGAAAAGAGAGAAAAAAAAATGAAAGAGTGATTAGAAAGGGAAAAGTGGAAGAAGAAAACAAACAAACAAGAAAAAGGAGGTGAGAACAATTTGAGAATAATAAGAAAATGGAAAAAAACATGCAGATGCTTGGCTTAGAAAAAAAAATTAACAATTAATAAATAATATGGAAAAGGTTAAGACAAACTAAATGAAAATAAGGAGAGACACAAGACAGCATAGACACAAGTGAAAAAAAAAAAAAAAAAACAGACAAAGCAACAGAAGACAAAACATAAAACAACACAAAAAATCAGAAAGACTTAAAAACACCACAGAGACATAAAATAACAATTTTTAACTTACCAGACTGCCGTCGGACAAAGAGCTGGCCACTCGTACTCCAAAAGTGATTTTTGAAAAGCGGCCGAGCTAGATTTCGTAGATTTTCAGGAAATGAGCTTCCTTAAGGTAGATTCTAAAATTTTTTGGCGACAATTTTAGAATTCTCTATCATTTGCGTAGACGGTATCTGTAAAGAGAACAACAAGTTTTAGAAGAAGCTAAAGGCTAAACACATAGACACGACACGACACACAGAAAAGAAAATTCAAGAAATTTCAACTTACAAATCTTTACCGTCGGTCGTGGAGAAGAACACTTTTGTAGATTCAAAAGTGTCGTAAGAATCTAGCATTAGGCGAGGATCACGTGAAGAAGGGAACACTTTCACGAGCCTTTCAGAAACTGAAGAAAATAGGAGAGTATGCTTCCAAAAGTTTTAGAGATTCTAAAATTTATTGGCGACAATTTTAGAAGTCTCTGACGTTTGTAGATTGATCCTGTAGAGGGAAAAGAAGTTTTATGAACAAATTTTTAAAACAGAAAAAAAGGACAGCAACAAGACACCACAGACAAAAAAACAACACAGAGATACAAATTTCAACTTACAGATCTACCTCCGGCCGGAAAGAAAGCCACTTCAGTTCCAAAAGTGATTTTTGGAAAGTGGGGGAGCGGGAAACAATTTCTCCTAAACATCAACAGATTCCAATTGACAGGAAAGTGTTTTTCCTCAAATTTGATAGAATTTTCTATCATTTGGGTGGTCTGGAAAAAATTGAGAAAAATTAAAAAAAAAATGAGAAAAATTTTACGACAAACAAGACAAGACACACAAAAAACAACAACTTACAATTCTCTGCCGTCGGGCAGAACGACAAATGACTATCAAACGAATCTTCTTTGATAATCTCCAAACTTAGTTAAGTAAAAAATCACCATTTTATCTGAAAGAAACAAAAGAAAATTCATTTTTTTTTTTTTTTGTTCAAATAAAAATCGAATAGACAAATTTTATATATATTATAATTTAATTTCGGCAATGGCATTATGCTATAAGAAAACAAAAATATTAATATTTAAATATTAAATTAAAAATGTTATATGTGTATGTATTGATTTGTTTCATTTATTTTTATATTTGTTTGTTTACTTATAGACAATGTCATTGCCATGAGAAATCTACAATATATGGGTACAGGAAAAGCTGCTGTGGATACAACAACGGCCGAATCATCCTCTACTCCAACACACTCCTCATCATCATCGTCATCGTCGTCATATTTTGCGGCGACAACTTACTATCATTTAACTGATGATGAATGTATGTTTTTTTGTTTTTTTTTTTGTTTATCTTAATTTAAATAATTTTTAATGTTCAGTTGCTCAAAAGAAATGAAATGAAATTAAATTTGAGCCACTGTACATATTATTTTCTTTTCTTCAAAGTAGAATTTCAATTAAATCAAATCGATAGAATAAAAATTCCCACAAGCTAATCTAATCCTCCCACGACACGGGGTCTTCTCTGTCTAGGCGTTACAATTTCAATCAATAAAATTTCACAGAAATTCTAGGATTAAGATGTGCGCGCGATGTGTGACAATAATCCCACTCTCCTATGATGATTTGAAAACAAAAAAAAGAATCAACAGCAGCTAATTAAATCATCCATCATTTTTTTCTATTGAAAAAAATCTATCTATCCATTCAATCGACAACTCAAAACCAGGTGTGTGTGTGTGTGTTGACTGACTTTCAGGTAAAAAATAAAAAAAAAAGGGGTTCAAAATTCAGAAGAGATTCCGGTAGAAAATTAATCCGACACACCACACCAAACTATTGTCTATCCCATTGGGAAATTGACCTTATCATCATGTGTGATGTTATGTAGGTCTCTTTGATATTTCCAGTGAATGGATAGAGAAACAACTTGAAAAAAAAGGACGTCACCTCAAGCACTGGGAATATACCTGTCAACTCCTTGTCAATATACACTCTTACGTTGTCGTTGTCGTTTTTGTCGGGATGTCAAGTGAAAAACTATCTTTTGTCGGACTCTTTTTTTTTTTGTCTTCCATGAAATAGACCAGAAAACTAACGTGTCAATTGGCTTTTGTAGGGCGACATAATTTGATCTTGTGTTCGAAAAAACCAAAAAAAAAAAAAATTTTTAATAAAGTTGTCAATTTTCAAAGCTTCAGAGAATGAGAAGGAAAAGAAAAAAACAAACAACCACTCTATACACACCCTCTTCAACCTGATGGCACATTTCTTAACACAAGTAACATGATACTTTGTTTTTTTTTTTTTTATAAATTCTTCTCTTCGCCGCGGTTGTGTTGTTTTGAATACACGGGGAAAGTGAAATGTCCTTCTCGTTATGAAAGCAGTAACACTTTTTTTTTTCTGTCGTGTGTGTTTAGTAAAAATTCCTTCGAATAGGACGAAAAAAAAAAGAAGCCTTATAGGAGATCCTTCAATACACGTTGCGTTTGTGTTTTTATGAGAAACAAGAGGAGTAAAGTGCGTGAGGAAGTCACTAACAGACAAAAAAGTAAAAAAAAAAAGAAACAGGCTTAAGACACACACAAAAAAAAAAAAAAAGAAAAGAAAAACTTGAAAATTAATATCGGTTCTCAAATCAGTTATTGATACTCTGCTTCAAGGATATTGGAAACATAAGGAGGACGGCGGACAGACCTTTTTTTTTTGTCGTCTTCATCGTCGTATTTTGTGTTTGAGTCCAATGGGAAACACCACAGAGTGGTAGTCTGGAAAGACATTACCAGTCAGAGTCTGGAGAAAGTGTACGTTGGAGTTCGACAAGTTTCAAGGGCAGAAATCAATCGCTTAAAAAAATTGGATTGGAAAAAAAAAATCATAGAAAATCTTTCAGCAACAACCGTCAGAGACAATTCAAAGAATTTAACCGTCTTGTAATCAAGTTTCTAATTCAAGTTGACGGAAGAATGATTGGAGTCTCAAGTTTTACACGAAATTGCCTTCGAAAGAAGGAAATCTTGAAATTTTAGTCGATTAAGGGGTGCTCCAAGATCCGGAAGGAGTTTTTCAAGAAATTGGAGTCCTCAAAGACTTAGAACGAATTTCAAACCTTCAAATTGACTACAAATTTGGAGTCTTTAAAGACTTAGAACGACTTTCAAACCTTCAAATTGACTACGAAAAAATTTTAAAAGAGTTTTCGAGCCTCAAACTGACTGCAAAACAACATCAGCCTTCTCTCAAGACCCCAAATTAAGCCCGAAACGACCTCAGAAACACTTTCAAGACGCAAATTAATTACAAAAGGTAACTACAACTTCCTCTTGAGCCCAAAAAAAACGACCGCAGAACAATTTTCAACTCAAGTTGCCTCCCAAGTCTTCAAATTGACTACTAAACGACCTTAACTCTCCCGGAAATCTTCAAATCCAAGTCTCTCAACGAAACCTGTTTAATTTTTTGCAAAAAAAAACCTAATTGGTCAAACAAATTTACGCCTAAACTTCCCAAAAAAGAAAATCAATCGCAACGACACTCATCCCCCCTCTTCAAACAGACAACGAAACCCATTTATAATCGTGTAAACAAGGATAACACTTCCTTCCCGTCGCCTTCAACTTCACACAGTATCCGGATCATCATTAACAATTGTCAAGAGTGTTGCTGTAGTCATCGTTTGTTGTACTCCATTCCATCTATCGAGACTCCCTGTGTTTCGTTTAGCAAACCGCTCAATCGTCGATTTAGAGGGATATCAATCCTCATCCCCCATGAAAAATTCCTCTCTCAAAAGACAACCGACGAAAAAAAAAGAAACAAACAGGGAACGACCTACAATTCTCCACACACAGTCACACATGAAAAATGTTCAAAAAAAGGAAGAAAAAAAAAATCGAAAGTGACAGCCAACCAATAACCATCGACAAATGGATTATCCTTGTCATTAATTATTGTTGTTATTATGATTAAATTTTATGTTAGAAAGACTGAAAAAAAAATAAAAGAAAGAAAACATACACACAATAGTTTTTGCCGCCTGAGAGAGGGAAACAACAAGGACAGACAAGAGGGGACCTACAACGACAACGATGACGATCGGGATCGACAGTCGAACGGTCGAACGGTCGGTCGTCTATTGTTGAAACACACCGTTTACAACTCGATTATTACAAATTTTTTGAATACAAAACACAAAAAAGAAATAAAAGAAAAGGTCGGTGATACTCGCACAACAGTCATCCTAGAGTGAGATGTCTCCGCAGATGGTTTTTCAGATCGAATCGGCTTCGGTCCAGTTGGAGATGAGGATTATTGATCCTGCCACTGGTGGTATATTTACATTATTAGTGTTATTATCTCTGACAGTTGGTTCATTCAAAGAAAAAAAAAAAGGACTCTCTGTATATTGACCACCGTGTAATTGGTGTTTACAATGTCCTGGATAAAAACGAGGGTAGCAGGCCAGAAGAAGAATACGAATTTTCTTTTTTTTTTTTGCTCTACCGACAAACACGTCATCTTGTACACGTCGTGCGTCGTGCGTCGTGAATCTGACCGCAAAAATGAGAAGAAAAAAAAAAAACAAACACAAACCTAGGCGACATCCTGACAACGAGAAAGAAAAAACAAAAAAAGAAAATCAAATCAAAGCTAAAGGCAAACCAAACAGCGAGAAAAAAAAAAACCTCGTCGTCTCCATACGTCGTTGTCGTCCCACTTTGCGCCACAGAGTTCCGACTTCACCGACTTCACGGACTTCATCATCATGCTGAAGTTGAAGTGTCCGCTTTGCTGATTCCGTCTGTCGGCCATTCGACGGCGGTAACAACGACGATGATGACGACGACGGCGGCGGCAGTACCTCACCCTCGTTTGTATGTATCTCAAGAGTAATTTCCAATCAACCGGATAATTTGGTGTGGCATTCTTCAAAAAACGTCAACACGGATTAGTTAGCGGTTGAAATATATCTCGGGCCTCTCTCGTGTTCGGATCTCGGAACAGAAAAGAAACTTTCTTCATCCGTGGACGAACCGTGTGCTGTGTGTCCATATGGTGGACGTCGAACGAATGGATGGAGCTGTGTCTATGGTGTTGGAGGTACATAGATGGACACGTATTTTTTTTTTTTTTTGGTTGAGGGGTTATTAAGTCTCGTACGACGACGTGGAGGATTTCCATCTTGACCTTGATACAAATGACACTGCTAATTACGCGTTGTACTTCTCGCATGACGAGGTGAAGCAGATGATGTCTTGTTTCTCGTACACACACGCGGGACTCTGAGAGACGACGAAGATGAAGACGACGAGGGCGAGGATGACGACGACGACGACGACTATGGAGACGATGAGGAATACGACGATGATTATGAAGACGACTAGGACGACGACTATGAAGACGACGAGACTACGATGCCTATGGAGACGACAACGACGACAGCAACGACTACGGAGACAACGAAAACGACTGGGATGACGATGGCGACAGTGACGACGAAGGCGACAACAACGACGACGGCTGGACAGGAGGACTCCACGACAGATTTAAACCCCGAGACAGGAGAATTTTCAAAAAATTCTACGATGACGGCTGGACGAAAGGACAAGAAAATAGGATCGTACCGACAACGGCTGGGCAAAAAGATTCGAAAATAGACTCGTACCTTGAAAAAAAAGTTTCGACCAGGGCTTGACAAAGAGATTCAAAAACAGACCCGTACCTTAAACATTTTTGGGTTTAATTTTGATTTTGCAATCACCGACGATCGTTAAACGGGAGGATTTAGAAAAAGAAACTCATGAGCTGAGTCAAAAAAAAAAGACCGACACCTCAATCAAATCAAATCAGAAAAAACCTGCAAAAACCCACCACGCGTTATAGAGAAAAAAATCAAAAAACTGATTTGTGTACGAAACAACAGCCTTAAATCAACAAAAGGAAAAAATCAGCTAAACCAGCAAAAATAAAAAGAAGAACCACACAAATTCTTTACACACGCCTGTCACGTATCTTTGTTCGAAGAAAAAAAAAAATCAGACAAAAAGGAAAACAGAAAACAGTCAACGAGAGGTGGCGCCTTCTTACGATAAATTTTGTATTCCATTTCCTGAATCAATTTCATCCTTATCTTGCCTCCGTATTCAATTTACTTCGATCTCCTCCCACAACAGAGGCGTGGAGTTTGAGATTAAAACAGAAAAAAAAAAAATAAGAGGAAGCAGTTTTTTTTTATGCCAATTGATTTTTGTTAAGAATTTCGAATTTTAGGTAGGACAGTGCTTTTTTTTTGGAAAGAAAAGGCTTGAAAAGAGGAAGAAAAATTATAAATTTTTGAGAAGACAGTCGAGCTTTGGGGGGAAAATAGTTTTAGTGAAAATTTTAAGAAAAGAAAATTTCGAAAACACTTCACTCCTGACTTGAGATCAAAATTAAAAGAAAGAATTCAAATGGAAAGCAAAATTGAGACTTTGAAACAATTTTTTTTAAATGAAAAACACCTTTTAAGAAAAGAAAAATTGAATTTGCAATTCAATTCGATTTTTGTAGATAATTTTCTAGAGAAAACAATTTTTTTTTTTTTTTGTTTAACAAGACTTTTTCCTATTTTTCTCTTCACAGGCCACAGCGGTGTAAATCAACTTGGAGGTGTTTTTGTTGGTGGTCGTCCATTACCAGATTCTACAAGACAAAAAATTGTAGAACTAGCACATTCGGGTGCACGTCCTTGTGATATATCACGCATTCTTCAAGTTTCGAATGGATGCGTTAGTAAAATTCTTGGAAGGTAAGAAAAAATTAAAACAAAGTAACAGCCTCAATTTTTTAAATGAAATGAAAAGAGGTTAATCTCAAACTGAGAAATTATTTTAAATGAAATTAAAAGGGGATAATCTCAAACTGAGACTCAAACAAGAATTTGATTGATTGATTTGATTTTTAAATGAAGTGTCTGCTAATCTCAAACTGAGAAAAATTTTAAGTGAAACTCTTAGTCACCTCAACCTCAGAAATAATTTTAAAATAAAACCTCTGATCATTTCAAACCTAGAAACCCTTTTAAGTGAAATAACAAGAGATTCGAATCATGTTTAAATGAAGCGTCCGATAATCTCAAACTAAAGAAAGAATTTTAAATTAAAACCCCATCTTTTGTTTCTGTTTTTTTCTTCCTCTAGATATTATGAAACTGGTAGTATTCGACCAAGAGCGATAGGAGGTTCAAAGCCACGTGTAGCCACTGCTGAGGTGGTTAATAAAATCTCTCAGTACAAACGTGAATGCCCAAGTATCTTCGCATGGGAGATTCGTGATAGATTATTGCAAGATGGAGTCTGTACAAATGATAATATTCCAAGTGTAAGTATAAAGAATTAAACAAAAATTATTAGAATATCCTAAACCAAACCAAAGACTGAAACTGAATCGAAAAAAATAAAGAAAGCCCCATCATATGCTCAGCAAAGCGAAAAGACAGACAGGGAGACCAGTCATGTTGAAAAAAATCTGTCTGATGTCCTTGAAAAATGAAAAAAAGAGATGTGAATGTACAAAAATAGAGACTCAGGGTGGGCGGCGACATGTGATAGACAGACTTCTTTTTTTTTAACCTCAACGTGGACCACTGATTCGATGCCAATCCCTCCGCGGCGGTGTAATCAGTCTGAGAGAAATTTTCACTTGGCGAATTGGAGACACGAACTCATGTGGTAGGGAGAAATGTTCACATGGTGAACTGAAGACACAGACTCGTAGGAGACAGAGATATATTCACTTGACGAATTTTAGACTCATGGACTCATACAACCGAGAGAGAAAGGATTTTAAGACACAGACAGTAGATAGAGCAACGTTCACAAATTTAAGACGCAGATTCATTCGACAGAGAAATTATTCAGACGACATTTTTTTCATCACCCACTACTGGAATCAAAAATTAAATTAAAAAAATCATCCTGACATCCTGACAACCTGACACACCTGTCAACTAGAAAAAATAAAAACCATCATAAATTAAGAAATTCCACAAAAGACTGCCAAACTCTCTCTCTCTCCGTCCACCCACGCAAAAAAAAGAAATCATTTCACTACGTCCATTTAATTCGACAGCCAGCAAAAAAAAAAAACAAAAAAAGGACAACCAACCGAAAAAAAAAGGAGATTCAAAAAGGCAGAAAAAGAAGAAAAAAATACCAAAAAAAAAAAAAAATATTAATGCAAACGAGTTATTCACTCGTGAAATTTTTGTTGTCCGTTTATTGGCTTAAGCTTTCGTTTCCATTCATTTTTTCGCCATCGACGACAATGACGAGGACAAAACACTGAGAAAAATGAATTGGAAAAAATTCCAAAGAAAAACCGCCCTCACAAGAAAATATTTTTCTTTTACTTTTTTCCTATTCCGTCGTCATCTTGTCCCGTCGACTCGACTGTTGGGTGTAAAGTTCGAATAATATAATTCACTCGTGCGATCATTACGTAATAATGTGTCTACCATTTTTTTTTCTTCCCAATGGGCGGATGCTCCACTCAACACTCAATTGGTGCGGAGATTTTTCTTCTTTTTTTTTTTCTATGGGGTGGTAACAAAACGAAAACAGGGGAGAGAAATTATCATTTTGTTTGATTTTCGCTTTTGTTGTCCTCTGGCAAAGGACAATTTCTTTTTCTTCTTCTCCTCAATGTCTCTGTGTGTGTGTGTGTGTGTTGCATTTTAAATATATTCACCCTTCAAACTAAACCAAAAACCAAAGGACGAAAAAATGAAATGGGTGAAGATGACGGATGGACCCCAACCAGAAAAAAAAAAAAAAAAAAAAAAAAGTTTCAATTATTTATACTTTCCCTCATTACGCCACCTCAACTGTTGTGCGATCGTCTTGGGGACATGTTTTGTATAAGAAATGAAGAGAGAAAAGTTGGGTTAGGGAGAAAATCTCTTAGCCATTTTGATTCTTTTGTCGTTAACTGAGTGTATAAACTGTCGTCACACTCAAAAGGACCACCAAAGGAAAAACGAAAACGAAAACGACAACAACATTCGACCAAAATATTATTTATACATTTTGTGGGGGGGAATGGATGGTTGAATGGGTGGGTGTGGGCACAATCACCCTCGTTTAGGATGTGTATTTTATGGTCTTCCTGTGCGGAAGTAATTCGAGGGGAGACGACAGTTTTTTTCATGAAAAATATAGAAAAAATTTTTTTTTTTCTTTTTTTTTTTAGGTTTCATCAATAAATCGTGTCCTAAGAAATCTAGCCGCGCAAAAAGAACAACAACAACAGCAGCAACAACAACATCCTACAAGCAATCAAGGTGCACCAGGATCTGGTGGCGGTGGAGGCAGCGGAGGTGGCGGTGGTGGTGGAAGTAGCAACAGTGGAGGACCTAGTGGACAACAACAACAAACTGCAACACCATTAAATTCCGCCGGCAGTGTGGGCAGTAACAATTGCAATGGAGGCTCTGTTGCCACCGGTAGTGGCGGCATCATTGATGTGGGTAGTGATTCTGTATACGACAAATTACGTTTACTAAATGGTCACCATCATCATCACACGCATGCGCACAATCAGAGTGCACAAGCGGCTGCAGCTGCTGCAGCCGCAGCTGGATGCTGGCCACGAGCACCACCGTCCTGGTATTCGACCCCGCTGAATGGAAGTTCACCATTTCCATCGTTACAGCCTTTAAGTCCGAGTGGAACATCAGTTGGATCGGTACTCGGTGTTGGTAGTTGTCCAATAACACCGGAAGATATTCATTTGAAAAAGGGTAAGTCAATTAGATAAGCAAAACAAAAGAAAAAAAGAAAAAAAACAGACCGCAAAACAAACACACAGAGAGGAATATTGTTGATTCTCTAATTTCATTCTCTTTGCGGTCAAAATAACGCGCGTGAAAAGCCCTATCTCGGATCGGGTTACTGCTTAAATTAAAAACAGAAAAAAAAGTACACAACACCCATGTGCCTTATGCAGGTTATACACTGCTTCAGCTTTTTCTTCCACAACTCACGAGTCGGTTTCTTTTTTTTTTTTTTTTGCAATTTACGGTGATTAGTTTTGTGACCCATGATTGCGAATGTCAGTTGTATACATGCGCGTCGAGAAGGTGAATTTAAGGTGACTAGACAGCGCACCGAACAGAGTTCAGTTCAGAGGTTGGAAGGGTGTCTGTTAGGGAACATGACACACGAGGGAATGAGGTTCAGAATAGATCCAAAACTGGATTGAAACGAACGAATAAGTTATGAAACTCGTTTGAGTAAGGAATTCAAAGTTTTGCTAGGCGGAAGAAATGTGGTTATCTGTTATAGGACAATCGAGCTGGAGGTGGAGGAGGTTCTCTAAAGAAAAAATTGGAAAAGGACAGTCATGACCAGTTTAGAGTTAGTTTTTGAATAAAATTCTTACAAAAATTTGAGCGAAAAACAGTCGCAAAGAACGTGGCTACTCGCAGCAGAAAGAGGAAAAACCAGTGGCTACTTCAGGGCAATCAACTCGCAGCAAAATCTTTAGAAATGGTTGCAGAAGGGCAGTCACAACCAAAAAACACACCTTAGGACAATTTATCCGCAGGAGATTTTCTACAGAAAATCGCAGAGAAGAAGACAGAACCATCAGAGCCTCTTTCCCTGCAATTTACTCGCAGCAAAATGTCTAGAGAAAGTTGTAGAAATGCAATCACAACCATTGAAGTCACAATTCAGGAGAAGACAAGTCACTTCAGGAGAGTTTTCAGTTCTGATTCTCGAAGCCAATTCATGAGAATTTACTCGCAGGAAATTCTCGAGAAGAAAAAGGTAGAAAGGCACACACAACTAACTAAAGAGGACATTTCAGGGCAGTTCATTAGCAGAAAATTCTCTACAGAAAGTTGGAAAAGGCAGTCACGAGTCAGGAGAATTTTTTTTTTAGAAAATTTTATAAAAAAAAGTTGAAAAAAAATGGTAAGACACAGCTGGGCAACTTTAGGAGACTTTCTTCCCAGTAAATTTGTTCAACCGAATCTCGAATCTTCTTAGCTTTCCAAAAAGACAAAACAATATAAAACGAGAGACATTTCTTCGACTGTGAAAATTCAAGAGATGCAAAATTTACAAGAAAGAAATTGTTTTAGACTCGAGAATGAAGAAAACGAATTATTTTTAACCCAAAATTGAAGAGAAATTAATAACTCTAGACTAGAAATTGGAAAAAATCATATTTTAGACTCAAAATTGAAGAAGTGACTTCTTTCCGATCGAAATTTGTGAGAAAAAAATGTGCAACAAAATGAATCAACTCCACCTAAACCCTAATCATCCTCGTAAAGACCCACCACAGACGCCAAACAAATCTCAACCACACTTTTTTCAAAAAAAAAAAAAAAAAACTTCCCTGAGGGTTAACACCGCAAAACAAAAACCAAATTTACACCCACTAACGAGACCTGAATTCCCTGATTTGCTCTCTTCTCCTTTTTTCTTTTTTTTTGTTAACTCAGGCACAGTCATCCATGAAAAAACCCCTAAAGCGACAAAATTATTCCACAGATCGTAATCGCATTGGAATATCCTTCTGCGCCTCTCTCTCTCTCTCGTTCCCTTTTATTCAACGCCGCCTTCTTCCTTCTCCACCTCCTTTTTCTTCTACTCAACCACACTCGTGTTTATCTAACAAATGCGATTTTTACAGGTTATAACAATGTTTTAGATTAGATTAACTGAAAGTGTATCCCTTTTTTCGTCTGACCAAAAAACCTACCAAAGAAAATTCAACCCCTCTCTCCACAGACAGACAGACGAGTGTTTGAAATCACAGAGAAACGCAAAAACCAAAAGCAGAATCAGGGCAGAAAAAAACGGATTAGTTATCTGTCAGCGATAGGTATCTAAACAAGGAACACAACTGACATGGATAGAAATTAAAGATGCTGCCGTTGCCACTGCTACTCCTGCTCCTGTCATCGTCGTTCTCATTCTCGAATGCTCGCCTCGCCTCGACTCACAGCAAATTTAAACGATGATAGGATTAAATGGAATTTCGTGTGTAAATATCCTTTAGGGTATATTCTCATTCTATTCTCGTGGGGCAATAATGACATGGTAGTTGAAGTTTGATGTTCCTCTCTCGGTTGTGGTTAAGTTTATTTAATCTGTTTTTGTCAACTTTGTTCGTAATTGTGAGGGAGGAGGAGGACGAGTTGGAAGGAAGTTGAAATTTGGAAAAACAACAGCGTATTTTGTGAATTAATTGTATGCGGTGGCAACGGCGGAAGCCATGGTTAAAGGTAGTTAGGTTAGCCAGGGGAGCGGAAGGTGGCATTAATGTAATTAACCATCGGTTTAGGAGGATGAATGAACTTCAGTTAAATGTCGGAATGGGGTGGAAATGAAGGTAATCAGTGAAGACAGTTGAAAAGTAGACATGGAGTCAAAAATCTTGTCTCAAGATGAGTGAAATGGGTTAGGAGATTTTCTTTGAAAATGAGAACAAGCGACTGGGACCTTGAGGAGATTATAAAATTACAACAAGTTCGATTGGAGAATTTTTTTTTTCTATAAGGAAAACAAACGAAGTTGAGCGCGAGAGAACCCTAACCAAAAACTCAAGAAATGAAGCAAAAACTGATACTAAAAAATTCAAGGAAAACTGAAAACTTAAAAACGAACTCAAATTCTATTCACACGTTTTTCCTAATCTGTAGACAGACGAAATTCGAGACGAAAAAAGTGCCAGAGCATCCAAAAATTAGAAAACCGACTCAAATTTGATTGAAATTTGTTTTTCTAACTGAGACTTGATTTTCTGAAGAGAGTACAAGCGAAATTCAAAGCAAAACATCATGACCGTAGGTCTTCTAGGTCTTCTAGAATTCTAGAGCATTCAAACATTTTAAAACGATTAAAAATTTTCTTTCTAACTGAAATTTGTTTTTCCGAAGAGAGAACAAACGAAATTCAATGTAAAATACCGCCTTGAAAAATTTCTACGACAGAAAAAATATGACGAAAAAAATTCTAGAGCATTCAAACATTTAAAACGACCTTAAATTCGATTGGAAATTTTCTTTTTAACTGAAATTTGATTTTCCGAAGAGAAAACAAACGAAATTCAACGCAAAACATCACGACCACGAGTCTTAAAAAATTCTAGAACAGCAGAAATATCACGAAAAAAATTCTAAGACAACCAAAATTCCAAAACTACTTTAAGCTCGATTGAAATTCATGTTCCAGACCGACTTTCTTCCCTTTAAACACGGCTATGAGTGTTAAAAAAATTCTAGACCATCAGGAAATTCCAAAACGAACTACAAATCAATCGAAGTTTGTCATTCAAACTGAAATTCGACTTCACAAGATGAGGACAAGAAGAATCTAAGGCGACACATCCCGACCAAGAGCCACAAAAAGCCTAAAACAGAAAAAAAATTTCAAATCTGCCTCGAATACAAAGTTCCACCCAAGACAACCATTCCAACCTAGTGACCTAAACCTTCCAATCAAATCTAAAGTTAAAAAGACTAGAAAATTCCTCAACTCGATCAACTTCTCGACTCCGACAAAACACTTTCTCACGTCACCTCCTCCTAAGTCCAAAAAAAATCAACCCTCATCTCACCATCTCACCCCTGCCGTGAAAATCCTCAAATCCACAAAAACCACAAAACTAAGGCGTTAAGTTTAAACACACTCTTCCAACGGGGGAGAAAAAAAAAAAAAAAAAAAAAAAAAGACTCCCTAGAGAGATCTCTACCGTGACTGCCTGCTGCTTTCTGCTCATTTGCCCTCCACGTCCAATTACATCTTCGCAAGGTAATACTCTCTTCTCTCACTCGATTATCAGAACGACGACGATGACACCCACCCCGAATCAACCTCTTCAACCCCTAGGACAAATCAGCGAGACTATAAATCGCACGCACTTGTGAATTTTACAAATTTCGTGTGTCGTCGTCTCCGACGATTTGAATTTTTTTGCTGAATAAATAATTTGGATTTCGAAGAAGAAACAATAATGAAAGAAAAAGAAAAAAGAAAAAAGAAAAAAAAGAATAAGTCCTTTTGTGAAAGCAAATTCTTTTCGTCTTGACAAAAAGAAATTTAGAATTTTAAATCTGAATTGATTTCGAGCAATGATGCCGGTCCGAAACGTGACATGTACGAATGGCACGGAATTGTTTTGTGTTGTGGAAGTTTCCTTTTTTTTTTTTTTTGAGGGGGGGAGGGATATTGTTTACGGGTGGTTGAGTTTTTCGGTACGAAATGCGAAATGCGCTCTGGTAAATAAGTATCTTTTATCCCTTTTCATTTTTTTTTTGGGTTCACCGTCGACATTTTAATAGAGGTTGACGAAAAAAAAAAGAAAAAGAAATCGAAGGAAATCTCTTTTGAATTTAAACAACAATAAAAGGATTGCTTTCTTCAAATAAGAAAAAGAAAAGTTAACATTCCAAGGAAGGAAAGTTGACATTCAAAAAGAATGGAAATGGGCAAAAGAAAAGCTAAAAGGCTTGCTCATATAAAGAGACATATACTCCAAAAAAAAAACTCTGCTTTATAACAACGCTTGAAACTAATTGCTGAAATGCATGCCCTGCTAACTTCGCCCTGCATCAGAAAACCACTAAAACACTTCCAACCTCTCTAGTCCTACACTGAAAAGGAGCCTTTTAGACATACAAATCTCTCTCGTAAACCTCGTCCAGCGCTAAGAAAACCCTTAAAACACTTCCTACCTCTCTAGTTCTTCACTGTGAAACCTTTTACAAATTCAAATCTCTCTCGTAAACCTCGTCCAGCGCTAGGAAAACCCCTAAAACTCTTCGAATCTCTCTAGTTCTTCAACGTGGAACCTCTCAAACACTTTAAACCTCTTTTGCTAACTTCGTCCTCAGCTGTGAAACCTCGCCAAACGCTAGGAAAAATCTTTAAAAATTTTAAATCAATCCTGGTAGCTTCTTTTAAACACCTTAAATCTCTTCTGCCAGCTAGAAAAACATTTTCAACCTCTCCTGTTAACTTCGCCTTACACAACCCTTAACCATTTTCAACCTCTACTCCTCGTCTTCCTATTCGAGAAAACAATGTATCTACATATCTCTTCTTTTCCACTCAACTCGCCGATCTGATGAAACGAACGAAGCTCCTCCTTAAAATCTCCAACAAAACGACCGTAAACGAGACGAGAAAATGAACTATACCTACACACACACAAAAAAAAAAAAGAAAACAAAATATAACATAAAAGATAGCAGAAACAGGCAACAGAGAGAGAAAAGGCAGAACAGAAAAAGCAGAGAAAAATACAAAAAGACAGAAAAGAAACAAAAAGTATAAACGGTCCAACAGCAGCAGCAGCAGCAGCACAAACTTTTATATCATTTTCTTATCACAAGTTTCTGCTTGAATGACTTAGACTTTTCCGCCTCCTGGTGTGTCGTCGTCCTATCCTTACCAGTTGGGTTGGTTTGGGTTGGGTTTGTCGGCCTGACTGGCCTCTTGTAGAATAGAACATTTGTATAGGACAGGAGACCTTTTTTTTTTTTGGTACAAAAAAAGACAAAGTTTGTTCACCTGCACACAACCCCTAATCTTACAAAAAAATCTATTCTCTCTTAGAACTCGATGGTCATCACTCGGACGAGACTGGATCTGGAGAGGGAGACAATTCAAATGCTGGCTCAAATCTCGGTGCAAACGACGATGATCAGGCTCGATTGATTCTGAAACGAAAGCTACAGCGGAATCGGACATCATTCACAAACGATCAGATCGATAGTTTAGAGAAAGGTGCGAAAGGTCGATCTTCCCCCCTAAACTCAATCAAAATCCTATTCTTCCCTATTCTTCTTTAGAATTTGAACGAACCCACTATCCCGATGTGTTTGCAAGAGAACGACTAGCAGCGAAAATCGGCCTGCCCGAGGCAAGGATTCAAGTTTGGTTCTCGAATCGTCGCGCGAAATGGCGACGTGAGGAGAAATTGAGAAATCAACGTCGCACACCAAACACGACATCGTCGGCGGGTGGCGGAGGCAACGGGGGTGCAATCGGAGTCACAAGTGCTGACAGTGGGAGTGGCGGCGGCGGCGGTGGCGGTGGTGGTCTGACAAACAATAATCCAGGAAGCAATGGAACGAATGGTGGCACTCCAACCAGTGGTAAGTTGGATGATATTAATTGTCGAAGATTTCAACTCTACTCTCCGGGTTGTAACGCAGCGACAATGACAGATCTCACACCGCCTCCGTTGAACGGCGGCACTTCGGATCATCAGTCGCAGGCGGGCAGCAGAGGCGGTCTCCTCGGCTCCGGTCTCGGCCTCGGCAATAGTCATCATCTCTCATCCGTGCCATCGTTATCGCCTCGTTTGAATTTGAATAGCGGATTCAGTAGTACAATGGGCGCCATGTATTCCACAGTTCATCATCCACCGATGCCGATGAGTGATTCGTATAGGTTAGCATCATTTTTTTGGCTCTGTCTTCTCTGTGCTCTTTTCTTCATCTTCGATTTGTGTTCTGTCTTTCTCTTTTTCCATTCCAGTCCAATGACATCGATGTCCTCGTTTACACATCCATCAATCACTTCGATGCCGTCATCGCCAAACATCGGCATTGTCCCGTCGGGGATATCGGCGGCTTCGGCAACCAGTTGCCTGCAGCAACAGCAACGCGATCTCACGCCACCGTCTCTCTATCAGTGTCACATGTCGCTGCGTGGACCCATACCACCACCTGTTGGAGGCTCCTTTTCGTCCCATCACTCCACTGGCGGAGGCAGTGGAGGTGGTGGCGTACCCGGCGGGGGTTCCTCCACCCCAGTCACCGGAATTCCACCACCACCCCTATCGCATCCAACCACACCAACTCATCCACATCCGGCAGCAGCAGCAGCAGCCGCCGCTGCTGCCGCATATGATTCACTCGGCCTAAGCGGCTATGGTCCACCACCGCCGCCACCTCCAACTGTGCCTAGCGAGGCTCGTCACTCACCATGCAGTCCACATCAAGGCTATCAAATGCCCGGTGGCGGTTCTGTTCAAACGACTGGATATCCATCCAGTGGAAATAACAACAACAGCACAGGTAAGCAATTCTTTGCTTCATGCTTCTACTCCCCCTGGGTTTAGGACTGCGAAGACGAATTTGATCACGAAAAGAACAACAACAACAACACCCTAACATTCATGAAACTAAATTATATTTAAAGTTAAACGAATTTAAAAGAAAAAGAATCACACATTACTCGGTTGTGCAAAAAAAAGAAGGAAAAGGCACAAAATAGAAAAAGAAAAAAAAAACCACAGACACACTTCTATGCTAATTCACAACCCCCTCCCGATTTAACTGCCACACCTTTCTCTAATTTGCAATCTCTAATTCTAACCAGCAAAGTCGAAGTTACACACCCTGGTGCTCTAACAATAAATTCTTCTGCACAATTTTTTTAGAATATTTTTAAAGTATCACAAGGACACACAACAACACACGTTTGTTTGTTTTTTTTTTTAATCTTTAATTGGGAGTGGGATTTCGAATTTTGTTTTCATTTTAATCGTTTTTTTTTTTCATATATCGAATAAGAGAAGATTGTACATATCGAATTGTAGAGAATATGTAAAGATTTTAACTATAAACAACAAAAAGAAATTTAATCCATTTAAAAAAAAAAAAGAAAAATTTCCTTAATATCAAGTAAGTAACTATTGAAAACTAAATAGGAACGAGGGTTCTTTTTTGGGGGGTGAGAAGTGCTGAGTGGGGCAGAAAAAGTGTTGAAAGGGGACTTTGGAAAAATTCCAATTGGTTAACCATTTCGAGATTTTGGTGTCTTTCTTCCCTGGAAGTGAAATCCCATCAGAGACCCACCTTGTGACTACAATTTTTGCTTACTGACTCTAAATGTGCTACAAATGAAACGTTCTTGTTAACAACCTGACAATTTTCAACGAAGAAAACAACCTCGAATAACAGTTTTTGATCAAACAAGAGCCTCACCACCTCGCTGGAGTCTAACAACGTTTTCTTCCTTCCCTACAACTGAAATCGAATCACAGACTAAACCTACGACCAAAAATTTCTGATCAAACAAGAGCCTCACCACCTCGCTGGAGTCTAACAACGTTTTCTTCCTTCCCTACAAATGAAATCGAATCACAGACTAACCCTACGACCAATAGTTTTTGATCAAACAAGAGCCTCACCACCTCGCTGGAGTCTTACAACGTTCTCTTCCTTCCCTACAACTGAAATCGAATCACAGACTAACCCTACAACCATCCTCTGCTTAATGTCACACGAATGTGCTTCTAGCGAAACTTTTCTTGAGACTCATCAACAGTTTTCAAGAATCTGAACAACTTTAAACACAAATTGGAAATCAAAGAATGACAGTCGAATTTGTTCACTGCTCTGTAAACTCACGGACCGACGGAAAATAACAACAGACTCCTCAAGAAACATTTTACACAAATTTTTGATCAAAAAAACACTTCAATTTGTTGACAAAATTACACCAAAGATGAAGTTCTATACCGAATCAAATTTTCTTGCTTCGTTGGGATTAAAATCCAATCAGAAACCGACCTTACGACCATCTCTTTGCTAAACGACTTTGAGTGGGACACGATTGTGCTACTGTCGAACCGAATCAAATTTTCTTGCTTCCCTGGGACTAAAATCCTATCAGAAACCGACCTTACGACCATCTCTTTGCTAAACGACTTTGAGTGGGACACGATTGTGCTACTGTAGAACCTTTTCTGAGAATTCATAGACAATTTTCAAATCTCTGATGAAGCAGAGCAACTTTAGACACAAATTGAAGACCAAACAAAAGCCTCAACTTAACTTCAGAACCTCTCCACGAAAGAATTTCAATGAGAATCAACATTTTCTAGTCTCTTCTGCCGCAGAATCCCTTCCTACGACTTTCACTTCACTGACTGACTAAATTCGAGATCAAACAAAGGCCTCAAGTTGGTTAGAAAAACTCGCTAAAGCCGAATTCAATGACAAACAACATTTTCTTCCCTTCTCTGCAATTGAAACCCTGTCGGAAAGAAATCCTAGACAAAACTTTCCCACTGCTTCATAGACTCAACTCCAACGACTCACTGATGCTAAAAAGTACGAGGAAAACCTTCAAAACCTCTGTGCAGGGATTCCGGCAATTTTTTCAAAGACTAGAAGGTGAAAACGCATTCCCACTGCTCCGTAGACTCAATTTTCTCGACTCCCTGGCAGACTTAAGTGCGAGAAGGGTGTTTGGTAGATTGAAATCTATCGACTTCCTGACAGACTGAAGAATGAAAGAACTTCCCACTGTTCCGTAGACTCAGCTTTCTTGATCACCTGCACAAAGACCTTCCTAGACTCATCTTCATCGATTTCCTGACAGACTGAAGAATAAAAGAACTTCCCACTGTTCCGTAGACTCAGCTTTCTTGATCACCTGCAGAAAAACCTTCCTAGACTCATCTTCATCGACTTCCAAACAGACTTTAGACACAAGATCAACAGATGAAAAAAAGACCTCTTGGTAGAAACAAACGACGTGAATCTTTTTGTGGATAGAAGAAAACCCTCGGTACACACCAAAACCGACTTCCCACTATCTCTCTCTCCCTATTCAACACTTCTAACCTCGAAAAAAAAAATCCTACAAAAAAAAATTTAATTTGTACCTTAAATATAGAGCCATTAATATGCAAACTAAAAAAAAAATACAAAAAAACTAAAAAAAAAAATTGTAAACGGTTTCCTTTCCCTTCTTGGACACAATTAATTTATTTTTCAAAAAGAAAAAAACCTTCAACTAAACTCAAAATGCTCAAAGCGTATGAAAAAAAGAGAAAAATTAAAAGAAAGAAAACTCTTTCCAAATTGAACATTTAATATTTTGTAAAACAAAACAAAAAAAGAAAAAACTTTAGAGTTAAATTTACATATTAATAATTTATATCAATGTAATTGTTGTAAAAAGTAAAAGAAAGAAAGAAAGAAAGAAAGAAAGAAAAAAAAAACACACCCGAATCTAGCATATAAACAAATTCAAGCAAACTAAACTAAAATGGTAAAAAAACTATAAAATTAGTGAAAAACAAGTTTAAAATTAAATACTTCACAAGAATACACATCAAATTTGTTTTTTTCTTTTTTTTTTTTTTAGATTTTAAGAGATAAAAATTAGAATGAGAAAATAAATAAAGAAACTTGCCATAAATAAACTTAACTCAATAGTTAATGAATTATACAAAAAAATAAAGAGAAAAATTTTGAAAAAAACGTAAAAGAATGTATTTGAAAAAAAGAAAAACTAAGTAAGAGTACTCAAACTAAAAAAAAAAAAAAACAAAACAAAAATTATTAATACTACTTTGAAAAAAAGAAAAAGATGAAAAAAAAAAGAGAATAATAAATTAAAAAAAAAAAAAAACGTATTTTAAAACTAAATTTGATGTGTTTTAATGAAAACGAAAAACCCTTCCACAGAGCAGACCGGCAGACCTTCCCTTCTCTTATCAATGCGATTCGATCTGGAGATAGTTTTTTTTTTTTTTGGCATCAACATCTCATTCTCGGATGTGACAGAGAAACAAATTAAAAGTACACACACGTTATGCACACGCCCGTCGACGGGCGAGGATGACATCCTCATCATCTCATCATCATCGCCATCATCGTTGGTCGTCGGGGTCTCCCCAGGCCAGAGTGGCAATAAAAGTCTTTTGCGTATAGTTTTAATAAGAGACACAAGGATTTGTGGAATGACGACGATATGATCAGAGAGATGGGAGATAGCAATCGACTGGATGGGTGTTCTATGAGTTTTTGATAGAGTCTCTTGCCTGTCAGCGCAACCGTGTTGAGGAGGATGAGGTCCTTCTCTTGTTGCAAAGTAATCGTGTGTATCTTTGTTTGAGTGCTGTAGCAGCAGCAGCAGGGGAGGCAATGGTAATTACGTAGTGATTAAGTTTTTTTTTTTTTCCTTTATCTTGATTTCAACACCCTCTCAGAAATAGAAGACGGAAAAGCACATTCAACTGGGGAAAGAGACATCGAGAGAAAAAGGGTAATCGGCTTAAGACACAGATGTTTCTATTCCCCACGAACTTGACGGAACTAAGAGCCTAGAGAATGTTCACAAATCTAGAATTTGAACAGGAAAATATCGATTTTTAGTCCCCTAGAAGCTAACACAGCTAAGAGCCTAGAGAATGTTCACAAATCTAGCCACTCACAGGAAAATTTCAATTCAAGGCACTGATGTTTTTTTTATCCCTATGGAGCTGACAAAGCTAAGAGCTTAGAGAAAGTTCACAAATCTAACCACTCACAGGAAAATTTCAATTCAAGACACTGATGTTTTTTTTATCCCCATGGAGCTGATAAAGCTAAGAGCCTAGAGAAAGTTCACAAATCTAGCCACTCACAAGAAAACTTCAATTAGGGGACACTAATGTTTCTGCCTAATCTTGAAGGTGATATTTCCTTTTCCCCATGAAGATAATTTTTCTATTCTCCTGACTCAGCTGACGACCTAAAAGTCTAGAGAATCTCTAGTTTCTCCCGAATCTAGCCACTCACACGTAAGTATCAACCTCTCAAGCAAAGGCCTAGATCGTTTTGGAAAGTTCAACTTAAAAGACAGAAAAAAAGATTTCGATCCCTTCGGAAAATTCGACTCCTTTAAAGAACAAAAAAAAAAGACTTGAAACCCATCGGAAAGTTCAACTCCTTCAAAAGACAGCAAAACACTTCGATCCTACTAGAACTTCGACTTAATCAGGAGACTGAAAAATGCTTCGATCCCACTAGAAATTCGACTCAATCAAAAGGACAGAAAAAAGACTTCGATCCTACTAGAACTTCGACTCAATCAGGAGACTGAAAAAGACTTCGATCCTATCGGAAAGTTTGACTCCTCAATAAGACAGAAAAAAAGACTTCGATTCCATCGTAAAAGACAGAACTAAAAAAAAACTAAATTTCATGAGAATCTCCACCTCAATCAAAAGACAGAAAAAAAAAAATCAAACCGACCGCCAAATCAAAGGACCGCCCAAGAGACTTCTCAATGAAGAGACACCTACAACAAAAAAAAAAAAAGACAAACAATCTCCTAACAACTCTCAACGACACTTCAAACACCCTAAACAAAAGTTAAATTCTCTCCTCGTCTCCTCGACACACACTTGAAGACATTATTTATGATCGATGAAATATTACCAAAGCGATTTATATCTGACTCTCGAAATCAATTGACAAACAGAAGCCCACAATACAACACGATGACACGCCAATGACGACCGAAACAACTCCTCGGCAAAAATCCTTTCAATGAATTTTTCGAAACACACAGTTTTGTATCCTTTTGTTCTGACTACGGACGGACTGGCGATGTGTGTTTCTCTCGATTGAATTTTCCCTTGCAGATGCTGTAGACTGAACTCAACTGGACCCTGGCTGCACTTTTGTTCGACACAGAGGAAAAATAAAAAAGGGACCATGCTATTTATCGTGTCCTAATGACAATGTTAGTCACCCATTGTGTGACACATCGTTTAACAAATGGCTCGCTGTTGTTGTCCCCCCCGGTAATTAAGTGGGAATCTATGATAACCGTTGATAGTTTTTGAGGCAAATTTCTCAAGTTTTCACAAGTTAAAGTAGAAATATTCAAAAAAAACGCAAAGTCCTAAATCCTTCCCCCTTCCAAACTGCCAACCAGAGCTCAACCCTACAACCCTACACACTTTTGCTATCAAGCTTCCACAGAGAGAGAGAGGAAAGCAACAAAGAGAAAGGAAGGAAAAAAAAAATTAAATGGAAAATCGTTTGTGGAATCATTCTAGTGGAAAAATTTGCAATATGTGTGTACCCCCTACATAAGTACTACGAGCATAGGGTAGTCAGTCCTCCTCTATATACTACTCTAAGCCCTGTTCTCGCTCAAAAAAAAAAAGGTATTCTCTTCCCCGGGTCCTGAACCGACTCCTGCCCATGTACATGTTTAGCCAAAGAAAAAAAAAATTAATTTGATTTTCGTTGCTTTTTTTTTTGTTCTCTTCTCTAATCGTATGCCTCGGGAAATGAACGAAAAAATTAATTGATAAGACAAAAAGGATGAAAAAGTGAAAAGAGAGAGAAATCAGATGGGATGAAGGAAAGTTTTCACTTCAAAGGCAATGAAGACGTAGACTGCCCTAGTGAGGAATGTACCCGACGGAAAAACAAAGCTGCACGACAGTCAAAGGCGAGTGAAGTACAGAAACAGAAACTAAAGACGATCAGAAAAACGAAATCGGAGTCAGGATGAAGAAGAAATCAAGAAATTACAAAAGAATTTTGAAAGCGCAACTATGGAATTGCAAAAGAAAGATGAACACGAAAAATTTTAAAAGAAATATAAACGTTACCAAAAAATTAAAAAAGCAAGTTAGACACTAGTCGAAAATTCCAATATGAAGATGGACACGGCTTAGAAGTTATAGAAAAAAAATGCAAAAGGAAAATGGACGCAGTTAAGAAAATATCAGAGGAACACGACCAAAAAGTTACAACAGAAATGGAAAAAAAATGAAGAAAAATCTACAAAAATATAAAAAAGAAGGATGAACACGCCTTAAAGGTTTCAAAAAATGCAAAAGAAAGATGGATTCAGTTAAAAAATATTAGAAAACGGAGGACCACGGCCAAAAAGTTACAACAGAAGTTCAAAAATGTATGCAAAAAATGTATGCAGTTAAAAAATATAAGAAAAATTGTAAAAGAAATATAAGACATGGCTAATGAGACCTAAAGAAAAGCTATAAAACGTTTCAGATTTGGGAGAACGACTACAAAAAGTACGAGCCTGGTCAAAAATGAGAAACACGCGAACAGAACATTAACAAAACTTGAAATACAAAAGAAGCGAAGATTTAGAGAAGTTGAAGTTATTGATAATTCAAAGACTCATCTTGGGAACTCCTGAACTTGAAATTGATATTCTTTTCGCGAATTTGCAAACTTGAAATTGATTTTCTTTCCGAAGCCTCAATGATATGTGACTCACAAAACCCTTCAACTCGAAATTGAACTTACATTAGATTTTTCTTTCAAAGAATCGATGCTGTTTGAGACTTGAACAACTTGAATTTTTTTTTTTCTTTTGACGATTTTTTTCTGATTCTTGCCAAGTGAAGGCGAAATTTGGTTTGGAATATTTTTGAATCCGAGAGATTTCGATCAGAATATTGAGACCACGTCAAACAAATATTATTTTGAGTGAAATTATACGAAATTTTCAAGAGATTTCTTGCTCGGAAAAATATTTTCAACGGAATTTTTGCTCCAAAAACTACTTAGACGCGTTGACGACGAAATAAAATTGCAAATTGCAAATTCAAAATTATCAGACACACCGACTTTTTTCACAAAAATTTAAATCGAAACTGAAACTGACGCCAAGCTGCATCTAAAAGATTCAAAATGCATTCGGACTGGAAGGAAACCGCTAGAAATGAAAACGAAAAGAGGAGAAGGGGAAAGAAGGGGAAGACAGCGAAAAAAAAACGAATTCCCAATAAGAAATAAGTGCATCGGCTAGGGGTCAATTACCCCTCAAAAAAAAGACACAAACACACGAAACAAAATATTTTTTTTTTCAGCAGATGATGCAACAGTAGACAAAAAAAAAATGAAGACGAAAAAAAGATTTCGAAAAAAGAAAACGAGAAAAAATGTGAAAAAAAAAGACAAGGAGAAAAAAAAATAAGTTTTTTTTTTTGCAAACACGTCTAGATGTTGATGCAACAGCTACCCCTTCAGTTGATGGAAAAAAATCAACGAGGAAAAATGGAGGAAACAGCAAAAAGGAGAAAAAAATGTGAAAAAAGTTCGAAAAGGAAAAAATAATTCAAAGAGAATGAAATTCAGAAAAAATATTTTACATAAAACGAGAAAATGGAAAAAACGAGGAAATGGAAAAAACGAGAAAGTGGAAAAAACGAAATGAGGAAAAAATATGAAAAATAATAAGAGGAGTATACAAGGCCTTCAAAGAAATTCAGAAAAATGAAAAAAAAAATATTCGAAAATCGGAAAAAAATCGAAGAAGGAAAAAATTAAAAAAAAAAATCAATAATAAGGAAAAGTATCGAGCATCGGAAAAAAATCTAAGTGGAAAAAATTAAAAAGGGAGAAGAATTGAAAATTGGAAAAAATCGAAGTTTAAAAAAACTAAAAAACAACCGAAACCGAAAAGAGATTAAAAATCAAAAACTGGGAAAAATCGAAATGGAAACAAGTTTTTAAAAAATCGAAAATCGGAAAAAAATCGAAGGGGAAACAAATTTAGAAAAAAAATCGAAAGAGAAAAAAATTTACAAAAAATCAAAAATTGGAAAAAATCGAAATGGAAAAAAATCTAAGTGGAAAAAATTTAAATAAAAAAAAAAATCGAAAGGGGGAAATATGTCGAAAATTGGAAAAAAAATTACAAAAAATCGAAAAATGGAAAAAATCGAAATGGAAAAATATTTAAATAAAAAAAACGACAATTGGAAACATCGAAAATTTAAAAAAAAATCGAAGGCGAAAAAATTTAGAAAAAATTGAAATGGAAAAAAATTTAATAAAAAAAATCGAAATATATCGAGAAAATTGGAAAAAAATTACAAAAAATCGAAAAATGGAAAAAATCGAAATGGGAAAAAATTTAAATAAAAAAAATTAAAAATTGGAAAAAATCGAAATGGAAAAAAAATTTAAAAAATCTAAGTGGAAAAAATGTAAATAAAAAAAATCGAAAAGAGGAAAAGTATCGAAAATTGGAAAAAAATTACAAAAAATCGAAAATTGGAAAAAATCGAAATGGAAAAATATTTAAATAAAAAAAGCGAAAATTGGAAACACGAAAAATTGAAAAAAAAAAAATAGAAAAAATCGAAAATTGGAAAAAATCGAAATGAAAAAAAATTTAAATTAAAAAAAATCGAATGAGGAAAAGTATCGAAAATTGGAAAAAAATTTACAAAAAATCGAAAATTGGAAAAAATCGAAATGGAAAAATATTTAAATAAAAAAATCGAAAATTGGAAACACCAAAAATTGAAAAAAATTAGAAAAAATCGAAAATTGGAAAAAATTTAAATTAAAAAAAATCGAAAGAGGAAAAGTATCGAAAATTGGAAAAAAATTTACAAAAAATCGAAAATTGGAAAAAATCGAAATGGAAAAAAATTTAAATTAAAAAAAATCGAAAGAGGAAAAGTATCGAAAATTGGAAAAAAATTTACAAAAAATTGAAAATTGGTAAAAATTTAAATGGAAAAAGTTAAAATAAATTTAAAATCGTAAAAAACTCGAAGTAGTAAAAAATTTAAATAAAAAAAGATCGGAAAGTTGAAAAAAATTTAAAAAAAATAAATAAAACGAATAAAGGAAAAATATTAAAAATTGAAAAAAAATCGAAGGCGAAGCGACAGATTTAAAAAAAAAAAATTTTAATTGGAAAAAAATCGAAACGGAAAAGTTTAAAAAAAAAAATCGGAAAGAGAAAAAAATTTTTTAATAAATTTAAAAATGGAAAAAATCGAAAAAAATTAGCACGCAAACATTAAAAAAAAAACTCAAAAAAAAAATTTTAAGCCAAAAATTAAAAAAAAAAAAAGAAAAAAATTTGTTCGTAGCCGAATTAAGTTGAATGTGACTAAGTTTACACGACTTCGCAAGAACCGGCCAAGCAAATTCCCTACATCGTCCGCCATCTTGGATTTCAAAAACGAATTTACAAATTTAATCAAATTTCTGGCCAAAAAAACCCGAAAATTTTACGGAAAATTTATAAAAAACGATAAAACAAATTAAATGAACGTTAAATTTTGAAAGAATTACAAAAATTTATGAAAATTTAAGCAAAATACGAAATTTGTACCCGGGAGCCCTAGGACCGTTAGGGACAAAAAATTTCAAAGTTAAAAAAAATCAATAAATTTTATAGGTAAAATATAGAAAATATAATAAAAATTTAGTAAAAAGGTTTTAAAAAAGACTTACAGTGATTTTTACAATTAATTTTCACTTTACACCACTTTAAAAAAAAATTTAACTTTTTTTTTCACTCACTACACAAGACACACTGATGAAGGACAAGATTCGAATGAGCTTGAAGAAAATTCTAGACCTCGGCCTACAGCGAAGGAGCTCCCTCTCTCTTTCGAAGTTCGAATCTCTACAAAAAAGGGGGGGCCCTAAGGCCAAGTTCCAACTAAGGCCTTACTCTCACACACACAAAGATGCCTCTCCCACACTGGACCGTCTTCCCGAAGTCGTTTTTTTTTTAGAATTAAAATTCTTGCCGATTGGACTCGAATTATGAAAAACCAAGGCCTATGGATGCCTGAAAATTATTCAAAAAAATTCTTCCCGACGAAAATTAAATTTAACGATGAGTATTGAGTCCTCTGGATGGCTGAAAAAAATTATAAAAATTCAAACTTCCCGCCGAAGATTTCATCTAACGATAATTTCGCAAGTGCGGCTCAAGCTCCACAACTTCCCAAGAATCGACCTACCAAATTCCCTACATCGTCCGCCATCTTGGATTTTGTGAACGAAATTATGAATTTTACCCAAATTTTGGCCAAAAAACGACGAAATTTTTAGAAAATTTTATAGAAAATGCGATTACACACTTGATAGACAAAAATTTTTAAATGAAAATTGAAAATTTATGGAAATTCGACGCAAATCAGAAAATCTCTATGGACGATGAGGACGAAAAATTTCAAAGTTAATTAAAAGGTATAAATTTTATAGATATGATATTGAAAATATAATAAAAATATAGAAAAAAGGTTGAAAAAGAGACTCACAGTGATTTTAATTCTTGATTTTCACTTTACACCACTTTTAAAAATTTTTTCACAATTTTTCACTCACTTCACAAGTAACACACTAATGGCGGACAAATTCTAATGAGATTGGAGAAAATTCTAGACCCCCCACAGTGAAGGAGCTCGTTCCTCTCTCTTTCGAAGTCCCAATCTCTTACGAAAAAGGCGCGAAATCGGCCTAAAATCCCGCCAAAAGACAAGTTCCATAAGCCCCATACACCCACACATGTAAATATTTCTCCCCCAATCGACAGAACTTTCATTTTCAAATCAAAAATTCTGGCCAACTAAGTGCGAAATATGGAAAAAAAAGCCGTCTGGGTGGGTGAAAATGATTTGCCAAATTTTATTTCACATCGAAAAGAATCTGAAGTGAAGAAATTTGATTGAAAAAATCCTGCCAAAAGACAAGTTCTAATGAGAGCCGTGCACATATACATGTAAATATTTCTCCCCCACTCGACAGAACTTTCATTTTCAAATCAAAAATTCTGGCCAAATGAATGCGAAATATGAAAAAAAAAGTCATCTGGGTGGGTGAAAATGATTTGCCAAATTTAATTTCACATCGAAAAGAATCTGAAGTGAAGAAATTTGACTGGAATCCCATGTCGACGACATCACGAAAAATTTCAATCGAATTCCCCACTTCGTTCGCCATTAGAGCAGTAGATCTCGGCCAGCAACAACGTTCGTTCTCTCTCCCTAGTATTCATTCGAACTTGCAATCTCTGGGAAAAAGGCCGCGAAATCGGGCTAAAATCCCGCCAAAAGACAAGTTCCATAGGTCCCATACACTCACACATGTAAAAATTTCTCTCCCACTCGACACAACTTTCATTTTCAAATAAAAAATTCTGGCCAAATGAATGCGAAATATGGAAAAAAAAGTCGTCTGGGTGGGTGAAAATGATTTGCCAAATTTAATTTCACATCGAAAAGAATCTGAAGTAAAGAAATTCGACTGGAATCCCATGTCGACGACATCACGAAAAATTTTAATCGAATTCCCCACATCGTCCTCTCTCCCTGGTATTCTTTCGAAGTTCCAATCTCTTACAAAAAAGGCGCGAAATCGGCCTAAAATCCCGCCAAAAGACAAGTTCCATAGGGCCCATACACTCACACATGTAAAAATTTCTTTCCCACTCATAAAACTTTCATTTTCAAATTAAAATTCTGGCCAAATGGATACGAAATATGAAAAGAAAAATCCACTCTGTGGGTGAAAATAAAATGCCAAATTTATTTTCACATCAAAAAAGATCGGAAACGAAGAAATTTGACTGGGATTCATCAAAAATTGTAATCCAATTCCCCACATCGCCCACCATTACACCAATAGACCTCAACCACCAACGAGATTCATTCCCTCTCTCTCGTACTTGCAAGTCTCTCCTTACAAAATTCAACAAGATCCGTGAAGGTGGACAAGAGAGCTCTCGCCCTCCCACTAAGCGCATTCCCCTTTCGAAGACATGTCTCAACATGTCGTGAAGAGAGCTCGCCCTCCCACTAGGATGGTACCTCGCTCTTTCGAATCCCAAGAGAAGACAAAGAATATACAGTCCATCACTCCTAACGAAAAAGTCACGTAGTACAAGAACTTTTTTTTACCAACTCTTCCAAAAAAAAAAATTCCGCCACAATATCTACCCCTTCGCATTCTTCCAGCTGCACGAAAAAAAAATTCTTGGTGAGTGTTTGGTGAGTGTTTTACAAAATTTTGTAATCTATTTTCAGTTCAAAATCGACTTTTAAATCCGTGCAACTCCTCAAGTTAAATCGGTTGAATTTCCCCACAACGTCCGCCATCTTGGATAGATCCAAGTTATTTCTCGATTTTCATCAAAATTTCGGTCAAAAACTTACGGAAATTACGCAATAACGCAATAAAATCACTCAGCCTTTAATATTTCATCAAAATCTGCGAAGTTTTAATAAAAAATTCAGTTCTACGATTTCAACCCAAGAAAAAATTCAACTCAGCGATTTCACCCCACCAAGAAGGTTCCATCGGCCAGTGGGAGGACGACCAGCTTATCTCTTTCAATTTTCATCAAAATTTCGGCCAAAAAAACCGTGAAAATTCCGAAAAAACGCAAAATTATTATTCGCCCTTTAATTTTTCATTAAAAAATCAGTGAAAATTTAGAAAAAACCCAACGATTTCAACCCACCGATTTCAACCCACCGATTTCACCACACGAAAGTCAGCGGCACAGTAGAAAAGGTAACATCCATCGACCCAACAAAATTCATCGAAAAAAACTCCAAATTTCATCTCTCGGACTTCGTTTATTTGGTAAAAATACAATTTAAATGTCCACCAATCGATTTTCGCAAAGTTTGATAACAAATTTTCATTTTCCAGCCATTAATTTAAATTTCCAATTTTTTCCCCATAATTTTTTCTCCCCACAATTTTTTCTCCCCACAAATTAGAATAGAGCTGAGAGAGATTTCATCATACCCCACCCGCTCACTCGATCCACCATATTCTCTCCCATCATGACGCTGCAGAATTTTTGCCGCTCAACAAAATTCGAAATCCCGGGCTCTGATACACGAAAGAGATCTCATCATACCCCACCTACAAGAAACCACTTTACATCTCACCCACACACTCAGGCCGTCATCATCTCTTCCACCAACTTTGAATTTTCGAGACTCGAGCCTCGAATCATTATGAGGTACCGTATTTTTTATTCGGAGCAGCCATCTTGTCCATTTTCGTTCGATTTGGTTGCAGGGAAAAAAATTATTTTTAAATTTGTGAAAAAGTATCAGTTAAATATTTGCAAAGTGTTTTTTTTTTATGTGTAAGTGATAAGTGATCAAGAAAACATCAAGATGCATCAAGAAAATTGAAGAAAACATCAAAATTCGTCATCTCAAGATTTTTACATATATACGGAATTTCATCACAGCAAGTATTTAAAATTAATATGTGAGTGTTAATCTTTAAAGTAGATGAAAATTAGTCTTGATCTTAGTTTTTTAAGAATTTTTTAATTTAAATTAATTTTAAACTTGGTCGAGAGTTCTCTGGTGGGGGGAAGTCTTAGCACGTTTCTTTTCGATTTAGATCATCGTCGTCCAGTTTCTGCGGGGCCATTCCGAGGCCAATCGACGGGAAGATGTTCAATTAAATCATTTCGTTTTCATTCGTTTTCTGTCGTTTTCGTCCTTTTCATCGTCTCGTTTAATTCCCCGTTATAAAAGGAGAATATGCAGCATGTGAGCATCCAGTTTGTCCAACGATGAGTCCTTTCTTCGAAGCGCAGAAATCGACGGACAGCTTGTGTCGCGGTAAATCCATCCCTCGAAGCAAACATCGGCATGCAGTTCGTGTCGCGGTGACTCCTTGTCTCGAACAGTACGTAGCCATGCAGCTTGTGTCGCAGTAAGTCCTTGCATCGGACACCTGGTTTGTCGCGTGTGGAGATCAACAAATTTCTGTTTCTGTTGTGCATTCGTCGTTCTTACCGTCGGTTCTTTAATTCTTTGGGTGGGATAAATTTTTTGTGAAGAAATTTCTTGTCTGAAACATTTTCTTGTCGTTCTACAATTTGTAAATATTTTTTTTTCATTTCATTTTACATAAATTCTATTTAAATCTCTTTTTTACATGCGCTTCTGATGCGCGGAGGATTCTTGCTTTGGGGTATCATCTTTTAGCTTACTTTGAGGAAGTCCAACCTCGAGATCTTGATTTCTTTTTTGTCACATGAGCCTCGGAGCTCTATTTTTCTTAGCCTTTTTTTTTGCCCTTCATTTTGTACAAAACACTCAGTCGTCGTTGCTGAGGCTGCGTTGCGTTCACATGAGCCGAAGTTTGTCTCTAAATCTCTTAGTTTTTCCTTCTCATCCTCAACCTTGTGATGACTTCGTTGGCTCCTTCTTTTTCCGTTTAAGACAATGTTACAGGCTTCGTTGACTCCTTTTCATCTCGTCCTCTTTTTTTTTTTCGATAATTCTCATCTTTGCGTCTTTCTCATCTCGTCTTTTTCTGCTTTAGACAACTTGGCTTGACTTGGTTCTTTATTTTAGATTGGACTTTACTGATTCAGAGGCTTCGTTGACTCCTTCTCGTCTCGTTCTACTCTGTTTTCGATGACTTCACCGATCCAGAGGCTTGGCTTCGTATTTTAGATTAAACTTTACTGATCCAGAGGCTTCGTTGACTCCTTCTCGTCTCGTTCTACTCTGTTTTCGATGACTTCACTGATCCAGAGGCTTGGCTTCGTATTTTAGATTAAACTTTACTGATCCAGAGGCTTCGTTGACTCCTTCTCGTCTCGTTCTACTCTGTTTTCGATGATTTCACTGATCCAGCTTCGTTTCTTCTCCTACAGACTTCGTCCTACTCGTATTTACGATGACTTAATTGATCGAGAGGCTTCTTTGTTTCCTTCATCTCATCGTGTCGTCTTTCAGGTGACTCTGATCACCCAATTGAAATCGATTTTACCTTCGTCCACCGTCACACAATCGTTTTTCGTAAAAATTCCATCGCCTCCGAGCCGCATCGAACCTCACCTTCAATCGACAGTTCACAATTTTCCGTGTAGCGCCACGAGAATTCGTTCGTTTTTGTTTCTACCTTCTCTGATCTCGAAAAAAAAAAAGTATGTAATCTTATACACACTCACTCAGTGAGTGAGTGAGCCAGCTCTCAACGTTATTCACATTCCATTGGCGTGTAGTATTGGCATACCTGCGTGCGTGCTATTATCCAAGCCACCCATTATAATCAACCTCAAACAACATGACCGCAATTTAACCACAAGAATACAACACACAAGCCTCGCCCCAAACCAACCATCAAAATCACACCAGCAGAGACCACACGAATTTGCTGTTACTGGCTCCTCGTCGTCATCGTTGTTCTCGTTGTTCTCGTTGTTCTCGTTGTCGTCCTCCACCACTACCACCCTTGGTTGGGGTTTACTCTCCAACAATCTCCCTTTTATTTATTTTTGGTTGTTGTTGTTATCTACTTCTCCCCATCGTGTGTATGCATCGATAAATGGTGCGACTGTAGAATGATGATTATTGCATTTGTTGTAAGAGGGATGCTTCTCGATTGAATTCACATGCGAGAAAAAAAGCAACAAAAACTTGGTGAAGCGCAAAGGACTCTCAACATTTCATTACATCAGCCAAACCGAAGGTATGAAATAATGAAATTGCCTGTGGTCGGTTGTCGGTGGTATCCCTCTCCTTCTCCTTGTGTCCATTTCTATCTGCAGCTTCGGGAATATTTCACCAACCGTATGTCATTTTTCGGCCCGTTTTGAGTTTCATCTATTTTCCCTCTTGATGTGCAAGTGGTTGTTCGTTCGGAATTCTGTGTTCTCTAGTGCCAGTGGAATGTGCTTATTCGGAATGTGCTTTTGAGTGTAAACACTTCTCTTTTTGCCTCGTCACCACCTGCACCTGCAGTTTGCTGTTGCACCTTCGAGTGGAACGTCCTGTTGTGTAAAATCAATACTGCAGCCATTTTTCGATTTGACCAATTAGGATAATGCGCTATTATCCAGGATTATTTTGACAGGTGGCGAGAGTCAATTTGCATAATAACGACATCCACTGGACGTGAACGTGGACGTGGACGCTGGTGCTTATTCCTTTTTTTTGTTTGTCCTGTGTGGGTGTTGTTAATTTCTGCTTCTGTTCGTTTTCGAGTTTCGAGTTTAAAAGCGGATTAGGTTTTTGTGGCCAAAGAGAGAGAGAGAGACGATGTGAATCCTCTACCCCATCCATTTGAATTTTCTGGGAAGCAGCACTTTTCCTGTTCTTATTTTATAACGTGCCATATCCAAATCCATCGTCATCGTCGTCGTCGTCGTTGTTGTCGGTTGACTATCTAATGTAGTTTAGAGAGTGAGAGAGAGACACACCAGAGGGTCGATGGAGGAGGAGGAGAAGACGGATATTTTATTTGCTTTCATTTTCCAAATGAGTTGAGCTAAGACTCAAGAGGGAGAGGAGGTGATGAGTGTTTTTGAAATGGATTTCATGGATTGTGATTATCTTTTACCCAAAAAGGAGCGCAAAATACAATGTTGTGTTGGGTGTGTGTGAAGTGTGGAGATGGGGCAGGGAGCGGAGGCATAATTATCAGTTGAGTGAACACAAAACGATGCTTAACCGATGTGGTCTTTTGAAGTATTTTTTTTTTTTTTTTTTTCTATATTGCTACTGTGTTGCCTTTTCTTCCTTACCCAGGGATGGAGAAGAGAAGCAGTAGTACAATCCAACTTGAACTATATTTTTGAAACAGAGGGTTTCCTTTTACACCTTTAAAGGCTGGTGGTTTCCTTTGATTCAGAGGGGGTGTGTGTATGTTGCTTTCAACTTGTTGTCGTTCACCTTTACTTCTATTTTCTTCGTAGGTACCTTTTCCTAGCTTCGCTTCAAAGGATTTAAACTTTTAAATACACTTTTCCTTCGATTCCTTTGATTTATGGGGCCTTCAACTTGTTGTTGTATCTCTCTAACTTGATTTTCTTCGTAGGAGTCTTTCATTAAGTTCCCTTCAAAGGATTTTATACCTCTAAAGGTAAATTTTCGTCGATGATTTTGATTCCTGGGCGTGTGGGTTGCTTTCAACTGGTTGTCGTGCCAATTTGATTTTCTTCGTAGGTTTTTTTTTTTAATTTTCATTTAGTCGGAAAAGAAAGTCTCTGTAAAGGTACTTTTTCTTCGATGTTTTTGATATTTGGAGGTGTATGATGTATGGCCTTTACACAGAGTCTTGAAGCTCTATTTTCTTCACAGATATTCTCTACACTTGATTTTGTACCCAAAATTTGAATTGAAGCGTCGTTGCTGAGCCTCGGTTGCATCCATTTGAAGCAGAAAAGTCTGGCAGCGGTAGGTTGTCTCCAAAAATCCAACTCTGTGTCTTGCGTGAGCTTCAAACCTTCATTTTTCGTTTTCCTCGTAACTCTTTTTCACTTGACCTGTAAATAAAAAATTTTCTCCACAGTTTGTGTTCACGTGAACTCTAAACTTAAATTTTCTTCGCAACGCGTGCTTCAGTGCCGAGAAATTTGGTTCCTGGGGTTATGTGTTGCCTTCCAAATTGTCGTTCTATCCTCTCCAAGTCGATTCCTCTCTTAGGTGTCTTTCCCTACCTTTCATTTGCACTCTAAAATGCATATTTCCTTCGAATCCTGGTTGCAGGCGTTGTCTTTAAATTGTTGAAGCTTCTTCTCTTCACTTTGATGTCTCTCCTGCAACTTTTGTCATTTTCCTCAACATCAAGTCTTTAAGTAGGTGTCTTTCCCCTAACTTGTGGCTTCCTTAGTTCCTTCACTTCCTTCAGATCCTTTCGCAGGTGTCTGTACTCCTTGTGGCTTTCTCTCAACTTCTACTCCCTTTCGCAGGTGTCTGTACTTTCCGTCACTCTTCGTCTTCACTTCCTCCACTCGCAGGTGTATTTTTCCATCAACTTGTTGTCGTTACTCTCACTCCCTCCTTCAATTCAAATCAACCAAATGACACTCTACTGCTGCTCAAGCCCAGTTTTCCAAAAGAAAAAAAAAAAAAAACAACAACCCATTAACACGACGATGTCGACATTCACACATTTCAATTTTCAATGCCGACTGGTAAAAAGCAAAAGCAAACGTAAATATTCTGCGCAATCAAAAACAGTGGGTGGCATAAACGAGTGTGAGCTTTGTTTTAAGAGAGTTCGCCCCTCTTTTTTTTTTTCTCTCTGTTTAACGCCATTGTCATCATCTACACACATACACACGGAGATCACCCCCCGGAGCCAAAAAGGATCCCGGCCAACAGTCACTCTTTCTCTCTCTCTCTTTTTCTTTCTATTTCTATTCTCATTCCCATTATGGTGACACATGGAAGGGTTTGGTGATTAAAAATAACATTCATATTAATGCCAGAGACATTTATTAAAAGTACCATAATCATAATCAAAAAATCATTGACATGTTGTTGGGAAAAGTGCTGTCGCTGTCGCTGTAGCCGCCACCGGAAAAGGACCACCCGCTGGAGGAAATGTTCCGAAAAGAGCACCAGAAATTAGTAGAAGACTTTGGTTGTTGTATGGCATATGTGCGCTTTTTTTGATTAGAGAGGTAGGAGAAGCTCACTCGGCTCGATGGGATACTCGTACAATGAAGAGTGCAATCGCAATCGGTTCACCTACCTATTGTTTTAAACGTGGGGGGGAAGTATGTCTTTTTTTTTTTTTTAGAAATTCGGGAATAGGAAGGAGTAGGATGAGTTGATGGAAGACAAAGTTGATTGAATTGCTGTTGGAGAAAGGAAAAAAAAAAAGTCTTGATCATTGTCTTGTCTTGTAAGGATTTTGAGCATTTTAAGGTCTTTGAGTTTTCACGGAGTTCGTTCATATGCAGGTCTTTGATTGAGGCTTCAAATAGGGATTGGTTTGTTCTTTGAGTTGGATCGTCAATATCGTCTTGTTGTCAATCACGTCTTTTCTTACAGACAGTCGGCTTTGAGGTCTGAGTTCAAGTTCTATAAGTTGTTGATTGAATTTTGTTTTGGTTTTCTTCTCTACTTTTGTTCTTTCTCCAGGCTGTCGTTTGAGAATCCTTTTCTTTGTCGAAGGAGCTGTTTCACTGAAGTCAATCTTTGAGATAGGACCGAAACTGTCTCACAGTCTGAAGTCGATCTGTAATACAGACCTTTCTTCGTGGAAGGAGCTGTCTTACAGTCTGAAGTCAGTCTTTGAAACAGGACAGGAACTGTCTCATAGTCTGTAGTCGGTCATCGTCATCCTTAAATCATCCTTTTTTTTAAATTTTATTTCGATGTTCAGTGGTTGTTTCGAGTTGTCTGTGAGGCTTGGTAACAGATCCTAGGGTCGTAATTTCCCTTCGCCAGACTCTGGAATAGTCCAACACATTTCAGCAAAGGGAACATAAAAATTTTCTCGTTGTCACTTTTTTTTTTTTATCACTCGAAAATAATCTTCTCCTTCACATTTTACTAAGCGAAAATAATCGCCTTGTTATCCTGAACTGCGTGCAAAAATCTGTGACGTGTTAATTAATTGCTCTGCACTCTCGCCACTCATCATCTAAGTGCGTTGAGGTCAAGCACATGCAGCGACCCTTCATCACAAAAACCCATGTTCATTCTCATGTCGTATCCTTCCTTTGTAACTTCCTCCTTCCTCCATTCGACTTGGTTCGACTTGATTTAACTTCATTTACTGTTTCTCTTTTTCCGACACCTCAACAGCGTGTATCAATTGTTTATGGCTTCTTGATCGATTCGTCTCGCCCGACGACTATCAATTGTGGCTCTTTAAGGGAACCCCCTTTGTGTGTATGTACACTTCAGTTTGACTATTAATTGTCGATGCATTACTATCACAAAAACATAGAAAAACTCCCCAAAAAAAAAAGGAGAGGATTTCCGAAAAACTAAAATTTATATTCTTCCACTCTCGCCCTATGTGCCAATAAATGTCACACAATAGACGGAACAATTGTACACCCAGCATGGGGTTGCTGCGCGCGATGTCCCCTTGTCATTGCATTTTTCTTAAATAAAATTCTTTTTTTTTTTGTATTTCATCTATCCATCCATTCGTCCTGAGAGAATATTGAACACGCATTGAAAGTCACGGGGAAAAAGAAATCAACGTCGTCGGTTTCTTTTCTTTCGGAATCCTGTTCTTGGTTCTCTTGTGATGTCCTGTCGCGATTTTGACTTTATTTTTTCTCAAAAAAAAAAAAGTTACGATCGAAGAATGTCACACGCGTGTTTATCACTATCCTTAAAAAAAAAAAAAAAAACATAATTTTCTGCGAACCATTTAAAAATTCATTGAAATCGAACGCACACATTATCACCAACCGCCGGCGGTAAAAAATAATAAAAACCACAAAAGAAAATCAAAATCGAAATCAGTTGTGAAAAATACAAAACCCAGAGGAGAGTATGAACAACCGAAAAATAAGCTAATGCAGCATTCAATTAGTTTCCACATGAAAAAGTAGAAAATTACGCCATAATCTCCCTTTAGCACCTTCTTTCTTTCTTTCCCCTTTTTTTTTTATCCATACATTTCGAAAGGGGTGTTTTTTTTTTTTTTTTTTTTTGTGAAAAGAACTTCTTAAATTGCATCAACTGACTGTGCAGAGGCTTGACGCTTGACCAATTGTGTGTCTGTTTTATGTCTCTATTTCAAAATTGGGTATGCACGTGTGTGGGCAAGTGCCCAAAAAAGTGCCCGACGGTCGAATAGAAAAGGATTTGTAAAGAGTTCTTTTTTTTTTTTTTATTAAACTGCTGGTAATGGGGAGAGAGAGAAGGAGATTTTTTGGTTTCACCCACCCTTTTTTTTTTTTTGACTTCACGGTATCCAGCACCAGTTTACCTTCAACCTTTTCCATATGTCCTCCTTCAGTGGCAAAATTTAATTTTATTTATCTTATCTCGTGGAACAAGCTCTTCACAGTTTCACAGAGTCTCCGCCGACGGGCTGTTTATCTTGAAAGTTTCAGATTTTCCATTCAATTTACTTCTGTGTGTGCGATACACCAAAGACGAAGACGAAGAAGGTCAATCGAATTAATTTTTCCTTTCAAGTTTGGTCTTCGATTTAAAGTCTCTCTCATTCTCATAAGTTTTTCATTTTTTAAGACGCAAGTCTTTCTGTGTGTTATCGTGTCGACGCCAGACGCAAGTTTTCTTAAGCGAATCATTCTTGCAAAATGTCGATAACGAGACATATTGCTAATGCTTTCTCTTCATCGTTGTGCGACCACCCACAGCACACACAGCAACAGGCGCAACACAGACTCGGGCGACGGTTGAAATTTAGTTGAATTACAGCGTAAAATAAGTGGATTTGTTGTCCCAGAGGCGTGGCATGGCCACATTTACACTGGGGACACCGCAAAAAGGGGTTTCACAATTGAGTAATTTCGTGAGAAAAACCCCACTAAGCAAACACAGGCAACGGAGATACTTGGGTCGCCAAACCGCCGCTCGGTTTCGTCTCACCTGATTGCCGTCCGTCTATGCGTCTGTGCGTCCACACATATGGGACCGATTAGTAGAGCACCCAGCGTGAGACCAATTAAATGTCTCTTGCCTCTTTGAGAGGTTACACCACGTACATGTGTACAACCCTTTTTTTTTTGGGGGGGGTTGGTTGTCGACTAGAATGAATAAAGGTCCATGTTTGCTTAGGCTTAGGAATGACAAAAGATAATTGTGTGGATTGGTGCAGGCATGCATGTCCTTCCCATCATCGTGTCACATCAATTAAATCCTTTTTCTGGTTGGTTTCGGTCAAAGTACCCGGAATAATGGGGCGGCAACAAGCGAAAGACTAACATATTATTCAAATTTTAATGAAGACACGAGAATGGACGAACCGAACGGATGGATGGATGAATTGGGTGGTTGATTCTATTTGCGATTTATCAATCCGTTCTGCTCAATAGGTTATATTGTGAATGGGGTATCCCCGAAGGGTTGATTCGTATCTCTCGGCGGACCCTTCCGTACAAAGTAAAACAAAAGGGGGAACAAAAAAGAAATCCTGTCATGGAATATCCGGGATGACACTTTAATCATATCGACTGGACGGAGGGCAACGGAATTTATTCTTTTTCGCCACACAGCGATGGACATTGGCTAAAGGACTTTTTTTTTCCGTTCAAGTGGGTGGGGGCGAGAGATAGAGTTTCTTCTCAGAAGTTTTTTTTTTTTATTTTGCACTCCTTTTGCGGGGCGAGTAAAGCACCATCATCATCTGGGCATAGCTGGCACTTTGAAAAGAAATTTCTTTACGTATCACTTGGCTCCCTTTTTTTTCACAGCAGACGTGTGTGTATTTGTGTGTGTTGCGTGCGTGTATAATAAATAATCGCAAAATACCACTGTGTGTGTGTGTGTGTGTGTGTGCAAAAGGATATAAAGGATGAGCGGAAAATCTGTTTGTTGTTACTCATTCGGCGTGTAAAACTTGATAGTAGTTACAGTGTGGCGGCACGTGGCTTCGAGCGGATGCCGTGCCGCGCGTTCTCACTTTGACGGCACGGCAATAGCAACGGGAACGGCAACTGGCTGGTGATGGCAGACGGACACGGATGGGGAAAAAAAAAAAGGGAAAAAGGAGAGACACAGAGCACGACGTTATGTGCCAAATATTTAAGGATTTGTATCCTGCTAAATTGTTTTTGAATGTCTATAAATAACAACTTTATCGCCTGATGATGATTATGAGATATCCTAACTCCGCTTCTGGTCCTGTAGTCCTCGTTCTTGTTCTTCTTTTTTTTTTTTCTTCCGGATGATACACCCGGGATGTTCCTTTCCTCTCATCTCAAGGAGGTGGTATGGGATGGGATGATTTTATTTGCTTATATTTCTGCTTCCTTTCTTTTTAACGGAAAATATTTCCGGAATTTATTTTAAGTCGACGGCTGTTTTCAAAAGAGAAAGAGAGTGAAAGACGTCCGGGTGATGGAAAAGAAGATTTCATTAGTTTTTTCTCTGTCCGGGGGAGAGGCCGGGGTCAATCGATTTTCAGTTACAATTAGAAAATGAGATTACGAGTTGGAATTTATGAATTTCTTTGTAGGAGAAGACGAGGATTTTCTGGTCGTTGTTTTGTCTTAGGCGTCGAACCGTGGGGGTGATGGCAACAGCTGGCTTCTTGTGATTTTCTTATGCGAAGCTTAATGAGGTGTCTCATTGTATTAAATCAGAATCTGTCGAGGATTTGAATTTTCAGTTTTTAGTCGTAGGTTGAATTTTGTTGAAAAAAAAAACAAAAACAGGCTCTTGAAGGACTTGTTTCAAAGTTAGGAGGCAGGTTGGAAATGAGCTCGTTTGACTTCTCTTTTTACTCCTTGATGCAGATTTTTTCTAACTTTTCTCTGTCTCTAGATTGACTTGGGTTATGGTTGAGAAGCTTGCAGGTTGGAGATGAGGTCCTACAGGTTTTTGAATTCTCTTTTTACTCCTCGAGGCGATGCAGATGTTTTTCTATCTTTTTTTCTTTTTCTTTTTCTATCTTTTTTTTCTGATTTTTCATTTTCTGTGCAGATTTTACTTTTTCCTCACACTTTTCTGTCCAAAAAATCGTTCGCTTCTCCCGGTAATCCTCGGAAATGCTTGTGAATTCTCATTGTCTCTTCCTCCGTCATCTTGTCCCCAAATTTTGTTTGTGTTTGAAACTTGATTAGGTAATCGTGTCCATTTTTTCTGTTCTCCAACAAAATTTTTTTTGTCCGAATCTTGAGTGATTTTCATGGCTGTCCTCGGAAGTGATCGTTGAATGATCGTGAAACTTTTCTCTGTCCGAATTTCCGTCGCAGAGGAGATCGTGGATTTTCATGACTGTCCTCGAAAGTGATCGTTGAATGACCGTGAAACTTTTCTCTGTCCGAATTTCCGTCGCTTTTCGTGTAAATCGTCAGAGGTGATCGTGGATTTTCATGACTGTCCTTGGAAGTGATCGTTGAATGACCGTGAAACTTTTTTCTGTCCGAATTTCCGTCGCTTTTCCGTCGCAGAGGAGATCGTGGATTTTCATGACAGTCCTCGAAAGTGATCGTTGAATGACCGTGAAAGTTTTTTCTGTCCGAATTTCCGTCGTTTTTCGTGTAAATCGTCAGAGGCGATCGTGAATTGTCCTTCGAAAAATTGCTCGGTCTGAATTTTCTTGGCTTTCCGTGGTAGTCTTCGGAATCGATCGTGGAATGATCTCCAAAAATTGTTTTATTTACAAATTTTCGTCGTTTTTTTTTTTTGTGGAAGTCTTCGAAACTGATCGTGAACTGGCCCTTAAAATTGTTTTTATCTAAATTTTCATCGTTTTTCTATCGCAGCTCGCAGCATCGCAGTAACATTTCTCTATCCAAATTCCTGTCGCTTCTTAAAATATTTTTCCGGATGAATTTGCGTCGCTTTTTTCGTAGGAGTTTTTTTGAGGTGATTATGGAATAATTCTAAAAAAAAATTTCTGTGTGAATTTCTCTCGTTTTTTTTTTCGCCACCCGTCGGAGATGGCGGTAGACTAATCTCTAAACATTTTTCCATCGAAAATATTCGTGCGAGTCCTCCGAGATAATCGTGAACTGATCCTTTAAGATTTTTCTGTCTAAATTTTTGTCACCTTTCATGAAAAGGTCCTTTGTAGGAACATTTCTCTTTCCTAATTTCCATCGCTTTTCATGTAAATCCTCAGAAGTGATCGTAGACTGATCATCGAACATTTTTCTGTATGAATGTCCCTCGCTCTTTTTGTATCAGTCCTTGGAGGTGATCGTGGACTGTTGGCTGATAATTTCTCTGTCGGAATTTTCGTCATTTTTTTTGTAGCAGTCGTCTTAGGCTAATGTCTAAAAATTTTTCTGTCGGAATTTCCGTCGGAAATTTTCGTGGGAGTCGTCTGAGGTCATCGTGGGCTGATCCTTCAACATTTCTCTGCTTAAATTTCACAGACCCCCAAAAGATTGTTTCGACCGAATTTTCACGCCAATCTTCGAAGGTTTTCTGGACTCTTCCCCAAGTCATTTTTTCGACCGAATTTGCACGTCAATCTTCGGAGGTTATAGTGGACTCTTCCCCAAGTCATTGTTCGGTTCTGTTTCGTGGCTCCTCTTGTCAGCCGTCGAACTTTACTGATTTTTTTTTGTCTGTTCGACTCTCCGTAATTCACCTGAATAGTAAATTTTAATCCCATTCACGCTTAATCGCTTCTGACTACCCTTTTGACGCGTAAACTCCCCCGACAGTGGGAAGAGGTTGTGGGTTGTTGGTTGTATATTCCAGGCTGCCGATTTCAGATTGTTACTATTTTTTTTTTTTTTTTTGTGTAACTCCACCACAGACAGAATTTTAATTTATTCCCATCTCCCGTGCTGTGTCTCCAATGTCCTGCGCAGATGACACAACATTCACTTTAACGTTGCTGTTGCCTGTCACCTCCTCTTAAAGCTGCATCCCTGCACACCCCCATAGAAATAGCTAGTGCCTATGGCAACATTGATAATTTATCATTTTTAATATTCATCCGTGAATAGAGAGTAGAGGTGTGCGTATTGAAATCACACCAAGTCGGTCGGCGGTCGGAATCTATCTATTCGTCCACCCCCCACCATTCCATGGGTGTCTCCTATCTATCGTCTCTCCTCTATATAAGGACTGCAAGGATTTATGGTTGCACATATGCATGCATCCGCATGATTATAAATTTATAGTGAGAAAGGAGGGGAACTACGTATAGTATATTCACCCAAACCAAACCCACTCGTCGTGTTTGTTTGTGTGTATCGCTTTAACCAATCGTTTACACTTCCATTGGTGCTCACTCATTTGTGTTTTGGTCATTTTCATTTCAATATTTTCATGTTTTATGCAAAAACGAGCAACACATTCAAAAAAGAAAAAAAAGAACGAGTGTAATGAATGTGTTGGGTGGGTGTCGCTGTGGAAAAGGTGCTTAAATTCAGAAGCCACCCTCATCGTCATCGTCATCGTTGTCGACTCACCCTCGTTAATTAATTAACTCTAGTCGTCGTCACCACCACCCAGACCAAGTGACAAAATTCAAAATATGTCGCGAGACAGACACAGCACCCCCACAGCTAAATCTCCTCCTTTCCAAAAAGGATTTTCTCTGGAATTTCATTTAAATGCTTCGAGTCGAGTCGAGTTGAGTCTACTGTGTTGGGTGTTTATATTTTCCACGTTCTTAAATTTATTACCATTCAATCCGGTCTCGAGCCCCCGTCATCAGCTTAGCCGGCGTTAGCTGCTGTATGAAATTGATATAACCATTTGAAAAGGTTACACAATGAAACATTGTTTGGTGCTGAAGTAATGAACTCAAGTACACGACAACAAAAACATTAAAACTTTTTTTTTTTTTACCTTCCCTCATTCACTGTCGTCGTCATCGTCGTCATCGTCGTCATCGTCGTCATCATCCTCCTCATCGTCGTCATCCTTCTCTCGTTGTCGTTGTTGTTGAAAACAAATTGAATTTCGTACACAATCCTAGGCTTAAGAACACTTGAGAGGATTTTTAAGTGGAATATTAAATATGATATGATTTTCCAGGGGTGAGCCAAGCCAAGCCAAGCCAAGCCCAGCCAAGTCGCAAGTTCATGTCCCCGGGACCAAATGGGAGCGCAACCCCTATTCCCCTGTTTCAAAGAATATTACAAGCGTATTAATTTAAATTTTCGCAAGCAGCACTTGTATTTATGTGTGTCTGTTTGGCTATTTGCATTGCTATTAGTATTGAAACAAGAAATTGAAGATTAACATTTCGAGAATTTATTATTATGCTGGTAAATATTTGAGTACTTGAAGTCAATTTATAGTAAAGGAGGGGGTATTTTTTCTCTTTCTGGACACGAACACCAGGAGATGGTTGCCTAACTGACTGGCTGGCTGGCTGGGTGTTCTCTTTGTGTTTACAATATGTTTTGTGATTGAATTTGATTTTTGTGTTTTGTAAACAAAAACGAAAAGAGCTGCAAATTAATGTTGAGAATAGTAATGAGTTGAAGGTGTTTTTGATTTCTTTTTTTCTGTTTTTTCTCTAATTTTGTTTGTTGTCGTATTGATTCACGGAAGCGGCACAAATTTTTGTAGAATTTTTCGGTATTTTTTTGGCGATGTTCGTCGCGAAGGATTATGCTTGATTGTTTGGGATTTATTTTCTTCTTCTTTCGTTCATGTTGAGTCGTTTAGTTGGTGTTTAGTACTTAAATTTGTCTTCCGTCTTTCAGAATTCGTCTTCAGGTCTTTGGAGTGTGTGCTCAGTCCTTCTCCTTGCCATCAGCCTTTCAGAATTCGTCATCAGTAATTCAGAATCCGTCTTCAGGCCTTTGGAGTGCGTGCTCAGTCCTTCTCCTTGCCTTTAGCCTTTCAGAATTCGTCTTCAGTAATTCCGAGTTCGTCTTCAGGCCTTTAGAGTGCGTGCTCAGTCCTTCTCTTTGCCTTTAGCCTTTCAGAATGCGTCTTCAGGTCTTTGGAGTACGTGTTCAGTCCTTCTCCTTGCCTTTAGCCTATCAGAATGCGTCTTCAGTAATTCAGAGTTCGTCTTCAGTCCTTTGGAGTGTGTGCTCAGTCCTTCTCCTTGCCCTCAACCTTTCAGAATTCGTCTTCAGGCCTTTAGAGTGCGTGCTCAGTCCTTCTCTTTGCCTTTAGCCTTTCAGAATTCGTCTTCAGTAATTCCGAGTTCGTCTTCAGGCCTTTAGAGTGCGTGCTCAGTCCTTCTCTTTGCCTTTAGCCTTTCAGAATGCGTCTTCAGGTCTTTGGAGTACGTGTTCAGTCCTTCTCCTTGCCTTTAGCCTATCAGAATGCGTCTTCAGTAATTCAGAGTTCGTCTTCAGTCCTTTGGAGTGTGTGCTCAGTCCTTCTCCTTGCCCTCAACCTTTCAGAATTCGTCTTCAGGCCTTTAGAGTGCGTGCTCAGTCCTTCTCTTTGCCTTTAGCCTTTCAGAATTCGTCTTCAGTAATTCCGAGTTCGTCTTCAGGCCTTTAGAGTGCGTGCTCAGTCCTTCTCTTTGCCTTTAGCCTTTCAGAATGCGTCTTCAGGTCTTTGGAGTACGTGTTGAGTCCTTCTCCTTGCCTTTAGCCTATCAGAATGCGGGTTCAGTAATTCAGAGTTCGTCTTCAGTCCTTTGGAGTGTGTGCTCAGTCCTTCTCCTTGCCCTCAACCTTTCAGAATTCGTCTTCAGGCCTTTAGAGTGCGTGCTCAGTCCTTCTCTTTGCCTTTAGCCTCTCAGAATTCGTCTTGAGTAATTCAGAGTTCGTCTTCAGTCCTTTAGAGTGAGTGTTCAGTCCTTCTCCTTGCCCTCAACCTTTCAGAATTCGTCTTCAGGCCTTTAGAGTGCGTGTTCAGTCCTTCTCCTTGCCCTCAGCCTTTCAGAATTCGTCATCAGTAATTCAGAGTCCGTCTTCAATCATTTAGAGTGAGTGTTCAGGCATTCTCCTTGCCATCAGCCTTTCAGAATTCGTCTTCAGTCCTTTAGAGTGAGTGTTCAGGTATTCTCTTTGCCTTCAGTCTTCAGTGATTCAAAACAATTTCCCACTTGTACTTATTTCTCTGAATTTTTCCGTGAGTCTAGCAAATTGTCAGCATCAATAAAAAATAGATTCAGAGGTTCACTGTCCTCCTGTCCTCCTCGTCCTCTTCCAGTCGTATGTTCTCGTCTTAAGCGAAAATTCCATTGCCATTTTGGATCTAATGTGAAAAGTCTGCAGTGATGTTTTCGTTTTCTTTTTTTAATCGGGTTTTTGAAGTTCCACTGCGTCTGTGTCACGATTTTAGGCTTCGAATGAGGTTAAGACCTTGCCATTGCAATTTTGGATCGAATGTGAAAAGTCTGCGGAGATGTCTTCGTTTTCTTTTTTTAATCGGGTTTTTGAAGTTCCATTGCGTCTGGGTCACGATTTTAGGCTTCGAATGAGGTTAAGACCTTGCCATTGCAATTTTGGCTCTAATGTGAAAAGTCTGTGCTGTTCGTCTCTGTAGAGTCTTCAAATTTTACTTTTGTCCAAAAACAGCTTGGCAGTTGTCTTTTCGGCTGGATTTTGGTCTGATACTTGCAGCGTCTCTGTGTCTTGCTCGTCTCTGAGCCTTGCTCATAGCTGAGTCTTGGTCGTCTCTGTGCCTTCCTGTCGGTTTTTTTGCCATGCTGTCATCTCTGTACTTTCCTGTCGCCTGCCTCATGTCCTGTGCCTTCCTCTCGTTTCACATTTTCATCAGACTAGGAACTCTCTCCGGGGAGCTTAGACCTCGACTCCATCATTCCTCGTCGGTCCTTTGACCACTCCGCCTGTGTCTGTGTACACATCTCGCGCATCATTAAAGCCCTCCATCGGTTTAGCTCGCCGTCGGTTTTACTGCCCTGTTACCTTCCATGTGTGAGATTGCGAAACAAAAAAAAAAAAAGGAAACAATAAGAACACATGCAAAGCCGAGGAAAGAGAATAACTAATATTTTCGCTACACTGATTCAGAATAATGCAATAATTCTGTCGGTTCGTTTTTTTTTTTTCCTTTCTTTCTCTTTTTTTTCTATTTTAAATATCAACACTCCCATTCGACGCACACACAGTTAGAACGCGCGAATATCCATCCTACCACCATCACCCTGCTGACGACGATGGTAGCTACCGAGAAAAAAAAAAAAAAAAAAAAAAAACAAAAAAGGCACACGTCAGAGTGGAAACTCTGAGATAATGGTCGATTGGTTTTCTAATTGAAACGTTGGGGGTTCCAGCATCAAGCTACTGCACGTGACCTTTTTTTCAATATAAACGACGACGAGGACACAGACTGCTGCTGTTTGCTTTGGTTCCTTTTTCTCAATCGTCGTCGTCGTCTGAGTGTCGTCCTATCGCGGAAATGTTGATTATTGAATTCCAGCAAATAATATCAGAATTTTCTTCTTTTACTTTTTTTAATCGTTTTTTTTTTTTTTTTGCTGATTCGATTTGAGAATTAGATTTTCCAAGTGTATAGGCAGGAGCCCATGAGCCTTGTTAATTTCTCCATCAACACTTTGGCAAATGTGTGGGGTGTGTGTCTATCTCTCTCTTGGGGAGAAGGCAATCAAATGCTCAATTAAGCAATTCACTAATAAGAAACTAAAATGCGACGATTTAAGTACTTGCTAGGCGCCTAAAATGGACCATTAATTTCAATTGGTTGGACGGACGTCAAGTTTAGCACGAGTGAAATGTTTTCAAATCCCTTCGGTCGGTTGGTTGGTTGGTTGGTTGCTCTCTGATACGAGCAATTAGTGCGAGATGAGATTTGTTTACATGCGAAAGAAAAGGGGTTGGTTATGTGAGTCGATTAACTCAAAAGTAAGCGATGGTAAAATGCCGACGGGAAGGATTTGATTTTACTTTTCCACTTCACTTGGTGGTCGATGGTCGTTGGAGATTGTAACAACTTGCCGACGGAATTTACAGAGAAAACAGGAGGACTTGAGTTGAGTGGAGAGTATGATGCAGCCGACGGGAATGCAGTTTTTTTTTTTCTCTCTGACGTGTTTGTAGGAGAGAGGTTGTTCTATTTTGCGGGAAAATCATTGCAAGAATTAAATCGGTGGGTGCTGTAGGTGTCGAGAGGAATCTCTTTCACTGTCAACATCTGCTTGGCTTTAGTAGTACGAAGGGTTCGTTGGCGTGGAAGCTGACTCTTGTTTTTCTGAGGTTCGTGGTAACCGTCATCGTTTCATTTCTCCGCAGTTTATTTCTCTCGATGTCGTTCGCATCTTCGTTCAAGTTGTCGTCCTCCTCGTTCAGGTCCTCGTCTTCCTGCCAGTCGTTCTGGCCTTCCTGGTGCTCGTCCTCCTCGTTCTGGTCCTCGTCTTCCTGGTCCGCCGTCTCGTCTTCTTGGTACTTGTCCTCATCCTCGTTGTTCGTACATCGTGTACAATTTTCTAGCCATTCAGTCTCTTAATTTTTTTTTTGCTCTGAGAGAAATGACTTTTTAGTTTTGAAGTCCAACATGAACTCGTCGTCGTAAAAATCCTGAACTCTGAATTTGTCGTCCTCATTTTATGCAGTTTTTTCATCCAATGTTTCTTGTTTGAATTCCCAAAATCCAATTTTGAAAGAAGTGACTTAAATTTTGAAGCTTAAATGGAGGATGAACAAACTTGTGTCTTGTCGAGGTTCCTTTTCATCTGAATCGGCGGCATTTGAGCTGAACCTTGTTTTGGCTGCCTTGATTTTTTTTTAATTTCCAGAAAATCGAGGTCTGATTTTTCCGTCCTTTTTTTGTAATTTCCACTAAATCGACGTCCGATTTTCCGTCTTGATTTTTTTTTGTAATTTCCAGAAAATCGACGTCTGACTCTTATTCACCTCAACGTTGTTTCAGCTGAACCTTATTTTGTCTTGCTCCGTCTTGGTTTTGTTTTTTTTGTGATTTTCAGACTTAAATTTTAAAGTCTCCGCGGGCTTGTCATCCTCTGAGCAAAATTATGTCTATTCGTGACACGATTTCGTTCGATCTGCCGTCGTTCGTGTTGAACCTTATTTTGTATTCTTCTCTCTTGACTTTTTTTTTTTCGTTATTTCCAAAAAATTCACTTCCGACATTTCCGTACTGATTTATTTTTTTTGTGTAGTTTTTAGATAATCGACTTGAATTTTAAAGTCCCCGTGGACTCGTCCTCTCTTGAGGAAAATCGGTTACTCGCGTTACGTGTCTTCATTCGACTCGCCGTCTTTTGAGCTGAACCTTGTTTTGGATTTTTTTTTTTGTAATATCAAGAAAATTAATTTCCGACGTCTCCGTCTTGATTTTTTTCTTTATTCGCAATTAAATTCCAATAGGATCGATTATTTTCCGATTTGATGACAATTTTGTGAAAATTTTGAGTCATAGACTTGTCATTCTATGCAAGTTCTTTTTTTTTTCTAAATTTTTGGACAGGTTATTGAGTTGTCTTCCAAGCGAAAATGTACCCTCCGGCGACAAGTTGTGCTCTGAAAATTTCGTCCTTTGATATCATTTTTGGTTTTAATTCACAAATTTCTTTCATTCATCATGTCTTCCGTGGATTCTGTAATTTTTAACATTCTTGACTCGTAATTTTTGTGAAGAACCAAAGTCTTCGTTTCCTTTAACACCATCGACCATCGTCCGAAAGTCTCTCTTTTCACCGAAACTTCTCCAACGACCATCTATGGCCAAAATCCACGTCCAACTGCAACGCACGTCGACGTTCACCAACACTTTTACACCACGACGGCGACCATCTTTTTGCGATTAAAGTCATCCACCTCAGATCGGCCGGGACATACCCACCCACAGCGTGACCTTCAAATTGCCTTGACTCCTAGAAATCAATTTTCTTTTTTTTTCTTTTTTTTTGTACACCATTTCTCTTTTTCCATTTTTCACACCACCTCTTCTTTTTTTTTGATTACTTTTTCTTTTTTTCGCCTGCCATTCTTTTGTCTTGATTGTTTTTCCTTTTCTCTCGCGAAATGAGAGACAGTGAGCGAAAATAAGAAAAAAAAAAGGAAAACTCCACTAAATCTCATTTTCCAAATTATTCCACTTTCGTTAAAAAAAAAAAAATCCTTTCCCCAGTGAAAAAGAAAGTCCACCGTGACTTTGTCAGGATTCTCGTTCAGTCACGGTGAAAATTCATGGAGAAATGGCCGACCTCTGAATAAATGCGTGGTGTCTCTGCTACAGGCATTTGATATGCGTTGAAATCAAAGAGGGCAACTTGTCGTTAGGGAGAATCGAGGACATGGGTGGTTGTTTTTTTTTATGTGGCGCTAGAATCCGAGACATCTGTTGGGTTGTGAGAGAAAACTGGTGACGGTGAAGAGAATTGGTTGGCTGTAGGGGATGAGGAAATAGACGTTCATTGTTTGTATATTTTTGAGATTTTTCGCAGATTTGTCAAATTTTAAATTTTTTAGTAGATATTTGGGTTTTTTATCGAATTTATGTTTTTGCCGATTTCTTAGAGCTTTTCAGCAATTTTTGTGATTTTTACCGAATTTTCGATTTTTCGGTAGAATTTTGGGTTTCTGTCGAATTTTTGATTTTTTAAAGATTTTTTCGATTTTTCAACAAATTTTGTGATTTTTACCGAATTTTCGATTTTTCGGTAGAATTTTAGGTTTCTGTCGAATTTTTGATTTTTTGAAGATTTTATCGATTTTTCAGTAATTTTTGTGATTTTTTCCAAACTTTCGATTTTTCAGTAAATTTTTGTGTTTTCTGTCGAATTTTTGATTTTTTACAGATTTTTTCGATTTTTCAGTAATTTTTGTGATTTTTTCCAAACTTTCGATTTTTCAGTAAATTTTTGGGTTTTCTGTCGAATTTTTGATTTTTTACAGATTTTTTCGATTTTTCAGCAATTTTTGGAATTTCTGTAAAATTTTCGATTTTTTTGGCAGATCTTTGGGTTTCTCTCAAATTTTTGATTTTTTGTCGAATTTTTGGTTGAATTTTTCGATTTTTGAAGTTTTTTCTCGATTTTTGGGTTTGCTGTTGAATTTTTAATTTTTTGGTGATTTTGTCGATTTTTTCGACTTTTCAACATTTTTTCAGATTTTTGTCAAATTTTTGAGATTTCTGTCAAATTTTCGATTTTCCGGTAGATTTTTAGGTTTCTTGTCGAATTTTTGATTTTCTGACAATTTTTTTTTCTTTTGCCAAATTTTCAATTTCTCCGTGGATTTTTAGGTTTCTGTCGAAGTTTTGATTTTTCGTTGATTTTTTCGATTACTCAGCGATTTTGGAAATTTTGTCGACTTTGCGATTTTTTTTTTTTAAACATTTTCGATTTTTAATTTTTTTTTTAAACATTTTCGATTTTTAATTTTTTTTTTCAAAAATTTTCAATTTTTGATTTTTTTTCAAAAGTTTTCGATTTTTGATTTTTTTTTAAAAATTTTTGATTTTTAATTTTTATCAAAAATTTTTCATTTTTGATTTTTTTTTCAAAAATTTTCGATTTTTGATTTTTTGTCGAATTTTTAATTTTTTGTCGATTTTCGAGCTTTTGTCTTGATTTTTTCGATTTTCTAGCGATTTTTGAAGTTTTTTCAACTTTTGGACTTTTTTCACTGATTTTTGCCCAATTTTCTATTATTTTTTGGAATTGTCGGTTTTTTGTCGAATTTTCTATTTTTTGTTGATTTTTTCGAATCTTGATTCTTGAACTTCTTTTCTGATTTTTGCCCAATTGTCTATTTTTTTGGAATTACTGTCGTTTTTTTTTTGTCGAATTTTAGATTTTTTTTATCGATTTTATCTTGGCGGGCTCTGCGGACACTTCAGCGGGTAGGATGCTGTCGAGGTTAAAAGACGTAAAAAAAAAAACGTGATTTTCAATTCATTCAAACAACTCTTTCTCCACTCGTGATTTAAAACTCTCTCTCGGTTTCTTTATCTTATTCAAAACTAATTCGGTTTGGCATTTTTATTGAATTAATACAATTTATTTTTTTTTTTAAAGAAATCAACACTAAATTCCCTTTTTTTGTTTTGTTGATTGAGCTTTCTTCTTAAGTAGATTTGGCTTCTTCACTTCCGTCCATCCACGAGTTGTCTTCTCCTAAAACGAATACTGTGACACAATGATGTAGATCTTAGCGATACTCTTTCCCCTCGGTTGTCCGTTCATGAACACAGTCATGCTGAGTTCAAGTTCAATGTCCTGTGGTCCCTCGAGAGTTCGCATGAGGCTTAGTTCCACTTGATGGTCACTTTTTGTTATTCTGGAAAAAAAGAGAGTGAGTGAGTTTGGAAAAAGAAATCTCGTTTTTGTTTTCTTACGAGAAATGATTCTCTGTGGCTTTGTCGATGTTAGCTGCCGCTTGTATCCGTGAGACCTTCAAGTCGAAGTCGATATTTTCGTACCAAGTTGGTCCGCGGAGGGTGAAGAGGACTCGACCCTCGGGCAAGATGGGCAGATTTGAGACGAGTGTGATGAAATTGTACGTGTAGAACGAGGCCTTGTTGAAGCACTCGTCTCCCTCGCAGGTGTTGCTTGCCATTCGACAGCGACTAAAAAAAAAAAAAGAGAGATTCGTTAGTTTAGGGCGTTCAGCTCCACGTCAGGTTCTCCTACTTCTTCTGCTCCACGTCGTTGATGTATCCATAAGGACATCGAATTGTCGTGCATCGATAGCTGCCGCGGATGTTCGTGCAGATGTCGTGTCGTCCCGTGCAGAAGTTGCCCGTCTCGCACTCGTCGATGTCCCGGCAGGATTTCTTGTCCACGGACAGTTCATAGCCCCTCGGGCAGCTGCATTCGTAGGACCCAGGGACGTTGATGCACAGGCCCATGCAGAGTTTGTAGGACTTGTGGACCTCGCACTCGTCGATGTCGTTGCAGGTTCGGTTGTCGGCGCTCAGCTCGTAGCCGGGATTGCACGTGCACCGGTAGCCGCCCCAGAAGTTGACGCACTTCTGCTGACAGAGTCCGGGGATCTCCTGGCACTCGTCCACGTCGACGCAGACCTTCTCGTTGGCGACTTGCTTCTTGAACCCGGGCTTGCACTCGCAGTAGAAGGATCCGATTGTGTTCATGCAGATGGCGTTCGAAGGGCAGACTTGGTGCTTCTCGTGTTCGCATTCGTTGATGTCCACGCAGCGGTTGGTCGAGTCGAGGCGGTGGCCGGACTGGCAGGAGCAGATGAAGCCGCCGTTGCGATTCCGGCAGATTTGGTTGTGCACGCAGTTGTGTTCGCCGGTCGCGCATTCATCGATGTCTAGAGAGGGGAAGTTTTTGTAATCGGAGGATTAAGGTCGTGAGGTCTCACTTACCCACGCAGGACGATCCGTCGGGCGTTGATTTGTATCCACCGCCGCACTGGAGCAGATTCTGGCAGCGGAAGGATCCGTTGGTGTTGATGCAGCGCTGGTGTGTTCCGCACGTCGATGGGATTTGGCATTCGTTGATGTCTGAAAAGAGGGGAAGGGTGTCTCTCCTCAAGTCTTCACTTGAACGGGTAATTTACGAACCAACACAGGCGCCCAGATAGTTTCGATGGAATCCGACTCCGCAGGAGAGCTGCTCCGACGTGGATCCCGGTCCGGACGGGTTGTAGGTCTGCATGTACCTCGGCACGGAGCGGTGGAGTTGGCTGCTGGTCTGGGAGGAGACGTAGGTCGGGTTGTTGTCCTGGTTGTAGATGTAGACGGGAACGCGTCGCGCGGTGCTGTTGGGGAAGAAGACGGGCAGCGGATATGCGGGCTTCTGAGTGCTGGTGGAGGTCGTGGTTGGAGGCGTCGTAGTCGTGGTGGTGGTTGTCGTCGTTGTCGTGGGACGTTTGCGGTCGCAGCGGAAGGAGCCCTTCGTGTTGCGGCACTCGTAGTCGGCGGTGCAGGTGTGCGTGTTGAGGACGCATTCGTCGTCATCGTCGCAGTTGCCGGTCTCCGCGTTCAGCGTGTATCCCGTGCCGCAGCTCTGAAGGCGAATGCAGGTGTAGGACCCGATTGTGTTGTCGCAGCGTTGTGTGGCCATGCAGTTGTGGTTGTTGATTTGACACTCGTTGATGTCTGAAAACGAAGCCTTGAGTCCTTTTCTTCCACGACGTCGACGTTTACTTACCCACGCAGGCGTTGAGGGTGGTGTCCATGTTGAAGCCGATCTTGCAGTTGCAGTGATAGCCGCCGATGTCGTTGGTGCAGATTTGGTTGCTGTCGCAGGCGTTCTTGTCCGTCAGGCATTCGTCAATGTCTGTTAAAGGGGTTAGCACGGCGTTCAAAAAAGTGGGAAGTTGTTGAGTTTTTTTTTTTTTTTTGTCTTACCAACGCACTTGTTGTGCTTCCAGCGGAACCCTGAGTTGCATTTTTCTGTCTTCTGAGCTGTCAGCTTGTAGGAGCGTCCGTAGTTGTCCTTGCTGTAGCCCGAGAGCTTTTTCTGGCAATCGTAGTGGCCTGGGTAGTTGAAGCAGACGGAATCGTCGTCACAGGGGTCGTCGAGGCACTCGTTGTAGTCTGAAAATGGAAAATTTTAGTCGGTTTTTAAGTCAATTTGGATTTTTTGAAATTTTCGTAGAATTTTGAGATATTTGCTAAATTTTCCTTTTTCTGATCGATTTCTGGGTTTTTGTCGAATTTTTGATTTTTTCGATTTCTCAGCAATTTTCGATTTTTCGATAGATTTTTGGATTTCAGTCGATTTTTTGATTTTTTTGTTAATTTTTTCGATTTTTGAAATTTTTTTTCGACTTTTGAGATTTTCGCTTAATTTTCGATTTTTCGGCCGACTTTTGGATTTCGGTCAAATTTTTGATTTTTTTCGATTTTTCAATAATTCTTGTGATTTTTACCAAATTTTCGATTTTTCAGTAAATTTTTGAGTTTCTGTCGAATTTTTGATTTTTTCGATTTTTCAGTAATTTTTACTAAATTTTCGATTTTTCGGTAAATTTTTGGGTTTTTGTCGAATTTTTGTTTTTTTCGATTTTTTCGATTTTTCAGCGATTTTTGTGATTTTTACCAAATTTTCGATTTTTCAGTAAATTTTTGGGTTTCTGTCGAATTTTTGATTTTTTCGATTTTTCAATAATTTTTACTAAATTTTCGATTTTTCGGTAGATTTTTGGATTTCTGTCGAATTTTTGATTTTTGAAATTTTTTTTCGATTTTTGGGATTTTCGCTAAATTTTCGATTTTTCGGCCGATTTTTGGATTTCTGTCAAATTTTTGATTTTTTTCGATTTTTCGGTAAATTTTTGAATCTCTGTCGAATTTTTTATTTTAAGCGATTTTTTGATTTTTTATCGATGTTTTCGACTTTTGAGTCGTTGCTCTGTCTCCAAGTTCATTTCAAGTCTTTGTCTTGCCCTCAAACTCACTTTTCCCAATTATTTTAAGTCATTTTCCCATCTCTCAACTCACCTTCGCACTTTCCCGTCTCTGCCAAGAAAATATACCCCTTGTTGCACTGCTGCAGGAACTTGTCCTGGCATGTGTACCCTCCGCGTGTGTTCATGCACGCCTGTTCGTCCTTCTTGCAGTTGTGAATCTCCTCCAGACATTCATTGATATCTAATCAGAAGAAAAATTACAACAATTTCCCACACACAAATTTCCAACCGACCCACCTTCGCATTCCTCCGTCTTCGTGTTAAACCGATATCCCACCTGGCAGTTTGTCGTCTTCACATTCACACACTTGAAGCTTCCCGGGGAGTTGACGCAGTACTGATGATTGAGACAGTTGGCCGTGCCCTTCGAGCACTCGTCAACATCGATGCAGTCACCGGTCTTCTTGTCCAATTCAAAACCCTCGGTGCATGATCTAAACGAGAATCTCAATCTCCACTGTTTCTCTAGCCAAGACATCTTTCTCACCTCGCCACCGATGGTGCCTCTTCATCCTCGAACGAGTCCTCAATGTCCTCATCATCGCTGAAATCCTCGTCCTCGGCGGAAGAGATCTTCGAGCATGTAACGCGGTTGTCATTCAGCCGGTAGCCCTTAAAGCACTTGCACACATACGAGTCTTTCGTATTCTCGCACAGCTGCTCGCAAAGTTTTCCCACCCCGAACTTCTCACAGATGTCCTCTGGAAAGGGAAGAAAGTCAGTCCTCCCTTGGGGAAGGTTGTCTCTTGTCTTTTCTTACCTCCATTGCTTAGGACCAGCGTCCCATCGTCCTCCGTCTCTGTCTCGGTCTCCGTCATTGCGCTCGCTTGATTACAGCAAATCCTGTAGGACTCGTCATGCGCGAAGAATTCGGTTATCGTGTCATTGCAGCTGTTCCCTCCCGCCGACACGGCCAATCCGATTTGGCAGGACTTGCAGCAGTCCGTGTATGCGGCCGAGTTGAATTTCTCATCGCCGACGCATTTCGAGCCGGTGTTTGCGGCCTCCCGACCAGCGACGCAGTGGAGTTGTTGCTGCTCACGGGAGCAGCAGACTTCTAGTGCAGAGATGCATAAGCCCCGCCACAGCGGCGGAATTGTCTCCACCTCGTAGTCGTGGTCGTTGCAGTGGCCGATTTTTCGCGCGTAGTTTGTGCCCGCGGTACAGCACTGTGTTATATGATTTGAAATGTTTGCTGAAATTATGGGGATTATTTAGAGAAATGAATTTGTGTGTGGAGAAAATTTGAGAGGAGAGTCTTTGAAACGAAAGTCTTAAAGTGCGAGAGAAAGACAACATGGAGCCAAAAAGGATCTAAAAAGTCTACCGGATTTCAATAAGAGGTCAAAGAAACATTCAAAAAGTCGATCGATTCTCAATCAAAAGTCGAAGAAACATCCTAAAACGTCTATCGAATCTCACCAAGACGGCGAAGCAACATCCGCTAACGTCTATCGAATCTCAATAGGACAGCGAAGAAACATCCAAAAAGTCCACAAATTCACAACTTCTCAAGCTTAACCGAAACGGACGATGTAGCACTTGCTGGCTATCAAAAATATTCGGCTAAAAATTCATAATGAGGTCAAAATGAGAAAGTACCAGAAAGTCAAAATGAAGAAACATCGGATCCGGACATAACCTTCAAAATCGTCGAAGAGACGAGAACAAAATCAACGAAATTCAGAGGAGAAGAAACATTTGAGGAGAAGCTGCCGCCGAGTCTAAGCATGGCCTTAAAGGATACACGCGACGATCAAAAACGTGTCAAGAAAAAAAGGAAGAAACTCATGAATTTGGGGAATCAATCGACTGGAGAGGACTCCACCATTCGTCGTCTGCCGAATGAATTTGGGGAATCAATCGACTGGAGAGGACTCCACCATTCGTCGTTTGCCGAATGAATTTGGGGAATCAATCGACTGGAGAGGACTCCACCATTCGTCGTCTGCCGAAGTGGTCTCAAAAACAAAAAAAAAATCATCACTTTTGAGAGGCAATTGTGCACATAAAAACGCGCCTCGAAAAAAGCACGCGACTATCGAAAAAATCCGTAAAAACCTCCACAACTTTTGAACTGCAACCGCCCCCGAGCCATCACCGAATCTGCCCACGACCTTATCGCGGATTTCACTGAGAGAAAAACAAAATCCAGAATCACGCCTCTTCGATGCAAAAAAGAAAAAAAAAAAACCTCACAGATATTTAACGCAAATATTTATTTTTCTCATCAAACAGGAAATTAAAATAAGAAGAAAAAAAAAAAAAGAAACACACTCCGTTCCTTTATCTCCCAACTGAATTGACTTTCGCTAAAGAAGTGCTTTATCACGAATGAGTATCTCACACAAAATGAAAAAAAAAAAAAAAAAATCAACAACAAACTAAACAGATAAGATCGTCGTCGAGGACATACCATAAAAACAAGGAAATTCATCATCTCATACTCACAATCGGTCAGAGTTAAAGTTATATCCATAAAAAGTAAAATACAAATGTAAATTGAAAACTTCAAGGTACTTCGTGGTACTTGCAGCAGCATTTTAAATTTCATCACAACAAAAATCACAACACAAATACAATTCAAAGCACTCGCGTTGTCGTCGTTATCGTCGTGGTTATCCTTCCCGCTCAAATAGAAATTTTTTTAACCGTCGAAGATTTTATTTGCCGCACAAGAACAAAAAAAAAAAAAAAACGCCGAAAACTTTTAAAAATCGTCCTTCAATCCATTGACGGGGATTGTATTTTATTTTTGTTCGGTTTCGAATTTTTGAATTCCAAATCGTTGTCACACAGACTCTGTTCAGTGGGAATTTAAATCCTAGTCAGAGTCTCAATCTAAGTCCGAGTCTCGATCAAAGTTACACTCCACAGTCCGAGTCACAGTTTCACTTCCTAATCCCGGTCTTTTGATTGAATTCAAATTTTCATAAATTTTGAAAAAAAAAACCGCGTTACTCGTTGATCCAAAGTTTAATCTTTTGGCGTTCCCTTGAAGCAAAATAATAGCAATGACACTCTCGGGTGTCTTGATTATATTCGGTCTCACTACTGGCTACTGGTGGTGGCGGTGGCTCTCGGTATCGGCTGAGGGGTTGAGTGTGTGCCTTTATTTATACACATATAGAAATTGTTGGTTGTCTTTTCGTTTTTTTTTTTTTATTGTTTTCTCTGTTTTGTTTTTCAAGATAACGACGACTTGGGATAGATACTGAAATCCGCTCAGAAGACCCGACAGCGATCGCGACAACAACGACAGTGATCGCAATTGAAAGTAAAGTAGTTTTTGTGTCTGTCGTCCGTAGTCCGTAGTCGTCTGCCTGTTTGTCTCCCCTACTTCACCACCACCTCCTCGTTCTTGTTTCAAAAAAAAAGAAAAAAACAGTCAGCTTTAGCTTACTTCCTTCCCTCGATGTAGTCTCTCTCTCATGTAAAGCAGCAACCAGCTCATGATCACCTTTTGTAGATTGCGTTTACCGTCGCGTTGTCGCACCGATGCGCGCAGGCGAACGATGTATCGTCTTCGTTGTTGATAATCAGTTGAAAGAATTTACCATGTACACAGAAAAAAAAAAAGACACAAAGATAAATCGACCAACTAGAAGGGGCGTGTGTAACGTAGGAGAAGAAAAGAGCTCTGTGTATGTCCAGCTGGTGAAAAAAAAAAAAAAAAAAAACATTCTCACACGTGCAGCAGAGCAAATGTTGAAAATCCATTTATGACCTTAATCCATCGGCAAACAGATTGAGTTCAGAAATCCTTGGACGAGATGACGCGTTTGCAATGGGGAAGAGTTTTGTCGACAGAGAGGATGCAGATATCGCTTAAGTTTTTTGGTGGCAGACGAAAAAGTTTGAACACAGGCAGATGTTTGCAAAATTTGAAATTTTCAAAACATTATCGTTGATCAGTTGTCGCTTAGGTTCGGTTCGCATTGGGCATTGAATAGGTTCGCTCAGTTTTGGAAAGTTTTTCGGGGAGGACGACGAAAAGGGTCAAATTCCGTCAGGCGACAGATGTTGCTTAGGTTTTTCTGGGAGAAAACTTTTCAAAAAATCATCGTCGATCAGCTGTCGCTCGGATTTTTCTAATTTTTTTTTAATTTTTTATTTCTTTTCGGAAGATCAACGTCGTTCATCTGTCGCTTAGGTTTGTCCCCGGTCAAATTTCGTCAGGCAACTAGGATTATGCTTCGGTTTTTCTAGAAGAAAAAAGATTGCCATAGCTGAACTAACGCTCCGAAAAAAATTTCGAAAAATCATCGTCGATCAGTTGTTCTTCAATTTTTTCCAGGGGGACCAACAATTTTATAAGATCATCGTCGATCAGTAGTCCCTGATATTTGTCCGCAAGTAGAAAAAAAAAATCGGAAGATCATTGTCGATCAGTTGTCGCCTAAGTTTACCCAAAAATTTCGAAAGATCATCATCGATCAGTTGTCGGTTGGGTTTGCTCGGATGGTCAATTCGGTTTGTCGATTAGGTTTGTCCAGGAGGACAACATTTTGAAAGATCACCTTCGATCAGTTGTCGCCCGGATTTGTTGAAAAAATTCGGAAAATCATCGTCAGTCAGTTGTCTTTAAGATTTTTCCAGGAGGACGAAAAATTTCAGAAAATCATCGTTGATCAGTTGCCGCTTAGGTTTATCTACGAGAAGAAAAAATCATGATCGATCAGAAGACAAGGCAAGCTTTTCGAAAGATCATCGTCGATCAGGTGTCTTTTAGATTTTTTTAGGAGAAATAAGAATTTCGGAAGATCATCGTCGATCAGGTGTCCTTTAAAATTTTTTCAGGAGAAATTCAGAATCATCGTCGAATAGCTGTCGTTTAGGTTTTTTCAAATCATTCATCAGTTGTCACTTAGGTTGATCCAGGAAAAGGGAAAAATTTATGAAGATCATCGCCGTTCAGCTGCCGCTCGGATTTGTCCAAAAAAAATGTTAAGATCATCGTCGATCATCGAATTTTTATTCACTTCGCGCGTTCAGGTTTGCCTGGTCTTGAAAAAGTTGTCCCAGAGATATTTTGTCGCTGTCGCTCAAGTCCACTCATCTCTCGAAAATTTTCTAGGAGAAGGTTAAACTTCTGTTCGTGCATCATCATCGAACATCCGTCATGATTGCTTCTCTTTTCGCTTTTATTTCTCTAAATGACGATGCTCCCACACTTCAATTATCAATCTGCACTTTCAATTAAAACAAACGACTTGATCTTCTCAGTCTGTCCAAGCAGTTGCATGCTGCACTTAAACGTTACGCCTTGTGCGCAAAGTGATGCAACATGTAATTTAATCTGCATACAAACGACGCTTGACTCCATGCTTGAATCAAATTAGAACAAAAAAAAAAGATTGGCACCGTCAATTGAGTGTGTCTCCAAGTTGAACCTTGTGCAAAAAAAAAAAATAAAAAATCTCTTCAAATTCAAAAAAGCCATGTGCTAGGTTATTTTCCACTAACTCTATTTTTTTTTTGCAAATGTTAGCTGATGCTAGATGAGATAGGATAAGCAAACAAAACACTTGAATCAGTTGTAGTCGTTCGAGTCGTATTTTTCGTTACGTTTCCCTAATAAAGTGTGCCATCCAAAAGAACCAATTCACAAGCACAAAATAAAAAAATAATAAATTACACAATTTTTTTTTTCTGTTGTATTTAGCCAGGAAGTGAGTAGAAGTTGTCAACTTCCTGTAAGACAGCCCATCGCGGACAATCGCACGCATTGTTGTGCGATGATGAGAATTCTTCTTTTTCAACTTTATCTCGAGCAAACCTCAAGTGGGCTGTTTGCAAATATAGACACACGACACATAGACGAGCTGATGGGGGCTGTGCACACGATACGGTTGTGACGTTTTGGTAATTGATATGTTTTCCTTGTCGTCGTGGTTGCCACCTTGAATTTGGGCCCGGGGGAATCTCTCAAGCGCTAAAGGTTGTAAGTGAGAAAAGATCTTTTGATGTTGAGGAGGAAGTAGAGATAGAGGTCGGATTTTTTTTTTTATTTTTTTCTCACAGCATGTCTAGAGGAACAAGATCGATGGGGATTGATGATTGAAAAGTCTGTTTCGTTCGGTCAAAATTTTATCGTTGGTCAGTGGACGCCTTTCTGTTGGTGAACTCTTAAGTCTGTTCCTCTTATGGCAAAAATTTCAGATCTTTGATTTCACACGAGTTTAAGTCTTTTTGTGTTTTCGTCTGACGAAAAATTTCTTATTGTGGTTTAGGAGGTGTCTTTTGTTTTGTGAGCTTTGAAGTCTTTTTCTTTCGTTTGTCGAAAAATTGCTGGACATTACTTAGGGGACGCGTCTTTTTCAAAATCAAATTTTTGTCTTAAATTCGTTTCGTTCCGTTCTTAGGGGAGACGACCTTTTTAAGATCGAATTTTTGTCTTAAAGTCGGTTCTTTCGGGTGTCGAAAAATTGCTGGACGTTGCTTAGAGGACGCGTCTTTTTCAAAATCAAATTTTTGTCTTAAATTCGGTTCTTTCGGGTGTCGAAAAATTGCTGGACGTTGCTTAGAGGACGCGTCTTTTTCAAAATTAAATTTTTGTCTTAAATTCGTTTCGTTCCGTTCTTAGGGGAGACGACCTTTTTAAGATCGAATTTTTGTCTTCAGTTGGGTTCCTTTCGGGTGTCGAAAAATTGCTGGACGTTGCTTAGGTGACGCGTCTTTTTCAAAATCAAATTTTTGTTTTAAATTCGGTTCCTTTCGGGTGTCGAAAAATTGCTGGACGTTGCTTAGAGGACGCGTCTTTTTCAAAATCGAATTTTTGTTCAATTTAAATTCGTGAGAAAAAATTGCTAATCCGGGCCTAATCTTTGTCGGATCTGAGCACGGTTTTCTTCCTTTGGGAAAAACTTTCTGGTCGCGACTTCTAGTCTTTTTTTTTTTTCAGAATTTTGAAATCTGTCTTTTTCTTTTGTGGATAAAGTTCCGATTGTAGCTTACTACTTATCTGTTTCTCTATGAAGTCGAAGCCTCTTCCTGTCGTCATTAAAATTTCTTCATTTGGCTTTTTCTCTCTCAACTTTGATGCTTGCTTCTTATGTGAGTCGAAGCATGGATGATCGTGGCCTGAACTTTGTCGAATTTGAGTTCAGTTTCTTTCGTCTGTCGAAAAATCGATGATCGTGATTTAGGGCGTGTACTTAGGGTCGAAAAATTTTAGATCGTGGCGACTTAGACGCTTGCTTCTTTCCCGAGTCGAAAAATGCGTGATCGTGGCGTGTATTTAGGATCGAAAAATTTTCGATCGTGGCCTAATCTTCGGGAACCTTAAATCCGGTTCCTTTTGTTTTTCATTTTCTGTGTAGGACGCCGGCAAATTTGAATTTTGTGTTATTTTTAAAGATCACTCGCCTTTCATGGCGGTTATGAGGGAAACTTGGAACCGAGAAAGACGCATGTCTTCTAATCGATTGAACGATCAGTTTCGCGTCGATACCGTGAGAGTTGAAATTTTTCTTAATCTTTTGGCAGCCCGATCGAGATCTTAGTTTTTTGAAGATAACTGATTGGAGCCAGACTGAAATTTGAATTTTTTCAAGATCACAGATCATGAAACTTAGACCCAGGAATGGGGTTAAGAGTTTGAATTTTTTGATATTTTTGAAGATCATGGGCCAAAAGACAGTCAAGAGACAGACTTCGGATCAGACACACGCACATCTTTTGATCAATTGTAGGATCAGTCTGAGTCGGGAGAGTTGAAATTTTTTGTTCCTTTATGAGATCACTGATCAAAGTCAGACGTAGGACCAAAATTTGAATTTTCTGAGGATCACTGATCGTGAAGTCCATGGCATGGGTTCAGAGTTTGAAGTTTCTGATATTTTTAAAGATCGCGCTCCAGGAGACAGACTTCACAATTCGCACATCTTCTGATCAATTGTACGATCAGCTGCTCGTCTGTGTGGGGAAATTTGAAATTTTTTGATCTTTTATGAGATCACTGATCAGAGCCAGGCATTGCACCAAAATTTGAATTTTTTGAGGATCACTGATCATGAGGGCCAAGACCCAAGCATGGGTTCAGAGTTAAAATTTTTTTAAGATAATTTCATAGCAATCAAGAAAATTCACACGTTTTCTGATCGTAGGCTCCATAGAAGCCAAATATTTTTTGGATTTAAAATTTTTAATATTTTCAAATTTTTTGACCATTCATATCAAGGCGATCGCAAATTGCACATATTCCAATCGACTGTAGTAAAAGTATCCTCATGTCCGTCCTAAAAAAAAAAAAAAAAAAAATGCATGTATTTTTTTTTTACATATTGAGTTTTATTTACTTTTACTTTCCCGTGTTTTTTTTTTTTTTCAATTTGTTTTTTTTTTTTTATTTGTTGGTTGATTCATTTTTTGTCCATAATTTTTTTTTTTTGTTTTATATTAAACTTGAAGTTTTATATTCACTTTTTTTTTGTTTTTGTTTGATGTAATTCTATATCCTTAGTTTCTTAAAATGTTTATTGATAATTAATAATAATAACTAAAATAATGAAATATATAATTATGATAAATTTTTTTTTGTTTTCTGTTTTATTTTTCTTACTTCTTCTTTTTTTTTTTTTCATTCATTTATTATGAAACATGTTTTTTATTTTTATTTATTTTTTTTTTTTTCGTAGCGTATCCATTTTCTTAATTTGTTTTGTATATTACCTAAATGTACCTAAATAAATTTATATATATACTATATGCATGTGTGTGTGATATATATATATAAATATATGTGTTGTGGTACATACATTATATATATAAATTTCATTTCAAACATTTTTTTTTTCATATATATATATACATTATTTTTTTTTTAAATATATATATATATAAAGAGAGAAAGAGCTTTCTTTTTCTTGTGGTTTTTTTTTTTTTTTTTATATAAATTTGCATTATTTTTTTACTTAAGATTGAGAGAGAGAAGAGAGACAGGGGGAATAAGGGAAAATGTGTTTTTTTTTTCTTTTTATTTTCATAATTTGGTTTTTTTTTTTTCTTTTGCTTGCTTATACTCTTTAGTTTTTTGTTTTTTGTTTTAATCAAATTGTGTACGTAAGTTAGAATCTAAATTACTGTATTAGATATATACTTTTTGTTTTTGTATTCTTCTAAATCTTGCCCGTTTCTTAGTTCTTTCTTTTTTTTTTTTCTTCATAATTTCTTATTTACATGAGAAACAATTGGGGTATTTTCATTTTTCTTGTTTCTACCAAAAAAAAAAAAAAGGAAAAAGAAAGAATCGAAAAAAAAAAAAAAAAACGATATTCAGTTTTTGTACACATTTAAAAAAAAAATATATATATAGTTTTAAAAGTTTAGTGTAGGTACTTAGGCTTTCATCATATAAAATTCTGTAGTTTTGTTTTCTTTATTTTTTATATATATTTTTTATTATATATCTTACAGTGAAAAAATAAATTAAAAAAATGTAGAGATATATATGCAAGAATATATGTAAATAAATATCTCTTATTTGTTATGTAAAAAGCGCATAATAATCGTATGATATACATATCAACGTTTTTTTTTTGTTTTTTTTATTAATAAGTGAATGAAATTCATGGCTGTTAAAAATACTTTTTTTTTTTTGCTTTATATATATATTTTTTTTTGTTTTCCTGAAAATTCAGTTTATATAAGAAATGTACAAGACGAAGATGTGTGTATGGTTTTTTTTTTTTTTTCTAATTATTGTACGTTTTTTTTTTTTACTTGTTTTGTTTTTTTTTTTTTTCTTAGTACAAAAAATGTGGTGGACGATTGGGGCAAAAATATGAAATAAAATGCATGTGCTTGTGCTATGTATATATATATATATTATATATCTTTTTTTTTTTTTTTTTATAAATACACATTTTGAAAATATCTATATCTTTCTAACACCCAAAGACCTTAAGTTTACTTCAATATGTTTATTATATTCATTTTTTGTTTTTTTTTTTTTTTTTTTATTGGGAGAGTATTTTGAGTCTTACTATGAAATATCGCATACTCTTTTTTCCTTTTTATTTAATTTATATTCTTTTTTTTTTTTGTTAAGAAAAAAAAAAAAAATACTCTCTTACTTGATTTAGTAGTTTAATTGAATTGATGAATGAGTTGTGTTTATTTACTATTTACAATTCATCAATAGAAAAAAATGTTTTATTCCTTACTTTTTATTAATGCCAACATTTTTTTTTGTTTTTTCAAAGATTGTTTTTTGTTATATATAATTTTTTTTTTATATATTTGTTTTGTGCATGAAAAGGCAGTAAGTTATATACTTTGTGAATCATTTTCTTTTTTTTTTTTGGTTTCTTGTCTAAAGAAAAGGTGTGCACTTTGAATAGTTTTTGTCACAAACAAGTGCACATCTTCCTTTTTTTTGAGTAGTTTTGTGAAGAGCGACAGATTTGATGAGCGCAGTATTTTTTTTATTTCTTTACATGTTTTTTTTTTGTTTTTTGCTATTTATAAATCTTTTGCCTTTTGAACAACAAAGTTTGTAATTGGAATACGTGCAAATTGCAGCAGGTTGAGATTCTTGATAATGAGAGAGTTTTGAAGAAAAAAAAAAAAAGAAAAATGACTCAAAGTTTTTTTTTTTTTTTTTTTTTCGTTTCCTTACGAAATATTGCTATGAGATGTTTAAGGCAAAAAGAGTAACTGATCGAATAGACACGACAGACACGACAGACACGACAGACATAGATAGATAAAATTTTGTCTTTACAAAAAACAGACGCGACAGACATTTAAAAAAGAATTTAAAAAATAACACATTGACAATTCGTTCGGTTCATTAATGTACCTTATAATATTGCTTATTGCTGTGATTTTCTTTTTTTTCTTATTCAATTTCAAGTCTTTTTCCATGAATTGATTTCGTTTTTGCAATTGCTGTTAGTTTTCTTTTTTTTTTTTTTTTCTGTGTGAGAGATTTGTGATTCCATATTCTTTCGAGGTGTGATAGGGACGTGTCCGAGTGTGAATCTTTTCTGACTGAGAGTGAGCAAAGTGTGAATCTGTTGTGGCTCCATATTCTTTCGAGGTGTGATAGGGACGTGTCCGAGTGTGAATCTTTTCTGACTGAGAGTGAGCAAAGTGTGAATCTGTTGTGGCTCCATATTCTTTCGAGGTGTGATAGGGACGTGTCCGAGTGTGAATCTTTTCTGACTGAGAGTGAGCAAAGTGTGAATCTGTTGTGGCTCCATATTCTTTCGAGGTGTGATAGGGACGTGTCCGAGTGTGAATCTTTTCTGACTGAGAGTGAGCAAAGTGTGAATCTGTTGTGGCTCCATATTCTTTCGAGGTGTGATAGGGACGTGTCCGAGTGTGAATCTTTTCTGACTGAGAGTGAGCAAAGTGTGAATCTGTTGTGGCTCCATATTCTTTCGAGGTGTGATAGGGACGTGTCCGAGTGTGAATCTTTTCTGACTGAGAGTGAGCAAAGTGTGAATCTGTTGTGGCTCCATATTCTTTCGAGGTGTGATAGGGACATGTCCGAGTGTGAATCTGTTCTGACTGAGACATGGAAAAGTGTGAATCTGTTCTGGTAGAGAAGTAGAGTATGTCCATGTCTCATGTTCTGTGTGAAAGTGCTTCGTTTAAATTTTCGTGTTTCGTGAAATCTCACGCACTTAATAAACAGAAGTTTTGCTTCAATTTTCGTGTGAATTTTCATAATCAGCAGGCGTTTTAATAAACAGGAGTTTGTTTTACTTTTCATGTGAATTTTCGTAATCAGCAGGCGTTTTTTTTTACTACAAACAGCAATCAGTACAACCAAACATGAGAGAGAGGAATGATTTGTCTATCACGAAATTTTCATTCCGAAAAATCAAATGATGATACAACGTAGTCGTTTTTGGAAGATTTGTTTTTTTTTTTTTTTTTTTTGTTTCTTAGAAGAGAAGGAGAGAGAAGAACAAGACATATTCTAATATTTTCTTTTTACAACGTTCAAATCAAGACACAATTTGCATGCCATCTCATTGAGTTTTGATACTCACATGAATAATTCTTATAAATATAAATTCGAAAACCAAATTCAAAATGCACTGAGCCATTGGAGAAAAAGAAGGAAAAAAAAAACAGACAAAAAAGGTGGAAAAGGATAGTAATTGGGATGGTAGGATAACTAAAAAAAAAGAAACGAAAACGTGAATGATTTAAAAAATTATAAAATATTTATTCGATAAAGTTTTGTTTGTTTTTTTTTTTTTACGTTTGCTTTTTTTTTTTTTTTTTTGTTGCTCAGTTTTACATGTACAATTAAAGAAAAAAAAAAAAAACTAAAATAACATAATTAAATAATAGAAAAAATAAGGTGTTACACAACAGCATAGCAAAAAAAAAAAAAAAATAAGAAAAAAAAATTAATGGTTGTTTTATACACATATATATATATAAATATATATATGTATATGTGTATATATAAATTTAAATATAGAGGTTTTCCAATGCATCAAACATGGTTCTCGTATCTGTTTATCTTAAAAATATATTATTTTCATTTTTTTTTTAATCAATTTCTTGTCTTTAAATCTAAAGTGTGTTTTATATGTATATATAAATATATATATACGTATGTACATATATATGCGCAAATATATGCAATTACTTCATTTTCCTCTTTATTTATATTTATAATTCTAAAGCAAAAATTCTGTACTAAAAATTGTGTTTTTTTTTTTTTTTGTTATGTTGTCTTTCTTAAATTCTATGAAATTTTTACTTACACTTAAATAGGGGTTTGTTTTTTGTTTTTTTATTTTGTAATATATATATATATTTTTTTTATTTTATACGTATATGCATATCAAAAGGTTTTTTTTTTTTGAAAAAAATAATAATAATAATAACAACACAGTCAAAGATAAAAAATAGAGTGAAACACATTATATAAAAAAGTAAATGCTCATATTTTATTTTTTTTTTTTTTTCTCTTTTCATTTTATAGAATATGTGAAAATAATTAATTGCATCCATTTGTTTTTTTTTTTATATTCATGTCTTAAGATTAAATTTTTTTCCAAAATTTTTAAATCAATGGAAAATAGAGCGGCATAAATACTGACGCCTTAACTAATCAGTTCGTTTTTGTTTCTTGTTTTTTTTGTTTTTTTTTTTACCTAAGTGAAAAAATAATATCCTTTCCACCTTTTTTGTGTTTTTTTTTTTTGTTCAACATATCTCCCTGTCTCAATTTTTTTTGTCTGTATAAATAAATTATTTTTGTTTTCTGTTTTTTTTTTTTTTTCGCTGTAGGTGGACGAATATTATTTATATATATTTTTTTTTTTACGGGGTATATTTTGTGGCGGTTAATACTGCAATGATACTGATATTTGTTTATTTTGTTTTTTTTTTCTTTCCCTTTTTCTTAAACATTGCATCACAAAGAATTGTTTTTTTTAAGCGAATTGAGTTGACCTGAATGTCACTGGTTCAACAATTTCAAATTGGGTTTTTGTTTTGTTTTCTTTTTCTGTTAAATTTAAATTATTCAACGAAAGTGTTTTTTTGTTTTTAGGCAGTATATACAAATATTTACATGTACTAATTAAATAAGAGGTTTTCACATGAAGAAAGGGCAGGCAAATCGAGGAGTGTTGTGTTGGTGCATAGTTGGCGGTAGTTTTTCTCTTTTTTTTTATAGTTAGCAAAGGGAAGTAGTTTCTACATCTTATAGCGAAATGAAAGAAAAAGGAAGACACTAAAAAGTATTAAAAAAAAAAATCAGTCCGAGAGAGAAGATAAAAATTTTTTTTTTTGTGTGCCATTTTAAAACGATTGCTTCTTCTTCTTCTATCAATCCCGCATCCATCTCCTCCAAATCGTCTGCTCGAATTCCCCCATCGAAAACAAACAGATGAAGATTTTAAAGAAAAACTCAATCTAATCATGAAACTCTATAAACTAATAACTAAAAACTACTATCTCCGACTATGTATTACTAGCGTAACGTTGCTTCTCTTTACTCCTACCGCCAGCAGTTGTAGTTCGTATTGAAGCATTATGAATGCCAACACCTTGAGCGTTATTAATATCATCTAACGCTCGAAAGCGAACAAAACCATGCTCGGCGACAAGCATACTGCCACTGTTGGCACTTTCGCCACTACTGCTGCCCATGCCAGAGCTGCCAGTGGTGCCGGTGCCACAGCCGCCGCCAACACTACGATCGCCGGTGATAACATTCCCACTGCCATTATCGGTTAGATTGCCCCCACTGGTGCTGCTGGTGATGCCGGAGGATGAGCAGCCACCACCACCACCGCCGCCGCCACCACCTCCGCCACCACCACCACCGATGCCACCGCCACAAATAGGCCCCATACCATCGACACCACCGTTCCTTGAGCCACCACCACTGCTATTGATCAAATTCGTACGCTCTGCATTACTACCAATCACCATGTCGTCGTCAGACTGTAAGATGTACTGCTGCATGGCAGCGCTATTGCTGCGCTCCAGCTGGCAGTCGCGATAGAAATTGGATGCTGCCTTCATTGGATTACCACCGCCACGATGGGGATGAATTGGGATGTCACGCTGATCGTCGGACGAGTCACGCTGATGATGGTGATGTGATGGATGCGTTGGATCGATCATCATGAGTTCAGCCCCACCACCAACGCCGGTACGCATGATGCGTGCGGAGCCATTGATCACACCGCCACGTGGATGATGATTAGCTGTGCTAAGCGTCTGGACGCCTGACGGCCGGGATGACGATGAGGCGGCCGATGATGAGCTTCCATTCCGGCCATTCACAATGCCACCGATATTGTTCAAGGTGCCGCTCTTGCGGACGACTCCGTGCCGGTCGAAGGAGTTATACGTTGCGTACCGAGCACTGGTGCAGGAATGTGTTGAGTTTGAACTTCGACGCTCTGGATTCTCGTAGTTGTTACGGTCCAGATTCGATCGATGGTGATGGCGGCTGGAGTTTGACGTTCGATCGTTGTTTCTAGACATCGGTCGGTCTAGGATCATGTCGGGTGGCATGCGAACGCCGCCGTCTGTCTCGCGAACACCGCCACCAAATTTTGGTCTCTCGAAATTGGAGAAGTCGTAGCCGCTGGTGCTGCTTCCGCCGCCGGTTATCGGCTCCGAATAGCAGTTGTCCGAGTACTGATGCTGATCGGGTACCCGGTTGCTGGTGGAGCGAAGCTCGAAGTTTGGATTCTCGTAGTGATCCGTTTGCGTGTCGGTCAGGAAGTCAGAGTGGTGTCCACTCTGTGCATCGATCTGCTGGCGCGAATGCATGTGGCTGCCCATTCCGCTGCCCGACTGGAGGGATCCCGTGTCGTAGGGCCGGACGAAGTTGTTCGTCGGCTGCAGCTGAAAGTCGTTGCGCTGCGATCCACCGCCCATCGAACCCTGACCCCCGCCACCGAGGGAGTTCAGGGCGAATGTGTCGTCGTAGATCGGTTTGCCCGTGCGCAGCGTGTACGTGTGAAGATTCGTGTTCGCATTGCAAATCGCCGGATAGTCCGTCTCAAATTGTTCCTGACTCGAGCTGGACGTGCACGGAAGGAAGAAACCCGCAACATTGTGTCCACTGTCGGCGTTCTTCTCCCGCTGCATCCCACCACCGCCTGGACCCATTCCGCCGACGCCAACACCGGCACCGCCACCCCCGCCGCTGGTCTTCAGTCCAGCCACCCACGACATGAGCGTGATGATCGCAATCTCGATGAGACGCAACGAGAACTGATATCCCCACTGAAGCCAGTCCATGTCGGAGGAGGAGGTGATCAGCGGACGCGTAGTCGAAATGCTGATGGCGCCGAAAATCTGCAACAGCGCCAGCAGGACGAACAGCAAAGCTGTCGCAATTGTAATGTGAATCGCGTACGAGAGGTTCTGGAAGCCGTGAATGTAATTCTGGCTCTTGCTGCGAAGGATTCGCTTGAGAATCCGGTAAATGTACAAGTAGAGCAGCCCCAGGCTGAGGCAGATGAAGATGTAGATGATCTGGCAAATCAACGAGAGCACCCTCGGTGCTGGAGGCGGCGGAATAGTGAGCTGGTGATGATGATGCAGCAGCGGCTGCTGCAGATGGTGCTGCTGCAGCACCATGTTATTCGAGTTAGCCGTAGCCGCGCGGTGATACAAACCGTTCCGGTAGAGCTGCTGATAGTAGAACTGTTGGCTGTGGCTGGTGGTGTAGCTTTCGACATAATGAAGTGTAATGCAGAGGACGACATGAACGCCACTCCCAACGACCACCGTCAGCGGGCGTATAAGGGCCGAATAACGATTGTTCTTGTGATTGAGGCTCTTGATGAGCAGGAACAGAATGAGAACCGAAAAGGAGATTGTGAGAAATGTTGCCGGCAAATTGAGCAGAATCTCCGACACGAAAATGTGAAAAGTCGAATGGATGTTGTAGGCATCGTAACACAAATAGAAAATTCGAGACGTGCAAATAATAATCAAAATCAAATGGATGCAAATGAAATACGACTGACTAAAGAGGTGTGTGAGTTTGTTGTAAAATATCATCTTAAATATGGAATATACCCCAAGGATGGTGAACAGGATCACAGAGAGATACACGTGGATGTTCCATGCCACTGACCACGTGGCTGTGTTCTGTTTGGTCGAGGAGGACGATGACGACGACGACGACGACGAGGACGATGACGAGGATGACGCCGTTGCCGAGGAAGCAGTTGTCGACGACGTGGATGAGGATGATGACGACGATGATGCAGGTGAGTTCTGATGGTGTTGATGTTTCTGTTGTTGTTGTTGTTTATTGCCACCTAAAAGGAAGAAAAACACAAAAAAAAAAAACAAAAAAAAAATTGTAAACCCGTGAAAAGACAAAAAAAAAAACCACCCCATTTCCAAACTTACCAGCTGCATTGGGTGTATCGGTTGATTTTGTGCTCATCTTGATTTTCGGTTGTGTCTTGGGTTCGTCCTGATCCTGTTCGGGATCTTCGGGTTCAATTGAATCCTCCAAGTCGTCACTGGTGTCACTGCTGATGCCACCTCCGGCCAGATCGAAGTTCTTGCTCTGATTTATGTTTGGATTTTGATTGCTGCTGCCACTCCTTCCATCGTCGGGCATATTTTCCGGTGAGGTCTGCACGACAACCACCGGCGACGAGGGAGGCTGATGATTGTACGCTGGTTTTGGTGTGACCTGCTTCAGCAGCACCTCTGGAATGTCCTCTTTCCTTCCATTCGATCCGGACAGGATTCGCCGTATGCTCGGCAGGTGTTCCTGTCGTGGATTGTGAATCGCATCGCTAAGATCGGAGAGTGGGACCGTGTTCACTGCGCTGTCGCCGTAATTCTCGACTCCGGCACCGATTCGGTTGTTTCCCAATTTCTGTGAGGGTGTGTTGAGGGCTTTCTTCCGTTGACCGTCTTGATCGAGGGGCAGCTGTGGCCGATGGCTGGTCGCCGGGAAGTCACCTCCACCGCCTGCGGGGTTGCTGGGCATTGCGATTGAGCCACCGCCGAGGTCTGGTGGCCGGAAGGGTATTCGCTCGTGTCCGGGCATTAGACTCGGCGGTGGAATCGGACGACGGTTGATGTAGGTGTTTGTGTTGACGATGACTCCTTCGTTATTTGTGCCGCGTAGTGTCGGTTTATCCGCGAAGGGATTCTGGTACTCTGGCGGTAGAGGTGGTGTGAAGAAAGACCGAGCTGGTGGCGAGTAAGATGGCATGTCTCCCGGGTACATCGGGATCGTTGGTTGACTCTTCTTTAGTATGTTGGGCACTTTAACGAGGAAGAAGAAAAAAACAAGAGGGTTGGAGGTTTGTTTTTTAGGGAATTTGTTTCACTTTATTTAGAAATTAATAAAATAGTGGGAAGTTTGTTTACAAAGAAAAGTAGGAGGAGTAGTAAGTCTAGAAATTGTGGGATGGATTAAGATTTATGAAGAAGTAGGCTTCGTTCGGATAAGAAGAGTTGTGATTTATAGGTAGGACTTTTGATTTGTAGGTCTGATAAGATTTTCTCTTGATTTCTCTTTTGTACTCACGTGATGGTGATGGTGTTGAATTCAAAAGATGCCTATGTCTGTCTCGGTCATGATTGTGATGTCGATTCGGATTCGGATACGTAGGATTGCTGTTGCTTTTCAAGATATCGGCATTTGGTGCTGATGTCGGAAGAGCATGATCCCTCTCCAGATCTAACTCGTAATTCCGATGATGTAAATTAATCTGTTGCTGATGTACAGATTTTTCCAAATAACTAAAAAAAAAAAAAAGTTGAGGTTAGTTTTTGTGTAAAGTTCACTGGATTTGGGGTTTTCTTTCAAACTTACCGTAAAGTTGTGAGTGGCGGTGTTGCAATTGTAGTTAAACTCGGCACGTAGCTATTGTCTGGTATGCTTCTCTTGGTTGTTGATGTTGTTCCGTAGGCAACTTTAATTAGTACCGCTGCTACACTACGCTCCAAATTGTCTAATTTGTCTAAATAATGACCACCACCACCTCCTCCTCCTCCACCTCCACTGCTGCTACCGGCAGTAGGTGAATTTCCTCCACTTGCATTTCCACTACTGCCACTGCCACTACCACTACCACTGCCATTGTGATGATGATGATGGCTACCACCACTGCTACTACTTATACTACTGCTGCTGCTACCAATATCACTATTTGAATTTGCGACCCCGTCCAGGCCTGTTGGATCCACTACTAATAATCCACATGCTGGTCGCACCGCATACAATTCGTTTAGGATAAATATTATCAAAAAGAAATTCAATGTAAAGTATTTTCCTAGATATCTAAAGATTTTCAAACGAAATGTATTCTTGAATTTGTTGTTGCTAAGAACTTTTACAGTCGCAGAATTTATTCTTTTGGATGTTATTGTTGGTTTTTTTGATGATGATGATGGTGATGGCGTTTTTACAACAATTTTTTCCTGTTCAATATCCTCTGATGGCTGGAGGCGTGGTGCTGTTGTTGTCGTCGTCGCAGAATTAATTTCATCCTGCATTATGGATTGTATTCTGAAGTTGTTGTTGTTGTTGTTGTTTGGTGGTTGTGATGGTGGTGGCGTATTTGTGGCTGTTGCAATCTCTTGTTGCCTCTTCTCGACCACGGACAATCTAAGACGCTTATTAGCTACATCCCTCCTCTGACTTATACCACTAGTAGTACTACAATAATTGTTAAGATCACAGTTGATTTTATTAATCGACATTTTTGTTTTTATTTTAATCTTTCTCTTTTTTGTTTTCTTTTTAAATTGGATTGATTATCCTTCTTTTTTTCAGTGTGCTGCTGTTGGGTTATTTTTTTTTTTTTTACGAAAAAAAAAAAACTTAAAGCAAACTTCTTTTTTTTTTTTTCGTCTTTTTAACTTTGTTGTTTGCCTGGTTATTGAATCTCAGACACACATACAATTCAGTTTAGTGCACTTCTTTCTTGTGCATTATCCTCCAGGGATGGTGGTGACAGTGCTGGCCAAGGGATCACGGCTTCCATTCGTTGGAGGTCGGTGAAGGCGGCTGCGATGGCGTCGACGATGGCAATGTTGTGTACGGCGGTGCCAATTTGTGGCAAAGAATTTCCTCTAAAAATCCGATATTTTAGATGCATATTTTTGTATGTATATATTGTTTGTTGTTGTGTTGTTTTGTTTTCTTAGTTTACATGCTAAATGTTTGTTGCTTTTCCCTTGATAGATTCTTGTTTTTTTTTTTGTTTCTATTGAAAGGATGTGTTGGCAGTAGTTGCGGTATGGCATCTGGAAGGAAAGAAGAAAAAGAAAGAAGGCAAATTAATTAAATTTTGAAATCCATTAGATAGGACAGGAAGAATCTCTGTTCCTGAGAGAGTCTATTTATAACTAATTGTAAGTAGAATCTTAAAAGCTTTTTTCAATTATTTATTTTTTTTTTTTTTTTAGAATGACGGACCTGGGAGAAGGAGAGAAGAATACATCCGTGGGCTGAAGACGTTTGGACGATTGACGGCAAGTGGGAGCTTAAAATTAGAAGCCTAGATTCTACCTCGTGTGCTGCAGAGTGCCTTCTGAGAGTAATGGAAGCGGGTCAACAAATTAACGTGATCGAAAGTTCGCATCGTTTTCGTATACGCCCACAAAATTACCGCGATCCCTTCCATTCCCACCTTAATCGACAATCGCGTTCCCACCTTTTCCCTTCCCGGACCTCTGTTTTGAGCCCCTGGAATGACCAGGCGCCCAGAAAAAGCCCAGCGGTTCCATAAACAAAATTCCCCCCTCAAAACCCTTCCCATATCTTCCTCCCTCCTCGAGGAATCTCCCCGACCCGTACCCCAATTGAAAGATCCCGTTTTCACCTTTCCAGCAATGTACCTTTTTCCCCCCTCAGATGTTCCCCTGCGCCCCTGGTGAGCCCTGAAATGCAGGTGCTCCCAAAAGGCGCGGGGGAGCCTATAAAAAGCCCCCTGGACCCTGAACCCCCTCCTGCCATACCTCATTTGAAAGAACTACCTTCAACCTTTCTAGTGACACACCCCTCCCCTCCCCTAGACTAACCCCCGCGCTTCTGGTGAGCCCTGAAATGCAGGTGCTCCCAAAAGGCGCGGGGGAGCCTATAATAAGCCCCCTGGACCCTGAACCCCCTCCTGCCATACCTCATTAGAAAGAACTACCTCCAACCTTTCTAGTGACACACCCCTCCCCTCCCCTAGACTAACCCCCGCGCTTCTGGTGAGCCCTGAAATGCAGGTGCTCCCAAAAGGCGCGGGGGAGCCCATAAAAAGCCCCCTGGACCCTGAACCCCCTCCTGCCATACCTCATTTAAAAGAACTACCTCCAACCTTTCTAGTGACACACCCCACCCCACCCCTAGGCCAACCCCCGCGCTCCTGTAGAGCCCTGAAATGCAGGCGCTCCAGGAAAGCGCAGGCGGTAGCCCACAAAATGCCCCTGGCTGCAAACCCCCCCCCTAGCCCACGCCCCCCCCCGGTGAATCACACCGAGCCCTGCTTCATTTGAAAAATATTGACGTCCCCTTTCCAAAAAGGGGCCATCTACCCCTCTCCGACCCTCCTTCGGCCCGCTGGATGGCCCTGAAGGGGGTCCAGATTTGAGAGCCAAAATCGACCAAAAATTGCAGGGGGTAGCCCACAAAAATTTTCGCCTTTTTGAAAAATGGCTTATATCTCCCTCCCTGCTAACGGGATCTCATTGAATCGAGCCTCATATGAAAGGTCTCGTTCCCCCCTTTCCAAAAAAGTGCCTTACAACTCTCTACGTGGCTCCTCTGGACCGTTATAATACTTTGAAGGGGATGATCTGCCAAATTCCAAACATTTTAAAAAACATCCCCTAGCTTCCACCCCCGTGGAGGTATCGTCCCAAACCGCACCCCAATCGATAGGTCTGAACACCCTCTTTCCGATAAGGTGCCTCACTACCCCCTAGGAGGCTCCGTTCGCCCGTTATAAGGCTTTAAAGCTGCATGAATGCGAAAAAATCGCCAGCCGGCCGAAAAAACCAGGGGGTAGCCCATAAAATCCATTCAGGCCATAAAAAAGCTCTCTTCCTTCCTTCCCTTTGGGCGGATCCCCTCGACCCGCCCCTCTTTCAAAAGGTCTCGACCTCCCCTTTCTGGGGAGGTGCCTTACATTCCCCTCACACCCCCTCCGGCCCACTGTGGAGCCCCAAAGTAGCCCAAAATGCAAAAAATCGCAGGGGGTAGCCCACAAAACGCATTCCGGCCGCAAAAAGGCGCCCGTATCTCCCTTCCCCCTCGGCGGATTTCCCCGACCCGCACCTCTTTGGAAAGGCCTCACCCTCCCCTTTCCGAAAAGGTGCCTTACAACCCTCTCTGACCTGCTAGAAGGCTCTGAAATGCGTCGAATCTCAAAAAATCGCCAGGCGCCCCGAAAAAGCGCCCATAAAATTCCTCCCGGCCTCAAAACCCTGCTCGTAGCACCCTTCCCCTTGAACGGATTTCCCTCCCCCTAGCCTCATTCGAAAGGCCTCATATTCCCCTTTCCAGAAAGCTGACCTCCCTTGGATCCCTTTCTGGGCTCCTGGATTGCCCAGAAGAGCTCCGAATTTCACCAAACCGATGCCGGCGAAATTGGGACCACTCCAGGGCCCTCCAGGGGCTCCGGGGTGAGCCTGAGGAAGGGTAGGGATGCCTTTTTGGAAAGGGGACGATAAGACCTGATTGGGGGAAAATCACTTGAACGGGGAAGGGGGATATGGACAGGGTTTCGCGGTTATTTAGTGAACCTGGCGATTTCACGAAATTCGAGGCACTTCCGCACCCTCCAGCGGCCCAGGGAGAGGTTCGAAAGATGAGAAAGGCACCTTTTCGGAAAGGAGGAAACGAGATCTTTCGAATAAGATACAGGTCGAGGAGATTCTCGAGGGGAAAGAAAGATACGGGCAGGATTTTCGAGACCAGAAGGCATTTTGTGGACTACGCTTTTTTTTTTTTTGTGACGACTTGATCACGCGCATAAATGTCGTCTACAAAATGCCCACCTAGGCACAAAAACCTGCAACATACATCTGCCCCCCATTCATAAAGGGAACTCGCTCTAAGAGCTGTCCCAATCGGAGCCTTCCTTTCTCAGGTAAGCTGCCTCCTTTCTTAGGAAAACTGTCTCCCTTCTCAGGTAAGCTGCCTCCTTTCTCAGGAAAATTGCCTCGTTTTTCAGGCAAACTGCCTTCTTTCTCAAGTTCGCTGCTTTTCTCAGGAAAAGTGACTCCCTTCCTAGATAACGTGCCACCTTTCTCAGGAAAATCGCCTCCCTTCTTAGGTAAGTTGCCTCCTTTCTCAGGAAAACTGCCCCCATTTCCCTCGACTCGGACCCAACTCTTGAAACTCCTGAAGAATGTGCTTGAATCCTAATTCCACTCCCTCTGAAAGAGATTCTTAAATTCTCACAATCATGTTTATGAGACACCACAGACACGATGAAACACGAAACAAATTATAATTATGACAAAAATAAAGAACAGAGGCCATGTTGTTGGCAAAACTCTGAAAGGACAGAAAGAAGATAAATTCCATCTCAAGAACAAATAAATTTGTATGTCCCCCAAAAAGGAAGAAAAACAACAACCTCTCTGTTTACCACACGAAAAGCAACGAAGACGAAAAACAAAAATCTTTGGTCAACAAAATAAATCTCCCATTCAAGGACGGAGATTCTGGGAGACGGAGGGCAACATTTTTGCCACAAAGATAGATAACCAATGTTTGTGCATCAGAAAGGGTTGGTGTCCTTTTTTTTTTTTTTGAATGGGACGTCAACTTTGGCAGAAAAGAAGGCAACAGAGAGTGAGAAATGGAGAGGACTTAGGAGAAAGAAATTTGATGAGAAAATGAAAAGTGAGGTTAGGTGAGTGAAAGGGGTGAAAAGTTTCTACTAATTGGAATTTTCTTTTCTTTTTTTTTGTAACAAATTTCAGACAAGACGATGGAAAACCTTCTCACAAATTTGGCAGGCAGCTCCACAACTCCAACGATGGAAAACCTTCTCACAAATTTGGCAGGCAGCTCCACTACTCTAATGATGGACAACCTTCCCATGAATTTTTGCAGCCGACTAAATTTAACATCCACCAACCAACACAAGATTACGAAGACCACAGAGACTGAGGAATGGACCCGTGGAGAAGAGGATCCAGCAGAAATAAACCTGAGAAAAATTGAAAAGTAAGGTTAGATGAGTGACAACTCATAAAAATATTTACTAATTTCTGTGTTTATCAAATTTCAGAGAAGACGATGGACAAAGTTCCCATAAATTTGATAGCCGACAACAACCTTCCCACCAATTAATTTATTTAGCCGACTCCACACCTCCAACCTTCCCACAAATTTGTCAACCAATCCCAACGTTGGACAATCTCTTCCCATCAATTTGTTCAGCCGACGATGGACAACAACCTACCCAACAATCTGTTCAGCCGCCTAAATTCAACAAAAACCCAATCCACACAAGATTAGGAAGAACACACAAATCACAAATTAGATCACCATTCTGCCGACGTTGCAATGTTAAAAGAAACCGACCTACGAAACGTTTTATTATCCCACTGTAAATCTTATTTATTCCACCAATGTAAACAAAACCTTTCCCAATAAAAAGCAATCATTGAATAAGCAAATAACCAAATATTAAGATTATTTTCAAGAATTTCCAATCGATTTAGATAAGCCGATTTTCAGGGCAAACAAACCCACACAATAAATCTGTCTGCCTATCCTACATGACATGATTAGTCATTACATTGTGGGAAAACACACGTTGACATAAATTAAAGGCATTTATTGCAGACTCCCCCCCAAAAAAGATGTGTGCTTAGGTCGGTCTCATCGATTGCAAACAGGACAGAGAGGATGACGAGCAGCTGGAGGAGTCAATTTATTGGACACAGACACAAAATATCCGACCGACTACTTAAGATATCCCTGGAATCCAAATCAGTCTGCGAAAATTTTGGGAAACACTTCACAAATTGGATGAAAAGGAAAATTTCAAACTACTGCAAAATGTGATTTGCATATCAATACCAACCAATTTAGAGACATACGAACGATTCAAATGTAACTACAAAGTCGACAGATTCGAATTTGAATTCGACTTTCCTGCCCCTCTCGTTCTCTTATTAACCAAATCCGACCTAGAAATTGATTCAAAATGGTAATGTACCGACGAGGTGAGGGAAAAGATCAAAAGAAAAAAAAAAAAAGTTACACACAAAATGCAGCGACTGGAACACATGTACAGCGAAACTAATTTTCCACAGAGGAGCCCCCCCTCCTCATAACTCCACCACACCACATCACCATCCTCATCATCATCATCATCATCGTCGTCGTTCGTCGTTCGTCGTCCGTCGGTTGTTGTCTTTGTCTATTTTGTGATTATGGAGAGAGAAGTTCGTTTTTTTTTTTTTCTTCGTCTTGTTTTTGTTTTCGTCATTTATTTTTCATCATCATGATAATTTTTCTTTTCGCCCCTTCGTCCACCTTCTTCGTCTTCTCTTATCCCTTCTCTGCATCTTTCTTTGTTACCGTGGTGCCCTTAGATGGGTGCTGCACTGTATCGTTCCTCTCTTGTGTAGGCACACAGTCATTTTATATCTTTTTACCACAGGTAACCTCTCTCCGTTGCCGGCCGTGTATTGAATTACATACATACAGTGATACCAAAAAAAGAAACGACAAACGATGAGACGATGATGACGACGGAAATATGGGTGCTTGAGTTGGAAAATGCGCGCTCGGATAGCCCTCTGGGTGCATTGTTCGAGACTCGATGCAAAGAAATTTTCTACCTCGTAAGATGATCGTTTAGCCAAGTTCATGAAATAGTTGGTTTCCAAAAAAAAAAAAAAGCACGTGCTAAGACCACCAAAAAGAGAGAAAGAGTTGTGGCTGAAGAAAAAAAGATTACACAAACCATTTTAGGTTTTAAGCACAATGAAGCAGATTAAGTGTCTTCCATTGTAAAATTCCACCTCTCCATCCTTCCCCTCTTCGACCTCTTGTGGCACAAAACAACACAAAATGTACTACCGGCGCACTTATTACCTTCAAAGGCGAACAACAACAAAAAAAAAAAAAAAAGAAATATAAATCGTTTTAAGCGCCACTCCAGCAAGCAACAGCACACAAACAAAAAAAAAAAAGGAAAAGGAAAAAAAGAAACGAGAGCAAGTTTAAGCACAACGCACAAGTTTAATGAATTGAAAAAAATAAAATAAAGAACGATGGCATTTTTGGGGTTGCCGACCCATCAAAAGAAATGAAAAATAATCAAAGATGGAAGAAAAGGTGGGTCATGAAAGTGGAAAACTAAATCTCTTTCTCAAGATTCAACTCGATTCGTCTTCACTCGAAACTCAAATTCAAGAGATGATGTCTTGCAAGTAATTAAAAATTTTAACAGAAGAAGAGAACAAGGAGAGCCATTTGTGTATATCAAAGAATTGAAATGACAATACAAATGCAAAACACGGGGAAAAAAGCGAGAGAAAAACTGCCAAGGATTCAATTTCTTTGGTTCTTCCGTGCTCCTTCCTGATGATGCTGCTTCTTAATTACGCGGTTCGCTGAACAATAGAATCGAATTTTAACTGATTTCCTTCTTCCCTTTAGTGGACTTGACTTGAATTGACTATACTTCTGGCTCCTTTTTCAGGTGGCTGTGGATTGACTTCCTTTTGTTGGACTCGATTCAACTCGGGTATTGGGGGGCTCCTCATTTCAGGCAACTGTGGATTGCCTTCGCTTTGTTGGACTTGATTTGACTACTACCGACAGTTGTGAGTTTCCTTCTTCGTGTTCGACCTGAATCGCCTTTTATCTGAGGTGGCTCTGAATTTCCCTTTCTCTTTTTAGGACTATGGACAGGACAGACAGACGACAGACAATGGGGGACTCTTAAACTTCCCGTCGATTGATCTGGAGAAGACAGACAGACGAACGAAAACCGAAGACGCACCCTCAACTTCCTAACGACCGAGCTGTAGAGGACAAATAGAGAACCGAGTACCAAAGATATTCGGTACTCGGTTCCTGTCGACCAAGTTTGAGAGCAGAGGCAAACGAGGACAGAGGACAGGCAGACGGAAGATTTAAGACGGACCTTCAACGTACTTTTGGCCGACTTGGAGCGGACAGACACAATCGAGGACCAAAGACAACTTTAACGACTTGGAGACTTGGACAGACAACCGAGGACCAAAGACACTTCTTCAACTTCCTCTCGTTCGACCGAGAGAAGACAGACAGGCAACAGATGAGGAAAGACGCACCTTAAACTTCCCGTCGATTGACCTGGAGAAGACAGACAGACGCGCCCTCAACTTCCTCACGACCGAGCTGTAGAGGACAGACAGAGGAACCGAGTACCGAGCATCTTCGTCGACCAAGTTTGAGAGGACAGGCAGACGGAAGACACAAGGCGGACCTTCAACGTTTTTTTTGACGATTTGGAGCGGACAAACAGACAACCCAGGACCAAAGACATTTCTTCAACTTCCTCTCGTTCGACCTGGCGAAGACAGACAGACAACGACGAAAGACTTCCCTTCGATTGACCTGGAGAACAGACAGACATCTTCAACTTCCCGTCGACCAAGCTTTAGTCCATTACACATTCGCTCCCTCACCCCCATCTGTCTCTGATTGCATAACAAATTTTCTCTAATTAAGAGTCAAAGAACAAGAGATCACAAAAAAAAGAAAACCCAAATTCATGGGTCAATTTCGTCAAGGTGACTCACCACCACTGCCACGAATTCCTCACAGAAAAATAAAGACTCCCAGTCAATATTTATCTAGTTGATTTTTTTTTTATCTTCTTCAGTCAAAAGAACCGAAGAAGAACTGTAAACGAAAAAAAAAAAATAGAAGACCAGGCTAACAAACATAATGCAGTAATAACACCCAAACCGTGATGATATTGATTGAAAATATTCCTCTTGTCCTCCTGCCCTTCGTCACACACAGAAAATAAAAAAAAAAAACAGACAGAGAAAAACCGAAAAAAAAAAATACTAAACAAATCGAAAGCAAACATTGATAAGACGAAGACAACGTGAGGCGGCGGCAGCATGAGAGAAAAAAAGAAAAAAAAAAAATCTCATCTATTCAAAAACTAGAAATTAGTTCTCATTTATGATATTTGTTTAGTGTGATGCACTTTCTTGGAAAAATGTGTGTGTTTGTGTGTTCATGATGTGCAAGGGAGGGAAACGAAATTCCACAGACACACACACACACACTGATCTGATCCACAGAAAAGAATGAGAAGGAGGCAAATAAACACACGGAAAAATAGAAAAAAAAAAAAAAAAACAATCATAACTCAAACTCAAATTCACGATTGACGAGAGAAAATGAGGAAAAGTAATTGGAAAAATGAAAAATTTTCAAAGGTTTTCCCTTAGCAAGTAATCACAAAAATGGACAGGACAACTGAAAAGCAAAAAAAAAAATAATATTTTGTCGTGTGCTTAAGCTCAGTCATTGTTTTAATGAGCATCAGGTGTGGGGTGAGAGTTTTTTTTTGTTTTGTTTTCGGGAGGTATAGGCGAAGCTTTCTCTTAATTATTCGAAGGAGACGACGACAACAATTCCAATCAAGGTCATTACCACTTTTTACGATCCTAAAAAATAAAGAAGAAACAACAGCAAAGCAATTCCTTTCTTCTTTCTTTACCAACTCTAATTAAGTGAAGAGAAAGCAGAGTCGATAATTAGCTTCGTTAAGAGTCCTACGAACAATAAATTTATTTTCCGAAATTAATTTTGCTATATTCGCCCCGCCCCTGACGACCGACCACCTCACGAACAATACACAAACAAATGGTTTTTAGGTCTCCGTCGGAGGTCACGTCCTTAATTTCAGTCTCGTTATGGGGAGGGTCTCGGCCTCGGTCTTGTTCCTGGTCTCTTGTACTCAATTTTAGTCGTACCGTAGCCGTACTCGGTTTGTCTCCCTGTCTCGTCCTCATTCGCAGTCTCGTTCACATTCCTCCTCCCAGTCAGAGTTTTGTGCTCGTCCAGGTTCCCAGTCCTGTTTTCGTTCTTGTTGCCAATCGGAGTCTAGTCGGAGTCCGTGTTCCCAGTCTCGTTCTCATTCCTGCCCCCAGTCGGTGTCCGTATTCCCAGTCTCGTCCTCATTCCTGATTCCATTCGAAGTCTAGTCGGAGTTCGTACTCCCAGTCGAAGTCTAGTCGGAGTCCGTGTTCTCAGTCTCGTCCGCCTTTCCTGCTTCCAGTCGAAGTCTAGTCGGAATTCGTGCTCACAGTCGAAGTCTAGTCGGTGTCTGTGTTCCCAGTCTCGTTCTCATTCCTGCCCCCAGTCGGAGTCTAGCCGGAGTCTGTGTTTCCAGTCTCATCATCAGTCTTGGTCTCGTCCAGGTTCCCAATCTCGTCGTCATTCTTGCTCCCAGTCGGAGTTTTACCCTCATCATCGTTCTCAGTTTCGTCCTCGTTTTTTCCCAGTCTTCTGCTCCTCCTTTCCATTCTCGTCCTCATTCTTGTTCCCAGTCGGAGTCTCATCCGTATTCACAGTCTCGTCCTCGTTCTCGTTCCCACTCATTGGAAAAATTGAAAAACCCGTTTATAAATAAAACATCAGCAAGGTCCTAATCACTTCTTCGCATTTGAAAAAGTTTCCCATCAACACAAATGTGAAACCGAAGCCATCCCATCCTCCCCCGTGCGTCACTCGGGGTTGTATGGAAAAACTTTTAGTAATTTGTTCATCAATAGAATGTGCTTCTCTCTTTGAGCGAAAAAAAAAAAAAGGATGCGAACCTGTTACGATGATGACCTGCGATCCTACTCCTCCTCTATTGGTAAGGTGAGGTTTAGCCTCCTCCACCACCTCCTCCACGACGGACAAACTCTATGTTTGCTTTTTGCTGAAGAGTTTTTGAATACACGGCAAAGAGTATATATTGCAAAAACTTTTCCACGAACGGGAGAGTTGGTTTGTAAACTAAAGTTCACTTGAAAGGGAATTATGAAAGTAATATAGTTAAGTGAATATTCACAGGACATCAAATAGAATTTCACATTAGAGTGAAGTCATCCTTCTCTGAAGATTAAATCAACCTCATACAATGGACCGAAAGGACTTAAGTGAAAACTTTTTCTTGAAATCGATACAACAAAGAGAAAATTGAGAATGCAAAAAAGTTTTACCCGATGCAAGAGATGAAACCAAACAAATAAATTTGAAAAAAAAAAAAAAAAAACTGAGATACCTCTTCAACCTCTGAAACACTGTGATTTCAAGAGACGGACCACTTACGACCTTCTTTTCTATTCGCCCTCCCTCCTCGTCACATGTAAATCTTTTCAAACAACAAAAGAGAAGAGTATGCAAAAAAAAAAAAAGGACAAACGAAACTAATCTCAAGTTATTACATTTTGACACGGCAAGAGAGCTATGTGTGTTGTAAGATGCCGGCACACCAGTCAACAACAGAGAGATCTAGCTAAGGCATAGAAAGTAAAAAAGCATCACACAATTTCTTGATTAAAATTTGTTTAGGTATCTCTTCACTTCATGGGCATACTCTACTACCGCCGCCGTCACCGTCACCACCAAAACCAAACTAAAGTGTCCATCTGGGTTTAAAGGTAATAAAAATACAGAAAGAAGACAGTGAAGAGGAGGAGAAACAAAAAAAAAAGAAAAAAATCTAAGATATTCAATCAGAGGAAATGTATATTGCTGTCTGGCACGTACACAGAGAGTAGAGTTCAAGACTTGGTTTATTTGACCGGATATTGATTTTTGTTTGTGTCACAAGTACTATTTTATAAGCGGTTTCAGGCACTCTTGTGGGTTTCAATTTCGATTTTCAATAAAGCCCCCCTCCCAAACCCCATTCACTCAACGACTGTATGAGAGAAGAGGTCGTTGGCTATTTGATATGACTTTCAATCCATAATTTCAAATGGAAGTTTGGCTTTAACACTCAACTTTGTATTTGGATACGATCCAATTGGAGAAAAGAAATTACAACCTTTAATCCGACACCTAAAAACGACCTGACAAAAGTCAATTAAAATTAAGTTTTACGCGTTGGCATTTACCTTTCATCATATTCCCAAAATAAAAACTTCGTCCCTGTCAACTTGAGCTGCGAAATTAAGCCCCCGGCAGATAGGTATTCGCTGTGATTAAGATGTAAATTAAAATTCCATTTTCTCGCTGAGTGGCATGAGATTTCTTTCGAAGGAAATTCTATTCTCAAAAAAAAAAAAAAAGGAGAACAAATAAATGAAAAGAAAAAAAAAATCAACAAAACACATGCAATGATAGGAAGGAAATTGTTTGCGCGTTAAAACGGGAGAGAAAAAAAAAAAAAGTAAAAGCAAACCGGGGGGAGAAAAAAAAAGGAAATACCAAATAAAACTGAGGGTGGTTTTTCATCCATGCCTGTGTTCCCACACAATATCATCATCCCTAGGCCTATCTCTGTTATCTCTCTAAGGGAGGCAGCAGCACAAGCGGCAAACAAACTCACGCACAGGCGGATGTTGCTCATGATGTTGTCATTGTTGTGTTTTTCTATCCATCTTCTTCTTCTTCTTATTCTCCCACACCAAGGTTTCACCCCTGTGCCGCGTTGTTACCCGGTGACAATTTAAATTCGTAACTAACACATGCCGTCGTCCTGCAAAACAACAACTCACACAGAAACACACACACACACACCACCACCAGGCGAGGACATCACGCATTCAGGCACACACAAGGGAGGGAGGAAAAATTGCCTGACTGCTACTCAAAGCAGATTATTTTAGTTATTTCGACACACAGGTTCTAATGTGCATGTGTCTTTCTTGATGATGCTCAAAAATTAAAACCACACCGGATGGAATACACCGAGACAAGGACGACGGATAGATAATAAGATAATAGCTTTAATAACTCATAAGAGTGAACGAACAATTAAGACACACCAACCAACCGACCGACCCGACCCGACCCTCTGAAGGAACCAAGGCAACGATGAGACGGAGAAAATTCCTTTTTTTTTTTTTGGTTTCTTCTCATTATTTTCATGGCGTTAATGATCACCAGGGAATCTGTGAAAATATTTTTGTATGTTCTAGAGAATGTCTTAATCCAAAGGAAAAACGCCCTCGAGGACAACGACTAAAGGACTCGTGTGTGTGTGTGTGATGAAGTTAATATTTGTTTTCGACAAACACCCACCAGCCACACACAAAACACACCTCTCAACAATCTCACACACACCTCACAGACCTCTCAACAGAAAATGAAATTCCTCAAATCGAATTAATTGGATATCACCATAATTAGGAGGAAATTTTTCGCCAAAAATCTCTTTCCATTAAAGACAATGTGTGTATACGAAACGATGTGCATTTAATGGCGGCTTACGATGGAGGTGAAACTTCCCTATTCGCCAAAAAAAAAAAAAAAGAAAAGGCCTTAATGAGAGAGAACAACTTCAAAGTAAAACACTCATCGCAGTTCCGGGGTGTGTGTGTGCTAGCTGATTTAATGCGTGCTTCAAATTAGAGGAAAAACAAAAAACAAAAAAAACTCAACAATTTGTGTGTGAAAATGATGTTAAGAGTTTGAGGGGATGATGACGGCGAACGGAGAAAATTAAAGAAAGCAACGAAAACACGCGTTAAATGAAAGAAAAATTAAACAACACTAAACACGCTGAAGTGGAAATGAATGAAAGTTCGTCTTTTGCTGGTGGTGCACAGTTCGGGTGGACTTGGGGCTCAGAAATGAATGAAACTTGTTTAGCGAGTTCTGCACGGTCCGGGGTGGACTTGGGGCTCTGAAATGAATGAAACATCATCTTTTGCGGTTGCTGCACAGTTCGGGGTGGACTTGGGGCTCAAAAAAGGAACGAAATTCTAACCTCGAAACTCTAACCTCAACTACGAAACATTAAACACACGAAACAAAACATCAGACTCTAACAGCAGAATTTTTGTAGCGACTAACTGCCTTCAGCCTTTTTTCCAGCCCTAAATACAAGCAAAGATACATCCCCCTGTAATTTAGACCTGGAAGTTCGACTTCTTAAACTCGCCTCAGACATTTTGGTCGCACCTAAAGACTTTCCACCAGCTTCGAGATTTTCTTTCTTAGCCATAAATTAAAAACGAAAAAGACCGTCCCTATAATTTAGACCTCGATGTTCGACTTTTTAATTTCACCTCAGCACATTCTTCGTGTCTAAAGACTTTTCTTCTGCCCCGGGATTTTCTGTCAGCTCTGTAAACAAACGCAGAAGACTTCCTCTCTAATTTAGACTTCGAATTTTGTATTCTTTTACTCGGCTCGAGAATTTCCTTGCATCGGAAGACTTTCCTCCTGCTCCAAGACTTTACCCAGCCATTTCAACGACACCTAACTACAAAGGAAGGAATCTCGAACACCTAAGTACAAACGAAGGAGTCTCGAACACCTTAGTACAAACGAAAGAGCTTCGGAAGACAGAATTTTATATTTTCCAACTCGCCTCAAGGCTTTCTTCCCGCGGCAAGACTTTTCTGTGGCCTCAGGACTTTTTCTTCTTTTTTTTCTGCCTCAGGACTTTTTTTTCCCCGACAAGATTTTTTTTTTTCTGCCTCAGGACTTTTTCTTCCAGTTTCAAGACTTTCCGCAGTTGCCTCAACGACACCTAACAACACCCTCTGTAATTTAGACCTCGAATTTTGTAGTCTTTAACTCGACTCGAGAATTTCCTTGCATCGAAAGACTTTCCTCTTGTTTCAAGACTTTCCGCAGCTGCCTCAACGACACCTAACAACTCCCTCTGTAATTTCGAATCGAATTTCGTATATTTTTCTTCTACTTTCTTCCCGCCTCAAGACTTGTTCCCACCCACCCCAAAAAAACGACACCTAACTACAAATGAACAAGCCTCCCTCTGTAATTTAGACCTCCATCCACGACCATGTCTCCATCCCCCAATCGTGTCACAGTTCACACCAATTCCCGACGTAACGCTGCCTTTTTTTTTTTTTTTAATCCAAATCCAACTCCTAATCCAACACCGAGAGGAAGAGGAAAAACACGAAAAAAAAAAAAAAAAAAAAAATTTAATTCCGTCATTTAAAGGGCTGCCCCACTTAATACAACGTCGTTATCCTTTCCACCCGCGTAAAAACCACTCTCGCATACAAATACCAACTCAGAATGTGTGTGGAAGAAGGAGAAAGGCTAAGGCATATATTTAATTTAGGATAGGACAAAGGTGCAAGTGAGATCTTGTTGTTGCGATTGGGTAAATTGAATTTAACACGCCAACACTTACCCTTAGCAAAAAAGAAAACAGAAAAACAGAAAAAAAAAAGAACGTGTCGAATATTTGATGTTTTTAGGAAAAAACAAAAATAGAGAAATGAAAAAAAGAAAAACTTCACTTCCCTCTAACCGGCGCCGTGTATGACAGAACGTTACATATCACAAACAAAAAAAAAAAGAAATTCCTCTCCACATTTTTTTTTTTGTTTTGATTTATTAATGGATTTCATCGTTCATGTTTACCTACGTGTGCCGACCACCACCACGAATATTTTTTTTATTTTTTTCTCACCAGGAGGAAAATGTGTAAAGCTTTCCCCGGGAAAATAGTGTGGTGCAAAAAAAAAAAAAAAAAAGAAAAACTTCGCCCTTTGAACACCACACACACACCATTTTTTTTTTCCTTTTTTTTTTGGGTCAGGTTCAGATTACAAAACAGAGAAAAGGAAACAAAAAAAATTCCAAAGAACGCAAAAATTTATTGAGAATAGAAAAGGAATGGAAAGCTCGCTGAATAAAGGATTTCACTTATCATGCAACGTGATAAGTGAGAATTCTCCTTTTTTTCCTTCGACCGAGTAAATAAATTACAATCAATTATTTTCTTAAGCGAAAAATGTGTCAGAATATGATACGAGAAAAAGGACTCAATACAAGAAAAAAATAAAAGGCATGTCCTCATTGTTATATCCTCACCAACGCTATTGTGTTGTGTGTGCAAAATGTGTTGAGAGAAAAGGGGGCAAAGAAGGAAAAAAAAATCGGAAGTTCCTAAGAAAAATACGAAGCCCTGCACACTAACCAACCAACACACAGAGCAAAACGATCTCCTTGCGATTAAGAAAAATTAACAAAATACCCCCAAGGATGTGGTGCCTGCTTCGGCTGCCTTGGATGCCTCAACTACCTCGACTGCCACACGACTGCTGCTGCTGGTGCTGCATTAGCAAAAAAATATTAAGTGTGAATGCGATAAAGGACTGCTGAGGAAGCAGGCAAGGAAAAACACATAATGCCAAGTTTATTATTTCTTATAGTTGTGTGCGGGTGGGTGGATGGTTGCTGCTGGGATGGGCATATCTATACTATGTGTGTGAAAATGTTCTTGAACACATCTCCTCTTATCCTCAAAAGCGGAACAATGTACAAGAAAGGAGCAAAAAATAGAACAACGAGCGCGAAGGAAACCATTTTCTTCGAACTTTAAAAAGACATTTTTTTTTTTTTCCTATGAAGTGGATCTTTCTCTTTCTCGCTCTCTCTTGGGTGGTGGTGATGGTGTCCTCCTTGGTTTTTTATGTTTACAACTCAAGCTTTAATGATGATTATCCGCCGCGCAGTCATAATCATAATCCTATCCTCCCTCCCTCCCCCCATCGTTGAATAAAAAAAGAAAAAAGAAAATATGTCCTAAATATAGTAACCAGCACTTGCGTGACTGTGTTCGTGAACAGACATGCGAATGAATGAAGGACTAACCAACCGACGACACACGCAGGCATTGGCTCTCACCTGGATAGATGGACGGACTCATCCTCCTCACAGAGTGCCACTCAAAATGCCTCCATTCAAATATGAACTATGTCTGTGCCTATAATACCATCACCACCACCAGTAACTCTGCATGAGCTTTCAGAAAATCTAATAATCAAGATTCGTGAGTGGGTAGGGTCATTCAATTACACGAGGTATCATCTCTGTGGAGGAGACTAGAGAGCACATGTGGTTTTTTGGATATGGGCGGCAGTGACATGACTTTGTAATTGCCGGAACCATTTTAAACCCTCTGGGGAGGACTTTTACATTTTCAGAGTGCGTAAATAAAATTCGGTTCGTGGTTTCGAGCACTAATAGGCACTCAGTAAAAGTGAGTGAGAGAATTCCATTACCACCATCGGTGTTTAACCTTTAATCGAATCATTTTTTGGACACTGTTGAACCTGCAACAGCAAATCGAATTAAAAAACAAAAAAAAAAAACACACACCACACCTGCCTTTTTTTTTTTTTTTTTGAGTCACACTCTATCCATTAGTCAAACCTTCAGGGTCGTCGAGTTTAGTAATGCTCGTTGCAATTTAAATACCTTTCCATTAAAACTGAACAACTGAAGAATGCTGCTCATCTATGCTGAATGACTATCCCACGACCACGCTAAGTGCCCACAACCACACCAAACCACGCCACCAACCATCACCAGGGCCACCTCCTAAGCACGACAATTAATGATTCTCTTTCTTTTCATCCGGCTTTTGTGCACGCGGCAGCACGAGGGAATTATTATTATTACTAAGCCTTGAGAATAAAAATAAACGTGAAGTGTGTGTTTTGCGTTGTCTATCGATTGGAATTAGATTGTTCATCTATCATTTTCATAAATGGGATGGAAAAAAAAACCACAACCACGACGACTTTGCAAATAGACACAGTAGGACACACCCTCAGAGATTGGAGACACATCAAACAGGTGTATCTTTCAAATGGTCTGACAAAGAGAAATGGGAATTCTAAGCAGAGAGGCATCCACGATTCGAAAAAAAAAAAGAGGAATGAGAATTTAAATCACCTTCATTCAGGAGCTGTGGGAATTCAATACATATTCATCCAGATATGGGAATTCAAAGCTCATCCACTATTCGAAGAACACAGAATTCACAACTCAAAGCAAACTCTCATCCACAATTCTATTCAATGTTTATTCATAATGGAATTAACTTAACTTCATAATGGAATCAAACTGACATCCGGAAAAAAGGTCAACCAGTCGAATGAATTCCAAGTCAAATCCATCTCTAACCATCGCCCCATCGGTCAAAAGCAAAAAAAAAAAAAAGAAATGCACACAAACGACCGACTTCCTATTCATCATTCATGAAAAAAAAAAAAAAATGTTTCTTCTATCGAATTGCAATCGGAAAAGTGGTGATAACTTTGAACTTTACGAGGAAGACACATCTATTCAAAAGAGTTTATTTTATGTTCAAGGAAGAGATGAGATCTACCTGGGAGAAAAGGAATCATCTGAACAGGAAAACACAAACACACACATCCTAATCCATCATCATTTAAACGATGCAACTCGAATATTATACACATCCCCATCAATTTAACTTGAACCCTCAAACTATCGGACGTGATGGTACGGAAAATATTTTTTTACGTGTTAAAGCTCGCGACAACTTTTAATCCTTTTTGAAAATTCCTCAGTCTTTGGAAGAATCGATGCATCAGGATCCTACTCTTCCCTCTCTGCTGAAAATTTCTCCATTTTTTCTTCGCTTTTGGAAGAGGCTTCCGCGTTAGAATCCTACGCTTCCCTCTGCTGTAAATATCTCGATTTTTTTTTTTTTTCGATTTTAGAAGAAACTCCCGACGCGTCAGAATCCTACGCTTCCCGCTGCTGAAAATTTCTCGATTTTTTGTTTCGTTTTGGAAGAAACTCCCGACGCGTCAGAATCCTACGCTTCCCGCTGCTGAAAATTTCTCGATTTTTTTTTTTTTTCGATTTTTAGATTTCTCGATTTTTTATTTCGATTTTGGAAGAAACTCCCGACGCGTTAGAATCCTACGCTTCCCTCTGCTGAAAATTTCTCGATTTTTTTTTCGTTTTTAGAAGAAACTCCCGACGCGTTAGAATCCTACGCTTCCCGCTGCTGAAAATTTCTCGATTTTCCTTTTCGATTTTGGAAGAAACTCCCGACGCGTTAGTATCCTACGCTTCCCTCTGCTGAAAATATCTCGATTTTTTTTTTCGATTTTAGAAGAAACTCCCGACGCGTTAGAATCCTACGCTTCCCTCTGCTGAAAATATCTCGATTTTTTTTTTTCGATTTTGGAAGAAACTCCCGACGCGTTAGAACCCTACGCTTCCCGCTGCTGAAAATTTCTCGATTTTTTTTTTTTTCGATTTTTGAAGAAACTCCCGACGCGTAGAAATCGTTCTCTTCCCTCAGTTGGAACCTCCTCAAGTCTGTTTCTTGTTTTTTTGGAAAAAGTTCGCGACGCGTCGATATCCTCCTCTTCCCTGTCAAAAAAAAAAAATCCTAAAATCTCATTCTTCGTTTCCCAACCGAATCCCCGTGCTTTTCCATTTCCTCAGCGCTTTCTCTGATTTTTTAAAAACAACCGCGCCGCTGGCCAAAAAAAAAAAAAAAACACATAAAATTCCTAGCAAAGTTTATGACAGAGAGAGAATATTCCACCGAAAAATTGTCTTCCACACACACTCTGATTGAAAATTCTTTCATTAACAAATTCCAAAGACAAAACACAACACATCCACACACAAATATCATCCACAAGTCGCGTCTCGTGTGTTCCTCTCCTCCACTCTCTTCTCGTCATCTTCAAAGGCGATTTATTTCAATGACACAAGTGTCATATATGTCCGTTGAAGTTGAAAAGCAATTTCTCTTTTCAACGGATAACACATATCCTGCACGGTGCATGATAGAAATTCACCCACTCTTTTGCTCCAGCAAATCATCACCAGTGGCCCCGAGGCGGCCAGAATCGCTTGGCAGCAGAGCAAGCTAAAGCAACCCAAGCAAAAGCATCAACAACAACAAAATGCATTCGTGTCGACACAAAATGCACTTAAATTCACACACATCAACATCAAATAAACATTCAATTCATCCCTTCTTTTTTTTTTTTTCTTCCTCATAAAATAAAGTCCTTCCCTTAACTGAGATGGATTTTTTTGAATTTCAAATAAAAAGAAGCCAAAAAAAATTCAAAACTGAATGGAGGATGTTACTGATTCAAAAAAAAGAAGCCCCAGAAAAGAAAGAAAAAACATGAAACTAACAAAATTGAAACTGAATGGAGGATGTTACTGATTCTCTATTGTTAATTCTTTTAGATCTATATTTCCTGATTTACCTACATTTGCATAAAAAAAAAAAAGGAGAACATATCCATGGATACAAAATAAAAGTACACACGCTTTTAGGATTTTAACTTGAAGAGTGCTGTCATGGGGAGCGAGAGAGGCTGCTTAACAACACAACACACATTTGCAAGAGAAACCAGCAGCAGGAGGAGTCGACGTCGTCGTCGTCGTCGTCGTTGAGTCCTGTGTGTGAAAGCCTGTTGTGCATAGTCATTGTGTGTGACTATGGATAAGGCTGCAATGTCCACCGTAGGCAAAACACCCACAACGAAAGGGTGGTAGGCAACCAACCAACCCATCAACCCACCAACCACCACCTTCTCACCCAAAACCCACCTACCACCAGGAGGAGGTAGGAGAACAGCAACATGGTTTCGTGAAATGTACACATACGCTTCGGAAAGCATCATTGTATCGCTTCTATGTTCTCTGTACGTGTTCACAGTAATTTATATTTTTTTTTCCTCCCTTTTTTTTATACAGTGAACCCTTTGTTCGGTCGTGCTTCTACTTTATACAAGATGGAACCTTTTTTTTTTTTTAAGTTTATGTGAGAAAAAAATCACCATCATCAACCCCTTTAGGGATACACTCGTCGTCGTCGTTGTCGTCGTTGTATGATGACGAGATGTGTGGGGGCCGGTTGGGCGATAGAAGAATACACCAGCTCGTGTGTGAAAAATATGAATTGAGGACGACGACGACGAGAGAGATGTGAAATGTACACATACACCTACTCCTCCTCCTCCTCTCTAAACATGTTGGACCGATTTGGAGAGTTTCAGTTTTTTTTTTTTTTTTTTGTTGCCCCTTTTGTTTTTAATTTTAGAAACAACGAATAGGAAAAAAAAAATCAGAGTGACATTATTTTTTTTTTTCGAGATTTAACCTCATTGCGATGGACTTGAAAGACACACATCCCCCCTGACACATACAAACACTGATTGGAAGGACCACGATGAATTCACCCAGAGGCAAAGAATATCCTCTAGATCGATGTTGTGATATGCAAACATCATTGACAAACCCACGGACCAACACTATAGCTTCGGGGGGCTTGAACTAATGCGCCTAGGATAGCGAGCGATGAATATCCTCGCGACAAAAGGAATAAAGAAGGAAATTCTATACTAACACACATCTTTTGCTTGTGGCAAAAGTGAACGTGAACATGGAATGTACACATATAAATATCACAGGGCGTGTTCCAACGAGATATGTCGAGTAAATAGACGATGCACCAAGCACCCAGAAGTAAAATCGATAAACGAGCCATATGTATCACAGCTAAAAAAAAAAAAAAACAATGCAGGTCATCTCTCAGCCAAAGACCTCAATGATGCATACACACAAACAAACAAAAAAAAGAAAAATCCATTTTCGAAGCAATGTCATTTTTCGGTAACAATCGGCCAAAAGTTCTTTGGCACCGTCACGTTTTTTTTTTTCGATGGAGCTTTACTTTGTTTGAAAAATTTATGTCTCCTCTAGTCACATGAGTGAAATGAGTTCAAACGAGTTGCTGACACATCGAGGGCAAAGTGGAAAGGATGACGACACTCTGTGGTAGAGATAGAGATGGGTTAGTTGTTCCCTCTAAAACAGTCGGAAGGGCCAAAAAAAAAATCTTGGGCATAAAAAAAAATCAAACACGAAGTAAATATGACCGAAAATTTTCGACATAGCAAAAATCAAACACAAAATTAAAATTATGACCTAAAGCCAAGTCGATGGGAAGGTGAAGTGATACGTTCCATCCAACCATTCACTGGGACTCAAGTTGATTCTGAATGAAAACCAAGAAAGGTCGAAAAATCGAAGCCCACTTACTGCAGAGACCAAAAAATCGAATAAGAAATGAAAAAAAATTAATAATTCAAATTAAATTCACGAGACACGAGTCCAGTAAAAGTGGAGACGATGCCGGAGACAATCGAGTCTGCAGAAGTCGTCAAAAAATTGAAGCTAGCCAACCAAAAAAAATAGAAATCATCAAAAAATTGAAGCTAGCCAACTAAAAAAACATCAAATTCGAAAATAATTCATAAAAAAATAGAAATCATCGAAAAGCCGAAGCTAGCCAACTAAAACCCCCAAAAATCAAATTCGAAAATAATTCATAAAAAATAAATAGAAATCATCGAAAATTCTTCAAATTCCGAATCAAAAAATCATGGAAATAATAATAAAAAAAAAATACAAAGAAAAAATTGAAACTCAAGTCGGCAAACGAAACCTCCACGACACAGGAGTCCATAGGGAGTGAAACAAAAAATTTCTAAAATATCCCAAACGATGTAAAAATGGTGCAGAAGATCAAATTTAAGGTTCAGCAGTCGAAGAGAATACACACACCGACGAAGCAGTCGTAGAAAAACGAAGCTAACCGAAGCTAAGCGAAGAGCCCAAAATTCTATTCAGCCATCGACTTCGCAACGAAATCATCAAAAAACGCATCTACTTGGAGTGAGGTTAGATTCGAACGAAGACGAAAAAAAAGACGAAGCAAGCCAAATAAAACCTCCAGCAAATCACACACGATATCAGAATAATCCCGAAGTTCAGCAGTCCGAACGAAGACGAGCACTCGGACAAAAGACGAAGCAGGCCAACTGCAGAATCCATCGAAACGCATACAACAAAACCACCCCGAAGTTTTCAGCACAAAAATCAACAACACAAACGCATCACTCCAAAGCTGAATCCGCGGTCAAAAAAAAAAAAAAACACCTCAAACGAACACGATTTCAAAACAAAGCTGAACCTCCTGCAATTCTAACCCCAAAAACAAATTTTCAAACGAAGACGATTTTAATTCAAAGCTGAACGTCCTGCAATTCTAACCCCAAAAACAAATTTTCAAACGAAGACGATTTCAAATCAAAATTCTAACCCCAAAAACAAATTTTCAAACGAAGACGATTTCAAATCAAAATTCTAACCCCAAAAACAAATTTTCAAACGAAGACGATTTCAAATCAAAATTCTAACCCCAAAAACAAATTTTCAAACGAAGACGATTTCAAATCAAAATTCTAACCCCAAAAACAAATTTTCAAACGAAGACGATTTCAAATCAAAATTCTAACCCCAAAAACAAATTTTCAAACGAAGACGATTTCAAATCAAAGCTGCAATTCTAACCCCAAAAACTAATTTTCAAACGAAGACGATTTCAAATCAAAATTCTAACCCCAAAAACAAATTTTCAAACGAAGACGATTTCAAATCAAAATTCTAACCCCAAAAACAAATTTTCAAACGAAGACGATTTTAATTCAAAGCTGAACGTCCTGCAATTCTAACCCCAAAAACAAATTTTCAAACGAAGACGATTTCAAATCAAAATTCTAACCCCAAAAACAAATTTTCAAACGAAGACGATTTCAAATCAAAATTCTAACCCCAAAAACAAATTTTCAAACGAAGACGATTTCAAATCAAAATTCTAACCCCAAAAACAAATTTTCAAACGAAGACGATTTCAAATCAAAATTCTAACCCCAAAAACAAATTTTCAAACGAAGACGATTTCAAATCAAAATTCTAACCCCAAAAACAAATTTTCAAACGAAGACGATTTCAAATCAAAGCTGCAATTCTAACCCCAAAAACTAATTTTCAAACGAAGACGATTTCAAATCAAAATTCTAACCCCAAAAACAAATTTTCAAACGAAGACGATTTCAAATCAAAATTCTAACCCCAAAAACAAATTTTCAAACGAAATCGAATCAAAATCAAAGTTGAACCTGCAACAAATCCTAACCCTAAAAAAAAAAAACCTCAAACGAAACAAAAAAATCAAAAATTACAACTAGCAAAAGTTTAGAAAGAAAAATATTTTGAAAAAAAAACTCTTTTTTCTCCCATTTGAAAGGAGGCAAATAATTATCAAGTCTACAAAAAAAAAAAAATGTCTAATAAAATTTCTACAACTCACTAATTGCTCACCAATGCATAATTAATTAGAAATCCTTATTTTTAATTGCTGAGAAGATAAATCCAAAAAATGAAATTTCCTTGCTGACTCCACGTTGATGATTCCCGATTTGATTGTTGAATGGAAAAAAACGTTGAGGCAGCGCTTTCCGTCTGTCGGCTTTTAATTCCTTCCCATTCACGAACACACGATCTGAAAGGAGAAACAAAAAACGAACATAAATGAAATGCGAAACATTGTTTTTTGTAAACATATGTATGAAAAATAAGAAAGGCAAACAGATGGTCTTAATGAAAATTTATATATATCCCAAGCCATCCTGAAATCACCCTCCATCAAAAAAAAAAAAATGTCGGCAACAGTTTATGAAACACAGAAAATGGTTTGACTTGGAAAATCTCAGATGGACCGCGAAATCGATTCACTCTCGGTCGGTCGGTTGGTGTCGGGAGCTCTTATGAAATATTCATTTTTCTCGCATTTTGGTCATGGGTCTGGGTCTTTCAGTCTCAGTCTCGGTCTCGGTCTCATATCGTCACCTCTCCCCCACTGACGGCGGCGGCGGCGTGGTGGGTGTCCAGTGGATATGCCTAACTAACGATGTACGTGCGTTGGATATCAAATTAATCTATTACTACACATTGCCTATTGAAGATTTATACTTTCCTGTTCCCAACTAAACATACACAACAACCCTCAACGATGACGACGGGGATAGGGAACGAAAACTTCAAACGCAAACTCAAAACGCACATTCACATTCACATTTACGCATTCAGTCATTTTTACAACTCGTCGTCGTCCCCATACTTGGTCTTTCCTTTCTTGATTGCTCTCTAATGTAATTTCCGCCCTGAACTTCTTCGTTATCTAGGACAAAATGCTTCTACTTTTTTTTTGAGTAGAAATTTAGTTTTTTTTTTTTCCTAAAATCCATCGCATTGTCGTCGTGGTCGTCATCGTCATGGAATTCCTTAGGGAGACAGTGTGTATCGTAAATAAACAGGCGGACGCGTATACATCCAGTTAAAATAAGTTCCCATGTGTCGTGTCTACACCTTCGTCACTTTCTTTTCTACACACTGGTGCTTCTGCTCCTGTTTCTCCTCATCATAGTTGACAACTTTTTTGAGAAAGAAAGAGAGTACACGGGGACACCCCCTGTGTGGTTACAATGATTCAGGAGGAATAACAATGATTGAACAGGGGGAGGAATGAAAATAGATATACGGAAGGAAGGAAGACATTAAACGTGCAGAGGAGGACAACGAAAAAAAAAAAAAAACATTTTCAACGATTTAAAGCACACACGACGATATTAGAGTATCTCTCTCTCTCTCATTCTCTTTCAAAAAGTTCCTTGGAAACAATAAATGGATCTCCATCGGTGGGAGAATGAGTGATAGGAAAATGAAACTTGGAAAAAAAAAATAAAGGAAGAAAGAGGAGCTTATCCTGCGCTCAAGGATATCCAGGCAATTGAGTGAGGGAACACAAATGGCGCAGATGAAATCAAAGGTATACTCAGCAAAGGCATTGTGTGGCATTTTATCGTTCGACAATTGAGAAGGCACAGAAAGAGGAGTTCCGTGTCCATGGGAAATCGTTTTTTTTTTTTTTTTTCGAGGCTAAATTCAACAATCAGACTTTTCAAATGGAAAATTTAAAGCAATTTATTTGAGAAATTTTTCATCAATTCTTTTCTTTTTTTCATTGTGAGCGACAAGGAAACTAAAAAAATGGATCTAAAACCTTGAAGATAAATCCAGTGATCAATGAAATTTCAATTTGAAGAGGAAAACAAGTTTCTAAGGACTCTCATTCGGTTAAAGAAATTCATAGAAAAGTCTTGAAGAAAAAATTTGATCAAAAAAACCTACTAAATCGGTCAAGGAAATTTGCAGAAAAATTTGAATTGAGGGAAGAAATGAGTTCGTATTCGGTCGGAGAAGTTTGTGGAAAAACTCTTCAAGTTCAGGAAGAATTACAATTCGGTCAGAACAGAAAAATTTGCAGAGAAATTGTACGGATTTGAGTTCCCATTTGGTCGAAGAGATCGACAGACAAGTCTTGAAGAAGGATTTAGACCAAAAAGCCTCACAATTCGGTCAGAAAAATTTGCAGAAAAATTCTACGGATTTGAAATACATTTCCATTTGGTCGAAGAGATCGACAGACAAGTCTTGAAGAAAGAATTACACCAAAAAGCCTCAGAAATATTTGAAATGAGTTCCCATTCAGCTGAAGAAATCGACAGACAAGTCTTGGAGAAAAAATAAATTCCCAAAACCTCCGATTTGAAAAAAATCCACAGGAAAGTTTCGTTATGAATAAAATTCGAACTGAGAAAAAAAAATGTGTCGAAGAAAAAATCCTCCAATCAGTGAAATAAAAAAAAGAAAGTTCCTATTCCGACTCAGAGACACCATGGACTTCCCCCAACCCTACATAACCCCAAAAAAAAAATCCAAAACCATGCTAAACTCTAAAAAAAAAAAAAAAAAATCCATCAATCACCACACAACATCTCATTACGCATACAAAACACATAAACGTCGAACGAAAATCGTTATGTTGGGTGAAAAATTAACAAAAAAAAAAAAAAACAGAAATTGTTTCCCGATTTCGCCCCAGGGCCATGACCCCATAGTGCACAGATGTTGTTGAGTTGTTGTTCGTCGTAGCCTGCAGCAGCCTAACCACACACACCAACAACAAACAACACCGACAGACCGACAACAACAACGACACAGTTGTTTTAAGAGGAGTTCCTTGATGATGCTAAGAAACAGAAGCAACAGCAAAAAAAAAGAAATCTCAACATTCCTTCAAGCCTTTTGGAGAGTTCGGTGAAACAAAAAAAATCTCCCCCCAAAAAGAGCATCACAGCACTTTCTCCTTCAGAGATCGTCACCGTGGGTACACCACCGCCGAATCTTGGACTTGGGACAAAACAGCTTCTCAACTTCTCAACCTACACGCAAAAAACAAAAAAAAAAAGAATTTTTTTTTTAAGTTACACTTCTTTTGTTTTTCTTTCTGGTGCCCCTCTCTCAAAATGCCTGGCGTTTGTTCAGTTCGGTTTGGTTTAGTATTTTTTTTTTTTTTCTTTCGGCATTTCGAATAACAAACAGAGAGAAAAAAAAAATCAAAACTAATCGAAATAAACCTGATTTTTTTGTATCCCATGATAATACACCGTGTTATAGGCTTGTGTTTGAGAGACGTATCTCTCTCGGTCGGTGAGCTCTCTCTATAGGCCACACTAGTTTTTAGCATCATTGTGTACCTGGGCTCTGACGGGACGGTGGTTTTATCTCTCGCTCGTCGAAAACTGGGTGTGTTTGTGTGTACGGTGCAGCGGCAGCACCACCACACCACACCAAACCAACCGTCCACCAAAATGTTCCTGGGTGGACTCTATAGGTCTTTGGTTCGGATTCGGATTCGGATTCGGGTTTGGGTTTTTTTTTTCCGTCTCTTCTTTGGCTTCTTTTTGAGATTCTTCTTTTCTTCTTCACTTTTCGATTGAGAAATATTTTTGTGTGTGTCTTTTGTTACTTCGTTTTTTTTTTTGGACAACATTCTTGTTTGAAACACAGTTTCGTTTACGGGATCTAACCTTTTATTTGTTGGATTAAAGAATCAAGATAATGACCACAATGATGATGATGATGATGATAATTTAGGCTCGAATCCAGAGATCAGCTTTAATGAGATGTTAAAGCGTTTCTGCGTCGCCCATAATTTGACTCTATGAATGTTTTCTGTCTGTTCGTTGAGATTTATCGAGAAATATCAAGTGGTTAGGTGGGCTGCTGGATGGAGAATCATTTTTTTTTTTTTTTTTTAACTCACTCTTTACCTTCAACAAACGATTAGAGTCTTGAAAAGGCAAAGTGGAACAGACTTCAACTAATAAAGGCACGGGAATTTGAGAAATAAGAATTTTTGGTGGGCTGTTTAAGAAAATTCGACTTCTTTTTAGTTGACGAGACAGTCTCTGATGCAGACGAGACCAGAGGACAAGAAACCGAGCTTATTCCGACCATCCCATGATCACGAGTTAAAGAAATACGAAGTCCTCTCAATTTAAATACGAAATCGTCTCAAATTTGATGCCACAGAACTTCCAGATCTCAACCATTTTTTTTTTTAGCAAAAACTAATCTAGAGACGTGAAAATACAAGGTGAAGCCTACTCCGACTACTCAAAGATCGGAACCTGAACAAATACGACCTCTTGGCTGGCTCTTCAAGAAAATCTGACACCTCAGGTGTCATGACATAAACTTTTGACTGCCTTTTTTCACAAGATTTCACGACTAAGAAGGAAAAACCATATTCAACGACTAGTTAATCGCATGCCTCAATTCGTCAAGTCCTACTCCACTTTTCAGTCAACTCCTCAAGTAGTTCTGACGTCCTACCACTCGCACACCTCACTCCTTAATACAGCCGACTTCAAAAAAAATGCCTTAAAACAAAAGAAAAAAACCGACAATCCTCAGACTCTACTCTACTGAATTAGCAATACCCATCATAATCTCATCATCGCTACCGCCAAGACGACTGCTCATTACTGCCCTCATATCTAGACACAGACAAAAAAAAAAAAAAAAACCACTCGTCTCAACAGTGAAGTTCCGCTGCTATAGAAAACTGAATATTCCTCAAAAAGTTTTCTCCCAGTAGTTCGCCTTTACACTGCACCCCGAACACAGCAATCCCAGCCCGGCCATCATCATTTCCACCACTTGCAACTCTCCCCGATTCATCACACAACATCGAAACAGAAAGGAAGAACTTTTATATGCGGTGGTTTTTCCCTATTTGCAACGCGTAAAAACAAATTAAATTTTCAAGGGTTTCCAAAGGATTACTGACTGAAAGTTTAACTTTTTTTTTTCTTTTTCCTAACGCGTATTAACTGGGGAATATAATTGCATCATTAGCGGTGCGAAACGTTACTTGCTGACATCACCTAATGATTTACCTCATTCCAACCACCAACCATCGTCGTGAGAGTGCAGCAACAGGAAAAAAAAAGAATCCCTTGACGACTCTCTTGGTTGCTTGCTTGCTTGCTTGCATCATCATCATCATCGTCAGGCACCGTCGTCGTGTTAATTTAATCTTCAGTTTCATATATGCATGTGTATTTTTTTGTAATATAATTAGAGAATAGATCAGAGGACAGGAGACCTGGTAAACCTGGGCAACCAGATCGAAACCGGAGAAAGAGAAATGTTTTAATGAAAGGGATGACTTCTCTACGTGAAGGCGATGACTGGGAATCAAACACATTGAGGGGAAAAAAAAAGGAAACTAGTCTCGAACTTGGAAAACTTGTGCGAAGGAAGTAAAAGTTAAGTAAAAGTACTTAAGTCCAGGGGGAGAGCAACGTGACGGTGACGATTGTGACGATGATGATGGAGGCAGTTCAAGGATTGCGGCAGTTCAAGGACTCAGTTTAAACCATTCTATTAAAAAAAAAAAAAAAACAACGTTTCTGCAACAACGTTGACAAGTGAAAAACCTCTTGACACACGGGTGCGTCATTTTAAACAGAATTTCAAGAGATCCAAGGAAAAGTTTCTGCTAAAAAAGACGCAAGAAAAAACCTTCGGCAAGAAAAAAGGTCAAGAAAAAGCGACTGCCAAGAAAAGATTGATGAAAAAGCCTTCTAAAAAAGATTCAAGGAAATGTCTACGACAAGAAATAAATAAAGAAAGGAAAAGTCGATCACGAAAGACAAGTCCCTTCCAAAGAACGACTCAAGAAAAAAGACTGTCACACAAAAAATTCAAGAAAAAGTCTCTGCTTAAAAAAAAAAGACTTGTGGTAAGGCGTGCTCCACAAAATGTTCATAAAAAATCTTCTCGCAAAAAAAGATTGAAAAGAAAGACTCTCGTAAAAAAAAGTTCAAGAAAAATTCTCTGCCAAAAATGAGACAAGAAAAATTCGAGAAAAAGTGTCTGCTAAGAAAACGTTGATGGAAAAATCTCTTGCAGAAAAATTCAAAAAAAAAAAGTGTCTGCTAAGAAAACGTGGATGGAAAAACCAGAAAAATTCGAAAAAAAAAGTTTCTGCTAAGAAAACGTTGATGGAAAAACCTCTTCCAGAAAAATTCAAAAAAAAACCTCTGCACAAAAATGATTGAAGAAAAGACCTTCCAAAAAAAAAGCTCCAGAAGCCCCTAAAAAAACAAAAAAATCCTCGAAAAGACTACGTGAAAAAGAATTCGAGAAGAAGCCGATCACAGAAAAAAATTCAAGAAAAAACCTCTACAAAAAAAAAATTTCAAGAAGCCCCTAAAAAGACAAAAAAATCCTAGAAAAGACTCAGTGAAAAAGAATTCGAAAAAAAAATTCTCCTAAAAAAAAAAGGCTTAAGAAAATCGTATCCCAAAAAAAGATTCAAGGAAAAACCTTTCACAAAACAAAAGGTTCAAGAAAAAATCCGAAAAAAATCAAGAATTCAAAAAAATCGTGCCCCGAAGACGATTCAAGAAAAAGCGCCTGCCGAAAAAGATTCAAAGAAAAAAAAACTCTTCCGAAAGACGATTCAAGTAAAAGCCTCTCCAAAAATCGATTCAAGTAAAGGCCTCTTCAAAAAACGATTCGAGAAAAAGCCTCTCGAAAAAAACGATTCAAGAAAAAACCTTCGCGAAAAAAAATTCAAGACAAAATCCCGCCTTCTTGAAAGTCTTTGGAAAAAAAAAATTAAGAAAAAGTCCTCAAGAAAAAGATAAAGAAAGACCCTGGTTAAGGACTAATCCAAGTCTAATTTGAAAGAGTCCTCCAGCCATCCTGTCAATTGATAACCCATATCGGAAGTAACTAGTTCCTGGATTTGGATCTCCTGCGTCCTCCTCCTGTGACAGTTATGCTTTTCCCCAAGAAATACCTCACGTCTTTTTTCTCCAAAAGAATTAAAACCTCCTCAACAGACCAGCGCGACCAGAGAACATGATAATCAAAAGAGACAAAAAAAAAATGGAATAAAAAAGAAAAACCCAAAGACAAGAGAAGAGGAATTCGATATTCCACTTTTGCAGTGCATTAAAAAAAGAAACACATTTACATCGAAAAAAAAAGAAGTGCGAGAACAGCTAACGACCAAGCAGCACACAACATACAAACATCGAAGACACAAAACACAAAAAAAAAATGAAAATATTTTACTGGCTGGTTGGTTACGTAGATAACTGACTGGCTAGCTAGCTGACTGACTGCCTCTGCCTTGGCCAGACTTCTTCTTTTTTTTTTTTCTTACTTCCATCTCTCGATAGGTAGGTAGGTAGGTAGTCGAGTCGAAGTGAAGTGGATTGGATGGCATGGCATGGCATGGCATGAGCCCCGTAAAGACAAAGTACATGAGTATAGTTGTAGTGGCTATGGCGATGCTTCATCTGACAGGTTTTTCTTGTTGTAGATATATTGGATGTATTTCCTTTCAAGTATTACCTTTACCCGCGCTCTTAATTTCTTTCCTTCTTCTCATCTTTGTAACAGGCAGCAGAAGCAACCACCAAGCAGCAGCATTTCAGGCGGTACCACTGTGGATTTTTCATGTTTTTTTTTTTTTTGAATTCAATGTGTGTGACGCATCGTTATTTAAGTTGTTTTGCCTTGTGTTTTACAACATTTCTAACTTTTGTAACCACGACCAACGACCACGACCGACCACAGAGCACAGATAGAGGGAGATGAAACAAAAAAAAAAAAAAAAAAAACCGAAAAGAAAGAAGGAAATGTGGTACTTAAGTCGATTGCTAGATTGACCTGTATCGAAATGGGGATGGGGGGCCCATAACAACATCAACTAACAACCAACATCAAATTCCATCTAAGAAAACGTTTAATTCTCGGAAACACCAACGCATAAATTCAATTTCCTTTCGAAAAAAACAAAAGACTTATTAAATTCCTGTCTCCTAAGGCGCGAAGGATTTGAATTTAGAAATTACCTCACAACCAACGAAGACATAAGCTTGATGTGCCTAAATTCAAAATGTAAGCAACAAGCTCCTTTGAAGACGATACCACTCAAACTCAAAAGAATTCAAAACTCATACCCACATGTAAATTTGCCGTAGGGAAGATTTTCTCAGCTCATCTGTGGTGCTTGTGTCTGCCTTCAACAGGTTCACCGATGTATATTAACCGATGACATTGAACGACATCAAAGACAGAGAAAAAAAAAAGAAAACATTCAACATGACACAACAGAAAAAGTCAATTTTCCTCACTCCCAACAACGACAGACATCCTTCTTTAAAGTAAGCACACGCAAGACACACACACTTTAACAGGTCATCCTTAAATTTTTCACAAAAAAAAAATTAAATGAAAAAAGAGGAAAATTTTCCCTTTTTTTTTGGTATAATATTTAAGCTCCTTTGAGAGAGAAAATTACTTCATCAGATACTTATTTCCAGCGGAAACCTCTACCGTGAATATAATTCCACATCGTAATTAAATTCGCAAACTTCATTTTGTGTCGACCATGGAGAGATCGATTCGATGGGACCTACGTTTATATTTAAAAAAAAAAAAAAAAAAAAAGTTTCACCTGCGCAAAGTTACAGCAAAAAAAAAAAAGGACACAATAAAAAAACCAATTCAGAGTCAGGGAGGAAACCCTTAATATGCGAAAGCCTGTGTAAAAGTTCAAAAAGATATTCTGTAAACTTTTATCCAGGAATCCACCACTTGAGAGAGTGAGAGAAAGAGAATTTTTTTTTATATTTCACTGGCATACCGCAAGGGAAAGCCAAACTCGAGGAAAAAAAAAAAATCTGTAGAAAGAAAGGACTTAGACCGACCAAACGACAGACCCCAACCAACCGACCGACCGACGACGACGATGAGGAAGAAAAAAAAAAAAAAAAATATGAAACTACATAAATATGGTTATTTATTTATCCCATGGTGCATACTGTACGCAGCAACACAACAGACAGATATATGATACCCCAACCAGAATGGCGGCTACCGAATAACGACGACGACGGGATTGAGAAGTGGAATCCAATTACAAACATATTTCAATATATTTTTCAACATTTTTTTTTTCCTACTTTGGCCTTTCTCTGATGGTGCGGCTGCCGCTGCTGTTGTTGTTGGGGGTTTGTCGTCTAGGATTTTTTTTTTTTTTTTTTGTTTATCTGAAGTTTCATGGAAAATATGTTTATCTGAGTGGCTCGTAGGCCAATCGAGAAGACGAAAATTCGATACATTTAAAGAATATTGACATTTCTTCAAGTGGAGAGAGATGGTCGATGCCTTAAGGAATGTCCAAGAGATTCGGTAGCTTTGGTGAATTTAATAAAACGAGGATATGACTCCCCAAACCCGACGGACATGCGAACATGACACCGAAGATTTTCAACAGATTTCATGGACGATAATCCGACGAAGGTCGGTGAGGGAACGGCCAGAGATTGGACGGTAGGAGGTTCGTCGGTTGAAAATTTAGCGGAGGGAGATTCGACGACGGTCGGAGAGGAAGTTCGTCGGTTGAAAATTTAGCGGACGGAGATTCGACGACGGTCGGAGAGGGATCGGCCAGATCGAATCTCTGGTACGAAGTTCGTCGGTAGAAAATTCGGCGGGCGGAGATTCGATGACAGTCGGAGTCAGAGATTCGAGGGTAGGAGGTTCGTCAATAGAAAAAAAATTCTCAGAGATTTGACAACGGTCGGAAATTCGATGGCCAGACATTCAACTACCAGAGATTCGACGGTCGGAAATTTAATGACCAAAAATTCAATATTCAGAGATAAAATGTAGAATCGTTGGTCAAACAATCGGCAGCCAGGCGGACGGAGACATTCGACGACGGTCGGAGCATCAACGTTCAGAAATTCGATGGCCAGACATTCAACTACCAGAGATTCGACGGCTGGAAATTTAATGACCAAAAATTCGACAGTCAGAGTTATAACGACGTCAAAAATTCTGAAGTCGAAAAATCGTTGGTCAAACAATCGACAGCCGGGCGGTCGGAGGTTCATCGGTAGAAAATCCAGCGGCCGGAGATTGGACCACGGTCGGAGCATCAAGGTACAGAAATTCAATGGCTAGACATTCAACTACCAGAGATTCGACAGTCGGAAATTTAACGACCAAAAAATCGACAGTCAGAGATAAAACGACGTCAAATATTCTGAGGTCGTAGAATCGTTGGTCAAACAATCGACAGCCGGGCAGTCGGAGGTTGGTTGGTGGGAAAAAAAAATAATCAGTTAGAGATTCGACGCTGGTCGGAGCTTCAAGGCCCAGAAAACCAATGGCAGACATTCAACTACCAGAGATTCGACGGTCGGAAATTTAATGACCCGACATTCGACAGCGAGTAATTCGAGTTTCGATGATCGGAGATTCAAAAGTCAAAGATTTAACGACATCAAAAATTCGGTGGTCGTAAAATCGATAATCGACACCCAGAGATTCCGATGGTTGAAAATTTCTCAAGCAGAGACTCATTAAACACCCAAAGATTTGTTGCGAAAATAAACAAAAGCTAACCCCACACAGTCGACTTCAAATGATGGATATAAAAATAAGAATGTTAATTTGAACATACACAAATCATAAAGACGCAAAACATTAACTACTGCTGATACTTGAACTCGAACTGACATTCGGTTTCATGTTGGAACATAAAAATGAACGAAGAAAACAAAAATAAATAAATAAAATGGGAACTGTGTGCGAAACAAAATCTCGAGCACTCCCGCTGACCCGGGGAGACTTTAAATTTTAGATTTATTTATTTTTGCAGCTGAAGTTTTGCTACTTGAGGTTGAAGATTAACAAACAATTCGAAACGCAGAAAGGAAATGGTGATTAGTTCGAAGGAGAGGAAGTGGATTGTGAGGGGAGGTAGATTGTGAGATTGGCGATGGTTGGATGTGACTCGTGGCATGCTGAATGGGAATGCTGCTGTCTGGAGGTGATGATTGGTGGATTGGTGACAAATGAACTGAAGCTGGGATTTGAGTAGAAAATTATAAATCGACAAGAAACGTAAAAAAACGAGCCAAAGATTTTCAGTCTTTGATCAAAAAGAAAAATTGATAGAAAATCTTAAAAAATCGACAACAAAATCTAAGAAATCGGGGAAAAAACAAAAAATTAACGAAAATACAAAAATTGACCAATGACCCAAAAATCGGTTAAAAATCTAAAAAAAAAAAATTAAAATCGATAGAAAATCTAAAAAATCGGCGAAAAATTTACCAATAACCCAAAAATCGGTGAAAAATCAAAATTTGACGAAAACCCAAAAAAATTACCCGCAACCCAAAAATCGATAGAAAATCTAAACAAAAAGCGACAAAAATCAAAAAATAGACCAATGACCCAAAAATTGGGTAAAAATCTAAGAAATCAACAAAAAAATTGACGAAAACCCAAAAATCAGTGAAAAATAAAAAAAAATCAATAGAAAATCTAAGAAATCGGCAAAAAATCAAAAAATTGATGAAAACCCAAAAATCGACGAGAAACCTAAAAATCGATGAAAAATCTAAAAAATTGACATCGAACCCAAAAAATTGATGGAAAATTCAAAAATCGACTAAAAACCTAAATCGATGAAAAATCCAAAAAAATTGATGGAAACCTAAAAGTCAATGAAAAACCCAAAAATCGATGAAAACCCCAAAAACCGACCAAAAATTTAAAAATCGGGCAAAGACCCAAAAATCAGCAAAAAAAAATCCACGCAAACCTAAAAATCTATCTAAAATCGAAATCAGTAAGAAATAAAAAAAAATCGGCGGAAAATCTAAAAAAAATTGATGATAAGCCCCAAAAAACTAACCAAAACCCAGAAAATCAATGGAAAACCTAAAAAGTGACCAAAAACCTAAAAATCGATAAAAAAAAACACCTAAAAATCAGCCAGACTCAAAAATCAGCAAAAAATATGAAATTAAAAAAACAAGAAAACTCCAAAAATCGACAAATAATCCAGTCGATATTCTTTTTTGAACACCTGCCAACTTATTTCACTTACAATTGAAAAGAAAAATTATGAAAAAAATCGACAACACCCCGTGAAGGACCACACAGTCACTGCCCAGGACTAACCAACAAACACCCGAACGACCTCAAAAAAATCTCCCTCTGTTTTCTCAAGAAAATTTTCAACCAAAAAACCTTTCAAGTTAAGCTAAAAACTCCTTAAAGGAATCAAAACTCCAGCCGTACCTCGAATTCGCCCCTCGAGTAAAACAAAACATTTAAGAAACTTTTCTCGTTGTGTCGCCATGAAACAAAGTAGCAATAAAACAGAAACTAAGCTCCTTACGTGAGCATCTGAGCAAAGTGCATTCGTTGTGTTGTCTTGTCTTCTCCCCTTCACACGTACACACGACGACAGTACAGCACCAGTACCCCTTTCTTGCTTTTTTGTTTTAAGTAATTACACCTTTTTATTCATAAAACAAATGCTGTCATCAAAAAGTCCCTCTCTCGTTCGCTTTAAGAGTTTTCTTCTGCTTTTTTTTGCTTCTGTGATGATAAAATGTGTCTCTCTGTCCCTGTACCCTTTTTTTTTTTTGTGTGTTGAATGTACCTTCAACTTTATCATCATTCGCTGAGTTCGTGATATTTTTCCTTCAATGGTCTTCGGTCGGTCGGTCGGTCGGTTGGTTGGTGTGCGATGAAATGCGTCTCTCTCTCTCGCTGTGTGTGAGATTTATCTGTGTGTGTTTTTAATACTCACACACAAGGTGCTCCCATTTTTCGTTATCCTTTCCAAAAAGGAGAACCCAACCAACAACCAAAGTGCTTTCGGGTGGTAATGAACAATAATTATAGGTACATACGAAAGGTGGTATTTATAGAAGCTTTTCAACGCCAGTCTATTTTCAAAAAAGGATATGGATTGGCTTTTTTGTTGTGTCGATAAAACGAACAGAGAGAAAAAAAAGGACAGCCATAAATAGGCATGCCAAAAAAAGGGGCAAAGAGAAGGCAGAAAGGCTAATTTCAAACAAATAAACTGAATGATTCATAAGCACTTCATGTGATTGTTTCTAACACACATCACAACGAGCTACGATTCAATCAATAAAAAAAAAATGAAAACGCCTCCCTGAAAATAACAACTCTCCTCCCTCCTACCTAACAGAGAAACTTTTCCATGTTCAACTGAATGGAACAACCTTCGACAGGATCTCCTCCCTTGCCTGAAGTGAGAATCTTTCAAAAACTAAAATCGAAATCTGTTCCAATTTTTTTTTTTTCCTCCATAAAGTGCATGTATCCTCCACTTAAAAAAAAAAAATCGAGTCCAGTAGCATCATCTTTATGGATGTAGTCCTCCAGAGTTCAGTCAAGTCGAGTCCAACAGCAGCAAACACACTCCCTCCTTGATGACCTTCCTCTGGCATATCGTATATCTCTCTCTCCTCCTAGATTCTGTTCAGTTGCTGTTGGTGATGTATTTATGAATTTCCCTCTTGAGAGTGAAGTTCAGTTTTTATGGAAAACAAGGATACCCAATACACACAATAACTAACTAGGAAATGTATTCGATGGACAATCGAAACGAAAACCCAGGCAACAGCACACGAGCTCCGCACACACAGGGAGAGAGAAAAATTATGTGTCCTGAAGGTGAAATTGAGGAAAATATATTCTTTTTTTTTTTTTTTTTCGTGGAAAATAAGATGGTCTTTCTTTACACACGCACACCACACAAGTGCCTTCATCTTCAATTAGCAAACATGCAAGAGGATAGATAGATGACAAGGCTGTATGCCGTCATGGCAACTGAAGAAAACAGCTGGAAGGATATCTTTTGATGGTGACAGCTGTCCCATCATCTGTGGCCTGTTCTGGGGAGTAAGCACATGACAGGCTCATCGACTGTCGGAAGGAGGAATTAGTTACAATTTATATAATATGATGTGACACATGACATAGATCATTGACCAAAAATATTTTTTTTTTTTTTTTTGCGTTTCCTTGTCATCCATGTCATAATTTTTTGCTGTTGATGAAGATGACACACTAATGGGTTTTGAAAGGCAATAATGATGAAGGACACACGCAAGGAATTCTATCCGGAGTGAGATGTTTGAAGGGCGGACACTTTAAAGGCATTAAATCGTCATCGGAAACAGTTGGCGATGTCGGAAGGCATTTTTGAAGAATATTTCAATGACCAGCAGATGACTGACACAGTTTGTGATGGCAGAAAAGTTTGTAAGAAACTTCAGAGCAAGACGCAAAAATTTTCAACAAAGACTGCTCGAAGGCTGACGCACTAATCTACAAGACGTGGTCACTCTAAATAAGTCGAATCATTGTCTTAACAGATCACAAATAGTCTACGATGTCGAAAAAGATTTGTGGAGCACATTCCGACCACCAAAGGAAAACTGAAACAGTCGGCGATGTCGAAGAAAATTTGTGGAGCATCTTCCGATGGCTAAAGGAAGATTAAGACAGTCTGCCATGTTGAAAAAGGTTTCCGAAGAACGTCCCAATGACCAGGGGATGAATCGAGCCTAAGCCAAAGGAAGATTAAGACAGTCTGCCATGTTGAAAAAGGTTTCCGAAGAACGTCCCAATGACCAGGGGATGAATCGAGCCTAAGCCAAAGGAAGATTAAGACAGTCTGCCATGTTGAAAAGGTTTCCGAAGAACGTCCCAATGACCAGGGGATGAATCAAGCCTAAGCCAAAGGAAGATTAAGACAGTCTGCCATGTTGAAAAGGTTTCCGAAGAACGTCCCAATGACCAGTAACCATCCCAATGAATGAATCGAAGTTTAGCACACCAATCTATACAACACGACCACCTAAAAAAAAAATCACAATCACCATCATTAGTGGCGTAACAGCCCACGAAGGGCTAGAACTTTTCGCGCCTCCACAGTGTTGTGCGGGTTATAATTTTTGACACATGTGAAGGGGACCTACAGTTTAACGCCGGTTCCGAACGGCGGATTGCGAAAGTTTTCCGTGACAGAAACAATCCAGGAAAATCCCAATACATCGACTAAAAAGCAGTCTACGATATCGGGCTGAGCCTCGAAGCTTAACAAACCAATCTACAAGACGAAGGCACTTCACAAACGCCACGCCATTTACGAACACACTTAGTCCCAGTCACCGATGACCCCCATGGCATTCAACGTGTTAACAGAAGACGTCAAATCAGAGTCAAAATTTATCTCAAATAGTCTACTACACTCAGTGACGGGCAAGGTCTTATGATACCGAAATGAATTCATGGGACACCTTCTGACGACCACAGAAAGACTCAAGATAAATCTCAACAACGCGACTAATGGAACAAATAGAATCATCATCTAAGCAGATCTGAAACAGTTCATGGTTACGAAAAGAATTTATGGAACGCCTACAAAAGTCTTAAAATTCCCCCGACGAGGAACGAGATTCGTTCAGCTCAACGCACCAGCAGTGCAGCTCCTCGACAGACGCCAATGTCATGCGGAAATCCTCAAGGGATAACGCGTACAATCTCCTCTGTCTAGACGAACTTGCGATAAATTCATTTCTGCAAAGAAAACTCCTCACAAAGAACAACCGAATAAACAAAAAACCAAAGACTTTATCTCTTCAACAAGCAAAAAAAGACCTATCAGGACCGACCGACAGACAGACAGACAAACAGACAAGCATACAGTATAGAATTTTGCTATCTTTCTTAAAGTTTATTGAATCTGAGAATATCATAAAACTCGTGTCGCTGGGCAAGGGTCTCTCCAGCAGAACAGAACAACGACAATAATTATTTTTTAATGACAGTCCTTGGTGATAATGATTAAACCAGACACACTGCATACACTTTCAAATAAACAAAATGAATATTCTACAATTAATTTAAAGAAATTTTGTTTTTTTTTTTTTTCCACATGCAGTTGTGGAAGAAGAGAAGAGATGCAATGCCACATAAGTGTTATCTACACGACACATAATGTGTGTGGTGCATTCTTTTTCTTTCTTTCTTTCTCTCTGTTATATACGACGATGAAAAAGAAGAATGGTACAAACAAACAGACACAACAGACAAACAGACAAACGAAGAATGAGAAAAAAAAAATTCACCAAAAATTATCCAAAGAAGATGAGAACGAAAAGGGATTTGGAAAGCGCATTACGCACACGAAAATGTTTCTTTTTTTTTTTTTTTAAGAAAAGAAAAGGAAAAGAGGTGTTCACTGGCATCATGCGGCGTGAATACCTTTTTACTTTTATGCCTCATTATCATTACATACAAATGTGTTTCGTTTTCTTCTTCTCCATGTTCTTCTCTTCGACGACTCCTTCTTTCGTGTCGTTGTTTTTCCTCTTTTTGCAGAGTCTCTCCTTCTTTTGGATGTGATGATTCTGATTCTGATTCTGACTCTGACTCTGGCTGCTGCTGCTACTTCTGCTGATGATGATGATGTTGGTTGTTTGGTTGGTTTAGTCGGAGATAGTGTTTCTTTCTTTGTCTCAAATCCAACAACACAAACAAAAAAAAAAGCTTAAAAGACTTTGGTTTTTCGCCAGGCAAATGACCTTAGAGTGTAAAACAACACAAAAGTATGGAAGATAATTAGTAAAGTTTTTTTTAGTTGTTGTTGTTGTTTTCTCTCAGTCAGCTCAGAAAATGTCAATAAGCCGGTGAGTTTGTTGGTACTTTTCCATTCGAGCCGATGAGATGTATGATGATGATACATCGGGTGTGTAAAGATGCAGCAGGAGAACAAAAAAAAAAAAACTCACGACAAAAAATTCAAAAACATTCACCGACCATTAAACAAAACATGGACATTTATGGGAAAGATTTATTCGAACATGAGCATGAATCATGAGAAGGTTTGTTTAATGAAAAGAGAAATGTTTTGAGTCATCTCAGGTAAGGAATTCACATTTTTTTTGCAAAATCAGATAGTGCCCCCCATTGATAGGGACAGCGACATAATCAACTTCTTCAAGTGATCAGTGTCATCCGAATATCAAACAGTCATGAAAATATCAGAGAGTCATCAGAATATTAAATAAGGAAGTAAAATTTGAGAGTAAACAACAATTCAGTGACCCATTGAATCAACAGAGACATTAATCGTCGTATGACAAAGGTCTTTATCAGAATCAGAGGCAGGAACAACTTCAGAATCAAATCAAGCAGGATTGAAATCATCCAAAGACCTTGCAGCTTTTGAAACAAATTCAAAGAAAAATCTTCCCAGTTGTTCTTTTCAATGTCTAAGAGTCTTCAGACTACGAAAAGAAGACTTTGGAAAGCTGGAAACAAACTCAACCGATTTTTCCTAATCATCGTCGTGTACAAAGCACAATTCTAGAAAGAATCAGAGTCTTCAACTCGCAAATTTCAGTCGAAATCGAAAATTTGAAAGAAAAATCAGTCTGTGGTCAGATGGAACCAAAGCACTCCCTGAGAATCATCAAAACCAACAGAAGACGACTCCGGAAAGCACAAAAAAAACGACAACCTTTCCAGACATCCTACTCCCAATTCCCTTTCGGTTCAATGTCTCCGTCGCAATGCAGAACAAAAAACACCGACAGGAAAAAAAAAAAAGTGTTCCTTTCTTAGCCAGGATTATGTCCCAAGTGTCACCACACAACTGTCCAAGCAAAAAGCAGAAGTAATGACACAAGTTTGAAAGAAACAACTTAAACTCTTTTTTTTTTTTTTTGCGACAGGAACCCATATGTTGTTCTACCATCGTGTGTGCCGAATAAACGGCCACAGTTGTGTAACCTGATAGACGAAGGGTGGTTGGTGGCTTCCTTTCGAACATTCGCAAAAAAAAAGAGAGGCATGTGGAAAGGAGAAAAAAAAAAAACAAACTCAAGTTTATATTCCATGCGCCAATGGCAGTTTCAAATTACATCGAAAAAAAAAAAAGAACCAGAACCAGAGGATCAACTGCCCTGAATTGAACTGACTGACTCACCATCAGAGAAAGAGTCGGTGTACTAAGTAGCCACACCTATTCATTACAAGTGAACACAATCACCGATAATTACAAGTTAGAAAAACTTTCTAAGACCTGAATCTTTTTTTTTTTTTCTTCTTCTCTGTGTGTGGCTGTTAAATTTTCAGGAGAAAAAAGAAGATTAAGTAATTTCAACTAAGCCAGCTGTTGCAAGAGGAAGAGGAGAAGGTTGACGATGGAAACACATCACTTTACTGCGGTTTCTCAACTGGTGGTGGGTGTTGTCTCCCTCTCGTCAGGTGTGCATGCGTGCACAAGACATGCATTCGTGAGTGACACCACACAAGGGCCTCACACACTCTAAATTGCCTCATAGCCACAAAGTGGAACACCAAGTGGAGCACTACCAACTCTCTGGTGGCAATCAACAAAAAAAAAAAAACACATTCCTAGAAATATGTAACAACTTCTTCTCGTCCTGCTGTGCACATACGATGACGATGGTTTTGTGTGGAAATGCCAGGACTTGTCAGGATGTCTATCAAAGGGAAGTAACACAAGCTTTCATTCTCCACTAATTAGGATCATGTCACAACACACACTCACCCGAAAAAAAAAAATATGTGCATTCAAGCAAAAAAACACGACACAAAAAAAAAAAATAATAAACGAGGTCAACAACATTCGAATAAAAATCAACGAACTCAACAAACTACAATTAAAGAAATTTTTTCCACTTAACCAAGCTATCTCTATTACATTCACGTGAAAGTCCAATTTCAACTGTCTCAGTGTATGAACGAAAAATGACTCCGAACGAAACCAAGAAACCCTTACCGACATCAATTCAAATGAAACCTTCTCTTTCCTGTGTAGCAACAAACGACACAAAAATCCCCCCATCAGTCACACAAATTGTCTGTTGTAAACCACAATTATTGCAGCACCACCATCCATCCAATCCATCCAATCCATCCATTCGACCAGCCACTGTGTTGCTAATCCATTTTGCAAACCTACACCTTTCATAATCCCGACACCAAAACATCAAGACACACACGATTATATTCATTTACAGCGAAAAATTATTTGTGAAACTCTCTCGGTTGCTTAATTAGAAGTCATCCATTTTCTTTGTGACACATTATTGTCTTTTTGGTGATTCAAGTTAAATAAAAGAAAAAAAGAAAAAAAAAGATATGAAATTTTATGGAAAATGCGTTCTAGTCATGTTTTGTCATGGATTCTTTTTTTATGAAATTCATACGCAATTTACCGATTTCTTTTTTTTTTTTTTTCAACCAAATTACCAAACTAAAAGTGAAATATAGAAGCAGCACACGCATGCAAAAGAAGCAAAAATCTACATTTCAACATTTTCATTTTCACGAATTTTCCACAGACAGAAGAACAGAACAGAGAAGCCTTCCGGTTAGGATGAATATACACAAGAAATATCAAACTCTTTCTTTTTTTTTTCTTTGATAAATCGACAAGCTCATAACTGTTTCGAAAACATCATTATTTCATACCCAACCACTGTATGAAACCACAAAATTTCAAGTTGTTGTGGTTTTGCTCTTAGCCATGAGCAAATAACACACACGGCAAAGGTAAGCAACTCTTAATCCTACACCAGACCAGAACAGCAGCAGCAGCACACCACCACCACCACCGCCGCACCACATGCCATCTGCATGTTTGAATATGGAAGGCGATCAAGTTACCATGGTAAAAGGAAAAAAGAGTGCTGAATGAGGATGGGGATAAACGAGAAAAGGATTGCAAACCTGAGACATACTAGACACACATCCTATTCAATATTTGAACACAAACACACATGTGGTGGTCGAATGGATAGAAAATCTTTTGGAAATCCACATCAAGGTTAACTCTGTTCATAGTCATCTTTGAGTGGAAGTGTATATTTAATCCTTCTCCTCGCCCCCGGTCGAATTTGACATTCAGAAATGCTTTTTGGAAAAGTTCGTTGAAAATTATTAACCCGTCGACTTGGTCGTAAGCAAAATTCTCTGGTAGACCACTGTCATTCATTTTAAACAACAACAACAATAACGACGACGACGACGACGACGAAGAAGAGAACTGCTGCTATAGTTTATTCAGAAAGTTCACATCCATTCGCAAACATTGTAATGTATAGAGATTCTCAACGGCCAACCGAACGACCACTGAACCAAAGATTTTGAATGACATTTCAATTATTGTTTAGCTCTTTGTGTGTCCTCTCTCTGCCACAGGCACAGGAAATGCACACACGCTAAAATCGAAAATTTGCTGAAACTTCGTCACAGGCAGGATTCGTACGCGATTAATGAACTCGATATTCTCTTTTGAAACTTGATTATGGGGACGAATTTTGCAAAAGGAGGTGGTCTGAGATCTGAAAGTGCTTGCAATGAAATTTTAATATGCAAACGATTCTTGGGAACGAACAGGCGGCAGTCAGAGTTTAGAGGCGAGATTTTCTACAAAAGGAAACGACTGATGGTGAATTTGAATTTGATTTCGATTTTGATTCACGTGTTTAGCGGCGAGATTTTCTACAAAAGGAAACAACAACTGATAATGAATCTGAATTTGAATTTCTTTTTTTTTTGATTCACATGTTTAGAGGCGGAGTTTTCAAACACAACGGCAAAGACTAAGGATGAATTTGAATTTTTTTGAATCGCATGTTTAGGGGCGAGATTCTTAAACAACGGCAGAGACTCAAGATGAATTTGAATTTGAATTTTTTTGATTCACATGTTTAGAGGAGAGATTTTTAAACACAACGACAAAAAAGACTGAAGATGAATTTGAATTTAAATTTTCTGATCCACGTGTATGACCTGACGTCGTCTCTCAATAAGAAAAATCGTCGACGAAGGTGGAAAAAAATACACGACTGAAAACCTTCAACCGCTAAGGGACTTGCTTGCCTACATGATTCACAAACTCAACAATAATTGGGTGGCCTTACAGTCCTCACTTTTTCTTGACAAAGTGTGAGTTCATAAAATTGTCTGTTGTGATGTGTTCTTTCCCATCGATTGTATGGCGATTCGGCAGATCTAATTATTTGCAGGATTGGGTGAGTTCATAAAAGCAACACCTCCTGAAGTCCTGCAAAGCAAGAATGAACGAAATTCTTTCCAGGACTGCCACAGTGTTGGTTTCATGAACTCTCCCAAGCCTCAAAAACTGCAAATAATCGATGGGAAAGAAAACAGCACAACAGACTACATCTTTTTGAGAGAAAAAAAAAAAAAACCAAGGGTTAAAGATCAAGCATCATTATTTCTCTGTCAATTTACTATTTTAACCGCAACAAGAAACATCATCGTTAGGTTTCTTCTTTAATTAGTTCATTTTCTTAATTGGAATCTAAAGAATAAGAAACATCTTCTAGCTGTGAACAAAGTGATAGAGAATTTAAAGAATAAGAAATTCTTCAAGACAACAGAAAAAAAAATAATAATCATTCAATTTTCATTTTTATAGTCAGCCGGTCAGAGTTGTTCGGCAAAATGTTTTTCATCTTGGGCGGTGGACAAAACGAAGAAAAAAAAAAAAAAAAGAAAATTAAAAGACAACAAACCGACTCAGGCCTTAGTTTGCTAGCCTCAGAATCATGTGTGAATGAGAATGAGTGTGAAACACGAGTTTGTGAGTTTAAATTCAATTTTTTTGTATTTTTCTGTTAAAAATGGCATTAAGAAGTCAAATAAAACGTGATTTCTTCAAAATTATGAGACACGCTCGATCCTTCAACACATCCGACCGGTACGTGCCGAATTGATGAAGAATCGAATGAGTTTGAGTTTCGAGACAAATAGGCTTAACAAGAATGACACGTCTGAGCGGGGAATTTTGTTCGTTTTGTGTCCTCAGAAAGGTCTGCCGTGGAGTGGAATGCGATTAAGGGTTGTAATTCGAGTGGAAGGGTGTGAAATTAGTGGAATTCATGGAATCCTACCGATTTCAAGTCTCTACACTTGAATTACGATCTAAAATCGTACACCAATCTGCTACGGACCTTCGAAAGGACATAAAACGCTTCAGAACCTGTAAGTTTGTAGACTGAATCTGTACGGTTGTGAACAAAATTCATCTTTTATCGATTTTAAAAGAAGTCTACTCGAATTATGACCCTGATCGCTGCTATAGACATTCGTAAGGACACGAAATACCACAGAATCTGTTCGATTGTCGACAGCGAAGCACCTCAACCGATTTTGGAGCCCCTACAGTTAAACTGCGATCCTGAATTGCAAAACAAGCTGTTACAGACATTCGTGAGGATACAAAACGTTTCAGACGAGGTAATTCCAACGATTTCAAAGTAATTCCACCGATTTTAAAACCTTTACACTAAAACTACGAGCCAAAATGACAATTAGACCCGGACGATCTTCAATCTGTTCGACTGTCGACAGCGAGGAAGTAATTCAGGCGGTTTTGAAGGCTCTGCAATCAAATTGCGATCCTGAATTGAAACACAAGCTGTTACAGACGTTCGTGGGGACACCAAAAGTTTTAGACGAAGGAATTCCAACGATTTCGCAACACCTAACCTCAAACTACGAGCAAAAATTTGCAATTAGTCTTTCGTGAGACCCCAGACTATTCTAAATCTGTTTGGAAGGAATAATTTCACTGGTTTTGAAAGCCCTACACTCCTACTACGACCCAAAATTGCAACGAAAGAACACAAATCAGCTCCTAGTCCGCTCGTCTGTGGAGAATTTCATCAGGACTTTCAAATTTCACCGATTCTAAGCCCCTACACTACAAAAATTCCATCGATTTCAAAAGTCCTACCCTCCAAACTACAACCCTGAATTGCAACACACTCTACTGCATCATCCAATTAGCACGTCCTGGTAAAAAAAAAAAAAACCACACTACCACCACTTGACCCCAATCCAGAAGCCTAATGGACTGTAAAGCTCTGGCTGGCAAATGATGAGAAAATTTTGGGTGGCAAAAGGATTCCCATCTCAGCCAAATTATAAAACGATAATTCGTAAGAAAAAAAAAAGGACCTCACAAGACTCATCCAACCATAAAAAAAAAAAAACTGCCTTATAATGATGGTCTTTTGCTACTCTGCCTACGGGCAAGCATCGATTAGAGAGAAGAAACTTCTAGAGGACTGCCAAAAACATGCCTCGAAAATTGTTTGACTTTGAACTTAAGTCTTTAAGGCATAATCTCGTTTGAAGTCGAAAACTTCTCTCTAAATATAGCTCAACAAACTAGAAAAGCAAGAGGACGGGACGAGAGAGGATTTCAGAGGAAAATTCCTCAACCAAAAAATATTCTTCTTATTTTTTTTTTTTTTTTGCAAAATCTGCCTACAGTCATATTTACTACTTCATCCTCATCCTGTCGTCGTCATTACCGCACCGTAGAGTTCAAGTTCCTAGATTTCTACACCTTCCCCCTCATCTCATCTTTGTGTATGTCTCGGAGCGCGCCTCCTTCAAGGATGATTTATTCAATTAATTAACAAAACGCGGACTCGTCCCTCTCTCCATCACCGTCCTGTGTGTAGAGAACAGACGCCCCATCAAGGGTACTTTATTTTAAGGCGTAATATCCTACCGTCGCGCTATCAAGAGCTAAAAACATGAAACAAAAACGGGGACGACTCTTGCGATGTCGTAGGCAGGTTTCTTCCTTCGAGGCACAAAAAAGAGTAAAGGGATAAACTCTGTTTGGCATCGTTTCAACACCCAAAAGAACACAAAAAAAAAAAAAAAAGATTATAAAAAGTATAAAAAAAAATACCCAAAGGATGTACGAATTTTTTTTTTGTTCTTTTCTTTTCTCCAATTATCGAAAATAAGGTACCTAGGAGGAGAAACAAGGCTACCGACGAGGTGGAGGATCATACAACCGAAAAGAAAAAGAAAAACTACGATTTCAAGGATTTCATGGGATTTTAAGGATCTCCAATTCCAAGTGAATGGTTTGTATTATTTAACAAGTTAAAAAAAAAAAAAAAGGAAATGTTCAAGTGTACTGTGTAGGACGTGATGAAAATGTTTAGAAATAGAATAGGAACACGTTTCTCTGAGAGAGACCGTGAGTATGAGAGAGGAGCAAAGAAAGGACTATTTTACTTTTTTAACACTCACCCTTTTGAAAAGTATATTTTCCCTTTTTGGATTTAAAACAAAAATTTTTCTGTGATGTTCTGTATTTACACACACCGCACGCACGCACGCACTCACTCACAGTTCGTTCGTATCGAGTGATGCAACATGAAACGTATCCAAAATAAATATCCTCCTCCAACTACAAGGAACGGGGGTAGTTAGTTAGTAGAGTAGAGTGTTGTATCCTTGCCAGCGGAGTGGAGGAATTAAATAAATTGTATGTGACGAGGATGATGAAGAAACAAAAAAACGAAAAAAAAAATACAAAAAGGAACAACAACCTCGTTTCCTTTTCTTTTACATTTTTCGTATTTTTGTATTTTTCACTATATTTCCACACACTCGGGTTTTCCTTTCTTATTTCGTTCGTTTTTTTTTCTATTTTTTTGGGTTTTTTTTTTTTTTTTTGGGGGAATTCTTTTCTTTTTCCTCTCTCTGACTCTGTGCTTCTTCTTTGAGTACAATGCACACCCAAATATTAAATACAAACGCGTCGCGCGTTCCCTCTATTCACATGGATACGAGGTGGATATGAATGTTTGTTTGTGTTTGTTGGAAAATCTTGTTTTCAACACACACCGACCGACCGACCGACCGAAAAATAAACGGAGAGAGAGGAGACCCACCACGCACACACACAATAATGTAACGACACAAACGGACGACGACGACGACGACGACGATGAACAACGACAACGACAATACGGCACACAACGTCACGAACGATAGAACAGGAGGCACAATGGATTAGAGGAGTGCGGTTGCACTATGGTGGATTGCTATTTTCTCTCCTTTTGAGCAGCAGGACACAAAAATGGGATAAAACCCGATTTTTATAAAAAGAAAATACTGAAGGCGCAGAAACAACACACACCGACACATGCACACATAATTCAACGGCGACCGACGACGGTACAAATAATTTAAAAAAAAAAAAAAAAGAACAGGGGAACAAGAAGGGAACACACACAAGAAAAAAAAAAAAAAAAAGAAAGAAGAACCTGGTCGAAAACAAAACGAAGAGGAGAATTTTTCACTTTGCTGCTCCTGCTGATGTACCCGTTTTTGTTCTTTTTTCTCTTTGGATGGAAATTTTTTTTCGTTTCGAATTCGGTTCTATTTTATTCGACTGTTTTTTCTTTGCTCCCAACACAATATCCTTTCAGTTTAATTGTCCATTTTATTTCATCTTTTTTTGAATGAAACTTCAACTAAAATCCCTTTTTTGTTTATTTTCAAAACTTCGGGCGTATGACCCCAAAACACAAAAGTCCTTGTCCCCTCTTGGCTCAGAGCATTTTCGGTTTTTTTTTTCTTTTTTTTTTTTAAATTCAAAAAAGAACTTTCCACTTGGAATTGTATTCAAATTCTCACTACCACTGTTTCTTTTTGATCCAACAAAAAACCAACCGAAAAAGAAAAAAATAAAACAAAAAAATCGAATTTGAAAACAGAAAAAATTCTTCACACAAAACCAAAACAGAAAAGAGTTCACATCAATTTCTGTGTTCGTTCGTACTCGTTTCGAATAAATCCAAGACAAATTTTTGAGACGAGTTTCCAAGTCAATCAGATATTTAATTGTTTACGAAGAGAAGATTATTCTATTCTGTGTCCCGACAAATTCACGACAAACAAATCCCTGCGCGATACACTGGCTTGCATACACGGGAAACAACACAGGAAAAAGTATGGACGACGAAATTTCGACCTGCGACCACACTGCACAACTATTTGATACTCTGGCTGTGCCGGAGAGCAACCGAACGCATACCACACAAAAAAAATTATGTTTCACATGTACAGACGATTGGGTGCTGAGCTGTGAGTGCGACGGGAGTGAATGCGTGCGGAGTGTGTATTGTATTCTTTCTTTCCAGTCGGAGAGAGGCAACGAGTGGACGGGTTTCATGGCGGGCCAGGCGGATGGAAGTGTCCAAGGGATTTATGACATCGATTTTGTCGTAAAAGAAATTTCTCGTTAGAGTTTTACCAGTTGAATTTTTGAAAAATTTCCAACTTGAACTCAAGTCTATCGCAAATTTCAAGAAACCCTGGGTCAGTCTTTTTGGAACATCTCAGACAATCATTTTAAAATTTTAATCATCCACCTAGCAAGAGTTTGCGTTCAAAAAAATGAAAAACAAAATTCAAAATTTAATCAAAGCTACTCAAATTTAGTCGACCCAGAAAAGTGATGAAAAAAATTGTCGACCTATTCGTAAACAGAAATTTCGGACACCTTGTTGGTGGACTCCAAAAAGGTTGATCAATTTTTAAAATCATAACGAATAATTCAAGTTGGACAAAAATTTGATTTGAAATCGAAAAATTGAAAATTCAAGTTCATAGAAAAAAAGACTTTTCTAAATTCTGAAAATTTTTCAAAATTGTGAAATTTTTTCTAAATTCTGAAAAAAATCTAAATTCAGAAAAAATTTTGAAAATTCAAAATTTTAAAAATTCAGAAAAAAATTTTAAAATTTTTCTAAAATCTGAAAAAATTTCAAAATTCAGAAAATGTTTTGAAAATTTTTCTTAACTCTGAAAATTCTTCAAAATTCAGAAAAAAAATTAAAATTTTTAGAAATTCAAAAAAAAATTGGAAATTTGAGAGAAAACTGTAGACAACCGAAGGGATGTAGAAAATTTCATTAAAATAAAAATTTGTTGAAGAGATCGGAAATCTTATTTTTCGACATTTTGTAAGTAAGAGGGCGAATTTTGAAAAATTTTGGAAATTCTGAAAATTTTTTTAAATTCTGAAAATTTTTGGAAATTCTGAAATTTTTTTTAAATTCTGAAAATTTTTCGAAGTTTTGAAAATTTTTCTAAATTCTGAAAATTTTTTAAAATTCTGAAAATTTTTCGAAATTCAGGAAAAATTTTGAAAATACAAAATTTTCCAAATTCAGAAAAAAATTTTAAAATTTTTCTAAATTCTGAAAAAAATTCTAAATTCTGAGAATTTTTCGAAATTTTGAAAACTTTTCTAAATTCTGAAAAAAATTCTAAATTCAGAAAAAATTTTAAAAATTTAAAATTTTAAAAATTCAGAAAAATTTTTCTAAATTCTGAAAATCTTTCGAAATTTTGAAAACTTTTCTAAATTCTGAAAAAAATTCTAAATTCAGAAAAAATTTTAAAAATTTAAAATTTCAAAAATTCTAAATTCTGAAACTTTTTTTAAATTTTGAAAACTTTTCTAAATTCTGAAAAAAATCTAAATTCAGAAAAAATTTTAAAAATTTAAAATTTTAAAAATACAGAAAAAAATTTAAAAATTTTTCTAATTTCCGAAAAAATTTCAAAATTCAGAAAAAAATTTAAAAATTTACGAAAAAAATGTAGGTGTAGAAATTCTTATAAAATTGTAGAAAAAATCGGAAATTTAATTTTTGATATTTTGTCAATAAACTGGCAAATTTTAAGAATGCGGAAAAAAAATTTGAAAATTTGAGAGAGAAATCTAGGCAAGGGGACGTAGCAATATAAAAAATCATAAAAAATTTTGGAAAGTCCAATAAACGAAAATTCGAATACCTCTTCGCGTCGATTGATTTCTTCACCGTGACCTCAACTTCGAAAATTTTCAAAAATAAAGAAATCAAGCATAGAAAATGATGAAATCTCCCTGGAAAAATCAATATTTCAATCAGACTTCCCTCCACAAGGGGTTTTTTTTTTTTTTTTGAATTCGAAATCTTTTTCGGACCGTCTAAAAATTTCAATCAGACTTCCCGCCGACACACCTATTCACAGAATTCTCCTTCAAACTCTCATTTCCAACTGCAAACGCACATCGACCACTGGAATTTTTCCACGCCATGTAAACCTCCCGAATTTTCCATTATCCATCGAAACGAGACAGCAACACCCTACATCCGCACCTCTCCCACTCACAGCCGATTTTCCACTGCACCAAAGACCCAATCTAAGCTCTCCCTCTAACCAATCAACAAACTGAGACAGCCGCACAGAATTTCCCAGAGAGAACAGATTTCCAGTCACTCCGCGTTAGTTCGGCGTAACTTATTTATCCAAACTCGGAAATTAGGGAATAAGAAAAAACGACTCTCATTTTAATTTTTTTTCTAATTTTAAGCAAAATTCATCTCTCACTCAATCCAAATTCAAGTCAAATTCATATTCAATTGAAAATTTGTGTGTGACTTTTTTTTAATAAAAATTTAAATGAAAAATTAGAATTAGAATTTCTGTTGTTTTGAATGGTGTGTTCTATTTTGGAGGGTAAGCGAGACAAAACGACCAAAAGAAACGCGACAACAGCAGCGCAGTAAAACACTTCCACAACAGACCCTCCGATGATTTTCCTACGAGAATTTTCCTTCAAAACTTAGTCAAAGAATTCTGTCAGTTTTTCGTGGTAAATGTTGTATGTTTTCCTATCGTCCGTGAATCAATTCAAAAAAAATTTCAAGTGGGAAGGAGAGGAAAACTTCACGCTCTTGAATTTAAGTTATCCTTCGTGTTGAGGAGTTTTTTTATTTTTTTATTTTTTTTCTAATTGACACATCAAACGCGTTTTTGTCAGGTGAGTGAGTGTGTCGATCTTATTGTTTTTGTTTAAAAAAAAAAAAAATAAATAAATTGTAAACAGATGTTTTGAAAATCTACATAAAAAGTGAAAAAAAAAAAATTATGAATCAGAAAAAAAAGAACACACTTGAAAAGAGGAGACGACTTCCTCCCAGACGAGACACAGAACAGCGTTCATAATTTAAAGCAAAGATTTTCTTCGTCAACTCCGAGTGTATGGGTGTGATGGGGTTGATTAAAAGCAATTTGACCCCAGACTCTCCCTTAAAGAAATCATTTTGTGTGTCTGTCTTCATTTTGATGTGATTGCGAGAGTTTTTGTTTTTTTTTTTTTGTTAATTTGATTTTTGTGTTTAATTCTCGCCACAGGAAGAAAAGAAAAAAAAAAAAATTAAACGAAAAGAATTTTGCATCGCGATGAAGTTTTTGTTTCTGTGAAACACAACACGACAGCAAGGTCAGTCTGGAAAATCTCTTCGCACATAAATACGCTTACATACGCCCAATTTGCCTCCCCCTGCCCCGGTGTGGTCTGCTCGAACGAGGGTGGCGTGGAGCACACAAGAATCACAATCAAAAAGATCATCCAACAAGAGGAGGGACTTACATCACTTACATCGTGAAAAAAAAAAAGGAAACATCAGTGCACTTTTTTTTTTGTTTCCTCCTGTCCATCTCATGAAGTGTGTGTATTTTTGAAGGACATTCCTCAGAATTTGACGACCTACGACGACTTTTTCCGATTGTATTTATTTCTGCCTGTGCTCAAATATGGCAACATTTGACGTTTTGGATCGAAACAGGTAAGCAAAACAAAGCAAATAGTTTTTTTTTGAGTCTTAGGTGGGGCAGGCGTGAAGTCTGTAAGTGTAAAATCAATTAAGTGTGGCCAAGGTCAAGAATGCAGAAAAAAAAAAAAAAGAAATGAAAGAAATTCTATACTGCTCGGGGGGTGGGTGTAGCCATGTAATTCGACACACCTCGGGACGGTAGTAAATGAATGGCGTGTCCTTGATGGGGTGGAGAAAAATTATAAGAGCTTTTTATGACTGCGAAAAAAAAAAAAAAAAACGGAGTGACATGAAAAAGTAAACATTTGAATTAATCCTCAGGGACTGAGACATTCAAGGACATGCCAGACATTTTTTTTTTTTGTGAATTTATGTGCCCCATCATCAACAACAACACCTACATCTCATTTTCCTTTTTTTTTCAAGTTGGTATTTCGGACCAATGTCCAGGCAAGATGCCACAGAAGTGCTTATGAACGAACGTGAGAGAGGAACATTTCTAGTCCGCGATAGTAATTCAATTCATGGCGACTACGTGCTGTGTGTAAGGTGAGTGTTCGTCATCAAACAACTGAACGATAAGAAATTAAAATGATTTTTATGGGATTTTTCTTTTTTTAGGGAGGATGGCAAAGTGAGCAACTACATCATCAATAAAATACAACAACAGGATCAAATCGTCTATCGAATCGGCGATCAATCTTTCGAGGATCTACCAGAGCTACTGACTTTCTATAAACTCCATTATTTGGATACGACACCACTGCGACGACCTGCACAAAGGAAACCAGAGAAAGTCATTGGGAAATTTGATTTTGATGGAACTGTAAGTGAACAGAGTTTATAAAATTTAAAAAAAAGACATGATTTTCTTCCCTCTTTTCTATAAAATGTGAAATGCAACTCGCCAATGACAATTGAATGTTCATCCCTTCTTTTTTTTTAGGACACAGACGATCTACCATTCCGACGTGGAGAAATCTTAACAATCATACGACGAGATGAAGATCAATGGTGGACGGCAAAGAATTCATTGGGACACACTGGACAAATTCCAGTTCCTTATGTGCAAAAGGTAAGCCATCAATTTAAAAGAAGAATTTTCTTTTCTAAGTCAAAATTTCTCTTCTTTTTTTTTTTGTTTAGTATGACGAAAACACCGAAGATAATAGCATAGAACGTCCAAGTTCTGGTGGCAGTGGCTGTGGAAACATTATGAGTGGAAATAATACAACTTCCCGAACAAGAGTACAAAGTGGCAGTAGTAGCGGAGGCAGTGGTGGTGGAGGTGGTGGAACTCTCACAAATTCCCATCAATTGGGCAATGCCCTTAAGAAGTCTGATTTGAATGTGAGTTTTTTTTGAGGATTTTTGGGAGAATCGGTTTTTTTCATTTTTTAATCGATTTTGATGATTTGTTAGATGGTTTTTTTTTTAGTCAAGTTTTAAGGACTTTTTGGAAGTCTTCATTTTCGAGGATCACTTTTTTGTAATGAAATTTTTTTTTTTAAGTAATTTTTTAAAAACAATTTGAGGATCACTTTTAATCACTTTTTTAATGACATTCTGACACACACACACTCACACTTTTATTGAAGAATTTTTAGGAGATAATATTTCCCAATCAGATCACTTTTAGAATTTTTTTTTTTGTACGATCACTTTTTTTTTAGAACTTTTTCGTCAACATTTCGAGGATTATTTTTCGATTCAAGTCTTGAGGATTCCTTTGGAGATCTCTTTTTGAAGTCGTCTTCTTCGAGGATCATTTTTTGTAGTCAAGTCCTTATTTTTTTATTTTTGAAGACATTTTGAGGATCACTTTTAGAATTTTTTTTTGTACGATCACTTTTTTTTATAACTTTTTCGTTAACATTTTGAGGATTATTTTTCGATTCAAGTCTTGAGGATTCCTTTGGAGATCTCTTTTTGAAGTCGTCTTCATCGAGGATCATTTTTTGTAGCCAAGCATTTTTATTTTTATTTTTTTGAAGACATTTTGAGGATCACTTTTTGCAGTCATATTTTTTTTTATTAAAGTTATCAAGATTTTTCGAGGATCAATTTTTGCAATTTCTCACTTTTTTTCAGTACCTTCGATCTCGTTCTTAAATTAGTTTCTAAAGAAATTTCAAAGATCACTTTTTTTCGATCAGACCTTTTTCAGTCAGACATTTTTTTTCGAATTTCAAAGACTTTCGGAGACCTCTTTAAAATCATCTTTTTCGAGGATCACTTTTTTTAATTAAAATTTTGAAAATTTTTTTTAGTCTTCAGACTTTTTCCTGTCAGATTGAAATCTTCTTTTTTCATTTCTTTAATTCTCAATGATTTTTTTTTTTTTTTACTTTCAGCGTAAACTCCCAGCTTATGCTCGTGTGAAACAAGCTCGAGTGCCAAATGCTTATGATAAAACCGCACTTAAACTCGAAGTCGATGACATTATTAAGGTAACTAAAACAAATATCAACGGTCAATGGGAAGGCGAATTAAAAGGAAAAAAAGGTCATTTTCCTTTCACTCATGTGGAATTTATCGATAATGAAAATGAATTGCCCAAGTGTAATACAAACAGTAGTAACAATGTACCAAACGCAAATGATTGGGGCGAGTAAATTAAACAAAAGCAAAAAAAAAAAACAAAAGGCTTCGGCTTAGAAAAAGGAAGAAGAAGGTGACTCCTTTACTTCGAGATGTGTGATTGATGATTTTTTTTTTTTTTTTCTGTGTTTGAAATTTCTAATTCTCTTTCGAACTTTCTTTCAAAAATAAATTTACTCTAAAAATAACGTACATACAAAAAAAAAAAAAAAAAAAAAACAGACAGAAAACAATTTCGATATAGGGTAAGATAAAAAAAAAAAAAAAATTGCCCCTTTGGACAAATGAAATTCACTCGAATAATGATGGTTTGTGTGAAAAGAGATGAGAGTTGATCTTCAGGAAATAAAAATTCCAACAAAATTCGAGTCAATTTCAATCTACCAAAGTGATATTCATAAAAATAAATTCTAAAAAGACCACAACACCAATATTATACAAGGTTTTACAAAAAAAAAAAAAAAAAAAAAAAGTACTAAAGAAATTATAAATAGAAAAAATTATAATAGAAAAAAAGAAAAGAAAACAAAAGCTATCAAAAGTATACGAAGAAGGGGGAGAAAGAGAAGGAAACGCATGTAAATATCAAGATGATGAGCGAGAGAACAGGTCAAGGTAGAAATATCCTTTTTTTTTTTTATTTTTTAATTTATTCTAGTTTGCTAGACGAGTGTGAAGAGAACTTCAACGAATTTAATTGAATCTAAAACTGTGGGGACGTTGACTTGAGTCAAACAATCAGTCAGTCAATCAGTTCATGGAATCTCTGAAAAGAAATTTAAATTCACAGAACCTACGCTTCAGCTTTGAATTGAGCTTAAATATTCCAAATTGTAAGTTTAGAGTTTTTTATTTTTTTTTTATTTTATTTTTCGACTGAATTCGGATGCCTTAGCAAATCCCTCTGCCAAAAAAAAAAAAAATCCTTTCCTATCTTCCTACGCAATGAAGAGAATTCCTATTTAGAAAAGAAAAGAAGAAATGGTTCGTGTTAATTTTACTAACAAAGACAATAATGGCATCTGATTTTTTTTATGTATATTTAGTCCCTACTTAAAAAAAAAAAAGCCCATTTGGTAAAACAGGGTATCGGGAGGCTTACGAAAAGGTATTCTAAAAAAAATTCTGTTTTTTTTTTTCTCGCTCATCACCTCAGTACGAGTACGAAGTAGCACAAGAATGTAAATTGAAATTTCTGTTGCAATATTTTTTAACACTACACAACTACTACTAGCAGCTTGTATTACAATTTTAAGATTATATTTTTACTCTTTTTTTTTTTTACATAAAAAAATATATATATTTTCTTGCACAAAAAAAGAATTAATCATAATTAGTTTAAATTTATGTTTAAGGAAAACAAAAAAAAAAAAAAAAAAAAACCTACCACTCAACATTTATCTTTACCAATTACACATACAATTTTATATATTTTAGAAATAAAAACAAAACAAAAAAACACACACCAAGTATGCGAAATAACAAAACAAAAAAAAAATGAGAAAAAGTACTTCTTAAGAATGAAAGCAATTATTTTTTATGAATTTAAAAAAACAAAGATATAACGAAAACAAGATCTTCAAAACAAAAAAAAAAAACAAAAAAAATATTGAACATAATGTAAATATACCTCGTAAGTATATAAATCTATATACATACACACACCATAAAAAAACAAATTAAAAGCTATATATATATACATACATACATATAAAAGAAAGGAAAAGAAAAGATGGAAAGATGAAAATGAAGAAAAAAAAAAAAAAATAGTATTCTCGCCCGCTTCCCGAGCATAAAATATTTTATCACATATGTTATTCAGGGAATATTCTAAATATACATTAAATCAAAAATGAAGTTCTAAAATTATATTAAAACGTAAATAGTAATTAGTCGTAGTAAACAAGAAAGAAAAGAAGAGAAGAAGAAAATTGGTTGGTTATCTGTCTTGTGAGGTGAGTGGGTTGGATGTCGTAAGGTTTATAGTCTAGAAAAATATTTTTCCAATTGAATCTAGTCATATTTACTAATCATTTGAATGTTTATGAGCTCTCTAGAAATGTCTGCACTTGGGAAAAGTGCGAGCTCATGAAAGACTTTTTTTTTTTTTTTTTGTCTTAGTCCACTGAAATTTTTGATGTAGAAAATATTTTGTCACTAACAAAACCTTCTCTGTAATTCTCATGAAAATCGTGAGAGTCGTATGAAATCAATTGAAGTTGTTAAAGGAGGCCCAGGTCCACCTCGGACTGTAGCGCCGCACAAAGAAGACGAAGAAGTATGAAATCATGTAAAACCATAAGAAAACCATGTGAGTTCATGAAAATCTTGAAAAATCATGAGACTCGTGAGCCACTACTTCGTCGCCACTAACTAAAACCTCCACGAACTCTGGAAATTCATCAGAAACACTAACCACTGCATGCAAATCTGACAAAGAGTAAGAAAAAACGACACTAACCACTTCCAAAGAAGACAAATCGACTGAAAGTGAAGAGAAAAATCCACAAAATTCTATCGATCGGGGAAAAAGTGCTTCTTTTTTTGTCTCGGAAACAAGTCTCTGCTAAGCCTATGAAATCTCGCGTCTACGGCTTGAAATTAAGTAAAACTGAGAAAAAGACTTCAAGTTTTCACACGAATGATGAATTCTGTTCAATCAGATAAGAGAAAACAGCTTACTAACAAATACTAACAAACACTAACGACCTTCACTCGATTTTTCCTAGTCCTTTGACGTCGGCTTTCGTCATCTACCATCGTTTTTCGTAACCCTTCGTCGTTGTACGTCATAATCCGTCGTTTCTCGTAGTCAAGCCGTCGTCTTTCGTCATTTTTCATTGTCTTTTCACATCTATTGAAATTTTCCGTCGTTTTTTCATCATCCTGCCTTCGATTTTCAACCCATTCCGTCGATCTTCGTTATTTTCCGTCAACTTTTCCAAAACAAAAAAAAAAATTACACAAAAAGTGGAGTAAAATTGATCTCGAAATGCCCTCCAAAACTCCCTGCGCTATTTTTTAAAATTTTTTTTTCAGACCGTCCTATTTCTGACTATTGACTTCCAGGGAGAAAACAAAACCACTTTCGTCCTATTTTTTTTGCTCGATTTTTTAACGACTGTCCATCGGCTTTTTTTTTAGAAAAAAATTGAAACCTTCGTCCTTCTTTTCGACTTTCTACCGACCGTTTGCCTTGATTTTTGAGAAAAAAAACCTACAACTTTTAACCTTTTTTTCGACTTTTTTTTTCTTTATTTTGAATTTTTATCGACTGTCCATCGGCTTGTTTTTTTTTTTTTAGAAGAAAACTGAAATTTTCGTCCTCTGGACTTAGAATTTTATGAATTTTTCCGACCTCTTGATTTTTTTAGAAGAAACCGACCTTTTCTTCGACTGCCCTTTGAATGAAATTTTTGGGAAGAAAAAAAAACAAGCAACGTCATCCTTTTTTTTCGACTTTTTTACCGACTGTTCATCGACTTAGAATTTTATGAAAAAAAAAAAAAAAATTTCGACCCTTGATTTTTTAGAAGAAACCGACCTTTTTTTCGATCGTCCTCCGAATGAAGTTTTTGGGAAGAAAAAAAAAACAAGCAATGTCATCCTTTTTTTTCGACTTTTTTACCGACTGTTCATCGACTTAGAATTTTATGAAAAAAAAAAACAAAAAATTTCGACCTTTTTTCATCCCTTGATTTTTGAGAAAAAAACGACCTTTTCTTCGACTGCCCTTTGAATGAAATTTTAGGGAAGAAAAAAAACAAGCAACGTCCTCCTTTTTTTCGACTTTTTTACTGACTGTCCATTGGCTTTGATTTTTGTGAAAATGACCTAGATCTCTTTCTTTTTTCAACCCTTGATTTTTGAGGATAAAACAACCCTTTTTCTGACTGTCTATCGACCTCGATTTTGTGGAAGAAAACACAAAACAAAACATATTTTTTTTTTTGATTGTCACCGACTTGAATTTTTGACTTTTTTTTCGATTTTTTGTGAGTTTTGATTTTCAGCAGAAAATGATCATCTACATCCACTTTTTCATGACTATCTATCGGCCCTGATTTTTTAAGAAAAAAGCAAATCTTGTGATTATTTTTTCGAAACTTTTTTTGATGAAACCTTTTTTTTTTTTTTCAACTAAAAGAAGAGCCAACGTAGCCATTTTTCAGCCCTCCTTCGTCTTTAATTTTTTGAACAGAAAACCAACACATTTTCTCTCGATTTTCCATCCCTCCTCAACATCTGTGTACCTTGCCGCTTTTTGGGAAGAAAACAACGACGTACGTCCTATTTTTCTCTCGATTTTCCATCCCTCCTAAACATCTGTGTACTTAACGACGAACTCATCGCCCAACGACCTCCTCCTACTATCGTCCTCTAAAAACCCACACACCTAACTACCAAAAAATTTGTTTACCTCCCTCACCTTTCTACTAACACACACCTAACTACCAAACAATGTTTTCTCCTCCCTCTACTAACACCTCCTCCTCCACGATCATCACAAACCTATCACCTAACTCAACCAAGACAGATCACAAACCTACCAAAATGATTACAAAAAAAAAGTCAAATTTTTATTCATGTACTCAAATTGTCAAAAAAAGAAAATTTTAAATCATAGAACAAATTCTAAAATTAGTTACGTAAGTGTGTAACAATCTGCGGTGTCCAAAAAAAAAAAATGTGCGCCGCAATTGTATTGTGTGCTCTTTTGAATATAGTTAAGGTAAGGGATAAAACAAAAAAACAAAAAAACAAAAAAAACAAAAAATTCAACGATGACTCTTGATTAGGTTGCAATATTTTCGTAAATTTTACCTTTTTTTTTTTATGTTTATATATTACTATTTTTTTTTTGTTTTTTTTTTAGCTAAATCAATTCTTGCAACAAGTTTTCTAAAATGAACTGAGCAATATATATACACAATAAATATATTTTTAATACAATATCACTATAGTGAAAAAAAAAAAACGAAACAAAACATAAGCCAACAAAAAGAAAAAAAAAATTAAGAAGAAAAGATAAAGATGGAGAACATATGAATGCGTAATTTAAACAGATTAATGTTTCATTCTATTAATTATTATAATATTTTTTTTTTTTAAATCTGAATAAAAGGCATATATATATATATATATTAATATTATGTTGAAAGAAAGAGAGTTTTACTTTTTTTGTTTGTTAAGATGACGGAGATGAGACAGAGGAGATAATCTGGTAGAGAATACAAGGTAAGTAGCTGGGAGTTCAGTCTGTGAAAGAAGTCACTGTATGGACGCGTAAAAGTGAAAGGACAGGGAAAAATCAGCTTCAAAAAAAGTGCCAACTCGTCAAGGAAATCAAAGCAGACAGGCACGAAAAGACGACTGTTTAGATGAAAATCTGCTTTGGAAGGGTGACAACATGTGTGGGAAGTCAAAGCCAACAGAGAGACGAGAAAAAATGACTCTTGTTTGAGAAGAGTCTCCTACTGTGCCACTTTATTGAAAGACGTGAAAAAAATGATTGTAAGAAGAAAAGTTAGCCTCGAAAGAGTCCCACACCGAACCCATGAATTGATAGACGTGGAAAAAAACGACTTCCCAAAGAAAAATTATTGTAAGAAAAGTCAGCATCGAAAGAGTCCCACGTCGAGACGATGAATTAATAGACGTGAAAAAAAAAACGACTTACCAAAGAAAATTTCGCTTCGGAAAAGTGCCAGGTCGCGATAAAAAAAGGAAAATTCGAAGGTACAAATGACTGCATACAGAAAAGTTCGATATACAGATCAACGTCGAGAAAGAAAGCCAAAGTCACAGTCCGAGCCCATGAATTAATAGACCTGAAAAAAAAAAAACGACTTCTCAGAGAAAATTTCGCCTAGGAAAAGTGCCAACTTGTGAAGAAGGAAAAAAATTCGAAGGTATAAATGACTGCATACAGAAAAGTCCGATACACAGATCAACGTCGAGAAAGAAAGCCAAAGTCACAGTCCGAACCGATAGATGTGAAAAAAAACGACTTCCCAGAGAAAAACGATTGTAAGAAAAGTCAGCATCGAAAGAGTCCCACACCGAGCCCATGAATTGATAGATGTGAAAAAAAAAAAACGATTTCCCAGAGAAGATTTCGCCTAGGAAATGTGCCAACTTGTGAAGAAGGAAAAAAATTCAAAGAACCGATACACAGATCGGTCGAGAACGAAAACCAAAGTCACAGTCCGAGCACACACCGAGCCCAGGAATTGATAGACGTGGGAAAAAAAAACAACTTCCCAGAGAAAATTTCGGAGAAGTGCCAAGCTGTTAAAAAAAGTCGAAGCTACAAACGACCGATGCACAGACCAATGTCGAGAATTGTAGCCCGTAAAGTAAGTCGAAGTCACAATCTCATGACTGATCAATAGAACTCAGCCTGTAATCAAGTGAAAGACAAAAGCAGGTTCATAAAAGAAAGACAAAAACTCAACAGAAATTTGAAAAAAAAACCCAATTTGATCAGATTAACAAAAAAACAACTTTACACATTTAGAATCGCGTTAAAGTCACGCTGACGACCTTCACGATAAATTTACAAAAAAAAAAAAAAAGATTCGTCTGACTGTCTAGCAACACCACCACCGCGCCTTCCCGCATTCAAACCGAAAGAAAAACTTTTGTAAAGTAATAAACTACCCACCCAATTAAACCACAAGTAGCAACGCATAAAAATGTTTATTCACTGGAAACCTATTCCGATTAAGATAAAGTAAAACTCTCCGCTGCCCAGTTTCAGTAGCATTCCTCCACCTCAGGTGTGACGGCAATCGACGGCGGTAGCTTGTCATCGCACTGAGTCCCAACAACAGCCTCGTCTACATTCGCCCTCAGAATGCGGAAGTTCACATCGCTGTAGTCCAACTGGGAGTAGAGGAAAATCGGCAGCCGATTGCTCATCACCCACACGCCTTGCTTAACTTGCCGATCGACTTTCAGGTCGTTGGGGAACTGGATTAGTGAATCATTCGCCGCAACCACACCCAAGTTTCCTCGCGTGTAAGGCCTGTTCGTATTCCAACACCCGATTGTGTCACGATGCACCTGAGTGAAGAACATCACACCGTTCCGATCGATTCCCGACGTCGACGACTGACCATCTCGTCCGCGGTTCCCAATCGAAGTGAACGACTGCGACAGCTGCTGCGCCTTCGCTGGCCAATTGTTCTCGTCCCGCAAAACCGCCGTCGAGACCATGAATTCCTTGCGGCGAAACGAAAATTAACATCATGCCGACATCGTCTTAGACATATTTACCTTGTAACTCGCCATCGGGTGGAAAAACAACATGCGGTCGTTGTATTCGTTCAACGGCGACAAACTCATCCCAAACACCCCGTCCAGCCACTGGAAATTCAACCCGTACACGTTAAAGTCCGACGCCACGGGGTTCGGATTGAAGTTATAGTTCGTCACACGCCAGCTGCGGTTCTTCGCCAGGCTGTACACCACGATGCCGAATCGCCACACGTCCGTCACGTAGACGTGCGCGTCTCCACACTGCCCGTTCCGCACATCGACCACGATATTCGAATGCAGAGAATCCTGTTTGACCTGATCAGCGGGCAACTCGTACGCCAGGATCCGCTTGTTCGTCTCCAAGTCGTAGGCGAGGATTTTCGGGGGACACAGCTGGTTCAGGCTCACTGTGGCATTCACCACTCCCGCGTCAATCAGCCACATCCTCGAGCACTCATCAATCGACATCCTGTACACCGACATCAGCTTATTGCAGTCCGGGTTGTAGGGATCGCCGTGCTCCTCCCAACTCGGGTACGGCTGCAGAGCTGGACTCAGCTCCTTCGGAGGAAACGGCAGCCAGTTCAGACTCGCGGGCACCCCATCCTTCCATCGTGGCGTGGTGATGAAAATTCGATTGCCATACACGTCAATTCCCAGCGGCAGATTATTCTGCGGAACAAATTCACTGAGGGGCAACAATCAGTTGTGCACGTTGTGCATGCATGAATCGACGGAGAACTTACTTATTGGCGATGGCTTGCTGTCGTCTTTGAAACGTCGGATACTCAAAGTCCAGGTACTTCCATTCGTTGACTACTTGAAAGGGATTCGGACGGCTTTGATTCAACACTGACACGGGTGCCAGACTAAGCGGTGGCAAGAAATTAAAATTCAAACCCTGATAGAGGGACTCAGCGCAAGTCAATGCCACAGCGAGGAGGAACACCAGACGATGCATCATCTCTTATTTGGACACTGAACACTTGAAACGCGTTTTTCTTTTCGTTTTTTTTTTCGTTTTTTTTTGCACTTCCGCGTGTGTACTCTGGACAGATAAAGAATTCACAACCGATTAACGATACAGTGTCACGAAGACTATACCACGACGACTCGGGCGAGGTGGTGTTGCAGTCAACAGTCGATAGTCGACGAGCTACGTAGACGAACGATCCCCCACCAATGACTAGATTGTAAGACCAGTTTACTACCACACAAGACAGCAAATAGACCATGTCTTGATTTGAATTTGAGCATTGTACATCGACCAGGGCTAATTATTGTTAATCACAGTGAGAGTTGAAAAATTCCAGACGCTCATTTCAGCAGAAAATTCGAACAAGGTGATTCAGAGTCATGGGGTGGAGGTGATGATTCTGAATGAAGACGGACTGGAAGGGGGATTAGAGAAAGTGAAGGTGGATGGTGTGGTAATGAGGAAGGACTGAAAGGAAGAGGAGGACGAGAGGCTGCAGTTGGAGTGAATGTGCGGCAGACGAGAGGATCACGCTAGCGAGGGACAAGAGGCTCCAGTTGGAGTGGATGTGCGGCAGACGAGAGGATCACACTCAGTGGCTGGCGAGAGACAAGAGGATTCAGTTTGAGTGGATGTGGCGAGAAAGCTCACATTCTGTATTGTTTGTTTCTGTAATTTGCATGTGCACATCAGAGGCTCTTTTTCAGTATCTGGAAATGAGCAAGATGTTTTCCTCTGACTTTTGAAGAAAAGACGGATGGGTGACGAAGAAATAGGAACTTACAAGCTACAGGATGATTTTTTGTGGCTGTCGATGACAACACAAGCAGATGATAAACATTTTTTTGGCACAGAGGCCTCGGAATGATTTTTAAACGCGTGTAGGACGACGGAGGAGACAACGAAGAGGATGAAAAGTAAACAAATGGGAGTTTAGGAGCCACACGATGAATTTTTGATGACTGTTGGAGAAAAAGCCGACGGATGGACAACAAATTGGAAGCATTCATACCTATAGACGCCTATAGAACTGAAGAGGAAACAAATTTAGGGATGGACAGTAAACAAATGGGAGTTTAGGAACCACAGGATGAATTTCTGACGACTGTTGGAAAAAAAGCCGATGGATGGACAGCAAATTGGAAGCATCCATTCCTTAAAATGATTAGAAAACGCCTTTAGAACTGCAGAGGAAACAAATTTGGGGATGGAAAGCAAACAAATGGAAACTTAGGAGCCACAGGATGGGTTGGAAAAAAAAGCCGACGGATGGACAACAAATTGGAAGCATCCATGCCTTGAAATGACTAGAAAACGCCTATAGAACTGCAGAGACAAATTTGGGGATGGAAAGCAAACAAATGGGAGCTTACAAGCCACGAGATAATTTTTTTGCGAGAGAAGACGGACGAATGAGGAAGAAATCGTGAGCCAAGAGCCACAGGATAATTTTTGAACACGTGTAGGACCACAAAGGAAACAAATTTGACGATGGCGATGGATAACAAGCAAACGGAGGCACACAAACCACAGGATTCTTTTTTTACGCATGTAGAACAACAGAAACAATAATTTTTGTTAACAAAAATTTTTTTCTTTTCCCCCCAACTGACCGGAAAATTTCGTTGTCGACTGTGCGAAAGATTTTCTCCTTCAAGTTGCCAAGAAAACTTCTTTTTTTTTTTTTGTAACCATGCTATCAGATTTGTTGATTGCTTAAGTGAAATTTGACACTGATTTGTAATTAATGAAACTCTGAACCAAGTGCGTTGGCTCATTGGAGTTGGCAGCCAGACAGAAAGACACACATGCCAAAGAGACGTGTTTCGAAGTAAACGAGTTTTTTTTTTTTTTGTTTTTATTTTTGGTGTGAAGCAAGAAACATGATTGAGTTGAATTTTTGGGCGTGGAGAAGGTTTTAATTGATTGAAAATTAATGACGGTGGAAGGGAAACAAAACAATGGAGAGGTTAAGCAGTTGATCGTCAAATGGACAGTCAGTCAGTTAGTTAGTCAGTCAAAAAAAAAAAGATTGAGAGACACACAGACAGTTGAGGAGCGTGAAAAATTGCAGGAATGATTGTGAAATTTCGTTTAAATGATTTTTTTGAAGCAGAGAAGCATTGACAAAGACTGAAAGTACAAGCGCCTAATAGTTTACGATCGGGAGAGCTCAAATTCGACTCGAACTCCCTCTGAACATCATCGAATATTTTTTTTTTTAACTGAGAAGCCTTCACGAAAACCGAAAATGTCCAATGAGACACGAGAAATTTGCCAAAAAGGCTCTTTAAACACAAGCGCCTAAAAATTTACTACGAGGAGAGAGCTCAAATTCGACTCGAAATCCTTCTGAACATCATCGAATATTTTTTTTTAACTGAAAAGCCTTCATGAAAACCGAAAATGTCCAATGAGACACGAGAAATTGACCAAAATGGCTCTTTAAACACAAGCGCCTAACAATTTAAGACCCGAAAAGCATAGATTAGATTCAGACTCCCTCTGAAAATTATCCCCTACAAAGTTTATGACCTAAAAAAAACCTAAATTCGCATTGAAATACAAGAAACGAAAGGTTCTGTGCGTAATTTCATCCCCAATATCATCGTCTAACAACTCACAGTCCCCCAGGAAAGCGAATTTTGCATTCTGTGAAATAGGAACCTGATTTTCAACCGCCTAACAACGACCGAAGCATCTGAACCCTGCAATATTCCACACATGCTGATGAACGACGCTCATTTTTAAACGCCTATCGAACCCTGAATCGAAAAAACATCACAGCAGGGGAAGGAAAAAAACCTAACCGACTAAATTTGTCTGTCTTCATTAATCTACGACGGAAAAAACCCACCTGCAATCGCTTATCATTGCGCAACGTCGAGTGTTAGCAGAACTTTAGCCGAAACTGACGAAATCAAGAGAGAAAAATCTTAACCGAGACCGAAGAAATTACGAGAGGAAAACTTAAATTTTTTCGGCAGCTGGCCGTCGTCGCACACAAACTCCCGAGTCAAAGAAAAAGGAGAACTTAAATTTCTTCAGCAGCTGGCGGACCACCGACCGATCTGGAATTAACGAAAATGTAGAAAAAGAAATGAAAAAAAAATCGACAAAATTCGAATCAGATTATCCTCCCTCGTTGTTGGACTCTCGTTGCTTCAACTTTCATCTGGACTTTCCGTTTCCAATTCGATACCCAAGTGAAAAAAAAAATTAAAGAAATATCACCACCCTCTTTCACACAACAATATTCGAAAAAAACCTATAAAATCTTCGTGAAAAAACCTAAACCCGTCTAGCTAACGAACGAAACCTCCCAACTAACTTGAATTTGCCCAACGCTCGATCGCCTCACACATCGGAAGAAAAAAAAATCTGAAAATCACTTGCGGAGATAAAAAAAATATAAATTTACAATAAATCAATTTAAAATTATGTGAAATATGGACCCCAAGATTTAAATTTCATTACCTTAACTCTAGAACTCACATTTTTATATATATAAAAAACTTGCCGTCTATATGTATGAATTCTTCTTTCTTGAATTTTGATGATTTTCATGCTCCTGCACATTTTCAAACACTCACTTCACTCACTAAAACACTAAATAAACACATAAACTACACAATTTTACAAAAAAACTAAAAAAAAATTACATTTTAACAATTTAAATTTAATTTAAAAAAAATTTTTTTTTTCATTTCACTAAATTGTAATGGCCGATTGTGCAATGGCCGATTGTGCAATGGCCGACTTGGTAATGGCGTAATGGCCGCCGATATGCATGACTCGACAAGATTTCTTCAAAATACGGTACTTTCTCGAAGTCGAGACTCGAGTATCGAAATTTGAAATTTTGAAGAAGTGTGTGGCGGTCAAGTAGACTGCATATAGTGGGTCAAATTTTTTTTTAGTTTAGTGATTTTTAATTCGAAAAAAGTGATTTTTTTTATTTAAATTTGATTTTAAAGTGTAAGAGAATTGTAAAAATTTACGTAAGTGTATTATTTGGGTTTTTAATGGGGTTGAAATTTCGAAGTAGATCGTAGACTTGGCTAGACTAATAGAGTGATGAAATATCTTCTCGAAGTTAAATTTAAAGTGATTAATATTGTTGAAAATTAATATCGGTGCATTATTTAGAGTCCAAAATTTCAATTTCCACAACAATTTTGATGAAATTCAAGGTAGGAACTCCTCGCCGGTCGACACACTGCCGTTAAGTTAGATTTCCATCTCGAGATGATGAATTTTCTTTTCCAAATCGAAAAATTTTCATCGAAATTCATGTCAGTGCGTTATTCAGAGTTCAAAATATTCATTTGCCAATAAATTTCGACAAAACTCGTCGTCAGAAGCTGCTCCCATGTGGCCAGAATCTCATCGTTTCAACTTTCGTCTCGAGATGATGAATTTTCTTTTCCAATTCGATTCAAATGTGAAAATTATTCGTCAAAATTCATATCGATGCGTTATTTAGAATTCAAACTATCCATCTTTACCAAAATTTCCACGAAATTCGCGTCAGGAACTCCTCGCTCGTCGTCAGACTATCGTCGCTTGAACGTTCGTCCCAAGATGATGACTTCGCCTTTCCAATTCGATCCCAAAGGGAAAATCCCTCTCCAAAAAGTTTCTCGGTGCATTATTTCGAATTCAAATCATCCATTTGTACAAAAATTTCGAAGAAATTCGACCCAGGAACTTCTTCCTCGTCGTCAGGATGCCGTCACTTGAATTCTCGTCACGAGATGGTGACTCTCCCTTGCCAATTCAATTCTAAATCAAAAATTCTCCACTTAGATTCATGTCCACACATTATTTCACATTCCAATAATCCATGTGATAAAGAATCCTGAAGAAATTCGAACAATTATCCACCCTCATGGATCAGCTCCTCCTCCGTTCAGATTTCTCGGTTCGGATGATGACTTCTCCTTTCAAATTCGATTCCAAAGTGAAGATTCTTCGCTTAAATTCATATTGCCTGCTTAAATTTGCATTATTTAGAGCTAAAATAATTAATTTACCAAAGAATTTCGATGAAATCCGCATCAGTTTGTCCTCCAGCGTCGTTGAAATGTCGTCCCTTGAACTCGCGAGAACGAAATGATGACTTCTCCTTTCCAATTCGGTCATAAAGTGAAAATCCTTCTCCGAAATTTATGTCGTTGCATTATTTTACATTCCAAAAGGCCATTTAATAAAAAATTTTAAAGATAATTTGAAGCCTTTTCCACTTTTAACACTCCACTCCTACTTTGCTTACCTTCTCCTCTTGGGACGACGACTTCTCCTTTCCAAATCGATCACGAAGTGAAAATCCTTCTCCGAAATTCATGTCGTTACATTCTTTTACATTCCAATAAGCCAATTAATAAAAAGTTCCAAAGAAATTTTGAATCCTTTTCCACTTTTACCACTCCCACTCCTTCTTTGTTTAGCTTCTCCTCTTGGGATGATGACTTCTCCTTTCTAAATCGAATTCAAAACGAAAATCCTTCGCCAAAATTCACGTCAGCGCGTTATTTACAATTCAAACTATCCATTTGCTCAAAAATTTCAACCAAACTCCCATCAATTCATCCTTTCTAGTCGTTGGATTGTCGTCACTTGAACTCTCGTCTCCAGATGATGACTACCCCTTTCCAATTCGATTCTAAAGTGCAAGTATTTCCCCAAAATTCATTTTCAAACATCCAAATTACACATTTGTCGTGAATTCTCGATGAAATTTAAAGGAAATTCAACTCAGTTCACAGATCATTTCCTCCTCCAAGACGCTCGGCTGAGACTTTCGTTTAGTGATGAAGTCCAAGGGTTAAATTTTACCAAATTTCCACTACACCTTTCACAAGTCATCAAAAACCGATTAATTTCTCTGTATTTTTCATAAATTCACCAACTTTTTTCAACCGAGAAATTCTCAAAATCCCGAATTTAACCGAAACGATCGAACATGGCCGGCGCTGCAAGGAAACTGTGTAGCTTTTCGTTGGAAATTCGTGAACCTTTCTACCCCACTCGAATTCTTTTGCAACCGTTGCAACCGCACTCAAATTCATTTCCAATCTTCAAAAATAGTGTTAATTTTTTTTCCTGGAATATGCAAAAAGAACAGAAAAAAAAAAAACTTTTTCGTGCAGCTGGAAGAATGTGAAGGGGATGAACCTAGGATCTTAGTTTTTTTTTGTCGAGGAATGCTTTTTTTTTTTTGTTTCGAGCGTGTGTGACTTTTTTGATGGATTGGTTTTGCAGTGTTTTCTTTTTTGGTTTTTGGATTCTATTTGTTTCGTTGTATATTTTTTTTCTCTTGAGTTTTTGTTTGAGTTAAAATTCATGATTTTTTTTGAACCTTCGTTCTCTTGAGAGAAAACCTGCATGGAATCTTTTTTCTGAAGAAATTCTAATCGTCTGTAATCCTGGGGTCCAACTTCTTTTAATGCTGATTCTGAGTCTGACTCTAAAGGCCTTTTTTGTCTAGGTCAATGTTGCTGCAATGAGAGAAAGGGAAGCGTTAGAAGTCTTTCTAATCTTTGTTTTGTTGTACTTTGAAAAGATTCTTACGAAGTGGAAAGGATCAGTGTCGTCGGTTACCGTGGGAATAGTTCGGTGTTCAATGAGATAAGAAATCAAGGGACAGGTTAATTGCGTTTCTCTCCATTTGGTTGGCTAGGAACCAAACAAAAACCTTGGAACTTGGAGTCAATTTGTCGATTGTAGCTCTTGCGTGGTCATAGACATTTCCTATTTAGTCTCATCACTGGACTTACCTGCCTTTAGACATTTTGAATTTTTGTTTTTTTAATTTTCTCTTATCGAAGGAAGAAACTGCAACTCAAAGGGACTATTCTAACCTAAAAGCGGCTGTGAGTTTGTCTCCAACGGAAGGAAGGCACTGTGAATGTGTGAATTTTTCGGGGGTGTGAATTTTTCTCCAACGGAAGGAAGACACTGTGCAACTCACTAAAAGCGGCTGTTAATTTTTCTTCGACCGAAAGAAGACACTGTAACTCACTCATTCCAAAGGGGCCTTTGGACTCTTTGAGTTTTTGTTTTTTTTTTATTTTTCTCTTATAGAAGGAATGCACTGCAACTCATTCACTCAAGGGGGGCTATTCTAACCTAAAAGCGGCTGTGAATTTGTCTCCAATGGAAGGAACTGCAAATCATTCACTCAAAGGGGTTATTCTATCCTAAAAGCGGCTGTGATTTTGTCTCCAACCGCCTAAGTCAACCAAACCTTGCGAAAAATAGGCTTGAATCTCTGAAATCGAAGAAAACTTGACTTTCTTTTGAGTTAAGCAGTGGAAAGATTGAAGATCGTTCGACCACATACGTTGCTTTAGACGTTATTGCTTCGCAATGGAGAAAACCTTTCACCTTCACTTGGGTATTTCATCCTCGATTGTCGAAAATTGAAAGTTTTGCTTTAGACGTCATCGTTGTTTTGTAATGGGCCACCAAGAACCTACATTTGAATATTCCATCCCCGATTGTCAAGGGGAGCTTACGAAAAGATTGAAAGTGTTGCTTTAGGCGTTATCATTGCTCTGTAATGGGCCACCTACAACCTTCACTTGGGTATTTTATCTCCGATTGTCGAGGGGAGCTGACGGAAAGTTTGAAAGTGTTGCTTTAGACGTCATCGTTGCTCTGTAATGGGCCACCTAAAACCTTCACTTGGATATTCCATCCCCAATCATGGGGGAGAATTTACGGAAAGTTTGAAAGTGTTGCTTTCGACGTCATCGTCACTTGATGGGCCACCTTCATGTGGGTATTCCACCCCTAATAGAGAATTGAAGTTCATTACACCTGCGTTAGTCGTTCAGTACGGTTCAACGTCGCTTTGTTTTAGGTTCTTTTTTTCTGTCCCACGATCTCGATTTAACCTCACATTTGACCGTTCATTTCTCGGATTTTGAAAAGCTTCCGTCGAGCTCGTGTCCAGCTTATTCTTTTCATTAATTCCGAATAATTTTTATGTGAAGTCAATCGAATTCGATTTAGTTCCTCATTCGTGCAGTTGATTTTCTTTTTTTTTTCGATTTAATTTACGATTTTTGATCATTTCCTAATATCGATCGATTTTTTGTTTCTACGTTCATTAAAATTCGTTAGAAAAAATGTTCCAAAATATACGGGCGCCTATGGAACCAGTCGTGTGTGTCTTTTCGTGGTTTTTCTGGGAGGACAGGCTGCCTTGGGATTGGAATTTGTCGTCTTCCATTAGGTGGTGGCATGACTTCAGCATTCGATGACTTCAGCATGCTCTACTCCAACACATGTACGTACATCTAGGAATCGATTTGTTAAGTTGAATTGCAAATAAGACTGTTTGATTCTTATCTTCAAATTTTCTGTATTCGATTAGATCCCCACACCACATGAAACCCATTTTTTTTAACTCCCATCCAACCACGTCAATTCTGTATTCGATTAGGTACCCACACCACATAAAACACATTTTTTTTTCTCCCATCCAACCACGTCGCCTCCAAAAAGATTTTCAAGAATTTTTTCAACTTCTACAAGATCCTTAAACTCACTCTACAAATTTTTCCACTGGGTTCTCAATCTCCATCCGAATATTTTCTGAGTCAGGACACATCCCCGCACCACAAAAAATTCAATACTCAGAGATTCATCCAACCATATCGCCTTTAGAACGATTTTTCGAGATTCTTCCAGCTTCCAGTGGGTTCTTTGACTCGAACCAGACATTTTCTGAAAGCTGCCAGGTCTCGAAGTCACGTGGAATCGATCTTTTTTTCCTCCACCCAAGGATGGCTGGACAAGATCGTTTTTTCGAGATTTCTCCAGCTTCCAGTGGGTTCCCAAAATCGATCCAGACATTTTTCGAATCCTCACACACTCGACTAACATATCCCATCAAAAAAAATTTAATTTTTCGGAAAAAAATTTTTTCGCATTTTTCACGCAAAAAAGTCGAGTCAAAGTCAATGACTTGAGGTCGACTTTTCTTGGAAATAAAATTCGCGACTTTGAAAATCAATTTTTTGGGAAAAATGAAGAAAAATGAAGAAAAATTTTGATGCAAATTTGTGTGTTTGGATGCGTCTTACAGAGAAATGAAAAATTCGAGATCGGAACTGCGCTGGTGTATCCGCAAGAAGGATTTTTCAAGATTCCTCCAGCTTCCAGTGGGTTCCTCGAATCGAATTAGACATTTTCTGAAAGCTGCCATGTCCCCACGTCGGATGATGTTAACTTTTTCAAGATCCACCAAAAGATGGCTTCACCAGATCGTTTTTTCGAGATTTCTCCAGCTTCCACTTGCTTCCCAAAATCCATCTAGACATTTTTCGAATCACAAAACTCCCCTCTAACATCCCCAATCAAAAAAATTTTAATTTTTAGAAAAAATTTTTTTTCGAATTTTTCACACAAAAAAGTCGAGTCAAAGTCAACGATTTGAGGTCGACTTTTCTTGGGAAAAAATGCCATGATTTTGAATTTCGATTTTTTGGGAAAAATTAATAAAAATTTTGATAGAGAACGATGTGTTCTGATGTATTTTGAAGAAAAATGAAAAATTCAAGACTTGGACCTGGATAGTGTCGCTTCCAGGATTATTTTTCAAGATTTCTCCAGCTTTCAGCGTGTTCATGTCCACCATCCAAACATTTTTCGAATCACCAGACACGTCTTTAAAATATTCTAAAGCCAAAAATAAAAAAAAAATCCATTTTTACTATCAGGACTCTCGTCCAAACAAGAGAAATAAATAATTCGAGATTCAGACTGTGATGATGTCGTCGCAAGAGAGATTTTTCAAAGACGAATAGGTTCCTTGAAGAAATCGAATACGGATCTTTCAAGAAGGCGAAGAGAATCCAGATTCAGTTCCAAGAAGACAAAAGTGGGAAATATTATAACGAAAAAAGAAATCCTTATCGACTGAAAAATGAAAGTAAGAAGCCTCCAATTGGAAATGAGATTTTGATTTGATTTTTATTCTTTCACAAAATTTAACAACGAAAAATGTTTGCATGGTTTTTTAGACTTTCAGTCAGTTGTTTTTTTTTTTTTGAAGAAGAAGAAGACGTCCCGAAGATTGTGTGCATCGTCAGGAAAATTAAATGAAATCTCACGACATCGTGTATTCCTTCATCAATCGTGCTTCGGCAACAGGTGACTCCTCAGACCATCGAATCATCTTTGGGGTTGAAGTCAAATCACCTCGTCTCCATTGAATAGAGCCTTCTAGAAGACTCCTTGTTGTTCCAAATCGATACACTCGACAAATTATCTTATTGATTTTTTTCATTTTATCGCGTTACCGCTTGGCTGACAAATTTATGTCCAACAAATTCATTTCTGACAAATTCACATCTGACAAATCCACAATGAGCTTTATTACTAAAAGAAAAGCTGATTAAGACATTACCTCCATTATTTCGTCATGGCGATGGAATGTTTTTGCAAATTGTCCAAAATTTTAGAACTCACATCAGAATCGATGGTTTAGGCGGGTTGTTTAAAAACAAAAAAAAGGTTTTTACAAAGGATTTTTTTATTTCTTTGAAATTTACTTTGCAACTGGCCGAACCTTTGAAAACTTACAAAAAAAAAAAGTTCAAAGGTTCTTCATTTGAATTCACTTGTTCATTGCCGTTTATTTGTTTGTTTTTTTCACAAATTCGGGGACGGGATATGAAGTCAATCTTTGTCTGTTTTTTTTCACAAATTCGGGGTCCATTGGTCGGGATATGAAGTCAATTTTCGTGGAAACAAATTTATGGTCCATTAGTCGAGATATGAAGTCAATCTTTGTCTGTTTTTTTTTTTTTCACAAATTCATGGTCCATTGGTCGGGATAGAAGTCAACCTTTGTGGAAACAAATTCATGGTCCATTGGTCGAGATATGAAGTCAATCTTTGTACACTTTTTTTGTGGCTGTGATAACCTTTCCTTGTGACTGTGACTTCCTTTTTTGTGTGGCTCTTATTTCCTATTTTTTGGACTCTGTAGTGTCTTCCCGACGCTGAATAGTCCACAAAGTTGGTTGTTGTTTATTTTTTAATTTTTTTTCTGTTGTTCTGCTGTTTCTATTATTTTTTTTTCCCAAATTTTTATCCCAAAGTCTTTGCTTTAAATAAATTTCCGTAGGCTTTTTTTGTCATGGCGATGCTGTCCTCTTCTTTTGACTGCGGCTTTAGTTTTCGTGCAGCTCTGTTTTGACGACTCTGTAGCGTCGTTTTAATGTGGAATCCTCGGAAAACTGAAGTCGGTTGCTCTGATTTGGTTTTTTTTTTGACTCTGTATGCTCCATAAAGAGAAGTCGGTTATTGTTTCTGTTGTTCCATTGATGCTGTTCTGTTCTGCTGTATCTATTTTTTTTTTTATCCCAAAGTCTTTGATTTAAATAAATTTCCGTGGTCTTTTTTGTCACGGCGATGCTGTCCTCTGCTTTTGACAGCGATTTTAGTTTTCGTGCGGCTGTGATTTCTTTTTTTGTTGGACTCTGTGGCGTCGTTTTGATGTCGAATCCTCCGAAAACTGAAGTCGGTTGCTTTAGTTTTCGTGTGGCTCTGATTTGGTTTTTTTTTGACTCGTCGTTTCGATGTCAAATCCTCCAAAAACTGAAGCCGGTTGCTGTTTCTATGTCTTTCGTTTTTGTTTTTAGGGCTTCGTTCCAAAGGAATAACGAAACCCTTATGGAATCACTGCGGTCTCTGTCTGTTTGTCTTCTTTTTCTAGCCTTTTCTTGGCTTCATTAAATCGATCCTTTCGTCTGATTGATTTTTACTCGCTGTTTGAAAAGAATTTTGAGAAAATTAGATTTCTTTCTGTTTCCTACCGTCATCCTACTTAGGTTAGGTTCACGTTAGACGCGAAACTCCGAGGTGGTTTTTTTTTTTCTGTTTCTTCTGATCTGGCTAGCATGTCTGACCAGAAAGTTCGATGCCTTTTTGTTTTCTCCTCGGAGGAAAAATGTATTTTTTTTTTCTATTTCCTGAAGTCTTCCTGGTTAAGCCAAGACGCGAAATTTAGGCGTGTCCTTTTTTCTGTTTCTTGTAATCTGGTTGAGCATGTGAGATCTGGAATTTCGACGCTTTTTTTCTGCTTTCTGTGATCCAGCTTAGCCAGGCTCACGTTAGACGCAAAATTCCGACGTGTTTTTTTCTGTTTCTTCTAATTTGGCTGGCATGTTGGACCCGAAAGTTCGATGCCTCTTTTTTTCTTTTGGTTCAGCAAGCACGCGAAATTTAGATGCGTCCTTTTTTCTGTTTCTTGTAATCTGGTTGAGCATGTTAGATCTGGAATTTCGACGCTTTTTTCCTGCTCAGAGGAAAAAGGTATTTTTTTTTTTTAAATTTCCTGGAGTCTTCTTGGTTAAGCAAGGACGTGAAGATGCTTCTCTTTTTCTGTTTCTTGTAATCTGGTTTATTTTGTTAGATTTGAAATTTCGCTTTTTTTTCTCTCCTCGGAGGGATAAAGCAATTTTTTTCTATTTCCCGAAGTTACCCTGGTTAAGTAAGGACGTGAAATTTAAGTGCGTCTTTCGTTGATTTGATTTGATTTTTTCTGCTTTCTGTCATTCAGCTTAGCCAGACTCACGTTAGATTTTTCGACGAACGACGACGAATTTCGACGCTTTTATTTATCTAAAAAGTCAAAGGAAGAAAATTTGAGAAAAGATTTCAAAAGAGTTTTCAGTAGAGATTAAAACGTCGAGAGTATTTTCTTTGGAAATCCCTTTGCACATTTTCAATTTCTCTCGAGCACTATAGAGTCAATTCAAGAGAATTGATAATTAAGAATCGTTATCCTTGAATCCTTCCACCCCCGCAAGCCTGCTGGGACATTGAAAATCATCGATTTCTGACCGGAAGGTTATCCTTGAAAAGTGAATAAAACAAAAAGTTCTTGTTCAAGGGCCAATTTGCGCAGGAAGTGACCGAGAAAGCTAGGAAATGAGTACGAGAGAGAGAGAGAGAGAAAAAAAGGAGATTGAATTGAAGCTCCGCTGTGGGCGAATTTTGTCAGAATGTGTATGTGTGTGTGTGGGTGTGTGGGTGTGGGTGTGTGTGTGTTGTGGTTTTTGTTTGTATGTGTATTAAGGACCGGCATCGTTGAAGCGAGAAAATCCATTGCGTGACCTTGACAAAGAAATCTGTCCTCGGACTGTGTGTGCGTGTGAATTTTTGCTGCAATTTTCCGTTCATGGTCAGATGAGGGTTGGGGGGAGTTTTGCTTTTTCCGGGAATCAAAAGCTGTGCATTTATTTTTGGATGAGCGACGATTTTCAAGGTATCCGGTAATTAAATGGATATCCGGAAATTGTACGCAGTGCGTAGGAGTGGTGAATGAGTGGGTGGTGTGGTGTTTGTGAATTTGGTCTAGCGATAAGGCTGACGGATGTGAAACAGAATAGAATTTCGGACTGCAATTTTTCTCCTTTATTTGTCAACTTGTCTGTCCTGAAAATGGAAACACCTCGTACTAAACCCACCCACCTGGCAACGTTGAGGCGCCAAAAAAAAAAAAAAAACAAAAACACAAAATTCCCTTCAGAGTGTGCTAAAAAAAAGAGGAAAAAATGGTTTCCATAGAATCCTTCAAAAAGACGTTGAGTCTTTATCGTCATGCGCCTTCTCCAAGTAATTGGAACCCACCCCCAGAATTCGAGTAATCGAGCTTTTTTTTTTGCGGAAGCTCTTCATTCTCGAGCTGGTGTTACCAAATCTAACCGCAAACATCAATGAGAGGTGGTAACACATAGACTTGAGCCCCATTGAGATAACAGCAACTATATCCATAAACGAACAAAAAAAAACCACCCCAACCACCACCCCCCAAATGACCCATCTATTTTCGTTCCTTCTGTCACGTAAAAATATCGAACAATCTACAAGGAGGGAGAGACAGAGAGACTCTCATTCATTCTCTCCCACTCTCTCTCTGACCTTTGAATGTGTGTTCGTGTGTGTGTTTGTGTGTCTGCGTGTGATTTAACTGTAAAAACGACCCCAGCAAGACCACTTCTGGCCGCAAGTGGCACCCAACAACAACAAAAAAAAAAAAAAAAACAACACACAAAACACAACGTTTTCTCCAACGAGGACACCACACGATAGAAGAGGAACACACACAAGAAAAAAAAAAAAAACACACAGAAAATACCCCCCAAAAGCAAATGAGAAAGAACAAAAAAAAGAAAAAAAGAAAAATACCCCAAACGAAACGAAACAACACAAACATAACGTAAAAGAATTTCCAGCCTTGCTTATTATTATTTTTTCGGCTTTTTCTCGTTCCCTTATTGTGTGCAGAGTATTCGTTTTCGTTTCTCGTGTTTTTCCACAAAGTTATCGTAAAATTTCAAAAAAAAAAACCCAAAAAAACAACAAAACGTTTAACACACAAAACGGAAGAAAAGTAACAAAAAAAAAATTCTATTCGAAAGTAAGTGCCCATCCATTTCTTTTCGTTTTTTTTTCGTCCTTTTTTCCCCTTTTTTGAGTGATGTTCCCTAGATCCTTAGACGAAAAAAAAAGTTTGTAATTTCTTCTTTGAAAAAAACAAATTAAGTAAAACCAATTCAAGTTTTCCAATTCATCCTTTTTCGACCTGCATTGTGTTTCAAAACGAAAAAAAAAAAAATGTAAGAAAAATCGAAAAATCAAACGCCAAACTGTGCGATGGCGAAACAAAAAAAAAAAGATTCAGTGCTCAACGAATTTTGCATAACATGTTTTATTATTGCGAAAATAACGTGTTTCTCTTGTGCTGTGAATAAGTTTATTATTCTTTTTTTTTTTTGAGATTTATTTCATCAAATTTTGAAAGTTGTGTATAATTTTTTTTCTCTTTATGTGTCTGTCATGAGATTTTTGATGGATTACTTTTCCCAAGTGAATTTGTTTAAATTATCAAACTCAAATTTTGTTATAAAAATGAGAGAAAAATGAAATCCACACACACACACATGGAATTAAAACCGAAAGGGTGAGAAACAACAGTGAGTGAAACAAAAAAAAAAAAAAAAATCATTAAAAAAAGGTGAAAAAAAAAAGTCGAACCCCATCTCGGACAAGGGTAACATACAAAATATCATACCAAAAAAAGGGATTTTTTTTTCTTCCTTAAGACAAGGGTACACATTCAAAAGGGGTCACGACTCCAGGAGGCTGTCCTCGGATTTTTTTGTGTACTTTTTTTTTTCTGTCAAAATTATGTTTGGAGAAGGAATCATCATCATCAGGAGCACCAGCTGAGGACAAAGAACAGTCAGTCAGCCTCCCACAAAAAAAAACTAGGACGATGGAAAATGACGTTCTCAAAAGTTGCCCTCGTGATTAGGTCTCGCTTTTCGTTTGACATTTTGGCAAAGTTGTTTAGAGAGGCAATCAATTACCGCCAAAAAAAAAAGAAAAGAAGGACGAAGGAAAATCCTCACGCCCTGCCACTGAAATTTTTTCCCCAAATTTTTTTTTTGTGTGTGTTTGTATTTTTTTTTTTTTTTTGCCTTTTGCATTGTTTCGAAATAACTCATTACACACGTTGGTTGTTGGTTAATTTGATTTATTAGATTTAGACGGGGCACACGTGGGTGGCAATTGTTGGGTGGCAATTGTATCGACCAATCAAACACTTTGCCGTCATCAACAACAACGACGACGACGACGACGACGACGATGTTGGGAAATATTTAAGTGAAGAAATCCAACGCCCAGTCGATGAAATTGGATATGTGCTCAATGGGTGGGGGGAGAGGAGGATATGTGTGCGTGATCCTTGCTCCATTCACATCCCTTTCCTGTTGTTTCTGTTTTTGTTTCTTCTTTACCATGCAAATAGCAATTAATAATGACGCACCACCTGTTGCCAGCATTGGTCCCATTGGTAATTAAAAGGCGATACGTGTATCAATTATTATCATTATTATTATTATTTATTCACCTCTCGCTAGGGGTTCGTAACAGAAAAAAAAAAAAAAGAAGAAGGAAAAGAGTCTGAATTGCTGAGTAATATATGGTTTCTGTTTACGCATTTAACTTTTGACATTTTCCTCTTTCAGGTGAATTGTAATAAGATTTCTTTTGAAAAAGGGTGTCTTTTTTGGGTTTTTTTTTTTTCTTGGATTTATTTTTGGCCATAAGAAGACTTGGAGAAATTTGAGTTTCATCAAAGAGTTAAAAGAAAAAATTATTTCGGTTTTATTCGTCTGTGTCTTTGATACATTTTTTTCTTTTCCCTTTCTTTGGACCAATTTTTTGAACTCGAAATTAATTGTAAAAAAAAAATACCTTTTTAAAAATACTCATCCATCTTCTTTCTTGACATTTTTTAAATTTTTTTCTTCGGCTTCATTCGTCTGATGAGAGACCTTGTTTTTGATAAATTTTTCTTTTCCCTTCCTTTGGACCAACTCGAAATTTATTGTAAAAATAAAAAAAAAAAATAAAAACAAATAATTTTTCAAATATCCTATCCTTAGAAGCTCAGATTTAAAATCTTCTTTTTTGACATTTTTTTTTTTTTTACAATTTTTTCAAACACTTTTTTGAACAATGCTGCTGTCCGAAACTCAAATTTTCTTTATTTATATTTATCTTTTATTTTCTTTCTCTTTATTTATTTTTATCTTTATTATTATTATTATCTTTTATTTTCGACCACATTTTTGAAGCCCCGATTTTTCCTTTCTCATTCTTTGAACATTTTTGACCGTTTTTAACCATTTTCCGATCGGAGACGTGTCTTGTTGGAGGGTTTTTCTTCAGTTGGTTAAATTTTTCATAATCAATTTTTTTTTTTTAAATTCATCAATTGCGCTTGAGCTAGATCTTTTTAAAAATCTTGTAGTACAAACTATGCCATTTTTTTTTTCAATTCAATTTTTTTTTGAAAAATAGGCAATTTTTGTTGAATTCGATTTTTTTTACAATTTTTGTTTTTACTGGAAACCATGACATTTTTTTTTAATTCGATCTCTTCACATTTTTTTTGGAAAAATCGCTATTTTCATTCTTAAATTCTATCTTTTAAAATTTTTTTTTTTGAAAAAAAGGCTTTTTTTTGAGTTGGATCTTCACAATATTTTTTTGCTAGAAATCATGCAATTTTTCTTCGAAAATATTTCCGTTCTCGAATTAATTTTTTTTTTTAAAGTAGGCAATTTTTTTTCAACCATTTTTCATGCCATTTTTCATGAATTTGATCTCCTCATATTTTTTTGCAAATATTGCCATTTTTCTTGAATTAAATTTTTTTATTTTTTGAAAAACAACCAATTTTTGTTTAGTGGGTTATTTTTCGAATTTTTTTTACTAGAAACCATGCCATTTTTCTTAAATTTAATTTCTTCATATTTTTTTTGGAAATATTGACATTTTTCTTATTTTTTTTTTTTTTGAAAAATAGACAATTTTCGTTGAGCTTAATTTTTTTTTTAATAAAAACCATGTAATTTTTCTTGAATTTGATTTTTTCATGATTGTTTATTTTAAAAAAAAAAAGAAAATTTCTATTGAGTTGGATCTTTTCACAATTTTTTTTTTTTTTGAAAAATAGGAAATTTCTGTTGATTTGAATATTTTTACGAAAATTTTCATAGAAACCATGCCATTTTTCTCGAATTCAATTTTTTCATAATTTTTTTTGTAAACCATGCCACTTTTTCTGAACCGATTCTCTTCACAACTTTTTTTTTTTTGAAACCATTTTTGTTGAGTTAAAATCATTTAAAAAATTTTTTTGGGCAATTTTTCTTCAGTTGGAACTCTCAAAAATTGTCTTCAGCAACTATTTTATTTTTATTTTGATTTTTTCACAATTTCCATCACTTGAGAATTTTTTATTCGCCTTCAAATGCCTCCCACAGCCTACAAAACTAATTTCCCTTGAAAATCAATCACTCCCATGTAATTTAAATTAAAAGAAAATAAATACCCTCCCACAATTGTAATTGAATTTCTCTTCTCCCAAACCCAATTGATTGTCTTTTAAGTAAAAGAAAATTTTCTAATTAAAATCCCATTTGAATTTAAAAAAAAAGAAAAAAATCTCAATTGCTTTCTCCACCGTTCAAACCGAAATGAAAATTCTCATTTGAAACCTGATTTAAGATGCAAATTTCTTACTTAACGATGACCCAGTCCATTTTTTCTTCTGTTTTCTATTTCATCTATTCCAGGAACTGACGGCCAACCTTCCCCACCCCCTTAACACCCGCTTTGGCTTTGACTTTACTATTTGGAATTATAGTTTCTTTGTTTTTTTTTTTTTTTTGTCCAGAGCTTTGCATGATCTATTTTTAGACACGGCACCATGCCGGCCGGCTGTGCTATACGCAGTGTCATTGAGCCCTGTCTCTCTTCCACTCATTTGCCGGTACATTTCGTATCTCGTATCGATTGTGTCCTTTTTTTTTTGTCTTTCGATGCACCCGGTGTGCTGATCCTGTGGATGGGGGTGGATGGAAAAATTGTGCATTGTTGTCGGTCAGAGGGGCGCCAGTTTGTATTCATTAAGCCTCGTTAACATTATGTGACTTAATTAATTGTCTAATTGGTCTTAATTGACCAGAATTGAGTTATTCCTGGACGACTTGCCGGGGGGCCGCACCTAAACTCATCAAAGGATTACGCTCTAATGTCTGTGTGTCGAGTGAAAGTGGAACGTAATGGGCCAAGTGAAAGGTTGTGATCGGACATAAGTTAAAGGCGGGCTTAATGTCAGTCCAGTGACACAAATTTCAAGAGGGAATAATCCCGTGTTCGTACACATTTTATCCCACTCCATCTCGTCCCCATCTTAATCCACATCCTCTATACACATACACGAATGAAAAAAAAAAAGGACCCGAAATACATTTCCCTCGCATGTTCTTGCATAATGAAGCTGTTGATAAGGATCTCATTGGGGTTCCTGTGTCCTTTTTTTTTTTTTCCATTTCAATTCCGTTGGAAGATGCTGTCGGGGACAGCAAACGAAGGCAGATTCTCTCCCCCATCATCTGACAGCTGAGATTTTTGGGTCTCATCCGGAGGGGGTCGTGATGCGTGTTGGTTTTGCGTGTGCAAATTTCAAGTAGCCGCGTGTTTTCTTCAGTGTCCTGATATCGAATTCTAAATGTTAGACAAATAAAAAAAAAATAAAGGTTTGGGGAAAGGTTTGGTTCGTTCTACAAAATCGAAAAAAAATCTTGAAGAATTTAAACTTTAAGCTCGCACTTCGATTTCTCTTAAATTTTTGGCGGTTTTTTTTTTTTTTTAAATTTTTTATTTCTTCATAACTTTTTTTTTTCTTTAATTTTTGGACTTTTTTTCTTGTAATTTCTCTATAACTTTATTTTTATGTTGGCTTTGCCGAATCTTCTTCAAAATCTTGTCGGAAAAAGTCCTTTTTTTAGAATCCTTTCCAAAATCGTCTTAAGAAAAGTCTCTTGGGTCGATTCTCGTTCGAATTTGTTTTTGAAAAATTCACTTTAATTCTCGATCGTGTTGGAAAAGTCCGACGAAACCAATCTTTTTCTAAATCGTATTGGAAAAAATGCCTTTTGGCGGAATCCTTTTCGAAATCGTGTTGAGAAAAGTCTCTTTGGACGAATCTCTTTTAAAATCGTTTTGGAAAAAATAGCTTTGAATGAATCTCTTTCGAAATCGTGTTGGAAAAAGTCCCTTTGGCCGAATCTCTTTCGAAGTCATGTAGGAAAAAGCAAATTTGGCAGAATTTCGTTCTCGATTGTGTTACGAAAAAAAATTGTCTGAGGGAAGATTTTTTTATTTTAGAAATATTTTTTTTTTCTGAATTTCTTCATCAGACGGCGGTTCAAAAAAGTTGACTGGGCAAACATTTTTTTTAGGACATTTAAAAATGTGTTTTTGAGTAGAATGAAATTTTTTTTTTAAATTCATTCAAAAATATATTTTTTAGGACACTCAAAAATACATTTTTTAGGACACCCAAAAATATATTTTTTAGGACACTCAAAAATGTGTTTTTCAGTGCAAAAAAAAACTGAACAAAATTTAAGGATTGAAAATTTACATTCAAAAATTTCAAAATTCAACCAAAAATCTTAGAATTCCTGACTATTTTTCGATCCACACTTCAAAGGATGAAAAAAATTAAAATCATTCTGTTGCTATCCTTAGAGAGAAATTGAGAGAGAGAGAAAGACAAGGGAGAGATGTTCTGTTCCTGAACTTGAACAATTTCAAGTACCTGGAGGCAACGAGCGTACAAAATTCGTGGAATCTCCATTTTCCATTGCCTCCCCCTGGACCTTGGCCTTCGAATGCCTGTCGAGGTTTTTGTTTTTTTTTTTCTTTATTTATTAAAAAAAAAAAGAACACACCACGGCATCCTACGGACCAGTTGATAGCCAGAAAAACCGAACCACCTACATCCTTCTGGCAAGTTAAATGGAATTTACAAAAAAAGGAAGGAAAAATCCTCTTCCAAGAAAAAAAAAAAAAAAACTCCTCCTCCATTCCTCTCTCTTCCCACGTCGACGTCAGTCAGCAGAAGTTTTTTTTTTATAAGTCGATTAGTTTTTAAAGCGTTTGTGTGTACACGACGACAGCGACGACGATTTTAAATTTGTCATTGTTTGTGTTTCAGGGTAACGAGTCAAAAATTTCCGAATTTCCAGCTTCACTTTGTCTGCCTCGAAAAAAAAATTTTTTTGCACGCGCGCACAGTCTCCACCGATTGCGGGGGGTGGTGGTTGGATCACATGGTTAGGTAATACGCTATTTTAATAAGCCAGCTCCATGGTCGGCCCCCCTTTCCCACCCGCCGACCGCCCTGGTCGAGCGTATTCATTCATTCTGTATAAAACTGTCAAAAAGTCCTCCCCCCCTTCGCCCAACCAAAACCAACCCCCAATTCAACCCCAAAAACACGTCTAACGACAAGCGACGATGTGGTGGATTCGTGACCGTATCAGGTATAGTGCCGAAGCATAACCGTAGCCGTGAAACTCAACCGCCCAACCACCCACTGAAACACTCATCTCGAGCTTTTCGCTTTCCGCTTTCGTTCATCCTTGCGGCGATGGTGGTGTGAGTGGGTGGGTGGGTGGGTGGTTGGTGGGTTGCTCACTCATCCCTTCCCTGCTGTCAGTCGTGTCGAGTGTGGATTTTGACTGAGTTTTTTTTTTTTTTTTCTCCTTTCTTTTTTTTTTTGTCATCGTCCTGTCAAAAATAGAAAAGGACACCATCGGGGTAAAAATAGGATTAAACCGCAAACAATGTAATCGAGACACGGCAGGGAGTCCTTTTCAGTCCTGGATCGTTTTGGATTTTCAATGTGCTGCGCTTTTAGGCATGGAATCTTTTTTTTTTTTTTTTTTCTCTCTCCTTACTTTTCTCTCTCTCTCGTTCGCTCTCTGTTTTTATCTGTGTGTGTGTGAAAGTGTTGTTCATGTGTGTGCCTTTGGGGGGCAAATTGATAAAAATGAAGCAAAAAAAAAAAAAAAAATTTTAACGTCTCCTGTGTTGTGCTTTATCATCAACAACAATAACATAACCCACTCCACCCACCCACCCACCCATTCTCCCACTCCCTCCCTCCCTCCCTCACCCTCAGAGTCCTGTCAACCGACCGACCAACTGTAAGGATATTTGAGGATATTCTCAGCGCAGTCCTTTTCTCTCTGAGAAAATTTGTTTGTTTTTGTTTTGAGTTGTCTTGAGTCGTTTATGTCGAGTCCTGGTGTCGAGTCCTGTTGACTTGAATTTCACGTTAGTCGTCCTTTTTTTTTTTTTTAATTTTTCTTCTCCAGGAGTGTCCTGCAGCAGAACATAGAGTGTACTTGTTGTCTAAGTAAGTGTTGCAATCTTAATCGTAAGAATAAAACACAAAACCCCCCTTTGAAGGAGCGAAAGAGAGATTCTGTCTGTTTTTGTCTACTAGTGTGTGTCTGTGTCTGTGTATCTGTGTGTGAGAGAGAGAAAGAAAAAAGAAAAAAAAAAAAAAGGAGAAGGGATGTGCGGGTTTATTTCTGGAATCGAAAATTTATTACGATCTCTCAACTCAACAGCGACGTGGGTCAGGTCCAAAATCGAATCAGATAATCGTCAGTGTGTGACTCTGATGGGTGGTCGTGTGTTGGCGTCTTGTCATATTTTCTGTTGTTTTTTTGTTTTTTTTTCGTTACTTTTTTTTTTGGTATAAGCTCTTCCGCTTTTTTTCTCAATTCTCGTAGTTAGTTTTCATGTGCTCTGCTCGGTTTAACGGTGTAGCGCGTGTTGTGTTGTGTTTTCTTCTAATCGCGAGAGACGACGCACACTTGTGGTGAATTATTATTTATTTTTTTTTTCGTGATTTCGAGTTCAAGGTTTTCAACAACAAAACAGGTGGATAAGCAAACGAATTTTTGAAAGATTTAAATTTTTGAATTAAGAAAAAAAAAAATTATATTTATTCATGTGGGGGAGAAAGTGCTCGTTGACAAAGTCGAGAAATGTCTTTTTTTTCGAGATCGGCTCTGGGAATGAAAACTCGGGGCTTAGAGGGACTCGTTTCGAAAGTTCTTGGTGGTGTTTATTTTTGTGTGAATAGTCAGCTGGAAATTCGGCAAAATTGGCGACTTTTTTGGCTATTTTTTCACCTGAAGAATCAGCTGGAAATTCGGCAAAATTGACGATTTATTTGAGATGGCGGTGTTTATTTTTTTTTTGCGTAAAAAAAATCATCTGGTGACTCGGTAAAATTTGTGATTTTCTAGAATCATCTGGAAATTCAACAAAATTGAGGATTTTTTTGGGATGGCGGTGTTTATTTTTTTAAATAAAAATCATCTGAAAAATTTGTGATTTCATAAAATCATCTGGTGACTAAAATCGTCTAAAAACTCGACAAAATCAGTGATTTTTTAGGGGTGAACCAACCCTGGTCCTCTAAGTGATAATTTACAAGAAAAGGCCGACGATGAAGCTCTCTTTCAAAATTAATCAAACATTTTGTTGCTTTGAAAAATCTACTGAGATTTTCCATGACGAACGTCTCCACAACAGTGCATTAAAAGTGGTTCGAAAATAAGAAAAAAATTCGTACAAAGCAAATTCTCTTTGAAAATTATCGAAAAATTTAATTTTTTTTTTTTTTGTGAGAAATTGACTGAAATTTACTTTGGAAAATTCCATCAAAATCGGCTCAGAAATAAGAAAAAAAATTCGTACAGAGAAGATTCTCTTTGGAAATTATTGAAAAATTTACTGAAATTTACTTCGAAAAATACCATCAAATTCGTCCAGAGAAGTTTTTCCTTGAAAATTATCGAAAAATTTACTGAAATTTACTTCGGAAAATTCCATCAAAATCGGCTCAAAAATAACTCTAAACAAAATTTTGTACAGTCTCTTAAGAAATGTTCGAAAATTATTTAAAAATTATTTAAAAATTATTCCTTCTTTTGGAAAAACATGATTTTTTTTTTAGAAAACTATCGGTTTGGTTCAAGAATAATTTGTTTGGCTCAAAAATCATTATCAAAAAAAAAATCATTTCTCTGGCTAAAAATCGTTGATGTGGATCAAAAATATGGTTTTAGTTCAAAAATTGTGTGGTACAAAAATTTTGTGGTACAAAAGTCGATGATTTAGTTTAAAAATCATGACAAAAAACTCGTTCTCCTCAGAAGTGTCTCAAAGGTTTTCTTGTAAAAAGAAGAAAGTCTTATTGTGTTCCAAAAAAAACAATTTTTAACAAATTTTTTTTTGTTTTTCGGTGAGTGGATTGCTGACAAAGTCTTAATACACTTTCTACATGAAAAAATGTTCTTTAGTATTGAAAAAATTGTTTTTTTGATTTTTGAAGAGTGGTTCGTTGTGTGTGAGATATGTCTTAGAATGTCTTAGGATTGCTCACAAAGTCTTAATACACGTTCAACATGAAAAAATGCTATTTTTTATTAAAAAAAAAATGCTTTTCTGATTTTTGAAGAGTGCTTAGTTGTGTCTTAGAAAAATCGTCACAAAATTTCTTAGAACTTCTTACTTTTTGGGATAAAACTTGAAATTTTCGTAAATCTCCATAAAAAAAGGGTGTCTTAAAAAATCAGTCCAAATTTTTTTTTTGAATTTGTTACTTTTTCGTATAAAATATGCAATTTTCGAAAATCTCCATCAAAAATAGAAAATTTAAAGGCGAAAATTCAAAAGACGATGAAAATAGATTTTTCACAAATTTTGATAAAAATTAATTTGATTTGGAAGCCGTCTTTTTTTTTAATTTTTCTTTTAAAATACTGGGCAAAGTTCTTGTTTCGAATTTTTTCAAGATTTTTCTTTCAAAATCTGTCTCTTAAAATCCTTCAATAGGTGTTGGCTGGGCAAAATTCTTGTTTCCATTTTTTCATAGTTTCTCCTCCAAATTTCGTTATCAGCCGATGATTCAAAAAGTTGGCTAAGCAAAATGTTTTTGTTAATTCTCTCTTAAAATATGTTTTTTTTTTTTTTTTCAAATCTGTCTGTCAGTTATTTTGGAGTTCAAACCTTAAAAAAGTGGTGTTCTAAAAGAAAATTCAAAAGTAGATTCATTTGCCTTTGAACTTGCTCCATCAGGTGGCAGTTTCTGAGCTTTGTGAGTCTTAATTTTTTTTTTTTTTGTGAAAATTCAAAGCAACTTCGATGGTTTTGGTTTTTCTTTTTTTGTTTTTCTGTTAAAATTCGATCACTCTCATCTTTTTCATAATTTTTCTTTCAAAAATCGACTGCAAAGACGGTCAAACGTGGATAAGTAATTTTGATTGAAAATCTTGGTCCTTCGACAGTCTCAGTTTCTTCTCTTTTTGGGGTAAGTTGGCTTTTCTGGTTTGTTTTCTTTTTTCCTTTGGATTCTTTTTGGGTCCTTTACTGGACTTTTTTTTTTTGCATATTTTGCGAGTATTTTTTGAGTATTTTTAGGACCTTTTTTGGTCAATTTAATTCGATTCTTAACCTCGTCAGAACTGAGAGAAATTGGCATTGAATTTTTTTTGGGCCAGTTCAGACTGCATGATGTCCTTGTCCTTCAGACGAATCTTTCATTTTTTGGGCTTTTTTTTTTGTTTTTTAAGTTTCCTGTGCTGAAAGGCATTTTTCAACTGACAGCTGACAGCTTGAGAGTTGACAGGGGGCGTAAATTTAAACTTCTAAGCCTAGGCCTGTGTTATACCATCCTCCGCCCTCTTCCAGTCCGCCCCCGTAAAACTTAAACAAACAAAACAATTTCGCCGAAAGGCTTTTGAGAAGCAACCAGTGCGCGCGGCAAATGGCTGTGCCTGCAAGACAAAGTTTTTCCCCAATCTCAAAAATTAATATTCCTCTGGAGCGTGTGCCATCGCAGAGAGACAGGGAGGCAACCCCATCCCCACCCCCCTGTGTCTGTGTGTGTGTGTGTGTGTGGGCGAAAATTCAATCTCGAGCAGGTAATAAGCTTCATCCTCGCCCCCGTCCCCTCGCCCACACCGAACAAACGCTTCACAGCTAATTATAATTCCACTGACAAATCTTTCCCCCACTCCCCCACCGACGCTCCACCTGACGCATCACGCCTTCTTCTGTGTTTGCGTGTGTTTCGTAAATTTCATAATTATCATCCAGATTTGGTTGTGCTCCTCCTTTGTGTGCGCGTCTCTCGTTCATCGTTGGGGGAGGAAGGCAGTTAAATCAACTAACCAACAACAACACCTCCCGTCCCGATTCGCACCGTCCAACCCCGTCCAACCACCCCACCGCACCTCACTGTCAAGGTCGTCAATCGCTGAATGCATTTTCCGTGTAATGTGGGAATATTTTCGTTTGTATTTCAACCACCCCCCTCTCGGGCATTTTTACCACTTTTCGTGTATATTCACAGTTTTATATCGTTTCCACCTGCTCCTGGTCTCAGAGAGAACTATTTTTGTCTTATTTTTCTTCTTTCCTTCCCGTCAAGGGATGAGTGAGAACGAACGGCATACAAAAACACTTTTTCAAGGGTAGATCGGCTGGGAGAGAATGGTGGAGGGGGGGTTGGTTTGTGGGATAAGACACAATTTTTTTTTTTTGAGGGTTGTTTCTTAACCTACATTCTTTTCAGAGGTTTTATTTATTTATTTTCTTTTTTTTCGATTCTGAAAAAAGTGGTGAGGGTGGAGTAAGGTGGCCTGTATTCTTTTTTTTTTTTTTTTCCCTGTGTAGACAAGTTGTCAATAAACTTATGAACCGGCAGTGAGGGAGGAGACTTTATGAAGTTGTAATTCGGGCAAATCCACGATGAGAGAAAAAAAAAAAAAAAGAGGATTTTTCCCTGGTCTAGATGACTTCTTCATCCATTTTTATTTTTTAAATTTTTCTTCTTTTCTATTCCCCTGGTTTTGGGGGTGACTTCTTTGTCCACTTTTTCTTGGAGTGGATGAGAGATGGGCATGTTTTGTTGCTTAAATATAAGCCCCCAATGTCCATTTATAGACACCCGGCATGGACACATGTTCAATTCCCAGAGAGAGAAAGGACGTTGTTAAGTTTTCGGCAGCGGTGGTGATGGTCGGGAGTCCTTGTCGTCGTTGTCGTTGTTGTCATCGTTGTCATCGAGTGAGCGACGTCGACAAGAAATTGATTTGGGGAGTGTAATTTTGTCCTTCATTTAATTTTGACAAGCAATCGCTCGGGTGTGTGATGAGTGCTCTGTGAATTGTTTCAAGCTGACGGTGGGTTGGACTGTGGGTTGGACATGTTGGGTTTGGGAGATTGAAAGATTTGAGCGGCTTAAATTGTTGACAGAAAAAAAAAAAAAGAACGGTGGACGTAAGCTCAGGAAACGCTCTTGGACGTGACTCTGGTGCGTTGGCTTATGTTGTCAAGTAAATGATTTTTTGATGGTGGGTGGGTAGGTCGTGGATGGTACGTCGTGGATGGTGACCTTTAAAAAAAAAAAAGAACAAACACGCTCGTCGTGTGTAAAGCTGAGTTCTTGTCGCACTGTTGTAAAAAAAAACTGTTGCTGACTTTTGAAACATTCATCCTCGCTCATTCCACTCCACTTCACTCATTTTTTAGTCTTATTATTAATAAAAATAATAATTGGGTGGCGCAATAGCCCGTCGATGGCCAGAGTCTGAGTTTTTCGAATTCCCACTTAGTCTTTGAGAGTTTCTCGATGGGCAGACCGTGGTCTGAGAGTGTCGCATTGGAAAAATATTATTTTTGTCAGCATCCAAATGGCAATGTCTTGCTTAAATGACGAAAAATTGATTTTTCCATGTGGAGAACAAGAGTGCGATTGGCAAATATTTGATTTTGAAAAAATTTGTCTTGAAATCGCCTCGTTCGTGTGAAGATCCTGTCGGAAATCTCTTGTTTTAGTGGGGAAAAAAGAATTTCACGATTTTGGGACCATATAAATTCATTAGAGGGATGTGTAGGGAATCGAAAAATGTGTGGGTTGATTTTTGGAACTCCCTGGAAGCTGGGTAAATATCGAAAAAACGCTCCTGCAAGGACGTGGTTGGGGTGATCTTGAAAAAGTGGATTGATTGTGACGAAGGGACTTGGCAGGATTCCGAAAATGTCTGTTTCATGTCGATGAACCCACGGGAAGCTGGAGAAATCTCGAAAAATCCTTCTCACGGCGACACCGTTGCTCTTAAATTGTCGGTTTCTTAATTTTTCGTTAAAACACATCCAAACACACAACTTTGCATCAAAATTTTCATTAATTTTTCCCAAAAATTCGATTTTCAAAATCGGGTCATTTTTTCCCAAGAAAAGTCGACCTCAATTCGTTGACCGTGACTCGACTTTTTTGCGTGAAAAATGCGAAAATTTTTTTTTTCTAAAATTCAAAATATTTTTGATGGGGGATGTTGGGCGAGTGTCTGAGGATTCGAAAAATGTCTGGATGAATTTTGGGAAGCAAGTGGAAGCTGGAGAAATCTCGAAAAAACGATCTTGTCCAGCCACCTTTGGGCGAAAATTGAAAAAGTGGACACCATCCGACACGGGGACTTGGCAGCTTTCAGAAAATGTCTAATTCGATTCGAGGAACCCACTGGAAGCTGGAGAAATCTTGAAAAATCCTTCTTGCGGCGACACCAGCGCAGTTCCGACCACGAATTTTTCATTTCTCTGTAAGACGCATCCAAACACACAAATTTGCATCAAAATTTTTCTTCATTTTTCTTTATTTTTAAAAAAAAAATCGATTTTCAAAATCGCGAATTTTATTTCCAAGAAAAGTCGACCTCAAGTCATTGACTTTGACTCGACTTTTTTGCGTGAAAAATGCGAAAATATTTTTTTTCTAAAATTCAAAATTTTTTTGATGGGGGATGTTGGGCGAGTGTCTGAGGATTCGAAAAATGTTTGGATGGATTTTTGGAAGCAAGTGGAAGCTGGAGAAATCTCGAAAAAACGATCTTGTCCAGCCACCTTTGGGCGAAAATTGAAAAAGTGGACACCATCCGACGTGGGGACTTGGCAGCTTTCAGAAGATGTGTAGTTCGAGTCAAAGAACCCACTGGAAGCTGGACAAATCTCGAAAAATCCTTCTTGCGGCTACACCATCGCAGTTCCGATCTCGAATTTTTCATTTCTCTGTAAGACGCATCCAAACACACAAATTTGCATCAAAATTTTTCTTCATTTTTCTTCATTTTTCCCAAAAAATCGATTTTCAAAATCGCGAATTTTATTTCCAAGAAAAGTCGACCTCAAGTCATTGACTTTGACTCGACTTTTTTCGGTAAAAAATGGAAAAAAATTTTTTTTCCAAAAATTTTTTTTTTTTAAATGGGGGAAGTTAGAGGGAGGTTTTGTGATTCGAAAAATGTCTGGATGGATTTTGGGAAGCAAGTGGAAGCTGGAGAAATCTCGAAAAATCGATCTGACGGAGGCACCTTTGGGTGGATGTAAAAAAAGTAGATTCCATGCAATGTGGGGACCTGGCAGCTTTCAGAAACTGTCAAATTCGAGTAGAAGAACCCACTGGAAGCTGGAGGAATCTCGAAAAATCGACCTGGAGGCGTCGAAGAATTTGAAAAAGTGTAGTTCAGAGTCTCTCGATGAGTCCCATGATTTTTTCTAATGAAAAACTTTGAATTTATCCCCCAACTAACTTCCCATCGATTACCAAATCGACCCCAAATCGAAATTGAATGGGGGTATTTCAGAATTTTCCAGTCGGCGATCCTTCTCCAGCCTTCTCCGGCCTTGACCGGTGACCTCGATGCATTAAAGGGTCTAGTTTTGGTTTTATTTCGTTTTTTTTTTGGCTTCGACTTCCTCTCAAACGCACTTTTCTTGTTTATTTTTTTTTTTCTGTCCTTTATTGTCACTGCAACATTGGCATTGATCCAAAAAGGATACACAATCTCTCTTTTTTTTTTTTTTTCCTTTCATCGACTTCGTCGTCAGTCAGGCTGTTGTCGTTTTTTTCTTCTTTTTTTTTGTTAGCAATTACAGTTGACTCATTCATCAGAATGATGATGGCAATTTAATGTGCAATCGCATCCCATATCCTCGCGAAATGTCCTCGAGGTCTTCATCGAAATCGTAATTTTTTTTTTCTTCACTTTAGAGCCAACGATTCACAATCAGATGCTTGCGATAAATTCTTCGGCTGATTTTCGTAATTGATTTGAAATTATCTTTTGGAATTTTATCGTTATATCCTTGTTGTCCTTGTTAAGTGCAGGTTTTTGAAATAAACTTCAGTTTTAAGAGGGAAGTTGGAGGGAAGTTTACTTTCTTGAGTGATTGAATGATTGGTTTCGATGAAGAGAATCGTGTGGTTTCGGAGTCGAGAAGGACGTGAAGGTTTTGTGTTGTGAAAAAAAAGGGAGAGTTGAGGACGTCTAGTTTATGAGACTTGAAAACTCTAGTTAGTTTTTGAAATTTCTGTGATTTTGTGAATTTTTTTAATTTTTTATAAATCCTGTCCAAACAAAGTTCTGTGTCCTCTTCAATGAAAGATCAATAAACAAATCGAGAGTCGAACTGACGTAGAAGTCGAAAAGCGCATGGATTTTTGTCCTGCGGGTCCCTTAGAAAAAAAAATCGGAAAAGTTAAGGACATTTAGTTTGAGAACCGAGGATTTTTTGCTTGTGACTTTTTTTTAGTTTTTTTTTTTTCTTAAATCTTGTCCAAAAAAATTCTGTGTCTTCTTCAATCGCTTGAAAGACCAAAAAATTCATCGAGAGTCGGATTTTTGTCCTGCGGGTCCCTTAGAAAAAAAATCGGAAGAGTTAAGGACATTTAGTTTGAGATTTTTAGCTTGTGACTTTATTTTTAGTTTTTTTTTCTTAAATCCTGTCCAAAAAAAAAATCTGTGTCTTCTTCAATCGCTTGAAAGATCAAAAAATTCATCGAGAGTCGAACTAACGTCGGAGTTGAGAAAGTTAGTGAATTTCTTCAAACTTTTCGACAAGAAATCGAGAGAGTTGAGGGCTTCTAGTTTGATAAGTGAGTTTCTTTTTTATTTTTAATTCTGCCAAAAAAAATCCTGTGTTCTCTTTAATCGCTTGATAAATCAAAAAATTCTTAGAGAATCAAACTGACGTCGGAATCGAGAAGGACGTGTATCTCTACGCTTTTTTGAACTAAAAATCAGGAAAGTGAGAACATCTAGGATTTTTTTTTGTATGCGTTTGCGCGAAGCCTTGTGAAGGTTTTTCTGCAGAATGATTTCTGAGATTTTATATTTTTTTTTTCAAGTTCCAATTTGTTCTCTTTAATCGAATTAATGATCAAAAAATTAACGAACTCGTAATCGATTGTCTGTGTGTTTTCCTTCGACTCAAATTCCTTGCAGTGGTCGTTCATTAAACCCAACAAAAAAAAAAAAAAAACGCATTCTCAAAACAGTTATCCTCTTTAATCCATTAAACGAATCAAGCCTCGAAATTCATCAATGTGACCGTGATTTTTCTTCAAACCAAAAATTCCCCCTACCCATTTTTTTTTCAATTTCAGAATCAGAAATAAAACACCCACTCAAGCCACGAGTCTCATCCCATGCCTTGTCATGGAATTCAATTTAAATTGAATTCTCTGTCCTATAGAGGATGGTGATGCGATGTCCTTCTACACCGTTGTCAACTATCGAATTCCACAGTTCATAAAAGTCAATTATGTACAACCAAATACAAAAATAAATAAATCCACGAAATTGCGTATCAAAGGACACGCGACGTGATATTTTTGGGTGGTCCTTCATTTAATTACCCAAAACTTCATTAAAGTTGATTGTTTGTTAATTTAGATTTTTTTTTTTTGTCTCTCTCTGTGTGTGTGTTGTTTTTTTTTTTTTGGCGAATTTCTGTGTGCTGTGATGTCCTGGGAGGACTTTTGATTGAGTTAGTGGTGAGATTTGGTTGTGGATTTTATTTTTGGATTTTCCAAAGGCAGAGTTAGGTTGTTGAAAGAGAAAAAAAAAAAATGGGAAGGTGAGGTAGGGAATTTTTGAATTTAAGGGATTTTAGCTACACCTCCACTAAGGTTAAGTGAATTTTGTGGGAGGTTTTGTTGAAATGTGGAGGTGTTGATGGGTTTGGGCTGCTCCCTGACTTCGAGTTGAAAACAAATAAAGTACTTAAGTCAGTTTTGAAAACAAGAGAAACAGAAAAAAAATGATTTTTGATTCAAACACCCACTACCTTATTTCGAGTTGAAAACAAATAAAGTGCTTAAGACAGTTTTGAGAAAAAGATTTTTGGTCCAAACACCCACTGCCTTACTTCGAGTTGCAAACAAGTTGAGTCCTTCAGTCACTCAGTCTATTTTTTAAACAAAAAACAAAAGCGGAAAAAACCCGATTTTGAGTTCGAAAACCTCCTCCCTGAACTTCAACTGATTGAGTTCTTCAGTCAGCTAAAAAAATGAGCTCCCTAACCTCAGGCTAGAAACAAAAATCTTCACTCTTTTCAAAAAGTCGAAGAAGGCTCTTTCCCAAAAATCGCAAAAAATTGTCCTTGAATTGTGAAATTGTATTCTAGTTTCCTTGTTTTTTATTTTTTTTTCCCACTGCCCGCACGTTACATTCCCATTGCATGTGAAAAAAAACCACATGCTTTCCTGACACCTACCAATCAATGTCATCTAAATTATTTAAACATTTTTTTTTTACAAGATAATTTCATTTCAATGTCAAGCATTTACAATTGATTGTACGTTTGATGGGAAAATTATACCGGAAATGCATTTGCAGATGATAAATTTTTAATTTCAACCTTCGTTTCGTCTTGAGTTTTTTTTTTTTTTTTCCAATTACCTTAAATGAATTCACACCGTCAGACATTTGTGTGTTCTTTTGAAAATAAAAAAAAAAAACGTTGCAATTGATTTGGACGCCTGTAAGTGATGCAATCACGCGAACTATTTTCTTGGAAATTCGAAAATAAACTCACAAACATTATTTTTCAAACGATGACGATGGGAATGTTGTCACTCGTAAATGACAGTTTGAAATTGTTCGATTTCCTTTTTTTTTTGTTTTTTTTATGAACGTCACTAAACGAGAAACGAAGTGACGATTTGTCGGAATGGATTTCTCGTTTTCGGTTTTAGTGTCGGGAAAAGTACGAGTGGAACGAGGTGCAGTAAAAAAAGAAACACCTTTCAGATGTAAATCCTTTTTTTTTTTTGTGCATCAATTTTATGCGTCAACTCTGTCTGCGATTGAATTGAGTTCTGTTGGCGAGTGAAGCAGTGGGGTTGGGTCAACTTCAGAAGAATTTGTGAGTTGTTTTTGTTTTCTAGAAAATCTGAGACTGAGGATTATTTTCGTTTCGATCCTTTTTTTTATTTTTTTCGATAATCTAAAACTGAGGATTGTTTTTCGAGGCAGCTTCAAGGGAATTTGAGACTCGGAATCGTTTTTTTTCTAGAAAATCTGAGACAGGATTATTTTTCGAGGCAACTTCAGAAGCTTTTGAAACTCGGCATAGTTTTTTTCTAGAAAATCTGAGACACATGACAATTTTTTTTTGGAAAATTTGATAATCGAGAAGTGACTCTGGTGCATTGGCTTATGTTGTCAAGTAAATGATTTTTTGATGGTGGGTGGGTAGGTCGTGGATGGTACGTCGTGGATGGTGACCTTTAAAATAAAAAAAGGAACAAACACGCTCGTCGTGTGTAAAGCGAAGTTCTTGTCGCACTGTTGTAAAAAAAACTGTTGCTGACTTTTGAAACACTCATCCTCACTCATTCCACTCCACTTCACTAATTTTTTAGTCTTATTATTAATAAAATAATAATTGGGTGGCGCAATAGCCCGTCGATGGCCAGAGTCTGAGTTTTTCGAATTCCCACTTAGTCTTTGAGAGTTTTTCGATGGGCAGACCGTGGTCTGAGAGTGTCGCATTGGAAAATTATTATTTTTGTCAGCATCCAAATGGCAATCTCTTGCTTAAATGATGAAAAATGGATTTTTTCATGTGGAGAACAAGAGTGCGATTGGCAAATATTTGATTTTGAAAAAATTTGTCTTGAAAACGCCTCGTTCGTGTGAAGATCCTGTCGGAAATCTCTTGTTTTAGTGGGGAAAAAAGAATTTCACGATTTTGGGACCATACAAATTCATTAGAGGGATGTGTAGGGAATCGAAAAATGAATGGGTTAATTTTTGGAACTCCCTGGAAGCTGGGTAAATTTCGAAAAAACGCTCCTGCAAGGACGTGGTTGGGGTGATCTTGAAAAAGTGGATTGATTGTGACGAAGGGACTTGGCACAATTCCGAAAATGTCTGTTTAATGTCGATGAACCCACGGGAAGCTGGAGAAATCTCGAAAAATCCTTCTCACGGAGACACCGTTGATCTTAAATTGTCGATTTCTTAATTTTTCGTTAAAACACATCCAAACGCACAACTTTGCATTAAAATTTTCATTAATTTTTCCCAAAAATTCGATTTTCAAAATCGTGTCATTTATTCACAAGAAAAGTCGACCTCAAGTCATTGATTTTGACTCGATTTTTTTGCGTAAGAAATGCGAAAATTTTTTTTTTCTAAAATTCAAAATTTTTTTGATGGGTGATGTTGGGCGAATGTCTAAGCATTCGAAAAATGTCTGGATGAATTTTGGGAAGCAAGTGGAAGCTGGAGAAATCTCGAAAAAACGATCTTGTCCAGCCACCTTTGGGCGAAAATTGAAAAAGTGGACACCATCCGACGTGGGGACTTGGCAGCTTTCAGAAAATGTCTAGATCGATTTGAGGAACCCACTGGAAGCTGGAGAAATCTTGAAAAATCCTTCTTGCGGCGACACCAGCGCAGTTCCGACCACGAATTTTTCATTTCTCTGTAAGACGCATCCAAACACACAAATTTGCATTAAAATTTTTCTTCATTTTTCTTTATTTTTCCCAAAAAATCGATTTTCAAAATCGCGAATTTTATTTCCAAGAAAAGTCGACCTCAAGTCATTGACTTTGACTCGACTTTTTTCAGTGAAAAATGCGAAAAAATTTTTTTTCTAAAAATTAAAATTTTTTTGATTGGGGATGTTAGAGGGGAGTTTTGTGATTCGAAAAATGTCTAGATGTATTTTGGGAAGCAAGTGGAAGCTGGAGAAATCTCGAAAAAACGATCTGGTGAAGCCACCTTTGGGTGGATCTTGAAAAAGTAGATTCCATGCAATGTGGGGACTTGGCACCTTTCAGAAAATGTCTAGTTCGAGTCGAGGAACCCATTGGAAGCTGGAGGAATCTCGAAAAATCCTTCTGAAGGCGACGTGGTTGGGTGAATCTCTGAAAACTGAATTCCATGTGATGTGGGTGTGTGATCTGAATCAGAAAATTTTCGGATCGAGATTGAGACACCGATAGACAAATTTATAGAAAGAGTCTTAAGATCTTGTAGAGGTCAAAAAAATGGTGAAAAATCCCTCTGGAGACAATGTGGTTGAGTGGAGGTGGAAAAAGTGAAGTGGAGTGGAGTGAGTGGAACTCAGAAAATGTTTGGTTTGAGTCAGGGAAACCAACTAGATCTGTTTTTCAATTTTCAAAATTTTTTTTCAACCGTCAAACATCTTTCGGAAAAAATTCATTGTGAACATTTCAGTTAAAAATTTATGGCGTAAATTCTCCCCTGCCCCTAGACTGTCCCTGTCAGTACATAAAATCGGATGAACGATATTTCTTCTCCTTCCAACAAAAACCCTAAGTACACATACTCACTTATGCGTCACATCAGCTCATCAGCAAAGAAAAGTATCTAACCACAACCGACAGTGTGTGTCCTCTCTGTCCTATCTGACCGTCCTAATTGAAATATAATTAACTTACGTTCCACTCTTTGGCATACTCAGCTCCGACAAAATCAACGACGGAAGTAGGCTCTATGTTGACACACATGATGTGACGCAAAGCGAGTAAGGGAATAGAACGTTAAGGGTTTATTTGCTTCTAAATAATGAAAAAGGTTACCACAACAAGGCAACAAGGTCTAAATTGCGGTATTGGAACGTTTTTCAATATTCCTTACAAGTCTTTTCTCATGCAATTATGGTGATTAAAAAAATATATAAACGATGGGAGGAAAAAAAGAAAGCAATGGAGGGGTGAAGATGATTCGATTTTGTTGGTGATATGTGGGGACGGATTTTTACCATTCAATTTTTGCAGGTCCTTAAGGCACGGGCGTACGGGGGACGTTGCTGAAAGAGGCTTGTGTCTTAAGTGATCGTTAAGACAAAAAAAACTCGGTCGTTCATTTGACGTGAAGTCAAAAAATCTCACCAAAAAAAGGGGACATTCAAAATATCGCCGTCTTGCCATTCGTCTGACGAAATTTCAAAAAAATTCGTCGTTTTGTCGTTCGTCTATCGAAAATTCAAAAAAAAAATTCGTCGTCTTGTCGTTCGTCTAACGAAAATTCAAAAAAAAATCGTCGTCTTGTCGTTCGTCTGACGAAAATTAAAAAAAATTCGTTGTCTTGTCATTCGTCTGACGAAATTTCAAAAAAATTCGTCGTTTTGTCGTTCGTCTATCGAAAATTCAAAAAAAAAATTCGTCGTCTTGTCGTTCGTCTAACGAAAATTCAAAAAAAAAAATCGTCGTCTTGTCGTTCGTCTGGAAAATTCAAAAAAAAATCTCTAAAAAAAAAATTCGTCGTCTTGTCGTTCGTCTGGAAAATTCAAAAAAAAATCTCTAAAAAAAAAATTCGTTGTCTTGTCGTTCGTCTGGAAAATTCAAAAAAAAATCTCTAAAAAAAAAATTCGTCGTCTTGTCGTTCGTCTGGAAAATTCAAAAAAAAATCGTCGTCTTGTCATTCGCCTGACGAGAATTCAAAAAAATTTTCCTCCAAAAAAAAAGAGGACATTCGAAAAATAAGCACCTTCAAAAATTTAACTCAAAATTGATCTCCTTAAATTGTTTTCTTAAAAAATAAATAAAATCCAGTACGGGCCAAATATAAGTTTCTTCTAAAAAAAAAAAATAAAATAATCTCTGATTTAAAGAGGAAACCCCAAGATGGCCCACCTCCTACTTAAACCTTTTTTTTCACCTTCCCCCCACCCCCCTCAAAAAAAAAAAAAACAAGAAAATCATTCAAGCTAACCAATCCATCGATGTTTGTTTGTGAACTCTTAAAATTTTTCCGGGTCACAACGAAGACGCCTTCTCGATGTTCTTCAGCTCAAAATTTGTCCCACTTGTCACACATAAAACCCTCACAACTCTCATTTGGATGTGTCCTTTTGCGGTCCAAGTGTGTGGGGGGGGGGATACGGGTACCGAGTGCTGACCACATCTAACACTCACACACCCACACAGAGTATTTTTATATATAGAAAACTCTTGTCCCATCACTTGTTACCATGGTGTTGGTTTTGAAATGGAAGGTGCATTCGAGTGTTAAATGTCAGGTGACCACATCAAATGCCATCACAAGAAGATCCTTACAGGACCGTGTGTTAACGATGACAGAATTGACTGTCCATCTGTCAGAGGATTTTATATTTCTATTTTTGATTTTGTTTACATCAGAGAAGTGTTTCCTTTTTTTCCTTTTGGTGATTTCTTAAGGACACACAAGGACTTCGGTTTGGGAAAACATGCGGTGGAGCATCAAAAGATGGGATAGAAATGTTTATTTTTATTTTTTTTAGAAATTAAGTAGAAGGGTTCAACTTGAGGGTTTCAATTTGTTTTGTGTTGTCTTGGAGAAAAAAAAAAAAAAAGAGAAAAACTCGGAAGGATTCCTTTGAATTTCCTTTGTATTTTTGTATCGAAGGAGGATGGGGGAGAGAAAAAGGATTTTCACTCGCTTGAGGGGGTTTATTTTTGGTGTTCGTGTGTGTGGTGGAGGGGGAGAAGATACCGAATTCGATATTCAGACGGCGACGAAGACCTCTCTTTGGAGACCGAGGTGGTAAGACCCTTGTAGGAGTCTCTGAAGGTGTCTTGTCTGTTTAAATCCAAGGGGGCCTCTTAGGAACCGTGTTTAAGGCGTTGAAAATAGAAAAAATTATTTAAAAAAAAATCAGTTTCGAGCTGAATTCGAGAATATTCATTTAAGAATTTAATTATAATTTAATTTTAGATCGGTTGTCCAGTTCCACTACCCGTCGTTGACGCTTTTCAATCAAAGCTCGCTCAGAAGTGTACCTAAGTCCCCCCACAAGTGCACCTGAATCCCACCAAAATAATTGAAGTCAATCAGTTAAATCCTGAAATTCAATTTAAATTATAATCGTTAAATTTCATTTTGAGCTTTCAAGAAACAAAAGCTAAAAAGGACATGTGAGTAGCTGAGATCCAAACCAATTTCTGAGAGGAAGCTGAGACATGGGACATTGTCAAGCTTGGAAAAAGCACGAAAATTCCAACTGAATAGAAAAAAACAATTTGAAAAGCCTCAAAATATTTCTCTCCTCCGGTTTCATTCAAGAAAAAATTCGAAAATTCTCAAAACAGAGTGGGTGTGTATTTCTCTTCATCCTGATTGATGCGGGTGTCTAATTTTCGACCTCAAACTTATCAAAAAAAAAAGGAAAAAGCAAATCAAAAGTCCTCAAAGCGACTCTTTTCTTTCTGTCTTGAATTTTCTGTTAAAATTTCGAGCTGGAAACAGCTGTCTGTGTCAAAATAGACTTTGATTTAAAAAGAAACCACTAGATGGTCCACTCTCTATTTCTTGACACGAGAAAAAAAAAAACAATTAAAAGATTCTCCAACAGACTTCATATTCAAAAAAATTGAAAAGTTCTAAATTTTCACTTTTCTGACTCCGTTTTCATCAAGAAAAAATTAAATTCTCCAACAGTCTCCGTTTTCATCCAAAAAAACACGACACCATCCTCACCTGACGTGCTTATTTTCCATCCACTACCTCCTAAAACGCTTTCGTTAAAGCTTTTTTTTTTGTTGCAAGCTCACGGTTCTTGTCTGCGGTTGAAAAAGCTGAAAGCTAAATGAATCATCTCTCAGACTCCTGTTGCGCCTGAAAGCTCGAAGCTCGAAGCTTTAAGGAGAAAAGTTTTCTTTTTTTTCCCATCTGTGAAAAAATTGGCCAACAACAAAAAAAAAATGGGTTAAGTCATTGCAGAGTTGGGTGGCTCTTCTTGCTATCGATTGAACCGATTAGGACAAAAAAAAAAATGAAGGACATGCCCTAAGCTCATGGGGGAGATTTAACAAAGTCCAAAGGACCCTTGAGCCTGACCGGTCTAGACATGACACAATTTTCGAGAATTGTGTGTGAGTTGGGAGGAGTCCTCAAGTCTCGTGTTCGTCTCGCACACATAAAGCTCGCTGACAATTCGCGAAATACTCGTGAAATTTATGAAGCGAATGTGTGGGTGGGGGTGGCAGTAACGATTGGAAGTTTTCGAGGGTTGAAATTGTGCGAAGAGGCCTCCCAAAATGACTTGATAACGACGGGAGGTATTTATTTGTAAAGCAGGATTTTATTGGAGATTAATTAAGTCAATAGAAAGTTAATTATCATATTGCAGAAGGAAGGGAGGAGCTGCGTGACGGGCGGCATGCCGCTTAAAGTGTCGTCAATTTATCGAAAATTAGAAGAAATATTACGAAATGAGGGGGCGGACTATGGTTTGATGGTGGTTATTTATAAACAGTTTGTCAAAAGATTACCACTGTCGATGAGGCACGTCTGGAAGTTTTGGGGAAGGATGAGACTGGGGTTCACTTGTTGATGTAGGGGCTTGGTGGTTTTTGTGTTTTTGCCTTGACATTGAGAAATTAATTTTAATTTGTTTGCCAATGTGGTTTACTTGTTTGTTTTTCTTAAAGAGACGTGTTTTTTGAACTTTAGTAAGGGGCTGGTATTTTAAGGATTTATTGGAAATTTGTTTTTTTTTTTTTGAGTCTCAAATCAAGGGGGATTTTTAAGACTCATAGTCGAAATTTTGGAGTCTCAAATCGAGGGAGATTTTCAAGATTTATCTCTGAAATTTTGGACTCTCAAATCGAGGGGGATTTTCAAGATTCATCTCTGAAATTTTGGAGTCTCAAATCGAGGGAGATTTTCAAGATTCATCTCTGAAATTTTGGAGTCTCAAATCGAGGGAGATTTTCAAGATTCATCTCTGAAATTTTGAAGTCTCAAATCGAGGGAGATTTTCAAGATTCATCTCTGAAATTTTGAAGTCTCAAATCGAGGGAGATTTTCAAGATTCATCTCTGAAATTTTGTCTTAAAAATTATTTTCTTAAATTTTATTTTTTTTTCTGGAGTGTAAAATTGAACGAGGTCGTGAAGATTCATCTCTGAAGCTAATTTTTTTCTTACTTAAATATCCAGCAAAATTTTTGAATTATCGAAAAAATCGCCTAAGAAATCGGATAAATGAGATTTCAAGATGCAACCCTCAAAAACGTAAGCACCTTGTGTTGCTTCCACAAAAAAAAAACAAAAAGGACACTTTATTTTCAAATAAAAGACGAAACAGATATTTTTTTTATAAATTTTTGGACAAAAAAGGTTCTTAGCAAATTTTTTAATTATCGAAAAAATCTCCTAAATGAAATTTTTACTACACAACCCTCAAAAACGTAAACAACAAAAAAAAAAAACAGGAAGAACACTTTATTTCAAATAAAAGACGAAACGGACATTTTCTTGTGAATTTTCGGACAGAAAAGGTTCTTAGCAAATTTTTGAATTATCGAAAAAATCTCTTAAAGAATTTGCTAAAGGAAATTTTCCCTACACAACCCTCAAAAACGCAAGCAACACAAAAACAAAAAAACAGGAAGAACACTTTATTTCAAATAAAAGACGAGAAACATTTTTTTTTGTGAATTTTTGGACAGAAAAGGATTTTAGATTTTTTACACAAAAAAATTAAGAAACACTTAGACACTTAATTTTAAAAAGAAAAGACAAAAAAAAAATTCCTTTCTTGCCAATTTTTTTCCTATTTTTAAAAAGGAAAAGACAAGACACCAAAAACGAAAAAAAAAAAAATACTCTTTGTTTTAAATTAAAGACAGAAACCTCTTTTTCATTTTTTTTTATTTTTTTGAACTAAAAAAAGTACGTAGAAATACAAAGGAAATCAAAAACAACGACACTTAGATGAAAGACAAAAAACTTCTTTTCCCAATTTTCTAGTTTTTTTTTATTTTTATGAACAGAAAACAAAAAATAAGACACATACAAGAAATTCAAAAATTTATTTTAAATTAAAGACAAGAGACAAAAACATATTTTTTCCCATTTTTTTTTATTTTTTTGAACAGAAAAATTAGACACACAAGAAATCCAAAAATTTACTTTAAATTAAAGACAAAAACATTCTTTTTCTCAGTTTTTTTTTTTGAACAGAATTAGACACAAAAGAAGTCCAAAAAATTAAAAAAAAGTACACATATTTACATATCAGGATCCGAAAGACATTCTGGTGGAGGACCAACCATCGATTCTGAAAAGAAAAAAAAAAGAAAACAAAAATAAACATGAGGAGACAGAAAGATAGAAAAAAAGGAAGTGCAAGCATAAGACTGACATGGACAAGCATGCAAGGCGGGCGTGTTTTTTTTTTTTTGTTTTTTTGTGGATGTTAAGCAAAAATGTTCATGAAAATAAATTTTTCATCTCATTAGAAAATTTCTTCAAACCAAATTGAAAAAAGAAAAAAATTCAATCGATGGTTTGGTGTTTTGAATTTTTCACCTGCAACCTCTTACCCGACTGAAGGGTGCAGGAGCAAAATTCACCTATCCACACATTCCATGACCATCACTCATCTATCCCACCCAATCATGCCCTACATTGTTGTAAAATCGAAAATGCGAATCATGATCTGAGAATTAGCTGAGTGGTGGGTGAAAATCCTTGAAAACTGGGTCACAAAGCTTAACGTCAGTTGGTTGTTAAAATCCTTTTTCACATGTCCCTACGTGTGCATAAGTTTGTATGTGTGTGTGTGTGTGTGTGTGAGTGGGGGCGGTGGGTTTGGGCAGTGAGTGTGGGTGTACTTTTGTGAGGCATATCGGGGAACTCATGCCGAGTTAAACAATTTGTTAATTTTGCATTTTTCGAGGAAAATTCAAATCAAATTAAAAATTTCAATGGAATTATTTTTCAATGGAAGGACCTTTGTGTCCTTTCGATTCGTTTCCTCGATATTCCTCCACGATTATTTTTTTTTTCGGAGAAATATTGATGGTTAATTTTTTATTGAACTTTATTTTGAGTTGCTTTGTCTAGAGAAATGAATGTCTGATTAAGAGACGTATCATGAGTCCTACAGAGGCATGGTAGACATTTTTTTTTGAGTCAAAATTGAAGATTAAGTTGAAAAAGCAGTGTGAGTCATGCCTAGAAAATTAAGTTCGAAGCAGTCGATTTGATCGACTTAAAGTGTGGAATTAAGTCTGAATCTCCTGGAAAGCCTTCATTTAGCTCTTGGAGTGGACGTGAGAAAATCTCCGGGGTCTTGGAGTGGATGAAAAGTCCAATTGGATTAAAAAAAAATCGAAAAATTGATTTCTGGGGTCTAGGAGTAGACTCAAATTAATCTTTTGGGGTCATTGAGTGGGTGTAAGGTCGAAGTGGAACAAAAAAAAAGTTTAAAAATTGATTTCTAGGGTCTAAGAGTGGATGCAAATTGATCTACTGGGGTCTTGAAGTGGGCGAAAAATCGAATTCGAAAAAAAAATTTTGAAATTCGGTCTAGGAGTGGATGCAAATTGATCTTCCGGGGTCGTTGAATGGATGCAAGGTCGAAGTGGAACAAAAAAAGTCTAAAAAATGATTTCTAGGGTCTAAGAGTGGATGCAAGTTTATCTTTTTGGGTTTTGGATTAGATGAAAAATCGAATTAGAAAAAAAATTTAAAAATTGATTTCTAGGGTCTAAGAGTAGACGAAAATTGATCTTTCGAGCAAAAATTCTTTGCAAAAAGCGAACTCTGTAGCAAAAAAAAAAAATCAAAAAAGTGAACCCTGGGGTCTTGGAGTGGACGAAAACTTGAATTGGAGCAAAAACTATTTTCAAAAAGTGAACTCTGTAGTAAAAATAATCAAAAAAGTGAACTCTGGGGCTTGGAGTGGCCGAAAACTTGAATTGGAACAAAAATTCTTCGCAAAAAGCGAACTCTGTAGCAAAAAAAAAAATCAAAAAAGTGAACTCTGGGGTCTTGGAGTGGTCGAAAACTTGAATTGGAGTAAAAATTATTTTCAAAAAGTGAACTCTGCAGCAAAAATAATCAAAAAAGTGAACTCTGGGGTCTTGGAGTGGACGAAAACTTGAATTGGAGCAAAAACTATTTTCAAAAAGTGAACTCTGTAGTAAAAATAATCAAAAAAGTGAACTCTGGGGTCTTGAAATAGATCCAAAATCGAAGTGGAACAAAAAAAAATGATAAAGTGAACTCTGTGTGCCTAAATTAATCTCCGTGGATTTAAAATCGAAAAACAAAAAATTTTTTTTGTGAACAATTAATCAAAAAGTGAATTTAGAACAAGAGCACATAAGAAAACTCCCCCACCCACTCAAAAAAAAAAACCCTCCTCTTCCACAAAACTTTCACTAATCTCTCTTTTTTCTTTTTTTTTTCATTTCAGGTTAACTTCTTGAGTGATCGCATAGAAAAATAAGTACACCGGAAAATTAATCATACATTATAATTAAAAAAAAAAAAACAAAATAAATCTAGCTCTTAATAACTTAACTATAATCAAAATATTAACTTCTTGCTTTAATCTTGAAAAAAAAAAACAAAACACTAGAAAAGCTTTAACTTTAGTATTTACGTCGTTTGAAAAAATAAATTTAACTTTAACAAAAAAAAAAAAAAACTCAACCGAACAATAAACCACACTCCAAAAACGGATGACCTAAAAAAAAAAAACTTGTAAACTAAAATTTTTGAAAAAAAAAACATTCCATCGTGCTTTAAAAATCTTTTTAAACAAAAAAAAAAAACTTTTTTTTCAAAATCTCTCTTCTTTCTTTTTCCTTTTTCAAAAAAAAAAAAAAAAAACACTATTGTAAAAAAAAAATGTTGTACAGCAGCTAATATATATATATAGCATAGAAACCGAAAATCAAATAACATCGCGCAAAAAAAAAAAACGCCGAGCAATATTTTCAGTAGAGATAATAGTCCCATTAGAGCTTTAAAAAAAAAATACAAAAAAAAAAAAACTTGAAAAAAAAAGTTCAGAGAGATAGACTAAACGTGAGATAGCGAGTGGTGGTGAAAATTTCGATTTTCTATTTCATCATGATCAAGGAAAATCAACGGAAATTCTCATGATAACGAACGTGAATGAATGTATTACGAGTTCAACTCGAATACAAAATAAAAAAAATAAAAAAAATCAACATAATTTAAAAATTTCAAAAATAATAATAAAAAATTTTAAGCTGCAAAAAAAACATCACCACGTTGTAACATCTAGATGGCTGTTCAACAGTCGTCATTACAAGAAGAAGATACTTGAGAAACAACACTTAAACAATAATAATCAATCACAACAACAAGTACGAAAAATACTCGAAAGTTTTGAAAAAACTTTTCAACAACAACAACAGCAACCGATACAACAACAACACAGCAATAACTACAATACCAACCAACAGAATAACCAAAAACAGCAGCAGAAGATAAACAAGTGGCAACTATTGAAATATGACGGTAAGATAATCACAAGAAAATTCAGTTTCGGTGGTGAAGAGAGTGAGAGAGAGAGATAGAGAAAATTTTCTAATAACAACATCATGTTGTTATTACGTTCAGCACCGAAACTTGAGGTAGTTTTTCATTCGAATTCGAACTAATTGTGTGTTGTTTTTCTATTTCAGTCTTACTCACAAAATGATTACTATTACAATAATGAAAACGATGCCTTATCATACAACAGCCGACCAATTAGTAGCACTAATTATATCAAAAATAGTAGTTATGGACACACCACAGACCCAATGTTACTCAAGAGGGGCGGCCAACAACAGCAGCACCACCAACAGCAGCAGCAGCAGAACCATTCGGATCAATTAAACAGCATGTATGATAATTTTGGGAGCGTCGTTGCCGGTGCGGCCAGTAATGGCGGCATTGGTGGCGTTGGTGATGCTCTTGGCGGCGGTGCATATGGTGGCGGTGGAGGAAGCGGCGGAGGATTACGCGGTGGCGGTCATTATTTCCCGAATACAACAAACAATGATAATGACATTTACCATCAGAGCAGTAGACAGGCATATAATAGCTTCTGTTTCAGCAGCAGCCGAGGATCAGGTGGTTACTACGACGATAACTGTGATAATATGTCGGACTATGGTGGCGATAATCGTTCAATGATGAGCGGTCGGCATAGTGCGATGTCGACAACGGCAAAACAACTGCCGCAAATACCGATGAAACACAGCAGCAGCATGGTGGATGGCATTTCGTATGCACGCGGAGCCAGTTTACCGACAACACCACCAGTGGCGCATAAAAAAAGCCGCATGCTGCCGCAGCCAACGACGGCTGGCGGTGGTATTGGCGGTAGCACTGGCAAATGTCTTCCGGCGACGCCTCGCGCCTTACCGCAGGTGCATGGCAATAAGCAGCCACCTACGGCAAGAAGCGGTACGGGCCGTAAATTATTACCGACACCAAATCAACAGCAACAAAAGCAACATCAATTGCAACAACAATTACAACAACAACAACAACAACAGCAACAACAACAACATCAGCAATATGTTAGCGATAATTATGATAATCTAACAAGCTCGTATGACAATGCGACAATAAACAACTTGTACAACAACCTTCGTCCACACACTTCAATATCCCCGAGTAGCTATAACGATGAATACAGCCAATACAACAACCGCACCAGCGTTAGCACCAATGGCACCACCAACGCCAGCATCTACGGCCGAGGATCGCAAATAAAATTATCCTCATCGTCCTCGTACACCACAAGGGATCCGTACGATTCACCAATTGGTTCCACAACAACAACAACAACAGCAGCTCTCACATCCGAAAGTGAATACTTCGATGATGCACCAAACAGTACCCGTGAATTGTCGTCCTCATCGACCACAACATCATCCTGCTCATCAAGTGGTGGTAACGGTTGTTGCGGTGTCAATCGCAAACTCCCAAAACGTCTCCCAACACCGAATGTCAAAATAACAAACGGCATTACCGGTACCGGTAAGCAACTACCAAAATTACCACAACCAAACCACAAGTCTCAATTCACAGCGTCGACAGCAGCAACCGTCGCCAGTTCGACGATGTCACAGGGTGTCATCGACTATTCGAAATCGTACTCACCCTACTCATACACATCCAGTAGCATAGCGAACAGTAGTAGTAGTCATAGTAGTAATTTCTATCCACCGTCAAAATCATTATCCGAGACCAGTGGATATCATAGCTCAAGCTCATATCTGCAGACAACATCAACATCAGCACCATCCACGACAACATCCACGGCTGTGACATCCGTCTACAATTATGACGACGATAATGCGTCGTCCTCCTCCTCCTCCTACCCGAGCAGTCAGTACCACTCATTGAAAAGTTATCCTCCCGAGATCACAACCACCTCGTCGTCAGCAACCGTCACAATGACCGCAACTACAGTTAGTGCCACCACCACAACCACTACCACCGGCAATAAGTTAACCTCATCATCATCACCATCAACCTCATCGTCATCGTTCTCCGTGACAGACTATCTGAAGAAGTTCGACATCAAGCCGAGCTCCGGTGTAGCCACGACAACAACCAGCAGCACCACTCTCACTACAACAACCACGACCAGCAGCAAGCCGTGTGTGACCTGCGGTGCGAGCGACAGTTCCACCTGCAGCTGCACCACGACAAAGCTCGTGCCCAACGGGCCCACCTCCTACATGCCGGCCCTGATGCCGAACGGCCCTACGACGTCCACGTCGACATCCACGGCAGCGTCGACCGTCGCAACGACAAACTACTCCTCGTATATCTCGGACTATCTGAAGATCTACTCGTCGAGCGACTACAACTCGACGCTCGTCGAGACGAATACGGCCAGCCGGCCCTCGATCACGGCCACAACTTCCAGCTACATGTCGTCCTATCTCACCCTGGACACAACCCCAAAACTGACGGACGACTTCAAGATCACGTCCGCAACGGCCACACCGACGTGCGATCACAACGGCGGCTGCGAGTCCTACACCGCGAAGTCGTACGACACGATCGATTACTTCAACCTAGCGACGACAACAACCGACTACTCGGAGTACCTGCTGCCGACGAAGCCGACGGTGGTCAACACGGCGATGATCAACGGCGAGGACATGTCCTGTTTCAAGTACCTCGACCTGGACTCGTCCTCGGCGGCGAACGCTGTGACGACCACCACGACCGCGTCGGCCCTCGATACCGTCTCCACCCACGATACGAACCTCAAAAGCAGCTACGAGGACTACAGCTACTCCCCAACGCCGACGGTCACGACAATCGCGAGCAACGACGATCCGTACTCGTACCTCGACGCGTACAAAGTCGACCTCCCGATCTACTCGACCGACTACGGCAGCAGCACCGAGTCCTACGTCCTAGACACCTACACGGAGCCCAACTACTCGACGACGATGTCGAAGACGCGCCTGGACACGTCCAGCAACGACTTCTACGACGACTACCGCAGCTCGACGGCAACCCCGACCGGTCTCGAAACCGGCACAGTCAACAGCACCAACTACAAGGCCTATCTCTACGAGACGAACAGCAACAGTGGCAGTGGTAGTGGTAGTGGCAGTAGCAGTAACGCGAGCAGTGATCACCTCCTCCAGCGGTACGACCTGACAACCTCCTCGTCGGCCTCAATCTCGAGCGCCGCCACCGTTGTGACCACAAAGAACACAACCACCGGTGGCGGCTACTATCAACCGGCGTCGAGCAAGTCGACGCCCTCGCTCAGCACCGCATCGACGCCTCAGAAGGCGGCGGCGGCTGCGGCCAGCAAGGCAAGCAGCATGTTTGGCAGTCTCTCCCAGGGCCTCAAGGGCGGCCTCGACGGCGTCCTGAGCGGCGTCGCCGCAGTGGCAGACACCACGAAACAGACGCAGCAAACACAAAGTCAACCGCAGCAGCAGTCGGGCATCAAATCTTCGGCGAAAAGTTTCGGCTTCGGCCTCGCCTCAAAGCTCATTCCTAACCTCGGCGGTGCTCAAGCAAAACCGCCAGTCAAATCCACAGCAACGCCGGTCGCGCAAAAACCCACAATCACAACAACAACAACCGCCCCGATGACGTCCGGCTACGACATGTACACCAGCGACGCGGGCTACCAAGCCTACACGACCGCCAACGACTACGGCGAGATGGACCATCACCTGCTGATGACCAGCGGTGACGTGTCCACTTGCGGCGACGAGTGGATGGGCCAAGGCCAATCGATCTATACGACGGACGCGATGATGTACGACAACGAGTACGGCGGCGTGTACGTCGACAACGTGACAACAACCGCCGGCATGATGCTCAACGATGGCTACGATTCCATTCCGAGCGATGGCAGCGGTCCGCAGCCACCGGTCGTAACAACGGCGCCCGCAACAACAACTGGCAAAATCGTCGACTACAGCGATGACTACAAGTACGGCTACGACGAGTACAGCTACAGTGAGAACGACTACATAGCGACCGGTGACATTACCGACAACCAAAACTACAACAACAACTACGACTACATGGACGACGATGCAACAATAGTTTCACAACTGCTAGACAACGCCGCCGCAAAGATGGCCGCCGAAACAGCAACAGCAACATCAACAACCCAAATAACAACAACCGCCACGCCGATGATGAGTAGCTACGACGCCACCACAACGCGGGACATGATGAAGTCAGGAATTCAAGTGACCGCAGCCATGACCACCGCCCAACAACAACAGCAACATCAACAACAACATCAACAACAACAATCCGTAACAACTGCCTCATCGAAACTCGGTCCATCGTCCCTGTTGTCATCGTTAACGTCTGTCGCAATAGGCGGCGGGCAGCAATCGCAAGGACAGCAACAGCAGCCCGCCTCGAAAACAACCGCCAGCGGTGCCAGCGGTGGCGGAGGAGGCGGACTGTTTGGCTCGTTCCTGGGAAAAGCTGCAGCGGCAGTACAATCAGCCTCCCAAGTGGTCTCAACGGCCACAGCGATGACAACAGCAGCGGTTAAAGTGGTGCCCGGTACACCATTCTCCGATAAGAACACCGCTCAAAACAATCGACACGACACTGACCTAAGCAATGCGGTCACATGTGGCGCCGGTGGTGCAGCAGTCGTCACCACAACACTCACCACCTCGATGGACGACTACGAGAATAGAAATCTGTACGAGGACGACGACTACTACGCCACCACCACCACAACGACGAACACAAACACGAATGCGAACGCGAACGCAAATGCGAACGCGAACGCTAATCTCGCCCAAAAGATGCTGCCGACGGTGCCGCTGTCCAGCGGCAAGAAGCTGCCCGCCATCAATGGTAAATCGGGCCTGCTGATGAAGCAGCAGCCAACCGAGATCTACGACGATGACGATGTCGTCGATGTCGACGACGACGAGGAGGAGTACATCGACGAGTTGGAGCCGAATTATCGGATGGATAGTGAGCAGGATGATTACTACATGGACCAGTCGGCACCGTCGACGACAGCATCGATGATGGCGGTGAACGGTTACTACACGCCTCCGGACGGTGGCTATGATTATCGCGAGGATTACTTCAACGAGGAGGACGAGTACAAGTACCTCGAGAAGGAGCAGCAGCTGAAGGAGCTGCGCAAGCAGCAGCAGCTGATGAAGCACCAGAAACAGCCGCCGCTCGAGTACATCGAGGAGAGCCACGACGACTATCTGGACGATAACTACCCGAGCGAGGACAGCGCCAACTACCTGGACGACTTGATGAGCAAGGAGTCGATGCGTCCGCCTCTCCAGGTGCCTGTGGTAACGACGACAACGGCAGTGACGACAGCGGCGCAGCAGTTGCCTCCATCGACAACGGCAACGACGCCCACCAGTGCCGGACTCATCCACCACCAGATCAAGAAGCAGGACAGCATCATCGAAGAGGACGAGGACGAGGCGCTCCTCACGCCCGACGACAGTCGCCAGGATCACGATCATGAACCGATCCCTCAGCAGCCGGACGAGCCGCAGCTGGCCAAGAAGAAGACGCTCACCCGTGGCGAGACCGAGGAGGTGACCAGCGGACAGATGATGCGGAAGCCGGAGATTACCGCCCGCCAGAGATGGAACTGGGCCTACAACAAGATCATCATGCAACTAAACGTGAGTACAGACGTTGTTTTTGTATTTCAAACCTCTTTTTGGCAATCGAAAAAAAGAATTCGAGGGAAGCGTCCCAGCATAAGATGGAGATTTTTTTTTTTTTTTTTTTTGAAAGAAAAAATTTTAAGCTTGGTCTGTCGGGTTGGGCGGGATTTTTTTTTTTCGGCGCCGTAAGAGGAGATTTTTCAATTTGAATTTATTTAAGATTTTCATTTTTTTTTTTGAAAGAAAATTCGAAGCTTGGTCTGTCGGGTTGGGCGCAAGAGGAGATTTTAAATTTGAAAAATAAATTATTTTTATTTTTTTTAAAGAAAATTCGAAACTCTGTCTGTCGGGTTGGACGGGATTTTTTTTTTTTTTTGAGCCGCAAGAGGAGATTTTTCAATTTGAAAATGAATTCATTTAAGAAGATTTTCTTTCTTTGTCGGAAGGGAAAGTTTAAACAGTCGAAGCCGTCTAAGTCGAACGCCCTTGAAGTCGAACGCCCTCTAAGTTTAAAATCCCTCTAACTCGAACTAATTTTGATATCCCGTGAAAATTCGACTTGGCTGTATTTTAATTTAGAAAAATTTTCTATTTTCTGTCTTGTGAATTATTCTTCTCTGTCAGAAGGGGCAGAATTGAAAATTCCCAAAAATGGCGCTCAAAATGGCGGATGAATCAAATTGAAATGGACATCAAGATTCAGAAAATCAGTTCAAAATAAAAACATTCAATTTAAAATTCATCAACAAAACAAGAAGAGAAAAAAGATAAACTTTGAGCTCAAAATTCAGTTCAAATCGAAGAAAAAAATTCAACTTCAAAATTCTTTTCAAAAAAAAAAAAATTAAAATTCCGTTCAAGATCAATTCAATCAAAAAATCGGGTTCAATTCTTGAAAAAGGAAGAGCCATTCAAACCAACAGACGATCCTTAAAGTTTGTCGAAAAATTTCGAAGAATCAACAAAATTCCGATGATGGGACAAAAATCTGGACGATCCGACGAGACGAAAAATTCAAAATTCAATTCAAATCGAAGAAAAAATTTCAACTTCAAAATTCTTTTCAAAAAAATATTCAAATTCACTTCAAGATCAATTCAATCGAAAAATTATATTCAGTTCTTGAAAATGAAAGAGCCATTCAAACCAATAGACGATTCTTAAAATTTGTTAAAAAATTTTGAAGAATCGAAAAAATATCGATGATGCGAAAAAAAAACCTAGGCGATCCACACGAACTAAAAAAAATTCCACAGTCGTTGTGGAAAATGTGAAATCTTTCGAAAATCGTTCATCTCGCTGATGGAAACAGAAAAAAAGAAATCTAGAGGATTTTCAAAATTCTGCAGCCCTTGTGGCAAAGTAGGAAGTGAAAATAAAATTTCAAGAATTCTTTTTTTTATCGCATCGAAAGCGAAAGAAGAAAAATTTTGCAAAATTGGATTTTTAAAGTAAGCTTAGGAATTTTCTGAATTATTTTTACACTATCGACCAATTAGTGGTCTATGTGCACGGCAAAATTAAAAAAAAAAAACAATTTTGGATTGCGACAAAAAATACTATATGAGGTATATTTTCAAAACTTTTTCTTTCATTCGCAAGACGAATTTCTGCCATTTTGTATGATATATACTTTATTGGTATTTGGATCTTTGACTAAGGCCCACCGAGGTGTCCAATCAATCAATCGTCTTACCTTTTAAAAAGAAAATGGTCAGGAAACCATTTGAAAAAATTTTTTTGGGAAATTTCCAAAAATCACAAAAATTCATTCTGAATCCGTGGGGATGAAAATTCTCACTGAGACCTTAAAAAAAAAATTTTGACGAGCTCTTAACTTATAGAGAAGAAGAGAATATAGTTTCAGTAAGAAGAAACATGTAAAATGTTACGTATACGACCGAGTATTTCATATCACACACAAAAATAAGAGGAGAGAAATTTTGATAATCTGCTAACTCACACTTAAATTAGCGTAAAAAAAAAATAAAAAAAAACCAAAACCTGATAAATGTGTACATTTTTTGTAGTCCCTCAACAAGCTCTTTATTGAGGAAGTCATTCGAATGGCTATATCCTCAACCCACATATTTGCTAACAAAAATCGCTTGAATGTTCCTCTTTTTAAATCAATTTCGTCGAGTTCTGAAATTCTCTTCTTTTATGAACTACAATGAAATAGCTCCTTATGGACACGTCTCCTAATCGGACAAATTTCTCGGTCCCGTCACCGTCCGGTTGTGGGAGAGTTTCCACTACTGAAATTCGAAAAAAGACGAAGTAGTTACACTTCGTTAGCTTAGTGAAAATACAATTTGAAGAATTTTTTTTTCATCTCCCTTCGGGTCAGGGGAATTAGAATATGCCCGAGGTAAGGAATGCCTGTCGTAAGAGGCGACTAAAATCCAAATTTTTTTTTTTTCGTTGAAGTTCCTTCCCAAGTTGTGGGTGAATTCTCAATCTCTTTGGGAACCGTGAAGGATTTTCGAAGAAGTTGCTTGGGAGAAAAAAAAAATTAAAAACAGACAAGAGGGTTAGATTTTCTTTGTCTGGGAATTTTTCTTATTTTTTCCTGAACAACTTTTTCGGAAATCAAAATCGTGTTTGAGATTGAAAAATAATTATTCTGGTTTTTGAAAAATTTCCTCGAAATTCAACAAAGTTCCAGTACGAAAGAGCTAGGCTCTGGCATTCAACGGGTTGTTACGCCACCCAATGTAATGTCCTGTGTTAGAATTTGAGATTGAAAAAAAAAATATTTTATTTCTTTTATTATTTTTTCAGAATTTCTGTGTTTGAAAACTTGAATTCATTGAGAGAAATATCTGCAGAAAATTCGATGAAAACTTCCCATGATTTTATCCTCTGTTCTATTTCCTGAGAAATGAAAGTCCGCTGCCACGATTTCCACCCTTTGGTTTTTAATCAAAAATCATGAGAAGAGTTGAGTTGAGTTTTTTTTTTCCAATTTCTAGTAATCTTAAGGTCAAGTGGAGGTTTCTAAAAAAATACCAACATACAGTCCAAGCTACAGGGAATTTAAGACGAAAAGAATTCCTTTTTCGAAGAAAGCCAATTCGCTTGAAGTCGATCGTTCAAATTCACACAAAATTCTGATTCATTTCATTTGATTTTTATTCAACAGCCAATTCATTACAATTTTACAATTACAATTACACTTATTTTAAGGCATTTTTTGTGATAAAGAGACTCTAAATGATGTTTGCTATCTACGTCCATGTCCATGTCCACGTCTTCGACCACGAGTCCGATTCGTTCCACACATGAAATCGAGTTTTTCAGTTTTAGCTCAACGTCTCCAAATCGATTCCAGACTCTACATATTTTTTTACTGGTATCACAAACTCGATCCGAATATTTTCTGGCTCAGTCCACATGCCAATGTAACATGAAGTTCAGTTTTCGGAGATTCGTTCAACCACGACGCCTATAGAAGAATTTTTTAAGGATTTTTCAACTTCTAGAGGTTCTTTAAACTCAGTCCACATGTTTTTCTATCGGAGACCCAAATTCGATCCGAACATTTTCTGAGTCGGATGATGACCCCACACTACATGTAATTCAATTTTCAGAGATTCGTCCGTCCATATCGCCTTCAGAAGGATTTTTTGGGATTCCTCCAGCTTCCAGTGGGTTCCTCGACTCGAACTGAACATTTTTTGAAAGCCGCCAAGTCCCCACGTCCAACAATATCCACTTTTTTAACATGAACCCAAAGATGTCTGGACCACATCGTTTTTTCGAGATTTCTCCAGCTTCCAGTTGCTTCCCAAAATCCGTCCAAACATGATTCGAATCGCAAAATTCCCCTCTAACATTCCCAATCAAAAAAATTTTAAATTTTTGAAAAAAAAATTTTTCACATTTTTTAGCCCAAAAAATGCAGTAAAATGAAATTGACTCGAGGTCGACTTTTCTTGCAAATAAATGACACGATTTTGAAAATCGATTTTTGGGGAAAAATTTATAGAAATTTTGATGCAAAACTATGTGTTTGGATGTGTTGTAACGAAAAAAGAAGAAATCGAGAATTTGAGATTAAAGGTGTCGCCGTGAGAAGGATTTTTCGAGATTTGTCCAGCTTCCCGTGGGTTCATCGAGATGAAACATATATTTTTGGAATTGTGCCAAGTCCCTTCGTTATATTCAATCCACTTTTTCAACCCCAGTCCAACCACTTTGTCGCAGGAGCGTTTTTTCGAAATTTACCCAGTTTCCAGTGGGTTCCAAAAATCAAGTTATACAATTTTCGATTCCCTACACTTCTCTCTAACAGATTTGCATAGTCATAGAATTTTGAAATATTTTCTTCCTAATTAAAACAAGAGATTTCGAACAGGCTCTTCCCACAAAAATGACCTATCAACAGGAGAGGTTTCAATTTTGGATTGCCACAAAAAATACTATTTGAGGTATATTTTCGAAACTTTTTCTTTCATTCGCAAGACGAATTTCTGCCATTTTGTATGATATATAATTTATTGGTATTCTGACCTTTGACTAAGGCCCACCGAGGTGTCCAATCAATCAATCGTCTTACCTTTTAAAAAGAAAATGGTCAGGAAACCATTTGAAAAAATTTTTTTGGGAAATTTCCAAAAATCACAAAAATTCATTCTGAATCCGTGGGGATGAAAATTCTCACTGAGACCTTAAAAAAAAAATTTTGACGAGCTCTTAACTTATAGAGAAGAAGAGAATATAGTTTCAGTAAGAAGAAACATGTAAAATGTTACGTATACGACCGAGTATTTCATATCACACACAAAAATAAGAGGAGAGAAATTTTGATAATCTGCTAACTCACACTTAAATTAGCGTAAAAAAAAAATAAAAAAAAACCAAAACCTGATAAATGTGTACATTTTTTGTAGTCCCTCAACAAGCTCTTTATTGAGGAAGTCATTCGAATGGCTATATCCTCAACCCACATATTTGCTAACAAAAATCGCTTGAATGTTCCTCTTTTTAAATCAATTTCGTCGAGTTCTGAAATTCTCTTCTTTTATGAACTACAATGAAATAGCTCCTTATGGACACGTCTCCTAATCGGACAAATTTCTCGGTCCCGTCACCGTCCGGTTGTGGGAGAGTTTCCACTACTGAAATTCGAAAAAAGACGAAGTAGTTACACTTCGTTAGCTTAGTGAAAATACAATTTGAAGAATTTTTTTTTCATCTCCCTTCGGGTCAGGGGAATTAGAATATGCCCGAGGTAAGGAATGCCTGTCGTAAGAGGCGACTAAAATCCAAATTTTTTTTTTTTCGTTGAAGTTCCTTCCCAAGTTGTGGGTGAATTCTCAATCTCTTTGGGAACCGTGAAGGATTTTCGAAGAAGTTGCTTGGGAGAAAAAAAAAATTAAAAACAGACAAGAGGGTTAGATTTTCTTTGTCTGGGAATTTTTCTTATTTTTTCCTGAACAACTTTTTCGGAAATCAAAATCGTGTTTGAGATTGAAAAATAATTATTCTGGTTTTTGAAAAATTTCCTCGAAATTCAACAAAGTTCCAGTACGAAAGAGCTAGGCTCTGGCATTCAACGGGTTGTTACGCCACCCAATGTAATGTCCTGTGTTAGAATTTGAGATTGAAAAAAAAAATATTTTATTTCTTTTATTATTTTTTCAGAATTTCTGTGTTTGAAAACTTGAATTCATTGAGAGAAATATCTGCAGAAAATTCGATGAAAACTTCCCATGATTTTATCCTCTGTTCTATTTCCTGAGAAATGAAAGTCCGCTGCCACGATTTCCACCCTTTGGTTTTTAATCAAAAATCATGAGAAGAGTTGAGTTGAGTTTTTTTTTTCCAATTTCTAGTAATCTTAAGGTCAAGTGGAGGTTTCTAAAAAAATACCAACATACAGTCCAAGCTACAGGGAATTTAAGACGAAAAGAATTCCTTTTTCGAAGAAAGCCAATTCGCTTGAAGTCGATCGTTCAAATTCACACAAAATTCTGATTCATTTCATTTGATTTTTATTCAACAGCCAATTCATTACAATTTTACAATTACAATTACACTTATTTTAAGGCATTTTTTGTGATAAAGAGACTCTAAATGATGTTTGCTATCTACGTCCATGTCCATGTCCACGTCTTCGACCACGAGTCCGATTCGTTCCACACATGAAATCGAGTTTTTCAGTTTTAGCTCAACGTCTCCAAATCGATTCCAGACTCTACATATTTTTTTACTGGTATCACAAACTCGATCCGAATATTTTCTGGCTCAGTCCACATGCCCATATAACATGAAGTTCAGTTTTCAGAGATTCGTTCAACCACGACGCCTATAGAAGAATTTTTTAAGGATTTTTCAACTTCTAGAGGTTCTTTAAACTCAGTCCACATGTTTTTCTATCGGAGACCCAAATTCGATCCGAACATTTTCTGAGTCGGATGATGTCCCCTCACTACATGTTATTCAATTTTCAGAGATTCGTCCGTCCATATCGCCTTCAGAAGGATTTTTTGGGATTCCTCCAGCTTCCAGTGGGTTCCTCGACTCGAACTAAACATTTTTCGAAAGTTGCCAAGTCCACGCGTCGTATGATATTCACTTTTTCAATTTCCGCCCACAGATGGCTCCACCAGATCGTTTTTTCGGGATTTCTCCAGCTTCCAGTTGCTTCCCAAAATCCGTCCAAACATGATTCGAATCGCAAAACTCCCCTCTAACATTCCCCATCAAAAAAATTTTAAATTTTTGAAAACAAAATTTTTCACATTTTTTAGCCCAAAAAATGCAGTAAAATGAAATTGACTCGAGGTCGACTTTTCTTGGGAATAAATGACACGATTTTGAAAATCGATTTTTGGGGAAAAATTTATAGAAATTTTAATGCAAAACTATGTGTTTGGATGTGTTGTAACGAAAAAAGAAGAAATCGAGAATTTGAGATTAAAGGTGTCGCCGTGAGAAGGATTTTTCGAGATTTGTCCAGCTTCCCGTGGGTTCATCGACATGAAACATACATTTTTGAAATTGTGCCAAGTCCCTTCGTTATATTCAATCCACTTTTTCAACCCCAGTCAAACCACTTTGCCGCAGGAGCGTTTTTTCGAAATTTACCCAGTTTCCAGTGGGTTCCAAAAATCAAGTTATACAATTTTCGATTCCCTACACTTCCCTCTAACAGATTTGCATAGTCATAGAATTTTGAAATATTTTCTTCCTAATTAAAACAAGAGATTTCGAACAGGCTCTTCCCACAAAAATGACCTATCAACAGAAGAGGTTTCAATTTTGGATTGCCACAAAAAATACTATTTGAGGTATATTTTCAAAACTTTTTCTTTCACTCGCAAGGCGAATTTCTGCCATTTTGTATGATATATAATTTATTGGTATTCTGACCTTTGACTAAGGCCCGCCGAGGTGTCCAGTCAATCAATCGTGTTACCTTTTTAAAAAGAAAATGATCAGGAAACCATTTGAAAAAAATTTTTTTAGGAAATTTCCAAAAATCACAAAAATTCATCCTAAATCCGTGGGGATGAAAATTCTGACTGAGACTTTAAAAAAAAAAAAAATTCAACGAGCTCTTAACTCGAGAGAGAGAAGAGAAGAAGAGAATACAATTTCAGTAAAAAGAAACCTGTAAAATGTTACGTATACGACCGAGTATTTCATATCACACACAAAAATAAGAGAAGAGAAATTTTGATAATCTACTAACTCACACTTAAATTGGGGTAAAAAAAAATCAAGAAAAAAAACCAAAACCTGATAAATGTGTACATTTTTTGTAGTCCCTCAACAAGCTCTTTATTGACGAAGTCATTCGAATGGCTATATCCTCAACCCACATATTTGCCAACAAAAATCGCTTGAATGTTCCTCTTTTTAAATCAATTTCGTCAATCTCTGAATTAGGTCAGAAAACAGTTCATTTTTCAGATTATTTCTTAAAAGCGTTGAGGTCAGTGCCTTAGTGCATCTGATAAGGTATAACTAAATTAAAAAAAAGTCTTTAAGTCTCCTACCCCGAATATCATCATAGAATATTTTTTTTAGAATATTTTTTTTACTCATAAATTTTTATCACAAGATAAAGAAATTGATGCCCCATTTGATGCCTCTACTCAAGAGTTCACTTTTTGAATTAATATTTTTGACCCCAGCTGTGAAAATTCAATCAGCTTTTCAACCTATGCACCTCCTACAGAGATATCAAAATTGTATGATTTGAATTTAAAAAAAAGAAAACACCCCAAGACCCCTTTGTGTCTTTCATATTCGTATTTTTTTTTATTCTGTAAATTGGAAAATGTGTTCTGTCTGTAGGGAAAAAAAAATTGTGTCATTTAAATTATGTGTGTGAATTCGTGTGTTTTTAGTTTACATGAAAAAAATGTGCGATGCTTAAATTATGTGGCGAAAAATTTTGTGACGAAGGATCATAAAACGAAAAAACTAAAGAAACTATTTCTTCCATTCCTGGTTGATAAATTTAAACTTAAACTTCTTAATTTTTTTGACTTAAATTTCCACATGTCCTTGGAATTATTTTGAGAAACTGAATGGCGTACTATTTTTGAGAAAAGAGATGAGAGAATGATTGCGACACAACTTCGAGTTCAAAATCGGCAAAAAGTAAGAAAAGACTAAAAAAAATGAATCATTCGAATTTCAACAAAAAAAATTGCATCCTCGAAAAAAGGAAAGGATAAAGGGTCGTGAGACAAATTTTAAATTTCAATCAAAAAAATTGCATTCTCGAAAAACTATAAAAATAGGGAAAATAATTCGTCGATGAAGAGATGAGACGTTTGAGGTAAATGAAATCGTTTTTATCGGAGCATGTTTAGGTTTTCGATGAGAAAATTCATGTCGAAATGACAAAAGGCTAAATTCTGGCCTTCAAAGGCTGTCACGCCACCCAATGTCGAAATGAGAACTGAATTCTGAATTTGTGAGTGTTGTTGATTTTGGAATGCATTTTTTTTTCTGAATGAATGAAGGTAAAATCACAAAAAATGTGATTTACTTACCAAACTTCACTTTCACCACCGAAAGGAAAGCCCAATTGCAAGGCATGAAAATTCGGTTCAAGGGCGTCCGTACATCGCTCTCCATCATTTCCATCGATTTTTGGTTTAAATTCGGTAATAAAAGAGCGATGATAATTTCTCTTTTTTTTCTCAGTTGTATTGTCTACCCTTACCGAAGTCAAGACTTGAAAAAAAAATCAAAAAAAAAAAGGAAAAAGAAAGCGAGAGAAAAAAATGTTGCAATTTGAATTTTAGCACTCCCAGAAATTTCCAAAATTCTAAAATTTCTCATCGAAGCAAAAAAAGATTAAAATTTTACAAAATACAATGAACTCTCTTCTTACGGACACGTCTCTTAATCGGACAAATTTTTTCGGTACCATCCCAGTCCGGTTGTGGGAGAGTTCACTCTACTTGAATTCGAAAAGAAACGAATGTGGAAAAAAATTCTATCAATTCAATCTTATTTCAACCGAAATTCGAAAGAAGAAATGTGAGAAAAATTTTCGATTTAAGCTACTTGAATTCAAATACAGAAAAAAAAGAACGAATGCAACTAAAATTCTATTTGATTTGTTTGAATTTTTAATTCAAGAAAAAGGATGAATTCAAAATTTGATTCGAATTCCTATTTTTTTTTTACTTATCTTCGTCCCATTGAGATTTCCGAGTAACGACCTATCTATCTATGAAATGTTTATTCTAATCTAGTTCAATCTAAGAGCCATGCATAAATTTATGGGCGATAAAATTTTATTTTCATCCAAAGCAAGCTTGGGTTAGAGTAAAATATGCTGAGTATATAAATTTTCTTTTGAATAAATTCGATTTTGGAATTTTTTTTTTCAATTTTTAAGAAAATTTGAAAAAAAGAGGTTAAAAAAGATCTAAGTACTCACCGTGTGTGATTGAGATTTTCCTAGAAGATGTGTGTCTCCTCACCAAATTCAAATTCATTCTTCTTCTGATTTTTTTTTTTCACTTTTTGGAGATTTCCTCATTAATTATTAAGCACATTTTGCAAATTTGGTACAATTAGACCAAAGCGATTCTGTTGCCAGCCAATTTTTGGGTTTTCCTCATTTTTTTTAGGGGAATTTTTGAATTTTCACTTTTGATCGATCACATTTTTTTTTCTTGGTATTGAACTATTTTTCTTTTCTACTTTTGAATACATACCCATGTTTGATTTTTTTTTTCGTCGACTGGACGGAGTAAAATTTTCTTAAATTTAAAAAAAAGGAATAAATATATTTTTTTTTTTTCACAAAACTGCATTCAAAAATGATTCAAGGGAATTCTAAATCACTCTTTTTCACTAATGCATTAATTAAGGATAAGGAATAAGATCAAAGCTGGTTTTAAATCACTACTGCAGTTAAGAGGGACTTAAAGAAAGGATCAAATTTAGATGACTATTTTTACTACTGCAGTCAATAACTTTTTATTAAATAGGACAAAGGATGAATTTTCACTACTGCTGTTAAGCGGGACTTGAAAAAAAAAAAAGATTTCGAATGATTTTTTTCACTACTGCAGTCAAGAATGATTTTTTTCTTTTTTTTTTTAAATGATCAAAGCTGAATTTCAAACGAATATTTTCACTACTGCAGTTAAAAAAGATTTTTTTTTTCAAATCAAAGCTGAATTTCAAAGGAATATTTTCACTACTGCAGTTTAAAAAAAAAGATTTTTTTCAAATGAATCAAAGCTCAATTTCAAACGAATATTTTCACTACTGCAGTCAAGGAAAATTGCCCAAAAAATGACTAAATTTGAACTTCAAAGGACTATTTGTATTCACTACTGCATTCCAAAGCATAAAAACAAACCAAAAAAAAATCCTCTCCGGATTATTTTTCACTTTTAAATTTTTTATTTAAAAAGAAACCAAAAAATAAATCAAGAAGAAACACGCAATTTCATACACCAATCATCATCACCACCACCCCTTCGTTTAAATCCAGCTCAACTCAAAAGAAGGACTACGAATAATTACCACGACCGTTGCATTCAATCACACACATCAAACTCCGAGTTCCCACACCCACCCACTCACCCACTGACTTCTGCCCGCTGCCCACACAGTTGGAAAAAAAAAAAAGTAATATTAAACTCAGAAGCAGAGAAATTATGTGTCCCATTCAATTGACGAGTTATGAACAACTGCTAGCGGACATGCAGGACGAATCCTCTATTTGCACTTCTGCTTTTGATGCAGCTGCAACATTTTTTTTTGTTGCCAAACTGTGGGTAGGACATGTTGCGGGTACATTTTCACATTTCCTCGAAACTTGACGAAGAATTTTTTTAAATGAGATTTTTGATTTTCTGTGGTTTCTACTTTGTGATTTTTCTTTATCTTTTTTTTTTCGTTGCAATTTTTTAAATGAGATTTTTGATTTTCTGTGGTTTCATCTTTGCGGTTTTTCTTTATTCTTTTTCTGCAATTTCGAAAAAAAAAAATCACTAACGCCCTTTGAAATGAAATGCTATTCTCTTTTTCTGTCTTTTCAAAGCTGAAATTTGTGTGGAGATTTTCATGGAAAAATTGTTTGACGAAAAAAAAAAAGAGAGAACCGGGGGAAGACATTCGAATGAATATTTTTAGAAATTTCTAAAAATCCATCTTGGGATGAAAATCAAGAAAAAATCGTCTTAAATCCTCTTTGGCCTCTTTAAAATTTTGATTGAGATTTACCTAATTTTTTTTCCTCTTTTTCGTTCACAACACACACAGTAAAATCTATAAGAACTCGTCTCAAAAATGCACAACAAAATCCAAATTCAAACAAAATGAAAATCTTCTACTTAAAAAAAAAAATATTTCAAATAAATCGAACTCGTGAATCAATCACACAAAAGTGCCGTCGGTAAATGGAAATTTAAATTTTTCAAGTGAATGAGTATAAATTCGAATTTAAGAAAAACACCGAAAATTAGCAAAAAGCAAGCAAAGCAAATCCGAAAAAAAATTTATTTCACTTTAATTTGTACAAAAAAAAAAATTATTTCAGTCCTTTTTCGTGGACATTCCATTTTTTCAGTCTTTTTTCTGTTTGATGTGAAAACACCCACGCACACGGAAGGAGACAGAGAAGTGCATTTTCTACTCGTGTCGATTTTCATTTTCTTCCTTTAAATCCATTTAATGCCGCGACCTTGACTGCTGCTTTCACAGTAGATCAAATTCGTGTTTTCATGTGAGTTTTTTTTTTTTTTTATTTCAATTACGAAACGAAACTAAACTCCTGGGAAGAAGAGGTTTGCTAGGAGAGGGAGTAACCATACAAAAAAAGTAAAATAGTTTGCTTGGAGTGTAAACAGAGTCTCCGTACGTGGATTCAGTTTTATATTTTTGCCAAAGCAAATAGTTTGGAAAAAAAAGAATTCACCCGTTTTAGGGATTTTCTGAAAATCAAGAAAAAATCATCTTTGGGATTAAAATCGAAAAAAAAAGTCTTTTTTTTTTGGGACTCGAATTTTGACTGAAATTTATTTTTTGTTCGAGTTTGGTACAAAAAAAGGGCATCAATATTTCTTTTGGAAAAAAACATTTTTGTTTTTGGTATGAAAATGGAGCGAAGAAGAAGAAAAAAATATATTGAAGCCGATTTTGTGTGCAAAAAATGCTGGAATTAATTTTCGACTTTAAAATTTCGTCTTTAAATTTTTTTTTGTATTCTTAAATTCTTAAGCTAAAAATGGTTTGATCGTTTCGAACTTGATTTACTTCAGACATCAGAAAATTTGGTGTCCGTAGATTTTTCTTACCAAGTGTATTTTTTGGGGGTAGTAAAAGTGTCCACTTTTCCTCGCGTTGCAGTTTTTGTTTTTCTCTCTCCTCGTCGTTCGAATTCGCAGAACATGAACTAATGAACAACTGATATGTGTCGTTTGCAAAAAAAAAGGAAAAGAAAACCTCCGTCTCAATTTCCCTGCGTGTGCGAGTGATTTTCTCTGTCTACGTGCGCGTTTTTCTTTTTTTCTTTTTTTTGGTTAACTACGTAAACAACGCTTTTGACGATGGATACATTGCCCAGCAGTCGTGCACTCAATCAAACTCAATCGAACTTCTTGTTGATTGCTTTACCAACTCGTAGTAACAATCTGCTTAGGCGCTCGAAAGGATATTCGTGTGTTTGTTTTTCTTTTTTTGCAAGGACAAGGACAAAAAAAAAAAAACCTCTCATCCCTTAATTGGGATATCTTTATTTTTTGCAAATTTGTGTTTTTTTTTGTCTATTTTTTTGTTTACTGGAGTGGGAAAGGGAAGGTGATGATTGTTGATGTGTGTATTCCCATCGCAGCCAGAGGGTTTCCCATTTTTCCAGCCACCCACTCGGACTTGGTTCTTTTTATAGAGACAAATTACAGGAAAAAAGAGGAGATCTCTCTCTCTCTCTATGTGGGGGTTGCTAATTATCTAACCGCAATTTCTCTCAATTTAGAAATCATTGAGAGGGAATTTATTTTTTTTTTTTATTTTCATCCACGCACTTGATGATGAAGAATTATGAAAAACAAAAAAGGATTCAACTATTATTGGATCGTTTTTGGAATTCTGAGGGTGGTGAGGAATTTCTGTTTTAATTAACAAACGAACTATGAGGTTGAGAAATTCGAAAAATTGCGAGTGTGGGGGCGTCTTGGATGATTTTATTTCTTTTTTCTTAGGATTTCTTGTCGTTTTGTTTTGTGTGCTTCGTTCTACACCGGAAAAATAACTTGGAATGATCAACATGTGTCGAATATTTTTATTTTTTTTGAGAGATTGGAATTTTCCAAGATTTTTCACCATTTCGTTGTTTTATTTTGTTTCGACGATTTTTTTGCCCTTTTTTAATTTCTTTTGAATTTCAAAGACCACTGTTCTTGGCATGGGCGGAAAAAAATCAGAATAATCGACATGTGACGAAAATTTGGAAAAAGGGCTTTTTGCTTTAAATTTTTGAGAGAAAAATATTAAATTTCACGATTTTGTTTTTTTTTTTCGATGATTTTTTTTCTTTTCAATTTTTCGACGATGGCTGGAAAAAGATTGAGGAATGGATTTGGAAAAAAAAAAATATTTTTGAGAGGTTTGAATTTTTGTTTTTTCTATTTTTCAATTTTCAACATTTTTTTTCATTTTTCACAACGTTTTTCCTTTTTTTTGTACACTTTCAAAAAGAATTTGAAATTCAACATATCGAAAATTTGCAAAAAAGAGCTTTTGTCCCAAAAAAAAAAAATTTAGAGAGATTAAAATTTTTCTTTTTTCAATATTTTCCACAATTTTATTTTTTCGTAGATGAAATGGGAAACGTTTCCAAATTTCGAATTTTGAATTTTCAAAACCACTCTTTTCGACATGGCATGATGGAAAAATTCGGAGCAATTTAAATGTGTTGGAAATTTTCTGCACAAAAAAAAAGTGTTTCAAAAAAAATTTGAGAGATTTTAATTTTTTTTTTTTTTCACTTTTCAAAAATTTCAACATTTTTCAACATTTGGCTTTTTTTTTTTACCATAAAAAAATTTTGGAATGGTCAACATGTGTCGGAAATTCAGAAAAATATTTTTTTCGTAGAAAAAATTTTGAGATTTTAGTCTTTTTCCAATTTTTCAAAAAAAATTATTTCAACATTTTTTCACCAATTGTTTTTATTTTAGAGACTCAAACTTTTTTTTTGCCCATTTCTCACAATTTGCTTTTTCTTTCCACTTTTTTTTTTCTTCCTTTTTTTCAAAAAAATTGTCCGAATCTTCAAAACCAATGTTTTCGACATGACAAACGAATGGGTACTTTTTTTTTTCTCACAAAACAAATAAATCGAATTCAATTTGCCGGAAGTATTTCTTTCGTCTAGCGAAAATTCACCAACAGAATAGAACAGAGAAAAAAAAAATATATTCCCACCGTGCCATTAGGGAATATCCTTTTTATCGCAGTCAATCTTTACCGCTTCGAACCGCACAGCACACTGACACTTTTAATAATAAATCATGTTTCCTGAGCGCGGATTTTTAACGAGATGTTCCTTTTCGAACGCATACACGTCTTAGGAGAGTTGTCAGTCCCCCATGGCCCCCGCCGAAAAATTCACTTGTAGACAACGCACGAAAGGCAACTTGTGTACAGAGTTTACTCTTTTCGTCCCCCAAAGAGAGAGAGAGGACAGAAACAACACAATCACAACACGATAACAAACCATAAGAAAGGATGTTCGGTTCGAGGGGTGGGGGTTGAATGACAAGGAAGACATTGTCTGGGTGGGTTGGTGAAACACAAAAAAAAAAACAACAAATTCTGTCGGGAAAGATAATTTCCAGCCGATAAGCGTCGTTTGTTTGTGTTGTTAAGACAAGAGGCCACCCGCTCACCCACGGGACTGGACGAGCTCGCGTTCATTTCGAATGTCCTTGAACGGTCCTGTACACGAGCGAATGAGTACTGCCCGCGAATTGAACGCGGTCGGGTTCGGTTCGGTTTGGCTCTCTTCAACGGTTGAATTATTTTCAGGGTGGCTTCGTGTGTGTGATACAACATGTTCGATGGTGCATCTTCGTTGATCGGAAAATGCAAATAGTTTCTTTTTTTTTTTTTCTTTTTTTCTATGGGTGGTGATGAATATTTTTTTTTTTTTTTTTTTTTTTCAAAACTAACGCAATGTCCATTTAACGACACCTGTGCGAATTTCCTGTGATTCCAGGTCATCTTGCGGTTTTCATTCGTTCATAGTTTTCCTGGTGGAAATGCCTTTGTCCTTTTCTGAGTGTGTGCTTCGAGTACATCGCTTGTTAATTAAAGGTTTTGTGTGGGAGAGGCGGTCTCCGTTGGAAAAATTGAATAAGAAATTAGAAATTTGTTGTGGAAGTGTTGATTAGCAACTGATGGTAATTTTCCTATCTCTCCTGAAAGGGTTTTCTCGTATCAACTTGGCCTGGGTGGGGCAGTGGGTTTTTTTATTTTTTTTTTTAGAAATAAATGACTTTTTCTTAAATCCTTTAAGTTGGTAGTTTTGAATGGTCCTTTCTACTTTTACTGAAATATTTTCCGATAGGAACTTTCAGTTGTCCTTTTGAGGAGAATTTTTCAGCTAAAAAATTTTCAATTGTTCGCTTCGACTGAATATTCTCGAGTAGGAAATTTCAATTGTCCTTCTTCTACGGTTCATCTCTGACCGGGTTTTATGTTGCTTTGAATTCATTTCCATTCTTCTCTGCCTTACATTGGGAGTAATTTTGAATTTATCCCAGCTCTCCTGTTTGTCCTGAACTCGAAGTCATTTTGAATTTATTTCAATTCCTGCCCTGCATTGGGTTGCTATTTCGAAGTCATATCTATTTCTGTCTTTCTTGGAACAATAATTTCAAAAGGATATCTATTTTGGTGTTGTCGGTGAAATCTCATTTGCAGTCGTAGTGCTCTTTGTGGTTGCGGTGGGGAATAAAAGACGTTCATAGGGATAGGACTTTTTATATCCATGGAGCAATAAGTCAGCAACCTTTAATTACAGTCGAATAAAGGCTTATTTGAAATTTTTTAAATGGAAATTTTGTGTGTCTGCAATTGAAAGAAGATTCAATTGAAATGAGTTAATCAGAAACAATTTTTTCCTTCACCTATTTAATGACTTTTTAATTATTCATCTTAATTAGAAATTGTTTCTCATTAAGGGTGTTCTACATATCAATTAAAATGGCAGAATTCTGCCTTTCAAATGATGGAAAAACTTTTTTTGATCCCTCACACATAACCTATTTTATTTTGTTTCAAAAATGAAAGCTGTTGGATAGGTCCAAATTTGTTTACTATTTAAACGCAGAATTCGACCGGTCAAATGGTCATTTCATTGACTGAAAATTAAACCTCATTTAGGGTTCACATATCAATCAAAATGGCAGAATTCAGCCACAAATGATGGAAAAAATGTTGCCTAGTCCCTCACAAACAAGTTACTTTATTTTGGTTCAAAATTGAAAGCTGTTGCTGATTAAGTCCTTTTTATTTGTTTGTTGCTAATTGTGGTTTCACTCCCCACATTGACTGTTTTTTAGTGGAAAATCATTCATTGGGATTGGAGCGAAATCGCAAATTTTTTCAGTAAGACTCACAGACAATGTTATATCGTTAAAAATGGCAAATCAGGATGTTTCGAATGAAAAAAAAATTCTGTTTCTGTCTCACACACAGCTTGTTTTAGCCAGGTACAAAATTGAAACTTTTTTTTGTTCGATAACTCATTAGTAGAGTCGAACGTTAGTTAGTTATTTATTTCGAAGTGAACTCAAAAAAGCTGTGTGTCAGATATCAAGGAAATTTTTCTCTTGTTTTAAAGGTCCAATCATGTCATTTTTTTTAAGACATTACATCATTCAAATTGAGTAGCAAAAAGTATTTTTTCTAGTCCTATTTCAGTAGTTTATGTATGAATCTTTATTGAATCGGTTGATTGGAGCATGGTTATTTGCTGTGGACCACTACGAGTGAGTCAATTTGACAAGAAAAAAAAAAAATCTCTAAGCGGACAAATTTCCCAGTACTCTCATTGTCCGCCTATGAGAGAGTTCATTTTACAACCCCATCATAATTGCCTCCACCCTCATACACGCTTTGAGGGAAAATTTGTTTTCTCATTCGCGGAAACTGCCGTGCAGAAAATTTTTGCATTTCCTTGAACTCCAGTTCATGCTACCGCTTCGCAAATTTTTATGACAACGAGGCGTGAACAATCACCACCACAACCCGACCACCCCACCCGAGTTATCGTCTATCGTTCTCGAACTGTCAAGGTGCCTCACCAACAGGTTACCAATCTAAATCCAGACACATTCGTACCTCATGAATGCAAATTTATGTATCGAAGCGAGGTCAGCACGGCACTGCTTTACTTTTTTTTTTTTTTTTTTTCTGCTCGTGTTGTTGTCGAGGGAATGGGGGGAGGGTGTGGGCTGTGGGTTGACTTACTATGTTCGGTTTCTTCAGTGACTAGTTGCGTCTCCAACTTTGTGGTGTGTATGTGTGTTTATCAGAGAAAAAAAAAAACGAAGTGCGTCTAAAGTGATTGAGGAAACAAAAAGGAACAGGGGGCATCTAATCCAGTTAACCGGAAGGACCACCCACCCACTTCTGGCAATTTTGTGAAGATAAATTGAATTTTCCTTTTTATACCTGCTGTGCACCGTGCGGACGGGCGATTCGCCCTTTTTTTTCGTCTCAGTCATCACTTTTGTCGCAGTTGTCGTTGTCGTCGATCGGGGTGCGTACACGGTGTGGGTGGCGGGCGGCCACAAGTCCTGTGCTGTTCTGTCGCCAGGAATCATTTTGTTTTTTTTTTTTTGAAAAAAAATTTCTTCTCGAAAAAATTTGTGATTATGCATAACATCACGTACGGTGCTGAGGTATCAGCGATGCCTTTCGTGGCGCCTTCTTCACAATCATCAACAGCCGCGACGCCTCGCATTGGCGTCCAACACAAAAAGATGTCATCAATGGAGCGGACGAGAAAACTGAGTACATTATTGCGACATCATCAGGCAGTTCATTCGTCCTCAACATTGTCATTTGCTGTGAGTATTCAATTTCTGGAGTCAGTTGAGAGAGTTTTATTTGCGAAATCAGTTCCGGAAGTGAAAATCTTCAAGAAAATTCCAAAAAAAATGGTGAACATTTCAAATAGATTCCACAAAAAAAAAAAAAACAAAAAAAATATTGCTTTGTTGCGCTTTTGCATTTGAACCTTTGTCCCCCGGTTCCATTTCGTTATTTTCGAAATTGACCCCCTCCCGGTGTGTGTCGAGTGAGTGAGTGGTTTCCACAGTTGGGGGTGGATGATATCGTTGGTTGGCGGTTGTCGATTGTCGTTCGTCATCGTCACCTGTTGCTTGTGATTCAATTTGAACCCACTTAAATGTCTCTCAGCACTCGACTGCAAATTTCAGTAGAAAATTTGGAAAAAAAAGTGTTTTGTTTTTCAGTTGCTCACATTTAGAATTTAAATTTCATCAATTTATTGAGGTGAATTGAGTTTTTAGCATTGAAAATGAGTAATTGAGTGGTTTTTAATTGAATTTCTCAATTACAAGTAATTAAATATGATTCAATGCAAGTGTTTTTAAGACATCAAAACAACATTTTCTTTTTCCTTTGACGGAAAAATTGTCATAACTTTTTTTCCAACCCTCTTTCAGACATGTTCCAACCACAAAAATTCACGTCATGGCAAAAAAATGATCCGATTTGTGTGAAAATGAAACTACAAACCATCATTCTAACCCAACTTCTGTAAATCTCATCGAAAGTAAAACGAGTGGAAAAAAAAAAGAAGCCATCAAACCAAGGAATTTAAATGTCCTTTCTTATTGTCCTGACATTGCATACGATTTGAATGGAATGCCTGAAGTCATGTCATGAACATTGTTTAGGGGGTGGCGTGACTTTTTTACGAGAGCAATTTAAAAGTGATAAATGTCTTTTCTTCCTTTGTGTGCTGTCTGTATGTGATTGAAGATGACACAATTCGGAACTCATTCTGTGAGGACATAACCCAGTCAATCGACTGAAAATTAGAGCTTACTCTGAGAGAACATAATCCAGTCTTTTCTTTTCATTTTTTTTTTTTGAACGGTGTGTCACAAATGCTGAATTTCAAATGGTCATTACATTGACCGAAAATTTAACCTCATTCAGGGTGGTTCATATATCAATTAAAATGGCAAAATTCGGGCTTTCTAATGGTCTAGAAAATTTTTTTTATCCCCTCACACCCAACTTACTTTATTTTGTTTCAAAGATGAAAGCTGTTGTTCGATAGGTTCATTTTTTTTTTGTTTTGTTATTTAAACGCAGAATTCGGCCGGTCAAATGGTCATTTCATCGATCGAAAATGCAGTCTCATTTAGGATTCACATATCAATCAAAATGGCAGAATTTGGCCTTTCAAATGATGGAAAAAGTTTTGCCTAGTCCCTTACAAACAAGTTACTTTATTTTGGTTCAAGATTGAAAGCTGTTGCTGATTAAATCCTTTTTGTTTGTTTGTTGCTAATTGTTGGTTCAGTCCCCACATCGACTGCTTTCTAGAGGAAAATCCTTCATTGGGATCAGAGCGAAATCTCGAATTTTTTTAGGAAGACTCACAGACAATGTTACATCGTTGAAAATGGCAAATCAGGGTGTTTCGAATGAAAAAAAAATGCTGTTCCTATCTCCCTCACAGCTTGTTTTAGCCAGGTACAAAATTGAAACTTTTTGTTGATTGACTCATGAGTAGAGGCGGAAATTTATTGGGGATTTTATTTTTCTGTTGATTTGTTGGGAGATTTCGGTGAGGATTTTTTTCGGCTTTTTTTTTAGTCATTTTAGGACCTACCCAGGTCTCCAAAGAAGCTTCTTAGAATCTCAACCATCATCCTCACCCATCACCTCAACTTAAAAATTTTCCTTTAACCTCTCGACCAACATAAAATCCATTCCTCGCTACTTAAACTCCCATTTCCTGTCCATACACACACAAATCCCTTCACACACACACCCAAAAAAAGAGAGAATCAACTCTCAAACTCGTGGCTGCTCTTTATGTGTTCAAAATACACACAGACACACATCTATTGATTGAATTTTCGGGCCATTTGACACAACCAAAAAAAAAGGGGTTGTTGGGTTGGATAGATAGTCAGGATGTAGGACCAAAAAAAAAAAAAACAGTAACAGGATCATAATAATATCTCGACAAAAGTGTCACTGTGCCTGTGCATCTGAGACTAAACCGTCGTCATGGTGATTTCCATCTGCCCATCGTGTGCACAACGTGCGCAATTTTCACCTGCTTCCACCCCACCCCACTCACACCCGTGGAGGAGTTGCGCGAAGCTGTTTTAGTCTGTTTTGGGGGGAGGTGATAATTTTTGGGGGATGGGCGGTGGGTGGTTCTCTTCGAATGTGGCGGCTCTTATCTTGAAAGATATTTGTATTTGGTGCGCGCGCAATAGGCTTTCTTCAAAAAGGACATTATCAGGAATGAAAGAAAAAAAAAAAACTATTTTTCCTGAGCTAAGCGCTCTCTTGTGTGTTGTTGTTGTTTTTTTTTTTCTTTTCTTTTTTTTCTCTAATCTCCATGACGACGTGGGTTCGTCTCAATAATATTTCTTTTTCATTTCTGACCAAAAGGACGAGCAGTGGATTTTTTGTGGACTTCCTCACACCATTTGGAAGACACTTTTTGCAGTTTTAGCCGACTTTGAGGCCCTTGGAGGAATTTTAGAGAAAGGCTTTGGAAACACTCTGGAGGTGTCCACCTTGGGTTTTTTGTTCAAAAAGCGAACTTCATGTTCTCAAATTTCAGAAAATTCATCAAAACACGTCGCCTCCAAAGGGATTTTTCGAGATTTCTTTAGCTTCCGGGGGCCTCTTCAAAGAAACGATCTTGTGGAACGTAAAAGAAAGGCTTTGAAATCACTCTGGAGGTGTCCTCCTTGGGTTTTTTGTTCAAAAAGTGAACTTGGCTTTGATTCCCTACTAGAAAATGTCTTGATTTTCCATTGGAAACCCACTCGAAGCTAAAGGACTCCTTCGGGGACACTGTTTACTTTCTATTGAGCTCCCACCACTCCAATTTGAACAACAACGTCACCGAGATGGGTTGAGAAAGCTCAGAAGAGAGACTAATGATTGGGCTGAGTTGAGTCCCAACACTTAATTCGAGTCCTTTAATCGAATCTAATCCGCCAAACACTCAATTTAAGTCCTCCAGACTCAAGCCCTATCAATGCACCCACACCGTTGACCTTTCCTTTTTTTTTTTCTGATGGCACTTGATCCCACTTCGTCACTCCCACCGATTCAAAGGAATTCTCCATTCTCCGTCCCCGCCGCCCAAAGAAGACGGATGGATTATTGTAGTCATTAATCGTCCCTACGCGGAGTTTAAAAAGTCACCACCCCTTTGGTCTTTTTTTTTTTGTTTTGGCTCGTGCCAATTAGGTCCTTTAATTGAAATAAACGACTGTCACATCGCCTGCCGCGTCAAAGTGGGCGTCTCTTAACCCCGACAGAAGCTAAAGTGCAAATCGATTTCAATTTCCTCCCATCGGCTGTCAGTAATTAGTGCGTTCAAATTCTCAGAACACGTCTGTGTCCTTTTTTGATTAAATCATCCTCACACAAAGCCTCCTTTATTGGTCATCCCCTGCCCATCTGAGTGCCTTGTCTCTCACTCTCTCTCTCTCTCTCGGTTGCAATGAATTCTTGGAAAATGTCCTTTTATTTTTGCAAAAGCACACAACACTTTCGACCTTGGTATGAGATTGATGGGATGGGTGGGATTGTTGTTGACATTGCCGTTGGTTTTTCAAAAGAATTAATTAGCTATGATGCATCGGCTGTGGATGGGATAATTTTCAATGTCATATTTCCTGGAAATTTTTGTAATTCAATTAAGGATTTCTGATGGGCATTTAAAGACATCCCAGATGTGTTGTTGTTAATTCAATTTGCCAACATTTTCCAACATTTTCCAACATTTTCCAACATTTTCACCATTGAATCGAATTTAATTCGATGTACTTCGTTAGTGTTTCCTGGAAATTTGCAAAATGTTTTTTGAGTTGAAACTTTGTTGTGGAGTGCATGAGTTTGTGATTTTTACACGAGGCTCTTATCAATCAATTGCGTGGAAAATTTAAATTTCACAGTCAATATGAAAATCCCATTCAGTTTTTTTCTTTTCATTAACTCGAATCGATTTTCCTGGTATTTAAACAAAAAAAAAAATGAAACCTTTTCTCAAATTGCAACTAGTCCATCCTGGAGGGATTTCCAAGTGTTCGACAGATGTTTTCCTCGAAATCAGACTATGGATTTCCTTGAATCCTTTGAATTCAAAGGAGTCTCTTTAGAATTCAGGTTAATTGTTCATTTTGAAGAACTTGAGAAGTTGCTTTTAGTTCAGTGAACGTTCAATTTAATCGGTCAGCCTAGAAGTTCATGGAAATCTCAACGAAATAATTTTTTTTTTTTTATTACAGAATTGTTTATTTTATTGCCCCCTTGGACACTCATTCAAATCGAGAAAGAAAATTACCCTTAATTAATTGTCACCTTAATTTTATTTGTTTGTCCATTATTTGATAAACGATGTTCGCATTTATCAGGTTTTGGTTTTTTTTTTTGTGTTTACTCTGAGTTGGGTGTGAGATTGTGGGCTTTCGGAATTTTTTTCTATTTATTTTCGTGTGTGATTTGAAGGACTCGGTGGTATACGTGACCTTTTCCGTGGCCCTTTTGACTGTCAGGTGTCCGACTGTGTTGGTTTCTGTTTTTCTTTAAGTTGAGAGCTTCTTGAGAATTTTTTTTTTTTAAGTCTTAGTGAGAATTTCGATTCCAAGCATCTCAGGACGATTTGTTCTTGAGAAGGTTGAGAGGAAAATTCTTCGAAAAAATTGAAGGCCCACCCTTCAATTTTTGAACGAAATTTTTTTCCAACGAAAATCAATTTTTCGTTTTTGATTCGTTTTTGAATTGAAGGCCCACCCTTCAATTTTTAAACGAAATTTTTTTCCAACGAAAATCAATTTTCGAATAAAAAAACATTATTTTTCGATCCAACGAAAGTCCGCAAATATTTTCAGTTTTCGTAAATCTCAGTAAAAAAGGGATTTAGACGCTTTCGGCTCGATTTTCAGAAAATTCATAAAAATCTTCATTCGAATGACTCTTTAAGGTTTTTTTCGTGGATTCAACGATTGATTGATTTGATATCTCGGTTTCTCTTAAACGGACATAAGCATAATATAGAATTTTATATCACACAAAATGGCATACATGGGTCTAGCGAATGAAAGAAAAAAAATTGTAAAAATTCCTCATACAGAATTTTTTGTCTCAATCCAAAATTGAAAGCGTTCTGTTTGAAAGGTCTTTTTCGTGTGATGAGCCGGTTGGAAATGTCTTGTTTTAATAAGGAAAAACCGATTTCAAAATTCTGGGACTATGCAAATCTGTTAGAGGGAAATGTAGGGAATCGAAAAATGTATAAGTTGATTTTTGGAACCCACTGGAAACTGGGTAAATTTCGAAAAAACGCTCCTACGACCACGTGGTTGGAGCGATCTTAAAAAAATGGACTGATTATAACGCAGGGACTTGGCAGGATTCCGAAAATATATATTTCATCTCGATGAACCCACGGGAAGCTGGAGAAATCTCAAAAAATCCTTCTCACGGCTACACCATTACTCCCAAGATGAAAATTTTTTCATTTCTTACAAAGACACATTAGAACCCATCACTTTGCATTAAAATTTTTATAAATTTTTCCCAAAAAACGATTTTCAAAATCGTGTTATTTATTCTCAAGAAAAGTCGACCTCGAGTCAATTTCACTTTACTGCATTTTTTGGGCTAAAAAATGTGAAAATTTTTTTTTTCGAAAATTTGAAATTTTTTTGATGGGGAATGTTAGAGGCAAGTTTTGTGATTCGAAACATGTTTGGACGGATTTTGGGAAGCAAGTGGAAGCTGGAGAAATCTCGAAAAAACGATGTGGTCCAGCCATCTGTGGGTTCATGTTGAAAAGGTGGATATCGTTGGACGTGGGATCTTGGCAGCTTTCAGAAAATGTATGGTTCAAGTTGGGGAATCCACCGAAAGCTGGAGGAATCAAAAAAATCCTCCTGGAGGCGACATGGTTTGATGAATCTGTCAAAAACTAATTTTATAGGGTGCGGGTATGTGTCCTGAATCAGAAAATGCTCAGATCATATTTGGGGCATCAGTAGGAAAGCGGGTAGAATGATTTTAAAGAATTGTTGAAGTTATAAGAAATTCTTAAAAATGCCTCTGGAGGCGACGTGGTTAGGTGGATGTTGGAAAAGTGGACATCATTCGAAGTGGGGACTTGGCAGCTTTCAGAAAATGTATGGTTCAAGTTGGGGAACCCACCGAAAGCTGGAGAAATCAATAAAATCCTCCTGAAGGCGACGTGGTTGAATGAATCTCTAAAAAACTAATTTTTTGTAGTGCGGAAATGTGGCCTGAATCAGATTATGTCCAGATCGAGTTAGGGGCTTCGGTAGAAAAACGTGTAGAGTGAGTTTAATGATCCTCGAAAATGTTCAAGTCAGGGGACTCACTGGAAGCTAGAGGAATCCTTAACAATCCTCCTAAAGCCGTCGAAACTGGCTAAAACTTCCAAAAATCTTTTCTCTGTGGTGTGATCACTTTTCTGTCTCTAAAGTCGGCCTTTTTCAGGGCTCTGAGGTTGGGTAATGATTAATTTCGATGAAAAAGCTCTTCCACTTCACGTTTCTCAAAGCAAAACCGATCTCCAAGGCTTGGCTACGATCCACTTCACGTCTTTCAGACAAAAACCGATCTCAAAGCCTTGGAGGACGAAGAAAAAAAACCTCTGTCAACCTTCTTGACCGACAGACAGACCCCCTCCCGCGCCTGTTGAATGCCGACACCAACAAGCCGGCCAAAGTCTGTTCGTCCTCCTGCATGTGCCTGCACTCGAATTGTCAGCCACTGACCTTTGGCAAATCAATTGTTCCTTACAATCCACCCAGACCCCCCTCTGTACAAGGATCTCCAAAATAAAAGCCGCCTTTGCCCACCACCACCCCCCCCAACAGGCCTTAAGAGAACCACCATCGCCAGAGCCATTCCACTTTACCACCCATCACCACCCAAAGAGCGAGTTTGCGTATTCCACCACGAACAGGAAAATGAAAAAAAAAAAAAAACCACCCCACCGAGCATTCGGAAAATAAAAGAACCCCGAAGAACTTCACCATCCAAAACGAACCCCCAGCATACAATCGGCCAACCTGCCATCCAGTCGCATACAGACTTTAACTTGTTTACATCGACGCGGCTCCCCGAAGAAGGGCAGAAAAAAAAATTCAAGAAAAAAAAAAAACCTCTCTTCGCGTGTATACTCAATTTTGCTTTTTTTTGAATTGAATTTTTGAATTTATCCAAATACATATTTTCCTTAACTCAAATCAAAATCGAACAGTGAACAAGAAAAATAGAAAAAAGTTTCTTTTTTCGAAAAACCTCCTTTTTTTTTCCTCTTTTTTTTCCTTCCTTCGAGGAATTCCTCCAACAACCTCCCGTGTGTTTTTGTGTGTCTGGTGTGCCGAAAATCTACATATACACTTTAACAATTTTTTGTATGTGCCTCTCTTCTGTGCGTTTGTGTGACTGAAAGAAAAAAATAAATTATTTAAAATAAATTTTTGAAAAAAATTATAATCGTGGGATGAAAAGATGAAAACCAAAGATTTCCTGAACATCCAAAAATTCTGATAAAAAAAAAAAATTGATGAAAAATATGTGTGAACAAATTCCCCGCCCAATCGATGTGGTTTAGTTTTTTTTTTTTTTGGAAAAAAACAGAAAAACCAAAAGGATGAATTTTTTTCAACAAACCAACTGCTTGTGACTTTTCGTCCTTTTTTTTCGGTTTTTTTTTGGCTTTTTTCGCTCTCTCAAAGTTGTGTTTCGTATTTTTGGAATGAAATTGTAAAATGTGAAGTTTATTTTAAACGCGAGTTTTGTGAAGATAGAAAAATAGATTTTCCACCGTTTAAATCCAGCCTGTGGGGGTATATTGAACTCGATTAATTATCTACACAATTAACTCACCCACCGACCGTCTCTCGGTGTGATACACATATATATATATACACATCCGTGGAGTATATACTTTAGGCTCCCATGTATCTCTCACATCCATGTGCATAAAAAAAAATACAAAAAAAGGGAAAAAAACATACATTTCCTTCACGCGTCTCGTTGAGTGTACGTGATTTTGAAAAAAACCTAAAAAAAAAAGAGGAGAACCAAAAAAAATTTAGTTACTACCACAACTACTACTACTATTACTACTACCTACTAATTGCTACTCGTCGTTGTCGTTTTTTTTTTTGATTTAGAATGCTCGGTGTATAGGGAAATAATTTATCAAAGAAAAAGAATCCCCCACATCCAGTGCAGTGAACTCAAAAAAAAAACATAATTTTACTTCGTGTGTGTGTGTATTCTACAAAAAAAAAAATCAACAACAATAACAAATTTTTATCCAGGTTTTTATACAAAAAAAAAACTAATGACACTTTGATATACGTCAAAAAAAAAGCAAAAAAAACCTCATATTCACCACAGAAAAAAAAAAAAAAAAAACACAAATCGTTTTCCTTATTTCACATGTGTCCTTTATGTATATAGTCACACACACACATACAGATAAATATTTATCCCATATACATGAGTATACATTCATATATGATATGTTTAAAATGAGATTTTCCTGGTTTTTGTGTGTCTGTGTGTGTGTGTTTGAATGCGTGTGTGTGTGTGCCATCCTGTGTGTAGTATCAGTCATTCATTAGCAGGTCCTTTTTGTTCAACCCTCCACGAGGAGCAAGAAAAAAAAAAAAAAAAAGGACGAACCCTGACTAGAAACAAAAACACAAGAGAGGAAAAAATTAAACTAAACCTTCCAAAGGAATGCGTAGAGAGGACTAAGGAATTCCTTATATCCTCATCTCTTTCGTTTTCTCCCTTTCTCTCTTTTTCCTTTACTCTCCCTTCGTCCTGGTCTCTCTGGTGGTGAAGAAAAAAAAAAAATTTATTTTCACCACTCCATCGAGATGAGTGCGGAGTTGAGCGGCGCTCTTTTCAAGTTTTCTTGCACACACCCACACGTGCGTGTGTGTCCCTTTTCGTCCTTTTTTTTTCTGGTGTGTGTTCCTTCCTCAAGGCAGGGAAATCTTTCAAAAAAAAAAAAGGATGAAAATCGAAATTCATCGTCGTCCCGGTGCATGAAGCCGCGCAGCATTTGACATTTCCTCCTTTTTTTTTTTGGGAACCTTTTTTTTTCCTTTTGCCTGTTTTTCTTCGTTTCCTACTTTTTTTTTGCTGTCTGTTCTTCTTTCTTTTCCTGGTTTTTTTTTTTCTCCTGTCGTCTGGACGATTCTGTTTGACTTCTGGACTCTGTTTTTTTCCTCCTGCCGTCTGTCGGATCCTGTTTCCTTCTGTTCCACAGCTTTCCCTCCCACTGGCTTTTGGGTCCTGTTTTCCTTTTTTTTTTCCTCCCGAAGACTGCTCGAAACTGTTTTCCTTTTTTCATCTTTTTTTTTATTTTTTTCCTCCCAAAGTCTGTTCGAACCTGTTTTTCTTTTTTTTCGTCCTTTTTTTTCCCCCAGCCATCCGTCCAAAGACATCAAAAAAAATTCTCGAAAAGGAAGAAAATGTGAGACCAATTTTTTCGTCTTTTTTCATCCAAAAAAAAAAATTCAAAAAATTCGTGACCCATTTTTTCGTCTCTTTCCATCTGTCTAGAAAAATTCAAAAAATTCGTGACCGATTTTTTCGTCTTCTTCCATTCGTCTAAAAAAAAAAGCTCAAAAATCTGAGAACTATTTTCTCATCGTTTCCCATCCGTCCAAAAAATTAAAAAAAAGTCTAAAAATCGGAAACCGATTTTCTCGTTTTCTTCCTCCAGCTATCCACCCAAAAAAACTACAAAAAAAAATCTGAAAAACGAAGAAAATCAGAGACCCATTTCTTCGTTTTAATTCCTCCAGCCATCCGTCCAAAGAAGTCAAAAAAAGAAAAATCCGAGACCAAAGGAATTCAAACTAAAAATTTCCCTTCCTCCTTTCTCTTCACGAAAAAAAAAAAAATTCTTTGACATCTCATCGCATCGTGTCCGTCGTTCGTCCTTGTGAGGCGCAAAATAGTTTATCCTTCCTTCTGGAGTGTTTCCACCCCACCCCCACCCACCCATTTTCACCAAATCCATCGACCGCTCTCCTTTTTTTTTTTCGGAGGTGGGTGGCGTTAGGAGTTTTAGTCGGATGTTAGATTTTAGTGTTTTTGTATTTTTGTGGTCGATTCTTTTTTTTTTTCTTCGTCCTTTTTTTTTTTATGTAAATCAGCCGGCGGAAGGGACACACCAATACACTAACACACACTTGTCCATATGTCAATCGAGTGACCTTCTCTCTTTCAAATTTTCGACTTGAATTGTGTGTTCGTGATTTTTGTTGTCGTGCGTGTGTTGTCTGTTTGATTCGAATTCAAATCGATTTGAAATTAGAAAACAATCACAATCAGTGTGAGGAGGATTTGATTGTTTCTGTTTTTTTTTTTTTTGTTATGCTTGCCTCCCTCCTTCCAATTTTCGTGTCAAAATAGAACAGGAACAATGAGAAGAATACAAGGTGGAGGTCTTTTGAGGAGGAACAAAAAAATCAACTACGTCGCTTCTAATTTTCATAGACCATTTGACTTTTTTTTTTTTTGTTTTGGGTGGTTGGGCATGTGTATGAATTCGTCAGAGGGTTTCTTTAGCACCTCCACCTCCGTGGAAATGTTGTTGTTTTGACAGATGGCATCGTTGAATTCTATCACCCATACCTCGCCCTCTTCTATTGTTGTCATTGCCCAACTCCAGTGAAATGAAAACTTTCAGGTCTTCGCCCTCTTCTCTCGGTGCTGACGTCAAACGGCGAACTTTTGAAGGGCCTATGGGTGGAGTGCCTGAAACTTAGGGAAATTGTCGAGGATGAGACAAGAAAAAAAAAAAAAAAAAACAAAAAAGTTAAAAATAGTCTTACAAAGTTCGCGAGAAGTTTTCCCGAGCGCGAGATGTTTTTGGGATTCATTCCTGAGAAGACGGATTTGTCTGTCATTTGGCTTCGTTTCACTGGCTTGGGTTTTTTTTTTTTTTCCTGAAACCGAACGTCCTTTTTCACATCGACTTCATTTGGATGATTTGTCTTTTTTCTCTGAGGAGAGAGTGGGGATTCCTTAGCATTTTTCTCCGCATTTTTGAGTCGTTGTTGTTCCAAATGCGGTGAACTTCTCATCTCAGATCCTGGATTGAAAATTCGTCTCAAGATAAGTGAATTTCTTCATCCATCGACAAGATCGTCCAAATATCTACACGATCGTCATAAGTACCTGGGGACTCTCCACAAAAATCGTTTCCCCCATGAGGATTTATCTCAAAAATCTTTTAAAAAACCGTCTCATCAGCGACGGTCGTCTAATCCTCATTTCAAAAATCCTTTTAAAATTCACAAGATCCTTTTAAAATTGAACTTCTCTTAAAATCGATAAGATTGTCCAAAATCTACACGATCGTTTTAAGATTTCGGTGACTCTCCCCAAAGATCGTCTCTCTCGCAAAGATTTTTCTCAAAAATCTTCTCAAAAATTTTCTCAAAAATCTTTTCAAAAATCTCCTCAAAAATCGTCCCATCTGCGAGGATCGTTCAGTCCTCAATCGAATTTCTTCCAAAATCAACGAGATTTTCTTAAAATCCACAAGATCTTTTCAAAATCCACAAGATCATCGCAAGATCTTGGAGATCCTCTCCGAAAATGCCCTCATCAGCGAGGATCGTGTACACCCTCATTCCGTAGATGAAAAAAATTTCAAGATCCACAAATTCAAGGAATTTCTCTGAATACCCACAAGATCGTCAAAAAAAATTTACAAAATCCTTCAAGACTCGTGGACTTTCTCCCAAAATCCTTTTGAAAGGCGAGACTACTTTTTTGGGAAGGATATGTGGAAACCTCCAATGAAGGAAAAATTTGGAAAAAATTCGTGGCAAAAAATCCTGAGGAGAGATCCTCTCAAAAAATCGTCTCATCTCTGGAAAAGATTCCCTCCTCAGGATTATTTTTCCAGGAATTTTTTTCTACAAATTTTTTTCCAATTTTTCTCCCAAAAAATCGTCTCACCTCTTAAGAAAGGTCCCTCTTCCGGCTTTTTTTCCACGAATTTTTTTCTACCATTTTTTTCCCAATTTTTCTCTCAAAAAATCGTCTCACCTCTCCAGAAAGATCCCTCCTCAAGATTTTGTTCCACGATTTTTTTTTCCAAATTTTCTCCTCCACAGTAGGTACTAAGAGAGCCTCCCAAAAAATCGTCTTATCTCTCTGAAGAGGGCTCCTCCCAAAAAATCGTCTCACCTCTCAAAAAAAGGTCCCTCTCAGGATTTTTTTCCACGATTTTTTTTTTTTTTTCAAATTTTCTCCTCCACAGTAGGTACTCAGAGAGCCTCACAAAAAAATCATCTCACCTCTCAAAAAGGCCTTTGACCTTTTTCACACAAATCTCCACCGAGAAAATGACACTCCCCTCACGATCCACTTTCACTTCATGAACTCAAAAAAATAAATAAGTAAATAATTGAAAAAAATAAAATCCAACAATGACGTCCAAGAACTTTTCCACACCACGCTGCGGGCTACTTTTGCGTTCTACTTTCACAGAAACTAAGCGCATCACGGAAACGCGATTTTCTGACGGAAATTCAGTTTTTTGACGCTGATTGGCTTCACAAACAACTTCTAGTCCTTTTTGCGGTTGTGGGAGTGTGAGTGGCTTTGACGTTGGTTTCGTTTGGTTTGTGGTGGAAAGTTGCTCCTTCGTCAAGCTCTCGGTTTCTTCATTCTACCCCTGGAAGCGTTTTTAATTCGCAGAGGGAATTTTTTTTATTTTTTTTTTCTGTTGCCGCTGTCAAGTTCGAATATGAAATATGAAATGAAAAGTGGAAGTGGAAATTGCGTGGCCTTTGAAGTTGTCATTGAGGTTGGACATACATTTCATTTCATTTATTTATTTTTTTGTTGGGGCAATTTAATTCAAATTAAGGTTGGACACGTGGTGATTGAAATGAACAAAGGAAAAATTCACTTGAATGTCTTAAAGTTGAAAGGACATCATTTTTCGGACAATTTTTCACTGCTCCTGCTTTGAAAGGACACTCTATTTATTTATTTGAAAACAAATACAAAGGACACAGTCCTTTTTGTGGATATTTTTTTTTTGTCTAAACACAAGAGTCTTTGAAAAAAAAAAAATCTTCAACTGGCAGAGTCCGTCGAAAACTCAGCTTCCGATCTTAAACAACGAAGTCCTTCACGTGCGGCTCCTTCAGGAACACACACCTCCCCCTCGATGGACATCCCTTTTATGGATTATCCTTGTTTGCTCCTAAAACAGAAAACCCGTCGTCAGAATCTCCAGTAGGTGGTCTATAGAGAACCACTATTCCCTTCGAAACTGTTTTCCAGAAATGAAAAAGTCAATTACCCATCCTTAATATCAACATAGACACACACGCATTCCACATTCCCAATTCCCATCAGGCACAGATTTTTATGTCCTTACGGGGGATCAGCAGAGGGTTTATGAAAAATTCATATCAAAAAAAAGGAGACAAATCGCACACACAAAGTGTGTCCTGTCCCCGTGTGTCACCCCACGTGTGTGAATGTGACGTGTTCTATTTTTAGAGAGAGAGAGAGAGAGAAAAAAAAACAGGACTCTAGCCGTGTGTGTTTATTTACGGCATTGTAACTCAATCTAAAATTTGCTTTCCTGTATTTTTTTTTTCCTTTTTTTTAGAGAGAAAAAGAATTTCTAAGTGATTTTTGAATGGAGGGAGGATGATTATTTGAACAGGTGGATGATGACTGTTTGACAGTCGTTCCTTTATGTCCAATTTGGTTGGGAAACTTTTAAAGTTTTCACCTCGCCTCATTTGATTGTCATTTTTCATTAAGCAATCTCGAGGAGGTTGAGTCCTTAAGGTCTTCTATGTGAGTGGGGGCCGTGGTCCTTTTCTCTATCTCTGTGTCGTCTTTTTTTTTGACGGTCGAGAGGGCACTTAAAATTCTTTTTGGGAAAGGATTGGGGTGGGAACTCATTCTTAGGGTTTTTGTTGCCATTCTTCGTTCCTTTTCGTTTGATGGACTTTGAGTAGAAGGAAGAAAAAAATTTAATTCGAGAAATTCATATGCCAAACATTTTTTTTCGGAAATTTCATTTTAAAAATTTTCCTTCGGAAATTTGCTTCTAAAACTTTTCTTTCGGAAATTTGCTTTTAAAAATTTTCTTAACGAAATTTTATTTCAAAAATTTTCTTAACGAAATTTTATTTCAAAAATTTTCTGTCGGAAATTTCATTTTGAAAATTTTCTCTCGGAAATTTGCTTTTAAAAATTGTCTCTCGGAAATTTTATTTGAAAAATGTTCTCTAGGAAATTTTATTTTAAAAAACATTTTAAGGAAATCTTCTTTCAAAAATTTTAAAAATTATCTTTCATGAATTATCTCTCAAAAATTAATCCTCTCGAACTTCTCGGCTTGAATTAAATCTCAAAAAACAAAAAAAAAATCAATTTTTCCTCCCAGATACTCGATATTTGACTAGGATCCTCTTGAGAAGGATATCACCCACCCGCCACCGATTGAGAGGGCTTAACTTTGGCTGTGCCTTAAAAACAAAAAAAAAAAAAAAAAATCCCATCTCAATCTTATTCGCCGTGGGGTGGGTCCTGCGAAAATTCCCTCCATCATCTCACTGTCATGGGATAAGTGCAATCGAGACTACCGATTGTCTGCCATTAAATTAATCGTCCTCATTAAATAAAACATGTGTTGATTTTGTGTGTGGATTTTGTTTGTGTGGATTTTGTTTGTGTTGATCCTCGACATAATCCTGCCACTAATCGGCCGTTTGTCCTTTGTCTCACCTCAGAGATTGGATTGGTGTCTCCCACTTTGGTTTCGGTTTGGTTTTTTTTTTTTTTTCCTCCTTCAGGTCCTCGAGAAAGTCCTCGGGAGTTATTTCTTTTTTTTTTTTTCCTTTTTTTTTGGTCCTTCTGAGGCTCAAGAACACGACAGCGAGAGACACTTCAGTGCCCAGCAGTTGTTCAAATAATTACTTTCGTCGTTCGCGTTCGCAGTTCGTGTTTACCGCACAAACACACGGACATACGGAAACGCGTGCACGTTCACACCCCCACCCACACCCCCTTGAGGGATGCGAAAGAGAGTGAAAGACGTGTAACTTGAGAATGGCCATGACATAATGCATGGGAAATGTTTATTTAGTTTGATCACTTTCCTTTTCTTGGGTTTTCGTCGTCGTTGTCGTCGTTTTTTTTTTTTTTCTTTTTTTTTTTTTTTTAATTTTCGTTTTTCTTTCGCGCGCTTTTAAAAGTAGCGCACTTGTGACTCGGGTTGTGTAATCGCATGTGTGTGTGTGTGTGTTGGGGGTGGGAGGACTGGGTTTGGATTAAACTGAACTGAAAATCGGGGTCAGTGAAAAGGAGAGAAAAATGAAATGGAGTCAAGTAACCGATTGAACTGCTGGATGATTGGGGTGACACGAGGGTGGCGTGTGTTTTTGTAAACACAACTTACACGGGGGTGACGGAATTTGTGGGCAATCGTTGGCAGAGAGACGTCCACGTCAAGGGAAGACGAAGATGAATCGTTACAGCAGGAGTCCAGAAAAAGACGACTCGATTTTGCGATTTCTCATGATTATCGCATTACCAAAGGTACCTTAATGGGACAATTGGTACAATGACTCGTGCCTCATTTGAGCAATGTTATACCTTTCCGAAAATGGCATGATTGTGCCTTTCAAACAAAAAAAGAATCTCGTTGCTACCTTTCACACAATTTTTTTAATATTTTTTTAAAATCGAAATGTTTTTTTAAAAACACTGCTACTGCCGCAAGTCTATAGGATTTTTAAAATTAGTTTACATGTTGCTCCGCTAGTGCCCTAAACTTGATCCGAGCATTGTCTGATTCAGGACATATTCCTACATTACTTGAAGTTAAGCTTTCAGAGATTCGTCCAACCACGTCGCCTCCAGACGGATTTTTTTGATTCCTCCAGCTTCCGGGGAGTTCCCCGATTTAAACCATACATTTTCTGGAAGCTGCCATGTTCCCACGTCGAATGATATCCACTTTTTTAACCTCCATCCAACCACGTCGCCTCCAGGGGCATTTTTAAGAATTTCTTAAAACTTGAATAAATCTTTAAAATCACTCTACACGTTTTCCTACTGATGCCCCAAACATGATCTAAGCATTTTCTGATTCAGGACAAATCCCCGCACCCTATAAAATTAGTTTTTCATAGATTCATCCAACCATGTCGCCTCCAGAAGGATTTTTTTGATTCCTCCAGCTTCCAGTGGGTTCTCCGAATTGAACCATACATTTTCTGAAAGCTGCCAAGTCCCCACGTCCAACGATATCCATTTTTTCAACATGAACCCACAGATGGCTCCACCAGATCGTTTTTTCGAGATTTCTCCAGCTTCCACTTGCTTCCCAAAATCCGTCCAAACATGTTTCGAATCACAAAACTTGCCTCTAACATTCCCCATTAAAAAAATTTCAAATTTTTGAAAAAAAAAGTTTTCACATTTTTTAGCCCAAAAAATGCAGTAAAATGAAATTGACTTGAGGTCGACTTTTCTTGAGAATAAATGACACGATTTTGAAAATCGTTTTTTGGGAAAAATTTATTAAAATTTTGATGCAAAGTGATGGGATCTGATGTGTCTTTGTAAAAAATGAAAAAATTTTGATCTTGGGAGTAATAGTGTGGCCGTGAGAAGGATTTTTCGAGATTTGTCCAGCTTCCCATGGGTTCATCGAGATGAAATATATATTTTCGGAATCCTGCCAAGTCCCTGCGTTATAATCAGTCCATTTTTTTAAGATCGCCCCAACCACGTGGTCGTAGGAGCGTTTTTTCGAAATTTACCCAGTTTCCAGTGGGTTCCAAAAATCACCCTATACATTTTTCGATTCCCTACATTTCTCTCTAACAGATTTGTATGGTCCCAGAATTTTGAAATCGGTTTTTCCTTATTAAAACAAGACATTTCCAACCGGCTCATCACACGAAAAAGACCTTTCAAACAGAACGCTTTCAATTTTGAATTGAGACAAAAAATACTGTATGAGGAATTTTTACAAAATTTTTTCTTTCATTCGCTAGACCCATGTGTGCCATTTTGTGTGATATAAAATTCTATATTATGCCTATGTCCGTTTAGGAGAAACCGAGATATCAAATCAACCAATCGTCGAATCCTCGAAAAAAACCTTAGAGAGCCATTCAAATGAATATTTTAGGAACTCTCCGAAAATCAAGAAAAAATCTTAAAATCGAGGGTTTCCCTTATGACCCTTGTAGAAACAGGACTTTTAGGAAAATTTCAAAAAATCCTCATCCCGACCTTCTGCCTTCTCTCGGCGAAAAGAGCTGCAAGACTTCTCTGCAACTGAATCCTCGTCGTCGATTCAGAGTCCACCCTCAGTTCGTCACATGTTGAGATTCCTGGTTTTGTCACATCACATGCATCATTCGAACGCTTTTTCTCTGAACACTGCGTTTTTACGTCAACCAGCGGCTGTCGTCACGTTAGCCACACAAGCCGGCGTCACCCTTGAAACGATTTCCTAGAATATTCCTTTGTCCTGCACATGAAGCTGCCATCGCTTCATTCTATCGCAGTCAAAATTCAATTGGCCTTTTGAGCCGACACTTCACCTTTGTACATCACACAAAATGGCACGCTTGCCTCTTTCAAAGGAAGGCTGAATTTTTTGAGATATCCGAGGTAGGAGTTTACTTATTTTGGTTTAAAATCGAAACACTCTTGATTGGTCTGCAATGGGCCAGCCTCCTCTCCATCAGAGGTCCAATTATTTCACGACACCTCTAAGTGGGCTAAAAATTCGTGAGAAAATGCTCGTCAAAGTCGAGGATAAAGGTCCTTTTAGGCCTAAAATCAAAGATAAGATTATCTTCAATTAATTTAATGCTCTCTTTACTTAACCAAATTACCAGGATCAGGATATTTTTAGATTCTAATTTCATTAACGTCCCCTCTTTTCACATTTCCTTTATCGATGTGTGTAGGAGCGTGTATGTGTTGAGAGAGGCAGGGAGATAATCTGTAACTTTAACCACCCACTCTCATGGACTCGCATTTTAATCAACCCAAAGTGCCAACATCCACCCAGCCCCCTTTCCCTGGATGAATGCACGTGGATAAAAATAACAAACAATAGTCGCAATCAATAAGTTTCCTCCTCTTCTCATTTATTTTTATTTTTATTTTTTTTTTCCTGAGATTCAAGTTCATCAAATCAAATGAGATGATAAACAAGCGTCATAATTAAATTGTCGGGACGCCTCTTGATATTCCGGTGGGGATCGTGTTAATAGGCGACTGCGGCTATTCATTAGGCCACGCGAAATTGGCAAAAAAATAATAGCGGAGGGGAAGCTCTGAAATGATTTGAATGGAAATCAAATTCAAAGGATTAACACGCGCATATTACGGAATTGGACAGCTGCTGGGCTCATGTGAGGTCGATTTTCTGGGGGAAAAACGTCGATTCTCCCACGCTTAATTTTTTTTTTCTCGAAAGGGTTTCTTTCAAGTTTCTTTTTGAACATTCTCTTGGAATTATGAATCGAATTTCAATGAATTTTTTCCTTACAGACATTTCTCATAACCTGACAAATTTCTGGGCAACGTCACTTCTGAGTGGGCCAGGCACAAGTTTCTTCTTTTGAAATTTCAATATAAAGGAGAAAATTAAAAATTTTTCCATGTTTCATTTTAAAAATTCTCCAAAAATTACAAAATTAATTTTTTTTCCATAAGTTATGGACGCATTAGAAAGAAAAAACATTGCCATTATTTATGAAAAGGATCATCTTTTAATTAGCTGCCTCTAGTCTAGTCCTGGAAAAAAATCCGAGCACCAGAAGCGAGGCACATTCATGTATGGAAAATTCCCATGTTCAGTGTGTCTGCAGAAGTTTCATTTTAAAAATTCTAAAAAAATTACCAAACTAATTTTTTTCCCATATGTTAGGGGCTCATTCGAAAGTAGAAACATTGCCATTAATTATGAAAAAAATCATTTTTTAATTAGCTGCCTCTAGTCTAGTCCTGGAAAAAAATCCGAGCACCAGAATCGAGTCACATTTCTGTATGGAAACTTTCCATGTTCAGTGTGTCTGCAGAAGTTTCATTTTAAAAATTCTAAAAAAATTACCAAACTAATTTTTTTCCCATATGTTAGGGGCTCATTAGAAAGAAAAAACATTGCCATTATTTATGAAAAGGATCATTTTTTAATTAGCTGCCTCTAGTCTAGTCCTGGAAAAAAATCCCGAACACCAGAATCGAGTCACATTTCTGTATGGAAACTTTCCATGTTCAGTGTGTCTGCAGTAGTTTCATTTTAAAAATTCTAAAAAAATTACAAAACTAATTTTTTTCCCATATGCTATGGACTCATTCGAAAGTAGAAACATTGCCATTAATTATGAAAAAAATCATTTTTTAATTAGCTGCCTCTAGTCTAGTCCTGGAAAAAATCCCGAACACCAGAATCGAGGCACATTTCTGTATGGAAACTTTCCATGTTCAGTGTGTCTGCAGTAGTTTCATTTTAAAAATTCTAAAAAAATTACAAAACTAATTTTTTTCCCATATGCTATGGACTCATTCGAAAGTAGAAACATTGCCATTAATTATGAAAAAAATCATTTTTTAATTAGCTGCCTCTAGTCTAGTCCTGGAAAAAATCCCGAACACCAGAATCGAGGCACATTTCTGTATGGAAACTTTCCATGTTCAGTGTGTCTGCAGAAGTTTCATTTTAAAAATTCTAAAAAAACTACCAAACTAATTTTTTTTCCATATGTTAGGGGCTCATTAGAAAGAAGAAACATTGCCATTAATTATGAAAAAAATCATTTTTTAATTAGCTGCCTCTAGTCTAATCCTGGAAAAAAATCCGAGCACCAGAATCGAGTCACATTTCTGTATGGAAACTTTCCATGTTCAGTGTGTCTGCAGAAGTTTCATTTTAAAAATTCTAAAAAAATTACCAAACTAATTTTTTTCCCATATGTTAGGGGCTCATTAGAAAGAAGAAACATTGCCATTAATTATGAAACACAATATCGTTCAGTTGACTGCTTCGGCAGGCTTCGCTGGGTGCGGTTTGTTACTCTAAGTTTCCAGGACCTTTATGATTGCATTCGTTTGAAGAAAAAAAATTCTTGTAAATTCAAACAAAAATCATCTAAACCGTCTGAATCTTGAAAAAGTTTTTTTTTCTACGAAAAAGAAGCCTCAATTCAAAAAAAATGAACTTGTGGAAAAATCTTCTTCCTCGTTGATTTACGATCCATTTCATGATTTTTCCACGGTACCAGACTTTCGTCCTGCGATGTAAAATTCCTTTGACTAAAATCCTGAATTGTTGAATTTTTTCTGTTCGAAGGCAAAAGTCCTCGATTGTTGAATTTCTTTGTTTTCGTCGGCTCTTCGACCAGTCCAAGTTGAGATTCTCATCCAAGTACTTGTAACATGAATCGATGGACTCACGAGTACTTTGCAGTGGTTTGGTAGTTAGAAGCAGTGGGAATGATTTTCAGTTCTTTTTGTTTTTCAACTCCCAACAACCCCACAGCTCACAATCACCTCACTGGACTAATCACAGGACTCCGTCCTATGAGTGGAAGGAGTGGTGAGGCCAATTCTATCGTGTCGAGTTTTCTGGATCCGCCTTCCTCGTCAGGGAACACGATTGATGGGATGCTTTATTAAAATCATTTTGGCAGGTTTAATTGGTGTATTTCGATTCAAATTCAGATCCACCCTTCTGATCCTTGGGCCTGTTTGCTACATGGTCTTGGTGAGGTCATTAATTGTGGAACATGTAGAGGTTGTGTACCACTCAAAGGCTCATCGAGTTGTAGCTCTGGACAGGCGGGTGTTATGAAGTCAATTTCGATTCGAGAGGCTTTGTCCCTTTTTTAAATTGGGACTTCATGGACTGATACGCAGGGATGATTTAGCTTTAATTTGATTTCTATTGTATTCGATTGATTTGTGGGGAAATCGTGTTGACCGATTTTTTGTGGATTTTTTTTTTGTCACTTTTGAGAGTCTTTTGTCTTGGATTTTTCTGATTTTCGGAGTTTCGAGGAAATTTTGTTAATTGATGACCGATTTTTTTTCTGTCTTGTAATGCGACCGAAATTTTCTGGTCTGATTGTCAGTTTTTTGTTTTTTTTTTTTTTTGTCAGCTTTGAGGTTTCTCTAATGAGATCCTTTTTCTTCGCCAACTCGGATTCCCAAAAAATTTCCGTTCAATGTGAGTTCACCTCGCATGACTGATTTTCTCGTCTTTCCAGTTTCGTTAAAAAATTGAAAAAAAAAAAAAATCAAAAAAATCTATCTCCTCCTCCCGCAGAAAAATCTCTAGCAACATTTTACTCCAACAACAAACGAACACATCAAAATGTTGCATAAACAAAAATCTCTCTTTCTCTCTCTATTACTTTCGTTAAGTGTATCTAAACCCTGTCATACTTGCATGATGTTCGTTTCGGTGAGAGAGTGCGGTTAAATGAGAGAGAGAGAGAGGTAAAGACTGAATCCCCCTTTTGCTTTTCGCGAGAGGATGATGGAAAAGATATTTTCATTTTAAATTTCACATCACCATTGAATTTAACTTGACTCTAGGAAATGATTCAATCTGATTGATTGATTTACACTGAGATTTTCTGAGAAAATTCAATTCACACATGTAAAAGGAGAAAGAAACAAAGGTCGTGGTTTTGTGGGAGTTTCTGACGATAAAGCAAACTCGAGAGAGAAGTGGTGAATTTAAATAGCGAATTTTAAATAAGAGGAATCCGCTGAAACACACACGCAAAAAAAACAAAAAAACTAAAGGAACGATGAAGTCTAGTTAAAAAAGTTATAAAACAAAAAAAGGACGAAAACTGATGGACATTTTTGAAAGAAAAAAAAAATCATATCCTTATCTCATTACTTTATTAATAAACTCCACGAAACTCGAACATGAAAACCTCATTTTGGTTGATTTTCGACTTAAATCAAATTAGCCCCGTTCATCGAAACAGATCCTTGCTGTGGTCCACTTGCCGAGATTGATTTCATGCGAAAAACCTATCATGTTGTGATTCGAATCAATTCGAACTGGTGTTTGAGTTCGGAGGAAATTCCTGGTATCGAGTGGGAGTGGATAATACCACCTTCCCAGTACAGTTCATATATGGATGTCCTTCTCAATCTCCTTTTTTCTGTGGACAGTCAAGAGAATAAATATGATTTTTTTCTTTGCATCTATTTAACTGATGCAACAGAGAACTGCGGTTTTCAATTTCATGTAATGAAATTTCTTTCCAAGAAATTTGGACCGGTAAAAGAGAGAGATATTTTTCATTCATTCGAGAATCCTGAAAGTTGATAACGTCTTACGACGATGGTGGATGGATGCAATTCGTCGAAGAGTTGATTCAATACTCGAAGGATTATATTCAAGGATTTTTCCTACCCTCGTTTTTTCGTCCAAAAAAAAAATATATCTCATTCGAGGAAAAAAAAAAACTTCCCTGTTGTCCGGTGTATGCATTTCCTGGCAAAGGTCATAAGCAAACCGTATTCTTCGACGACGACGATGAGTTTCCTTTTTTTCTGGACGATGTGTATCCACTGCTCGATTCGTGGAAAATTCTAATCAAATTCTTGAATTAATTTTGGATTGGCTGAGAGTTTAATTTCCCTAATCAACCACTTCGATGGAAGGAAAAAAAAAAAAAGAAGATGAATCCTGAAAAAAAAAAATAATAAAATGAAACAAAGTCCTTGTGTTTGCTCTCTAAAATCATCTCATCGACGTACACACTTTGTCTGATTAATTTGTAGTACGCTATGGAGTGGCTTCACGTGCCAGGTACTCTTCGCAATTTATTCGCCTCGGCTGTAGAATGAAAACCTCTTGAGATTCACACGCCAAGCTTGCTTTTCTTGTTTTTCCGTGGAAATGAAGAAGATTTTTTCTTCTCTCGATTTGAGATACTTTGACGAAGAAGATCCTTCGAGTGGTTCAATTTAAGATAAATTAAGAAAAAAATACTTGATTTAAATTTCTTTTTTTTGTTTTTTCATTTTCGCTTGAGAATTTTCAATGAACGAAGAAAAGTTCGCGATTTAAAATTTAAAAGAAAAAAAAAAAATATATCCTCGATTTAAAATTTTCTGTACACGAGAGAAAATCCTCGACTTAAAACTTTCTATGCACGCGGGAAAATCGTTGATTTAAAATTTTCCATGAACGAAAAAAAAATCTTCGACTTAAAATTTTCTATGCACGCAGGAAAATCCACGATTTTAAATTTTCTATGAACGAGAGAAAATCCTCGATTTAAAATTTTCTCTGAATGCGGGAAAATCGTTGATTTAAAATTTTCCATGAACAAAAAAAAAAAATCGTCGACTTAAAATTTTTTATGCACGAGGGAAAATCCTCGATTTTAAATTTAAAAGAAAAAATTTGAATGAACAGAGAAAAAATCCCCGGCCTAAAATTTTCAATGAAGGAAAAAAAATTCTAGAAGCAGAAATCGAAAGAAACATTTTCTATGAACGAAAAAAAAAAATCCTGTACTTGAATTTTTCTATGAACGAAAAAACATCTCCAACTAAAATTTTCTCTGAAGGAAAAAAATCCTCTATTTAAAATTTTCCATACACGCGAAAAAATCCTCGATTTTAAATTTCAAAGAAAAAATTTGAATGAATAAAAAAAATCCCCAGCCTACAATTTTTAATGAAGGCAAAAAAATCCTCGAAGTGGAAATTGAAAGAAAAATGTTCTATGAACCAAAAAAAATAAAAAAATCCTGGACATGAATTTTTCTACGAACGAAAAAATTGCCGACTTAAAATTTTCTGTGAATGAAGGAAAAAATCCCCGATTAAAATTTTCTATGAAGGAAAAATTCCTCGATTTAAATTTTTCAATGAACGATAAAAACCTCTTTCCCCAGAACTGACCTGAACAAGTCTCCCAAGTCACCAGGGGGCTTCTTCAAAATCTCCTTAAAAAAAGAATCCACATGCCACAGAAGTCGGCATTTCTCGGCATTCCATCAAATTTTCACTGGAAACAGATAATTCCGGTCGACTTTTGAAAGGAGTGGCTTTTGGCTTTTAGGCAAACAGTCATCCACTCACTTAGCGTCGCCGACAACACGGCAAACAAATCGCCAATTACACGCATCGTCTCACCGATTGAATTTCACTAGAATCCAAGATGATGTCATGCGTCTAATGTTATTATAGCTGCCCACCTCTTCTTCCGATTGACTGGAGAAATTCCGAACGCTAAACAAACAGCAAAAAAAAACCTATGGCATCTGTACAGCATCCTTTTTGAATTCTGAGAATCCTTTTCTCGAGTGTCTGAATGACGATTCTTCCTGTCCAGCTGGACTATAAAAGTCGCGGGGGGCGAATTGATGTTCAAATTGCAGAAGAGCTTCGTTGATTCGTTTCAATTCTCGGAAAAGTGGAAGTCGACATATGACTGCGGTAGTTCCTCCCAATGCGACCCACTTGGACGGACACGAGTTGGAAGAAAGTTTCAGCGGTGGACGAGAGTCTGAAATTCCTAGAAAAATGAACTTCGTCGGTGAAGGGGGAGAACGGTGGGAGAACGGGAAGTGAGCAATCAGAATGCAGCCCGAAGAGTTTTCTAGGAAAATGAGTGAGTCCTGGTTGTGAACGCAGCGAATGACGGAGGACGAGGCAACTGGAAATTTGAATTTAGAATAGAGATGGACTTCTTTTTTTTTTTTTTTTTTTGCGGAGAGCCGGTGTCCTCGCGTGTGTTCCTTTCTCCGTCGTTTACTACGATTTCGATTTCTCCTTTTTAAATTGCTGTGTGCATTTTTAATTCAAGTTCAATTGGTGGTCGTCTGTTGGTTGACTGAGACGAGGGTTGCCATTTGCCGGTGGTTTGCGTTTTTATAGGGGCTTCCAGGAGAAGCAGGGAAGCTCCAGAAAAACGTGTTCATACAAAAAAAAGAGCATTGCGTCTTATTTCGGTAGTTGAGCTCGGGGCCACATTTTTCTCGGGCTGAGTTCAGTCATTTTCTGAGTCAGATCAGTTCCACACACCACGTGGAATAGACTTTCTGAAGTTTTAACCAATTTCGACGGCTTTAGGAGGACTTTTAGGGATTCCTCTAGCTTCCAGTGAGTCTCCGGACTCGAATTAGACATTTTTTGAGTCTGACCAGGTCCGCGTACTCCATCCAATTCACTTTTTCGACCTCCTCGACACCTCCAGATCGATTTCATGAGATTCCTCTAGCTTCGACTGGGTTCCCGAACTCGACCTATACATTTTCTAGTTTAGGTTAAGTTCCCACAGCGCGTGGAGTCAACTTCTTCCACTTCCACCCAATGACATTGTCTCCAGGTGGGTTTTAAGGATTTTTTCAATTTATACAGAATCGTCAAGCTCATTTTATATGTCTACTGGTGTCACAAACTTAGTCCGAACATTTTTTGAATCAGGCCACATCCCCGCACCCAACCAAGTCCAGTTTTCAAAGATTCACTCAACCACGTCGCCTCCAGAGGGATTTATTGACTTTCACAATTCGACAAGGGATTTGTCCAGCTCCCACTCGGTTCTCGAACTCAACCTACACATTTTCTGATTCAGACGAAGTCCTTGCATCGTGTGATATTCACTTTTTTAACCTCCACCCAACCATGCCGCCTCCAGGAGGATTTTTTTGACTCCTCCAGCTTCCGGTGGGTTCCCCGATTTGAACCATACATTTTCTGAAAGCTGCCAAGTTCCCACGTCGAATGATATCCACTTTTTTAACATCCACCTAACCACGTCGCCTCCAGAGGCATTTTTAAGAATTTCTTAAAACTTGAATAAATCTTTAAAATCACTCTACACGTTTTCCTACTGATGCCCTAAACAGGGTCTGAGCATTTTCTGATTCAGGACAAATCCCCGCACCATATAAAATTAGTTTATCATAGATTCATCCAACCACGTCGCCTCCAGACGGATTTTTTTGATTCCTCCAGCTTCCGGTGGGTTCTCTGACTTGAATCATACATTTTCCGAAAGCTGCCAAGTCCTTACGTCGGATGATGTTCACCTTTTCAAGATCCACCCACAGATGGCTCCACCAGATCGTTTTTTCGAGATTTCTCCAGCTTCCACTTGCTTCCCAAAATCCATCCAAACATGTTTCGAATCACAAAACCCGCCTCTAACATTCCCCATCAAAAAAATTTTAAATTTTTGAAAAAAAAAATTTTCACATTTTTTAGCCCAAAAAATGCAGTAAAATGAAATTGACTCGAGGTCGACTTTTCTTGGGAATAAATGACACGATTTTGAAAATCGTTTTTTGGGAAAAATTTATAGAAATTTTGATGCAAAGTGATGGGGTCTGATGTGTCTTTGTAAAAAATGAAAAAAATTTGATCTTGGGAGTAATCGTGTAGCCGTGAGAAGGATTTTTCGAGATTTGTCCAGCTTCCCATGGGTTCATCGAGATGAAATATATATTTTCGGAATTCTGCCAAGTCCCTGCGTTATAATCAGTCCATTTTTTCAAGATCGCCCTAACCACGTGGTCGTAGGAGCGTTTTTTCGAAATTTACCCAGTTTCCAGTGGGTTCCAAAAATCAACTTATACATTTTTCGATTCCCTATGTTTTCCTCTAAATGATTCGTATAGTCCCAGAATTTTGAAATCTTTTTTTTCTCATTAAAACATGACATTTCCAACAGGCTCACCACACGAAAAAGACCTTTCAAACAGAACGCTTTCAATTTTGGATTGAGACAAAAAATTCTGTATGAGGAATTTTTACAAATTTTTTTCTTTCATTCGCTAGGTCCATTCGTGCCATTTTGTGTGATATAAAATTCTATAATATGCCTATGTCCGTTTAAGAGAAACCGAGTTATCAAATCAATCAGTCATCGTATCATCGTGAACTCAAGAAAAATAGCAACCGCTTCTATTGCGACAAGCGGCAACCCTTCTCCGTCCGCAGTCGTCGAAGCGAATCGATTCACGGATCACGCAAATCCAAGCCATCTATTGTGTCTGTCTACCGACGCATTGGCGACTAATTAGATTCCCCCGTCGTATGGATTCGTTGTGTTCATTTTTTTCCCCACGGCATCGTCCACCTGGCCACCACCCCCAACCACCCATCGATGGATAGGGTTGGGGTGGTGCATTCGTTTCTATGAGTCTTATGAGTCGAAATGTCAAATTTAATTTTACCGTCCGATAAGTGCGTCATTGAAGACGAATTGCGTGCAAAAACTGACAGTTAGTCGATGATAATTGAGCTGGCTAAACGTAGGGTGGCTTAATTGGTCCGATTGTGGATGGGATTTGATTACTTCAACACACGTGAACCAATTTAAGGTCGAGGTCATAGCCTTGGGATAAATTCTTGCAATAATAAACCGCCTCGATTTCCGGACCATGTCCAAAAACAGACCGACCTTGAAGATGTCCTCGCGTCTTCCATTCAAATTTCAATCTTCGTTTGCTCATCTCCCACTCGTGGAACATAAGTATCTTGAAATTTTATTAAAATCCGCTCGTGATGAAGAGCAACTCCACACAGGCCACAAAAAGGATCAAAGCGAATGACGAATGTCCTACCCCACCGTGCGAACCTGTCGCCTCAACAACAAGGGAGGGGCTTCCTTGACAATTGGCTCCGATGAGATTTGTGTGTGTCCGCCTCCTCCGTGTTTTTGGTAACGAAATCTTTGATTCTTGTGTTTCCTGGGACAATTAAATGAGAGAGGGGTTGTGGTTTTTTCAAATTGCTTGACACACGCGTGTGTCTAATGAAAGCCTTGAGATGATTGTTTCGAAAAAAACAAAAAAAAAGTCACTTTTGTTAATTTTCTCAAGAATTTTCAACCAAATGGGGGGGATTATGTGGCAGAGGCGTTCCTTGTTCGATTTCTATGGTTTCTATGGTTTTGAAAAAAAGGAGATGATTTTTTTGTTCTTTTTTTTTTTTGAAACAAATTAGGGAGTTAGTTTGTTTTTGTTTTGAGTGCGGTGTGTGATTGAGGAGTGAGTGTGAGTGTGTGACGACCTTTTGCGCACAAACAGAGTCCATCCCCTATTTTTTTTTCTGTCATTATTTTTTTTTTTTTCGAAAAGAGAAACAAACAATTTGCGGATTTTCGTTGGATAATTGGCGAAAACCCAGCTTTCAGTGGCTTCCTAAATTCAACCCACACATTTTCTGACTCAGACTAAGACCCTGCACTGCGTGGAATCCGCTTTTTCAACCTCCACCCAACTACGTTGCGTCCAGAGGGATTTTGTTGATTGCTCTAGTTTTCGGTGGGTTCCCCGACTTGAACCATACATTTTCTGAAAGCTGCCACGTCCCACGTCGAATGATATCCACCTTTTCAAAATCCACCCAACCAGGTCACCTCCAGACGGATTTTTTTCACTCCTCCAGCTTCCGGTGAGTTCCCCAACTTGAACCATATATTTTCTGAAAGCTTCCAAGTTTCCACGTCGAATGATATCCACTTTTTCAACATCCACCTAACCACGTCGCCTCCAGAGGCATTTTTAAGAATTTCTTATAACTTGAACAAATCTTTAAAATCACTTTACACGTTTTCCCACTGATGCACCGAACATGATCTGAGCATTTTCTGACTCCAGTCACATCCCCGCACCCTATAAAATTAGTTTTTCAGAGATTCATCCAACCATGTCGCCTCTAGGAGGATTTTTTTGACTCCTCCAGCTTCCGGTGGGTTCTCTGACTTGAATCATACATTTTCTGAAAGCTGCCAAGTCCCCACGTCCAACGATATCCATTTTTCCAACATCCACCCACAGATGGCTCCACCAGATCGTTTTTTCGAGATTTCTCCAGCTTCCACTTGCTTCCCAAAATCCGTCCAAACATGATTCGAATCGCAAAACTCCCCTCTAACATTCCCCATCAAAAAAATTTCAAATTTTTGAAAAAAAAAATTTTCACATTTTTCAGCCCAAAAAATGCAGTAAAATGAAATTGACTCGAGGTCGACTTTTCTTGAGAATAAATGACACGATTTTGAAAATCGTTTTTTGGGAAAAATTTATAAAAATTTTGATGCAAAGTGATGGGATCTGATGTGTCTTTGTAAGAAATGAAAAAATTTAGATCTTGGGAGCAATGGTGTAGCCGTGAGAAGGATTTTTTGAGATTTCTCCAGCTTCCTGTGGGTTCATCGAGATGAAATATATATTTTCGGAATCCTGCCAAGTCCCTGCATTATAATCAGTCCATTTTTTCAAGATCGCTCCAACCACGTGGCCGTAGGAGTGTTTTTTCGAAATTTACCCAGTTTCCAGTGGGTTCCAAAAATCAAGTTATACATTTTTCGATTCCCTACATTTCCCTCTAACAGATTTGTATAGTCCCAGAATTTTGAAATCGGTTTTTCCTTATTAAAACAAGACATTTCCAACAGGCTCATCACACGAAAAAGACCTTTCAAACAGAACGCTTTCAATTTTGGATTGAGACAAAAAATACTGTATGAGGAATTTTTACAAATTTTTTTCTTTCATTCGCTAGACCCATTCGTGCCATTTTGTGTGATATAAAACTCTATATTATGCCTATGTCCGTTTAAGAGAAACCGAGATATCAAATCAATCAATCGTCGAATCCTCGAAAAAAAAAACCTTAAAGAGCCATTCGAATGAAGATTTTTAGGAATTTTCCGAAAATCAATCAGAAATCGTCCCCTTGAAAATTCTGTCTGAGATTTAAGAAAAAAATGTTGGTTTTTCGAACCAAAAAGAATAATATTCGAACTAACGAAAATCCGCAAATATTTTCTGTTTCACAAAAAATTCGAAAAAATAAAAAACATGAGACTATTTCCCGCCTTTCTTTTTACAGGAACTGATTTTGAAAAAATACTGCGACGCACAATTTGATTTATAAACTTTTTTTGTTTTCGATTCTTCTTCATCTCTACTCTTTCTCTCTGTCTCTTTATACAAACGTGCACATATATATTATATATGAATGTATACAACAAACAAAAAGACTTTTAAATCAACTACAAAAATTTGAAAAAAAAAAAAAAAAAAATTAAGTGTCTAGTGTGTGTAATAAATTTTTTTGTTTTGTTAAAAAAAAAGTTCTAAAGTTTACATAGCAAAATTTTGAAAAATAAAAAAAAAAAACCTACCGTTATAGACTTGAGAAAATCAACAAAAAATAAAAATTTAGGGAATTTTTAAAAAAAAAAAAAAAAAAAAACACGGCACAGAAAAGTCAACAAAAGTCTGATTTTTAAAGTGTCCGAAACGAATTTATTAAGCTTAATCAACAATCAACAATAATAACGAAAAACATAACACCAATTTTTTTCTACAAACAAAACAAAACAAAACAAAACAAAACAAAACAAAACAATAACAATTTAAATTTAAGACAAGCAAAAACAAAAAAAAAGGAGTTTTTTGGTTTAATTTATTTTTGTGAATGAGCTCAATTGAGCACGTGGGTCAGTCAATTCAGCAGAAACACAAAACCAATCAAATGAATTCATCGCCAAAGTCGCATCACACCACGATGGGCAGGCAACACTCGCAGCCGGTACCGCCGGACAACACGACAAACGACTTGAATACGAATAACCAATCGAATCAGCAACACCAGCACCAGCAACATCAACACCAACAACAACTGCAGCCGCAGCCAAACCCTCCCTCGAACCCCTGCAGCCCGATTGTGTCCGCTCGCCATCATCAGCAGCAGCAGCAGCAGCAGAAGAAGCAGCACGGCGTCGGTTTGATGGCCCACTCGATCACACAGCAGCAGCTGAACATCCAGCAGCAGCTGCACCACCAGCACCAGGCGCACATGAGCCTGCACCAGCAGCACCACCAGTCGAACATCAGCATCAACACGCTGGCTACGGTGGACGGGGGCGCGGGGGCGATGGGCGGCGCGGGCATGACCTCGATGACGAGCGACCAGCAGCTGAGCCAGATGTACAACAGCCAGCAGCACTCGGACTACATCATCTCGGACTACATGGAGAAGATATCGACGCGGATCAGCCTGCTGGAGACGGAGCTGAAGTTCGCCTGGCGGGCGCTGGACCTGCTGTCGAGCGAGTACGGGAAGATGTACGTGCGGCTGGACAAGCTGGAGGCGATCACGGTGGAGCAGCAGACGGTGGTGTCGAATCTGATGCAGCTGCACGGGCGCGGCCGGCTGCGGGACCCGGAGACGCTGTTCGGTCCGCCGCAGCCACCGGCGCCACCACCGCCGGCGGAGGACTACGAGTCGGACGTGGCCGCGGAGCACGAGGCGCACGAGCCGTCGTCGACGAACGAGTTCAACAACCTGCTGGAGGAGCTGAAGAACGAGGCGCTGGAGCCGTCGCTCGGCAAGGTGAAGGCGTCCGGGGGCACGGGCGCGTTCAGCAAGATGCCGCTGGTGGCGCGGTACGCGCAGCGGCCGCATTCGGCCACACGGTCGCTGGACGAGCTGGGGGCGCGCAGCAGCCGCATCAGCCGCAGCTTCCAGGACATCCAGAACCGGCTGCGCCAGAAGCTCTACTCGGACTCGGACATCGAGCACTACAACACGCACCAGGAGCAGGAGCTGGCCAAGCTGAAGGTGCAGATGATGCGGGAGCGGGAGTTCCGGTCGGGCGGAGACCGCCTGTACGGGATGAGCGACAGCCTGGAGGCGCTGAGCCTGGGCGAGCGGCCGGCCCTGGAGACGGACCTGGTCGAGGAGCCGACCCCGTACGACCAGGTCCGGCAGGAGTATAATTTTTTTCGACACGCCGCTGAACTCAACCGCGAGCGGTACAACAACCGCCTGGGCAAGCTGAGCGACGACGACATCGGATCCGAGTCGGATGAGTTTTTTCGCCGGCCCGCCTCTAAAATTGGCGTGGGCGGGCTGATGGCGGTGCCGATCGACGACTCGGGGGGAGGAACTGAGATGAGCGAGGAGTTCTACAAGACGCTGAACCAGGCCTACCGTGAGGATTACATGGGCGGCGGTACGGCGAGCGGGACGGCCAGCGGCCTGCACTCGCGCCCGATGTCCTCGCTCGACATGATCTACGAGGACAATGAGGACCTGGTCGCCGAGCCGACCACCACCACGTCGATATCGTCGGCGACGATCATCAGTCGCTCCTCGCAGGCGTTCAGCCTCCTCCCCACCGGGGGATCGGCACTCAGCACGGAGCCGCGCAAGCCGCTGCGGAACAAGCAGCTGCACTCGGAGATGGACATGCTGAACAACTTCAAGACGGCCCTGGCGGCCGCCACGCGCACCGACGCCGAGTCGGTCACGATCATCACGACGATCACCACGGCGACCACGATCACCACGGGCACGACGCGGCTGTCGTCCGCCGCGAGCGGATACAACGACCTGAGCGGCGGCAGCTCGCTGCGCCGCTACGAGCTGTTCGCGGAGCCCGCGAGCGGCAGCGTCCGCCAGCAGAACGAGCTGATCGACACGATCATCGAGGGGATCAACAAGATCGAGGACCTCAGCTCGCTGACGCCCACGCAGATCCTCAAGCTGCGGAGCCTGATCAAGCGCGAGAACGCGTTCTTCGAGAAGATCAAAAAGGTGGACAAGAACCTGATCCGGCTGCTCCTCAACCCGATCACCATGGCGGGCGAGCTGAGCGGCAGCAGCGCGAACAAGTTCAACATGATCATCGTGAAGCTGGAGCGGAACATCGAGACGTTTAAGAAGCTGATTGGGCCCGGGGAGCCGGCGGCGCGGCGCGATGACGCGAGCGTCATCCTCCGCGGCGACGACGACGACGACGAGGGCGACTACAGCTACAGCGCCCAGCTGATCCGGCACAACTCGAACCTGAACGAGCAGCTGAAGCTGCTCGAGAGCAAGGAGAGCGAGATGGCGCGTCGCCAGCGGAGCATCAGCGATTCGGAGCGGTACGGCTACTTCGGCGCGGATAACTACGTCGACATAGACGACGAGAACGAGCAGGAGATCTTCCGCCACGGCGACACGATCGACGAGCGGGCCAGCAGCAGCAACATCTACAACAACGACGAGTACATCAAGTCGCTGAAGAAGTCGCTGGAGCGGCACAACTCGATGCTCTTCCTGCTGCACCTGCAGAACCCGAGCTACGAGCGGAAGATCGATGACTTCTCGACGCTCTGCGACGACGACCTGCTGGGCAACGCGTCCCAGAGCCCGCCGCCGCCGGCGCCCAACAACGAGGAGCCGAAGCTCGACTCCGAGGTCTACTTCGACATCGACGAGGACACGAACAACATCATCCTGGACGAGAACCAGAAGATCTCGACCATGAACCCGTTCCACTACGACATCCTGCAGATGCACCGGCGGCGGGAGCGTGAGCGCGAGCGCGAGAGGGCCGTGGACGACGGCGAGGCGGGCGACGAGGATGACGGCGAGGACGACGACAACGATGACGACGACGATGACGACGATGAGGTGCGTCCGGTCCACGCGATCCACGCGGTCCACTCGGTCAGGCAGGAGCCGCCGCAGCCGATGCACGCGCAGCCGCTCGCACCTATCGCGCGCCACCACCTGCAGCCGAACGCCGCCACGGCCTCCGCCGCTGCCGCGGAGCACTCGCCCAAGAAGACCAAGTCCGACTCGGGCCTGAGCTCCCTCAGCGGCGTCTCCAGCTGGGAGCGGTCGCCGATCTCTCCAAACGCGCGCCCCGTCGGCACCGCCGTGGGCCGCTTCAACGGCCCACTCGACGAGACCAACCCGTTCCACGCGACGAAGTTCACGCACACCCGCTCGGTGACCATCGCGACCGCCTGCTCCCAGATCCCGACGATCCTGAGCACCACGACATCGCTCTCCTGTGCCGAGAGGAATGACTTCATGTTCTCCGAGGAGAACCTCAACTACATCAAGGAGCTCTCGAAGAACATGCCCATCTGCTCGGCGTACGAGAATAAATCGATGTTCGACGCGCAGCGCGAGCGCATCCTGGGCAAGGACAGCGGCACGGTGGACGAGATGCTCGCGTGGGACGAGCAGCAGCACGGCCCGGCCGGCGGCGCGCCCGCGGAGGCGTCGGCCGCTGCCGCCGCCGTCTCACCCACCTCGGCCTCGATGCAGAACTTCCCGGACCTCATCCGCAACCAGTCGGAGCAGAACTTCTACGACCAGCCGCCGCAGGAGTCGCCCACGCGCGACCGCAAGTCCCAGACCCCGCCAATGGACATCGCCCAGCAGCGCATGCGCCACGCCCGCCAGCAGTCCCCCTCCGCCTACTACGAGGAGACCGACATCGACGACCTCGAGACCGCCGCCCACAAGCATCGCAACCTCACCGACCGCCTGGTCTACTACCCCTCCTCGAACAGCCTCACCGACTACAACAGCTGCAAGAACCTCGACTACATGGGCCAGCCGGAGTACGGCACCGGGACGCGGCCGCGCTACCGCTACTACTCCTCCCAGCCGACCGCCTCCCAGCACAGCCGCCACCTCGAGCAGCTCGAGCTGCTGCACCAGCAGCAGCAGCAGCAGAAGCACATGAGCGACCTGCAGCAGCGCTCGATGACGCACATCCTCAGCCGGTCCGGCTACGTGAGTCTGCCGAACGACATCGGCGACGACGCCCCCTACCACCACCACGTCCACCAGCAGCAGCAGCTGCAGCAGCTGCAACAGCACCAGCAGCAGCCGCCGCCGCCGCACGCGGGCGGCAAGCAGAAGCAGCCGACCGAGAAGCACGGAAAGTTCCACGTCTGGAGCAAGATCAGCCACCTGCTGCCGGACCTGCGCTTCAAGCGCATGGGCAGCCACGGCCGCTCGCAGTCGCTCACCATCGACATGGAGTCGGAGGCCGCCGGCGGCTACTCGCGCCACTACCCCCCGCAGAAGCCGCCCAAGCACGGCATGGACCTGATGAAGCGCTTCACCAAAATGCCGCCGATGACGCGCCGCGCCACCCACACGGGCAGCGCCCCGCCCCCGGCCGGCACCAGCACCAGCAGCAGCACCAGCACCGGCACGAAGAAGAAGAAGCGCTCCCTCTCCTCGACGGTGAGCAACCTCATGCAGAAGGCCAAGACCTACCGGCGCCACAGCTTCGGCACGCGGCCCGGCTCGAGCATGTCCGACCCGGGCGAGGAGATGCCGACGTTCACGTCCTCGGACAACGACGACTCGGTGATGAGCGACCCGCGGATCTCGCTCCAGGAGCGGGAGTACTACGCCAGCGAACTGGACCGCCTCAGCATGTTCAAGCAGGTCAGCCACCGGCCGCCGTACGCGTGCCGCTCCCGCGACGAGGACAGCATGATCCTCGACATCGTCGAGCAGCGCATGCGGTCCACCTCCATCGACTCGTACCAGATCGAGCCGTCGGCGCTGTCGCCGCCGACGCGCGAGTCCACAGAGGAGGCCTCCTACGCGGTGGTCCAGAAGCCGCACCGCACCCCCACGGAGCCGGCCAGCAACGACGACGGTGACATGTTCCTCAACCAGATGTTCCCCACCGTCGGCGACGCGATCCGCCACCACCAGCCGGAGGACGACTACCAGGAGCCACCGCACCTCTCCCCGCCGGACATCAAGATTCAGCCGGAGCCGGAGGAGCTCCGGCCGCCGCCGGACGAGCACGACGAGCGGCCGCGCAAGTCGTCCGGCCCGCTGCTGCAGAAGGCCCACTCGATCTACGTGGAGGACGACGACGTCGACGAGATCTACTCGTCTATGGGCTTCAGCCAGCCGCAGGTGATCACGCCGGTGATCACGCAGCCGGCGACGCTGTCGGCGGTGCCGTCGACCTCGACCGGCACCGTGGCGCGCTCGTTCAAGTTCGGCCAGCGCAGCCAGGCCTCGCTGGACGTGCCGTCCGGCTCGCGCGACGACGAGGACAACCGCAGCCAGCACTCCTACCGCACGGTCTCGTCCTCCCGCCGCCAGAGCACCGAGGACAGCATCGACACCGACGACGAGTACTTCTGCTACGAGCTGCGCCAGCTCGAGGAGCTCGAGAGCCGCGCCCAGCTGGACGCGCAGATGAACGAGGAGGGGCTGCTCTCGCAGATCGACCAGCTCGGCTCGGCGGGCGAGGGCGCCGCCCCGCCGCAGCCGCCGGCGCCACGGCCGATCATTTACGCACCCGACCCGGAGGTGAAGGAGCAGATGACGAGCGTGCTCGACGAGCTCAAGTCCAATGTGAAGGTCCTCGACGAGGACATCGACGAGGAGATCGGCACCGAGGACGGCCCAGAGGACGAGGAGGAGGACGGCGACCTCGACGAGGAAGACGCCGACGACGACGACGACGGCGAGGACGACGCGCTCCTCTCCAGCGAGGACATCCCGGCGTCCCTCCCCGCCACGTACCACCACCACGTGCTGCCGCAGATACCGCCGCACTACATCAACCACCGGATGCCGTCGGCGGTCGTGTCGAACCCCAAGCTGAACGTCTACGAGAAGTTCGCCAAGGTGACGGACATCCACAGCGCCTGGCAGGACAAGGACGAGGCGGACGAGCAGCGGATGCTGCACGAGTTGAACCTGGTCGAGGCGAACATGGCGCACGACCAGCAGCAGAAGCGCCACCTGAAAAAGGTGAAGAAAGTGAAGAAGCGCCACCGGAACGCCCGCAAAGCCGACGCCGATGACAGCGCCGACGACATCCCCTTCTCATCCTCCTCATCCCCGTACTCATCCTGCACCGAGGACCGCCAGCAGCAGCACCGTCACGCGGTCTCGGGCAAGACAAAGCGCCGCGTGAACGACGGCGACGTGGGCACCACCCACGAACCAGTGCCGCCGATGTCTCCGATCACAATCGAGGAGAAACCGCAAGAGGTCGCCTCGGACCACGAGGAGCCCGCGGACCGCGAGGCGTCCCCGTCCTCCGGGGCGACTTCCGGCCCCGATACGCCGACCGACATCGGCGACACCGAGGACGAGCAGGTCGACGCCAAGGCCGTACCCAACTACAGTGAGTTCAAGGAGAGTCAGCGTCAGGAGAAGCAACACCCGGCACAGGTGCCAAAAAACTTGCAGGCGGACAGCTCTTCTCGAACGGCCGATGAATCGGCGCACGCCGCCCCAGGAGACCGGCAGGCGACCGCCGCCGCTGCTCCTCCATCACCCAGCCAGCCATCACCAGTGACACCGACACCACAACCGAACGGTCCCACCGCGTACATCAAGAGTCCCGACTCCGAGGATGAGGAGGAGGAGGACGAGGTGGAAGGCGGCGCTACTCGCCGCCAGGGCAGCAAGTCCAGCGAGGGAACCGCAACAACAAGCACGACCGCAAAGTCAGGTGCCGGCATGAAGGCGAACAGTCAGGAGTCGAGCGCGAGTATCGACGGGACGGGCGGCGCAAATGGTTGCACCGCTCTCGGCAGCAGCAAGTGGAAGCTGCTTAAGACCTTAAAGGAGAAGAAGCTCGAGGAGCGCAACAACCAAGACAAGATGAAGGAGGAAGAGCTGTCGAAGGAACGCGAGAAGGTAAAGTTCGATGTGGCGCGAAGGGTTTTACAGGGATTAAATGAGTTTTTTTTACTGTCCTAGTCCTAGTTGAAAGAGGGAACTGGTTTGGTTTTTCAAATTTTGAAAGTTAGCGTTTTTGAGGTCGAAAAGTCTGTTTTCAAAAATTTTGAGATCCATATTCATGGTTTCCGAGGTGTAAAATTGTCGAAAAGTTTGTTTTCGACAGTTTCAGCATTCAATTTCATCGTTTTCGAAGTTTCAGGTACTCAAAAACGGTAAAAAATGCTCAAAAACTCGTGTTTCGAAAATTTTGGAATACAATTTCATCGTTTTCGGTTTGTCAGGTCCTCAAAATGTCTGTTAACGACAATTCCGGATTTCAATATTATCGTTTTCGAGGTGCCAGGTGCTCGAAAACTCCGTTTTCTAAAATTTTGGGATTCAATTTCATCGATTTAGAGTTGTCAGGTGCTTGTAAAGTCTGTTCTCGGCGATTTCGGAATTCAATTTCATCGTTTTCGAAGTGTCAGGCGCTCGAAAACTCCGTTTTCGAAAATTTTTGGATTCAATTTCATCGATTTCGAGTTGTCAGGTGCTCGTAAAGTCTGTTCTCGGCGATTTCGGAATTCAATTTCATCGTTTTCGAAGTGTCAGGCGCTCGAAAACTCCGTTTTCGAAAATTTTAGGATCTGATTCCAACGCGTCGAGGCACCAGTTCCTCCAAAGGTCTTTTTTCAAAAATTTTAGAATAAAATTTCAACAACTCGAGGTTCCAGATGCTCGAAAAGTCTATTTTTGAAAATTCCAGAGTAAAATTTCAGCAATTCGAGGTGTGAGATGCTCGAAAACTCTGTTTCCGACAATTTAAAGGTTCAATTTCAATGACCAGAGACCTTCTCACAGGAGACGTTTTTTCTTGTCTGTATTTGAAAATCCCTCGAAGGCTCCTCCTCGATTTTTAAACTCTTTTCGCTTCGATTGCCAAAGCCGAGCTAAGAAAATATTTTTTTTTCATAATTTTTTCTAATCTTCTTCTTGAATTTATCCACAGAATGGATCGGGACCAGGAGATGTGGGTGGACGCGGCAACGGTCACCCCGGGGACAACCCCTTCTATAGTAACATTGACAGTATGCCAGACATACGGCCGCGGCGGAAGTCGATACCGCTCGTATCGGAACTTGTAAGTACCAGTTTTCATTTATCATCCACTAAATTTAGTCACTAAGGACACTTTAAGACAAATTTCACTAAAAAAAAAAAAAAAATTTGAAACATTAGGTATTTTGTCGAAAAAAAACAGTCAAAAAAAAAAAGAAAATTCTTAACACAAAAAAAAAAAAAAAACACACACACATCCACAACCTTATTCTATAAATGTATTTATTTTCATGAAACATTTATTAATTGTGTTCGTATTTGTTTGTTTTTTTACATTTGTGTGTCTCTCTGAAAAAAAATAACCAAAAAAAAATACCATAAAACCAAAAAAAAAAAACCAAAAAAACCAAAACCCCGTTCTCAAAAAATATCACTTTATGTTTGGACCCAAAAAGGTGCTCAAGGTATATGTCCAGAATTTCCCACAAAAATCAAAAAAAAAGAACTTTTTTTTCTGTTTGATTTTCGTTTTTTTTTTTCCTTTAATTTGTTCTTTTTGACTCAAACTTCAGTCACTTAGCAAAACTTTTAGTAAATCAAAAAAAAGGAGGAGGAGACATAAAAAAAAAGGTTTTCTTTTGAAGCCATGAAAAAAAGAAACTCTCCTCTTTTTTTGTTCGTTAGAAAACAAGCGCTTTTTTGTACAATCACACGAATTTTTCGAAAAAAAAAATATAACTTAGAGCAGCAAATGTTTTCGTTTATCTTTTTCTCTTTTTTTGTTTTTTTTTTTAAATTTAAAAACGTCTCTTGTATAACACTTTTTTTCTTATTATTTTGCTGGAAAGTAATTTCAAAACGTTGATTAAAAAAGCAGTAAAAAGAATTTAAATTTTTTGACGAATATTTGCACCGTTCACAGTTGAGCATGAGATTTAAATTTGAAAAAAAAATACAATTTTCGTTTCGTTAGAACTTTAATTTCGAAAAAACAGCTGCAGTAGAAGATTTGAAACACATTTTGCTTTATCATCGCCACAAAGAAAACAAAGAAAAAAATTATTTTTTTGAGTTAATTTTATTTTTCTGTCGAAAATTTGATTTAAATTTCAATTCTATTCTTTTAATTTTTTTCTTTTTGAGCTTGGTACGAGGTTGCGTTGAGGTGATACTTTTTTTTTGTCGCTTTCACAGTCGATTGTGTAAGGCTTTTTGAAAAAATCAATTTTTTTTTTGTGCTTCTGTCGCCAGCGACGCAAGTTGTTTACACCGAAAGAGGATTCGGGAATCATTATAGCAGCGGCTTTGGTTTCATGGGAAACCTAATCGAGTTGTTATTGAAGCTAATGGATTCCAGCCATCCTCACCCTCCGTCATTCGCTGGATAAATAACAATTGTCTTCCAGTCCCACCCACACACGGGCGATTGATTTAAGAGGAGGCTGCTAGTTTAAAGCACTCCAGTGGTTTCTTTGAAAAAAAAAAATCCATCCAAACTTCCCCGAATCCTTTTCATACTCAAAAATAGATTAGGTTCAGTGAATCAATTTTCATGGAGGGTCCTTTTGCATCTCTGAGTAAAATTCCACGAAAATAACCAACCTACGCTCACTCCCACTGAGTTGCCCCGCTGATGTCGAGAGTGGATTTCGAGGACATGCAAGGATGCACTACTCATATCACTCGTTTCGTTGGAATTACTGCAGGAAAATGATTGAATGGCAATATCCGTGTTCGATAGCTGCTGGATTTATTTCGAAGAATTTTATACATCGATTCGTGTGTGCTGAGAGGCGGTTTTGTTTTTTGTTGTGTTCTATTTTTGACCCTCCTCCGTCCGTGGTTGGGGAGTTTTTGGAGGAAAATGCAATGGTCGAATTAAATTGACGTACTCTTTGAGAGACGTAGTTTTGATTTTGAGTTGAAAATAAACAAAATAACATTTTTTTTTTTCTCATCACAATTTTTGTGGTCACAAAGAGATGGGAGGAAAAAAATCTCGATTATTGCCTTTTTTTTGTTTTTCTCTGTTGAATAAATTCCAGAAAAAAAAAACTGCGGCTTTTTTGAGCTATTAAAGAAATTCGAGAAAAAAAATTGAGAATTTATTTGGTCTCGAAAAAAGATAGGAGGCATTTGAGGAAGATATAAAATTTCAGTTTATTTTTTCACTCTTGAGAAAAATCCAAATTTCGGCATTTCTTCGTCTCTAAATAATTGGAGATGAGAAATTAGAATTTTAGTTTTTTTTGCTTTCAAAAAAAATCGAGAATAAAAATTACAATCTCGTCATTTTCTCTTCTCTATTAATTTTGGGAGGAAAATTAAAATATTGCCATATTTTCCTGTTGAAAAATTTCGAAAATAAAACCAAAATTTCAGTTTTTTTTACCCTCGAGGAAAAAATCATACTTTCATTTCTTCCTCTCTAAGTAATTGGAGATGGAAAATTTTAGTTTTTTTCGCTTTCAAAAAAAAATAGAGAATAAAAATTAGAATTTTATCATTTTCTCTTCTGAATCAAATTTGGGAGGAAAACTAAAATGTTGCCATTTTTTGTGTTGAAAAATTTTGAAAATAAAATCAAAATTTCGTTATTTTTTACCCTCGAGGAAAAAATCATAATTTCTAACTTTTTGCCTTTCGAAGAAATTTCTTCTCTTAAAAAACATGCAACGAATTTTTTTCCTCTCTCATGAAAATATGGAAAATGAAAAAAAAAAATTGAAATCTCGGCCTCTCAGGACTCTTCAAAAAATCAGAATTTCCATCAGAATTTTGCCTCTCAAAAAATACGCGAAATTTCTTATTTTTTGTTTTATTTTTTGAACAGCTTTGATTAGAATTTGATTTTTTTTTTTATGAATTAAACACCATTTCTCACATGTGAAAATTTGAGTACGTGTGTCCTTCTTCGATTCACCATAAAAGCTTGGCTACAAAAAATCCCAGCGTACAGCATTTTCAAAGAAACCATTCACTTTCACCCATCAACCTTTTTTTCCATCGCTTTTTTCTCCCATCTTGAAAATTCGAAAGTTCTCAACATGTGCATGTTCTTTTTTTTTTTTTGTCATCACTCTTACCTCAACAAGATCCAATGGTCTCCTTCCAAGCTCATCTTTTTTTTTACTTTAATTCTCTTTAGAAAAATGATACACATCCACACACTCACACTCAAAAAAATTAAAAAAAAAAAAAAACATATGCTAGAGTAGTGTCTGTTGAAATGAATTTAATCAAAATCAAAAAAAAAAAAATAGTACATCTCAAAAAAGCTTAAACAAAAATTCAATTAAACAAAATCCAAAAAAAAAATTAAGTTAATCTTAAATTCGAAACAAAATTTTGAAAAAAAAAATAAATAAATCAAAAATGCATTGCAACGCATGTGGTATATTTCTTTTGTAATATTCAATTTATATTTTTTTTTTTCTCGATTCAATTAAAAAATAATGTTTTACTGTTTGAATTTGTAGAATATGCTATAAATCGAAAAGAACTTAGTTTTTTGAAATCTTTTTTCATTTTTTATTTTTATTTTTTTATTTTTAATTCTTATAGCTTAGAGATTGAATTAATTTTTGTTCTTAAAACAAAAAAAATAATTTGAAATTCGGGATTTAATTAATATTTGTCTTTTTTTTTTTTCTCCATCCATTTGTGTTTTCTGTTGAAAACAAATGGTTTGAAATTCAAAACAAAAAATAAAATCAAAAAATTCTAAGACCATGGCTGCCACGAAGAGAAACGCCGGACTGACGTCAGCAGTGCCAAGGGCCACGCTCAATGACGAAGAGTTGGTAAGTTTAATTTTCCTTTTTTTCAAAAAAAACAAAAATTACAGTCGACTCCTTCTAAGTCGAATTTCTCTCTAACTCGAACTTCCCTCTAGCTGGAATTTTTTCGCCATATTTTGGCGTTCCCAATTCCCAATTTTCCATCCAAAAACCATCCTCTAAGTCGAACTAATTTTGATGCCCCCTGAAAAGTCGACGTATATCTCTCTATTTTTCCTTTTTTTTGTGAATAAAAATCCTTCTGTTTTAAAAAAAAAAAAAAAAAAAATATCCTACCCCGGTTCCTGGCTTCCTTTTTTCCTCTTCAAATGTACCTTGTCCTTTGTTCCTTTTTTTTTTCCTCTTTTGTATTTCTTATTCTAATTCTCGTCAATGTCATTACAGAAAATGCACGTGTACAAAAAGGCTCTGCAGGCGCTCATCTACCCAATATCGTCAACAACACCCCACAACTTTGTGCTGTGGACAGCAACATCCCCGACCTACTGCTACGAGTGTGAGGGCCTTCTTTGGGGCATCGCCCGCCAAGGTGTCCGTTGCACAGAGTGCGGCGTCAAGTGTCACGAAAAATGCAAGGACCTTCTCAACGCCGATTGCCTACAAAGTGAGTATAACAAGAAAAAAAAAAAAAAATGAAACGGCAACTTCAAGGTTAAGGGGAGGTTCTCTGATCCTGACCCACACTCAAGAGGGACCATTATAACATCTATTTTCTTTTATTTTCCTCAACCACATTGACCTTGCTCCAAACCGTGTTTCAATGGAAAGTAATCAACGTGAAAGCCCACCCCATTCCACCCTCGAATGCAAGTGGATCGTGTGTGTGTGTCTGTGTGGTTGGGAAGGCACATAACATGTTTCCTATTTACTGATTACCGATATCATCTTTTCCTCAGAGAAAACGCAAATCCACCCTCTGAGTGGGGGCGAAATGTGATTCCAATCTGTGGCAGAACGTCGATTTGGATTTGGGGGTTTTCCTGCCTCACCTGTGTGTTGACTTTTCCTCCTTGTCAGTCCATGGATGGGGGTGCAGCTTCCATGTTCGTGGTTTTTCGGAGGGAATTTCATTAGCCATCGTAAATGTTTCGTTGTGGGAGGATTTCGGGGCGGTAATCCAATTGAATAGGAAGCCAATTGTGGGACGTGTCGGTATTTTGAAGCAGAACATTGTTTTTTTTTTTTTTCGTCTCTCTTTGAATCATGAAGAAGAAAGGGAAATTTATTTCAAAAATCATTTAATCCAGCTGTGTGGAAGGTACTACCACAATTTTTTTTTTTCTTTGACTGGCCTTAAATTGCCATTTTAGACGATTTATACATTTCTTATGTGTCCAGTCAGTGGGACACCTTTGGTTTGTGGTTCAATTCGATGTGTCATTGAGATTTTCGATTTTGGATTACTGAGCCTCAGTCAAAGTGACCGCATGATGATTAGAAATTCAATTCTTGATAAATGTGTTCACGTGTGTTTGTGTGTTACAAAATTCATTAAGAAGGCTTTATGGTCAGGCATGCCGTGCCGATTGGAATGATTCATTGATCTCCTCCTAAGAGGATGTCGTTCAAAGAACTAAACCGATTTCTATCCAAATGTGAGGATGTGACACAAATTCGAAAATTACAAATGAAATCGAGAAGGATTTCAATGCTGGACGTGGGTAGAGGCCGTGGGACTGGTTCGTGGAAAATTCATTATCGGGGTTCCTCGTTACTTCGAACTGTTATAGCGAGATTTGTCGCGGGATGAGATTCGTTAAATAAAATTCGTTTGAAAGATCTCCCAACAGTCACCAGTCAAGTGGAAGTGGTAATCCCCCTTAAATTTCGATTTTAAACCAAAATAAATCGACCACGAGGCAAGCGTGTCATTTTGTGTGGTGTACAAAGGTGAAGTGTCGGCTCAAAAGGCCAATTGAATTTTGACTGCGATAGAATGAAGTGATGGCAGTTTCATGGGCAGGACAAAGGAATATTCTAGGAAATCGTTTCAAGGGTGACGCCGGCTTGTGTGGCTAACGTGACGACAGCCGCTGGTTGACGTAAAAAAACGCAGTGTTCAGAGAAAAAGCATTCGAATGATGCATGTGATGTGACAAAACCAGGAATCTCAACATGTGACGAACTGAGGGTGGACTCTGAATCGACGGCGAGGATTCAGTTGCAGTGAAGTTTTGCAGCTCTTTTCGCCGAGACAAGGGAGAAGGTCGAGATGAGGATTTTTTTTGAAATTTTTTTATTACAAAAGTCGTGTTTCTACAAGGGTCATAAGGGAAATCCTCGATTTTTAGATTTTTTCTTGATTTTTGGAGAGTTCCTAAAATATTCATTTGAATGGCTCTCTAAGGTTTTTTTCGAGGATTCGACGATTGATTGATTTGATATCTCGGTTTCTCTTAAACGGACATAGGCATAATATAGAGTTTTATATCACACAAAATGGCACGAATGGGTCTAGCGAATGAAAGAAAAAAATTTGTAAAAATTCCTCATACAGAATTTTTTGTCTCAATCCAAAATTGAAAGCGTTCTGTTTGAAAGGTCTTTTTCGTGTGATGAGCCTGTTGGAAATGTCTTGTTTTAATAAGGAAAAACCGATTTCAAAATTCTGGGACTATACAAATCTGTTAGAGGGAAATGTAGGGAATCGAAAAATGTATAACTTAATTTTTGGAACCCACTGGAAACTGGGTAAATTTCGAAAAAACGCTCCTACGACCACGTGGTTGGGGCGATCTTGAAAAAATGGACTGATTATAATGCAGGGACTTGGCAGGATTCCGAAAATATATATTTCATCTCGATGAACCCACGGGAAGCTGGAGAAATCTCAAAAAATCCTTCTCACGGCTACACCATTGCTCCCAAGATTTCGATTTTTTCATTTTTTACAAAAACACATCAGACCCCATCACTTTGCATCAAAATTTCTATAAATTTTTCCCAAAAAATCGATTTTCAAAATCGTGTCATTTATTCTCAAGAAAAGTCGACCTCGAGTCAATTTCATTTTACTGCATTTTTTGGGCTGAAAAATGTGAAAATTTTTTTTTTCAAAAATTTGAAATTTTTTTAATGGGGAATGTTAGAGGCAAGTTTTGTGATTCGAAACATGTTTGGACGGATTTTGGGAAGCAAGTGGAAGCTGGAGAAATCTCGAAAAAACGATCTGGTCCAGCCATCTGTGGGTGGATCTTAAAAAAGTGGATATCATTCGACGTGGGGACTCGGCAGCTTTCAGAAAATGTGTGGTTCATGTCGGGGAACCCATTGGAAGCTGGAAAATCCAAAAAATCCTCCTGGAGGCGACATGGTTGGACGAATCTATAAAAAACTAATTTTATAGGGTGCGGGGATGTGGATGGAGTCAGAAAATGTTCAGATCATGTTTGGGGCATCAGTAGGAAAACGTGTAGAGTGATTTTAAAGATTTATTCAAGTTTTAAGAAATTCTTAAAAATGCCTCTGGAGGCGACGTAGTTGGGTGGATGTTGAAAAAGTGGATATCATTCGACGTGGGGACTCGGCAGCTTTCAGAAAATATGTGGTTCATGTCGGGGAACCCATTGGAAGCTGGAGGAATCCAAAAAATCCTCCTGGAGGCGACATGGTTGGGTGGAGGTTGGAAAAGTTGAATGGATAGGGTATCTGGACTCGGAAGATTTTAGAAAATTTCTGGTTCGAATCTGGGAACCTACTGAAAGCTAAAGAAAGCCACCTTGAAGGCCGTGAGACAAAAGACTTCAATTGAATAAAAAAAATGAAAATGAACTAGCGACGTGCTCCATTTCATAACCCACTAATCCCCCCATTTTATTTTTCTTCCAACCTCTAGGGGCAGCTGAAAAGAGCTCAAAGCACGGCGCCGAGGACAAGGCCAACTCAATTATCACAGCGATGAAGGAACGCATGAAGCAACGCGAACGTGAGAAACCCGAAATTTTCGAGCTAATCCGGTGAGTGATTTTGTTCAATCGATTCCCCCACACATATCTCTCTCTCTCTCTCCCTTTCTCTCTCTCTCTTTGTCTCTCTATCTGTTTTTTTCTCTAAAAACAAAACAAACCCAAAAAAAAATTTAACTAAAAAAAAGTAAAACACTTCAAAATAAAAAAAAAAAACATCCCTCAAAATGAAACACAAAAAAAAAATAAGTGACCACAAACAAATTTTTACACATACATTTTTTTATATATGCAAAAAATTATTTAATATATATATAAACCAAAAAAATACTGAAATATCATGTAGAGCGGTATTCAGCGTTGAGGAAAAATCCCATACAGGTCATATGAAAGCGGTTAAACAAAGCGTATTGGATGGGACAAGCAAATGGTCGGCTAAAATAGCAATAACAGGTTTGAATGAATGTTCATTACAAAAAAAAAAAAAAATAATTTTTACCAAAAAAAGCTCCAATTGTAAACAAACAACAAAGATACAAAAAAAAAAAGTTTCCTTAAGAAAAACAAAAAAATACGAAAAAGTTCTCAATTTCTTAAGTTCGATTTTTTTTTTCTAAAAACAGCTTTTAACTGCCGTGTGTTTTCGCCTTGACTGTGTTTTATATACAAAAAAAAAATTAAGGATTCTTTTTAATTTTTTTTATTTCTTTTTGTGTTTTCCTTTTTTTTTCGAAAAAAAAACAGCTTTTTTTGTTTGAGATAAAAAATGATGAATCAAAAAATAATGACTGTTGATTTGCCTGGTGTTCAATGTTAGTGCAACTTAATTACCGTGAGTTCATGTTGACAAAAACCAAAAAAACAAAAAAAAAAAGAGAAAGAAAAAAAAACTTTATGTATGCATAAGTATTATATATGTATTTTGCGGCAATGAAATGTGTGATAATTATTTTCTACATAAGTGTCTATTTTTTTTGTCTTATACTGTTTTTTTAAATTATTTTATACACACATATATAAATAGTTGTGTAAATAGTTTTGGGTAGTTCTTTAAGTGTTTTTAACTGTGTAGTTACGATGATCATTTTTTTTTTTGTGTTTTTAATTTTGATTTTTTTTTGTTCGTCATTTTGACGAGGGGAGGTTACCAGAGTCAGGAGGAGGTGGAGAAAAAATTCTGTGAAAATCGTCCCAGTGAGGATTTTTTTTGGATTGAATCTCTGTCAATCCTAAAGGGTCTCCTCCGCTGACATTTTTGACTGCCAAATGAGCTTTCAAAAATTCTCAATCCAATCCATCATTTAATTATTCAAAAATTTGTTTGACTTTCAATTCATTCACCTCCAAGTTTATCCTAGAAAAAAATCTTCTGCTCGATTTTAAGGGCCAAACATGTACTCAAATTTTTTTTCTACAGAAACTGGATGAATTTTTCCAAAACGTCTCATCCTGTTTTCGTCTCTTGTCTGTTGAAAATCCGATTTAAAGACCTCGAAAAAGTAAAACTCATAATTGGCCAATTTTCAATTTTCTTGAAGACAGGACATCTTTAACCAATTTTCGTTCTTTTTGAAGGACTCCCTAAAAATGAAGTCGAAAATCCATCAGTTGAGGATTTTTCTTTTTTTTTTAATTAACAATTTTAATACCACCGGTGACCGGCACTAAGTGTGTGGCATTCAATGTGTTAATCAAAAATTATGTGCCTCAACCTTCGACTCATCACGTCCCCAAAAACAGCCTGACCTCCTCTCGTCCGACTTTTCAAAACTCCAAAAAATCTCAGGCTCAGCCTCATTTTCAAAAAATAAAAAAAAAAACCTAGAATTGCATGTATTTCGGACTAAAATCAAAAGGAAAAAAAAAAATATCGTCGTGAAAAAATTTGAAAAAAACAATTAAAACAAGATAAACGTGTATGTGTCTACTTCAGTGTTTTGTTTATGTACTTAATTGTTGTATATATATGTATGTATGTATCGCATAGGTCTCCATATATAAAATATATATAATTGGTCGTTTTTTATGTGTATAATTCCTATTCTCCTATTTTTCATTTTTTTTTTTTTGAATGACTTTAGTTTTTTTTTGTGTATTTCTTTCAAAAGGGATGGTTTAGGCACTAAAAAAAATGAAAATAGAGTATAAGACGCTTATCTAGGCATTCAAATAGAGCTTACAAAAAAAAAGACTGTATTTTATAAATATTTAGCCACTAAGTTGACTCTCGAAATGGGAAATTTTTTTGTAAAACAACAGAAAAGACTTTGCTTACAGCGTGAACGAATTTAATTTTTTTTCTCTTAATTTTTTTTTTGCGATGAATGCGTGCGCTAGTTGGCTGGTTCAGAATTTTGTGTTGAAATAATTTTTTTTTTAGGACTCACAAAACAAAAATAAAAAAAAAAATGTGTGAACAAAAAGCACTTCGAAGGACCTCAAGAACCCACCGCTTGGAAATAAGAAACATGAAACCGAATAGATCATTCTTATCTTTTTTTTTCTTCTTTTTTGATTTTCATTCGTAAATGCTTGTTATATAAAAAAAAATCTTTTAAAAAAAAAGTCATATAAATCAATAGATACAATTATATAACAAAATTAAATTAAACAAATTTAACGAAGAGAAAGTATTCAATAGAAATTTAAAAAAAAAAAATATGATAAAATTGCACACATATAAACCTAATCAAACTGTCTAAAGGGAATTTATGTATGTGTTTGACACAAAACCAAAAAAAAAAAAGAAAACAAAAATATTATTCAAAATCAATTCCGTGAACACACATGTTGCTCATTTTCTTGGTTGACATGATTTTCCTCGCATTTTCCTATTTGGAGCAACAACCTTTTTTTTTTTTCTTCAGATTTCATTCGAATTCTTTTTTTCTTTTTTTTTTTTCTCTCATCCACCTGTTTGCCGTGTCTCCTTTTTGACCAGATGAAGGGGAGGATGTGGGAGTGGGTGTAGATTTTTTTTTTTTTCGTCAAGGACTGCGATGAGTTTCATATTTTATTTAGAGAACTAGTAATTCAAGCTTATTCCCTGATTTCAAAAGTAAAAATTGCTGAAAAAATAATCTCATGAGATATAAAATTGATTTTGATCTCATTTTAAAGCTGCATTTTTGCCATTTTGTGTGATATACCTCACTACATGGATTTCAGCTTTCATCTTTTTTTTTACAATTTTTTCTTTCTTTTGAGACTTACCATTTTTTTTTGTGTGATTAAAACTCATTGCCGGATGTCTCGAAAACAGGAAAAGTAAAAATTCCTTAAAAATCAACCCTATGACATAAAAATCTCATTTTGATCTCATTTTAAAGCTGCATTCATGCCATTTTTTGTGATATATAACACCAGTCTTCACAGACCCTAAAAAATCCTCCCTTCGGGTCAAAGTTGTCCACATGAAAAAACGACCTTTGAAATTCACTCATGATTTTCCTGCCCTCTTTCGGCTTTAAGGCGGAAATGACTGACGTTCACTTGTTTGCCCCTTGTCTACTGAAAAAAAGGAAAAAATTAGATTTTATTTATTAAAAAAAAAGGAAAAGCCAACAACGAACATCCGGCAAATGCCCTAAATTCGCCCAGTGCAACGACCTCACACTCCCGTCGAAGTCGGAGGACCCAGTCTAAGATCAGCAGCGCATTTCGAAGTTAAAAACACAAAAAAACCCTCCCTTTCTTTTCGTCCAGCGGCGATTTTTATTGACTCACTCCAACGACTTGAATTTCTCAAAATTATCCCGAGTCATTAGTCCCATTTTTTTGTCGAAAGCGAACGGATGTGCTCGTCTAATTATCCCAGGCGCCCGCGGAAAATTTCTCTTACCCCAATTTTTTTCAGTCTATTCGACTTTCAATCAAAACAACAAAAAAAAAAAAAAGGACACTCGCGAAAGTTCAAGAATTCAAAGTCTCGCCAAGTGAGTAAGAACGTGTATTGATTTATTAACGAGAAGTGGGCCAAAAATAGAATGGACATCCTATTTGCTTAAGTGAATGGGAAAATCCAATTAAAACTCAAAAATAGAATCCGATTGAGGACGAGTCGGGGTGGCTGCAAATGCAATTTCACCACCTTCGGCCTCCTTTTGTTCTTTCTCAGTTAAAGTGTTTCATGGTCTATTATTCGCTTTTGAGGGGGCGGAAAATTATCATCAGCGTATCAGATGAAAATTCTTCGATTCTATCTATTCAATCGGTTTTGGGGATAAAGAGAATCCGATACAAAATAGTGTTGTTTTTTTCAAATAGAATTTTTTCCCCTCAGATGATGGATTTTTCCTGCAGTCCGATTTCTGAGAGGCCTCCTCTTCCATTCATTCACTCCCACTCACCTTCCCCTTACATCGACACTCTCAACCCACCACCCCTTGCCACTTCGACAAAGCAAACAAAATAATTTCGAAACTTATAAAAAAAAATCTACTCTAAATGCAAAAATTAAACCAAAAATCTTAAAAAAAAAAATCTTTGAGAAGAAATTCTAAAAGAAAAATTTTATTTTGTTGATTTCCCTTCGCTCTCTACTCTCTGTCTCTTTTTTTTTAAACAAAAAAAAAAATTCTGTGTAAATTCAAAAAAAAAAATACCTTATAAAACAAAAAAAAAAAATATCAAATCAAAAAAAATATTATTTAAAGGATGACATTCGGTGTGGATCCAGATACACACATAGATTCATTAGAACAGGCTGAGCAAGCAACCGTTGAGGGAACATCTAAATGGTCATGCAAATTAACAATTACAGGTACACAAAATACTTGTTTTATTTTTTTTTTTCATTTTTTTAGTTTCTTAGTTTTTTTTTTTCGATTTTTGAAAAATTTTTTTTTTGGTTTGTATAAAGTTTTTTAATTCCTTGTTTTTGATATATATTTCGAAAAAAAAGAAAATTTAGGTTAAAGTTTGTAAGTTAAGTTTTAAGTAATACACTCAAAAAAGAATTTGCTGTATTTAAATTAATTTTTTTTTTTAAATTTGTAAGGTTATGTGATTACAAGGCTACGGCAACTTGTTGTGGATTCCGCCTTGTGGCCTGAGAGGTGAATAGCCAAGGAATCAGTTGGTGAATTTTGAAGAATTGTACTTTATTTCGATGTGGTCATGATTTTGAATGCGGTAGATCCAAAAATTCGGTGTGGTCTTGAATTTTTTTTGAAATGATTCGGAGGTCCCTTTGTCGCTTCCAAAATTCGGTCTTTCAACGGGATCCCTGCAGTGAAATGATCTGTTGAGGGATTTTTGTCTGATGGCTTGTTCGCCGGCAGATTTTTCTTCACGTCTTAGACTAAAAAAAAAATTTCTTCGCCAATTCAAAATTCGCGAGAATTTCTTTCAAACCTTGAAAGAAAATTTTTAAAAATCGGTTAAGGCTGAACATTTGTGTTGCCTCAGTCAGACAGTCCTCCTATTTCTCGAAATTTATTTCTGTTTTCCACGACTCAGAGCTTCAGAAAAAAAAAATCAGTACCCACAAAATGCTTGATAATTTCTCACGAAAAAAAAAAATACCAACTGATTGAAAAAAACCTCCAGGCCACCACAAGGTCCACCACCCAACAAAATCCCCCACCGCACATAACTCACTAAATGAATTTACTTAAAAATAAAAAAAAAAATTAAACTACATTCACATCACCCTCATGCTATCGATTTTGACAAGTCCTGTGATGACAAAAAAAATAAATATAGTGAACTTGCCCACAACCGGTCAGGTTTTCAGAGTTCACTGTATTTTCAAAAAAAAAAATTTTACCACCGTTTTACACATCGACACACGAAACTCTTTGAGCCTTACTTTTTGTATTCTCCAAACTTCACCGAGTTAAATGAATTCACAAATACACGTTTTTGAATTTTGTTTTTTTTTTTAAATATTTTCCCATATGAGAGATCTATATATATTATACACACTTCTAAAGACTTCTTTCTATCTCTCTCTCTCTGTAAACCTATTTAACTCTTTCTCTCTTTTTTTCTCTCTCTAAATATATATACACATATATATATATAAACTTGTATCTTTTATAAATATTTTTTTTTCATTTTTTTTGAAATTTTAATTTCTTTTATTTTCTTCGATTTTTATTTTTGAAAAGTTTTGTTTTTTATCATACCACCACTCTCTCTCTCTCTTTTTCTCTCTCTATCTCTTTATATATATATATAAGATATATGTATATAAAAACATATTTAACCGTAATGATTTAGATTTTTCCTCTCAAAAAAAAAAAATTATATATAATCTCAAAAAAACAACAAAAAAAAGTACTATTTCTTAAAATACTTTCTATCTCCCTTTTGGTTTTATTTTTTCCTCCCAAAAAAAAAAATAGAAATCAAAAATAAATTTATGTATGTACTATATCACAGTAAAAAAAATATGCAAAATTTGAAAAATTTGTTAAAAACCAACGAAAACAAAATTTTATTTATACAAAACTTATAGCGAAACAAAAAATCAAAAAAACAAAAAAATTGTATCTATATGCGTTCTTAGATCTTTTTTCTATTTCATTTCTTAATCATTGTTTTTTCTTTTATATATTTTTTTTTTTTGTTTTTCGGTTTCTGGGGAATTGTATGTAAAAAGAAAAAACAAATTTTTGAACAAAGAAAATTTATGTAAAATAGAAAAATTGTTGAACAAACAAAATCAACTCTAGAGTACTAGAAAAAAAAAATTTATCTCCCTCCCTGTTAGATGCTTGATACCAGAAAAAAAAATGTAATTTTGTGATCCAAGCATAAGCGATCGTATGTCTTTTAGTTCCTGAGTAGAACGTAAGAGGTCCTTTTTTTTCGTTTTGTATGTGTATTTAGTGTTTCTCGTGCATGTGAATTTTGTTTCATTTTTTTTTCGGGACAGTGGCTGTTACGACGCCATGTAAGAGGTAAGATTCCTTTTTCATGGTCGAATTTCTGTTGTCTGTCTAATACTCCTTCCCTTTTTTTTGCTTCTGAAAAATAAAACAAAAATTTCGGTTTTTTGTGGTGACTCAAACGCATGTCCCTTTTCGGGTACCTTGATAATGGCAAAATCAAAAATACCTTAAAAATCAACCTCGTAAGGTACAAAGTTGATTTTGGTCTCATTTTAAAGCTGCATTTCTGCCATTTCGCGTGATGTACAACGTTACATATATTTCACAATTTGACTATTTTTTGTGATAAAATCTTTTCTGTCTGAGACTTAAAATTTTTTTTGTGTGTTTCAAACTCATAACTTGAAAATTAAAAATTCCGCAAAAATCAACCTCGTAAGGTACAAAAATGATTTTGATCTCATTTTAAAGCTGCTTCTCTGCCATTTTGCGTGATATATAACATCCCATTGATTTCAGCCTTAAACTATTTTTTGTGATAAAATCTCAGAATGTCTGTCTGAGACTTCAAAATTGTTTGTGTGGTTCAAACTCAAACTTTCAAAATAAAAAAAATCTCAAAAATCAGCCTCGTAAGGTATAGCATGTACTTTAATCTCATTTTAAAGCTGTATTTCTGCCATTTTGTGTGCTATACAACATCATATTGATTTTAGTCATCGCAGGACCTTAATCAACCCCCATTCGGGTCAAGGTTGTCCACACGAAAATGAGGCCTCTGAAATCCAAACAAAACTGGAAGTTTTAATTATTTCTGTTTTCCAACTCTTCACTCGCACAAAACGTGTTAATCAAATTTTTTCCCAGCCCAACAAATATATTTTGTTTTTTGTTTTTCCTTTAAGCCTTTAAGCAAACTGGTGCCCAACGCGCGTGCACCGTTTGTTTGTTTTGGTCTGGTCGGGTTGAATTCATGAGCTTATTATGAATTTCTAAGGCCATTGTCAATGTTGTCAAACCACAATCATCCCCTCAACCCACACACAAACAATCCAAAGGAGAATTCCTCCTCACAGGAGTTTCAAGAAAATTGTCTTCTCTCTCTCTCACTCTCTCTTTGTCTCACTTCTGACAATTGTGTTTGAAGGTCAATGTTATGGATAAACATCTTTAATTGAAATGTTTTCCATTTTTAACCGCTCCCAACCGAGACCGAGACTCTGGAATTTTTCTTATTAAATTGAAAGAAATAAAATGCGAGTTAATAAATTTTTTACAATCGGAAGCGAAATGATTTCGTTTCTCGAATTGAGAGGGTAATTTTTTTTTTTACGTCTGTCTTGTCCCCTGGAATGCATCGGAATGAAGGAATGCCTATGCAACTGGATCGATTTGTCTGTAAAAAAAAAAAATAATCATAATCGCATTTATTATTCTGCATTCAAACTGCTGTAAATAGACTATTCAAAACTGGTCATGTTGTTGTTTATTTGTTTATTTCTAATGTTGCATGTGTCACGTAAAGTGTGTGTCTCTTTGGATCAAAATGCACAACACCACGGTTGTTTATTTAGTTTTTTTTTTTTATGTTTCTCTTCTCTTTTACTTTCTTCAACTGTCACAACTTCTCAGTCAATGTCACAACACAAAAAAAAAAAAAAAACAAATACACGACCACCCACTGCCACCCACTGCCACCTACTTTCACTTGAATGCAAAATCTTTCTCACACGTTTTTTTGTTGTTGATGATGTTGTTTAGTTTTATTTCTTTTGTTTTCACCTTTTTCTCTTTCACTATTTTTTGACACATTTGTCATACACTACGACAAAAAAAAAAAAAAGAAAAAAATTCAAAATGAAAATGGCAACAACACCACAACACTGGCTAACTCTTTTTGCTGCACACTTATGTTATCCTATATATCTTACATACTTCTTATTACTTTTGTTTTGTTTTCTGTTTTTTTTTTTAGTCTCTCCACTGTTCTCTGTTTAGATACAAAAATATCTGTGTATAAAAAAAATGACAAGTTCCTAGTTGTGAGTTCGAAACGTTTTTGTGGAAACGTTTTTTGGTTGTTCTTTTAATTTTTTTTTTTTGTTGTTGATTTATTTTTAATTTTTTTTTTGTCTTCTCTCTCACTCAATTTATCTGTGTCTGTCTCTCTTTAGTTGACATTAAATTTGTTTTTGACGTTTAGATTTACAATTTTGTTTTGTTGAACGTTTATTTATTTTTTTTTTTAAATAACTAGGTCTCTTTCTCTTCCTAGTTAGTCCTTGTGTGGAGCGCTGCGCTGTTCTTTTGCCTGTTTGTTTTGCACACATTCACACAAAACACGCAACCTACACACAAATACACCAACATTCTTAAAATGAAAAAGAGAAAAAAAAATATAGGCAAAAGTTCGTAAAACGTTTTTTCCCCCGCGGGGCTTGACAGAGGGCTCTTGCAGTGACACAATGAGGCCTGATGGTTGTGGAGACGACGTGTCCTCGAAGAGGGTTTTTTTTTTTAAAATTTTGAGTTCTAGGCGATGTGTCAGGATGTCCTTTTTTTGCTGAATTTTTTTTTCACACAATCGTTTCGTTTTGATGCGATTTTTTCTTCAAATTTCGGATTTTTCGGATTCAAGTCGCGGTGGTACTGTCCAAAAATGTTTATTCACATTTTGGAAATTTAAATCTAGACCCTCTGAAGTTTATCGCCTATTTTTGGTTTCAAATTTCTGTGGAATTTGAATTTTTTTTTCGTTCAAAAATTTTCATTAAAATGTGTGAAATTGAAATCTAAATTCTTCGCCTATTTTTGGATTCCAGTTTCTGTGGCATTTGAATCTTTTTTTTCATCCAAAAATTTTCATTAAAATGTTCGAAATCGGAATCTAAAATCTTCGCCTATTTTTGGTTTCAAATTTCTGTGAAATTTCAACTTTTTTTTCATCCAAAAATGTTCGAAATCGGAGTCTAAGATCTTCGCCTATTTTTGTGGCATTTGAATTTTTTTTTTCGTCCAAAAATTTTCATTAAAATGTTCGAAATCGGAATCTAAGATCTTCGCCTATTTTTGTGGCATTTGAATTTTTTTTTTCGTCCAAAAATTTTCATTAAAATGTTCGAAATAATAATCTCGACGCTTGAAGTTTCATCGCCTGCTTTCTAGATTCAAATCACTGTGAAATTTCGTTCTTAATTTGGATTTATGCCTTCGAAATTTCGTCGTCAATTTTTTGGAACCTTTTTCCGATTAAACTTTTCATTTAGACGCTCAAAATTTCATCATCTATTTCCTAGATTCGTATCCTATTGAAATTTTGTAGGTGCTCCGAATGTATGGGGGCGTATGAGTAACTTTTTTTTGTTGAACATTTCAATGTGAACACTGCGACTTCTTTAAAGTTCTTCGTTTCAAATGAATCTTTTCCTGTTTATTTTTACTGACTTTGCAAATCAACATTAACTTGCTTTCATTCCAAAAACTCCACGACTACTCCTCCGCAGGAGCTCTCCTCCCTCAAAGCCCCGTGGTTGCATTTCTCTTTTCCAACCAAAACGATTTTTTTTTTTGTTTTTCTCTTAAACACACACTCCCTCCCCACACGTCTACACGCGTGTATGTGCTTCTACGTGCATACATCTGTAAATTGCAAGAGCAAAGCTTTCAAAAAGAAAAGACACCACACCATGAACCACTCACATACCGATCATAAAAAAAAAAAAAAAATTAAAATAATTTTAAACATGTTTAAAAAAAGAAAAAACACAATTGAGCTACTTTTATATATATATAACTCTGATCATTGCATAAAAAAATAACTGCACACATAAATAGAGTTAACAATATATTTTTTTTTAAATTTTTTTTTTGAATTTTTTTATCGTACATGTTCAGAGTTATTAGTTAAAGAAAAAATAAGTTTTAGTAAAAAAAAAAAAAACAAAAATGCATAGAAAAAGAAAAAATTAAAATGCACTTCCGTTTTTTTCTCTTCTCCTTTCTTCCTTGAATCCCTGATTTCGAATCAAAAAAAACCAAAAAAAAAATGATATGCGTATGGTTGCCTTTGTTTGTCATCGTCGCACAACATTCGCCACCATTGTCGCTGCTGCTCTGATCCTGAAAAAAAAAATCACAACGAAAAATCGAAAAAATATGGCTGTGGCGTCAATTAATCGGTGTCTGATTGCTTGGGGGCGACGCGATCACAAACGAATGCCAAACAAAAAATATGAAATTTCAAAAAAAAAAAAAAAAACGCTCTCAAAAAAAAATATAAAAAAATAAAACTGTGTGCTGGCTACAGTGATATGTGCTCAAGGCCTGATAGCGAAGGATAAAAGCGGTACCAGTGATCCCTATGTGACGGTGCAGGTTAGCAAGGTGAAAAAACGTACACGCACAATGCCACAGGAGTTGAATCCTGTGTGGAATGAGAAGTTTCACTTGTGAGTATTGTCTGTTGTTGTGGGATTAGTTCGCCAAAAAAAAAATACAAAAAAATTGAACACAAAAAACATCCACCACAAAAAAAAATATTTTCCAAGAAAAACTTAATTTTGTTTTTTTGTTTTCTGTTTCTCATCTACCTCACTCTGTAAACACACACTCGAAAAACACACCAACATACACATGATCATCATCATCATCTCCGTATCCTTTTTTTTTCATTCAAAAAATTTTTGATTTTGATTTTTTTTTTTGTAAAACTCTTTCTCATGCCACCAAAAAAAAAAAAAAAAAAATTATGTATACCACAAAAACCAAAAAAAACGCCTACAACGAAACAACGAAAAATAAAAAAAAAAAAACTCCAAAAAAACAACCTTCAAAAAAATACAAAATACAAATCTAATCTCCCCAGCGAATGCCACAATTCATCGGACCGTATCAAAGTGCGCGTCTGGGACGAAGATAACGATCTCAAGTCGAAACTTCGTCAGAAGTTGACGCGTGAATCCGATGACTTCCTTGGCCAGACAATAATCGAAGTGCGAACACTCTCTGGCGAAATGGATGTGTGGTATAATCTTGAGAAGCGTACGGATAAATCGGCCGTTTCTGGTGCGATCCGATTGCACATATCCGTTGAAATAAAAGGTGAAGAGAAAGTAGCACCTTATCATGTCCAGTACACGTGCCTCCACGAGAATCTATTTCATTATCTTTGCGAGGAGAATTGTGGAATGGTAAGTTTTTTTTTTTTTTTTTGTTGTTGTTTTCTTCCTTCCTCTGTCTGTCTATTTTTCTCTGTGTAAATGTGTTTTTTTTTTTTTTTGTAATTTTTTGTGTTAATCCAAATCTCTGTTGCACAGTGTTTTCCTGCTCGTCTGTATCAAACCAAGCAAACAGAAAAAAAACGCGTTTACGTTGAAGGACTCTCTGCTGGTGGAAGTTGGGGTTTCTCTGTAATTTTTTTTTCTCCGAGTTATTTTCGCTTGAATTTCAAAAGTTTTCACACGTTTAAACAAGCATTCCATATCATAAAAAATGGCACACACGAGCCTTACGAATGAAAGAAAAAATTTTATAAATATTCTTCATACAGTATTTTTTGTCTCAATTCAAAAGTGAAAGCATCCTGTTCGATAGGACTTTTTTGTGTAAGGATCCTGTTGGAAATCTCTTGTTTTAATGAGGAAAAAAGGATTTCACAATTCTGGGACTATACAAATCTGTTAGAGGGAAATGCAGGGAATCGAAAAATGTATAACTTGATTTTTGGAACCCACTGAAAACTGGGTAAATTTCGAAAAAACGCTCCTACGACCACGTGGTTGAGACGAGGTTAAAAAAGTTGATTGATTGTTATGCAAGGACCTGGCAGGATCCAGAAAATGTCTATTTTGTTCCGATGAACCCACGGGAAGCTGGAGAAATCTCGAAAAATCCTTCTCACGGCGACATCATTGCTCCCAAGATCTCGATTTTTTCATTTTTTACCAAGACACATCAGAATCCACCACTTTGCATCAAAATTTCTATAAATTTTTCCAAAAAAATCGCTTTTCAAATTTGAGTTATTTTTCCCCAAGAAAAGTCGACCTCAAGTCAATTTCATTTTACTGCATTTTTTGGGCTAAAAAATGCGAAAATTTTTTTTTTCAAAAATTTAAAATTTTTTTGATGGGGAATGTTAGAGGCAAATTTTGTGATTCGAAACATGTTTGGACGGATTTTGGGAAGCAAGTGGAAGCTGGAGAAATCTCGAAAAAACGATCTGGTCCAGCCATCTTTGGGTGGATGTTGGAAATGTGGATATCATTCGACGCAGGGACTTGGCAGCTTCCAGAAAATGTTTGATTCATGTCGAGGAACCGCCTGGAAGCTGGAGGAATCCTTAAAAATCCTTCTGGAAGCAAAACTTCCATTCGAATTCACCATCACTTTCGTCCATTGTATAGAGTGAAGTTTTACCTAGACGGAAATGAAAAAAATTTTATCCTCGGATGATCCGTTTTGGAGATATAGCCTAGAAACGAAAACCATTTCAAAATTTCCTCCAAAAAAAGAACGAAAAACCTGAAAAATTATCAAAAAATATTTCAACTTTGAGCTCAAATATCTCGAAAACGAGAGGTTTTGCGGAAAAAGTTCCCAAGACCAAATTTGTAGATCTGAAGGAGATCTGTAGATTGGATTTAATGAATTAAGAGAAATTTCCCGAAATCTCGCCGTTATCGACGAATTTTTGGAGATGTAAAAAATTAAGGTTCGTGTATGGGGTGTTCTGAGGCTCCGATTGTAATAATTTGTTTGCATACGAATTGCAAAAATTTTTTTTAAAAAAAGGCGAAGAACCTGAAAAAATTTCTTCTTTGGGTTTGACTTTTACTTACCTTTGGAAGGATTCCCACTTACAGACAAATAATTAAATGGTGCTAAAAAGGAAAAAAAAGGATTCGTACTTACAGACAGGGAAAGGGATTTAAAGGTTGTGTGTTGGTCTCAGCCACCTGATTTTCAATTTTTCCTGTAGCTTGAATTTCATGTCTTCTAATAGAAGCACAGTCCCCTCTTCCAACCAAAGTCCTTTCTGTGTTGCAACTTTGTTTTCCTTCTTTTTTTTTTCTGTTTTCTCTGTGTAACTAACCTCTAAGTGATCACAAAAAAAAAAATCTCTTTCTCTGTGTGTGTAAAAAAAAAAAAATCGAAAAAAAAAAACATTTTTCCCAAACCAACCCCCGCTCACTCCGCAATCTAGGTGAAGCTACCCCAACAAAAAGGTGATGACGCCTGGAAGCTCTACTTCGATGAGATCCCCGAAGAAATCGTCGATGAATTCGCAATGCGTTACGGCATCGAAAATATCTACCAAGCAATGACGCATTTCCATTGCCTGTCAACAAAGTATCTCTGTCCCGGGGTCCCGGCTGTGATGAGCACCCTCCTGGCGAATATCAACGCCTACTACGCCCACACGACGGCATCATCGGCTGTGTCGGCTAGCGATCGTTTTGCTGCGAGTAATTTCGGGGTGAGTATTTCAAATTGCTTAGATTTTTGTAATATTTCTCTTTTTTTTTTTTTTGTTGATTTTCGAAAATGTTTCTCTTCTTCTTCTTCTTCAGGGATCAAGTAGTCTATTTGAATAGGTTTTTTCTATAATTTTTTTTTTTTTGATTTTGAAGAAAACAAAAAAAAAACAAATCCACAAAAAAAAAATTTTTTGTTCCAGTCCATCGATAGCAATGGTGAGGAGGCTGTTGATGAGGCCAAAGTTGATATCGATGACATCGTGATACCGGTTGTCAATACTGAGGCGAAAATCTATTTTGTAAATATACACAAGTCAAAAAAAACAAAAACACTCAAAACTCCGGCTTAAAATATTGATGCCCATTTTAGACTTTTGGAAAAGTTTCAATTTGACAAAAATCCCTCTCATCTGCGGACATTTTCGTATTTCTTTTTTTTTTTGCGTAGAAAAATTCCTTTTTGGTAGTAAATTCCCCGAAAAAAAAAAAGGTTTGGAAGCTACTTTTTCTTGTTTCAGTTTTGTTTTTCCTTTGTGGTGTTTTGTGTAAACGTTTTTTTTTTTTTGGAGTGGCTTAAGGTAGCTTGGAGAATAGGAATCAGAAAATTAAAGACTGTCATTGTGCTTGGAACTCATTCATTTTCATTTTTCCTTCACTTTCACTGTTGATGTCTTTGAAAAATTTACGAAAACATTTCAGTTCAATGTCATTTAAGAAAAAATCGTTTTCGTCGTTTCGTCGGAAGCTGCATCCTTTTGTGGAAGGTTTTTTTTTTTTGCAACAATCTATAACTGAATTTACTAAAATAGCGATTCAAACACGTCAGTCTCGCGTCCCTGCCCTTCGCCAATTTTGCCCTTCCTTCAATTTTCTATAACCACCTCATTAAAATCCCAGCCACTCACGGAATTCATACAAGTGAATTTTTAATTCACTTCCACTGATGGATGTGAAATATAATCGCTTAAAACCGAGCAAAAATTTTACCTTTGTCGGGTGTTAAATGACCACCCACCCAAACACCAGTAACCCGAGAGCTTCATCTCTAACCGTGTTTGCATCCGTAGAAAATAAAAACAAAAAATAAAAAAAAAGCTTGTCGCCGATGTATTATTAATTTAATGATAGACCCAGGAGAAAAGTGCAAAACAACAACAAAATTGAAGAAGAGCAAGGTAAAAGACCGCATGTTGGTTGGACTAATTGAATGCCAGTCGCATCATCACAATGGCTGGTATAGTGGAAATTGAATTTTTTCGAGCACCGAGAGAATGCAGAACTTCGCGTTCTCGTTTTCTCTATTTTCCTGGATGTTGAGTTCGTTGAACTTAGACATCAGTGGAAAATAGTTAGTGTATGGGGAATGGGGGAGCGGGGAGTGAATTTTGCTAAGAGGATTTATCCGCGGGCAACCGTGGAGTTGACATGGTGAGGCAGCAAACAAGGTTCATCCGTATATTCAAAAGTGTGTCGGCTTTTAATATTTGTTTTAGTGGATTTTCTAGACGAGTGGTATTAAGCCAAATGGCATTTATGGGTCCATTGAATTCAAAAAGAGTTTTCTAAAAAATATCACGTTTAACTTTTTTTATCTGTCTTTAAAATTGAAAGCATTTGAAAAAAAAAGTTCTGCATCTCACCTAAACATCCACAATTGACCCATTTCGTACTAGAAAATGCCGTCTAACACTTGGTGTAGCGATTTACCTCATATTTTGACTAAAATATGACACGATTAGAAAATGATATACATCGTTCAAAATGGCATTTAAGGCCTTTTTAAATAAGAAATAGTCTTAATTTATAGCTCACACACATCTTTTTTTATTTTGCTTCAAAATTGAAACGATCTAGATTAAGAAATCTGCATTTCACTTCTTCTTCCACAATTGACTATTTTCTACTAAGAAAAAACGTCTAACACTTGATGCAACGATTCAGCTGACATTGTGTTGTGACATTCAACGCGACCGGAGTGTTATATACTGTTCAAAATGGCATGAATGCCCCTTTCAAATGAGAAACCATCCTCATTTATGGCTTATACACACAAGCTGTCATTCTATTTCAAAATCGAAACGTTCTTATGGAAACAATCTCTCATGGCTTCATTGAGTGCTGACTATGACTCTGGTTTGACTTTTCAAAGAAAAATTGTTGTTGAAAACAAACCTTAAGTATCTTCTGTAGATTATTTTTAGTCAACAACAGGCCTTTTAGCACTTCCATTGTCCAGCTCATGAGGTGCCTTAAAAACCTTTTAACTTATCCCGTTGTGAGTAAAAAGCAAAAAAAGAATATCGCATTAAAGGATTAAAGGAAAAGTAGGGCATTTTATTCTTTACCGCAGTCACCTCTTGTTTGTGGAAAAAAAAAAACAATTTACGAGTATTTTTCCCTGAGGTGGTGTGGATCCTGAACCGTAGCGCCTCTTTCACGCTTTTTGCTGGTGTTTTGTTCAATGATTTTTTTTTTCTTGGTGTTCAGCACTTCAATTTTGATATAAAAATTTTTTTTAAATGAATCGGGATTGAGGAATTTATTTTTTTTAAATTCAAAATTCGTAAAAAAAATCGAAAATGAAGAAAAGCACCCGTCAAATCAAAATCGAATCTCTCGAAATTCTTGATTTAAATTTTGAGGTAAAAAACAAAACCCTTCTTCTTTCTTTTTCTCAAAATTCTCAATTTCAAATTTTGCAGTCAAAAATAACAAAAAGAAAATGAAAAAAAAAAAAACCACCCACCGCCCCCCAAATGTTGCAGCAACACGAATGCATTCAGAGAGCGAGAGAGCAAGCAAGAGAAATCCTCGCACTGTTGCACATCATCCAACCGATGACCGATGCAGCGTGTTTGATGTTCGAACGCACACGAACGCAACGAAAGAGAAAACTGAACGAAAGAACAGAAAGAGAGAGAAAGAGTAAATTCAAATCTCAGTCTCGCGACAGTCAAAAGGACGAAAAAGGATGTCGGGAGGAAAATATTTTCGCAAATGGGGAGAAGGATGGCCACGGTATCTATGGCACTAATTACTTTACGTCTGGTGGAGAAGGATTCTTGTTTTTTTTTTTTCTTTTTTATCCTTCCTGGTAGGGAGGCTTGCTACTGTTCGACGGGGGTTTTCTTTTTTTTGTTTTTTTGTCCTAGGCAGGCAATGGGTGGAGGTTCGTGGACTTGTTGATTTTTTAGCGGTTGGTAGGGAGTGTTTTTTTTTTTTTTTTCTTTCTACTCTGGCAAAAAATTTAATTAGTCAAACTCTAATCCTTTTTTTTTGCTATCGAATTCTGCCGTTCATTACAAAATCGAATCCTGCTGTGCTTTGAGCCAGAATTCTACTATTTGAATTGTGCAGCCAGAATTCCACAATTCGGCATTCCAAAAATTACGGCAATAAAAATCCTCCTTCTCGTCCTTCTCACGAGTGTCATGAACCTTCAAAACAAACGTCACTGACTATTTTCAGTCCTTTGACTCTACATCAGCGATTGTCCATTCATTTTCAAACGCAGTCGGTGTCGCTTTGTCGCCCTGTAGCTCAATAGCCTACCACCTCCCAGCGTTCAGCCGTTCACGTCCCGATGGCCATTGTTTCCGGCAACAGGACGAAAACAGGATGTTCTTTGATGTATGCAGAGATGATTTTTTTTTTTTCTTTTCCTCCCTCGCTTGTGAATCCAACCGTGCGTGACTGTTGAATTTAAAATTTGATTTTTTTTTGTCTTCGAAAGACAAAGTTTTTTTTAATTGTCGTGTCGTCTCGGAAAGGATTGGCAATTTAATTGCAAGGCTCCTGAATTTCACTCGAGGATATCAATTGACGATTGGCACAAAGGATTGTCGACTTCATGGGAAATTGACCACTGACCGGTGTTCGGTCGACGACCTGGTGTCTTTGTTCTCACACATCGGCCTTGAACTGAATTCCAATCTCTGAATGTGTTTTGGAGCAAAAAAAGAGCCTTCGTCCTCATGCAACAGTCCGGAGTGGCTTCTTCCGAATTCAAACGAGAGGATGATGGCTCAACACCTGCCTGCCACCCACCGTATGAATAATGAAGAGAACGAGAGGCGTTTTTATTATTCATGCTATGCAAACGGCCCAAGAGGCGTGTGTGTGAAAGGATTTCGACTCACAACAATGTGTCTACCGGGGGAGGGGGATGATGATGCACCCCATCCAAAGTTTCTTTTTTTTTGTTTTTCTTCCTTCCGACCGACAAAAGGCTTAGACAAATTTATTAATGAGTCAAATGTCCTTCTGGCAACGAAGACGATGAGGACGACGAATGACAAAATGTTGACTGTCGTTGTTGTTTTGTTGATTTTCTTCTGATTTCTTTTTTTTTTTTTTTTTCGTCATGACAGAAAATTGATTGACACTCTCAGGCCTCATCCTCTCAAAGACGGTACAACATTTGAACAGAACAGCGAGTGTATCCTTTAATCCTGTGGCATCTTGCCGAGGGCGATTTTGCCTCTTTCCACTCCTTGAGGGTCGTAATTACATTAATGTCGCTTCGAATGGGGTTGGAGAAAGGATTTTTTTTTCTTATTTTTGGAGGGGGAAGATGAGCGGAGTTGGATCATGAGGTTTTGGGAGGGTGGAAGATGTTGTGGAATGTGTCGTGGCGGCTTTTTATAATCTTCTTATGTCGGGGGAGCCTAACAGAAAAAAAAAATCACATCCTGAGATAGAAATCGCGTCGACAGAACCAAAAGAACAGATGTCGTCTAAGTTAAGGACTCTCTTGAGGATCCTAAGTCGAATTCGTCCGTCTAGGTGGACTTTTGTACGTCTGACAAAGATGAAATTTTGTATGAAAAAATGGCAAGTCTTGTTGAATTTTTTGACATCTAAAAATCGTTAGTAGCTTCTATATTTTCTGGGATATAAATTTTTAAAAAAGAAAAAAACCATCAAAAAATCTCTCTAGGTTTTCGAGTTCAAGTTTTTTTTTTTTTTTAAATTCAATAAAATTAACAAAATGAATTTTTCTTCCATATGAACAAAGGTGAATTTTTTTTTTTAACTACCAACCGTTTCGAAAAAATCCCCTCTCCTAGCCCAAGTGAACGTTGATACGCTTGAAACTTTATTTTCCAAAAAAATGTAGTTCCCGTCCCATCCGTTTCCCGATCAGGATTTTAGCTCTAGCTCTCACAAATACACACATAGAGACATCCTCTTAAGCCTGCGTCGAAAGAGAAGCTCCCATTTTTTGTCTAGCTTTTGATAATCGTGTAGGTAGTGCTCTTTTTTTTTATTTAATTTTGATTTCTATTTCCCTCTGATCCTCGGAAACCATAGACCTGAAATAATGAAACCAAATCTTTTTCTTTTCTTCCCAAAAAAAAAATACAGAAAGAAAAATTCGTAAAACTCTTGGATCAACTGCACAATTCACTGCGCATTGATTTATCAATGTATCGAAATAATTTCCCTGCACCGCAGCAAGAGAAGCTCATGGACCTTAAGTCAACTGTTGATCTTTTGACGAGTATTACATTCTTTAGGATGAAAGTAAGTATGAGTTGAAAAAATGACAGAACAGGAATTTTTATTTAATTATTAACTCCAAATTTTTTTTTTTTTTTTTTTATTTTCAGGTCCAGGAGCTCTCGAGCCCACCAAGAGCCAGCACGGTCGTAAAAGATTGCGTGAAAGCCTGTCTTAGATCCACCTATCAATTCCTTTTCGAGAACTGCTATGAACTCTACAATCGGGAATTCCAGGTAAGTCGTTGAATGAGAGAAAAAAGAACGGTCCACGTCGGGAGGGATTGACGTGGTCTTTAAAGGCCTTCCGAAGAAGGCAAAACTTGTACAAAAAATACCTAAGAAGCGATTGATTTCAATTCTGAAAACAAGGATCTTCTTGAGGAACCAAATCTTCCTCAAAAAATTATACGAAAAATATGTCTTGTACATTGTTAAAAATGGCATATTTATCTCTTTTAAAAATGGCCAAAATCTCATTTTTGCCGCACACACAACTTTTTTTCTTAATTTTCAAAATTGAAAATTTCTTATGGAGAATTCTGGGTTTGACTTATCAGCAATTGATTTCAGTCGTTAAGCCAAGGACCTTCTGGTGGGACCAAATTATCTGGAAAAAAATTTACGAAAAATATGTCTTACACATTGTCCAAAATGGCACATTTGTCTCTTTAAAACACGGCCAAAATCTCATTTTTGCCGCACACACAACTTTTTTTCTTAATTTTCAAAATTGAAAATTTCTTATGGAGAATTCTGGGTTTGACTTATCAGCAATTGATTTCAGTCGTTAAGCCAAGGACCTTCTGGTGGGACCAAATTATCTGGAAAAAAATTTACGAAAAATATGTCTTACACATTGTCCAAAATGGCACATTTGTCTCTTTTAAACACGGCCAAAATCTTATTTTTGTCGCAAACACAACTTTTTTTCTTAATTTTTAAAATCGAAAATTTTTTATGGAGAATTCTGGGTTTGACTTATCAGCAATTGATTTCAGTCGTTAAGCCAAGGACCTTCTGGTGGGACCAAATTATCTGGAAAAAAATTTACGAAAAATATGTCTTGTACATGGTTAAAAATGGCATGATTTTTTCTTTAAAATAAGATCAAAATCTCATTTTTACCGCACACACAACTTTTTTTCTTAATTTTTAAAATCGAAAATTTCTGATGAAGAACTCTGGTTTTGACAATTTGCTGCAACAAGCGAATAACGATTCAGCTGATATTTAAGTCAAAATTAGACACGACTGGAGAGTGTCATATATCATTCAAAATGGCATGAGAGCCCCTTTTAAATAAAAAATAATCATCATTTATAGCTTATACACAGCTGCATTAATTCTGCTTTAAAATTGACGGGTTTTTGTTGAATAAACTCGAGTCGTGGTTTTTCCTCCGTCGTGGTTTTTCAACTCGTCCCTCTTGGATTGTCGAAAATCTTATTCGATTCGTCTTCAGTTGAATGTTAAATCCAATTCAACTCAACCCTAGCGTAAATAATTCAAAAACCCCAACAAAACCGCACCAAAGTGCCAATACAGAAATATCCAACGGTAGGAAATTTCAAATTGTCCACTTCACAAGAAAGGTAGAAAATACCTTCCACCCAACTCATCGTGTCATCGACCTACAACGTCTCCTAACAACACTCGGCCACCGCAATACTTCAAAGACAATCACTCCACTTCAATTCACACGCAAACGCTCGCAACGTGTTAATTATTCGTGAATTATCCACGCCTTCTGAACGCCAATCGGTATGTTGTTTGCCTTTCGCTTTTCGTATTGAAGCGTCAATAAAACGAACGTTTTGTAGTATGATGTGGTTTACTCATCTTCAAAAAAAAAAAAAAAAATGAAAAAACAAAAAAAAAAGTAGAAACATCCCCGCAAAATGTCCAACGTGTCTCCGGTGAACCGAATAAGTTATTGACTAATGTACAAAGTCATTTGGGTCGTTGGAATGTCCCCCTGACCGAAGGACATGAGAGGTGGACTGGAGATTTAATTGCCAGATACATTTTCATATCGATTGGCAGTTCGAGTGGGTGGGTTGGATGGTTTTCAAATATTTATGAACGGTTTAATGAAGTAAAGCGAACTCTCATATTCGGACATATTTCTCGGTACAGTCACTGTCCGGTTAGGGGAGAGTTTATTGTATTTTTGATTTAAGTCCACGAAAAGAGTCCTGCAGAGTCATCTGTCCTTGAACGACGGCATATCCTTGCCAATTCTCCACCCCGACTCTTCTGCCATCTATTATCGAGATTTGCATCACAGGTGGTGCGTGTCTCGGATGAGTGCAATGATGCAGGATGCATCTCATGCACGCATCACTCATCGAAAGCCATTTTCGAAGGAACTTTTTTCATTTTTGTAGCTTTTTCCCTTATGTGACTTAACATTTAATACAGATTTTTTTTTGCACACATGCCAAACTACATACACACCCCCACCCCCTTCATATCGACTTAACGCATCACCCTATCCTCCCTCCCCTTATTTTAGGTGGATCCAAACGAGGCCAAACGTGACCCCGACGATCATGGACCCAAATTAGACAGCGTTGACTTCTGGCATAAGCTAATAGCACTAATCGTGTCAATCATCGAAGAGGACAAGAACAGCTACGGTACGGTTCTGAACCAATTCCCACAGGAACTGAATATTGGCCAAGTAAGTTCAAAAAAAAAAAAAAAAAAAAACGGACCAGGACTCTTGATTGACCTCTATGTCTTTCCTTGAAGCTCTCTGCGGCCACTATGTGGGGACTATTCGCCGTCGATATGAAATACGCTCTCGAGGAACATGAACAGCATCGTTTGTGTAAATCCTCAGCGTATATGAATCTACACTTTCGCGTTAAATGGCTTTACAGTAATTACGTGAAGGAAGTCCCACCGTATAAGGGTGCCGTGCCAGAGTACCCGGCCTGGTTCGAACCGTTTGTGATGCAATGGCTGAATGAGAACGATGACGTGTCATTGGAATACCTCCACGGAGCTTTTAATCGCGACAAGAAAGACGGTGTAAGTATGATGGTGATGTGTGTTTCGTTGTTGGGCGCCAAACTGAGAGGAATGTTTTCCCGTTGCAGTTCCAAAAGAGCAGCGAACACGCGCTCTTCTCCAACTCCGTGGTGGACGTTTTCACTCAACTGACGCAATGTTTCGATGTTGTTAGCAAGCTCGAGTGTCCGGATCCAGAAATTTGGAAGCGTTACATGAGGCGCTTTGCTAAGACCATTGTAAAAGTGCTAATAGCTTATGCCGATATTGTCAAAAAGGAATTCCCTGAGCACATGAAGGACGAGAGGATCGTAAGTCGTTGTGTGGTCTTCAAAGATGTCTCCTCTCCTCCGGGTTTTCCTTTTTTTTTTTTTTCGCAGGCCTGTATCCTGATGAACAACATTCAACAGCTGAGGGTTCAGCTGGAGAAGATGTTCGAGTCCATGGGTGGCGATAAGCTCGAGGAAGACGCCGCGAATATCCTAAAGGAACTCCAACAGAATCTCAACTCTGCCCTGGACGACCTGGCGTCGCAGTTCGCTGTGAGGTAAGTTACCCGACCTTTTCTCTCTCTCTCTCTGTCTCTCCCTCACGAATTGTTCTTCACAAGCTTGGAGCCAAGAATCACGCAGTCGGTGCGGGAGCTGGGCGATTTGTTGCTCTCCGTGAAGGGCGGCGGGAATCTGAACGCGAACCAAGCTGCGCAGAGGAACGCCGTCGCTGTTGAGGCCGACGAGGTCCTTCGACCCCTGATGGACCTGCTCGATGGCTCCCTAACGCTCTACGCGCAATCCTGCGAGAAGACCGTCCTCAAGCGGTTGCTCAAGGAGCTCTGGAAGATCGTCATGCGAATCCTAGAGAAGACCATCGTCCTTCCACCGATGACTGACCGAACGGTAAGTTCTTTCCCCACAGATTCGACAAAAAAAAATCTGCAACCCCCCTCCCTTAGATGATGTTCAAGAACATCACGGACAACGCGAAGAACCTCGCCGCGAACGCGAAGATCGAGGACATGGGTCGGCTGTTCAAGAACCACATGGCCGGCAAGCAGGACGTGAAGAACGCCCTCAGCGGCGTCATGGACATCTCCAAGGAGGTGGAGAAGAACCTCTCGCCAAAACAGTGTGCCGTTCTCGACGTCGCCCTCGACACAATCAAGCAGTACTTCCACGCGGGCGGCAACGGCCTCAAGAAGACCTTCCTCGAGAAGTCCGCTGAGCTGCAGAGCCTTCGCTATGCCCTTAGCCTTTACACACAGATGACGGACACCCTCATCAAGACTTTCATCACCAGCCAGGTCCATGAAGGTATGTGAACCTTGCTTGAGCTTTTACAGTCCCCAAACTCGACTCTCTCTCTCTCTGCTTTTCGATCCGCTTCTGTCTGTCTGATCTTTGAGTATGTGTCTTGCTCTATTTCTCTCTATCTCTCTCTTTTTCTACTTCTTTCTCTAAATGTGTACACGGTGAAGTTTCTCATAGACGGACAGCGACGACTCTCATAATTGGATAACTCTCCTAACCGGACAAATTTCTCGGTAAAGTCGCTGTCCACTCATGGGAGACTTCACCGTCTACTTAAATTTCAAAACAAAACCAAACACAACACACACGAAAAATTTTATAAAACCTTCTCTTTCTTTCTATGTCTGTAAACTGTTTTCGTCCTCTTTTCTCTCTCACACACAAAATTTTTTTCCTCAAAAAAAAAAAAAAAACACAAAATTTTCCACAAACAAAAAAATCAAAAAAAAAATAAATTTTCTCTACTCCCCAAAAATACACACCCACCCCAAAAAAATCTGAAAAACAAAAATTCGACAAAAAACCAAAAAAAAAGTCAAGCGACGTGAGCTAACCGCCGAAGAAGCGAAGGTCCTCTCGGTCGAGAGCAACGTGGAGGAGCCTGTCAAGGCGAAAAAGCAATTAAAGCGTGAACAACGTCAAGGTTCTTAAAAAAAACAAAAAAAATCAAATTTTGATTTCTTTGGGTTCTTCATTTTTTTGGTTTCTTTTTTTTGAGTTTGGTTTTTTTTTTTTCTATCAGTCCCCCTCACAGTTTGACAGTCTCTGTTTTTTTTTGACTGTGGTATCTTTGAGAAAAAAAAAAGACCGTTGTTTTAGAAATCAAAAAAAAAAAACATCCCTCACCTCAACGTCGTTTAGTTTCGTTTTCATTTCGTTTCCCAAAAATCCAGCTGTAGGTTGGCTTTCATTATAAATCGCTAGAGTTTTTTTCCTTTTTTTTCGTTTTTTTTTTGACGTTTTTGAACGCCTTTTGACACTTTTTTCGAGCTTTCTTTTTTGGACAGTTTAAAAGTTTGACGGTAGTTTAGTTAGGGGTACTTTTTTCTTTTTTTTTTTGTTTGTTTTCAGCTGACATTTGTCATCTCAGATTGTCACGTAGTCGTCATAAAATCGGAGAGGGTTGGTTTTAGGAGGGAGTGCAAGTGACAGGGATGAATTTTCGAACCTTCGAAGCGGGAGCTTTTCGTTCATCAAAATCAATTGAGCCTTTTGCGAAAAAAAAATTTCTTCTAGAACGACTTGCAGCACGGAAAAACTGTCATGTCTGAAAAAAATGGCAAACGTGTGCCTTTTCAATAAAAAAAAGATTTCCTCGATGCCTTGAACACAACTTTTTTGCGCCTGATTTAGAATTGAAATTTTTTTTGGATAAAAACTGAGTAGTTGAATTCAGTAAGTCGATGATGCTACCGTGCAACAAGTGACACAACGACACATCAGGCTTCTTAATCCACATCATTTCAAAGACCTTTGAGCAATGTTGTACCTCATAAAAAATGGCATAATGAGCCCTTTTTAATGAAAATTACTATTAATTAATGTGTCATACACAGCTCGTTTTATTTTGGGTTCTTGCTGGAAATTTCTGAAATGTCGATCTAGATTTTTCGTGGATTTTTTCAGGAATTTTCCTTCGACTTGATTTTTTTGGAAAACTTCAAAATGACGTTCTAGTTCCTCGTAAGCTTTCCAATTACTCTTTTTTGAACCGTTTTGATTGGAACACACGAAGTTGTCCATCTAATTTTTCACGAGTTCTTCAAGTACCCTCTCCCGACTCTTTTTTGTAAGAAAACTTTGGATTTTCTCGGTCTTTGTGAGTTTTCCAGTTGATTTGATATTTTTTTTGGTAAAAAAATTCAATAGAGTCGACAAAACGATGACTTTTCTCTCAACAGCCACTTCGTTCAGTAGTCCCTTCTCTGTCAAAAGACAAATCAGCCGCTCATGCCCTTTCTAAGACTGCAAAATAAAAAAAAAAAATCCCCTTCCCATGCTCTGACATCACAGAGCCCATTTTTTTGTCGCAGTAAATCGACTTAACTCGACGTGAGTAAGCTCCCGAACAGCTGCCGCTTGCCTCCACCGCTCTGAACACAGCTGGGCACACCTCTCTCTCTTTATTTCTCTACCTCTACCTCTAGCAGAAGCCCTCAAAGCCGCTTAACTCACTCCGACATGCGTCGTCTCACAGACTTAATCTCTGACCACATACCCACCCACCCACACACCTCAAAAAAAAAAAAAAAAAAGTACATTCCATGACCATTACCACCCACCATTTCACCACCCGCACCACAACGCCACCCACACCCATGTAGCGTCTTTTGCATGTTGTCAACACAAGACTTTTTCGCTTTTGTTTAGCTTTCGTAGAGAAAGACGCGTCGTCCTCGATGGCAGCGGCGAGAGATTGTCCTAATGAAATTCCTCGCCACTGTCACAGGACCGCACTCAAACCGGACGACCATGTTCTCCTCTAATAAAATTCTTTCTCTTTATTACCATCCCCCCTTCCAAAAAAAAAAAAAAAACAGATTCTCAAAACGCAGACGAGACTGTCGGTGAAATTTCGGTGCAGATCGATCTCTTCACACATCCTGGCACCGGCGAACACAAAGTTACTGTGAAAGGTGAGTTCAGAGACACACGACAAGGACCTATGTAAGGATATTCGAAATCTTTTTTCCTTTTCCTCCTTTTAGTTGTTGCCGCAAATGACCTCAAGTGGCAAATTCAATCGGGAATGTTCCGGCCATTCGTCGAGATCAATCTTATCGGGCCACATCTGCAGGACAAGAAACGAAAGCATGCCACCAAATCAAAGTCCAACAATTGGTCGCCGAAGTACAACGAGGCTTTCCATTTGTGAGTATTAAAAAAAATTTCGGGAGACATATTTTTTTTTGGGTGGGGAGGGGTTTAGTTCCGCAGCAGAAGACTCTCCTCAGAGACTTCTCGAAATTTTTAGACGCAAGAAAACCGTAGACCGTCGAGAGATTCCATAAAAAATAATAGACAACAGGAAATTTCTGGGCTTGGCGGTGGAATTTTGACTTTTTTAAAAAAAAAAAAAATGCTTCCCAGTTACCATTCATCCATTTTTAACGTCTCACTTTTTTTTTCTTTCTCATTCTGCATTCACAGCATGATCGGAAACGAAGAACAGCTGGACTTTTTCGAATTACACATCTGCGTCAAGGACTACTGCTTTGCTCGTGAGGATCGACTTGTCGGTGTTGCTGTTCTTCAGCTTAAGGACATTGTCGAAAAGGTAATAACAATCTTCCACGATCATGAACTTGAAGTCATTTTTTTTTTCGTGATCCTCCACAGGAAATGATCATTTTCACGATCACTTTTTTTTTGAGAGATTTCCACCATCTTTTTTTTTTTGCAAGACCTCAAACACAGTCGCGATCCTCTCGAGGAAGCTTCCACGATCACTCTCACGATCATTTTTTTTTTTTCAGAAATTTTCATCATCATTTTTTTTCGAGAAATTTTCACACACAGTCGCGATCCTCTCGAGGAAACTTCCATGATAATTTTTTTTTTAGAAATTTCCACGATCATTTTTTTTTTCAGAAATTTTCATGATCATTTTTTTTTTCGAGAAATTTCCAGGATCATTTTTTTTCCAACACCTCAAACACAGTCGCGATCCTCTCGAGGAAACTTCCATGATAATTTTTTTTTTAGAAATTTCCACGAGCATTTTTTTTTTCAGAAATTTCCACGATCATTTTTTTTCCAAGAAATTTCCGCGATAATTTTTTTTTCGAGAAATTTCCACGATCATTTTTTTTTTTCAGAAATTTCCACGATCATTTTTTTTCCAAGACCTCAAACACAGTCGCGATCCTCTCGAGGAAGCGACGATAATTTTTTTTTTTCGAGAAATTTCCGCGATCTTTTTTTTTCGAGAAATTTCCACGATCATTTTTTTTTTTCAGAAATTTCCACGATCATTTTTTTTCGAGAAACTTCCACGATCATTTTTTTTTTTCAGAAATTTTCATGATCATTTTTTTTTCCAAGACCTCAAATACAGTCGCGATCCTCTCGAGGAAGCGACGATTATTTTTTTTTTTCGAGAAATTTCCACGATCATTTTTTTTCAGAAATTTTCACACACAGTCGCGATCCTCTCGAGGAAACTTTCACCTTTTTTTTCAGAAATTTCCACGATCATTTTTTTTCCAACACGATCCTCGACTTTTGAATTTTGTTAATTTTTTCCCGTGATCCTCTCCAAAAAAAAAAAAAACACCTGAAAAGAAATGAAAAAAAATGCAACCATCGACGTCTTTTTTGTTTTCTCTCCTTCTCAGGGCTCCTGCGCTTGTTGGCTGCCACTTGCCAAACGCATTCAAATGGACGAAACTGGCTGGACGATCCTTCGTATCCTTTCCCAACGGAATAATGACGAAGTTGCCAAGGAGTTTGTCAAGCTGAAATCTGAAATACGACAAGAACCCATGATGGGAACTTAAACTGCAAAAAAAAAAAAAATCCCATTGTTTTTTAAATTCATTTCATTTTTTTCTTGTGTTTTCGTCTTTGTTTGAGAAAGGAAAACTAAAAAAGAAAAACTTTCATTTTTTATTCTCGTCCTTGTTTCAAAAAGAAAATACTTTCTACATAAAATAACGTGTATATTTAAAAAAAAAAATTAAATGCTGTTGCTGGCTTCGCTATACATATTAACAAAGAAACCTATGAGGCTTATCAATTCAATAAAAAAAAAAGGGAATAAAAACCACAAAAGAAAAGAGAAAAAAAAAAAGTGTATGAAACAAACAAAAATAAAAAAAGAAAAAAATACGACAAAAGTGTTTAAAAATAGGCTTTAATAAATTTAGAATATATATATATATACTTAGATTTAAACACAAGAAAAAAAAAACAAACTTAAACCAACAATATATATAATATGTATATGTAACAAGACTCCTTAAAAAAAAAAAAACAAAAACTTATAGCTGAAAAAAAAAATTACGGAAACATTTTACAAAAGTGGACAAAATGTTTTAAAAAAAAAGATCAATAATGTTATTTGTACTTAAAAAAACAAAAAAACTTACCACAAATTAAGAAACAATCATTATCAAGCATGCCAAACAAACAAAAAAGAGAAAAAAAAACTTTTTTTTTTGAGTTTGTGGAGTGACAAAAAAAAAAAACACACATAATCACTTGTAGGCAAAAAAAAAAAAATATATAGGATTCAAAAAAGATTCTTTTGTCGTCATACGCACATGCAACAAGGAAACATACGGTTAACAAAAAAACATTTTTTTTTTCGAATTTCGTTTTTTTCAAAACATCAACTCTTATTTAGAATATCCGAAAGACAAGAGACATTCCTATTTTTATTGGCTTCAAAAATAACAAGCATATTGTGTATATTGTAGTACTGGAAATAGCCATAGTCAAAAAAAGTTATAGTCTTTTTTTTTTTGTCGTAGAATGAATTGTTAAGTACAATTTTATACAGATACTAGGTAAACAAATGTGGTTCAGGTTTGGAGACGAATGTTTTTTTTGTTTTTTTTGCTGAGCAGAGGTGAAAGCTAATGGTTTATTTTTAAGGTTTTTTTTTTTAGTCTTGGCCGACACTCGGGCGGTTTAAGATCTTTTTTTGTTTTCGTTAAGCCAAAATTCAGGCGGTTTAAGGTCTTTTTTTTTGATTTTTTTTTCCGTTTTAGACGAAATTCAGCCTTGTTTGTCGCTTTTACTAAAATTCAAGAGGTTTAATGTTCTTTTTTTTCTGAAAATTAATGTGTGATTGTGATTTGAATGCGCGATGAGAGGTGTAGGGTCATGAATCTGTCTTGTTGACGTTTTTAAGTGCTGAAAAAAAATGGCCTGCCATGAAATTTTGAAGAATTGATTTCGTGATCCTCAGACCATTTTCGAAAATTTCAATGATCATGACCATCAAAACATCGTCGTGATCGTCTTCAGGAAATTCGCAAGATCAGGAGGTTCAATCGATTTTTTTTTTTCTCCATGATCCTCTCGGGGAAACTCCCTCGATCACTTTCACGATCATTTCCAAGATCATGAGCTTGAAATGATTTTTTTTTCCTGGGAAACTCCTTCGATCACTTTCAAGATCATGCGGTTGAATCGATTTTTTTCTCAGTGATCCTCTAACTCCCACGATCACTTTCACCATAATCAGACGGTTTTTTTTGTTCAGTACCCTTAACACGGTCGAGGTCCTCTCCAGGAAATTTCCATGATCATTTTCGCGATCAATTTAAGGATCATGAGTTTGAATCGAATTTTTTTCCATGATCATCTCTGCGAAACTCCCTCGATCAATTTCAAGACGTTGAATCGATTTTTTTTTCCATAATCCTCTCTGAGAAATTTCCACGATCATTTTCACGATCGCTTTCACGTTGATAAGACTAAATCGTTTTTTTTTTCAGTCGTCGAGGTCTTCTCCAGGAAATTTCCATGATCATTTTCGCGATCAATTTAAAGATCATGAGTTTGAATCGATTTTTTTTTCCATGATCCACAGTGGGTAACTCCCTCGATCACTTTCACGATCATTTTCAAGATCATGAGCTTGAATCGATTTTTTTCCTCGATCATCTCCAAAAAAAAATCTCATGATCACTTGTTCAAGATTATGAACTTCATTTTTATTTTGAAAAAAAACATTTTTTTCCTAAAAAAGACGGATCACTGCTCTCTCCAAGATCGTTTCTAAACTTACTCATAAACAGATGAATTTCTGATCGTTTTATGTGCCATTTGCAATCCGAAGTACTTTTGAAAAATGTTGCCATACACAAAGTCTACTTAAGAGCCTTTCTTGCCAAATTTTTTTTGACTTTTTTTTTACCTCAAAAATAACAGCTTTAGAATACACTGAATAGAATATTTTAAATGAAATATTTCTGAAAAAGTATGCGATTTGGAAATTCAGGCATACCCAACATCGTCCTTTATTCAATCGTTTTTTCTTCGAAATTGAGTTCGAAAAAAATAATCATAGAAATGTAGGGTAAAGTTCTTAAGACACGAATCGTAAAGAGAAACACATGCAAATGTGTCTGTTGTTTAAATAAAAATCCACACGAAAGCGGTGTCCAGATTCATGCAGTCAGAAACAACCGATCTTCAGTCGAAGGACTGTCACGATCAGTCATCAGTCAGACTTCTAATAAACTTAGAAAAAAATGATAGTAGTGGTTTTTGGCTCTGAAACTGAGTGTCTCTTAAAACCATTTGAGAAAAAAAAATCAGTTCTATTTGGATCGTATCCTAGCCGATTTCTGACTGACTGTCTCAAAGAACACCGCGAAAACCCTTTTGCTGGACTACCTCCCATACAAAACTCTACACACATCAAATCCTAAAGTTAAACAAATTTTTCGTATCATCAATTATGTGCCTTGATAAAAACCAAAAAAAAAAGAAAAAGAAAGAAGATCTCATCTTTTAAATCATCAAACCAAAAATTTTTGTTCGTTGCTTTCCACACCGAATTCCTCCCCCGCAAAAAAAGAAACCACAACAAAAAAAAATATATATATATGAGGAACTAAAAAAAAAAAAACGTCCTACAATAACAACGATTTAATATTACAGGAAATAAAAACACAACAAGAACAAAAAAAAATGGTAGGTTTCCAGACAAACAAAAAAAAATAGGAGAAATTATTTACTCAAGACAAATATACATCGTTAGTAGAATAACAAAAAAAAAACAAAATTCAAAAAGGGAACGTGCATAAAAAAACAAAAAAAAAAGCAATCATAAGTCTCCTTTCGCTTACAACTTGTCTTTTATTTTTGGCTCTTAGACTTGACCTTAAAATACAAATTCGGGCTTCGTTGTATCGAAATCCCAAAAAGAAAAGAAAAAGCAAGAAATGGTTTTTAAAAATAATGTTTTAAACAAACAAACTCTTAACCACAAACTTTAAATTGAAAATTCTTAATCAAAAAAAAAAAGAAAAAAAAAACAAATAAAAATTATTTCATGTGACATATCAAACATATCTGCCATCAGTTGCTGTTAAAAAAAAATAATAAAAAAAAAACTATAAGAATTGTTTTTAAAACAATACTAAGGAATCCTTCGGGAATGTTATCGACAAAATTATAGAAAAAAAAAAATATGTTAGATGTTAAACTTAAATATAAAAAAAAAAAAACTACTTCTCAGAGGTACCAATATTTAAAACTAAAACTAATTCATGAGTCAATCAAGCTTTGATTATGATAATTCCATTTGGAAAGGAAAGAAAAAGAAAAAGAGGAAGAGGAATAGATATCAATATCAAATAAAAAAAAAAAGAAAATAAAAATCTTTTTTTTTTTTTTTTAAGAAAACATTTCACATCTTCGCAGACAATCTGTGACTCTCCACGCAATGAGATTGATGTTGGGAGCAACATTCTTTTTTTTTGTATTTTTTTTTTTATGAATCCCTGTTTCCTGTGACCACAGATAAAGTTTCCTTGTGTCCAAATCGATGGATGGTTGGTGAGTTGTGGGGGATTCGTGCTCTGGATTTTTTTTTTGTCGTGATCCTGATCCTGATTTATTTTTCGTGCTCTGGATTTTTTTTTCTTTTTTTCTTCGTCCAGATCATTAATGATGATCCTTAACACTTCACGTGTTCTGATTCCACGGTTTTTATTCGTCTCAAGGAATTTATGAGCTCATTTCTGTTTTTTTTCTCTTGTCCTTCTTTTTTTTTGTAAAACCAGTCAAGCTAAGAGAATGACGCTCATTGATCACGAAGGACGAACACAGATTCTTTCATACTCGTGAGCGAATGATCGCCTCGCAAAACTCTGAGTGTTCTCCAATTGAATTGAAATCCAAATTTTTTGAATGAGATTTTTCTTAAATACAGAATAAAAAAATACTGAAATAAATCACCCTCAACCTCACCAACCATCCCACCCAAACCGCCTCCTTTCACCATATCCATACAAAAAAAAAAAAAAAAAAAACTTTCAACTGTTTCTTTGTAAATAAAAAACAAATAATACAAAAAAAGAAAATACAAAAATAAAACTAATTTTTTTTATCAAATAAAACCAAAAACAAAAAAAAACACTTTACTCAAAAAGCTACATTTAAACTAAATAATAACTAACTACATAATAAAGCGCGGTCCAAATAGCAAAAGAAAAAAAAAAAAGAAAAATAAATTTTCAAAAAATTATAAAAAATAATTATTACCTTTACATAGTATTTCTCAATACAAACAAAACCAAAAAAAAAAAATAAATAATAATCGTTTTCTTATATACCTTTAAAAGGAAACAAACAATTTTTCATTTCTTCAGCTTGAAAAAACCAAAAAAAAAAAAGATTACCACTTAAATCAAGTTTTTATTCATGAAATTTTGAAAAGAAAAAAAAAAACAATTAACTATATATTTCTTGTTCATATGTAAATATATAAATACTATATATAAATATTTAAGGTAAACAAAAACAAAAAAAAAACATTCTTCCTCTTTTCCTTTATATAAAGAAAAAAAAAAAGAAAAAAAAACGTATAAATATATATATATACATAAAGTAATGGGCGCTACTAATGTTTTAACAAAAAAAAAAAAAAAAAAAATAAGAAATTCCTTGTTGACACAACAAAACATCCTCCCCAAACTTTTCTATTTTTTTTTCTTTCATTAAGGAAACCAACATGGCTGCCCCCACCCTCCTGGAGAAAAGAAAACCGCTCACGCGGGGGTTAGAGACGCTTTTTGAAAAGGAAAAAAAAAAAAATAATAAGGATTAAATAACTTAATAAATAAACAAGTATTATTTTAATCTCTATGATTTGCACAAGAATAAAGAAACGTATTATGAATGATGACTTAAAGTTTCTCAGAACAAACCAAAGAAAAAAAAAATTAATAATAATAATTTGTAAATGGCACAACCTAAAATAAAAGTATTAAAAGAAAACAAATAATTTCACCTAAGAAGAAAACAAAATACACATCATTTCAATTTAAAAATAAAACAAAAACCAAAATCTGTATGTATACACAAAAAAAAACTACATAAATGTTTAGTAACAAACAATCAGTGTGTTTGTATAAAAAAAAAACAAAAACCAAAAACAAGAAGAAGAATAATATATCACCTTTTTTTTAAAACAAAAAAAAAAGAAAAACCAAAAAAATAAAACAAATGAATAATTTTATTATTTATATATATGGTGCAATATTTTAAAGTAGATTTATTTATTAAATGATGTTAAAACAAAAAAAACATATATAAAAATTCTTATGTGTAATGCAAGACAAACAAAAAAAAATAATAAGTGAATTGTTATCTGATTTTTTGAACAAAATATCAAATACATAAATGTACATGTAAATATAAAAACAAATGAAAAAAATGCATCCTATATATACATGTACACGTGTGTAACTAAAAAAAATAACATTTGAATATATTAGTTATAAAAATTGTAGCTAGCCATACATTTATCTGTATCCTTTCCAAAAAAAAAAAAGAAGAAACTAAATCCCCTTCCCAGTCTTGAATGATAACCAAAAAAAAAAAATTAAAACCTATCCCAATCCCAACCCTTACTCAAAACCCAAAAAAATAACATGCAATATAATAAATATATATATATATATATGTACATGGAGAGGAGAAAAAAATATGAAAGAAGAAATGATGAATGAAAAGAAGAAGAAAAAAAAATTTGTGTGAAAAAAAAAAAAAAAAACAAATCAGAATAATAAATATATAAAAATACATAATGAAAAACATATTAAGTGAATTTACAAAAATAAAACAACAAAAAAATACCTATGAATATGAAAATTTATTAAGGAAAATTTCATTTTCGTTTTGTTGTTTCTTGTGGTCAAAAATACGTGGGAATGGGATTTTTAAAGGATTTCTCTAGTTTCCACATGAGCCTTAAAATCATGCTACACGATCTCGATTGAAGCATTTTCTGGTTCAGGCCGCATACCCACATCACATAAAATTCATTTTTCAGAGATTCAACCACCAACGTCGTCTCCAGAAGGATTTTTGAGATTCCTCCAGCTTCCGGTAGGTTCATCAACTCGAACTAGACATTTTCTGGAAGGTGCCAGGTCCCCACATCGCACACAATCCATTTTTTTCAGATCCACCCAAAGATGGCTCCAGCAGATCGTTTTTTCGAGATTTCTCCAGCTTCCAGTTGCTTCCTAAAATCCATCTAAACATTTTTCGAGTCCCCAGACACTCGCCGAACATATCCAATCAAAAAAATTTTGAATTTTTCGAAAAAAATTTTTTCGCATTTTTCACACAAAAAAGTCGAGTGAAAGTCAACGACTTGAGGTCGACTTTTCTTGGGAAAAAACGACGCGATTTTGGATTTCGATTTTTTTGGAAAAAATTATAAAAATTTTGATGGAGAATGATGTGATCAGACGCGTCTTTGAGAAAAATGAAAAATTCAAGACTTGGACCTGGATGGTGTTGCCTCCAGGACGATTTTTCGGGATTTCTCCAGCTTCCAGTGGGTTCATCGGCTTGAACTAGACATTTTTCGAATCTCCAGAGACGTCTTTAAAAAGCCCCATCAGTTTTTTGAAAAAAAAAAAATTTAATTTTTTCAATCAAAAATGCAGGCGTGATGAATCGATAATCGACGAATAACGCCGCCATTTTGAAATGGCAAGAAATCAGGAAAACTTTTGACAAGCCGTCATATGCAATCGATAGATCTTCGTCAGATCTGAAGGATTAGTCAAAAGGTATTTTTTCGCAGGACCCCTCGTTTTCGGGCTATTTGACTCCAAAGTTGGACTCTTTTTTCGTTCTTTTTCGGAGGCGAAATTTCACTTTTTCGCTATCGTTTTTCGGCGATATCTCCGGAACGGGGTGTCGTAGAACGAAAATTCTTTCGGTTCCTTTTTTCTAAAATCCCGCTCTACAAAACGGGCAACTTTTTTTGAGAAAAAAAATTTTTCAGTTTTTCGCCAAAATCACAAGGGGTTAGCCCAGTGGTTTTTTGGGGGTCAAAAAAAAATTTTGGAAAATTGAGAAACTTTTGATGCAGAATGGTCTGGACGGCTGTATCTTATGGAAAAACAAAGAATTCGAGGTTTGAAAAGCGACGGGCGGGACTGGAGGACGAAAAAACGGAATTTTTTGGAAAATCTCTTTCGTTTTTGGCGTATATCTCCGGAACGGGGCATCCTAGGATAGAAAATTTGCCGTGTCCTTGTAGCTTAAAGGTCGCTCTACAAAATGGACAGCTGAATTTTCGAGACGGCGCCCCGCTTCAGCAGTCAACCGGCTGCAAATACGTGAAAATTCACTCAAACGCGTGTATCTCAAAAACGGATGTATCTTTCTCGCTGAACCCTTTTTTTTCTGAAGGGATTAACGCTCCTCTACAAGCTGGTACCAAAACTTCCCCGATCGGAGCCTTAGAACGCCTCCTACACGAGCGCTGTTTCGAAAAATTTTCAAAAAACCTCGAAAACGCCTCGGTTTTGATTTTTTTCTAAAAATCCGTTATGTCCAATCGACAGATCTCCCTCAGATCTACAAGATCGGTCGCAAAGATTTTCCTCGCAGGACATCTCATCTTCGAGATATTTGAGTCCAAAGTTGAGATAAATTCAGCCGAATTCCGACAAAAAATTGCCCAAATCTCTTTCGTTTTTTGGCGATATCTCCGGAACGGGGCGTCGTAGAACGAAAATTCTTTCGGTTCCTTTTTTCTAAAATCCCGCTCTACAAAATGGGCAACTTTTTTTGAGAAAAAAAATTTTTCAGTTTTTCGCCAAAATCACAAGGGGTTAGCCCAGTGGTTTTTTGGGGGTCAAAAAAAAATTTTGGAAAATTGAGAAACTTTTGATGCAGAATGGTCTGGACGGCTGTATCTTATGGAAAAACAAAGAATTCGAGGTTTGAAAAGCGACGGGCGGGACTGGAGGACGAAAAAACGGAATTTTTTGGAAAATCTCTTTCGTTTTTGGCGTATATCTCCGGAACGGGGCATCCTAGGATAGAAAATTTGCCGTGTCCTTGTAGCTTAAAGGTCGCTCTACAAAATGGACAGCTGAATTTTCGAGACGGCGCCCCGCTTTAGCAGTCAACCGGCTGCAAATACGTGAAAATTCACTCAAACGCGTGTATCTCAAAAACGGATGTATCTTTCTCGCTGAACCCTTTTTTTTCTGAAGGGATTAACGCTCCTCTACAAGCTGGTACCAAAACTTCCCCGATCGGAGCCTTAGAACGCCTCCTACACGAGCGCTGTTTCGAAAAATTTTCAAAAAACCTCGAAAACGCCTCGATTTTGAATTTTTTTTAAAAATCCGTTATGTCCAATCGACAGATCTTCCTCAAATCTACAAGATCGGCCGCAAAGATTTTCCTCGCAGGACATCTCATCTTCGAGATATTTGAGTCCAAAGTTGAGATAAATTCAGCCGAATTCCGACAAAAAATTGCCCAAATCTCTTTCGTTTTTTGGCGATATCTCCGGAACGGGGCGTCGTAGAACGAAAATTCTTTCGGTTCCTTTTTTCTAAAATCCCGCTCTACAAAATGGGCAACTTTTTTTGAGAAAAAAAATTTTTCAGTTTTTCGCCAAAATCACAAGGGGTTAGCCCAGTGGTTTTTTGGGGGTCAAAAAAAAATTTTGGAAAATTGAGAAACTTTTGATGCAGAATGGTCTGGACGGCTGTATCTTATGGAAAAACAGAGATTTCGAGGTTTGAAAAGCGACGGGCGGGACTGGAGGATGAAAAAACGGAATTTTTTGGAAAATCTCTTTCGTTTTTGGCGTATATCTCCGGAACGGGGCATCCTAGGATAGAAAATTTGCCGTGTCCTTGTAGCTTAAAGGTCGCTCTACAAAATGGACAGCTGAATTTTCGAGACGGCGCCCCGCTTCAGCAGTCAACCGGCTGCAAATACGTGAAAATTCACTCAAACGCGTGTATCTCAAAAACGGATGTATCTTTCTCGCTGAACCCCTTTTTTTCTGAAGGGATTAACGCTCCTCTACAAGCTGGTACCAAAACTTCCCCGATCGGAGCCTTAGAACGCCTCCTACACGAGCGCTGTTTCGAAAAATTTTCAAAAAACCTCGAAAACGCCTCGGTTTTGATTTTTTTCTAAAAATCCGTTATGTCCAATCGACAGATCTCCCTCAGATCTACAAGATCGGTCGCAAAGATTTTCCTCGCAGGACATCTCATCTTCGAGATATTTGAGTCCAAAGTTGAGATAAATTCAGCCGAATTCCGACAAAAAATTGCCCAAATCTCTTTCGTTTTTTGGCGATATCTCCGGAACGGGGCGTCGTAGAACGAAAATTCTTTCGGTTCCTTTTTTCTAAAATCCCGCTCTACAAAATGGGCAACTTTTTTTGAGAAAAAAATTTTTTCAGTTTTTCGCCAAAATCACAAGGTAGCCCAGTGGTTTTTTGGGGGTAAAAAAAAAATTTTGGAAAATTGAGAAACTTTTGATGCAGAATGGTCTGGACGGCTGTATCTTATGGAAAAACAAAGAATTCGCGGTTTGAAAAGCGACGGGCGGGACTGGAGGACGAAAAAACGGAATTTTTTGGAAAATCTCTTTCGTTTTTGGCGTATATCTCCGGAACGGGGCATCCTAGGATAGAAAAATTGCCATGTCCTTGTAGCTTGAAGGTCGCTCTACACAATGGACAGCTGAATTTTCGAGACGGCGCCCCGCTTTAGCAGTCAACCGGCTGCAAATACGTGAAAATTCACTCAAACGCGTGTATCTCAAAAACGGATGTATCTTTCTCGCTGAACCCTTTTTTTTCTGAAGGGATTTACGCTCCTCTACAAGCTGGTACCAAAACTTCCCCGATCGGAGCCCTAGAACGCCTCCTACACGAGCGCTGTTTCGAAAAATTTTCAAAAAACCTCGAAAACGCCTCGGTTTTGATTTTTTTCTAAAAATCCGTTATGTCCAATCGACAGATCTCCCTCAGATCTACAAGATCGGTCGCAAAGATTTTCCTCGCAGGACATCTCATCTTCGAGATATTTGAGTCCAAAGTTGAGATAATTTCAGCCGAATTCCGACAAAAAATTGCCCAAATCTCTTTCGTTTTTTGGCGATATCTCCGGAACGGGGCGTCGTAGAACGAAAATTCTTTCGGTTCCTTTTTTCTAAAATCCCGCTCTACAAAATGGGCAACTTTTTTTGAGAAAAAAAATTTTTCAGTTTTTCGCCAAAATCACAAGGTAGCCCAGTGGTTTTTTGGGGGTAAAAAAAAAATTTTGGAAAATTGAGAAACTTTTGATGCAGAATGGTCTGGACGGCTGTATCTTATGGAAAAACAAAGAATTCGCGGTTTGAAAAGCGACGGGCGGGACTGGAGGACGAAAAAACGGAATTTTTTGGAAAATCTCTTTCGTTTTTGGCGTATATCTCCGGAACGGGGCATCCTAGGATAGAAAATTTGCCATGTCCTTGTAGCTTGAAGGTCGCTCTACACAATGGACAGCTGAATTTTCGAGACGGCACCCCGCTTTAGCAGTCAACCGGCTGCAAATACGTGAAAATTCACTCAAACGCGTGTATCTCAAAAACGGATGTATCTTTCTCGCTGAACCCTTTTTTTTCTGAAGGGATTTACGCTCCTCTACAAGCTGGTACCAAAACTTCCCCGATCGGAGCCCTAGAACGCCTCCTACACGAGCGCTGTTTCGAAAAATTTTCAAAAAACCTCGAAAACGCCTCGGTTTTGATTTTTTTCTAAAAATCCGTTATGTCCAATCGACAGATCTCCCTCAGATCTACAAGATCGGTCGCAAAGATTTTCCTCGCAGGACATCTCATCTTCGAGATATTTGAGTCCAAAGTTGAGATAAATTCAGCCGAATTCCGACAAAAAATTGCCCAAATCTCTTTCGTTTTTTGGCGATATCTCCGGAACGGGGCGTCGTAGAACGAAAATTCTTTCGGTTCCTTTTTTCTAAAATCCCGCTCTACAAAATGGGCAACTTTTTTTGAGAAAAAAAATTTTTCAGTTTTTCGCCAAAATCACAAGGGGTCAAAATGGACATCTGAATTTTCGAGACGGCGCCCCGCTTCAGCAGTCAACCGGCTGCAAATACGTGAAAATTCACTCAAACGCGTGTATCTCAAAAACGGATGTATCTTTCTCGCTGAACCCTTTTTTTTCTGAAGGGATTTACGCTCCTCTACAAGCTGGTACCAAAACTTCCCCGATCGGAGCCCTAGAACGCCTCCTACACGAGCGCTGTTTCGAAAAATTTTCAAAAAACCTCGAAAACGCCTCGGTTTTGATTTTTTTCTAAAAATCCGTTATGTCCAATCGACAGATCTCCCTCAGATCTACAAGATCGGTCGCAAAGATTTTCCTCGCAGGACATCTCATCTTCGAGATATTTGAGTCCAAAGTTGAGATAAATTCAGCCGAATTCCGACAAAAAATTGCCCAAATCTCTTTCGTTTTTTGGCGATATCTCCGGAACGGGGCGTCGTAGAACGAAAATTCTTTCGGTTCCTTTTTTCTAAAATCCCGCTCTACAAAATGGGCAACTTTTTTTGAGAAAAAAAATTTTTCAGTTTTTCGCCAAAATCACAAGGGGTCAAAATGGACATCTGAATTTTTGAGACGGCGCCCCGCTTTAGCAGTCAACCGGCTGCAAATACGTGAAAATTCACTCAAACGCGTGTATCTCAAAAACGGATGTATCTTTCTCGCTGAACCCTTTTTTTTCTGAAGGGATTAACGCTCCTCTACAAGCTGGTACCAAAACTTCCCCGATCGGAGCCTTAGAACGCCTCCTACACGAGCGCTGTTTCGAAAAATTTTCAAAAAACCTCGAAAACGCCTCGATTTTGATTTTTTTTTAAAAATCCGTTGTGTCCAATCGACAGATCTTCCTCAAATCTACAAGATCGGTCTCAAAGATTTTCCTCGCAGGACATCTCATCTTCGAGATATTTGAGTCCAAAGTTGAGATACTTTCAGCCGAATTCCGAAAAAAATGCCCAAATCTCTTTCGTTTTTTGGCGATATCTCCGGAACGGGGCGTCGTAGAACGAAAATTCTTTCGGTTCCTTTTTTCTAAAATCCCGCTCTACAAAATGGCCAACTTTTTTTGAGAAAAAAAATTTTTCAGTTTTTCGCCAAAATCACAAGGGGTTAGCCCAGTGGTTTTTTGGGGGTCAAAAAAAAATTTTGGAAAATTGAGAAACTTTTGATGCAGAATGGTCTGGACGGCTGTATCTTATGGAAAAACAAAGAATTCGCGGTTTGAAAAGCGACGGGCGGGACTGGAGGACGAAAAAACGGAATTTTTTGGAAAATCTCTTTCGTTTTTGGCGTATATCTCCGGAACGGGGCATCCTAGGATAGAAAATTTGCCGTGTCCTTGTAGCTTGAAGGTCGCTCTACACAATGGACAGCTGAATTTTCGAGACGGCGCCCCGCTTCAGCAGTCAACCGGCTGCAAATACGTGAAAATTCACTCAAACGCGTGTATCTCAAAAACGGATGTATCTTTCTCGCTGAACCCTTTTTTTTCTGAAGGGATTTACGCTCCTCTACAAGCTGGTACCAAAACTTCCCCGATCGGAGCCCTAGAACGCCTCCTACACGAGCGCTGTTTCGAAAAATTTTCAAAAAACGTCGAAAACGCCTCGATTTTGAAATTTTTCTAAAAATCCGTTATGTCCAATCGACAGATCTCCCTCAGATCTACAAGATCGGTCGCAAAGATTTTCCTCGCAGGACGTCCCATCTTCGAGATATTTGAGTCCAAAGTTGAGATACTTTCAGCCGAATTCCGAAAAAAATGCCCAAATCTCTTTCGTTTTTTGGCGATATCTCCGGAACGGGGCGTCGTAGAACGAAAATTCTTTCGGTTCCTTTTTTCTAAAATCCCGCTCTACAAAATGGGCAACTTTTTTTGAGAAAAAAAATTTTTCAGTTTTTCGCCAAAATCACAAGGGGTTAGCCCAGTGGTTTTTTGGGGGTAAAAAAAAAATTTTGGAAAATTGAGAAACTTTTGATGCAGAATGGTCTGGACGGCTGTATCTTATGGAAAAACAAAGAATTCGCGGTTTGAAAAGCGACGGGCGGGACTGGAGGACGAAAAAACGGAATTTTTTGGAAAATCTCTTTCGTTTTTGGCGTATATCTCCGGAACGGGGCATCCTAGGATAGAAAATTTGCCATGTCCTTGTAGCTTGAAGGTCGCTCTACACAATGGACAGCTGAATTTTCGAGACGGCACCCCGCTTTAGCAGTCAACCGGCTGCAAATACGTGAAAATTCACTCAAACGCGTGTATCTCAAAAACGGATGTATCTTTCTCGCTGAACCCTTTTTTTTTCTGAAGGGATTTACGCTCCTCTACAAGCTGGTACCAAAACTTCCCCGATCGGAGCCCTAGAACGCCTCCTACACGAGCGCTGTTTCGAAAAATTTTCAAAAAACCTCGAAAACGCCTCGGTTTTGATTTTTTTCTAAAAATCCGTTATGTCCAATCGACAGATCTCCCTCAGATCTACAAGATCGGTCGCAAAGATTTTCCTCGCAGGACATCTCATCTTCGAGATATTTGAGTCCAAAGTTGAGATAAATTCAGCCGAATTCCGACAAAAAATTGCCCAAATCTCTTTCGTTTTTTGGCGATATCTCCGGAACGGGGCGTCGTAGAACGAAAATTCTTTCGGTTCCTTTTTTCTAAAATCCCGCTCTACAAAATGGGCAACTTTTTTTGAGAAAAAAAATTTTTCAGTTTTTCGCCAAAATCACAAGGGGTTAGCCCAGTGGTTTTTTGGGGGTCAAAAAAAAATTTTGGAAAATTGAGAAACTTTTGATGCAGAATGGTCTGGACGGCTGTATCTTATGGAAAAACAGAGATTTCGAGGTTTGAAAAGCGACGGGCGGGACTGGAGGACGAAAAAAACGGAATTTTTTTTGGAAAATCTCTTTCGTTTTTTGGCGTATATCTCCGGAACGGGGCATCCTAGGATAGAAAATTTGCCGTGTCCTTGTAGCTTGAAGGTCGCTCTACACAATGGACAGCTGAATTTTCGAGACGGCGCCCCGCTTCAGCAGTCAACCGGCTGCAAATACGTGAAAATTCACTCAAACGCGTGTATCTCAAAAACGGATGTATCTTTCTCGCTGAACCCTTTTTTTTCTGAAGGGATTTACGCTCCTCTACAAGCTGGTACCAAAACTTCCCCGATCGGAGCCCTAGAACGCCTCCTACACGAGCGCTGTTTCGAAAAATTTTCAAAAAACGTCGAAAACGCCTCGATTTTGAAATTTTTCTAAAAATCCGTTATGTCCAATCGACAGATCTCCCTCAGATCTACAAGATCGGTCGCAAAGATTTTCCTCGCAGGACGTCCCATCTTCGAGATATTTGAGTCCAAAGTTGAGATACTTTCAGCCGAATTCCGAAAAAAATGCCCAAATCTCTTTCGTTTTTTGGCGATATCTCCGGAACGGGGCGTCGTAGAACGAAAATTCTTTCGGTTCCTTTTTTCTAAAATCCCGCTCTACAAAATGGGCAACTTTTTTTGAGAAAAAAAATTTTTCAGTTTTTCGCCAAAATCACAAGGGGTTAGCCCAGTGGTTTTTTGGGGGTCAAAAAAAAATTTTGGAAAATTGAGAAACTTTTGATGCAGAATGGTCTGGACGGCTGTATCTTATGGAAAAACAAAGAATTCGAGGTTTGAAAAGCGACGGGCGGGACTGGAGGACGAAAAAACGGAATTTTTTGGAAAATCTCTTTCGTTTTTGGCGTATATCTCCGGAACGGGGCATCCTAGGATAGAAAATTTGCCGTGTCCTTGTAGCTTAAAGGTCGCTCTACAAAATGGACAGCTGAATTTTCGAGACGGCGCCCCGCTTTAGCAGTCAACCGGCTGCAAATACGTGAAAATTCACTCAAACGCGTGTATCTCAAAAACGGATGTATCTTTCTCGCTGAACCCTTTTTTTTCTGAAGGGATTAACGCTCCTCTACAAGCTGGTACCAAAACTTCCCCGATCGGAGCCTTAGAACGCCTCCTACACGAGCGCTGTTTCGAAAAATTTTCAAAAAACCTCGAAAACGCCTCGATTTTGATTTTTTTTTAAAAATCCGTTATGTCCAATCGACAGATCTTCCTCAAATCTACAAGATCGGTCGCAAAGATTTTCCTCGCAGGACATCTCATCTTCGAGATATTTGAGTCCAAAGTTGAGATAAATTCAGCCGAATTCCGACAAAAAATTGCCCAAATCTCTTTCGTTTTTTGGCGATATCTCCGGAACGGGGCGTCGTAGAACGAAAATTCTTTCGGTTCCTTTTTTCTAAAATCCCGCTCTACAAAATGGGCAACTTTTTTTGAGAAAAAAAATTTTTCAGTTTTTCGCCAAAATCACAAGGGGTTAGCCCAGTGGTTTTTTGGGGGTCAAAAAAAAATTTTGGAAAATTGAGAAACTTTTGATGCAGAATGGTCTGGACGGCTGTATCTTATGGAAAAACAGAGATTTCGAGGTTTGAAAAGCGACGGGCGGGACTGGAGGACGAAAAAACGGAATTTTTTGGAAAATCTCTTTCGTTTTTGGCGTATATCTCCGGAACGGGGCATCCTAGGATAGAAAATTTGCCGTGTCCTTGTAGCTTGAAGGTCGCTCTACACAATGGACAGCTGAATTTTCGAGACGGCGCCCCGCTTCAGCAGTCAACCGGCTGCAAATACGTGAAAATTCACTCAAACGCGTGTATCTCAAAAACGGATGTATCTTTCTCGCTGAACCCTTTTTTTTCTGAAGGGATTTACGCTCCTCTACAAGCTGGTACCAAAACTTCCCCGATCGGAGCCCTAGAACGCCTCCTACACGAGCGCTGTTTCGAAAAATTTTCAAAAAACGTCGAAAACGCCTCGATTTTGAAATTTTTCTAAAAATCCGTTATGTCCAATCGACAGATCTCCCTCAGATCTACAAGATCGGTCGCAAAGATTTTCCTCGCAGGACGTCCCATCTTCGAGATATTTGAGTCCAAAGTTGAGATACTTTCAGCCGAATTCCGAAAAAAATGCCCAAATCTCTTTCGTTTTTTGGCGATATCTCCGGAACGGGGCGTCGTAGAACGAAAATTCTTTCGGTTCCTTTTTTCTAAAATCCCGCTCTACAAAATGGGCAACTTTTTTTGAGAAAAAAAATTTTTCAGTTTTTCGCCAAAATCACAAGGGGTCAAAATGGACATCTGAATTTTTGAGACGGCGCCCCGCTTTAGCAGTCAACCGGCTGCAAATACGTGAAAATTCACTCAAACGCGTGTATCTCAAAAACGGATGTATCTTTCTCGCTGAACCCTTTTTTTTCTGAAGGGATTAACGCTCCTCTACAAGCTGGTACCAAAACTTCCCCGATCGGAGCCTTAGAACGCCTCCTACACGAGCGCTGTTTCGAAAAATTTTCAAAAAACCTCGAAAACGCCTCGGTTTTGATTTTTTTCTAAAAATCCGTTATGTCCAATCGACAGATCTCCCTCAGATCTACAAGATCGGTCGCAAAGATTTTCCTCGCAGGACATCTCATCTTCGAGATATTTGAGTCCAAAGTTGAGATAAATTCAGCTGAATTCCGACAAAAAATTGCCCAAATCTCTTTCGTTTTTTGGCGATATCTCCGGAACGGGGCGTCGTAGAACGAAAATTCTTTCGGTTCCTTTTTTCTAAAATCCCGCTCTACAAAATGGGCAACTTTTTTTGAGAAAAAAAATTTTTCAGTTTTTCGCCAAAATCACAAGGGGTTAGCCCAGTGGTTTTTTGGGGGTCAAAAAAAAATTTTGGAAAATTGAGAAACTTTTGATGCAGAATGGTCTGGACGGCTGTATCTTATGGAAAAACAAAGAATTCGAGGTTTGAAAAGCGACGGGCGGGACTGGAGGACGAAAAAACGGAATTTTTTGGAAAATCTCTTTCGTTTTTGGCGTATATCTCCGGAACGGGGCATCCTAGGATAGAAAAATTGCCATGTCCTTGTAGCTTGAAGGTCGCTCTACACAATGGACAGCTGAATTTTCGAGACGGCGCCCCGCTTTAGCAGTCAACCGGCTGCAAATACGTGAAAATTCACTCAAACGCGTGTATCTCAAAAACGGATGTATCTTTCTCGCTGAACCCTTTTTTTTCTGAAGGGATTTACGCTCCTCTACAAGCTGGTACCAAAACTTCCCCGATCGGAGCCCTAGAACGCCTCCTACACGAGCGCTGTTTCGAAAAATTTTCAAAAAACCTCGAAAACGCCTCGGTTTTGATTTTTTTCTAAAAATCCGTTATGTCCAATCGACAGATCTCCCTCAGATCTACAAGATCGGTCGCAAAGATTTTCCTCGCAGGACATCTCATCTTCGAGATATTTGAGTCCAAAGTTGAGATAAATTCAGCTGAATTCCGACAAAAAATTGCCCAAATCTCTTTCGTTTTTTGGCGATATCTCCGGAACGGGGCGTCGTAGAACGAAAATTCTTTCGGTTCCTTTTTTCTAAAATCCCGCTCTACAAAATGGGCAACTTTTTTTGAGAAAAAAAATTTTTCAGTTTTTCGCCAAAATCACAAGGGGTGTTAGCCCAGTGGTTTTTTGGGGGTCAAAAAAAAATTTTGGAAAATTGAGAAACTTTTGATGCAGAATGGTCTGGACGGCTGTATCTTATGGAAAAACAAAGAATTCGCGGTTTGAAAAGCGACGGGCGGGACTGGAGGACGAAAAAACGGAATTTTTTGGAAAATCTCTTTCGTTTTTGGCGTATATCTCCGGAACGGGGCATCCTAGGATAGAAAATTTGCCATGTCCTTGTAGCTTGAAGGTCGCTCTACACAATGGACAGCTGAATTTTTGAGACGGCGCCCCGCTTTAGCAGTCAACCGGCTGCAAATACGTGAAAATTCACTCAAACGCGTGTATCTCAAAAACGGATGTATCTTTCTCGCTGAACCCTTTTTTTTCTGAAGGGATTAACGCTCCTCTACAAGCTGGTACCAAAACTTCCCCGATCGGAGCCCTAGAACGCCTCCTACACGAGCGCTGTTTCGAAAAATTTTCAAAAAACGTCGAAAACGCCTCGATTTTGATTTTTTTTTTTAAATCCGTTATGTCCAATCGACAGATCTCCCTCAGATCTACAAGATCGGTCGCAAAGATTTTCCTCGCAGGACGTCCCATCTTCGAGATATTTGAGTCCAAAGTTGAGATACTTTCAGCCGAATTCCGAAAAAAATTGCCCAAACCTCTTTCGTTTTTTGGCGATATCTCCGGAACGGGGCGTCGTAGAACGAAAATTCTTTCGGTTCCTTTTTTCTAAAATCCCGCTCTACAAAATGGGCAACTTTTTTTGAGAAAAAAAATTTTTCAGTTTTTCGCCAAAATCACAAGGGGTCAAAATGGACATCTGAATTTTTGAGACGGCGCCCCGCTTTAGCAGTCAACCGGCTGCAAATACGTGAAAATTCACTCAAACGCGTGTATCTCAAAAACGGATGTATCTTTCTCGCTGAACCCTTTTTTTTCTGAAGGGATTAACGCTCCTCTACAAGCTGGTACCAAAACTTCCCCGATCGGAGCCTTAGAACGCCTCCTACACGAGCGCTGTTTCGAAAAATTTTCAAAAAACCTCGAAAACGCCTCGATTTTGATTTTTTTTTAAAAATCCGTTATGTCCAATCGACAGATCTTCCTCAAATCTACAAGATCGGCCGCAAAGATTTTCCTCGCAGGACATCTCATCTTCGAGATATTTGAGTCCAAAGTTGAGATACTTTCAGCCGAATTCCGACAAAAAATTGCCCAAATCTCTTTCGTTTTTTGGCGATATCTCCGGAACGGGGCGTCGTAGAACGAAAATTCTTTCGGTTCCTTTTTTCTAAAATCCCGCTCTACAAAATGGGCAACTTTTTTTGAGAAAAAAAATTTTTCAGTTTTTCGCCAAAATCACAAGGGGTCAAAATGGACATCTGAATTTTTGAGACGGCGCCCCGCTTTAGCAGTCAACCGGCTGCAAATACGTGAAAATTCACTCAAACGCGTGTATCTCAAAAACGGATGTATCTTTCTCGCTGAACCCTTTTTTTTCTGAAGGGATTAACGCTCCTCTACAAGCTGGTACCAAAACTTCCCCGATCGGAGCCTTAGAACGCCTCCTACACGAGCGCTGTTTCGAAAAATTTTCAAAAAACCTCGAAAACGCCTCGGTTTTGATTTTTTTCTAAAAATCCGTTATGTCCAATCGACAGATCTCCCTCAGATCTACAAGATCGGTCGCAAAGATTTTCCTCGCAGGACATCTCATCTTCGAGATATTTGAGTCCAAAGTTGAGATACTTTCAGCCGAATTCCGACAAAAAATTGCCCAAATCTCTTTCGTTTTTTGGCGATATCTCCGGAACGGGGCGTCGTAGAACGAAAATTCTTTCGGTTCCTTTTTTCTAAAATCCCGCTCTACAAAATGGGCAACTTTTTTTGAGAAAAAAAATTTTTCAGTTTTTCGCCAAAATCACAAGGGGTTAGCCCAGTGGTTTTTTGGGGGTAAAAAAAAAATTTTGGAAAATTGAGAAACTTTTGATGCAGAATGGTCTGGACGGCTGTATCTTATGGAAAAACAGAGATTTCGAGGTTTGAAAAGCGACGGGCGGGACTGGAGGACGAAAAAACGGAATTTTTTGGAAAATCTCTTTCGTTTTTGGCGTATATCTCCGGAACGGGGCATCCTAGGATAGAAAATTTGCCATGTCCTTGTAGCTTGAAGGTCGCTCTACACAATGGACAGCTGAATTTTCGAGACGGCGCCCCGCTTTAGCAGTCAACCGGCTGCAAATACGTGAAAATTCACTCAAACGCGTGTATCTCAAAAACGGATGTATCTTTCTCGCTGAACCCTTTTTTTCTGAAGGGATTAACGCTCCTCTACAAGCTGGTACCAAAACTTCCCCGATCGGAGCCTTAAAACGCCTCATACACGAGCCTTGTTTCAAAAAATTTTCAAAAAACGTCGAAAACGCCTCGATTTTGAAATTTTTTTAAAAATCCGTTGTGTCCAATCGACAGATCTCCCTCAGATCTACAAGATTGGTCGCAAAAATTTTCTTCGCAGGACATCTCATCTTCGAGATATTTGAGTCCTTGTCACACCAAATGCATCACCTCCACCGATTCCCCGCAATCCACCCTTTGTCATATAAAAATTTTTCTCACAACGACTGCCAACACCGCGGACTAAACAAATTCGAAAAGAAAAAAAAAAAACAAAACTCCTGTTTCATCCCTCCTCGAATGCAAATCCCCGAAATGAGGCGCCGAAGAGCCACTTCACTGCCCTCCCCGCACGCACACAGCACGCACTCAGTCAGCTGACACAGAACCATCGATGGCAGCAGGTACAAGGGGTAAGTTGTTTTGGGTTTCGTTTCGCTTCTTTTCATTTTCTTCCCTTTTCATTGAACTTTTTCGCTCACCAGCTGCTCCTTGCCGAAAACACTCATCAACACACAAAATACTCTACCATGCATTCCCCTGTGCGTTCAAATCAAAGTGCGAGACCGATTATCATCCCCATGTGGCATATAAAAACATCCCTTCCTTTCTGCTGCTACACACAAAACAACCCCGTGCGCATTCGATGGAAGAAGGAACAGCGTTCCACGAATCGAGGATTTCCCTTTTCGTTATTGTTTTTTTTTTTTTTTTGGTTTTCAAAGCTCGAATTCTCTCTCCCCCTCACTCGAAACTCGTTTTTATGTCAATGAACCGATCGTCACGGGGGTGCGTTGTTGTCGTGTATTTGATCCTTTTGGCACAGGATATACCGATCAGTGAACAGTAACGTTTTGTGTGTTCGCTTGCTGTGAGGCGAGGGTGGGTTTTTTTTTTTTTTGTTTTTTGAGGGATGGTTGAATTGCACTGAGACACCTGTTTTCAGTTGTTTGTGATTTCGGTGAATGCGTGAGCTTTCTTTGATGAAAAAAAAAGGCATTTTGAAGGCTCAGTTCATCAATTCGTGGCAAGACGTAAGCTAAAGATTCAAAGCAATAAAATTCAGGTTATATTCAAAAAAAAAAAACAAAAATCATAGAGGAGATGAAAAATCGTCCACAGGAGTGACTCCAGCCGAGGAATTTTGTGAAAAAATTGGCTGAAATAGCAGACTAGCGAAATTTTGTGTTTCAAGTGAGTAAAAAAATAAAAAAAAAAAGTGAGTATTCTATCAAAGTTTTTGACAAGTTTTATACAAATTCGAGTATCAAAATTTTCGATAAATTTTAATCCATATTTCATTTTAAAGACGTTCAAAAATCACTTAAGAAAATTTTTCGAGAGTATTTTTGCATCAAAATTGAAGATTTGAGTCTTTTGCCCCGATTTTTGAGAATTTTGGCAGAGAAGACATCCAAAAATCGCTGTCCGATGAGGAAAAAAATTGAAATTTCAGAAAAAAATAACCAAAGTGAAGTCGAGCTAAAAATCTCACCGAAAATTCTCAATCTTTGGGTTCAAATTTTTCAGGAAATTTTAAAAATCAACAAAACTTCGCTGAAAATCCTTTCTGTATTTTTACAAATTTAGTCCTCAATCAAATTTGACATGAAAATGCGTCGTAAAATTTTTCGAATTCAGTCCTCAGTCAAATTTGACATGAAAATGCGTCGTAAAATTTTTCGAATTCGACATGAAATAGATCGTAAAATTTCTCAAATTCAGTCTGAAACCGACTTTTGTTGGAGTCCCCGTGAATTCTGAAAAACGTCGAAAACGCAGCGCAAATTCAAAATTCACCTCCAAGTCAGACATCAAGAGAGCTTTCCCCTTTCGTAAATTCACAAGAATTCAAACTTATTTCTTCGTAATTCCCTTGCGGTTGTTTTTAGAAACTTCTAGCGAACTTCCCTTCACTGCGTCAACTCGTTTGAAGTGTGAAGTGTGCACGTCTGATTTTTTTTTTTTCCCGTCAAAGATTTTCACGGCCTGTCAGTGAATGGTACAGCCTCCCCGAGGAAGTTCCAGGAATCCCCCCTACCCAAAACAAAAAAAAAAGTAAAATGCCAAAAATAAAAGACGGTATGGGGAATGGGGTGAAGTCCAGCCACGAATTCCACATAAATTCCACACGAAAGAGCCCACACGGCGTGTGTGACGTTGTCCAACGCGTTTTCGCTGGTTCCCTTTAATTATTTTTTGCGTCCTCCTTTCGATGTGAGATATTCTTTTTTCTATTCCATGTCCAACGAGGGGGAGGAAAAGATACACACATAAGACCCTGCACGCATACTTTCAAAAACCCACCCCATGCAACCAACAAAACGACGACAACCACGACGACGACGACGACGACACAGTGAAAATAATATTTTTTTACAAATTATTCACCGAACTCAATTCATCCCCCTCCTGTCGTCGTCCTCATCGTCGTCGTCGTTGTCAGCCCGTCATTCCCATTGTAGGCTAGGGGATGAAATTTTCCCAAAAAAAAAAAAAGAAAAAGGGGAAACCCTACCCCCGGACACGGCTCGTAAACACACACACCACGATGAATGGGGCCCAGCACCCATACAATGGCAAACGAATTTCAACGTCGCTTCTACTACTTAGCCCACATTAAGAGAGAGAGTGGAAGAGGCTACACTTCAGTCTTGGTTTAGTTCGTTTTGTGTAACGAACGCTCGGCTTGAATACGGACGCGGATTATTTTATTGTTTTTATACCGCGGCGCACGTCACACACGCCACACGTCGGGCTCGAAGTTAACAAACTTTTTCTTCTTCCGTATTCAAAAAAAAAAAAAAGGAAAAATTAGGAAAAAGATATAAAAAAAAAAACTACTCTCTCTCGCTCTCTCTGTCTCTCGTTCGCTCGCTCGCTCCATCTCTCTGTGTGTATTTTCACGCGTCTTTCATACACACCATCACACACAAACCAACACTTTGTCGTCACTTTAGTTTTATTGTAAATTAAAAAAAAAAAAAAAAAAAAATTCCTTGTAGCCTCCCCCCCACAAAACCCAAACCTCGCATAGCTTTGCAGGTTTCGCAGAAAATCGGCAAAAAACAAGAAAAATTTTTAGTTTTCCAACGAAAAATAAATTTCTCCCAATCTCACCTCCCCCCCCCCACCGTTTTGAGTTCTTTCAAAAAGTCGGTAATCACCATAACAACCCCCTTGTGTACCGTACAGTGTGCTGCAATATCAAAAAGTTACCACACACAGGATCCAAGCGACAGCAAAAAAAAAATAAGAAAAAAAATTGTTTTATTTTGTTTTTTCTTTATATTTCAAAAATTCGTGACGGTAGTAGAAAATCCACAAAAAAAAATGTCGCGTCTTTGAAAATGAAAAGTCTCATCCCGACATAGAGTCGCGTTTAAAAACCCTTTAACAACAATTTAATCAAAATCAAAATTCAGTGCGTGCGTTTGTTTTATTTTTTTTTTTGGAAAATTTGTGCAAATCTCAGTGTGAAAAGAAAAAATAAGAAATCATGCAACTGTGGTGTACCTCATCCAGTTCTCAGTGAAAGAAATCTAAAGAGAAAAAAATGTCCTAAGAATCCAGGATATCTTCCAGGAAGCGAAGGATTCTTCGCCGCATGACGAAAACTCACCCTCACTTCCAAAAAAAACAAAAAATTAAATGGATATCATGGAGAGGAAACATGATCAAATTGTTAAGTAGGTTTCTTTTCTTTTTTTTCGTCTTTTGATTTTCAAAAAAAACTAAAAACTTAATTTTGAAGGAGCCTTGTTTTGTGTAAGGACGTCCTTTTTTCTTTTCCTTTTTTTTCCTTCCAATTAGGGTACATAATACGAAAGCTATGAACGCAGTTAATGGGTTTTTCTTTTTTTCTTTTTTTTTTTTGTGTGAGAGAGGGAGGAAGTGTATGAGTGTCTGTGTCTCTGTGTGGCTGTGTGTGTGTATTTATTTATTTATGTTTCTTAAAGGCAACATGGAATTTAAGGTCTTTTTTTTTCTTTTTTGGGCGCTTTCTTAGAGTTGAAAGTCAAAAACGACATCCATGGGGGAGATTTTGAAAAAACAAAATTAAACGAGAAAAAATAGAAAAAAACAAAAAAACTTTTCAAGGTTACACGGCGAAGGTTTCGCTGAGGAACTTTTGACGTCTTGCCTTTTATCCACACTCTCGTCGAGGCCATTTGAATTGAAGCCTTTTCTCTGAGGACTGATAGTCTCTCTTGATTTTTCAAAATCCCCATTCGCCCCCGTCATTTTTTTACTTTCAACTCTAAAAATCCATCCCAAGAAGAGAGCACTTCGCTTGTCCTCCGGAAGACCTCTGTCATTTTCGTTGGTGTTCATTGTGGGGACACCACTCCTGCAAGGGAGAACCTTCAGACGACGAGGATAGCCTTCGAAAATGTCCAGTTTCGCTTCTTTGCCACTGACTTTCCAGCTGAAGCCTCCTGCGGCTCGTTTTTCTGTCTTACTCGAGGGTAGATTCTTCGCTCTCCTGGTCGGTCTTTCGTCCTTGTTGAAAGCAGACCTCGTAGTTGCGCCTTCCAGAAAAGGAGCGAATCTCTTGAAAATCCAAAGATCCCTTCGGGAAATTCCACGTCCTCATACGCCAGTATTTTCACCTCCAGTGTCGCGATTTTTCAAAATTTCTCTAGATTCGTGTGGGTTCCTTGACCCGAAGATTAGATTCTGACCAGGTGCCCGCAGCACATGGAAAAGATATTTTAAAGCTTCAATCGATTTCGACGCGTCCAGACTGGTTCTCAGGGACTTCTTTAGCTTCCAATGAGTACTCTGACTCGAATTAGACATTTTCTGAAACCTTCCAAATTCGCCTACACCGTCCAATTGACTTTTTGAACGTCCTTGCCGCCTCGAAATCGTTTTTTTTAGATTTCTCCAGCTTCGATTTTGTTCCCGAACTCAACCTAAATATTTTCTAATTGAGTCAAAGCCTCCACAAGGCATGAAGCCCACTTCTTCCACCTTCACCCAACCACGTCGCCTCCAGAGGGATTTTTCTGCCTTCACAATCCAGAAATCGAGATTTGTCCAGCTTTCATTCAGTTCCCGAACTCAACACATACATTTTCTGATTCAGACCAAATCCCTGCATTGTATGGAATCGACTTTCCCAACCTCCACCCAACCACGTCGTCTTCAGAGGGATTTTCAAGGATTTTTTCATCTTCCACATGATCTCTAAAGTCACTCTACATATTTTTCTACGGGTTCTTCAAACTCAATCTGGACATTTTCTAAGTCAGGCCATGTCTCTGGAGCGAAGAAATTCAGTTTTCTGAGATTCATCCAACCACGTCGCCTCCAGACTGATTTTCTTGGATTTCTCCAGCTTTCCGTGGGTTCCTCGACTTGAACCATACATTTTCTGAAAGCTGCCAGGCTCCCACGTCGAATGATATCGACTTTTTTAACATCCACTCAACCACGTCGCCTCCAGAGGCATTTTTAAGAATTTCTTATAGCTTGAACAAATCTTTAAAATCACTCTACACATTTTTCTACTGATGCCACAAGCATGATCTGAGCATTTTCTGATTCCGGTGACATCCCCGCACAGCATGAATTACATTTTTCATAGATTCATCCAACCACGTCGCCTCCAGAAGGATTTTTTTGATTCCTCCAGCTTTCGGTGAGTTCCCCGACTGGAACCATACATTTTCTAAAAGCTGCCAAGTCCTCACGTCGAATGATATCTACTTCTTCAAGATCCACCTAAAGATGGCTCCACCAGAACGTTTTTTCGAGATTTCTCCAGCTTCCACTTGCTTCCCAAAATCCGTCCAAACATGTTTCGAATCGCAAAACTTGCCTCTAACATTCCCCATTAAAAAAATTTCAAATTTTTGGAAAAAAAATTGTTCGCATTTTTTAGCCCAAAAAATGCAGTAAAATGAAATTGACTCGAGGTCGACTTTTCTTGGGAAAAAATGTCACAAATTTGAAAATCGGTTTTTTGCAATAAAACGATAGAAATTTTGATGCAAAATGGTGTGTTCTGATGTGTCTTTGAGAGAAATGAAAAATTCGAGACCTGGACGGCGCGGGTGTTGCCGCGAGATGGGTTCATTGCACAACCAAAAGTGGTATCATGGGACAATAAGTACACCCAATCGTGCAACATTTGAGCAATGTTATACGTTTCCAAAAATGGCATGATTGGGCCTTTTCAACAAAAAAATAATCTCGTTGCTACCTTTCACACAAATTTTTTAATAATTTTTTAAAATTGAAAAATTTATTGAGGAGCTTCTTAGTTGAGTCTAAGGACAACTAAAGGTGCCAATATGGGACAACTTGTGCTCCGAATCGTGCGACTTTCGAGTAATGTTATACCTCTCACAAAATGGCAGACTTTCCTCTTTCAAACAAAAAAATAATCTCTTTGCCACCTCTCACACAGAATTTTTAATAATTTTTTAAAGTTGAAAGATTTATTGAGAATCTGCTTAGATGAGTCCAAGCACAACCATTGCCGCGGTTTTTTTTCAACTTCCTCACGATCTTTGACCTCAGTTTACATGCTCTTCCACTAGTGCCCCAAACTCGATCCAGAGATTTTCTGATTCAGGACAGGTCCCCTTATCACATGAAATAAATTTTTCAGAGATTCGTCTAACCACGTCGCCTCCAGGAGGATTTTTTTCGATTTCTCCAGCTTCCGGTGGGTTCCCCGGCTTGAACCATACATTTTCTGGAAGCTGCCAAGTCCCCACGTCCAACGATATTCACTTTTCCAAGATCCACCCAAAGATGGCTGGACCAGGTCGTTTTTTCGAAATTTCTCCAGCTTCCAGTGGGTTCCCAAACTCAAACCAGACATTTTTCGAGTCCCCACACTCGCCCCCAACAGATTTTCACAATTTCAGAATCGAAAAATCAATATTTTGAAAAATAATTTTTTTCGCATTTTTCAGCCCAAAAAATGCAGTAAAATGAAATTGACTCGAGGTCGACTTTTCTGGGGAATAAATGACACGATTTTGAAAATCGATTTTTTGGGAAAAATTTATAAAAATTTTAATGCAAAGTGATGGGTTCTGATGTGTTTTTGTAAAAAATGAAAAAATTGAAATCTTGGGAGCAACGGTGTGGCCGTGAGAAGGATTTTTCGAGATTTCTCTAGCTTCCCGTGGGTTCATCGACATGAAATATATATTTTCGGAATCCTGCCAAGTCCCTACGTCACAATCAATCCACCTTTTTAACCTCCTTCCAACTACGTAGTCGTAGGAGCGTTTTTTCGAAATTTACCCAGTTTCCAGTGGGTTCCAAAAATCAAGTTATACATTTTTCGATTCCCTACATTTCCCTCTAAAAGATTTGTATGGTCGCAGAATTGTGAAATCCTTTTTTCCTTATTAAAACAAGACATTTCCAACACCCTCATCACTCGAAAAAGACCTATTGAATAGGACGCTTTCGATTTTGGATTGAGACAAAAAATACTGCATGAGGAATTTTTACAAAATTTTTTCTCTCATTCGCTAGACCCATTCGTGCCATTTTGAATGATATACAATTCTTCGGTATTCTGTTGTTGGGTTAAGGATCATCGAGGTGCCAAATCAATCAATCGTCGTATCCTCTACATCACATGCATTCGATGTCGCAACAGTCCCAGCTTTTCGTCGTTCCTTTCGAACGACCTCTAAGTGTTGTCTGGGTGTTCAAGTCTGTCCTTCGATTGTCGTTCGATTTACTCTCAGAATCAGGCATACAGAGCCATGAAAATGACGTAGACTTACATTGAGTTAGATTCAGGGACACGTCTGTAAATGGCAGACGACAAGCTGGTAGTTGAAGACGGTTAGATTGTCGCCCACAAACGTATTTAAAATTAAACGATTTATGAAAAATCTCCCTCCCACGACAACAAGTTGCGTAAAAAAAAAAAAACTCCCAACTTTTAAGTCCATCAAGCCCTATGACAGGTTTGTGACACTCTGAAACATCCTGAGACAAGTCAATGAAGCAAGAGATACCCTACATAACCTGTGTCCTCGGGCGCAGTCCACTTCCACCTATCGCTCCGGCCTCACGCCTCGTCACGCACAAGTGGTTTTTGCGTAGACCCTCTTCCAGAGCTTCGTCCCCCTGATTTGGAAAATCATCCACCTGGATACTGATTTCCCTGTGGGGGGTTCTGTGGTTTTTTCAATTTTCTGTTTTTTTTTAGACACCCTCCCTGCTGTTTTTTGATTTTTTCTATTTTTGTCACTCATCTAAGGATCTTTTTTAAATTTTTTTTTTGTACAAAAATTGCCTTGGTCCTTAAGCGCCTCCTTCTCCACTTGCCATCGTCGCCTTCTCCACCCCCTTCCGCCGACAGATTTCATAACCACACATAGAAGAGATAGTGTGCTTAGCAAATTAAAAGAGGACGGTGGGGGCGGGTGTGAGGGTGGTGAAGGGAGGCAGTGGGAAACCAACGTATGCTCGATTCAAGAGAGGAAGTATTACACAATACCCACAAATGGTGGACGGTCGAGGGAGGAAGGCTTCGGGAAAACTGCGCGTGCTCGGTTAAGGCCTACTACGCGTTTTCTCTGTCTCTCTTCTTGTGTGAGTGACTACGTGTGTGTGTGTGTGTGTGTGTGTGTGTGTGTCGTGAATTGAAACGAAACAACGTGTCAGCGAAATGAAATTGAAAATAACAAATGAGATAAGTAACCAATTATGAGGGAAAAGTGAAGACCCAAGACCGCAAGCGTCTCTAAAAGCAGTAGCGATGGCTCTTTAACGTCAAACGTCATCGTTGTCGTTGTCGTCAAAAACCGTCGAAGGAGCTCGGATCAGATTCCAATTCACTTTAAGGAAATCAACAAGGATCCTCAAGGACTCAGATTTTCCTTCTTTTCATGCGTTTTTCTCTCTCTTTGTTTGTTCTACTGTCGTTGTTAATATTTTTCCTTATTTTTTTTTTTTGAAAAATAATACTGTTTTCATTTTGAATCCAATTTGCTTCAACCCTCATAACGGACAGGGGGTGGTTGGGTGGGCGGGAGGCACGCGAGTATCTGTGTGTGTACATCTGTTATGATTTGAATTTTGGTTGGTATCGGTGTTTTTTTTTTTTTTTTGGAGGGGGTGGGGGAAGAGAGCTGCTGAATGTCATCCGCCAAAGGCGACTAGAGAGCCTCTGATTGAGTGTGTCGGTAAGCGGCAGTCATGAGGCTTCGGTTTTGGGGGTGCTGGTGGATGGTTAACTTGTTTAGGTTTTAAATGACGTTTACAGAATTATCTCTGAAAGTAGGGAATTTGAGGAAAAAAGAGAGGTTCAATTTTCAGGACCTGCATCCATGAAGAGACTCTCAGAATCGGCAATTCACGGATTAGACACTAAGCCACGCGCAAAAACTCGGCTTAAGATCCATGAAATCGTCCAAAAATCTTCCTGAATCTTTTTAAGGCCCTCCAAAACTTTTTCAAATTTTCCCTAAACCTCCCAAATCCTCCCGAATCTTCCCAAATTCTCCCAAATCCTCTCAAATCTTCAAAAGTCCTCCCAAATCTTTCCAAATCCTCAAAAACCCTCGAAAATCCAAGCCTATCCTCCCCAAATCCTCCAGATTTTTCCAAATCCTTCTAAATCCTTCGAGATCCTCCCCAACTAAAAGGCTTCTAGTCAAAAAGTGCCACGAAAAAAATGGCTGCGAAATTCAAAATGGCCTCGTCTGTGTCTCAAGCGAATTCCGCGAACCTCCGCGTCTCTCCCGAACGACTGTGGCTTAGTTCTCTCACCGTCGTCTTAGAGCCGCAGTCGTCCTAGAGCCGCCGTCTCAGATTTGCTGTCTTAGAGCTGCCGTCTCAGAGCTGTCGTCCTTGAGCCGCCGTCGTCCTAAAAGCGCGATCGTCCTAGAGCCGCCCTCATTTCAGAGCCGCCGTCGTGCTAGAGCCGCCGTCGTCCTAGAGCCGCCGTCGTCCTAGAGCCGCCGTCGTCCTAAAACCGCGATAGAGCCGCTGTCGTCCTAAAACCGCGATAGAGCCGCTGTCGTCTCAGGGTCGCCGTCGTCCTAGAGCCGCTGTCCTAGTGCCGCTGCCTTAAAGTCGTCGTCATCTATCCGCCGCCTTCGAACCGACTGAGACGTCTGGGAACGTCGATTAAAACGTGAAAAAAACTCGAAACGAAAAAAAAAAATTTAATCGTTCACTGCAACGTCCAGTAAACCGCAAAAAAACATGAAACGTCACAAAAAAAGAATTGAAACGTCAAAAAGAAATTGCAAACGTCATTTGCAACACCAAAACAAAAAATGAAACGTCAAATTCTTTGTCATGCAATTCGCTGGTCAAACAGTTGGGGGTTGTTTATCCACCCCACCTTGGGGGGCCACAGAAAAAAGAAAACACCAAAAATCTCCCGAAAAAAAAACCCTCAACTCATCCCTCCAAAAGTCGAAAGATAAAAAGAACAAGAGAGGGACAAACAAAACCAAAAGAGAGACACAAATAACTACGACTTTTTCGGGACATGGTACAACTTTAAAGAGCTTCCCTGGAAAATCCAACACCCACCCACCCCACCACCTGAAATGGAAGCCCCTGTGCGCAAGGGAAAGATAGAAAAAAAAAAAAAAAAAAACCTTTCCACGTGATAGTAACTCTTGATGTGTGGTTGTGTCATCAAAAAAAATAAAATGAAAACCCACCACCACCACATCGTCGACGTCGTCTTCTTCGTCTTCTCCGTCTTCTTGTGGCTTTGTTTTTGTTTTCATTCTCTTTCTTTCCCTTCCGCAGAAAACTACACAACCAACCAGAAAACTTGAAAAAGGAATAGTTTTGTCTTTTCAAAAAAAATTTACTATTTTTTTTGTAAATATCTCTCGGAAATGTCACGTCAGTCGTTCGGGAAGGACTCGTAAGCGGCTTTCTGTTGTCATTTTTATCCTGTTCGTGGAAAAAAAAAAAAAAACCGTCCAGTGTCAAGTGTGTGGCTCTCCTGTGTGTCCTTGTTTCCATCCCCCCGACCACATGCGATTTTGATTTAATTAGAAAAATGGAATCCCCGTGAAGGATGCGGCTCTCGGTTTTTTTTTTGCATCCTTCGGGCTCCTGGATTGTGTTTTGAATCTTTTTTTTGGAAAAAGTAAAAGAATCCTTTTTATTTTTTTTACTATGATTATATAAGTGTGGTGGAGAAGGGTGAAAAAAAAAAGAAAAAGAATTTTTTTTTTTGTCGAGTGGCTTGGGCCATTGTTTGTTCTCGTTGCTGCAGTGTGTGCGTGTCTCTGGGTCTGTGAGACGACTTGTTCGTGTGAGTAGTCGTAGTATTTTTTTTTTTTTGTGTGTGTGTGGTTATTTGTTATTCCTTTGTTTTGTTGTTTATTAGAAAATTCAACGTTTTTTTTTCTCTTGTGACGTCAGTTCATTTTTTTTTCCTCTCTACGCTCAATTTAATTTGAAAAAAAAAAATTACGAGGAGATAAATGTAATCATCTGTAGTCTTATCATCATCTTGTGTGTGTCCTTGGGAATCGCGCTTAAGACTGCCTGTGTCGTTTCCACACCCACCCACCCATCACCGCATGAAGGATTGTTTTTTAAGGAGCATGCAAAAAAAAAAAAAAAATATAAAAAAGGAAATCCGCATGGGGTATTTTATTTTAAGCTCTGCCAGTCAGCAGAAAGGATTAGGAGAGCGAGCTGTGTGAATGGGGGTGGTGGGGTGGTGACCCGATCACAACCTTGAAGTTGACAAGACCTCGATTTAGGATCCTTTTATCGTTTGTCTTTCATCTACGGTGGGGTTTCTCTATCCACGGGACGTCCTCATTCATTTTTTTGATTTTCGGAAAATTCCGTAAAATATTCGTTCGAATGGCTTCGTGTGTTTTTTTCTGTCTAGAGGATACGATGAGTGATTTGACACCTCGATGGCCTTTAATCGAACATCAAAATACCGAAGAATTTTATGCCATAAAAAATGGCACGAATGGGTCTAGCGAATGAAAAAAACACTTTTGTGAATATCCCCCACTGAGTATTTTTTGCCTCAATCCAAAATTGAAAGCGTTCTGTTCGATAGGTCTTTTTCGTGTGATGAGCCTGTTGGAAATGTCTTGTTTTAATAAGGAAAAAAGGATTTCACAATTCTGCGACCATACAAATCTTTTAGAGGGAAATGTAGGGAATCGAAAAATGTATAACTTGATTTTTGGAACCCACTGGAAACTGGGTAAATTTCGAAAAAACGCTCCTACGACTACGTGGTTGGAAGGAGGTTGAAAAAATGGATTGATTGTGACGTAGGGACTTGGCAGGATTCCGAAAATATATATTTCATGTCGATGAACCCACGGGAAGCTGGAGAAATCTCGAAAAATCCTTCTCACAGCCACACCATTGCTCCCAAGATCTCATTTTTTTCATTTTTTACAAAGACACATCAGAACCCATCATTTTGCATCAACATTTTTATAAATTTTTCCCAAAAAATCTACTTTCAAAATCGTGTCATTTATTCCCAAGAAAAGTCGACCTCGAGTCAATTTCATTTTACTGCATTTTTTGGGCTGAAAAATGCGAAAAAAATTATTTTTCAGAATATTGATTTTTCGATTCTGAAATTGTGAAAATCTGTTGGGGGCGAGTGTGGGGACTCGAAAAATGTCTGGTTTGAGTTTGGGAACCCACTGGAAGCTGGAGAAATTTCGAAAAAACGACCTGGTCCAGCCATCTTTGGGTGGATCTTGGAAAAGTGAATATCGTTGGACGTGGGGACTTGGCAGCTTCCAGAAAATGTATGGTTCAAGCCGGGGAACCCACCGGAAGCTGGAAAAATCGAAAAAAATCCTCCTGGAGGCGACGTGGTTAGACGAATCTCTGAAAAATTTATTTCATGTGATAAGGGGACCTGTCCTGAATCAGAAAATCTCTGGATCGAGTTTGGGGCACTAGTGGAAGAGCATGTAAACTGAGGTCAAAGATCGTGAGGAAGTTGAAAAAAAACCGCGGCAATGGTTGTGCTTGGACTCATCTAAGCAGATTATCAATAAATCTTTCAACTTTAAAAAATTATTAAAAATTCTGTGTGAGAGGTGGCAAAGAGATTATTTTTTTGTTTGAAAGAGGAAAGTCTGCCATTTTGTGAGAGGTATAACATTACTCGAAAGTCGCACGATTCGGAGCACAAGTTGTCCCATATTGGCACCTTTAGTTGTCCTTAGACTCAACTAAGAAACTCCTCAATAAATTTTTCAATTTTAAAAAATTATTAAAAAAAATGTGTGAAAGGTAGCAACAAGATTATTTTTTTGTTGAAAAGGCCCAATCATGCCATTTTTGGAAACGTATAACATTGCTCAAATGTTGCACGATTGGGTGTACTTATTGTCCCATGATACCACCTTTGGTTGTGCAATGAACCCACTGGAAGCTGGAGAGATGCCGAAAAATCCATCTCGCGGCAACACCCGCGCCATCCAGGTCTCGAATTTTTCATTTCTCTCAAAGACACATCAGAACACACCATTTTGCATCAAAATTTCTATCGTTTTATTGCCAAAAACCGATTTTCAAATTTGTGACATTTTTTCCCAAGAAAAGTCGACCTCGAGTCAATTTTATTTTACTGCATTTTTTGGGCTAAAAAATGCGAAAAAAATTATTTTTCAAAATATTGATTTTTTGATTCTGGAATTGTGAAAATCTGTTGGGGGCGAGTGTGGGGACTCGGAAAATGTCTAATTTGGGTTTAGGAACCCATTGGAAGCTGGAGAAATCTGGATTAAACGATCTGGTCCAGCCATCTTTAGGTGGATCTTGAAAAAATGGTTATCATTCGACGTGGGGACTTGGCAGCTTCCAGAGAATGTATGGTTCAAGCCGGGGAACCCACCAGAAGCTGGAGGAATCGAAAAAATCCTCCTGGAGGCGACGTGGATGGATGAATCTATAAAAAAATTATTTCGTGTGATGTGGGGATGTATCCTGAATCAGAAAATCTCTGGATCGAGTTTGGGGCACTAGCGGAAGAGACATGCTCTAAACTAATTTTGAAAATCCTGTAGAAGTGCGGCAACAGCAGTGTTTTCAATAAATATTTCACTTTTAAAAAATTATTAAAAAATTTGTGTGAAAAGTAGCAACAAGATTCTTTGTTTGTTGAAAAGGCCCAAACATGCCATTTTCGGAAAGGTATAACATCGCTCAAATTTTGCACGATTCGGTGTACTTATCGTCCCATGATGCCACCTTTGGTTATGCGATGAACGCAGGAAGCTAGAGAAATCTTAAAAAATCCTTCCTCTCGTGGCGACGTTTTTGGGCTTAGGATGAAAAACTGTATTTCATGTTATGCGAGAGTCTTGTAGGATTCAGATAATGCCTAGTTCGGCCCACGGAACCCTCTGGCTGCCAGAGTAATCCTTGAAAATCGCTCTGGAAGCAACGTGAACGGCTTGAATGGTTACGTCTCCTTCAAAATCGACCTCCTCTCATTGAAAAATCTTCTAAACTTCATTTTTCTAACTAACCCCCATTTTTCCTTCTCTCTCTCGTTTCAGACTCAGTCCAGCTCGGAGCAGCACCGTCGCCCACGATAGTTGAATAAATTCCTCCGTATAAGAAGATTCTCAAAAAAAAAGAAAACCAAAAACAAAAAAAATCAAAAAGTAAAAAATAGAATTCAATGCGTAGCCTAGACACAAACCCCTTGTGTGTGTCTGACTAAACATAGAATCCACTCGTATGTGCGTGCATGCATTTAAACGGTACCACAGATAGTCCAAAATCTACACCGGAGTGAAGGGAAAAGGAAGCAAAATTCGTCACCAATATCGGATACCGGCCAGCTCGTCCACAATGAGCATGGAGTCGATAAGTGAAATAATCGACCAGCAGTCTCTGGGCGAGCAGCTGGTGATCGACACGTCGGACATATCGGCGGGCTCCGGCGGCGGTGGCCACCACCATGACGGTGGCGGTGGCACAGTGGTCATGGTGCGGACGATAATCGACGGTATAACGTCGTCCGTGTCGCCACATCACCACCACCAGCAGCAGCAGCAACACACGCACCAGAGCGTCAATCAGCAGCACCACCACGTGAATCACGTCAATCACCTGCACAGCAATCACCACCAGCAGGCGAGCAGCAACGGCCACCACCACCACCAGCACCACAATCACCACCACAACGACGGCGGCGGTGGCGGTGGTGGTGGCAGCGGCGGCGGGCGGAGCAACAGCAGCAGCAACGGCAGCCAGCACCAGCACCACGGGTCGCATCACTCGACGAACTCGGCGAACGACGATTACGCCGGCTCGGACGTGACACTCGAGTCGCTGTCCTCGCTGAGCGGCCACTCGCACATCATCGCGCACCACGGGCACAGCCTGGAGCTCATCAAGCAAGAGCACAAGGTGAACAGCGTGGACGTGGTGGTGTCGTCGGACCCGCTCTCGGCGGACGAGGTCGAGGTGACGCTCAACCAGCAGGCGGTGGGCCGCCACGAGACGCTCTCGGTTATCGTGCAGCCGCAGGACGACTCGCGCGACTCGCAGATCCTCAGTCCCGGCAAACTGACGCCGTCCTCCTCGGATATGATTGACAGCGCGCTCGAGCCGACCTACCAGACGCTCACGTCCGTCAACGGCGGCCGCATGTCGCCGCCGGGCTTCAGTCCCACATCCTCGTACGCGACACTCACGCCCCTGCAGCCGCTGCCGCCGATCTCGACGATGTCGGAGAAGTTCGCCTACGGCGGCCACTCGGGCAACGTGAGCGGCTCCTTCACCGTCATGCAGCACCAGAGCATGGGCATCAGCCTCGGGCTCGGTGGCGTGAACTCCCCGTACGCCTACGACAAGCTGCCGTCGATGGGAATGTCGCCGCCGCACAACTACTCATCGTCACCGACAAATACTCTCTCCGGGATGGGAATGTCGCAGCAGCACAGTCCGCTGTCGCCGCAGAGCTCCTACAGCCAGACGGAGCTGCACTCGCCGCAGAAGAGCATGTCACCGGCGGGCTACGAGTCCCCGTACGGCGGCCACCGCGACATGCTCGGCGGCCGGCAGAATCTCTCGACGCAGCACAGCCCGACGACGCTGTCGCCGCACTCCGGGTCGCTGCACTCGCCCGGCGGCAGCACCATCGTGACCAGCTTCACCAGCGCGTCCACCCTGCCGTCCATCAACGGCATGGCAACCATAACGCCTCACTCGTCGGTCATATCGCCGCTCTCGCATTCGGTCGCGTCCGGTGGCTTAGTACAAATCTCGCATCACGTGCACCGCGAGTCCTCCGTGGTGCAGTCGCCCTCGCCGCCAATACTCTCGATACACGCCCAGCAGCATCACGTGATCACGACGAAGTCCGGCGGAACGGCGACAGCGTCCTCGTCGGCGTCCCTCGACGGCGGTGGCGTGGTGATAGCGCCGTCATCTGCCACCTCAGGCGCGGCGGACAGCCTCAGCGGTATGCACCTGCTCAACGGCAACGGAACAAATAACAACAGTAGTAATAGCAGTAGCAATAGCAACAACAACAACAGCAATCACAGCAACAGCAATAATAACAGCAGTAACAGCAACAACAACAATAACAACACCAACACGAACAATCACAACAATAACAACAATAACAGCAACAGCAGTAACAATAACAACAATGGCGTCTGTAATAACGGTGGCAATCCAGTGACGGTATCCTCCGCGGCAAGTGACGTCGAGGAGATCAACACCAAGGAGTTGGCGCAGCGGATATCAGCGGAACTGAAGCGATACAGCATACCGCAGGCGATTTTTGCGCAGCGTGTTCTCTGTCGCTCGCAAGGGACGCTGTCGGACCTGCTCCGCAACCCGAAGCCCTGGTCGAAGCTGAAGTCTGGACGCGAGACGTTCCGGCGGATGTTCAAGTGGCTGCAGGAACCTGAATTCCAACGGATGTCGGCGCTGCGGATGGCCGGTGAGTAAGCGGTGTTAGTATGGGGAAGGCTTATGAGTGTCCAAAAAAAAGGTCCAGTGTGGAAGTTAATCAGTCTTTGAAAAGTGTTTTTTTTTGTTTCAGATTGATCTCAGATTGATCTCAGATTGATCTCAGATCGATCTAAGATTAAAGGTAAAGCGGCGATAGACTTTTTTTTCGTGGTCTCCTCCACGGTGGATGCCCGCAACGTCCCCTGACATGAAATTTCGATTCAAAAATTTTTTTTTGATCTTAGATTGATCTCATATTGCCCTCAGATTGATCTAAGATTAAAGGCAAAGTGGCGATAAACGTTCTTTTCGTAGTCTCCTCCACGGTGGATGCCTGGAACGTCTTCTGACAGTCTTAAGTGGTCAAATTTTGTTTCAAAAATATTTTTTTTTGATCTCAGATTGATCTCAGATCGATCTAAGACTAAAGTTAAGGCGGCGATAGACTTTTTCTTCGTAGTCTCCTTCACGGTGGATGCCCGCAACGTCCTATGACAGCCTTAAGTGGTCAAATTTGTTTCAAAAACATTTTTTTTTATCTCAGATTGATCTCAGATCAGAGAAAGATTTTTCTGCCGTCACCTTCTCGTCAAAGTCCTCCTACAGCCTTCGCTAGTCGAAGTTGAGGTCGTGAATTGTTCTTTTTTTCAATCTCAGATTTCTCTCAGATTGCTCTCAGATCGATCTCAGATTGATCTCAGATCCGGCAGTCTTCATCGGTCGAAATTCACGTTTCCTAATTTTTTTTTAATCTCAAATTTTTCTCAAATTGACTTCAAATTGATTTCATTTTGATCTCAGATTGATTCCTCATAAATCGACACACCGTCTAACCTCACGTCCCAGTTTTCCCACTCACAAAATTGTCTCACGACTCCCCAACGACTTGTTTCCTTCAATTTCATCACTCATTCAAAACACCCCGCTTCAACCTGACACACCACATGAAGTCCACCCCCCGTCGCGTTGGTAATCGAATGTCAGGGAATCCCCCGCAACGCAAGAACACACACGACTTCTTCACCACTCAACGGCAGGATTGAGTTACACTCGCACCTGTCTGCTTTGTGTCGGGGGTTGGGGGTTGATGGAGAATTCCTCTACGTCTATAAATCGATACAACTCCCCCCCGCCATTCCACCGTCATTCATTGTGTGCGGGATTGTGTGTCTCACACGTGAAATGCATCATCTGGTTGTTGTGGATGAGTTCACGGACGATGCAAGCTCTCCCATTGAAAATTTTACAGGGGGTGGGCGCGTATAGATTTGACATTTAATTCCATTTGTGGGGAGAATCATTACCACTGCCATTAGTTAGTTAATTAATTCATAAATCAATTATGTGGAGATGCATTAGCAATCGAAATCGGTGACAAGTTTGACAGATGACAGTTGAGAGGTTTTCCATGGTCTACAAATTCTTTTCCACAAATTCTGCCCATCATCGGACTGTGGAACGAAATCAGGGCAGTGACACCAAGTGAATAAATTATTTACGAGCTCGTGTATCGAATGCGAATCAATCGAGTCCTTTCAATTGAATCCTTTCATGCATCAGCAATTATTCGTCCTTTTTTTTTGTTATACAAAAGGATGTCATATCACTTGACTGCGTGTGTGTGTGTGTGTGTGTGAAATTGCAAGGACTCTAATTACAGAAAGGCGCATCAATTTAAAAAAAATGGATGTAGGAGAAAATTAGTTGCGTGTAGGGTATGGGAAATGCAGCATGTGCTTGCGGTTGGGAGCAAAAAAAAAATCGATTTGTAATTAAGGAACACGACGTGGCTTTCTCCTCCTTCGAGGCGTCGTTTCCTTTGTCTTCGAGAGGCCTAATTATCCTTTGTCCTCTTTGGAATTGAGCTTAGAAGCCTTTTTTTTATGAATCGCCTGGGGACTTCTGCGACGATCCAACGAGCCTCCTCCTCCACCTGTTGATTCCTGATCTGAGGTGAATTTCCTTAGAAACAAGATCGTTTCAATTTTAGATGAAGAAAAAAAATATTGTCCTTTAAGCTAAAAATAAAAATGTATATGCATTTTAAAGGCCTTTTCATGTCATTTTTTTTAAAATACAAACCTTTACAAAGCTCTTGACTTTTCATTGATTTGTCTTATTAAAGCGTTTACTATATTTGGATTTAAATGATTCATTCAAATTTCAAGTTTCAACAACAAGATCGTTTCAATTTTAGATGAAGAAAAAAAATATTGTTCTTTAAGATAAAAATAAAAGTTTATATTCATTTTAAAGGCCTTTTCATGCCATTTTTTTAAATGTACAAACCTTAACAAAGCTCTTGATTTATCATTGGTTTGTCTTATTAAAGCGTTCACTATGTTTGAATTCATATAATCCATTCTTATGATTTACTCAAATTTTAAGTTTCAACAACAGGATCGTTTCAATTTTAGGTAACGAAAAAAAATGTTGTCCTTTAAGCTAAAAATGAAAATGTATATTCATTTTAAAGGTCTTTTCATGCCATTTTTTTAAAGGTACAATTCTTTAACTAACCAACCACTTTTTCCTCTTCTTTTTTCATTTCAGCCGCCCAAATACCTCAACGAGGAGGTGAGTTTTCAAGATCCCTTTTTTTACACAAAAATCTTTAAAAAAAAAAGACTTTGTTTCCTTTTTTTTCTTGAGAATTATTTTTTTTTTCTATTTCTATTTTTCATAAAATTTATTTTTTGTTGTTTCCTCATTTCAAAAAACGAAAAAAAAAAAAAATAGAGGGAGATGTTTGAACATCAAAAACAAAAAAAAATCATTCTCAACTAAAAAAAAAATTCAAGAAAATATTCTGAAATCACATTTTTGAAAAAAAAAATCCAAATTCTTAAAAAAACGATAAAATATAAAAAAACATTTTTTTTTTTACTACCACCCATGATTTTTAGGCAATAATAATAACACGGGGTACACACCAGCGATAACAGGTAAATAAAAAAAACCAAAAATCAATCTTTTTTTTGATTTTGCAAATCAAAAAAAAAAGAGAAAAAAAAATAATAGAACACCAGTGACTCTGAGAGTCGAATGAAATTCCAATCTCCCTCTATTTGGATGTGAGGCAGATGGCAAGGAACTCAGTCACGCAGTCGTTAATCAAAAAAAGGAAAAGAATACTCGAGTCCCAGCATTCGTCGACGAAAGAAAAAAAGCCCGTAAAAAAAAAGCAAAAAAAGAAATTATTTTTTGATGAAACTTCATTTTTTGACGGATTTATTGAGCCTTCACAATGAGAAACAGAATGTAATAATCAAAATTTTCATTTTGAAAATTCAATAAAATCAACAAAAATATTTTTCTTTCTATGTACTAAGGTCTTATTCGAAAGAGTCAACATTGCCAAATTTAATGAAATACAGAATCGTTGAAATGACTCCCTCGGGTGACTTTCCCGCAGCGCATTCTCTCACTCATATTTTCGGCTACATAGCACTCACTTTGAATATAAGTTAAAAATATTTCCCAAGGTTTCTGAAGCACAAAGTAACTTTTTTCGTAACGCGGAGGAGTGCTACTGATTTTCTGTCAAAATTTCGAGCAAAAAAAGCTCTCAGTGTCGAAATGACGTGTGATTTAAAAAGAAACCAATCTATGGCCCACTCTTTAAAATTGATTTTTAGTGAATTCTCTCCTCTCGGACACTTCTAACAACCGGTAAAATTGTTCGATCGCTGATCGGTTGTGGGAGAGTTCACTGTACTCAAAATATTTTGTTTTTGTAAATTTTTTTGTAATAAAATAAAAGATTGCCATCTGCCCCACGGAAATGCATTCATTTTCTCTCAGTCTCTCTATCTCTTTCTGTCTGTCTGCCTTTAACACACACCTCAACAAAAAAAAATGTCTTTTTTTCTATCAATTTATGAAGCCCCTCTCTCCGCAGGATGTCGACGAAAAGACGAGCCCCAAATCGAACACATGCCAACGCCAAAAAAGCCTCGACTCGTCTTCACCGATCTCCAAAGACGTACCCTCCAAGCGATCTTCAAGGTAAACCTCAACTTCCCTGACTTTTCCTTTACTTTTTTTTTTGATTTTATTTTTTCTCTCAAAAGGAAACCAAACGTCCATCAAAAGAAATGCAAGTAACAATCGCCCGTCAGCTAGGCCTGGAACCGACAACAGTCGGCAACTTCTTCATGAACGCACGACGCCGCTCGATGGACAAGTGGCGGGATGAAGATCCGAAGAACATGAACCAGTCCTCCCTGTCACCGGGCAATCAACACTCCCTCGACCTGGACGACGATCCCGACATGGATCTCGACCTCGGTCAGGACGACTTCGATCTCGACCAGGATCACGACACAGATCCCGATCACGATGACATGTTGTGACATAACCCAGCTGCCTCCCCGGAAGTGCTAACGAAACCAGCAATCGTCTTACGCAATAGTAGAATAGTGACAAACAGCAATAGCAGCAACAGCACCAACAATGACAATGAGTTCGGCGCCAGCAGAGCGGCGTCGACTGGCGCTGGGGCGGCCGATCTCTGCGACGATGACCTCGGCCTGTACGGCATGTACGCGGGCGGGCACCACCAGCACGCGCAGCACACGCACCAACAGCAGATGCACCAGCAGCAGCAGCACCAGAATCAACACGCGACAATCACAGTCATCCGGGGCGGCGGTGGGAGTGGCAGTCAAGGCGCCAGCGGCAGCAAGGCGCAGTATCTGGTTCGGAATGAGAGCGCGATTGTGTCGGCGGGCAGCCAATACACGCAGCAGCAGCACCATCATCAGCAACAGCAGCAGCAGCAGCGGCAGCTGCAGAGCCTTTTGCAGTACAACAAGGTGCCAAAGTCAACCATCATCGTGCCGAACTCGGCGACGAGCGCCACGCTGACGCGGATCACGACGTCGAAGGCGGCCGACAGTCGGCGGCACCTGAGCCTGCACAGCGTCGACGACGACGAGGACGACGACGGCGACGGTGGCGACGACGATGACGACGATGACGACGACATGGACGGCGGCCTCAATCTGAACGGCAAGCGCCACCACCACCATCACCACCAACAGCCGATCCGGCGGTCGAAGCGCCTGCGCACGCGCTCGCCCACCCTCGCGTCCGTCTACATCGACGAGTTCAACAGCCGAATGACGCCGATCACCGTCATCACCGGCACCGGCACCAGCCGCACCGCCACACACAACAACAACAACACCAAGCACTACAACAATCACAATCAGATCCAGGACCTGGACACAGACGACTGCTCGAGCGAGTACATCACGCCGGAGGATCACCACCACCACCACCACGGCCACAGCCACCAGCACCCGCACTACCAGGCGCCGAACGAGACGCCGCTGAGCGAGCACGCGACCAGCCACAGCCGCGACCGTCACCGTCAGCTGCAGCAGTCGCAGCACCGACGCCAGCCCAGCGATGTGGTGACGATCATCGACGACGACAACATCGGCGACGACGACATCGACGACGACTACAGCAGCAGCGCGAACCTCTCGAACTTCATGCTCAAGAACAGCGCCAACGAGATCCTGATCAGCTGCAACGACGACGACGACGACGACATCACCGGCGCCGGACGCCGCACGCCACCCGGCCACCATCGTCACAACCACAACAGCTACCACCACCCGCACCACCCAAGCAACAACGACGACGACGACGTCGTCATCAACCAGAACCACCACCACCACCATCACCATCACCACCACCACAATCACGATGAGCTGATGGTGAAGGAGCACGCCAGCCACCTGGACGCGCACAACGACTGCGTCGAGTATCTGAACGACGATCTGGAGGACCTCAAGGTGATGATTGTGTGCTAATCACGCGGCGAATAGCAAAACCATGGATACCAACTTAATTAAAAAACAAAAAACAAAAATAGAAACCTTATCTCAGACTATCTCAGCTCATTTACTCGCACGGGCGATACATGCCCACGCCCTCACACGCCCGCTGCTGGCTCTTCTCCAAAATTCCTCTCCAATCGTCGTGATGTGCGGTGACGTGACGTAACATGATGTGACGCACGGTGAAATGCCGTGATTGTACAGCTCAACATCAAATCGCATCGCAGAAAGCATCGGCCGTCTTCTTCGTCGTGACGTGACGTGACGTGCCGTAACGTGACTTAGCATACGTCCGTGTGAAGCTCAACATCAAAGCACACGCACACAAATCACATCGCATCGCATTTCTGTGGACCGCAAGGCGTCGGCACGTCTTCTTCGTCATGACATGACGTGACGTGACGTAACGTAATGAGCTGTTTGTCTGTGTGAAGCTCAACATCAAAACACACGCCCGCAAATCACATTGCATCGCATTTCTGTGGACCGCAAGGCGTCGCCACGTCTTCTTCGTCATGACATGACGTGACGTGACGTAACGTAATGAGCTGTGCGCTCGTATGCAGCTCAACATCAGAACACGAAACCATAAATCGCATCGCAACTCTGTGGAAAGCAAGTTGTCGTCCTGTCTTCTTCGTCGTAGCGTGACGTAACGTGATGTGACGTAACGTAATGAGCTGTGCGAAACCATAAATCGCATCGCAACTCTGTGGAAAGCAAGTTGTCGTCCTGTCTTCTTCGTCGTACCGTGACGTGACGTGATGTGACGTAACGTGACGTAATATGTCGTAGCGTCCCATACGTCCCTGTGGAGCTCAACATCAACACTCAGAGACACAAATCACGTCGCATCGTATCTCATCGTATTGCATTGCATCGCATTGTATCGCATTGTATCGCATTGCATTGCATCTCTGTGGATCGCAAATTGTGGACCACAAGCTATCGTCCCGTCTTCTTCGTCTCTTATTGCAGAAGGACATCAGCTCAGAGCCGCCATCGCTCTACGATGCTACGTTGGAGCTAGAGCCAAAATCGTGGCTAAGGCCGAAGGTAGACTCGAACCAAAAGCCGAAGCTTGAGCCGAAGCTAGACTCGAACCAAAAGCCGAAAATTGAGCCGAAGATAGACTCGAACCAAAAGCCGAAGCTAGACTCGAACCAAAAGCCGTAGTCGAAGCAAAAGCCGCAGCCGAAGCTCACGCCAAAGCTGACGTCAAAGCTAAAGCCGGACTCAGAGTCTAGCATCAGAGTCAGAGCAGTCTAGAGTCCGAAGCAGGAAGCGGCGCTTGTGTCACAAAAGTTTGCATCGAAAACGGAGCCGTCTGCAAGGATCTGCTTGAAAAAAAAAAAAAGCCTGCTTCGATAAGGATGCGACAAATCCGCTACTCTACGCCCTCCTCCCCCGTGGCTGGGGCCCAAGGCAAAAAATACGCGTCAAGGCGTACATTCAGTTTGTACTGGAATTCCGACGAGCTGGATAACTGACGTGATCCTTTGGTTGCTCCATCCCCATCCACACACACGATCACTCTCTTTACGTTTTTTTTTTTTTTTTTCTCAAAAGGCTGGAGTCGAAAAAATGAGGTTCAAACTCAAAAGTCCGCTTTAAAAGTCCACTCCGTTGGGGGTCGACAATTGATGGGCTTGATAAATTCGCCCCTTAAAGCTTAAGTCCACTCTGTCTCTTCAAAGTTACGAAGGGAACCAAAAGATTGTCCAGTCACTAGCTCAGAATTTCTTTAGAAAATGCAAAAAAAAAAATAAATAAATTAAACTTAGCTTGACGCTTAAGGCTTTTAACGTACCTGAGCACAAAACAAAAAAAAAAAAAACAAAAAAAAAATCCAAAAAACGAAAAATCTTCTCTCCTGCTGCAAACTTTTGCGACACGCTCTAAAACGATTTCCTCAAAAAAAAATAAAAATTCAAAAATCACACTTTCGTAACCATCGTTCATTTTCACTCGAAAACATTCAAAAACCAAAAAAAAAAAGAAATCCCTCAAAAAAAAAAGTTTGTTATACGTATAACTGCAGCAAAGTTTTAGATAAAAAAAAAAACAGAAATTCACAATTGTTAATCTATCAATGTACAGTGAGCTCTCTCCCTACGGACACCTCTCATAGCCGGACAAATTTCTCAATACCGTCACTGTCCGGCTATGAGAGAGTTCACTGTACATTGTTTTGTTTTTTTATAACACATAAACTATGTAAAAATATATTTATATATAGTATATAAAACAAATTTAGTTTTATGAAAAATAATTTTATATAAACAACTCTCAAAAAAAAATTCCAAAAAAAACGAAGCAAAAATCAAAAAAATCAAAACACCAATCGAAATCGTTAAAAAAAAAAAAAAAAAATCTCGAAATCGTATTCGTTGCTGCAAAACTGCTGTTGTTGTTGTCTCTCGAGAGAGTTCACGTTCATATAAAAATGTTTTTTGTGAAATTTTATATCTTAGACAAGTAAAAAAAATAAAAATAATTTGCCTTGCGGTCATAACCCGCCCTTTTACTATACATATATATAAAGAAAAAAAAAAATAAATATATATAGACACAGAAAAAAAAAAAGATTCACATGCAAACACAAGATATACAAGATATACCTGTATATACAAACAAATAAGAAAACAAAAAATTAGTAATTTTATTAAATTACAAAAAAAAACGCATAATAACTATGTATAGTGTACATTTAAAAAGAAAAAAAAAATGAAAGTCTAGTCGAATCACGTAATCCAAAAACAAAAATACTAAATTTTAATACCTTACTTAAAGAAAAACTCATGTAATTAGACTAAACCAAAAATAACTTTAGCCTTAAAATAAACCAAAAACCAAAATTCTAATGATCATTCGCAAATTAAAAAAAAAAAAAAAAACTAGATCTAAAATACATAAAAAAAAAATCGCTTAACAAACAAAATATATATATAAATTTTATACCAACTAAATGGAACATAACTTAAAAAACCAAAAAAAAAAATATTTATTAATTTTGAAAAAAAAAAATAATCGTATTCATTACCAAAATCTCAAAGATATTTGCTAAAACATATTTGAAATTTTGAATTTCAATTTGATTTTATTTATTTAAAAAAAAAACGCTTTATATTTATTTTATTTATTTTTTTTTTGAAAAATCATGAAGCTTTGAGATCAAACATTCCTTCCACATTCTGTTTCTTCCTCCCTTCACCTCTTGTGTGGCAAAAATCGGAATATCTTTCCTTTTTCTTAAAAAAAAAAAAAAACAAAAAAAAACGAAAAAAAAAATGGGAACTCAGATAAGCAGTGATCTTCACTCAGGGCAATCGATCGGCAGAGTTTTAATACTCAGTACTTGTGCCTTCTTTATTAAAAACATTGAACGCTTAAGAAATCGGGTTTTTGTATCTTTAACCGAGGGGTTTTGGTTTTATTTTTTTTTGTTTTGGATCATCCCTTTCCTTTGTCCTTTTTTTTTTTGTTTGTTTTTTTGATCTCAAAGCTTTCGTGGATCATGTCATCTAGTCGTTGAACCTAGTCAAGTCGGTTTTCTTTTTTTATTTTTTTCAGTTTTTTGTTTCTCCTTTTTTTTAGGTCGTTTTTATTTCTCCATTGATCTCAATATTCTTCCCTTTTTTTGTTAGTCTTTTCCTTGATTTCAGGTTGTCCTTTTCCCATTTAGTCCTTTCATTTTTATCATCGGTGATCGAGGATTTTTTCCACACACATTTTTGTCTCCCTGATAGTGATGACCTAGCCATTCATTTAAAACTTCAATAACTCCAAAAAACTTTAATCAAAATTCGTCGAATTTTCGTTTGCTTTTGTTTTTTTTATTAATTTGAGGATTTTGAATTTTTAAGTTTCTCACTCAAAATTTGTCTCCAAGATCAGCTTCTCCTTTTTTTTTTTCCAAGTCTTGAAATTTTTTCTCCTAGAAAATTAAAAAAAAAAGAGTTGTTTCAAAATTTCTGTGATTTTTTAAGCTTACCTGGAAGTCCCTTGGAAATTTGTCAAATTTTAGAATTTGAATGCGTTTGTCAATCAAAGTCGTTTGGAAATTTTCAAATACGTCAATTCGAATGCATTTTTTTTTTGAGATCGCTTAGAAATTTTCAAATTCATGAATTTTAACGCGTTTTTCTCTCGAAGTCGCTTAGAAATTTTCGAATTCGTGAACTTTAACGCGTTTTTCTCTCGAAGTCGCTTAGAAATTTTCAAATTCGTGAACTTTAACGCATTTTTTTCGAGATCGCTTAGAAATTTTCAAATTCATGAATTTTAACGCGTTTTGCTCTCGAAGTCGCTTAAAAATTTTAAAATTCATAAATTTTAACGCGTTTTTCTCTCGAAGTCGCTCAGAAATTTTCAAATTCGTGAATTTTAACGCGTTTTTTTTTTTTTTGAAGTCGCATAGAAATTTTAAAATTCGTGAATTTTAACGCGTTTTTTTTCGAAGTCGCTTAAAAATTCTCAAATTCGTGAATTCTAACGCGTTTTTCTCTCGAAGTCGCTTAGAAATTTTCAAATTCGTGAATTTTAACGCGTTTTTTTTTCGAAGTCGCTTAGAAATTTTCAAATTCGTGAATTTTAACGCGTTTTTTTTTTCTTCATTCATTTAGTCGACGTCGATAGGAAATTTTCAAATTTGTGGATCTTAATGATTTTTTTTTTTTTTTTTTTTAGTCGAAGTCGGTTTTTTTGTATTTTTATTTTTTGGCTTTTTAACATTCAAAACTCAGGACCAGGTTAAATTTTTCTTTTTTTCTTGATCCTCGATCGTCTCTGATCCTCGATTGCCTCTCATCCTCGATCACCTCTGATCCACGCTCGTCTCTGATCCTCGATCACCTCTGATCCACGATCACCTCGGATCCTCGATCGTCTCTCATCCTCGATCACCTCTGATCCTCGATCGCCTCTGATTCTCGATCACCTCTGATCCTCGATCGTCTCTGATCCTCGATCGTCTCTGATCCTCGATCGTCTCTGATCCTCGATCGTCTCTGAACCTCCATCGTCTCTGATCCTCGATCACCTCAAACCCTCGATCGCTCAAAATCTGGCCGAAAAAAAAATTTGATTGAAAAAAGATCTGATTGAAAAAAAACTGATCGGAAAAAAGATCGATCTTAGAAAAATTGATCATAAAAAAAAGATTATCAAAGAAAAATCGATCGTCGAAAAACTCCCAACCAATCCTTCCGCTCCTTCTCTCTCTCTCTCGTGCCTTTATTTCCAGCCCCCTTCAGTTTTCCTCCTTCTCTTTTTTTTTTCGTCATTCTTCGTCGCCATCTCTGACGATAGTGGCCCCATCGAATCAGGGGTTAGTGTATAATAAATATGAAAAAAAAAAAAAAAAATTAAAATTATATCATCTTAATAAGTAATCACATCTCATCATCATTTTTAGCAAGCATGTTTATAGTTCAAATTGTGTGTGAGCCTAGTCAATTTACATGAAACCCCGAACCACCCATTCACCCCCACCCACACCATCTCCCCAATTCTGTTCATCACTCACCCTCCAACACACCCCATTCCCACCCCATCCTTTTTAGTTCACAATAGAAAGCCACACATTCGTTAACGTAGCGCGCCTTTTCAATACAAAATAAAAACACCACAGCACATGTTGCATCCAAAAACCAAATAGCAATAAAAAAAATATTACAAAAAAAACTCCCGAAAAGCAAAAAAAGAAACATTTCTAAAAAAAAAACGCATATATATATATAGTCCATAGAATATTTATTTTTTAAAATAAAAATAAAATCTTCAAAAAAAAAAAAAAACAAAAACTTAGTCTTAAAGTAAAATATTTAAAATATAATTAATTAGTATAAATAAAAAAAAAAAAAAAAAGTTATTAGTGGCAATATAAAGAAAAAAACAAAAAAAAACTCTAGTTACAAAATATATTATATATATTATATATAAAAAAAGAAAAAAACAGAAAAAAAAATAGCTAAAACAAAAATTCTGATATATACATAGATGCTTGCAATCAACACTCACTGTATATATCTATGTGTATCTATAAAATTAATTTTATCCTAGTCGAGTCGAAAACCAAAAAAAAAAAATGAAGATGAAAAAAGCAAAAAAAAAAATTCAACAAAAAACCACAAAAAAATAAAAAAAAAATAGAAAGTAAAATTTAATTTGTAACTAAAACATGAATTATACACATATATATATATAAATAAATTACGTAAATAAGTAAGAAATTTTTATTTTTCGTGTTATTTTGAAATCGCATTTCATTTCATTTTTCGTCGTCTGTTTTTTTTTTTATCTTTTTTTCTTCTTTTAGGATTGTTAAGTATTTCAATTTTAGTACCTTAGATTATAATGATGGAAAAACAATTAAAATTATGTACCAAACAAGATATATATGTAAACATAAATAAAATTTTAAATCAATTAAAAGAAAAAACGAGACAAATAGGACAACCAAAGAGCAAGCGAGCGAATAAAAAAATAAAAAAAAAACGCTGAAAAATAAGAAAATCTTCATTAAGATTTAGATTAAGATAAAAAAAAAAATCAATCTCGACGCGAAATCAATAAGAACAAAATACAAGGGGGAAAGAACAATTAACAGAGAGTATAAAAGAACAGAGAACAAAGTTAAGAACAAGAAGAAAAAAAAAAATAAACAAAAACCTATAAGCAAATATTAAATTTAAGTATACAAAAAAAAAAGAATTATATATATACATTTAGATGTAGATTAAAAAATATATACAAATATATATATACATATATATATACACCCTATATATGTGTATATTTATATATATGATCAAGAAAAATTGAATATGATAATTAATATCTACTAAGTAAACTAATTATTAGTTTGTTTGATTTGCACACGCACTTAATTATAACAAAAAACAAAAAAGAAAAAAAAAACAAAGAAAGACAAAAAAAAAACAAACAAAAAAAAGAAAAAAAAAATTAATAAATAAGAAGAACATATGAATAAAAGAACAACAAAAAAAATATATATATAAAAAAAACCAAGGGTGTTTTATTGGAATTTTTTTGAATTCGGACATGATGAGTTCCCAAAAAAGTCGAACAAAAAAAAAAACAAGTTGTATATAATTTGCACACGATGTATAAAAAAAATGGCATGTTTGAATCTTTTTAATGAAAAAAAGAAGTCGTCAATAATTTGTACAGAACCTATTTTATTTGATTTTTTAAATTGAAAAAATTCCACCCACTCCTGTTGCAAACCAGCATTTTGTGATTTCATGATTCGTCTATCTTTTGATCCACTTCGCTATAATAATAATAAAACATAATAATGTTGCATACCAAAAAAAATGGCATAATTGACCCTTTCAAATGAAATAAAAGTCTTGTCTCTAGCCTACACACAGCGAATTTGATCGCCCTTCAAAAAAAAAGCTGCTGGTTAAATTTCATTTTAGCTGATTTCACGGTCCACAGTCGCTCTTCAATTCTCGAATCCTTTGTTTCTTTTCAAAATTCAAAAAATATATTTTTCCATAAAAAAATTCAAAAATTAAACTCTTTTTTTTTACTTTTTTTTATTGGAAAATTGGATTTTATTAAAAAAAAATTTTGATTTTTCTTGGTTTGATTCTTTAAATCGAAAAAATTGAACCCACTCCTATTGACAACCAGCCTTTGGAGCAATAATTCGTCCATCTTTTGACAGACTGTCTTATAAAGTTGTATATCGAAAAAAATGGCATGATTAAGCCTTTCAAATGAAATAAAAGTCTTGTCTCTAGCCTACACACATCGAATTTGATCCCCCTTCAAAAAAGAAAAAGCTTCTGCTGGTTAAATCTAATTTTAGCTGATTTCACGGTCCACCGCATTTTTGGTCGAAAAAGTGAAAATTTTTTTTTGCTCTAAAAAGTGATGGGGATTTTTAGAGACGTGTCTGACGACTCGAAAAATGTCTGGTTGGTGTCAATGAACCCATTGGAAGCTGGACAAATCTCGAAAAATCATCCTGGAGGTGACACGATCGATGTCCAAGTCTTCAATTTTTCATTTTTCATCAAAGTACATCTGAATGCATCATTCCCCATCAAAATTTTCATCGATTTTTTCCAAAAAAAATTTTTTCAAAATCGGGTCATTATTTCCCAAGAAAAGTCGACCTCAATTCGTTGACTTCGAGTCGACTTTTTTGCGTGAAAAATGCAAAAAAATTTTTTTTTTAAAATTCAAATTTTTTTTTATTGGGGATGTTGGGTGATTGTCTGAGCATTCGAAAAATGTCTGAATGAATTTTAGGAAGCAACTGGAAGCTGGAGAAATCTCGATAAATCATTCTGGTAGAGCCATCTTTGGGTGAATCTTGAAAAAGTAAATTCCACGCGATGCGGGATCCTGGCAGCTTTCAGAAAAAGTCTAGTTCGCGACGATGAACCCACGGGAAGCTGGAGGAATCTCGAAAAATCCTTCTTGCGGCGACACCGTCGCCGTTCAGATCTCGAATTCTTCATATCTCGATAAGACACATCGAAACACACAATTTTGCATCAAAATTTTTATAAGTTTTTCCCAAAAAATCGATTTTCAAAATCGCGAATTTTATTTCCAAGAAAAGTCGATCTCAAGTCGTTGACTTCGACTCGACTTTTTTGCGTGAAAAATGCCAAAAATTTTTTTTTCCAAAACTCGAAATTTTTTTGATTGGGAATGTTGGGCAAATGTCTGAGGATTCGAAAAATGTCTGGATGGATTTTGGGAAGCAACTGGAAGCTGGAGAAATCTCGAAAAATCATTCTGGTGAAGCCACCTTTGGGTGGATCCTAAAAAAGTAAATCCCACATGATGAAGACACTTGGCAGCTTTCAGAAAATGTCTAGTTCGAGCCGATGAACTCACGGGAAGCTGGACAAATCTCGAAAAATCCTTCTGGAGTCGTCAAATTCAATCGAAACCTAAAAAAGTCGATTTTATGTTGTGCAGGGATCTTTTCTGACTCAGAAAATCTCTAACCTCAATTTGAGAAAAATATAGACGAAGCTTGGGGATCTTGTGGAAGGTAAGAGAAAACCCATAAAAACGCTCTGAAGAATTTTATAACGCGCACAACACAGCGCAGGCGCGAAAAGCGAAGTCCGAATAAAAACCAACCCTTCAAGTTGCTGACATGCCTTTATTCATTTTTTTTTTTTTTAATTTTTTTGTAAGTGTTGCTTAACTCATTTAACATACATAAAAAGCAAAAAAAAAATCGTCTTCTCATTAAAATAATTCAAAAACAAAAAAAAGGATTCACCTCCCTGCACAAGTCAAATTCAACTCGAAAAAAAAAAAGAAAAAAATCTGCTCTCCAAAAAGGATTCCAGTGCAGGGATTCAACTCCAACAGTCCTTAGTCCTAGAAATTTCCCCTCGGGGCTTACGTAAGAAAAAAAAAAAAAAACAAAAATCTCCGATCCACAATCCAGGGTCGTCAAAAATAACGTTGAGAACTTAAAAATCTAATTCGTGAAAAAAAAAAAAAACGTGTTGGAGACGTCAGGACCAAGCAGGATAAATTCATTTGAGCTGGAAAACAAAAAAAGGCTTAAAAGGGAGACGGAAGGACTGCTAGTCTGCCAACCTTAACGACTAATGATTGTGTCCCGGGCAGAAGTCCGGTGCGACCAGGAGCGTCGTTGCGCCAGGTCCCGATCTCTCGCCTTCGGCAACGCCGTTCATGTACGCGTTGGAGTGAACGCCGAGAATCGGCCGCGCCAGAGGTGTGCGATGCGCAGCGGTCTCCACGGTGATGGCGTCTGTGGGAGGCATACCGCCGTTCAGGTAGCACGGCGGCTGGTAGTACAACCGCCGTGTAACGTGCTGCGGCCTGACCGCGGAGGCGGTGAAGAATTGCGGCATCGGAATCGGCGGCGGTCGCAGTCCGTGACAGACGTGCTGCTGCTGCGGCGGTGGATGGTAGATTTGGTTCAGCTGGAAGCAGCCGTTGTCCCCGAAGCCAGCCTGGTTGAGGAACTGCCGGGCGTTGGCCATTTGTTGCTTGAGCGCGTTGTTCGTGCTCTCGCCGAGCTCGCCGAGGAAACAGGCTGTCGAAAGGTCGATCAGATTTTGAAGGCTTCTCTTGCTTGCACTTACCCGCCTGATGAAGCTGGAAGAACTCCTCCAGTTCGAAGAGGTGCCGCATTCGGAGCTCCTCCTCCTCGATGTACTGCCGCTGGAAGAGCAGCAGCAGGCTGTTGCGGACGTTCGCGTCGAGACGGATGCCGCACATGAGATTCCGCGTGGAGTCGAGGTTGGATTTTATGTCCTGGAAGAGGAGGGTGTCAAAAAGAGGTCTGCCCTATCCGACTTGCAACTCACCGATTGAAGGACGGCCGGCAGGATCGTCGGGTTAGTCGTGGCCAGCGGGAGGAGCTCCTGTGGTTGGAAGCACACGCCAACGCCCACGTTGAAGTCTGAAGGAGAGAAAAGACATCCGAGTGGCAGGACGCTCGAGGTTAGCAAAGCCTCACCTGTTCGATGGTGGACCGTGTGCAGGAGCTGCGGCTGCGGCGCCTGGAAGCCGTGGACGTTGTACTGCTGCATGCGGGCGACGTCGTGGTCGTCGAAGAAGCGCGGCATGAACGTCTCCTCGCCGACGAAGGAGAAGATTAGCTCGTTGGTGGCGAACTGCGGCGCAATGAACTGCTTGACGTGGACCGGTGCGGCAGGACCGGAAAACGCGTTCACCGGCGGCGCTGGTGGAATGAAGACCGGACTCTGCTGTCGAGTCATAACATTCTTGTCGTTGGGGGTCGGACTCCGTTGCGGGGAAATCGGAACGAAATTTTGCGTGTAGGCCGGCGGTGGAAGCTGCGGCGACGGGTGACGTGGGTCGTTCGGTGGCGCTACGAATCTCTGGTTGTTCGACCGCACGGACCGGGCGATGAAGGGACGCGCGGCTGCGAGGTTACCACCAGCCTTTGACCGCGGCACCGGGTGGTGGTAGGCGACGTTCGGTATCTTCCTCGGGATTTGCGACACGGTAAGCTGCTGTCGGTTGGCCACGACGACGGGACGGTGGTGGAACATCCCGACGGACTGGATCAGCCGGTCGTGGATTACACGCTGCCGGACGGAGCGGTCTGGCTGACGAATCGGGAAGTTGGGCGGTGGCGTCGGCGGACGCACTGTGGTCTTCAATGCGGCGTTGTCGCGTTGTCGCTGTGCTGCGTTCTCCGCCGTGCGGTGGCGTTGGCGCGTCGCACGGCGCCGCTGCGACGAATGGAAACCCGACCTGCTGCCGGGCCGTGGGACGCGGAACGTTGCTGCAGGGGCTTCCCGCGCGTAGGTGATCGATGGCGCTGGCGGCTTTGTGCCCGGAGTGAAGGTGAGCTTCCTTCGGCCTTCCGCATTCTTCTTTGAGTTATCCTGGGGGAGAGGAAAGCAATGAGATAGAGAGGGGGAGGTGTGGAATGCACTCACCGGATTGTCCACTTCAGGAAAAGCGGTTTTTGGGAGGCGCGTGGGGTCGCGCTTTACCTGGTGGATTATGTCTTCGAGTGTGGTGAGGAACCACTCCACCTGAGTGTGGCATAAAAGGCCCTCCTTGCTCTGTGGAAGAAAGGGAAAGTGGAAGGTGTTTGAAATAAAGTTGAAAAAAGTTGAATGGAATTGAATGTTTGAAATGAGGTTTGAAACGAAGTTTAATTGAAGTGAAACGTCGAAAAAAAAAGCTGAAAGAAAATTGAATTCGATTGAAAGAAAATAGAATTGAATTGAAACAGAGTTTTGTAGAACTGAATTAAAATATTAAAAAGAAATTGAATTAAAATAATGAAAAGAAATTGAATTTAATTGAAAGATTGAAATAAAATTTAGCCCAATTGAAAGATTGGAATACGATTGAATTCAAATTGAAAGTGTGAAAAGAAAAAAAACAGTTAGTTGAAATTAAAGTCGTAAAAAAAAAAACTTGAACTCAATTGAAAGAAGATTGAAATTAGATTGAAATTAGTTGAAAGTTTGAAATAAAGTTGAACTGAATCGGAAATTTGAAGCAGTCAATGCTTGAAATAAAATTGAATCAAAGTGAAAGTTTTTAATAAAATTGAATCCAATTGAAAGTTTGAAATAAAATTGAATCGATCTGAAATCCTTGAAAAAAATTAAGTCAAAATAAGAACGATTTTTCGAGACCGCAATAGACGCCTCTTACCAAATTCTCCGCACAGATGCTCACGTCGATGCAAGTCACGTCGAACTTGAAGCTGATTATCATCGGCTTGAGGTCCAGCAGGCAGTAGACCAGCGAGTGGTTCTCAATATTCGTCACACTCAGCTTTGGAAGCCGGATAGCACTCCGAGACGCTTTTTCCATGCAAAGTGCGATCACATTCGACGACAGCCGCACGAGTCGCGGCCCAAAGATCAAATCCTCGAGGTTTCGGCCAATCTCATCGTCGTCATTCTCAAGCGATGAGCGACCGCACTCGTCCGGTATGAACTCCAAACACGGCTGCATGGGCCGAGGGGGCTTCTGGTCCTCCAGAACCCGCCGCTCCTCGCGCAGCATGTCCACATGCGACTTGAGCACCAACTCAATCAACTTCGCGTCCTCCGGTCCGATGATGCCCGACTTGAACATCTCCTGGGCGACGGTCTTGCAGCAGTCGCGGTGCGTGTCAAACGAGAAGATAATCGCCTCGTCCTGCTGATGGGAGCGGCGCTTCGGATCGAGCAGCTGCAGACGGAACTCGATGGTCTCGATGCCGGTGTTGCTCAGGTAGATCTCCGGGAAGATCGGGCTCAGCTTGAACGTGGACTCCTCGGCGAAGTAGTCAGACGTGAGGAGAGTTCGGCAGGTCGGACGGTCCTGCTTCCGATGCTCAATGCACCACTCGATGATGCCGCGAGTCTTCAGGTCGTGGACGCGGTCCAACCCCGTCGGCTTGACCCCGGCCGTGACGCGTTTGTAGATCTGCGTTGGCGTCGAACACTCGCTGTACGGATAGTCCGCGATGGTCATCTCAAGCATGCACATGCCAAAGGCGTAGATGTCCACCGCCTCGTCGTAGTGCTCCTCGTACATCTCCGGCGCCATGAACTCCGGCGTTCCAACGACGGACTTTGCGAAGCTGCCGTACTTTCGGGTGGAGAGGCCCAAATCGCCGATCTTCACCAGACCGCTGGCTCCGGTGATGAAGATGTTGTCGCACTTCAAGTCTCGATGGATGATCAACGGCTTCCGGCTGTGTAGGTACTGCAGGGCCTTCAGAATCTGCGTGCACCAGTCTTTGAACACCTTCGCGTTGAGGATCTTGAAGCGCTTAAGATAGCTGTGGGGGAGAGATGAGTGAGAGGGATCCCATGAATTTGTCTGCTTGACTCACGCTTTAAGTGTTCCAGAAGTCATCAGTTCGGTGATTAGGACGAAGCTCTTTTTACGGTACAAGCTCACCTCCCACGAGCTGTAGAAGCGCACGATGTTCGGGTGCTGGAGCTGCTTCAGCAGCTCGGCCTCTTCTCGGAACCGCTGGCGCTCGGATTTGCTCACGCGTTTTTCCTAAAAAAGGACGAAAGTCACATTCACATTTATTCAGAGAAAAACCATGCTTACCAGAAGTTCACACCAAGCCACCGGCACGCCCGCCTGCGAGTCCAAGCCCCGGAAGACCGTCTTCACCGACCCCATGCCGACCACGTGCGGGTACTTGAGGAAACGCCCGCACGGTGACACGGCCACAGCTTCGTCATCGTCACTCACAACGTATCGGTCTAGGACGACGTCGTCTTTTACTGTGGGGAGAAAGAAAGTGATCAGACCGAGGAAATCACTCATTGAAAATTATGGGCCACTTTTTGGTTTCTTTTTAATTCATACGTTATTTTGGAAATAACAGCAGTTTTTAGCTGAAATTTTTAACAAAAAATCAGTTTCATTCCTCCGCGACGCGAAAAGAGTCACTTTAAGCTTGGCCAACGCTGGCAAATATTTTTAACTCATTTTCAAAATAAGTGCTGAGTAGGCGGAAATTGGAGAGACAGAATTCACTTCTGTGAAACCAGTCGAGGAAGCCACTTGAAAAATTTTGTGGTTTATAATTAATGCAAATAATTGCTCTTTCTAATAAGGCCATAAGATGTGCGAAAGTTTTTTATTTTATTAATTTTATTGAATTTTTGAAAAAAAAAAACCTATACTTGGCCCACCTTGTAATTATTCACAAATTTGTCAAAAAAAAAAAAACAATAAACCCCTCTCTAGACGCTGATGGAAATGCCTACTCCACTCAGCTGGCCATCAGATATGCGGAAAAAATTAATTATGGTAATTTTTTTGAATTTTTAAAAAGAAACTTGTACCTGGCCCACCTTGTATTTGTTCACAAATTCGTAAAAAAAATCACTAATCCCCTCTTTAGAAGCTAAAGGAAATATCTACTCCAATTCAACCACTCACCTTGTTCCAAGTCCTCCTTCGGTCCATTGCTGATGCTGAGGACCTCGTCCTCCGGGGACAGCTCCGAGAAGCACGCACCACCATCTTCACCGGCACTCTTCGACCGTTGCAGGATCTTCAACAACTCCGAACGCGTCAGTCCCGAGCACGACGGCATATCATCATTGTCGACGATCTCCGGCCGCTCCCCGTCACAGAAGCGATACCGCGCGGAGAACGGCCGTATCATGCTGCTACTTCTGTCCGCCTCGACGTACTCTAAAGTTGCCGGCTGCATCGTGAACGGCGTACGGAACACATCCTCCATCCACATCAACGGCGACTCGCTCTCCGAGTCATTCTCATCGTCTTGCATCATTTTCTTTTTTTTGTTTAACGAGGAGCACACCTCACCTGCGTAAAAGGACGAAAATCAAAATGAGAAAAAAAAAAAAAAAAAAAAAAAACTTAAGAGACACACAAAACAAAACGAGCCGTTCACTTGACTTCACAACACAACAAAAACAGCACCAGGACACCAGCACCAGCACCGCACCAGCCCATCTCCATTCACACACACGGACTGCGCAGATAGACTGCAAAACGCCCGGTCAATTGTACGCCACCGGTAGAAGCGTCAAAAGCACTGCAACACCGCCCATCCGTCGCTTGTCGCTTGTGTGTCCTTCTCCGTGGCGAAAGACCATACGATTTTCAGAATACTGAATGACATCGAACTTCCCCGAAAGAACGTCAACGACAAAACGCCAACGCCAACGGGAACGCTGCTTTTTTTTTGCCCAGCGCCGCTGACTTTAATCGGTAAAACGACAGATTCACACTAAACGCCATGAAACTTGAGCTTCATTGCAGATCTATATCGCGATGTGAATGTTTTCTCCAAATGAAGCTTAAGCTTCTTATTTTTGTTGTTGCAGTTTTCTGACACACGACCGAGTGGTGTTGACTCATGGCGGTGGTGAGGGAATTTTTTTTATTGAAATGGCGGTGGAGGCGATGGCGTCGGTGGTGGAATGGTGAATGTCGTGCAAAAAAACGCAACGTGCGTGCGAGTCTCTAATGTGGCGGATCCGATGCGGTGAATCTAATGCGGGTACTCGGATGTGATGGATAAAAATCGTTGCATTCAATTTGATTCAATTTTGGATTAAATTGGCGGATCAAATTCAATTCAATTTCGAAATAAATTAATTGGATTCTATTCAATTCAATTTCGGAATAAATTCGATTCGATGCAACTCAATTTCGGAATAAATTAATTCGATTCAAAGCAATTCAATTTCGGAATAAAATCATTGCATTCAATGCAATTCAATTTTCGATTAAATTGTGGCATTCAATTAAATTCAATTTCATTTTAGAAAGAATAGTTGAGTTCAATTTAATTTTGGACTTAATCATTTGATTCGATTGAATTTTGGATTAAATCGCTGAATTCAATTCAATCTCAGAAAGAATTCCATTCAATTCTGATCGTGAATCCTTCGACAGAAGAATTATTCCTTTGGAATGAAACCCTAAAAAAAGCGTATAAATTTCTAAGAACCGAGGTTTATTACCGCGCAATGAAAAGCTAGATTCTGTCCCTCCTACCCAATTACTATTCTCATTATTAACGATGGCAACTCATACCGGGTTAATGAGAATCGTGGTGTTGTTGAAAATTCTGGGCAACTCACGTCAACAATAACTTTCGGAATTGAGGTACAGTCACACACGTACACATTGTGAAATGCATCCCTCAAGTGTGGAATTCGGCACGTTCTTTTAATGGCAAAAAACAAAAGGGCTGAAAGTGCTATGATTCTAGGGAATGCCATCTCCTGGAAGACGGGGAGTTAACTTCGAGGAATAGACACATAAATCATACACGGAATCAAACACAATCCCGAAAAAATCACACACGATCCACAAAAAAAAAATAATTTTATCAAATTTTTCCCATTCAATTCAATTGAGGGAAATTTCCAAAATTTTTTTTTTGTACTTACCAAATTCTTGTCTTTTTTTTTTTTTGTCCTACTTACCAAATTTTTTTTTTCCTTCCAAAAATGGCTTTTTTTCTCCTCACAAAAATCTATTATTTTCCCTCACACACCAAAAATTTGATTTCCAAAAAAAAAAAAAATTCTTATTTTCAAAAAAGAAAAACAAACCGTCACCACTAACTAACCAGGCTCTGATCGTTAACAGATGACACACGGAAGCCGAATGAGACGCGAAAATTCAAATTCGTAGCAAAATTCAAAAAGCTACACGCATTCCTTAAATTTGAATTTCAATAGCTCTATTGTGGACATAGTTTCTTTTGAAAAGAAAACCCATAAAAAGGACGCCTGTAGGAGCCTTTTTTCTGTTGCAAACGAATCACGAAGAAGTAAGAATGAGAAAACTAGAGGCTGAGACTCTGTTGAGCTTCTTGGACGCTGATGGAATTTCGTGACAAAGCATGCCATGACGGACTAATTGCGCAGCAAAGAAGCAAAGTCAAAGCCTACTGAGATGATTTTTCTTATTCGTTTTTTTTTTTTTGTTTTTTGTGGAAAATTCTTAGAAAGTGTTGATGGTTCTACAGTAGTTCAGGGTAGTTATGGGACAAGCAAAAATCTGATTTTGTTTTAAATCATTTTTCGGTTTGTTTTTTCTGAATGAATTTTTTTGTAATAGGACTGCATTTTAAAATTTTAAGAGCTCTGAGAAAATGTTTCGACTTCTTGCTTGTCTCATTTTTGCTTTGAGGTACTGTGATTATTTTTTTTTTATTTTTTTATGAAATCAATAATTTTTGAACGATTGAGTTTAGGTTTTCTTTTTGACCTGTTCCTATTAGAAAACACTCGTTCTAAGAGATTTCGACCCTTTCTAACAATCGACATTTATGGACTTTTTAAATAATCTGCGTAGCAGCCCATACAGGGCCAGAGCATAGCTTGCTCGCATTTATCGACTTTGGAACTATGAAAATTTATTTATTTATTTGTTTGTGACTCTGAAAATTAAAACAGTAATGTATAAAAAAATGGCATGTTTGAACTTTTTTAATGAAAAAAGGAAGTCGTCAATAATTTGTACAGAACCTATTTTATTTGATTTTTGAAATCGAAAATTGAAAATTGCACCCACTCCTATTGCAAACCAGCATTTTGTGATTTCATGATTCGTCTATCTTTTGATCCACTTCGCTATAATAATAATAAAACATAATAATGTTGCATACCAAAAGAAATGGCATAATTGACCCTTTCAAATGAAATAAAAATCGTGTCTCTAGCCTACACATAGCAAATTTGATCGCCCTTCAAAAAAGAAAAAGCTTCTACTGGTTAAATTTCATTTTAGCTGATTTCACGGTTCACAGTCGCTTTTCAAGTCTGGAATTCTTTGTTTCTCTTCAAAATTCAAAAAATATATTTTTCCATAAAAAAATTCAAAAATTAAACTCTCTTTTTTTTACTTTTTTTTATTGGAAAATTGGATTTTATTAAAAAAAATTTTTGATTTTTCTTGGTTTGATTCTTTAAATCGAAAAAATTGAACCCACTCCTATTGACAACCAGCCTTTGGAGCAATAATTCGTCCATCTTTTGACAGACTGTCTTATAAAGTTGTATATCGAAAAAAATGGCATGATTAAGCCTTTCAAATGAAATAAAAGTCTTGTCTCTAGCCTACACACAGTGAATTTGATCCCCCTTCAAAACAGAAAAAGCTTCTGCTGGTTAAATCTAATTTTAGCTGATTTCACGGTCCACCGCATTTTTGGTCGAAAAAATGAAAATTTTTTTTTGCTCTAAAAAGTGATGGGGATTTTTAGAGACGTGTCTGACGACTCGAAAAATGTCTGGTTGGTGTCGATGAACCCATTGGAAGCTGGACAAATCTCGAAAAGTCGTCCTGGAGGTGACACCATCGATGTCCAAGTCTTCAATTTTTCATTTTTCATCAAAGTACATCTGAATGCATCATTCACCATCAAAATTTTCATCGATTTTTTCCAAAAAAATTCTTTTCAAAATCGGGTCATTTTTTCCCAAGAAAAGTCGACCTCAAGTCGTTGACTTCGAGTCGATTTTTTTGCGTGAAAAATGCAAAAAATTTTTTTTTTCAAAATTCAAATTTTTTTGATTGGAGATGTTGGGTGATTGTCTGAGCATTCGAAAAATGTCTGAATGAATTTTAGGAAGCAACTGGAAGCTGGAGAAATCTCGAAAAATCATTCTGGTAGAGCCATCTTTGGGTGGATCTTGAAAAAGTAAATTCCACGTGATGCGGGATCCTGGCAGCTTTCAGAAAAAGTCTAGTTCGCGACGATGAACCCACTGGAAGCTGGAGGAATCTCGAAAAATCCTTCTTGCGGCGACACCGTCGCCGTTCAGATCTCGAATTCTTCATATCTCGATAAGACACATCGAAACACACAATTCTGCATCAAAATTTTTATAAGTTTTTCCCAAAAAATCGATTTTCAAAATCGCGAATTTTATTTCCAAGAAAAGTCGACCTCAAGTCGTTGACTTTGACTCGATTTTTTAGCGTGAAAAATGCCAAAAATTTTTTTTTTCAAAACTCGAAATTTTTTTGATCGGGAATGTTGGGCGGTTGTCTGAGGATTCGAAAAATGTCTGGATGGATTTTGGGAACCAACTGGAAGCTGGAGAAATCTCGAAAAATCGTTCTGGTGGAGGCACTTTTGGGTGGATCTCCAAAAAGTAAATTCCACGCAAAGAAGAGACTTGGCAGCTTTCAGAAAATGTCTGGTTCGTGCCGATGAACCCACGGGTAGCTGGTGGAATCCTTAAAAATCCTCTTCGATGCGAAATCTATCCTTAAAATTAAGTGCCACCTTGAAAATTCTTTCTGCCTATCTCGCAGTGCTTCAGCCCAAATCTCTCTCTCCCCTCCCTCACCCAAGAAAAGACTTCCGCTCTTTTAAGTTTATTTATTTTCTCTTTTTTTTTTTCTTCTCTAATTTATAATTAAAGTATAGGAATGTATATTTATTTATATAATTTAGTGTTGTATATAATCAACTCCATTTTTTTTAAATTTATTTTTCTTAAACCTCAAACTAATCAAAAATGCATAAAGTTCCCGAAATATTTAAAAAAAAAAAAAACAGACATTTTAATTGATCATTTTGAATTTTGATTTTTTTTTTTCTTCTTCTCTAATATCGAAATGAAATATTTTTTGGATTTTCTTTTTAAGTTTTTGTTTTAGGATAAATTTTATTTTTTTTTTTTTTCAAAAACCATTTAATTTCTACACAAATATATATATATATATGATTTTTTTTGATTTTTTTTTTTTGGAAATTTCTTTCATTCAAGCAAATGATTTTTTTTTATTTTCTTAACTGTCTTAGGATTTGAATTTTTTTGAATTTTTCCTTTGGGTGAAGGTTGAAAGCGGCGGCGACGGTGAAACGGATGATGGATTCATTGAAGGAATTCACTGCTGACTGCGTTTTCCCCAAGCGGATTGAAGTTTCTTCCAGTCACCGGTTGATCGCTTGCCCCACATGCCCTTAAGGTTGTTCCAGCCAGGCTCACGCTTTCCCCAGGCTCCTGAAAAGAGAGATTTAAGTCTTTTTTTTTTCTCAAGACGTCCAAGTTGACTTACCTCGGAATTTGTTCCAGACGGCCGAGCGACGCTTGCCCCAGGCGACATTCATGTTCTTCCAACTGCGCTTCTCGTAGCCGGACGGTGGGACGTCACCCTCAGTAATCTCTCCATTGGCTGCCGGAGCGGTGGCTCCCGCGGCGATGGCAGCGGCCAGGGCATCGGGGCTGGAGGCGTAGATGACGGAATACCGCAGCATTTGAGGGCGATCGTTGTCGACGGACGGTGTCCAGTCGGGAATCTGCGTGTCGTAGTCGTCCGACGATGCGGCCATATCCCCGCTCTGGTCGCGTTTTCCCCACGATCCCTGCAGCGACTGCCATGAGCGCTTCACCTCATCCAGCAGCTGAGCGGTGGCCTCATCCGCTGACGGATCTCCACCCTGAAGGAGGGCCACCTCATCGAGAGTCTCGTGCGAGTTTCCGCACACAGGCGATGCCATCTGGGTGGTCAATAGGGCCAGCGTAAGAATCTGTAACAGGAACACCTGCATGGGAGTCATTGGCGACGTCGATTTTCTGCTCACTTCATGCTCGACGGTGGTTGTGGATGGTGTCTGGAATGAAAAATAATTGATTAGTCATGCAATGTCCTGTCACAGCGATTTAAATTATGTAAGCAAATAACAAGGGGGTTGAAATAATTTACAACCCCACTGATAATTTAAACGCCCGGAGATGACTTTAAATTCATTAGCAATTAATTATCTCCCTCTGTCGGTAGGCGACAGCAACGGGGAGAATTCCTTATCTCGCACTTTCAACCCCAATCGGGGTGGTAAACATTTCTTGTTAATTTTATTTAATTTGATAAGGGAGAGACGGAGAAGTGGACTCTCAAGAATTCCTCAAGGGCGATGAACAGTGGCCAATGTCGCGAATCGACGTGGAAGAAAATATTTTAAGACAGAAAAAAAAGTTTTGAAAAATTCACTGAAGTTAGTTTCAAAATTTTCCCTGTGACGACGACCAACTTTACAAAAATGAATTTCGTTCCACTTACAACAGACTTCGAATTTCGAGAATTTTTTTTTGTGACTTACAGACATCGGCCAAAATTTATTTTTTTTTGAGAAAAAATGGCAAATTCGACTGACTTTTTTGATGCTAAATTTCTATTGGTAGCTCCGATAAAAAATGGCAAATTCGACTGAGTTTTTTGATGCTAAATTTCTTTTGGTAGCTCCGATATTTATTTGGGATGTGGGTATTTCAAAAAGAAAGCTAGTCACTATTTGCGTCTGGGCCAGAAACAAGTTTCTATTTAAAAACTCAATGAAATTAACAAAATTAATTTTTTCTCCATGGAATATGACGTCGTTAGAAAGAGCTAAGGTTCCCATTAATTTTAAAATTCTATTTGAAATACAGCGTCGTTCAAGTGGCTGCCTGGAGTGACTTCGTGGAAGCTCATTCTATCCCTTCAATTTTCCAGGAATTTTTTTATGGTTTCGGTCTGATTGCTTGGATGAAAAAAATATCTTTTTTTCAAATTTTCTTTGGACAGATAAATATTAATAAAGAATTGTTTTTTTCTTTTTTTGTCCTAATCACCACCCCCACTCAACCATCAGCTAATCCTTGCAAGTGGTCGTTGTCCACGATGAATATTGACAGCCACAGTATCCCCGATTAGCATGCATAATGCTCACATCATAAATATCCGTGGCAATATCCTTGCGAGCATCTTATAAGAAAAATAATCCTCAAGTGGGCTTTGCCTCCTTAAACGATAGAAAGATGGTGGGAGGGAGGACACGAATTAGCGTGCTGGCGCTCCCATCCAGCGAATGCGGGTGGGAGAGAAAAAAAAAATATCGTTTCCTTTTTTTTTTTTTCTCTGTCTCTGTGTTTGTTTAGGTTAAAGGACACATCGTTCGTATAATTGTGACCTAATCAAATACAGATTTAATCCTTTTTCCATTAGAAGGACTCCAACGAGTGGTGGAGATGTATTTATACAGAAGGAGGTCGTGTTTCTATTTTTTTTTTTTTTTTCATCCCCCACCGACACACACATGAACCTCGAAAGTCGCAGGGAAGACCTCCATCGAGGTCAAACTTTGGTCGTTTTTTTTTTGATCATCAGGGATAATTGTTTTCGATTAATTCATCTCCTCGCGCAATATTGGCACTTAAAGGACGACATAAAAAAAAAATTGAATGGGAACGATCCCGAAAATTCATCGTCCTGCAAGTGGTGCCTCCTGCTTTTCGTGTCATAAACCGCCAAATGCTGTCGGGGGTGAATTTATTAAAATGAATTTCGCAGTAAAACGACACACTTAAGGACACCACTTTGCATATGTGTGTGTTTTTGGGGGCGGTTTTGCGAAATAAATGTTTATTTACTCGCAGCAAACTTTCGCTTCCCTCCCGAAATTTTGGAGGAATTTCTTTTTTTTTCGTATCAAACAGAAAAAAAAGGACGAAATGAGAAGAGGATCAACAATCAATCCCCATTCCCGGATGTGTTTTGTTTGGTTCTACGGCGGGGGGAGGAGAATTGCGAAATCGATTTGAGGAATAGAAAATAGAAAAGAGGAAGAAATTCGCGATTGATTGCGATTCGAAGCAAATCAATAGAATTAAAATAAATTTGAATAAATCCCCGACTCAACCGTCGTCGTCGGTTTTTTGAACGATTAACGAAAGGACGAATCCCTAGGGAAAAGATATTTTTCCTCATGGGTGAGTTCGTAGACACAAGGAGATGGAAGGTCATGCTTGGAGCGTGGAAAAATTACTCTTCTTGTGTCTTAAGTGACTGAAATTTTGATGTCCTAAATGTCTCTTCTCTTAACTCAATTTTGATGTCCTCAGGCTGCAGACTTGTTTTTTCTTACGTCGTCATGGAGAGTGGACGACTCCTTTTACGTCCAGGTCGTGGCTCAAATCTCAAATTAAAAAAAAAATCGATTGCCAATTTATGATTTCAGAGCCATCTTTACACCTCGAAACTGATTTTAAGCCTCGTTGATTCCAAATTCTAAGCATAAGGCTCAGACGCACCATTTAATCCGCATCTACAACAGAGGCTAAAGCAATTTTTTTGCAATAAGATCGTTTCAACTTTGAAAAAAAGTTAAAATAGCTGTGTGTAAGCTATAATTAAAAATTTATTTTTATTTGAAAGGAGCTCTTATGCCATTTTCAAAAATGTGTAATATTCTTTAGTCGTATCGAATTCTGACACGAATATCGGCTGAGCCTTGCACCTAGTCGGCACCAGCTCAGACGCAGAAGCTAATGCAATTTTTTTTGCAATAAGATCGTTTCAACTTTGAAAAAAAGTTAAAATAGCTGTGTGTAAACTATAGGCAAAAATGTATTTTTATTTGAAAGAAGCTCTTGTGCCATTTTCAAAAATGTGCAACATTCTCTAGTCGTATCGAGTTCTGACACAAATATCGGCTGAGTCCTTGCACTGAGTGCCAGTCGGTATTTTCCACCTAGGACCAGGTTGATGTTGAAGTGAAAGAACAATTAAACTAAAACCCTTTCGATTTTAAATCAAAATGAAAAAACTTGTGTGCAAGGTATAAGCAAAATTTGTTTTCTATTTGAAAGCGGCACTCATGCCATTTTTTTTTCGCCAAGTGGCACCTTTTAAAACCTGCGAATGGAGCACGTCCATTTGAACGAAGGCGGTGGGAAACTTTTCACCAGAGAACTTTTCGATCACAGTGAGATGAGCGATGAGATGAGCTGTGAGTTTTTAATTGAAAACTCCTCCACATCCTTTTGCTCCTCCACATCCTTTGCTCCTCCCCACTCCTGCCATCCATTCAAAAACTTCCGACCATTACTCATCTGCATGTGGCGTGAAATTGAATTGCAGGTGTCCGCGCGTGGGAGCGTCGACCATCAATTTATCTCCGGCAGTCAACAGGTGATTGCAAAATGCATCGCATCGCAATCTGACGGGAATCATTGTGGCAATAAATAAGAGAACCTCCTCCCCGTTGTCAGTTTGACTTCAAAAGAAAAAAATATAAATGAATCCTTTTCACCACCCGGTGTGGATGGAAAGGACAGCCAGGTGCGGTCGACAACGCAAAATCATCGAAGCGTTGAATTGTTCGAGACGTTTATTTATGGACGCAGAGAAAGCAGAGTCCTCCCAAGGTTAAGTCAAACTGCCTTATCTCTCGCAAAGCCTCGCAATCATTTCGGAAATCCATCAAAGTCGTCTCTTATCACGAAAACGTTCACCGTCCCCCACCGAAAAACTTTTGACCACCCACTTGGTTGGGATTTAATTTACATCACCACAACGATTATCGCACCGTGTCGCCGTGGGGAGAGTTGACATTTGTCGTACAATCAATCCGTCGCCAAACAATTGTTCACGGAAGAGAAGAGCCTCTGTTCGTGTCAGTTGAGCGGAAAAGTGTGTCCTGGAGGTGGAACCACTTAAAAAGTTCCTTTTTGATTAATCCTCGTTTGTTTTACATTTACGTTTGATTTACTGTGTGGGTGGTTGGGTGGGAAATGGAGAGCACGGAGATCTGCGAATTTTGGACTAGGGTTTTAATTAAACATTCCCAGCGAGAGATTAATAAAATACGATTTTTGTGGAGTGGTGTGGAAGGTGAAAGGCCTGTGGGTGGGACGGGTGGACACTCGTAGTTGGAAAATTTGAATTCTTCCAAAATTTGTCGATTCTTCGACGGACGTTGATGAGAGACGAAAATTTCGAGATGGGTTTTATTGGAAAAAAATTTTAAGAAAAAAATTTCAATTTTTCTTGGTTTGATTCTTTAAATCGAAAAAATTGAACCCACTCCTATTGACAACCAGCCTTTGGAGCAATGATTCGTCCATCTTTTGACAGACTTTCTTATAAAGTTGTATATCGAAAAAAATGGCATGATTAAGCCTTTCAAATGAAATAAAAGTCTTGTCTCTAGCCTACACACAGCGAATCTGATCCCCCTTCAAAAAAGAAAAAGCTTCTACTGGTTAAATCTAATTTTAGCTGATTTCACGGTCCACCGCATTTTTGGTCGAAAAAATGAAAAATTTTTTTTGCTCTAAAGAGTGATGGGGATTTTAAGAGACGTGTCTGACGACTCGAAAAATGTTTGGTTGGTGTCGATGAACCCACTGGAAGCTGGACAAATCTCGAAAAATCGTCCTGGAGGTGACACCATTGATGTCCCAGTCTTCGATTTTTCATTTTTCACCAAAGTACATCTGAATGCTTCATTCCCCATCAAAATTTTCATCGATTTTTTCCAAAAAAATTCTTTCCAAAATCGTGTTATTTTTTCCCAAGAAAAGTCGACCTCAAGTCGTTGACCGTGACTCGACTTTTTTCGGTGAAAAATGCAAAAAAATTTTTTTTTCAAAATTCAAAATTTTTTTGATTGGGGATGTTGGGCGATTGTCTGAGCATTCGAAAAATGTCTGAATGAATTTTGGGAAGCAAGTAGAAGCTAGAGAAATCTCGAAAAATCGTTCTGGTAGAGCCATCCTTGAGTGGATCTTGAAAAAGTAAATTCCACGCGATGCGGGATCCTGGCAGCTTTCAGAAAAAAGTCTAGTTCGTGTCGATGAACCCACGGGTAGCTGGTGGAATCCTTAAAAATTCCTCTAGAGGCGTCAAAGTTGGCTGAAACTGGAAAAAGTCTATTCCATGTGATGCGTGAATTTTTTCAGACTCAGAAAATCGCTGACTTCGTCTTTAGAAACGTTTAAATTGAGCCTGGGAATCATGTGGAAGGTAAGAGAATAACTTTGAAAATTTTCTGACGGTTGCCTCTTTGAGTTTTTGTCCAGAAATCGGACGGCAAGGAACATGAGGACAGAATTTGACTCTGAAGCATAGATATGCGTTTAACTTGGGACGGTTTTTTTCCTTTTTTGACACAGAAAAAGAATAGTCGTGCTTGGATTTTACATTTTTTAAAAACGAATTCACATTTTTTTTTGATTTCAAGTAAAATTGCTAAGCAACAACTTTCGCAAGAAAAAATACTGAGGAACTTTTTTTTTTCAATTGAACAGAGGCTGAGTCTCTTTTTCGGCAAATTCCTTTTTTTTTTCCCAAAACTGAGTCGGTTGTCGAAGCATTTTTTTCTTTGAGCTGAGTCCCCTTTTTCCAACGAATTCCTTTTTTCTTCAAAATTAAAACTCACTCACGGAAGAAAAATAAGAAGGAAGAATGAATCCAAAAATCCTCCGTCGGGATTTCATCGAGAATTTTGGAATTCAACTAAATTCTTACATGACATTTAAAAAAAACATTTTTAGATTTTGTTTTCCAGAAAAAACGAAAAGTAAAAAAATTAAAAAAAGAAAATGAAACAAATTGACATAAAATTTTCGCAAAAATCGGAAAACCGAGCACACATTGAAATTGAACTGAGAATTTGAATTTGAAATTCGTAGAAAAATTTTGAATCACGAGAAATTTCCTGAAATCGGATGAAATTGCGTAAATTTGCGTTTTACCAACGGCAAAACATGATTCGCTAGTAGAGCTCTCACAAAAGAAAAAAAAAAATAACTATTTGAAAATTTGCCAATGCCAAGTTGATAATTTCAACGAATTTTTTAATTTTCACAATTTTGCGTTTAGGCAATTTTAACAAATCTACGAATTTCTAAACATTTTTCGATTCAGGAATTTTTTGTTTTAGTAATTTTAACGAAATTAAAAAAATCCACAATTTTGCGTCTAAGCAATCTTAATAAATTTACAAATTTTCAGCAATTTTTTGATTCAGGAATTTTGCGTTTAAGCAATTTTAACAAATTTATGAATTTCCAGCAAATTTTTTGATTCAGGAATTTTGCGTTTAAGCAATTTTAACAAATTTACGAATTTCCAGCAATTTTTCGATTAAGGAATTTCGCGTTTTGGCAATTTTAACGAATTCCGAAAATTCCACAATTTTGCGTCTAAGCAACTTTAACAAATTTACAAATTTTCAGCAATTTTTTGATTCAGGAATTTTGTGTTTTAGCAATCTTAACGATTTCCTAAAATTCCGCAATTTTGCGCCTGAGGAATTTTAACAAATTCACGAATTTCCAGCAATTTTTCGATTGACGAATTTTGCGTTTTGGCAATTTTAACAAATTTACGAATTTCCGACAATTTTTCGATCGGGAAATTTTTTGTTTTAGCAATTTTAATGAATTTCAAAAAATCCACAATTTTGCATTTCAGCAATTTTAATAAATCTATGAATTTCCAGCAATTTTTCGATTCAGGAATTATTTGTTTTAGCAATTTCAACGAATTTTTGGAATTTTAAGCAATTTAACTATTCATCAATTTTAATAATTCCTCGAACTCAAAAAAACCGTCGGCTTTGCAATTCTTAAAATTTCCCAATCGAACAACAAAACAAATTTAGCAAATTTCAAACTTCAACACCGCGTGGAAGAAATAATAATTTTGCTTTTTTTTGAAAAAAACATTTTACGAAAAAATTATTATTTTCTGTCACATACCATTTTCTCGAATGGGGAGATCTTTATTCCGACAAAAAACAAAAAAAAAACGACCGGGAAAATTTCACTTAAACTTTTTTTTGTCTTCAAAAAAAAAAATATTTTTTTTTTTTAATTTCACCCGTGAGAACTTTGTCGTTGAATAAAAATTGTCTTTTCTATTTTTTTTTTTTTGTTTCGTAGAAGAGAAAGGTAACACTTGGTTCAAGACCTGTTGATCAACTGCGAACGTTTGAAATGTGTTAGCCATCTTTTATAGGGAAAAATGTACCACGGTTAGTGGCGGAGGAATCGCACACCAATACCACTCAATTTTGTGGGGTTGGGATTCCAATAAGCAAATCAACCCCATCACCCATTTTGCCACACACAACAACCACCATCATCATTATCATCAACATCAACATCATCAAGCAGCAAAGCAGCAAGAACAGCAGCAACAACACACAATATCGCATTCTTTGATGCGATGCGATACGACGACGACGACGATGAGGAAGGACGATGATGATGGGATGGTGGCCGAGGAAAAGAACGAAAAGGAGGACGAAGAGGCTTTTTGTGCTGTGGGTGGTTGGTTTGGACGATTCGAAGATGATGATGTTTTTTTTTTTTCGTTTTTTTTGGAAGGACGAGGACAACGTCTCTCTGTTGTATCTTTTCTTTGGTAACCAGCGGAAATGAATACACACACACCCGCACCGATTGGGTGTGGGGTGTAATTGCCCCGGGGGTGGGATGGAGCAACCAACTTTAGTTCTGTTGGTATATCGGGTACTTAAAAATATGGAAACCATATGCATCCAGACGATTTAACTGTCCGATGGACACATATCCGCACTTACTCGACGGCTCTTGGATTTAATTGTTTCAATCTCTTTGCTTTTACGATTATGCTGAACCGGGGGGGCGGCGGTGGGGGGATGGAAGGAGAGATTCATGGAGGCAATTTAAATATTAATATTGTGTCAAGCAGAACGACAAAGAGACGGGATGTGTCTTTGGTGTTGTCGCCCTCAAAGACTCTCGTTTGACGTTCGCTGACAGCCGATGGCTGAGCGGGATTTGAGAATTTTGACCTTTCGGAAAGGCAATCGAGAAATCGATTTGAGAAGGATTTGCAAAACAAGGAGGGGGGAGGAGGGGAGGGACGCGGTCTGTCCGGTGATGAGATGGAAGCGTCGGCAGTGAAGCCGCTGATGTAATCGAAGGAGATTACCGCGTGTTGACTGACATCTGTAAGAATGGAATTGGCGGTCGTCGTTTGAGGGAGGACATAGTAAGTGTCTTCTAAGCAAGAGGTGGGAGTGGAGAGGGTAGCTCGGGTCCTTTAGAGGCAGTCTGTCAGAGGGTCTGGACGTGAAGTGAGCTCGAAGCTTAATTCGGGAACGAACTCGAAGTTGAACTCGAAGTCAAACTCAAAGCTGAACTCGAATTCGAAGGCGAAGCTAAACTCGAAGCTGAGCTCGAATTCGAACTCGAAGCTGAACTCGAATTCGAAGTCGAAGCTAAACTCGAAGCTGAACTCGAAGTCGAACTTGAAGCTGAAATCGAATTCGAACTCGAAGTTAAACTCGAAGCTGAGCTCGACGCTGAACTCGAATTCAAACTCGCAGCTGAACTCAAAGCTAAACTCGCAGGAAAACTGAGAGCTTTCGCTTATGATCCACAGGCATCCACACGCATCCACAAGCATCCAGCCCTGTCTGCTGTCTATCGGTGTCCTGGGATTTCCCTAGAGACGACCCAAAGCCGTCTATGGGACGCTGCAAGGTGTTCCTCCATCTTCCGAATGAATTCCGACACACGAATGCGCCGCAGTTTGTTCAGGCCAAACAAACTGGAGCGAACCTTTTAACGCCTCCGCTCCCTTGACAGGTGTGTGTGTGCAAGATTTTATTTCTGTTTACCGGGACATCGTTGGAATCTATTGAATTGGTCGTCATTAGAATGTCCTTTATGCAACGCATCCTTGCATTATTTGATGATGGACTCTCTCAGTGGGCGGACGACAGAGGACAGAAGACAGACGACGGTTGAAGAAGGACGAACGTCAAACGACGACAGACGACAGACAGAAAGGCCATCGGACATCGGACATCTACCCACCCAAAGTATTTGCAGAACTAATGGACACGAGACACAAGTCCTGCAGTTGCATGTCCTGAGACGAATAAATTTTATCCTGGAATCAAATTGAAGAAAAATAGAAACATTGTTGATGATCCTGCTGATTGCAGGTGAAGTGTCTCCCACTCAGTCTCATTTGAATTTTTCATTTTTATTCTCATGCAATTTCCAGTGAAATTTTCTCACACGTAATTCAATTTGATGCATCGTCGTCCTCGTCATCCTCGTCGTCCTCGTAGTCGATATCATCTCCTTCGTCGTCCTTGCAAATAGAGTGGACAATAAAAGTTTTGATGCTAAATTAGATATGTGTGTGATCTCATTGTGTCCATGGGTGGGTGGGTGGATGCATCTCTCCTCCTTTATGGCAAGGATTGGTTTTACGAGGCTCTAAAGACCCTATGGAGACTGAGAGGAATTGTTGTGTTGACCTTGACGGAGTTATTGTCGGGTGTTTTTCAGGTGGAAGCAATTTGGGATGATGAGGTTCTTGTATTTTACAATCGTTGTGTTTTTCAATTTCCATCGAGTTGAAAATATTTTCAAAGTCAGACCACATGGACTCTTTGAAGTTCCACTGCGAGTTGAGGATTTTTCAAGATTCCCAGTGGGTTCTCCGACTTGAAGCAGATATTTTCTGAACCCCACCGCGTTCATCCAATCCACTTTTTCCACCTCCACTCAACCGAATTTAGAGATTTCTCCGACGCGAACCAGACATTTTTTGAAGCCTTCCAAGTCCATGTAATGAACTTTTTCGACCTCTGCCAAACGGATTTTCGAGATTTCTCCAGCTACCAATGGGTTCATTGGCCTGAACCAGATATTTTCTAAGACCTACCAGGTCCGCATTTAACATTCAATTAATTTTTTCAACCTCCACCTATCCATGTCGCCACCAGATTGATTTTTCGAGATTTCTCCAGCTTCCAGTAGGCTCACCGACTCGAGCTAGACATTTTCTGAAAGCTGCCAAGTCCTCTCATCGCACACAATTCACTTTTTCAAGATCCACCGTAAGATGGCTCCACCAGATGGATTTTTCGAGATTTCTCCAGCTTCCAGTTGCTTCCAAAAATCCATCCGGACATTTTTCGAATCCCCAGACACTCGCCGAACATATCCAATCAAAAAAAATTTTAATTTTTCGAAAAAAATTTTTTTGCATTTTTCACGCCAAAAAATCGAGTCGAAGTCAACGACTTGAGGTCGACTTTTCTAGGGAAAAAATGACGCGATTTTGGATTTCGATTTTTTTTGAAAAAATTATAAAAATTTTGATGGAGAATGATGTGATCGGACGTGTCTTTGAGAAAAATAAAAAATTCAAGACTTGGACCTGGATGGTGTCGCCTCCAGGACGATTTTTCGGGATTTCTCCAGCTTCTAGTGGGTTCATCGACTCGAACCAGACATTTTTCGAATCGCCAGACACGTCTTTAAAAATTACCATCACTTTTTTGAAAAAAAAAAAATTATATTTTTTTTTTTTAATTTTTTTCACCAAAAATTATAGGCATACGTCGCCATTTTGAAATGGGTGAGAAATCAGGAAAATGTTTGACAAACCGTCATGTGCAATTGATAGATCTTCCTCAGATCTAAAGGATTAGTCAAAAGGTCTTTTTTCGCAGGACCCCTCGTTTTCGAGATATTTGAGTCCAAAGTTGCACTCTTTTTTCGTTCTTTTTCGGAGGCGAAATTTCACTTTTTCGCTCTCGTTTTTCGGCGATATCTCCGGAACGGAGCGTCGTAGAACGAAAATTCTTTCGGTTCCTTTTTTCTAAAATCACGCTCTACAAAATGAGCAACTTTTTTTGAGAAAAAAAATTTTTCAGTTTTTCGCCAAAATCACAAGGGGTTAGCCCAGTGGTTTTTTGGGGGTAAAAAAAAAATTTTGGAAAATTGAGAAACTTTTGATGCAGAATGGTCTGGACGGCTGTATCTTATGGAAAAACAAAGAATTCGTGGTTTGAAAAGCGACGGGCGGGACTGGAGGACGAAAAAACGGAATTTTTTGGAAAATCTCTTTCGTTTTTGGCGTATATCTCCGGAACGGGGCATCCTAGGATAGAAAATTTGCCGTGTCCTTGTAGCTTAAAGGTCGCTCTACAAAATGGACAGCTGAATTTTCGAGACGGCGCCCCGCTTTAGCAGTCAACCGGCTGCAAATACGTGAAAATTCACTCAAACGCGTGTATCTCAAAAACGGATGTATCTTTCTCGCTGAACCCTTTTCTTTCTGAAGGAATTAACGCTCCTCTACAAGCTGGTACCAAAACTTCCCCGATCGGAGCCTTAGAACGCCTCCTACACGAGCGCTGTTTCGAAAAATTTTCAAAAAACCTCGAAAACGCCTCGATTTTGAATTTTTTTTAAAAATCCGTTATGTCCAATCGACAGATCTTCCTCAAATCTACAAGATCGGTCGCAAAGATTTTCCTCGCAGGACATCTCATCTTCGAGATATTTGAGTCCAAAGTTGAGATACTTTCAGCCGAATTCCGAAAAAAATTGCCCAAACCTCTTTCGTTTTTTGGCGATATCCCCGGAACGGGGCGTCGTAGAACGAAAATTCTTTCGGTTCCTTTTTTCTAAAATCCCGCTCTACAAAATGGGCAACTTTTTTTGAGAAAAAAAATTTTTCAGTTTTTCGCCAAAATCACAAGGGGTTAGCCCAGTGGTTTTTTGGGGGTAAAAAAAAAATTTTGGAAAATTGAGAAACTTTTGATGCAGAATGGTCTGGACGGCTGTATCTTATGGAAAAACAAAGAATTCGTGGTTTGAAAAGCGACGGGCGGGACTGGAGGACGAAAAAACGGAATTTTTTGGAAAATCTCTTTCGTTTTTGGCGTATATCTCCGGAACGGGGCATCCTAGGATAGAAAATTTGCCGTGTCCTTGTAGCTTAAAGGTCGCTCTACAAAATGGACAGCTGAATTTTCGAGACGGCGCCCCGCTTTAGCAGTCAACCGGCTGCAAATACGTGAAAATTCACTCAAACGCGTGTATCTCAAAAACGGATGTATCTTTCTCGCTGAACCCTTTTCTTTCTGAAGGAATTAACGCTCCTCTACAAGCTGGTACCAAAACTTCCCCGATCGGAGCCTTAAAACGCCTCCTACACGAGCCTTGTTTCAAAAAATTTTCAAAAAACGTCGAAAACGCCTCGATTTTGAAATTTCTTAAAAAATCCGTTGTGTCCAATCGACAGCTCTTCCTCAAATCTACAAGATCGGTCGCAAAGATTTTCCTCGCAGGACGTCCCATCTTCGAGATATTTGAGTCCAAAGTTGAGATACTTTCGAAAAATCCATTAAAACAGGAAATTTCCGATAGGATCCACATCAAACAAATGAATTATCCAACAGAACCAAACATTTTTCCCTCCGCCCCCCAACCATCATTCAATGAAGCGATAGAATTTTTTTCTTTTGTTTTCAATGAAAGCCGCTGACGTCCTGATGCGCCGCTAATGGATGCCGCCAGTCCGAGTCCTTTTTAAATAATCAATTGCTGCACTTAAATTTCCCACTTACCACCACGGAGAGCGTGGGCACTGAGCCACTCAGAACTCAGAACTCTCCCCTTCCAAAAAATGTATGTATATATTTTTCGAGGAACCACTTCATTGATAAATTGCTTCCCCACTTGAGCGGGAGAAGGCATCGTCTCCCGGTCGCCCACACCCGTCCCCAGGTTGACTTCTATCCTTTTTCCGGGCAGCTGTTCTCACCCCCGGCATCCACCTCCTGAGTACAAAACTCATTGTGTATTTATCGCTGGGTGTAATAAATCTTCTTCATCATCAACTCACTTCAACCCCCGTGGAGCGTCCCGCAGCTGTCCTAAACACAAAAACCTGACCCCGACGAAAGTCGGTTTCGTGGAAGTTTGGCCGTCGTTGTTGGCGTTGTGTTTTTGGCCACTTGTGCCACCCGGTGAAATGATTACTCAACTGAATTTTTGGCATTTTCAAGTATTTTCGTCGGATTGGGTGGGGGTGGGGAGGATTGAATTCAATTTGATGGCTTATCGGTTGTATCGGCGTTATTAACCTGGTCGACATGTGGCGAGGAGACCGAAAGCGAGAGAGAGAGAGAGAGCATTAAAATAATCGAAACATGCATTTAATTGTAATTGATGATTTTCGTTAATGGGCCAACTCTGGGGGTGGCCTTTTAATGGGGTTGAACTCTTGTCGTCCGGTGGGTGAGTGGGTGGTTGTTAAACGTCGGCCAGCTGTTGCAGTTCTATGACATCGGCACCTGCCCGAGTGGGTGATTGTGTTCAATGTTCAATAAATGACGAAGACCCACAGCAGTTCGATTGTGTCCTTTGTCCGGTTGAATAGGAAGTCGATGGAATGCTTATCGCCGCACTGCTACTAGTGATTACAATGAAATAGGGTTGGGTGGGTGGGTTGGCGTGAGATATCGCGTAATATGCGCCACGAAAAAATGTGTTAACGTTCACTTAGTTGTCAGGACTTGTCAGAGATAATACGAGAAAATTTATGACGTTCCGTGTGCGAGTGTTGTCAAGTAGCAGACGGATGGGGTAAAGAAAATTCCGTGAAAAATCAACCGTGTGAGATACGAAATTGACTTTGACCTTATTTTAAAGCTATTTTTATAACATTTCCAATAAGCCATCTTGAATTTTGCTGACAGGTTTTTTTTTACATTTTTTGAAGACTGAAAGAGTCCAACTTTTCTATTAAACTCAAAGTCAATCGTGTGAGATTAAAAATAGGGAAAAGAAAATTCGAGTAAAAATCAGGAATATGAGATACGAAATTAGTCTTGGCCTCATTTTAAAGCTACATTCATGCCATTTTAAATAATGTAGCTCTAGTTTCGCTGGCAGGTTTTTCAGATTTTTGGTAAACTTGAGACTGAAAGGTTGTCCAACTTTAACTATCCAACTTTACCTCCCGTCATAGCGAAAACAAAATTCGATTAAAAATCAACCGAGTTAAATACGAAATTAGTCTTGGCCTCATTTTAAAGCTATATTCATGCCTTTTTAAATAATGTAGCTCTCGTTTCGCTGGCAGGTTTTTCAGATTTTTCGTAGACTTGAGACTGAAAGGTTGTCCAACTTTAACTATCCAACTTTGCCTCCCGTGAGAGCGAAAACAAAATTTGATTAAAAATCAACCGAGTCAGATACAACTTCGACCTCATTTTAAAGCTACATTCATGCCATTTTCAAAGATGTAGCTCTCATTTCGCTGGCAGGTTTTTCAGATTTTTCGTAGACTGGAGACTGAAAGGTTGTCCAAATTTTCCATTAAAAATCAATCGTGTGAGCTACGAAAAATTCGAGTAAAAATCAACCGTCTGAGATAAAAACATGATTTTAGCTTCATCTTAAAGCTATTTTCATGCCATTTTTAACGCATCAATTTTCGTTTTACTGGTAATTTTCCCAGTGTGTCTGTAGTCTTCAGACTGAAATGTTGTCTAAACTCGCCTCTCTTCCACAAATAAACAATGCTACACTCACGAATCACGTGTCGGAATTTTTCTCCGAAATTCTTTCATCTTTCATCGTTCATTTTCTCCTGAAGGAATCTTGAGGTATCTCTCCAAGAGCTCCACTCCATCGTGCCCACACACCCCATCACCCACCCACCCACCCACATCGCTCGAAGTCCTTAGTCAATCGGCACACAAGCACCGTTGATTTTCGGTTTTCACACTTTACACAAGTGCTCTGCTAACTCTCTTTATCTCTACAACCATCACCCCTCATCCACCCACCACCCACACACCGACACATCTGCAACTGACCTTGAGCGAGTCCTCGACAGATGATTTCTTTTTCGTCGTCCTGCAACTTGTGGCATCGTTCCGTTTACCTTTCGTTTCCACTTCACAATTGTTGCCTCGTTTATTGTGTGTGTGTGGGTGGGTGAGTTTTGTATTCGTCCTTCGGTAGGTGGGGGTTTTGTTAGATCCACGAACAAAAAGGTCCTTCTCCAAACGAATGCAAATAAACCCACACTTTGTCCTGCATCGATGTTTATTGCTAAGTAAATTCGATTTAAAAAAAAATAAACAAAAAAAAATACGAGAAAAATACAAATTTGTAAAAAGGACGTGTAGAAGATTCTTGATGCGTGTGTAAATAGAATCAACTCGAGGATGTAATCGAATTGACTTTCATCCATCGAAGAAGGACTCGACCGGCTGTGTGAGGGACGTGTGTCAACACGTGGGAGGCGTCGCTTCTTCTATTTTATTTTTGTTTGTTTTTTTGGTTTTTTTTCTGAGCCACCGCAGGAGAGCCGACGAAACGCTGCAGGACACACAGAATCCTTGTTGTCGCAGTGGAAACAGACGCGTCAATTTCGTGACTGAATTTTTAAATTTTGTGAGAGGGAAAAAAAATTGAATTCATTCTCGACGATGATGAAGGAGAAGGAGTGTCTCCTCAGTAGAGAAAAAGACCTCAGTTGGATGAGACTGCGTGGCATGGAATCTCGAAAAATCATTCTTACGGCGACACTTTCCGTGTTTTTCTCTCGTTAAAAGACACATCACAATTTTCAAAAAAAAAAAAATTTTTGTAATAAAAATCTCCTTGATTTTTGAGTGAAAAATTGAAAATTTTTTTTTTTTTAAAAAGTGATGGGGATATTTAGAGACGTGTCTGACGACTCGAAAAATGTCTGGTTGGTGTCGATGAACCCAGTGGAAGCTGGACAAATCTCGAAAAATCGTCCTGGAGGTGACACCATAGATGTCCATGTCTTCAATTTTTCATTTTTCACCAAAGTACATCTGAATACATCATTCTCCATCAAAATTTCTATCGATTTTTTCCAAAAAAATTCTTTTCAAAATCGTGACATTTTTTCCCAAGAAAAGTCGACCTCAAGTCGTTGACTTTGACTCGACTTTTTTCGGTGAAAAATGCAAAAAAATTTATTTTTCAAAATTCAAAATTTTTTTGATTGGGAATGTTGGGCGATTGTCTGAGCATTCGAAAAATGTCTGGATGGATTTTGGGAAGCAACTAGAAGCTGGAGAAATCTCGAAAAATCGGTCTGGTGAAGCCACCTTTGGGTGGATCTTGAAAAAATTGATTTCACGAGAACTGCAGACTTGGCAGCTTTCAGAAAAAGTCTATTTCGTGTCGATGAACCCACTGGAAGCTGGAGAAATCTCGAAAAATCCTTCTTGCGCCAACATGGTTGAGTGAATCTCTGAAATATGAATTTTGTGTGATGTGGAAATATGTCCTGACTAAGAAAGTGTTCAGATCAAGTTTTGGAACCTCGTAGAAAACCGTGTAGACTGAGCTCAAAGATCTCGTAGCAGTCGAAAAATTTCTTAAAAAATTCAAAAATCCCTTTTCTTTCATCAAATAAAGGCCACTCTCAGTCCTAGTGCACATCCCAATCCCAGTGAACTTGTCCACCTTCCTTAAGACCTGCGAATTTTAACCAAATATGAAATTGCAAATCCCTTTTTTTGGTTTTTTTTTTTTTGTGTTTTTATTTAGGTAAAATGTTCACATACAATTCGCCAAAAAGTGGATGGCTTAGAGTTATTTCTTATTTTTTTTTTTCTTTTTGTTTGGGAATGTATGTATATCCTTTTTTCTATATATTTATTTATAATTATCCTTAAGTATTAAATACGTTTTCTTACACATGTGTATACAGTGTAATTTTTTTTTTCATTTCTCATCTCTTTTTCTTTTATTTTATAACTTATCATATAAATTTTAGCTTTTTTTTTTGGTTTTTTCATTGCATTTAAGTTCTCATCTTTATTTTCTTGTTTTTCCATATTTTCTTCGTCCTGGGAAGTGGAAATCTTTTTTTGTTTTATTCTCTTTTTGGTATTTACAAATTTTATTTTCCTGTATTTGCATTCATGTTTGTCTTTTTTAAAGCCATGAAACAAGGACAATTTCAAGGAAAAATTAAAAAAAAAAAAAAAAAAAACAACGACCGCTTGTGATGGCGGAAAAAGAAGGAAACATTTTTTTTTTTTAAAAATTCGAGTTCGATTTTCTTTAATGAAAATATTTTCATATGAGATCCAGAAATAAATGTAAATTCTACGGAGAATTTCGAGAAAAATCGTTGTTCCATTTCGTTATCAACTTTTCGGGTGACTTGGGAGACTTGTGTCCACTTCGGTTTGGCTCGAGGGGATGGTTGGTGGTTTTTTTTTCATCTTCGACTGTCGGTTTAAACGAAAGGAAAATTAAAAATTCATGTCTTTTTTCGTCGTCGTCGATGCATTTGCTTGGAACTGATCTGAAGGAGCTGACAGGCTTTTCAGCTTCCCTGCAGGTTTGAGTCTGAAATATTGTCTAACTTTGTCTCACGTGACAGCGAAAACAAAATTCGATTAAAAATCAACCGAGTCAGATACAAAATCGCCTTAGACCTCATTTTAAAGCTACATTCATGCCATTTTGAAAAATGTAGCTCTCGTTTTGCTGGCACGTTTTTCAGATTTTTGGTAGACTTGAGACTGAAAGGTTGTCCAACTTTAACTATCCAACTTTGCCTCCCGTGAGAGCGAAAACAAAATTCGATTAAAAATCAACCGAGTCAGATACGAAATTAGTTTTGGCCTCATTTTAAAGCTACATTCATGCCATTTTGAAAAATTCAGCTCTCGTTTCGCTGGCAGGTTTTTCAGATTTTTGGTAGACTTGAGACTGAAAGGTTGTCCAACTTTAACTATCCGACTTTACCTCCCGTGAGAGCGAAAACAAAATTCGATTAAAAATCAACCGAGTCAGATACAAAATCGCCTTAGACCTCATTTTAAAGCTACATTCATGCCATTTTGGAAAATGTAGCTCTCGTTTCGCTGGCACGTTTTTCAGATTTTTGGTAGACTTGAGACTGAAATGTTGTCCAACTTTAACTATCCAACTTTGCCTCCCGTGAGAGCGAAAACAAAATTCGATTAAAAATCAACCGAGTCAGATACGAAATTAGTTTTGGCCTCATTTTAAAGCTACATTCATGCCATTTTGAAAAATTCAGCTCTCGTTTCGCTGGCAGGTTTTTCAGATTTTTGGTAGACTTGAGACTGAAAGGTTGTCCAACTTTAACTATCCGACTTTACCTCCCGTGAGAGCGAAAACAAAATTCGATTAAAAATCAACCGAGTCAGATGCGAAATTAGTTTTGGCCTCATTTTAAAGCTACATTCATGCCATTTTGGAAAATGTAGCTCTCGTTTCGCTGGCACGTTTTTCAGATTTTTGGTAGACTTGAGACTGAAATGTTGTCCAACTTTAACTATCCAACTTTGCCTCCCGTGAGAGCGAAAACAAAATTCGATTAAAAATCAACCGAGTCAGATACGAAATTAGTTTTGGCCTCATTTTAAAGCTACATTCATGCCATTTTGAAAAATTCAGCTCTCGTTTCGCTGGCAGGTTTTTCAGATTTTTGGTAGACTTGAGACTGAAAGGTTGTCCAACTTTAACTATCCGACTTTACCTCCCGTGAGAGCGAAAACAAAATTCGATTAAAAATCAACCGAGTCAGATACGAAATTAGTTTTGGCCTCATTTTAAAGCTACATTCATGCCATTTTGGAAAATGTAGCTCTCGTTTCGCTGGCACGTTTTTCAGATTTTTGGTAGACTTGAGACTGAAATGTTGTCCAACTTTAACTATCCAACTTTGCCTCCCGTGATAACGAAAACAAAATTCGATTTAAAATCAACCGAGTCAGATACAAAGTCGTCTTAGGTCTCGTTTTAAAACTACATTCATGCCATTTTAAATAAATTTTGGTTCCGCTAGCAGCGTCTCTAAATGATTTTTCAAGCTCAGTAGCGCTGATCATCGTCGTTCTTTCAGAAAATTCCAACGTCCATCTTACAAACAGAGCGATATCCTCCAACCACCCTCGCCAGAATTCTTTCAAAATTCAAAACTAAAGCATTTTTTTGCATTCAAGAGGACTCCCTCTAAACTGCTGCACAAGCCAGTGAAACATTCCAAATTTCCCACCCTGATGAAACAACATCCGACAAGTTATCGTGTCTCTCAAAAAAAAAAAAAAAAGCAATCTCTCCAAAAAAAATTGTCTTTCCACTTACATAAAGCTTTTTCTGTTTTTAAATATCATTTTTATTTTCTTTTTATTTTTATTCTCTCTACTTATAAATTCGGTTTAGGTGGGTGTGTGTGTGGATGTGTGTCAGAGTGTCTCTTTTCCTTTTTTTAAGTGTGAGGTTTTTGGATACAAAAAAAAAAACAAACACAAGAAATAAAACTCAAAAATCAAGACATAAAAGTAATAAGTAAACTTTATTCATTCTTTTTTTTTTCTCTAAAATTTAAATTAAAATCTAAAATAAACATAAAAAAATACTAAAAAATAGTCTAAAGGATATTTTTGTAGGAAATTCTTAGTTTTGCATAAAATAACTATATGATAAAAAAAAGGATAACATTTTTTTGTTTCCTGAAGAATTTTTCTTTTGAATTCTTGCTTTACATTAAACGAATCAATTTCTATTTTTTTTTTTGGGGAAGTGGGTTTTTTCTGGTCATGTCTGTGGATTGTGTGTTAATTAATTACAAGCTCTTTTTTTCTGTTCAAATTTTTGTGTAATTTTGAATGGATTGGTGTCGGGAATTTTTCGTGGACAGATGACATGAGCGATTCATTCATTTTCTCATTTCCAACGCAGTCTGATGGTGATTTTTGGTTTCATTTTCTACTTTTTTATTAAATCTGGTATTTTTTGTAAAAAGAATAATAATGAAATGGAATGATTGCAAGGAAATTGACAGCCATTGCGTTGGTTCGTATCCTTGTGGATTTTACTATTCTCCTAAATTCAGATTTTCGGATCTGGACTTTCATGAGTCAAAAAAATATTCTCGTAGTCAAATGACGTGAATATTCTTTCAAGAAAATAAAAATAAAACTCTTAAGGCTACACTTACCTTTTTTTTGTTCATCCGTGAAGATTCCTCTCGGACAAAAAAAAAAATGTCTGAAAACGTTCAACTGAAAAAAAGAGTGAAAAAGGACACCTCGTTGCTGCTTCGTGTGGTGACCTAATCTACCAGAATTTATCTAAAAAAAATTTCTGCAAATTCCAATTTCGAAGAATTCGTTTTAAATTTTTCAAATGTCGAGTCTTGTCAAGCGACCTGATTCTTGCAAAAATACAAATTTCGCTTGAATTTCGATCAAGAGGTATTTCTGTGAAGGACAAATTCCAGATTTCTGTCGTGAGAATGTCCCCAAGTCGTCCGTAAACTTCAGCAGGTGATGGAAGTTGATAGACATGTCCCCCGGAAGCCTACATTCCAATCATATAAACACGTTCCACATTTGTTGAGCAACCCACGAAAATAAAATAAATAACTACGACACCAGGAACAACAAAGTCGTCATCGAGAAAACATCACCATCGAGTTAGGAATCCAAAAAAAAGTCTCCCAATCATCCAAGTGAATCAAAAAAAAACTGTTCCAAGACAAAATTTCAATATTTTTTGTTTTTTTTTTCTAAAAAAGAGCTCGTTTATATATGGCAAGATAATTTTATATATTTTCTATTTCATATTTCTTTATTCGCCGGAGTAAATATGTTGTTTAAAAAAAAACAGAAAAAAAATAATAATGATAATAATACGACAAAAAGGATTCAAAATTATTTCATATTTTTTTTCTTTTTCGGGACTAATACTGTGTACATATTTCTCTTAAGTTTGTTTTCATTTATTTTTCATTTTTCTTACGTGTGTGTTCGGTTGTTGTAGACAAACAAAATAAAAAAAAAAAGGATATTTAAATTATTTTGTAAGTAATTATAGTTTACTGTAACCTATTAAGTATTTAATGCTTTCTTGAATTACAAAATGAAAGAAAAAATTTTACATTATTCTACTGAAGTGTGAAAAAAGAGTTTTTTTTTTTTGTTTTTCTTAATTTTTCTGTAAATTAAATTGGACAAAATGAGAGAGATAGATAGAGAGAGAGAGAGTAGAAAATTGTTTATGTTCATATTTTCAAATCGAATTTCATCGAAACAACATTGAAAAAAAAAAAATAATATAAAATATATATACACATCTTAATTGTGTATATTTTGAAAAAAAATTCTTGAAATTGATTCGTCCAGCGTTTTTTTTTTTTTTCGGCTTCATCATTTTTTTTTTCTTTAAGTTTTAGTTATTTATATTTAATAAATCTAATCTATAATATATATACTTTTTTTTATTTTTAATTTTAATTCTTCTGTGTCGGTTCTTTTTACAATTGTTGTATTTTTTTTTTTGTTTTTTTTTGTTTAACTTTAGTAAATTTTTATTTTTCTTTTTCTTTTGTTGCGACATAATACAGTAATGTATCTCATTCATTTTTTTCATTTTTATATAATACAAAGTTTAGTTTTTTTTTTTAAATTTATAACTTAATAAAATTACAGAGAGAATGTTATATCGTCGGTTTGAGGTTAAGTGTCATGGACAAGGTGTGGTTTAGAGATGAGGATCGTGTTTTCATTTTTTTTGGGGAGTTTGTTGGCAGTGAAGCAGGAGGTAAGAAGAGATCGTGAAATGGACTCGGGGAGGCTTACGGAGTCTGCGGTCATGGGTGTGGAGGTGAAAGAGTAAGAGATCGGGGTGCGTGTGTCGTTTTTTTGAGTATTTGAATCAAAAATCGCGTCTTTGAGCCCTGGTTTTGATTGGCAGACGGTTGAAAGACGATTATTTGAGTATTTGAACGAAAATTTGGATTTTGGGCACCGTTTTCGATTGAGAGACCATTTTTTTTTTAAATTTTTGAATCAAAAATCGAGATTTTGAGCCCCGTTTTCGATTTTTCGACCATTTTTTGAGTACTTAAATCAAAGATCAGGATTTTGAGCCCTGTTTTCGATTGTGAGACGATTGAGAGACGATCTTTTAAGTATTTGAATCAAAAATCGAGATTTTGAGCCGATCGAGGTACCATTTTTTGAGTATTTAAATCGAAAATTAGGATTTTTGGCCGTTTTCGATTGAGACCATTTTTTTTTAAATTTTTAAATCAAAAATCGAGATTTTGAGCCCCGTTTTCGATTGGGAGACGGTTGACAGTCCATTTTTTGAGTATTTAAATCGAAAATTAAGATTTTCGGCCCAGTTTTCGATTGAGACCATTTTTTTTTTAATTTTTAAATCAAAAATCGCGATTTTGAACCCGGTTTTCGACTGGCAGACGATTGAGAGATGATTTTTTGAGTATTTAAATCAAAAATCAGGATTTTGATCCCGGTTTTCGATTGGCAGACGACTGGGAGACCATTTTTTGAGTATTTAAATCGAAAATCTGTATTTTGAGTTACGAAAGATGTGATTTAGATTGTCAGAATCAGTGAGGTCTTTTTGCAGTGCTCAAATACGAATTTTTAGCGATTTCGAACCACATTTTCGATTGACAGACGATTGAGAGACCATTTTTTGAGTATTTAAATCGAAAATCATGATTTTGAACTCCGTTTTTGATTGGCAGACGATTTTTTGAGTATCTAAATCGAAGATATGAATTTTGAGTTATGATAGATTGTCAGAATCAGTGAGAGGTCTTTTTCCAGTGCTCAAATATGAATTTTTTGCGATTTCGAACCATGTTTTCGATTGAGAGACCATTTTTTTGAGTATTTTAATCGAAAATCAGGATTTTGAGTTACGAGAGACGTGATTTCGATTATCAGAATCCGTGAGTGGACTTTTTGGAGTGCTCAAATACGAATTTTGAATCGAAAATAGCGATTTCGAGCCACATTTTCATTTGACAGACGATATTTTGAGTATTTGAATCGAAACGGACATTCTAAGACGAAAAATATATCCAAAAATCACGGATTGCATCGAATTCGAACTCTAAAAGGAATAAAATCCAAAAACCATGGCCGGAATAAGTTGAATTCATTCAAAATCGATGACTACAAAGTCTTGCCTTGTTCCAAATTCGTTTCAAAAGCAGTTCAGAGCGTGTTTGAAGCAGTCTCAAATCCGATTTTGAAGCACCTTTCAATTTAAAACGATCTCGGATCCGATTTTGAAGCACCTATTGATCTAAAACGGTCTCAAATCAATCTTTAAAGCATTTCAAAGAAGCACCGTCGAATTGGAAACGGTCTCAGGTTCGTTTTAGGAGCTCAGAGAAGCACCGTCTTCAATCCAAACCTCGTCAATTCCCATGTAGTCATGAAATGAGTCCAAAAATTGCCTAAAACTCCCCTTAAAAAAAAGAAAACACACCACGAAGCAAAATTTCCAACAACCTGTAAGCCTGTAATAACCTAAACCGACGAATTGAAATTCATAGTTTTTTTATTCTTTTTTTTTATATCATTTTTGCTTATCCCGAACACACGTACACGTGCGCAGGGTGAATATCATTTTACAAATATTTTACGATTCATTTTCTTTTTTTTTGTTTTTGTATTTATAAATTAGGTTGTGAAAAAAAAAAAATAGTTTTATAATAAGATTTAAGGCTAAAACGAAATAAATGTGATCATGGCTTTTTTTTTTCTTGCTTTCGTCTTGTGTTTAACATGAATTTGAAAAAAAAAAATATCAAATCAAAGTATGAGTGTTCATTTTTTTTTTAGAGAGGAATACCATCGTTTGTTTACTTTGTCCTAACAAAAGTAAATTTTTTTAATTAATTTATTTTTTTTTTATCTTGATTTTGCTTAAAATATAAATTAGTTTAACTTCGATCACGACACAACAATTTTCATCTTTTTTTTTATGTTCTTCTTATTTACTTCTGATTGATTTATATATATATTTTTTTTTAAATATTATTTAAATGCACGACATACATAAATGTATCGTACGGTGTATGTTTGTTTGTTTGTGTGTGTGTGGGTGTGTGTGTATATGTCAACATGTATATCGTAATTCATGCTTTTTCCTTTTTTTTTTTTGGGAGAAAATCGATTTTTCTTTAAATTTTAAAAAGTATCTTTTCATTCTTGTTTCCATTTAAATACACTTGTGTTCTTTTAAGTTCGATTTTTTTTTCTCTTATTTATTAAATTTATTTATATATAGATAATTTTTTTTTTTTTATTTTTTACTTTTTTTTTTATATCAATCACTTTCTAGTTTCAGTCAAAAACGGGTTTTTTTTTTCCTAGACCTTAAGATAAATTTAAAACAATTAAAAAATAAAAGTTTATTTATTTTTTTTTTTTCATCTTCTTCATCATCTATTCTTTATTTTTTTTTTTTGTGTTAAAAATAAACCTCAATCGAAATAGTAGTGTTTATTTTTCTTTTCTTTTTTCTCATTTTCATTTTTAGTTATCGTTTAAATTTTTTTCATTTTTTTCCTTATGTTGGTACGTTTTTTAATTTTTTTTTTTTTATTTTTTTATAAATCTATTTTACACAGACGCAAGGGAAACAAGTATACGTGCTTAAAACATAGGTTTGATCGTGAGATGAGTTTCTTTTCTTCTGTTTCATATATATTCATCAATTTCTTGTCTAGAATTATTTTCACTTTTTTTTTTTCTTATTTTTTTTTTCATCTTAAATGCAACGTTCTTACACATGGTTGGTTTTTTTTTTAAATATATTTATTTATATGTGTATATATATAAATTTTGTTCCTTAAATTAACGGCAATATTTATAATATTATTAATGATAATAAATTTTATAGTTTATAATAAAAATTTGTTTTTTTTTTTTTCATCAAATATTCTGTTTCCTTAAAAAAATCAGCGTTTTTTTTTTTTTCATTTATTCTTAATTACTTGTTTTTTCTTAAAAATCATTTAAATGTGTTTTTTTTTTTTTTTTCATCTTATGTGTGTTCATAAATGGTTATGTATTTTTATTGGGACAGGAAAAGGGGAGGGAACGGGAAGATAATTTAAAATCATTCAAAACCGAAACAAAAAAACCATTTAAGAGGATATAAAAAAATCTAATTTAAAGTTCACCGTGTAGATGAATTAATGTTTAGTGTTTTAGATAAAGATTCTACCGTCTCATTATTTATGCAATCTACAAGTGATAATGATGATGAATTTTTTTTTTCATTTAATTTTTCATATCTTCTCATCACATCTTCATCATTAATCACTTGATTTTTTGTCTTACAAAAACTTCTTCGACGTAATCGCCATGACAATAATTTATATTGAAATAAGTTAGTTAAAATAACTAGGACTGTTGTTGTTATAATAATAGGATTACAATTAGAAATAAAATTAATGAATTGATTGCTTGTATTAAGCAATACGTTTAGTAGTGATTTGAATTTCTCTGAAATACTTTTGTTGTTAAATCGTAAATTTTTTCTTAATATTAATAAATTTTTTTCTTTTTCTTTTCCTGTTGTTTTATTATCATTTTCGGTTATTTTTGAATTTTCTTTTGATCCTCTGGTAAGGAATGTTCTTCGTCGGTTCATTTTGTAGAAGGATGATGCTGCACTGTTGTAGGTTAGCTCTTCATTTTTCACCACTTCATTTGGATGTTTATCGTAATCATCTATTTGGGTAAATTTTTTTTTGAAAGAGAGAAAAAAAAGTCATATTTGAGAATTTTGTTTTTTTTACATGAGGAGATAAATTGAGTTCACTTTTTTTTGTTTCTAGTGGCAAATATTAAATCAAGTTGTGCAAGATTTTTTTTTTTTTTTTTCTTTAAATGTTATGTCTTATTTTTTTTTACTTTTCGCGCGATAAAGTGGCACATGGCTATAACAAATAAACGAAAAAAAAACAATTTTTTTTTAAAAATAAAAAAACTTACAGACAGAGATACACAGTTCAAGCTTTGCTAAGAAACTACAAATTTTTCTAAAGAAAAAAAAAAAACTAAAAACTAAAAAAACAAATCAAATCAACGAGTGTGTGTTTAAGAAAAAAAAATCAAAAAAAATCGATATTGGGAAATGAAATGAAGGAGCCCAGGTGTCGATCGGTGTGTGTTTCGGCTTATTTACAAATACTTACCAAAAAAGAATGAAGAACATCGTTTTTTTTTTTTTTTTTGACTAAATTTACAAATGAGGATTGAGAGATGAAAGATGATTTTTTTTTTTGTATGCCGGGTAACAATCAAGCAAGAATTTTTACAATCGATTTCTTTTTCCTACGATGTCATGTGAATAGTTTAACCCTTAGCTTTGAATGTAACTCAACCCTTAAGGAAATAAAACGCACATAAAAGCCCACCCCCCTGTCTGTCTATTGACAATCAAAAAACAAACTCTGCACGCAAAGTTCAAAGAAAATTCAAAGGACTTCAATTAAATCCACACACGTGTAATTATCTTTAATTGCTAAACAAGGCAATGTCCTCATCTCCCTTGTCGACAATCATTAAACGAAAATCGAAAACCGCAGAAAATTGCAGATGGAAGAATTGTTTGTTGTCAATTATCTTGGGGAAAAGTAAATTGCAATATAATTTAAAATAATTTTAATCGAATGACATTTGTAATGAATAGTTCAATAGAATCCACAACACAAAATGCCGACGGTTGATTTGGTTTGTCACGCAAAGAGAAAGACGCGTGCGGTTTTGACGTGAAATTGATGGGAGTTGAAGACAGTTGAGCGGCCGAGAAAGTCGAGAGTGGGAAAAATGGGCTCTGGAAAGACGGTGGACGATGTCAGGGTTGGAGGTGACGGGAGTCAGTAAATGAGTCTAGGAAGTGCGGGTAACCTGTGAACGAAAAAGACTGCGTTTGGAGGAAGTTTTGTGGTTCTAGTGAGCGAGCTGAAGTGTCGAAGGAGTCGGTGAACGAGTTAAGAAGCTTGCAAGAGGCAGTAAATGAAAAAAGGCAGTGTTTGTGGTTCTAGTGAACGTCGTAGGAGTCTGTGAGGTTAGAATCTTGCAAGGGACAGTAAATGAAGAAAAAAAGTTTTTTAAATTCCTATGAACGAGCCGAAGAGCCTTAGTAGTCAGTAAACGAGTCTAGGAAGTCCAAGAAGACAGTGACCGAGGAAGACAGCGTCCGGAAAAAGGTTTTAGTTTTCTGTGAATGAGTCGAAGGGTCTTAGGAGTCAGGAAACGAGTCTAAGAAGTCCCAGAAGACAATGACCGAGGAAGACAGCGTGCGAAAAAAGATTTTAATTTTCGGTGAATGAGTCGAAGGGTCGTAGGAGTCAGGAAACGAGTCTAGGAAGTCCCAGAAGACAGTGACCGAGGAAGACAGCGTTCGGAAAAAGGTTTTAGTTTTCTGTGAATGAGTCGAAGGGTCTTAGGAGTCAGTAAACGAGTCTAGGAAATCCCAGAAGACACTGACCGAGGAAGACAGCGTCCGGAGAAAGGTTTTAGTTTTCTGTGAATGAGTCGAAGGGTCCTAGGAGCCAGGAAACGAGTCTAAGAATTCCCAGAAGACAGTGACCGAGGAAGACAGCGTTCGGAAAAAGGTTTTACTTTTCTGTGTTGAGTCTAGAAGCTGACAGAAGTTAGCAAACGAGGAGAAGTCGGCAAACGAGGAAAACACCTTCAAAAGGATGAAAATCGAACCTTAAAAAAAACACAAAGACGATCCTAACCAGTCATACCGAAATAATCGAAATGAAAAATCGAAAAAAAAACACCAAACAAACAAAATTTGAAAAAATAAAAATCTAAACTAAAATTTCGTATCACGCATCACGCTCTACCAAGACCAGAAGAAGGGTTTTCTAAATCCTACAAACTACTCACTACTGGCTAAATTTAAATTTTAACTAAATTCAAAAACAACTGCCAGGTTAACTTTTTTTTTTCAGTTCCATATGCGCATACACACTAAAATTACTAAAAAAAAAAAAAAAACTAAAAATAATTAAAAGAAACTTAAAAAAAAAACTTAAAAATGAAAAATTTTAAATTACACTTTTTTTTTTGTTTATAATTAAAATTGATTAAATTAAGTCTTTACTCCCCAATTGCGAGCAATAATATTAATAATAATGGCTCTCCTCAGTTTCGTTGACGATTAAAAAAAAAAAATTTCTTTACACTTTGTATATTATTTCGAATTTATTTTTGTATTTTTTTTTTGACGGAAGACGGTTGTGATGCTGAGTATTTATTATTAAAAAAATATTTAAGAACTTACCACACAAGTTTATTCTTTTTTTTTGAGATAATTGATATATTTTTTTTCTTTTTTCGAACGAATAAGGGAAAGAGTATGTGAAATTCAAAATTAATTGAAAATAATTAGAGAATTTTGAGTGAGTTTATCCCCGCGCGACTCAACTCATCACAAATGGAAATATTACCCCCATCCCATAGCACCCACTATCGAAAAAAGAGTAAAAAAACAAAATTTGTTTATTTATGTTTGTTGGTAGGTCGTATTTTGTTTTCAAAAACTTTTTTTTTTTTTCAAATCGAACAGAGCCAAAATAGGTATATTTTTTTTGTACGTATGGAAAACGAAAGAAACTAAAAGTTTGAAAGAAAAGAAAGAAAAAGGAAACAAAATGGTTGAAAGTTCTTGTTTTTTTTTTATCATTTTTTTTTTTTGAGAACTAAAACAAAAAAAAGAGTAGGAGTAAAGTATATGCATTCAAAAATTCATAGCCACAAATGCTGTCCAAAAGCAATTTATATACCTGCACGGAGGATAGTTAGAGAGGGAAACACGAATCGAGTCATCGTTGTCGACGAGGAGAAGGACACGGATTTAGATCCATTTTTCCTCCTCATCTCGTCTCTTGGATCGCTTTACGTGTTCCATCTCTACCTCACTCCTACATGCGTTACAATTTATGTTTGTTTTCGAACCAAAGAAAAAAAAAACGAAAAAAAAAGAGAAGAAAAACTAAAGGAGGAATTAAAATCAAAAATAAAAATAAAAAAAATAGAAGAAAGTTAGAAAAAAAAAGTAGAAAGAAGGAGGAAACCAAAGATTTTTCTTTTGAATTTCTTGGAAGTTTTTTTTTTTTTTTGTTTTTGGTTTTGTTTTTGAATTTGAACTACTACTTACTTGTTTTCTTAGTTGGCTTATGGGACGGTGAATAATTACTATTGTTATTAACAGCGCTATTTAGATTAGGACGTGGCGATGTTATGTGAGACGGATAGAAATGCGGATGTATACCGATTGTTGAAATAGGCGTACTATGTGTACGACCGTCGGTAGAGTTACCACCGCCGTCACCACCATGGTCACCATTATGATTATTATGATTGCCCCAGTCGGGCCAACTTATTGTGCTTTGCACAACGTTACTGTTATTTGTATTAATATTTGCCGCCATTGGCGATATAAAACCCCCATGCATACCATTCTTTTGTGATGGATGTTGCTGTGATGATGGCACATTATTGATTCTTATGCCGGTCTGATGTTGTCCATTAACACCACCGCCTCCGATGCCGCCCATTCCCATGCCTCCCATGCCGCCAATGTTGTTTGGTTGTTGCATTGGTATTCGATTGAATTGGTCGATATTTGTGTTAATCGATGTACCACTGTTGCCGTTTATCATCAGGCCACCGCCATTGTTCATTCCGATGCCGAGGCCATTGTTACCACCCATGCCGCCCATGCCACCGCCCATGCCGCCACCAATTCCACCGCCACCAACGCCACCGATGCCGGGAATTTTCGGTGATGGCAGTTGGCCACCGCCACCAATATTTCCACCATTAATATTGATATTATTATTGTGCTGCTGTTGTATGGCGGTGTTGCTGTTACTGCTGCCGGTGTTGCCGCTACCGATGCCATTGTTACCGCCACCGCCGCCTCCACCGCTGCCAATTCCACCGCTGCTGCCACTGATATTGTTGTTCGTTCGATTGTTTTTATCCTCCGGTGCGCAGCAGACTTTGAATACTACTTTCATGTTGTTGGTTGAACAGCGACCTCCTATCCGACGATAAAGGTCGTCTTTAGATGATGTTGCTGTAATGAAATGAAAGGAAAAATATTACGAATTTATTTTTTAACTAGGAGAGTACACTTTCACTTCAAATTTGACCCGTTCAGACGACTTAACCTGAATTTTGCCAGGTGGTCCTCTTGGAAGTCGTCCCCAGTCCCGCCCGTCGCTTTTCAAACCACGAATTCTTTGTTTTTCCATAAGATACAGCCGTCCAGACCATTCTGCATCAAAAGTTTCTCAATTTTCCAAAATTTTTTTTTGACCCCCAAAAAACCACTGGGCTAACCCCTTGTGATTTTGGCGAAAAACTGAAAAATTTTTTTTCTCAAAAAAAGTTGCCCATTTTGTAGAGCGGGATTTTAGAAAAAAGGAACCGAAAGAATTTTCGTTCTACGACGCCCCGTTCCGGAGATATCGCCGAAAAACGAGAGCGAAAAAGGTCAATTTCGCCTCCGAAAAAGAACGAAAAAAGAGTGCAACTTTGGACTCAAATATCTCGAAAACGAGGGGTCCTGCGAAAAAAGACCTTTTGACTAATCCTTTAGATCTGAGGAAGATCTATCAATAGCACATGACGGCTTGTCAAAAATTTTCCTGATTTCTCACCCATTTCAAAATGGCCACGTATGCCTATAATTTTTGGTGAAAAAATTTAAAAAAAAATATAATTTTTTTTTTTTCAAAAAAGTGATGGGGATTTTTAAAGACGTGTCTCTAGATTCGAAAAATGTCTGGTTCGAGTCGATGAACCCACTGGAAGCTGGAGAAATCTCGAAAAATCGTCCTGCAGTCGATACCATTCAGGTCCAAGTCTTGAATTTTTCATTTTTCTACAAAATACATCAGAACTCATCGTTCTCCATCAAAATTTTTTTTAATATTCGAAATTCGAAATCGCGTCATTTTTTCCCAAGAAAAGTCGACCTCAAGTCGTTGACCGCGACTCGATTTTTTGGCGTGAAAAATGCGAAAAAAATTTTTCCGAAAACTTAAATTTTTTTTTGATTGGATATGTTAGGCGAGTGTCTGAGGACTCGAAAAATGTCCGGATGAATTTTGGGAAGCAACTGGAAGCTGGAGAAATCTCGAAAAATCGTTCTTGTGGAGCCACCTTTAACGCGAGGTTGAAAAAGTGGATTCCGCGGTATAGAGGCACCTGGCAGCTTTCAGAAAATGTCAAGTTGGTTTCGATGAACCCATGGGAGCCTGGAGAAATCTTGAAAAAACGATCTGGTGAAGCCATCTTTGAGTGGATCTTGAAAAGGTGGATTCCACGCGATGAAGAAACCTGGCAGCTTTCAGAAAATGCCTGGTTTGAGTCAATGAACCCACTGGAAGCTGGACAAATCTCTCCGAAATCTCTCGTGCCTGATCAAAAAAGTGTATTTTCCGCAGTCAAATTCAGAAAATTTCTTGTGCTGCTCAAGAGACTCACTCCAGTCTCGTCCAGTTTGTCTGGTTATGGGAGAATTCACTGCAATCCATCGTCTCTAATCCGTGTGAGTTTTACTGCCACTCTCCTGTGATTAAATAAATTTACCCCACCCGAGCCGACGAGCACTCAAATCCCCTGCACTGGCATTTAATTAAGAAAATTGTCGTCAAATCGAAGAAAAGAAAATCGTCTCCGTCCCCCCAAGAAATCATCAATTTTCTCAATCAAAACCAAAAACCCATCTCCACACACGCCACTAGACTACACTATTAAAAATCATCCCAATAATTGCGTAATCAATTTCTATCGATTCATCACCATCCATTTCCTTTCGTTTTCCTTTTTCCCCGTCATCGTCCAGGACACACACGGACATGCTCGTCCTCCTTAATAAAACATTCATGTGTGTCTGTGTGTGGGGGTTGGTTGGTTGTCCTTTATCGTAAAATACCGTGAATTTTATACCATTCATGATGTCGAAAAAAAAAAAACAACAACTAAGTGGGTGTGTTCATGTGTATCCTGTGAACTCTCCCATATCCAAATTGAGAAAATCTCTCCACTTATGGTGGAGGTGTCGTCCGGTAAGGAGAGAATTCACAAAATCATTTACTCATCAATTTTACTTACAAATGAAATAGTAATCATTTCCAGGAAGGAACTCCAAACCACCTGGCTGCGGGGTAAATGGCCGGAACGTTATTGTAAAAAACATTAGTTTCTGTGGCTTATCACAAATGGCTATGACACGCGGATCCGCATTCGTTATCCTGCATGTCTCGTATTCGACTTTTGATACATTATAAATTATATATTTTTCCGTTTCATTTTCAAATGTACCAGGCTCGTATACGGGACAGATTATGTGTACTTGATCGAATTCAAAGGCTAAATTGCCTTTATTCACATCGATTATGTGATCTGTGTTGTCTATGCGAAATCTGAAAATAAAAAAAAAAATATGAATTAGTAATTGATTTTTTTTTTTTTTTCAATTAAAATAATTGCATTGAACGGGAAAGGATTGGATTCACAGTAATTCAATGGGGGAAGGATTTTCTAACAAATTCACCACCGGGAAAAGATTCAATTCGATGCGAAGTCAGTTTGGTCCAATAATTACTTTTAGATTCGTGCCAAAATAGACGTATTACATATCAAATAAAATGGCATGATTAGCCCTTTAAAATAAAACAAAAAACATTTCTCACCATCATACACCGAACGTCTTTTATTCCATCTCAAAATTGAAATTTGTTATAAAATTCCACATTTCCCATCGTCAACAACTAGTTTTTTCCTGTCTCACAATCAACTCGGTCTGGTTGAAACAAAAAGTACTCGCAGACTTGTGTCAAAATACACGTATTATATATCAAATAAAATGGCATGATTAAAACAAAGCAAAAAAAACCTTATCATCCCTATGCATGAAACGTCTTTTTTCTGTTTCAAAATTGAAAGAATCTCTCTAAAGATTTCTACAATCCACATCGACTGCATTAACCATCCATGATTCTCATTAAAAAACAACGTGTGACACTTAAACAGATATTTAATTCACCGTGCCACGTTTTCAACTAGTGTTATACATTTTTTAAAATGGCATGAAAAGACCTTTCAAACAAAAAAAGAATTTTTGTCTTATCTTGTATATAGCTTGTTTTTTTCCTCTCTCAAAATCGAACGAGTTTAAAATTGGAGTTTTCCAGTAAATTTACAGTGAACTTTTCCATAAACGGACAGCGATGGTTCTGGGAAATTTTTCCGGTTATTAGAGGTGTCCTTAAGGATAAAGTTCACTGCGAAATTCCTTTAAATTCAAGAAAATAAATCCATCTCTTGGCGATTGGGAGTCGGGTTTTGTTTCCCGACTTACGTGAACGGGTGGCTCGCGAAAGGATGCAAAGGATTCAATGAGACTTTTTCCAAACTCGGACTCTTTTGTTAAGAATTCGGACTCACTTAGGAGTTCGCTTGAAGTCCTCAAAAAAGACTTTGTTTCAAGACATCCATTCAGAGCGTTCTTAAGAAGTTTCAATTCACTTACAAGTCCTCAAAAGACTTCTTTTGTCGTCATGAAGGACTCGAAAGTTTTCTTCGGTAGTAATCGTAATTATCCTAAGAAGTTACAACTCACTCGACTGTGAGCACCTGAAGTCGTCTACGGTCTGGAAACTTCAAGTTGTCCCGTCCGCCAAAAAAAAAAGAAAGCAGAAGACCGAGACTTGGTCGCTGAGTGTGATTGAATTCACTGAGGCAACTCACAGAAGAAAACGAAAATAAACGTCGTCCAAAACAAAAGCGCGACACAATCACAAGTCGACCGGTTGGACACACGACTCCAGTACACTCGAAAAAGTATCGCCCCCTCCACCAAAAAAAAAAAGAAAATTCAACAATCAACTTCAAACATCGCCCCCCCATCGAGGAGAAAGGACCTTCAAAATGAGCAACCAAAAGTGAAAAAGAAGAAGGATTTATTTTTAGACCGTCAAAGGCAAACGGCGGAACAAAGGCAGCATTGCCAGAAATAAATCTCCCACCGCGGGGAAGGATCAAAGGAGGAAAAGCTCTTAAATGATTCATTTTCTTAACCTCGTCTCTGGGAAATAATTTCATAAAAAAAAAAGAAGAAGAATTTTCTCTCTCTCTCTCTCTGGAGTCGGTCGGTCTCGGTGGCATTCTCTCGTCGTTCGTTTTGAGAACAACAATAAACTTGCCCAATCAATTGAAGAGTATCCAACAGATACGCACACCAGAGAGCAGGACGACGAATGTGGTTCCACACACACACGTGAATTTCTCGAATGGGAAAGGTTACGTCAACCATCAGACCAGAAAGGGAAAAAGGATAATATATTTATAATAGTTAAGCTTCCCCCTGTGGGATTTTGTGGCTCTCTCTCTCTCGCCCCCCGTTTCCATGAGATCGTGTGTGTGTGCGCAGTGCTCCTGTTCTGTCGTCCTTGTTGCATTGAAAAAGAAAAAAAAAAAATTGAGTAGACGACGAGACAGAAATTAATAAACCAGCAAAAAAAGGATTTTTTTTTTCGAAAAATTCTTCACAACTTCGTGGTGTTCCTATGACAACTCAAAAGGAGAGAGAAGGGCGGAAAAAAGGGACACCCACCCGTTCTCGTCCTCCGCCGGCATGCGGCTAATGTCTAATTAAACCAATTAACCATTTCAAGCCGTCGAATTTATCCTTTTTCTACCTGTCTGACTGTTTTTTCAACCGCACCAGGACTTCTCGTCCTCGTTCTTTGTGATGATGTCATTGTTTGGACTTGGTAAGTTCCATCGAAGCGAAAAGGACGAAAACGGGGGGGGTTGAAAAAAAAAAAAAAAAAAGAGAAACTATGCGAACAAGGAAGAAGGACCGAATTTTTTGTCCCTTTAAGCCACCACACCGAAATGTCAAAAGGACTTGTTTTTTTTATTTTTTATTTTTCCTGAAATCACCAAGGATACTCCCTCCGTGGTGCTCCCCCTTCTCTCCGTGGTTCTTGACGGGGACTTATTTGAATTTTTATAAGATGAAGGACTTTGCCAGGTACAAAGGACGAGTGAGGGAGAGAGAGTGTGTGTGTGTGTGTAGACGGTACCTTTTCTTCTCGTCCTTTTTTTTTTTAATATATAAATCCTTCGAAAATAATTGAACCAAAAACGATTTGTTGAGAGAAGAGGATTCTGTTCATTTTTTTTTTTTTGCTTTTTCGAGGGGGAAGAGAGATTAAATTTACATTACACCCACGGTAGCGCTAATGGGATAGGAGGCTTGTTGACGAAAAAAAGGACGACGACGACAACTAAGGAGCAGGGTGGGAAGTCATGGTGATGGTGGTGGTTGATGTTTTTTTGATTCATTTCGTAAATATCACCTATTGACAAAAAAATAAATTAAATAGGATACAACACGCGTCGAGTGTATCCTGAAGTGTATTCGGGGGATGATTTTCAATTAGGATCCACTCCTCTAGGAGCAATCAGAAGAATCTTTGTCCTTTGTTCGGTGGGTGGCTGTTCAATTTCCTGTTTTTGTGTGGGAATCATATCGGATTGATGTGCGTGATAGAAAGAGAGAGAAAGGAGCGGCATTGAGTGGAAACTCGTGGAAGAGAAATGATTGAGCGGAAACTGGGTCTGTGGTGGGATGGGAGATGGTGAAGTGTGTTCTTTTTTTTGTAGATTTTAGCTGTCGTCACTGGAAAACAAGCCACGGAATTCAAAAATCTGGCGATAAGTCAAAAAGCTGCTTGCCTTAAGAGATTGGCGCTCGACGAAACACATTGTCACAGCACCTCAAGTCCTCGGTTCGCTTTGAAGAAAGCAAAGGATGTCGTCGACGTTTGAAAATTGTCTACAGAATTTTAAAAAAACGTCTAAAGTCAAAAATTGGTTGTCCTTAGAAATTGGCGCCCGACGAAACACATTGTCACAGCACCTCAGGTCCTCGGTTTGCTTTGAAGACAGCAAAGGACGTCGACGACGTTCCAAAACAGTCCAACGAGTGCAAAAACTCTGTCGACAAGACAAAATCAGAAACTGGCGCCCGGCGAGAGACTTCCTCGCAGCAACTAAAGTCCTTGGTCAACTTTCAAGACAGCCCTCAGCCCATCCAGGGGCTTCTGATTTGACTCCTGACCCTTTTTTTTCCCCTTCTCCGCCTTCAAGAGCGACCAAAGACAAGTCGATGATCTCACAGCGCTCGGGTTAATTGCGTGTCGCGCCACATAGTAATCCTCTAAGAACTCAGTCAAGTGATGGAAGTGGTAGAGACTCATCTTTAGCTCACCTCACACTCGGTATACGCATCTTCTTACAATTTTTTTTTTTTTAGAATTTATTTTTTAATTAAGGCCCAACAGGGAGGAGAAACACATCATCTTCATCGTCGTGGTCGTCTTCGTCGTTGTCGTCGCCGGCATCGGTGTCAATATGAGAGACGAGGAGAATCCCCTTGGGTCAATTCATTTTCATCCCTTTTTTTTTTTAAAAAACTGAGAGGGGGCGGGTGAGTGGGTTGAGACATGCCGCGCTAGTGCAACGAGAGTGTCATAATGCATCACATGTGGAATGTAAGTCTAGGGACTGTACGACTGGAACTGAAGAGCCGCCCCGGCTACACTGGGGCTACATTGAGGTGAACCTCTCCTCATCCTCCTCATCTGTGTGTGTGTGTTTGTGTGTGAAGATTTGTATTTCTAAGGAAACGCATGTGCCTGGTGCATGTTGTGGGTTGCAAAAGGATAAAGGATGCTTTTCGTTTGAAGGAGGATAATGTACTCTCGGTGAGGGAGTGATTTGTAGATCACACACACAAGGACCTCGCCTCCCATTCCATCCTCCCTCCGCACGCACACACACCGTGCGGTGCTCATGTGGGGTTTCTTGGATTCTACTTGCAAAAGTACACGAGGGAGAACGACAAAACAAGGACCAAGACTGACAGAGAGAAAGAGAGACAGAGAGAGGGAGAGATTGTGTGTGTACCACACAAAGATGAATGATATTCAAGGAAGAGAATTGTGTACACCTTTAGCAGTTTTGCAAAATTGTTACCCATTGAGTGGATGGTGTGTAAAAAAAAAAAAATAAATAAATAAAATCTACACTTGTAGTGGTAGCTCGTACAATCATCAACCACCATCATCGTCATCAACATCAGAACAGCAGCAGTGCGGTGCGTCGTCAGTGCGGTGGGTGACAAGTGGGCCGGGCGGGTGACGAGTAAGTCATACGCACATGTGGGTTCACATACAACACCCGGCTAAAGTGATTTTTGAAGGATGCGCGCAAAGCGAGGGGCAAAACACCCACCCATCCACCACCACCGGCAGCTGCAAAGAGAAACTAAGAAAAACATCATAATCGTCGGTTGTGATCAGAGAGAAGCGCCGTCACAGAACGCGACAAACGACGAATAGAGAAAGAGTCTTATGTCGCTTTGACGATAAAAGAATCCTATTCAGTCGGAGGGTGTGGGAGGGAAACGAACACAATGCCGATGCGTGAATAAGCCCGCTCCGGTTGCAACGAGACGTGCATTTTTCTTTCCTCCCACCGAACGTACATCGAACTGTGGAAACTTAAGAATGCCAATTGGAAGGTTTTTCTACGCCTGCACTGGACATGGATTCGAAATTATGATGGGGGTGCATAAGAAATGAAAAAAAATGAGAAAAAAAAAAAAATAACGACGAAAATAATTTATTTGTGGATCGAAATAGGGTCGTGTGGAAGGTGGTGGCAATCAGAAGGAGGAAAGTGGTCGGAAACTAGAGTTTCGAACTCGAAAAAGGTAGTTTTTTGGTAAAAAAAAAAATTTTGAGGTTCGAAAATGAAAATTTGCGGTTGAAAATGGAAGTGCCATGCGATTTTTGGGCTTCCGCAACAGGTTCCATGCGAGATCTAGAACACTCGGCTGCAGTCATCGTCGTCGTCGTCGTCTAATCGAGCCAAATCTAACCCAGTTGCGTTCCACATATCGATTAAACACTAGAGACTTGTTTTTTTTTTTTTTGTTCCACTTTGAGAGTATCTAATCTGCATATGGAGAGGGGGGGAAACCTCAAGAATCGACATCGGCGGCTGGGTCAGTGCTGTGTCTGAAACGCTGCGATTAGACGCGGTGCCAAGGTGTGTGCGTTGTGTCGCAAATAAAGTCAATTAAATTTCCTTTTTGTTAATTAGACACGTCTCTCTTTTTTTTTCAAACAAAATTCGATCTCCATCCCTTGACTTGGTTACGGTGTGAGAATAATTTGAGGTGTGAACCTTCTGGCATCACTTGGATGTCCGTCTGTCTGAATAAAATTTACTGCGCGACAACGACGACGACGATGACGGTGACTTGGCCGATGAAAAGTTGGATAGAAGAATAAAAAAAAGGAGGAGAAGAATGAGGAGGAGGATGTACTCCCATTTGAATTTTTCCCATTTTAATTGTTTCCTGGAAGAAAATTAAACGCGACGGGAGTAAGTTGCTGTTTTATTATTTTTCCCTTCCTCAACGCGGAAGGCAAAAGGTGGATTTCCAATAAATTATCGCAGGCCCTTAAAAGAAAAAAAGCGATTCGAGGTGGGAACTGAGCCATCAGCCTTTCTGTCGGTGACCCGATTCGGATCGCGATAAAAGGGAGATTCGTATTTGGTTCGTAGATATAGCTCTCGGGCATTTTAAATGAAATCCTATATCTATTTCTCTGTGTTATGGAAGAAAGATTTCCCCAGCTTTCAGTGGGTTCATTGACTCAAACCAGGCATTTTCTGAAAGCTGCCAGGTTTCTTCATCGCGTGGAATCCACTTTTTCAAGATCCACTCAAAGATGGCTTCACCAGATCGTTTTTTCGAGATTTCTCCAAGCTCCCATGGGTTCATCGAAACCAACTAGACATTTTCTGAAAGCTGCCAGGTGCCTCCATACCGCGGAATCCACTTTTTCAACCTCGCGTTAAAGGTAGCTCCACAAGAACGATTTTTCGAGATTTCTCCAGCTTCCAGTTGCTTCCCAAAATTCATCCGGACATTTTTCGAGTCCTCAGACACTCGCCTAACATATCCAATCAAAAAAAAATTTAAGTTTTCGGAAAAATTTTTTTCGCATTTTTCACGCCAAAAAATCGAGTCGCGGTCAACGACTCGAGGTCGACTTTTCTTGGGAAAAAATGACGCGATTTCGAATTTCGAATATTAAAAAAAATTTTGATGGAGAACGATGAGTTCTGATGTATTTTGTAGAAAAATGAAAAATTCAAGACTTGGACCTGAATGGTGTCGACTCCAGGACGATTTTTCGAGATTTGTCCAGCTTCCAGTGGGTTCATCGACTCGAACCAGACATTTTTCGAATCGCCAGACACGTCTTTAAAAATCCCCATCACTTTTTTGAAAAAAAAAAATTATATATTTTTTTTTAGTTTTTTCACCAAAAATTATAGGCATACGTCGCTATTTTGAAATGGGTGAGAAATCAGGAAAATTTTTGACAAGCCGTCATGTGCAATTGATAGATCTTCCTCAGATCTAAAGGATTAGTCAAAAGGTCTTTTTTCGCAGGACCCCTCGTTTTCGAGATATTTGAGTCCAAAGTTGAGATACTTTCAGCCGAATTCCGACAAAAAAATTGCCCAAATCTCTTTCGTTTTTTGGCGATATCTCCGGAACGGGGCGTCGTAGAACGAAAATTCTTTCGGTTCCTTTTTTTCCAAAATCCCGCTCTACAAAATGGGCAACTTTTTTTGAGAAAAAAAATTTTTCAGTTTTTCGCCAAAATCACAAGGGGTTGCCCAGTGGTTTTTTGGGGGTAAAAAAAAAATTTTGGAAAATTGAGAAACTTTTGATGCAGAATGGTCTGGACGGCTGTATCTTATGGAAAAACAAAGAATTCGCGGTTTGAAAAGCGACGGGCGGGACTGGAGGACGAAAAAACGGAATTTTTTGGAAAATCTCTTTCGTTTTTGGCGTATATCTCCGGAACGGGGCATCGTAGGATAGAAAATTTGCCGTGTCCTTGTAGCTTAAAGGTCGCTCTACAAAATGGACAGCTGAATTTTCGAGACGGCACCCCGCTTTAGCAGTCAACCGGCTGCAAATACGTGAAAATTCACTCAAACGCGTGTATCTCAAAAACGGATGTATCTTTCTCGCTGAACCCTTTTTTTTCTGAAGGGATTTACGCTCCTCTACAAGCTGGTACCAAAACTTCCCCGATCGGAGCCCTAGAACGCCTCCTACACGAGCGCTGTTTCGAAAAATTTTCAAAAAACGTCGAAAACGCCTCGATTTTGAAATTTTTCTAAAAATCCGTTATGTCCAATCGACAGATCTCCCTCAGATCTACAAGATCGGTCGCAAAGATTTTCCTCGCAGGACGTCCCATCTTCGAGATATTTGAGTCCAAAGTTGAGATACTTTCAGCCGAATTCCGAAAAAAAATTTCATTTGTTTTTCTGGAAAGTTTTCCACATATTTTTCGGCAACCACTCTCGACCTCCTCCCACCGCCAGACAGACACACGACGTCTGTAATTGGCGTGGCTCAGACGAACAAAAATTCCTTCTCTCTCCTCGGTGTGGAAATTTTATGCTTAAGGCAGAGAAGAACACCCGACCGACTTCTAATTAGCTCAGGCAAACTGAGGGATCTTTTGTCTTTCGAGGATATCATTATTGGGTGGTTGTAGAAGCTTCACCCACCCACCCGACCACTCACATGGAGGGAAAACTATGTAACACCTTTTTCCTCTCTCGCACGAAAAATAGAAAAGCAAACGATATTTTTTTTCCATTTTTTTCTTTTTGGTTAAAATGAATGAGAACAGTAACCATCGTCTACGTGTACATTTTCTAGCTCACCCACCTCCGCCATTGACGTGAAAATTTTCCCTGCTCATTTTCACTCCCACACCGCCCAACCCCCCCAAACGCGTACGACGCCTTGCAACACGTCCTTCAACCAAAAGGAATAACAAAATTCACAAAAAAAAAAAAAAAGGAAACTTAGCGACGGAATTCATTGAAAATTGGGTTAATGAGATGCGAGCCCACATCCATACATCAAGCAAACACATCCCTCTACCAGCAGGAGAGCGAACGAGAGAGAGGGCAGAGAGTACCCCACCCAAATGTTATACAAATCCACCTATGTACACCCACCCACCCGCGCCACACTCGAAGCGGCAGGCTCTCTGATCCCTGCTCCTGTTTTTTGTCCTCTCTCTTTCTAGCTCCTGCAGGCGGCTGCCTACTCCTGCTTCTCCCTTATTTTATTATGTACACATATAGATAAAAAACAAAACTGTGTGTGTGCACATACATTAAAAACATACACATAATTGTGCGTTTGGATGTTTGTGTCAGAAGGCAGAAGTCCTTTTTCCTCTCATCATTCTTCCATTTTGTTTGTTGTGAAAATGCTTTTAGTTCCCCACCACCCAAACCCCAAAAAAAAAAAAAGGAAAAGGAAAGAAACGAATGAGCCAAAATGCGGGAGAAAAAAAAAAACCAAATTAAATTATTAAAAAGTGAAAAAAAAAAAAACTGTCTGCGGATGGAAACGACGAATGAACTCAATTTTAAGGCACACACGCTTTTGTAATGGACAGACAAAAGGACGAAGAGACCACCCCTCCCACACCCACTTAACTAATTCCAAAAAAATGAGGGAGGAAAAGTGAAAGACCCAGATTCGGGATATGAACTCGCATCCTGTGACCGGAGTCGACGTGAGAATCGAGGACGGATTGTTTTCGTACAGCAGGATGCAGCCAAGCGACAAAAGGAAAGAGACGTGCGGAAAAAAGAAAGAGGACGAAAAAACGCAGACACCCATTGAGGTGTCTGGGAGGTTGAAAGGCCCTTCCACTCGGAGGTTGAAAGATTTTTTATCCAAAACAAGATTTCTCCCAATAGGATCCACAGAACATTATCTTTCCCACAGAGCTCAGGTAAAAACACGAATTTTCCAAGAGAGAAAAATTGAAAAAAGTTTAACTAAAAAAATCCTTTTTCACATGCAGGACATGGCTGGGGCTGAAATTCTACCAGGATTCGAGTCTGGAGAGCCTGGGTTGAGGGCGACTGTTTCCAGGAGTTGGAGGAGCACCTTTTTTCTGACTGAAGGGAGGCCTTAAGGTAGGTAAAAAAGAAGGTAGGTATAAGTCAAACCCAAAAAGGGCAAGAATGCCCTTTTTGTCAAATTTTTCGATAACGATTGCAAAAATCCCTTTTGTATTTCGCCTCTCTCTCCGAAACGGGACATCCTAGGACAGCAATTTTTTCATGTCCTTGTAGCCTCAAGGTCCTTCTACAAAATGGACAAAAAAAATTTTGAAGGTCACCCCTAATTCTAGGGGAAATTTTTAGGGAAATAAGTAAAGGAATACAAAAATGCGTTTATCTCGATAACGGGACGTCCTACGGCGTTTTCCCTTTTGTTCAACCTTTTTTTCCCTAAAGGATAAAAGGCTGCTCTACAAGCTGGCACAAAAATTTTTCCGATCGGAGCCTCAGGACACCCCCTACACGAGCCTTATTTCTACACCTCTGCCAAAAATGTCCATAACTCCGCCATTTTGGGAAATTTTTTTGATCCGTTATGTCCAATCGACAGATCTCCCTTAGAGCCACAAACCGCTCATAGGAAGTTTTTTCGCAGGACCTCCCGTTTTCGAGATATTTGAGCCCAAAGTTGAAATGCCTTTTGGCCAATTTTTCAGGATTTTCGTCCTTTTTTGGGAGGGAAATTTTGCATTTTTTTGGCAAAACCCTTTTGTTTTTGGCCTATATCTCCGAAACGGGACATCCTAGGACAAAAATTTTTTCATGTCCTTGTAGCCTCAAGGTCCCTCTACAAAATGGACAAAAAAAATTTTGAAGGTCACCCCTAATTCTAGGGGAAATTTTTAGGGAAATAAGTAAAGGAATACAAAAATGCGTTTATCTCGATAACGGGACGTCCTACGGCGTTTTCCCTTTTGTTCAACCTTTTTTTCCCTAAAGGATAAAAGGCTGCTCTACAAGCTGGCACAAAAATTTTTCCGATCGGAGCCTCAGGACACCCCCTACACGAGCCTTATTTCTACACCTCTGCCAAAAATGTCCATAACTCCGCCATTTTGGGAAATTTTTTTGATCCGTTATGTCCAATCGACAGATCTCCCTTAGAGCCACAAACCGCTCATAGGAAGTTTTTTCGCAGGACCTCCCGTTTTCGAGATATTTGAGCCCAAAGTTGAAATGCCTTTTGGCCAATTTTTCAGGATTTTCGTCCTTTTTTGGGAGGGAAATTTTGCATTTTTTTGGCAAAACCCTTTTGTTTTTGGCCTATATCTCCGAAACGGGACATCCTAGGACAAAAATTTTTTCATGTCCTTGTAGCCTCAAGGTCCCTCTACAAAATGGACAAAAAAAATTTTGAAGGTCACCCCTAATTCTAGGGGAAATTTTTAGGGAAATAAGTAAAGGAATACAAAAATGCGTTTATCTCGATAACGGGACGTCCTACGGCGTTTTCCCTTTCGTTCAACCTTTTTTTCCCTAAAGGATAAAAGGCTGCTCTACAAGCTGGCACAAAAATTTTTCCGATCGGAGCCTCAGGACACCCCCTACACGAGCCTTATTTCTACACCTCTGCCAAAAATGTCCATAACTCCGCCATTTTGGGAAATTTTTTTGATCCGTTATGTCCAATCGACAGATCTCCCTTAGAGCCACAAACCGCTCATAGGAAGTTTTTTCGCAGGACCTCCCGTTTTCGAGATATTTGAGCCCAAAGTTGAAATGCCTTTTGGCCAATTTTTCAGGATTTTCGTCCTTTTTTGGGAGGGAAATTTTGCATTTTTTTGGCAAAACCCTTTTGTTTTTGGCCTATATCTCCGAAACGGGACATCCTAGGACAAAAATTTTTTCATGTCCTTGTAGCCTCAAGGTCCCTCTACAAAATGGACAAAAAAAATTTTGAAGGTCACCCCTAATTCTAGGGGAAATTTTTAGGGAAATAAGTAAAGGAATACAAAAATGCGTTTATCTCGATAACGGGACGTCCTACGGCGTTTTCCCTTTTGTTCAACCTTTTTTTCCCTAAAGGATAAAAGGCTGCTCTACAAGCTGGCACAAAAATTTTTCCGATCGGAGCCTCAGGACACCCCCTACACGAGCCTTATTTCTACACCTCTGCCAAAAATGTCCATAACTCCGCCATTTTGGGAAATTTTTTTGATCCGTTATGTCCAATCGACAGATCTCCCTTAGAGCCACAAACCGCTCATAGGAAGTTTTTTCGCAGGACCTCCCGTTTTCGAGATATTTGAGCCCAAAGTTGAAATGCCTTTTGGCCAATTTTTGAGGATTTTCGTCCTTTTTTGGGAGGGAAATTTTGCATTTTTTTGGCAAAACCCTTTTGTTTTTGGCCTATATCTCCGAAACGGGACATCCTAGGACAAAAATTTTTTCATGTCCTTGTAGCCTCAAGGTCCCTCTACAAAATGGACAAAAAAAATTTTGAAGGTCACCCCTAATTCTAGGGGAAATTTTTAGGGAAATAAGTAAAGGAATACAAAAATGCGTTTATCTCGATAACGGGACGTCCTACGGCGTTTTCCCTTTTGTTCAACCTTTTTTTCCCTAAAGGATAAAAGGCTGCTCTACAAGCTGGCACAAAAATTTTTCCGATCGGAGCCTCAGGACACCCCCTACACGAGCCTTATTTCTACACCTCTGCCAAAAATGTCCATAACTCCGCCATTTTGGGAAATTTTTTTGATCCGTTATGTCCAATCGACAGATCTCCCTTAGAGCCACAAACCGCTCATAGGAAGTTTTTTCGCAGGACCTCCCGTTTTCGAGATATTTGAGCCCAAAGTTGAAATGCCTTTTGGCCAATTTTTCAGGATTTTCGTCCTTTTTTGGGAGGGAAATTTTGCATTTTTTTGGCAAAACCTTTTTGTTTTTGGCCTATATCTCCGAAACGGGACATCCTAGGACAAAAATTTTTTCATGTCCTTGTAGCCTCAAGGTCCCTCTACAAAATGGACAAACAATTTTTTGAAGGTCACCCCTAATTCTAGGGGAAATTTTTAGGGAAATAAGTAAAGGAATACAAAAATGCGTTTATCTCGATAACGGGACGTCCTACGGCGTTTTCCCTTTTGTTCAACCTTTTTTTCCCTAAAGGATAAAAGGCTGCTCTACAAGCTGGCACAAAAATTTTTCCGATCGGAGCCTCAGGACACCCCCTACACGAGCCTTATTTCTACACCTCTGCCAAAAATGTCCATAACTCCGCCATTTTGGGAAATTTTTTTGATCCGTTATGTCCAATCGACAGATCTCCCTTAGAGCCACAAACCGCTCATAGGAAGTTTTTTCGCAGGACCTCCCGTTTTCGAGATATTTGAGCCCAAAGTTGAAATGCCTTTTGGCCAATTTTTCAGGATTTTCGTCCTTTTTTGGGAGGGAAATTTTGCATTTTTTTGGCAAAACCCTTTTGTTTTTGGCCTATATCTCCGAAACGGGACATCCTAGGACAAAAATTTTTTCATGTCCTTGTAGCCTCAAGGTCCCTCTACAAAATGGACAAAAAAAATTTTGAAGGTCACCCCTAATTCTAGGGGAAATTTTTAGGGAAATAAGTAAAGGAATACAAAAATGCGTTTATCTCGATAACGGGACGTCCTACGGCGTTTTCCCTTTTGTTCAACCTTTTTTTCCCTAAAGGATAAAAGGCTGCTCTACAAGCTGGCACAAAAATTTTTCCGATCGGAGCCTCAGGACACCCCCTACACGAGCCTTATTTCTACACCTCTGCCAAAAATGTCCATAACTCCGCCATTTTGGGAAATTTTTTTGATCCGTTATGTCCAATCGACAGATCTCCCTTAGAGCCACAAACCGCTCATAGGAAGTTTTTTCGCAGGACCTCCCGTTTTCGAGATATTTGAGCCCAAAGTTGAAATGCCTTTTGGCCAATTTTTCAGGATTTTCGTCCTTTTTTGGGAGGGAAATTTTGCATTTTTTTGGCAAAACCTTTTTGTTTTTGGCCTATATCTCCGAAACGGGACATCCTAGGACAAAAATTTTTTCATGTCCTTGTAGCCTCAAGGTCCCTCTACAAAATGGACAAAAAAAATTTTGAAGGTCACCCCTAATTCTAGGGGAAATTTTTAGGGAAATAAGTAAAGGAATACAAAAATGCGTTTATCTCGATAACGGGACGTCCTACGGCGTTTTCCCTTTTGTTCAACCTTTTTTTCCCTAAAGGATAAAAGGCTGCTCTACAAGCTGGCACAAAAATTTTTCCGATCGGAGCCTCAGGACACCCCCTACACGAGCCTTATTTCTACACCTCTGCCAAAAATGTCCATAACTCCGCCATTTTGGGAAATTTTTTTGATCCGTTATGTCCAATCGACAGATCTCCCTTAGAGCCACAAACCGCTCATAGGAAGTTTTTTCGCAGGACCTCCCGTTTTCGAGATATTTGAGCCCAAAGTTGAAATGCCTTTTGGCCAATTTTTCAGGATTTTCGTCCTTTTTTGGGAGGGAAATTTTGCATTTTTTTGGCAAAACCTTTTTGTTTTTGGCCTATATCTCCGAAACGGGACATCCTAGGACAAAAATTTTTTCATGTCCTTGTAGCCTCAAGGTCCCTCTACAAAATGGACAAAAAAATTTTTGAAGGTCACCCCTAATTCTAGGGGAAGTTTTTAGGGAAATAAGTAAAGGAATACAAAAATGCGTTTATCTCGATAACGGGACGTCCTACGGCGTTTTCCCTTTTGTTCAACCTTTTTTTCCCTAAAGGATAAAAGGCTGCTCTACAAGCTGGCACAAAAATTTTTCCGATCGGAGCCTCAGGACACTCCCTACACGAGCCTTATTTCTACACCTCTGCCAAAAATGTCCATAACTCCGCCATTTTGGGAAATTTTTTTGATCCGTTATGTCCAATCGACAGATCTCCCTTAGAGCCACAAACCGCTCATAGGAAGTTTTTTCGCAGGACCTCCCGTTTTCGAGATATTTGAGCCCAAAGTTGAAATGCCTTTTGGCCAATTTTTCAGGATTTTCGTCCTTTTTTGGGAGGGAAATTTTGCATTTTTTTGGCAAAACCTTTTTGTTTTTGGCCTATATCTCCGAAACGGGACATCCTAGGACAAAAATTTGTTCATGTCCTTGTAGCCTCAAGGTCCCTCTACAAAATGGACAAAAAATTTTTTGAAGGTCACCCCTAATTCTAGGGGAAATTTTTAGGGAAATAAGTAAAGGAATACAAAAATGCGTTTATCTCGATAACGGGACGTCCTACGGCGTTTTCCCTTTTGTTCAACCTTTTTTTCCCTAAAGGATAAAAGGCTGCTCTACAAGCTGGCACAAAAATTTTTCCGATCGGAGCCTCAGGACACTCCCTACACGAGCCTTATTTCTACACCTCTGCCAAAAATGTCCATAACTCCGCCATTTTGGGAAATTTTTTTGATCCGTTATGTCCAATCGACAGATCTCCCTTAGAGCCACAAACCGCTCATAGGAAGTTTTTTCGCAGGACCTCACGTTTTCGAGATATTTGAGCCCAAAGTTGAAATGCCTTTTGGCCAATTTTTCAGGATTTTCGTCCTTTTTTGGGAGGGAAATTTTGCATTTTTTTGGCAAAACCCTTTTGTTTTTGGCCTATATCTCCGAAACGGGACATCCTAGGACAAAAATTTTTTCATGTCCTTGTAGCCTCAAGGTCCCTCTACAAAATGGACAAAAAAATTTTTGAAGGTCACCCCTAATTCTAGGGGAAATTTTTAGGGAAATAAGTAAAGGAATACAAAAATGCGTTTATCTCGATAACGGGACGTCCTACGGCGTTTTCCCTTTTGTTCAACCTTTTTTTCCCTAAAGGATAAAAGGCTGCTCTACAAGCTGGCACAAAAATTTTTCCGATCGGAGCCTCAGGACACCCCCTACACGAGCCTTATTTCTACACCTCTGCCAAAAATGTCCATAACTCCGCCATTTTGGGAAATTTTTTTGATCCGTTATGTCCAATCGACAGATCTCCCTTAGAGCCACAAACCGCTCATAGGAAGTTTTTTCGCAGGACCTCCCGTTTTCGAGATATTTGAGCCCAAAGTTGAAATGCCTTTTGGCCAATTTTTCAGGATTTTCGTCCTTTTTTGGGAGGGAAATTTTGCATTTTTTTGGCAAAACCCTTTTGTTTTTGGCCTATATCTCCGAAACGGGACATCCTAGGACAAAAATTTTTTCATGTCCTTGTAGCCTCAAGGTCCCTCTACAAAATGGACAAAAAAAATTTTGAAGGTCACCCCTAATTCTAGGGGAAATTTTTAGGGAAATAAGTAAAGGAATACAAAAATGCGTTTATCTCGATAACGGGACGTCCTACGGCGTTTTCCCTTTTGTTCAACCTTTTTTTCCCTAAAGGATAAAAGGCTGCTCTACAAGCTGGCACAAAAATTTTTCCGATCGGAGCCTCAGGACACCCCCTACACGAGCCTTATTTCTACACCTCTGCCAAAAATGTCCATAACTCCGCCATTTTGGGAAATTTTTTTGATCCGTTATGTCCAATCGACAGATCTCCCTTAGAGCCACAAACCGCTCATAGGAAGTTTTTTCGCAGGACCTCCCGTTTTCGAGATATTTGAGCCCAAAGTTGAAATGCCTTTTGGCCAATTTTTCAGGATTTTCGTCCTTTTTTGGGAGGGAAATTTTGCATTTTTTTGGCAAAACCTTTTTGTTTTTGGCCTATATCTCCGAAACGGGACATCCTAGGACAAAAATTTTTTCATGTCCTTGTAGCCTCAAGGTCCCTCTACAAAATGGACAAAAAAAATTTTGAAGGTCACCCCTAATTCTAGGGGAAATTTTTAGGGAAATAAGTAAAGGAATACAAAAATGCGTTTATCTCGATAACGGGACGTCCTACGGCGTTTTCCCTTTTGTTCAACCTTTTTTTCCCTAAAGGATAAAAGGCTGCTCTACAAGCTGGCACAAAAATTTTTCCGATCGGAGCCTCAGGACACCCCCTACACGAGCCTTATTTCTACACCTCTGCCAAAAATGTCCATAACTCCGCCATTTTGGGAAATTTTTTTGATCCGTTATGTCCAATCGACAGATCTCCCTTAGAGCCACAAACCGCTCATAGGAAGTTTTTTCGCAGGACCTCCCGTTTTCGAGATATTTGAGCCCAAAGTTGAAATGCCTTTTGGCCAATTTTTCAGGATTTTCGTCCTTTTTTGGGAGGGAAATTTTGCATTTTTTTGGCAAAACCTTTTTGTTTTTGGCCTATATCTCCGAAACGGGACATCCTAGGACAAAAATTTTTTCATGTCCTTGTAGCCTCAAGGTCCCTCTACAAAATGGACAAAAAAATTTTTGAAGGTCACCCCTAATTCTAGGGGAAATTTTTAGGGAAATAAGTAAAGGAATACAAAAATGCGTTTATCTCGATAACGGGACGTCCTACGGCGTTTTCCCTTTTGTTCAACCTTTTTTTCCCTAAAGGATAAAAGGCTGCTCTACAAGCTGGCACAAAAATTTTTCCGATCGGAGCCTCAGGACACTCCCTACACGAGCCTTATTTCTACACCTCTGCCAAAAATGTCCATAACTCCGCCATTTTGGGAAATTTTTTTGATCCGTTATGTCCAATCGACAGATCTCCCTTAGAGCCACAAACCGCTCATAGGAAGTTTTTTCGCAGGACCTCCCGTTTTCGAGATATTTGAGCCCAAAGTTGAAATGCCTTTTGGCCAATTTTTCAGGATTTTCGTCCTTTTTTGGGAGGGAAATTTTGCATTTTTTTGGCAAAACCTTTTTGTTTTTGGCCTATATCTCCGAAACGGGACATCCTAGGACAAAAATTTTTTCATGTCCTTGTAGCCTCAAGGTCCCTCTACAAAATGGACAAAAAAAATTTTGAAGGTCACCCCTAATTCTAGGGGAAATTTTTAGGGAAATAAGTAAAGGAATACAAAAATGCGTTTATCTCGATAACGGGACGTCCTACGGCGTTTTCCCTTTTGTTCAACCTTTTTTTCCCTAAAGGATAAAAGGCTGCTCTACAAGCTGGCACAAAAATTTTTCCGATCGGAGCCTCAGGACACCCCCTACACGAGCCTTATTTCTACACCTCTGCCAAAAATGTCCATAACTCCGCCATTTTGGGAAATTTTTTTGATCCGTTATGTCCAATCGACAGATCTCCCTTAGAGCCACAAACCGCTCATAGGAAGTTTTTTCGCAGGACCTCCCGTTTTCGAGATATTTGAGCCCAAAGTTGAAATGCCTTTTGGCCAATTTTTCAGGATTTTCGTCCTTTTTTGGGAGGGAAATTTTGCATTTTTTTGGCAAAACCTTTTTGTTTTTGGCCTATATCTCCGAAACGGGACATCCTAGGACAAAAATTTTTTCATGTCCTTGTAGCCTCAAGGTCCCTCTACAAAATGGACAAAAAAATTTTTGAAGGTCACCCCTAATTCTAGGGGAAATTTTTAGGGAAATAAGTAAAGGAATACAAAAATGCGTTTATCTCGATAACGGGACGTCCTACGGCGTTTTCCCTTTTGTTCAACCTTTTTTTCCCTAAAGGATAAAAGGCTGCTCTACAAGCTGGCACAAAAATTTTTCCGATCGGAGCCTCAGGACACTCCCTACACGAGCCTTATTTCTACACCTCTGCCAAAAATGTCCATAACTCCGCCATTTTGGGAAATTTTTTTGATCCGTTATGTCCAATCGACAGATCTCCCTTAGAGCCACAAACCGCTCATAGGAAGTTTTTTCGCAGGACCTCCCGTTTTCGAGATATTTGAGCCCAAAGTTGAAATGCCTTTTGGCCAATTTTTGAGGATTTTCGTCCTTTTTTGGGAGGGAAATTTTGCATTTTTTTGGCAAAACCCTTTTGTTTTTGGCCTATATCTCCGAAACGGGACATCCTAGGACAAAAATTTTTTCATGTCCTTGTAGCCTCAAGGTCCCTCTACAAAATGGACAAAAAAAATTTTGAAGGTCACCCCTAATTCTAGGGGAAATTTTTAGGGAAATAAGTAAAGGAATACAAAAATGCGTTTATCTCGATAACGGGACGTCCTACGGCGTTTTCCCTTTTGTTCAACCTTTTTTTCCCTAAAGGATAAAAGGCTGCTCTACAAGCTGGCACAAAAATTTTTCCGATCGGAGCCTCAGGACACCCCCTACACGAGCCTTATTTCTACACCTCTGCCAAAAATGTCCATAACTCCGCCATTTTGGGAAATTTTTTTGATCCGTTATGTCCAATCGACAGATCTCCCTTAGAGCCACAAACCGCTCATAGGAAGTTTTTTCGCAGGACCTCCCGTTTTCGAGATATTTGAGCCCAAAGTTGAAATGCCTTTTGGCCAATTTTTCAGGATTTTCGTCCTTTTTTGGGAGGGAAATTTTGCATTTTTTTGGCAAAACCCTTTTGTTTTTGGCCTATATCTCCGAAACGGGACATCCTAGGACAAAAATTTTTTCATGTCCTTGTAGCCTCAAGGTCCCTCTACAAAATGGACAAAAAATTTTTTGAAGGTCACCCCTAATTCTAGGGGAAATTTTTAGGGAAATAAGTAAAGGAATACAAAAATGCGTTTATCTCGATAACGGGACGTCCTACGGCGTTTTCCCTTTTGTTCAACCTTTTTTTCCCTAAAGGATAAAAGGCTGCTCTACAAGCTGGCACAAAAATTTTTCCGATCGGAGCCTCAGGACACCCCCTACACGAGCCTTATTTCTACACCTCTGCCAAAAATGTCCATAACTCCGCCATTTTGGGAAATTTTTTTGATCCGTTATGTCCAATCGACAGATCTCCCTTAGAGCCACAAACCGCTCATAGGAAGTTTTTTCGCAGGACCTCCCGTTTTCGAGATATTTGAGCACAAAGTTGAAATGCCTTTTGGCCAATTTTTCAGGATTTTCGTCCTTTTTTGGGAGGGAAATTTTGCATTTTTTTGGCAAAACCCTTTTGTTTTTGGCCTATATCTCCGAAACGGGACATCCTAGGACAAAAATTTTTTCATGTCCTTGTAGCCTCAAGGTCCCTCTACAAAATGGACAAAAAAAATTTTGAAGGTCACCCCTAATTCTAGGGGAAATTTTTAGGGAAATAAGTAAAGGAATACAAAAATGCGTTTATCTCGATAACGGGACGTCCTACGGCGTTTTCCCTTTTGTTCAACCTTTTTTTCCCTAAAGGATAAAAGGCTGCTCTACAAGCTGGCACAAAAATTTTTCCGATCGGAGCCTCAGGACACCCCCTACACGAGCCTTATTTCTACACCTCTGCCAAAAATGTCCATAACTCCGCCATTTTGGGAAATTTTTTTGATCCGTTATGTCCAATCGACAGATCTCCCTTAGAGCCACAAACCGCTCATAGGAAGTTTTTTCGCAGGACCTCCCGTTTTCGAGATATTTGAGCCCAAAGTTGAAATGCCTTTTGGCCAATTTTTCAGGATTTTCGTCCTTTTTTGGGAGGGAAATTTTGCATTTTTTTGGCAAAACCTTTTTGTTTTTGGCCTATATCTCCGAAACGGGACATCCTAGGACAAAAATTTTTTCATGTCCTTGTAGCCTCAAGGTCCCTCTACAAAATGGACAAACAATTTTTTGAAGGTCACCCCTAATTCTAGGGGAAATTTTTAGGGAAATAAGTAAAGGAATACAAAAATGCGTTTATCTCGATAACGGGACGTCCTACGGCGTTTTCCCTTTTGTTCAACCTTTTTTTCCCTAAAGGATAAAAGGCTGCTCTACAAGCTGGCACAAAAATTTTTCCGATCGGAGCCTCAGGACACCCCCTACACGAGCCTTATTTCTACACCTCTGCCAAAAATGTCCATAACTCCGCCATTTTGGGAAATTTTTTTGATCCGTTATGTCCAATCGACAGATCTCCCTTAGAGCCACAAACCGCTCATAGGAAGTTTTTTCGCAGGACCTCCCGTTTTCGAGATATTTGAGCCCAAAGTTGAAATGCCTTTTGGCCAATTTTTCAGGATTTTCGTCCTTTTTTGGGAGGGAAATTTTGCATTTTTTTGGCAAAACCCTTTTGTTTTTGGCCTATATCTCCGAAACGGGACATCCTAGGACAAAAATTTTTTCATGTCCTTGTAGCCTCAAGGTCCCTCTACAAAATGGACAAAAAATTTTTTGAAGGTCACCCCTAATTCTAGGGGAAATTTTTAGGGAAATAAGTAAAGGAATACAAAAATGCGTTTATCTCGATAACGGGACGTCCTACGGCGTTTTCCCTTTTGTTCAACCTTTTTTTCCCTAAAGGATAAAAGGCTGCTCTACAAGCTGGCACAAAAATTTTTCCGATCGGAGCCTCAGGACACCCCCTACACGAGCCTTATTTCTACACCTCTGCCAAAAATGTCCATAACTCCGCCATTTTGGGAAATTTTTTTGATCCGTTATGTCCAATCGACAGATCTCCCTTAGAGCCACAAACCGCTCATAGGAAGTTTTTTCGCAGGACCTCCCGTTTTCGAGATATTTGAGCCCAAAGTTGAGATACTTTCAGCCGAATTCCGACAAAAAATTGCCCAAATCTCTTTCGTTTTTTGGCGATATCTCCGGAACGGGGCGTCGTAGAACGAAAATTCTTTCGGTTCCTTTTTTCTAAAATCCCGCTCTACAAAATGGGCAACTTTTTTTGAGAAAAAAAATTTTTCAGTTTTTCGCCAAAATCACAAGGGGTTAGCCCAGTGGTTTTTTGGGGGTAAAAAAAAAATTTTGGAAAATTGAGAAACTTTTGATGCAGAATGGTCTGGACGGCTGTATCTTATGGAAAAACAAAGAATTCGCGGTTTGAAAAGCGACGGGCGGGACTGGAGGACGAAAAAACGGAATTTTTTGGAAAATCTCTTTCGTTTTTGGCGTATATCTCCGGAACGGGGCATCCTAGGATAGAAAATTTGCCATGTCCTTGTAGCTTGAAGGTCGCTCTACACAATGGACAGCTGAATTTTCGAGACGGCGCCCCGCTTTAGCAGTCAACCGGCTGCAAATACGTGAAAAGTCACTCAAACGCGTGTATCTCAAAAACGGATGTATCTTTCTCGCTGAACCCTTTTTTTTCTGAAGGGATTAACGCTCCTCTACAAGCTGGTACCAAAACTTCCCCGATCGGAGCCCTAGAACGCCTCCTACACGAGCGCTGTTTCGAAAAATTTTCAAAAAACGTCGAAAACGCCTCGATTTTGATTTTTTTTTTTAAATCCGTTATGTCCAATCGACAGATCTCCCTCAGATCTACAAGATCGGTCGCAAAGATTTTCCTCGCAGGACGTCCCATCTTCGAGATATTTGAGTCCAAAGTTGAGATACTTTCAGCCGAATTCCGACAAAAAATTGCCCAAACCTCTTTCGTTTTTTGGCGATATCTCCGGAACGGGGCGTCGTAGAACGAAAATTCTTTCGGTTCCTTTTTTCTAAAATCCCGCTCTACAAAATGGGCAACTTTTTTTGAGAAAAAAAATTTTTCAGTTTTTCGCCAAAATCACAAGGGGTTAGCCCAGTGGTTTTTTGGGGGTAAAAAAAAAATTTTGGAAAATTGAGAAACTTTTGATGCAGAATGGTCTGGACGGCTGTATCTTATGGAAAAACAGAGATTTCGAGGTTTGAAAAGCGACGGGCGGGACTGGAGGACGAAAAAACGGAATTTTTTGGAAAATCTCTTTCGTTTTTGGCGTATATCTCCGGAACGGGGCATCCTAGGATAGAAAATTTGCCGTGTCCTTGTAGCTCTAAAGTCGCTCTACACCCACCACTTAAAAACGAATAAAACAAAAAAAGAAAAAGAAATTTTTAAACAAAAAAGCTGAGTTTTCTATTTAAATTTTGTGAGAATGTTTTACAAAACCGTTTTTTTCTTCTTGAGTGTTGGAGCCAAAAAACTCGCTGTATAAGTCTTGAAACTGATTTCAGTCCTCGTTGTCATGTGACTTTCCCAACACACTTCCACCAAGAGGAAGGGAGACTCAGGTAGGTAGGTTTTCTGGGTGGGCCCTTATGTACTTACCTAAAAAGAAAGAAAAAAAAAAAAAAATCAGTATACCAACATTACTATTTAAGGGAACAAAATAAATTTACTGAAATGTGTTTATAGAAAATGAAGAGGAAAGAAAAAGGATTCAGGAAATATGTACACAGAGTTTGGATGATTTCACTTGAAATCTTAAAGCTTCAAATTTAACAACACCCAGCAAATTTGTAATTTGAACAACCATCGACACGATCCATACATTTTCTGAAAGCTGCCAGGTCCCCACATCGCGTGGAATCAACTTTTCCAAAATCCACTCAAAGACAACTCCACCCGAACTTTTTTTTGAGATTTCTCCAGCTTCCAGTTGCGTCCCAAAATCCATCTAGATATTTTTCGAATCCTGCCACGTTTCCACGTCCCATGAGATTCACTTTTTCCGGCTTAACTCAACCACTACGGCGCAAGAGGGATTTTTCGAAATTTCTCCAGCTTCCACTAGGTTCCCAAACCTCACCTACAAATTTTCTAAATCCTTATTCATCCCCTCAATAAATTTTCACAACTTCAAAGTTGAAAAATTTCTATTTCCTTATTAATGGAAGAGACTTCCAATAGGATCCACGTGAAACCAAGACTTTTCCAACAGAAATCTCTTAAAACGAAAGTTTTTCATTGGAGAGATAGTTAAATTAAGTGTTTTCTAAACGGATCATCATTAAGATGATTCTTTTTCAATAAAATCCACACTAAAAGGTAAGTTTCCAAAAAGGATGGTCACTAAGTCAAACATTTTTCAATAAAATCCACACTAAAAGGTAAGTTTCCAAAAAGGATGGTCACTAAGTGAAACATTTTTCAATAAAATCCACACTAAAAGGTAAGTTTCCAAAAAGGATGGTCACTAAGTCAAACATTTTTCAATAAAATCCACACTAAAAGGTAAGTTTCCAAAAAGGATGGTCATTAAACCAAGCATTTACCAATAGGATCCACACTAAAAGGTAAGTTTCCAAAAAGGATGGTCGCTAGACCAAACATTTTTCAATAAAATCCACACTAAAAGGTAAGTTTCCAAAAAGGATTCTCATGATGATTTCGATTTTTCGCCTGACAGGTGCGTAGAAAAAAAAAATCTCTGTCATCATTAAGAAAATTATTCGCACAACTACAACCACTGAGCCATAAAAATCATCATCTAATTAATTAAATACCCACATCCACTCAAATTCGATTTTTTTTTTCCAAAATGGCCCGGGGAAAAAAAAAAAAGAACCAGCAAAGGGTGTTCACGATAAATCAGACCATCCTTCAAAAAATCACAAAAAAAAAAATCGTCTGTCATTCACAAAAAATCACGGTTAGCCTCCCCAAAAGAATGGACTCCTTCAAAAAAAGAAAAAAAAAACTCAGCTTGTCTGCAACCGATTACGGTCATTCAGCTAATTGACTCTAAATGATCTCCAAATGACTGTCCAATTTGATGGAGAGAAAAAAAAAAAACCTGACTGCCATCAATAAATCTCACAACTGCCATCGCCACGAATCACAGTCAGGGGGTGAGGTCTGCCGTAAGAATAATCGCCTTCCAAAGGACTCAGCGGTCTCTCTCTCTTTCAACCGAAACTCTGCCTCCTCCAGCCTCACGACTCAAACATGAAGCCGCGGGTTTTTAATCGACAAAAAAAGGACACTCTTCAATCGTCGAATGTCAAAGTTATAATTTTTAGTCGACTTATCGAAAAAAAGGACGTCCCAGAGGACGTGTGTGCAGAACACACAGAAGAATAAAAAAAAAATAGAGACGGACACATAAGTGAATCTATAAGGGTTTCGTTATTCCTTTGGAACGAAACCCTAAAAAGGACTCTCTAAGAGATTGAAAAATCAAAATCCACAAAAATGAGGAAGGAAGTGGATTTCGACTGATGAACGAGAAAAAGGGGCCACACTAAAATTCTTCGAAATTAACTATTTCAAATTTTCTAGACGAACGACAAAAACAAGAGAGAGAGCCCAAGAAATGGTTACGAAGCCCGATCCTTTGTTTGGTGGCGGAAAAGAAGGGAAAAAGAAATCCTTTTCCGACAAACAGAAAAAAAAAAAAAAAAAACCATATAAATGCGAAAAACAGGACATCAAAAACAGAAGCGAAACGCACTTTTTCTCCCACTCCAACCACCACCACCCCCCGGTGAGTGAGTAGATCGAGTGGAGTGTGAAGAGGCGTATACACACTTTCAAATCGTATTTTTTTTTTTTCGTTCTTCGTCTACGTCTGTTGTAGTCCTTCAATGTGTGTGTGTGTGTGTGTGTGGGTGGGTGAGTTTCTCTCTCTCTCTCGTTTATTTTTTTCCATCTAATGGCAACCATCAAAGGAAAACTCTTGATATGGAAGTAGGTACGTAAAGAGAGAAAGACAGAGAGAGAGAGAGTGAAAAAGGTGGGTGGTTGTTGTGTGAGAAGCAACCACCATCAATCGACAGCACACGACAGGAGCCAGGCAGGGAGCGAGGAGCAATAAAAAATCATTCAGGACGATGACAACAGGAACAGGACGACGATGACGACGATGACGGTGATGGTGGTGGTGGTGATGGGTGGGTGGGTGTGTGTTGTTGTCGAAGAAGCTGACGGCTGCCGTTGGGATAAACATTAAACAAGGATGGGAATGTTATCGCCGCCATCGTCGTCCTGGTGGTGGTGGGTGGTTGGAAAAAAAAAAAAATATCAACAACTTTCCATTTAACACCGCGACGGCGACGACCACAGCACAGCGGTTGTGAAGAGGGGAGAGAGCACAGGCACAGAGTCACAGGCACAGGCAGAGCCAAAGACTGCTACTGCTACTGCTGCGGCGTCTGAGGAGTGAAAAATTGAAAACAGAAAAACACATCCTCATCATCATCTGCCAGTCACAGGACTTAGTTCGGCAACAACAACAACAGCAGCACAAAACACCGACGATGGCGCGCGCCATTATGGGATGGGACGGTGGTTGGAAGACGGGAATCACCATCACCCCCACTCCAGGACGATGATGGTTTTGCAGGAATGACGATGACGAGGAGAAGGAGAACGACGAGGGAAAAGAAAAACAAAAAAAAAAAGCCCCTTGATGGCTTCTTGATAGATGACGGAAGACGACGGGGAGTGGAAAACAGATTCGATGAACTGACACGACCGCCGCGACGGAGGAGCAGGCAAAGCAGTCACGCCAAGGAGAATTATGTCACGCATTTTATTTATTTAATAAAATCGAAAATCCAGGAAAATTGAAACAAAAATGAAAAAAACACGCGGCCTGCGAAGGGTGGAACGTGCTTCGAAAAGAAAAACAGAAGTCTGTTTATTCGAAGATTTTTCGGAGGATGGAAAAATCCCGGGAAAGAGGGACAGACCTCACTCCTCTTCGTTTACAAGAGGATCGATTGATTGTAGTGGGATTTTTTTGCCTCTGGTCCACGCTGGCCAGATGCAAAATTATGAAAAGGAATCCTTCTCTCAATCTCGTTTACTAGGAATTTAGGAAGCCTTAAGAGGGGAGTTTCTCAGAGTTCAACACAATCCCAGGAATAGATTGTGTTTGAGACTTGAGTGGTGGTCACGGTTGATTTTTCAATATGGGCCATTAAGTGGTTTCTTTTAAAATCATTGGCTATTTTAACACTGAAAGCTGTTTTTAATCGAAAAAAACAAAAAATGTTTGCATTATCTGCTCCAGCCGACATCCCTATGATGGTAAATAACTGAAAATTCGAGATTTTGGCAGCGATGGTGTCGACCCCAGAACGATTTTTCGAGATTTCTCCAGCCACCAGTGGGTTCATCGACCTGAATCAGATATTTTCTGGAGCCCACCAGGTCCGCATTCAACATTCAATCAACTTTTTCGACCTCCACCTAATCATGTCGCCACCAGATCGATTTTTCGAGATTTCTCCAGCTTCCAATAGGTTCACCGACTCGACTTAGACATTTTCTGGAAGCTGCCAGGTCCCCTCATCGCACATAATTCACTTTTTCAAGATTCACTCAAAGACGGCTCCACCAGAACGTTTTTTCGAGATTTCTCCAGCTTCCAATTGCTTCCCAAAATCCATCTAGACATTTTTCGAATCACAAGACACGTCCCTAACAACTCCCATCAAAAAAAAAATTAATTTTCAGAAAAAAAAAATTTTCGCATTTTTCACCGAAAAAAGTCGAGTCGAAGTCAATGACTTGAGGTCGACTTTTCTTGGGAAAAAGTGACGCGATTTTGAAAATCGATTTTTTTGAAAAAATTAATTAAAATTTTGATGCAAAATGATAGATTTCTGTGTGTTTTGACGAAAAATGAAAAAATCGAGATTTTGGCAGCGATTGTGTAGCCGTGAGAAGGATTTTTCGAGATTTGTCCAGCTTCCAGTGGGTTCATCGACTCGAACCAGACTTTTTCTGAAAGCTGCCAAGTACCCGAGTCGCGTGAAATTTACTTTTTCAACATCAACCCAAAGATGGCTCCAGCAGATCGTTTTTTCGAGATTCCTCCAGCTTCCAGTGGGTTCATCGACACGAACTAGATATTTTCTGAATCCTGCCACGTTTCCACGTCACATGAAATCCACTTTTTCCGGCTCAACTCAATCACTACGGCGCAGGAGGGATTTTTCGAGATTCAATCAATTTTTCAATGTGGGCCATTAAGTGGTTTCTTTTTAAGTCATAGGTTATTCTAACATTTCTAATCGAAATTTTTAACAGAAAGATAGTGTCATTTATCCGCGAAGTGAAATGAGTCACTTTAGGCTTCAACAACGTTGGGAAATATTTGAATTTTTTTTTTTTCCGAAGCGAGTACTACTCAAAAACAAAAAATCCAATCTGGCTGATCTTTCCTGTAAAATTCAAGGAAAACGTGATCAGACGGAGATCATCGAAAAAATCGAACGCAAAATCGTCGAAAAAACTGATCGTCAAAAAAAATCGGAAAATTCGAAGATCGCTAAAAAATTTCAGGCAAGAGGAACTCGATTGGCAGCAAAATCGTCGAAGAAATTGATCGTCAAAAAAATCGGAAAATTCGAACATCGCCAAAGAATTTTCAGCGAGAGAAACGCGATTAGACGCAAAATCGTCGAAGAAATTGATCGTCAAAAAAGTCGCAAAAAACGAAGATCGTGATAAAAAATTTAAGCGAGAGGAACTCGATTGGACGCAAAATCGTCAAACTGAGACACGAAAAACGCTTTTCATTTAAAAAAAAATCTCAAAACTCAAGAGAAATCCCAAGACCGACCTAAGAAAAAAAAAAAAAAGCCCCGCAACTAGCTTCGAGATATTTCACAGCCTGATTGTCGACTTAGTCACAGTCCTTTTTTCACTCTTTTAAGCCAAAAAGGGCTTTTGTTTTTGAATCTTCTGAATCACACTTCAGGAACAAAACCTCAAGCCACACGCCAACAACATTTTTAACCTGCATGAGGCAAAAAAAAAAACAAAAAACAAAAAAAACCTACAACAAACACAAAAAAAACTGATGAATCAAGATTCTAAGCGAATGCGAAAAAGCAACAGCAACAACTTACAAAGAAAACGAAACGAGAATCGAAAGAAAAGACACAAAAATACGTTTTGGAATAATACACATGCTTTCGGCCAGCGTTCCACACAATGGCGGCGGTGGTGGAACAAGTTTTTTTTATTTTCTCTCCCTCATCCACCTCCTCCTCCACTCTGCTTACCGACGATTGATATGATCTTGTTCACTGTCTGTCCGTCCTGTTCCCCAACACACACATAGGCAGACAAACTTTTTTTTTTTTGTCTACTTTCAGGTTTCACATTTGAGAGAAAACTTTTATTCTTTATTTTGATCTGCTTTTTTTTTTCTCTCTCTCTCTTCTCTTTTCTGCCGTCTTCATCTTCTTTTTTTGAAGTTGTATTGACCACGATCAGAGGTGATCGAAGACGGGAGAAGGAGGAGGAGTAGGCGGTCAGTGGTCCGAAATCCGGAGGGAGAATATATATTCCAGGAGCCCAGGGCTGATGGAGAAGCAATGAAAATGGAGGTAACAAAGAACTCGACACCAGGTGGAGAGGAGGTGACCCCGAAACTAAATCGCTGGTGAGCGATCGGTCGGTAGATCGTCGAAAAAATTGAGAAGAGACTAACGCGATCGGATGCAAGATCGTCATAAAAAAAATTTTCAAAAAATCGAGATAAAACCCGAAAAAAAATGCAAGGAAATTTTTTCTTTGACGAGGATGCAGTGATCGATAGATCGAGACGATTTTCGAAAGCAGACATCTTCATGAGTCGTGAAAATTTTCGTGACAAATCTCGAAATCAAGAAGTGATCTTGTCCCTGAGAGGATTCAAAGCCAACTAAAACAAAAACGTGGGGAAAAAAAAAGAGTTCTGTGCACAAACGGCGAGGGTTTCAAAAAAAAAGAACTCTTAGAGAATTTTGCAAGAAAAAAATACTCAATAATTTTCGAGAAAAAAATTCGATGAGTTCCAGAAGACGGACAAAAGCATTTCAGAAAAAAAGACTCGTCGATTTTTGAAAAAAAAAGACTACTCCACGAGTTCCAGGAGACGGACGGAGGAATTTCGGAAAAAAAGACTCCACGAGTTCCAAGACGCAAATTGAGGAATTTCGGGAAAAAGAATTCCTTCACAAGTTCTAAGAGACGGACGAAAGAATTTCGGAAAAAATACTCTCATCGATTTTCTCGAGTTCCAAGAGACAAATTAAGGAATTTCAGAAAAAAGACTCCTCCACGAGTTCCAAGAGACGGACGGGAGAATTGCGGAAAAAAGGCTCTCATCGATTTTTGGAAAAAAAAAAAAAAAAGACTGCTCCACGAGTTTCAAGACGCAATATGAGGAATTTCGGGAAAAAGAATTCTTTCAAAAGTTCAAATAGACAGACGAAGGAATTTCGGAAAAAAGACTCCTCCACGAGTTCCAAGAGACGGACGATGGAGTTTCGGGAAAAAAAAATCCTCCACGAGTTCCAAGAGACGGACGATAGAGTTTCGGGAAAAAAAATCCTGAACGAGTTCCAAGAGACAAATTGAGAAAATTCGGAAAAAAAGACTTCTCAACGAGTTCCAAAGGCGGACGAGGGAATTTCAGAAGAAAAGACTCGTCCACGAGTTCCAAGACAAAAAAAAAAAAGCCTCGAAAAATTAGAGAAAAATAAGTCCTTTTGCTGATTTTTAAGAAAAAAATCTGCTTTGACAAAAAGGCTCTTTCAAAAAAAAAAAGATGAAAGAAAGTCTTATTCAGCAAAAAAGCGCCTTTTCCCAGCAGAAGAGGCTCTTTTAGAGAAAAAAAGGCCCCTTTCAGAACCCTTGGCCATTGACATCGCCTCCAATCCGAAGCCATCCGAAACCTACCAGCAGCCCAAAGGCACCCGTAGGACCACATGAATGGGCCACAAAATCGAGACCTGTCTTCAGCCATCCGAACCACATTCTCGTTTCTGCCGAGTAAATAATTTCGGTTAAGAATTTCCACAAAAAAAAAAAACAACAACAAAAAAAGATGTAAAGAAGGAGAAGTGGAAGAGCCAAATAAAATTCACAAAAAATGAGAGAAAAAATAAAAATAAACGCATAACCGATAACAAGTTCAAGGCATTTGCAAGTTCGGTTCGATTACACTTTGGTAAGTTTTCGTTTTATGATGATGAAGGAGAAGGAGACGATGGAGAAGAAAAAGAAGGAGAATGCGGCCGGAGAAGACGAAGGGAAAAAGATCAACGGGGAAGCCAAAGTCGACAGAGAAGAAGAAGAAGACGAAAAAGTAGCCAAGACATCTTCTGATTCTCTGGATTCGCATTTTTCATCATTCCTGATCTTGTTGGTTCTTTTTTTCATTTTTTTGACTCATACCTGCATAAATCTAGTTTTGAAAAAAAAAAAAAAAGAGAATCAAAAGATCGAAGAGCAAACTCGCACCACTCGCTCGCGGAGGAGAAGAAAGAAAACTAGCAGCTTCACACATCTTTGAAGTTGTAAATGTATCTTTATCCATTCGGTTGAGTTTTTTTTTTTTTTTTTTTGGTTTTCTGAACTTTACAGAGATCGAAGAAAGACGAAGACGATGGAGGAGGATGGGGAGAATGATGATGATGATGACGACGACGTGTTGGGAATGTTCACGGGAAGGTGGGTGGAAGCGATTGCCCCACCAAAAACAAAACCGGGGGAAAGGTAGTTTCTCTTTGTGTCTCTTTCTTCCTCATCTCTGTCTTATTGTGTCGATTTTTTTTTTTTTAATGTCCCCTTCATCTTCGTTTGATGTTGTTTTGGGATTTTGTAATAAAACAAATTTTTTTTTTTTTTTGGTTGCGGATGAGAATTTTTTGTGTTGGAAAGTTTTTTTTTTTTTTTCGAGAAACGAGTTAATTTGACTGCGAGTGGACAGAGAAACTCGAAGGGAGACAGAGAGAAGTGTTTTGATGTGGAACTTGGATATTTTTGAGGCCTCCTGTGGAGGATGATCCGGAGGGTCGAAAAGTTTTCATCAAAGTTTTAGCAGGGAAAATTGGGAAAAAAGGTTTAGACCTTTTTTTCGTTTTTTTTTTGGGGTTCGTGGGTCGTGTGGAAGGAAAAAAAAGAAAACCTTTGATTTTTTTTGTGTGTTGAAAATGAGAACGTCCCGCGACCCCGTCAGTGGATCACGCGGTCAAGAAGATGATGATGATGAGAGCGCGGCAGTTGTCCAGACGACAAGTGGTCCAATTCGAGCGCCTAGGAGCCTGGGAAGTGGTGGATGTGTTGAGCGAAGGCCGCATCCTTAAAGTTTCGGGATTCATTTGGATATTTTTAGATGAACCAAAGAAAAAAGAACTCCCAATAAAGGAGGCAACGAGTAGAGGAACCAAAAAACAAAAAAAAAATGGAACGCAAAGGACCCGCGAAAAAACGAGTGGACGAGCCAAAAAAAAAAAAAAATAGGAACGCAGAGGGCTCGCGGGAACGCAAATGGAATGCGTTTATACGCAAAGGACCCGCGAGAAAACGAGTGGAACGTAAAGGACCCTCTAGAAAACGAATGGAACGCAAAGGACCCGGGAGGAAACGAGTGGAACGCAAAGGACTCGCGAGAAAACGTGTGGACGGGCCAAAAAAAAAAAAAATAGGAACGCAGAGGGCTTGCGGGAACGCAAGTGGACGAGCAAAAGAAACGCAGGAACGCAAAGGACTCGCGAGAAAACGAGTGGAACGCAAAGGACCCGCGAAAAAACGAGTGAACGAGCCAAAAACAAAAATAGGAACGCAGAGGACTCGCTGAAACGCAAGTGGACGAGCAAAATAAACGCGGGAACGCAAAGGACCCGCGAAAAACGAGTGGACAAGCCAAAAAAAATCAGGAGCGCAAAGAACTCGCGAGAAAAATCATGGGACAACGAGTAAAAGAGTCTACGAATCGCAAGAGCCCAAAGGACTCCCAAGAAAACGAGTAGACAAGCCAAAAAAGGAAAGACTCACGAAAAAAAAAAAAAAAAAAACGAACCCAGAAAGCCCGACTGGAGGCAAAAGGCCATGAAGATTCTCTCGACCAGAGCCACAGGCACTGAATCGTGTGCGTTGAAGCTTCCCTCCTCCAACAACAAAAAAAAAACGACCCCTCACCGAAGAGCAAAAGGCATCCACTGACAACAAAAGGTCGGCGCTCATCTGCCACCCACTTCAAAGCCTGTCGGAGTACTCTAAGCGCGCGAAAAGAACCCGTCCAGAGAGGACAACGAGAAGTATGAGAATGAGGAAACAACTTGCTATCACTTCCACACCTGATTGACTCAAATCTGTGCTACAAACCGCCCCTCTCCCTCCTCCCATGGCTATTCAAATGGAATTCCGGGGGAAAATTTATCGATACCAATGCACGCGGGTTGGCTTTTCTTTCAGTCTCATGAATTCACCACCATCCCCCACACACACACGAGATGGTGGCTTGTTGTCTTTTTCTGTGTGTATGCGTGCGGGGGTGAAAAAAAAAAAAAAAAAAACTCAAACGAAACGAAACGAAAACCCCTTATGGAATACTTTAACACACATGTGTGTTGTGTATTTATATCTGCCGCCTGTCGCAACAACAACAAAAAACCAAGATGGCTCTTCATGTCATTACCGCGAGCCACCGACACACGGAGAAACAGAGAAAAAAAAAAAAAAGATCTAAGGGAAGAAACAGTCGCGACGATGACGATGACGATGACGACGACTACGACGATGCAGGACACAAATAAAACATTCCATTTTTTTTGTATCAAATGAGCGTAAGTCAATAACCTTAGACAACCAGGCGCAGACAGCTGGTGGTTATAATATTCATGTCTGGGGCTCTTTTGGTATTCTCCAGTGTTTCCAGAACTCTGGTGGTCTCAAGAACTCCATGCTCCTGCTGTGTTGTTGGTTGTTAGTTAATCGTTTGGTGAAGAAGGATGCCGACAGGACGCGGCGGGTGTAGGAACAACAAAAAAAAAACCCAATGCGTCTGTCTGTCGCTGAAGCAAAAAATGGGGTTGGAAAATGAAAAATGTTTACGCAATGATTTCTCTCGCAGTAAAAAGAAAAAAATGCGAGAGAGAACACTGGACGTCGGAGTCCTTTCGAATTCTGCGAGTGGAGGAACCGTGGCCACGGGATGACTATTCGCTTGAACGACGAGGAAAAGTTGCCACGGACTGATTAATTTCACAGACCCCGACGAAACATAGCCACGGACCGAATAACCTCCCAAACGACGATGACGAGAGGGACAGGAGGGAGACAGACTGGTTAACTAACCCTGGGCCGACATTCTCCAACTCCTCGATGAGCCAACATCCTAAAAGGACACTCCGAATCGAATGCAAAAGATGCCAACAGGCGGCTTTCAATACCACACAGACGGAAGACAGACATCCTGATTGAGTTTAAGGCAATTGTCTGAGTGACTTCCGACGTCAACTCTTCAGCTGAAAAAAGACCGACGACTGAAAAAAAAAAAAAAAGTGAAAAACAACACGCTGCCGCGAATAATCACGCCCAACTTCCGACTTCGACTCAAATTGCATAAAAAAATGAAAAGAACAGCAAAACCAAGACATCGAGTTACTTTTTACTTCAATTGCATCAAAAAAAAAGACAGGAGAACAAAACCGAGTCACGGGGAGACTCTTTCTTCAATTCAGCTGTTGTCAGCACATTGTAAGCGCGCTGTCGCGAGTGTGCGGCACATATTTTTCGGTCAGTTTTTTGAAAAAAATTCAAAAGAAGCCATTGAGAGACTTTTTCTTCAATTCAGCTTTTGTCAGCATATTATAAGCGCGCTGCCGCGAGTGTGTGGCACACATTTTGCGGTCAGTTTACTTTTTTTTTCATTCGCATAGGAAAAAAAAACAAAAAAAATAAAACCGAGTCACGGACCGACTATTTTCTTAAATTCAGCTGTTGTCAGCACATTGTAAGCGCGCTGTCACGAGTGTGTGGCACACATTTTGCGGTCAATTTTTTGAGAGGAGTTTAGAAGAAGCCATTGAGAGACTTTTTCTTCAATTCAGCTGTTGTCAGCAAATTGTAAGAGCGCTACCGCGAGTGTGTGGCACACATTCTACGTTCAATTTTTAAAGAGGAGTTCAAATTTCACGATTAAGAAACAAAAAACAAGTGGAACGCATTTTGTGTTAGTTTTTTTTTTTTTTTTTCAAAAAAAAATCCAAATTTCAAGGTGAAAAAAATGAGGCCATTTCTTCCGGGCTCGAATTTTCGACTTCACTGGAATTTCATAAGAAAAAAACGACAAGAAAAAAAATCAAGCTTCGGAAGTTCTTTTTTTTTCAATTCAGCTGTTGTCAGCAAATTGTGAGCCTGCTGAAGCGAGTGTGTGGCACATATTTTGCGGTCAGTTTTTTGAGAGGAGCTTAGAAGAAGCCATTGAGAGACTTTTTATTCAATTCAGCTGTTGTCAGCACATTGTGAGCGTGCTAAAGCGAGTGTGTGGCACACATTTTGCGGTCAGCTTACTTTTTTGGCATCAAAAAAGACAGGAAAACAAAACCGAGTCACGGAGCGAGTTTCTTCTTAAATTCAGCTGATGTCAGCACATTGTAAGCACGCTGCTACAAGTGTATGACACACATTCCGCCTTCATTTTTTCTTCAAGAATTCAAAATTGACGATTAAAAAATAGAAAACAACCTTTGACACACATTCTGAATTGGTTTTTTTGAAAAACAAAAAGAAAAAAAACTCAAATTTGAAGCAAAAAACGAGTGGCACACATCCACAGCTGAGTTTTTCGAAAGGAATTTAAATTTAACGATTAAAAACAAAAAGAACACCTCTTGTCTTCTCTTGGGAAATAAATCAATGAAGCATATAATTTCAAGTGTGAAAAAAATACACAAGAGAATGAGAATCAAACATCTCTCAAGGTGCACATATACAACCGCATATACACATGAAGACAAAGAGAAGAAAAAAAATGATGAAAAAAAAGATAGACACAGAGGAAATTCGAAATTGTGAAAATTTTAATTTTTTTTTTTTTCTTCTCTTTTGTGGGATATGATGCACATCCTTTTTGAGTGTTTCTTGTGATGATTGTTATCGATATTTTCTTACACACACATCAGCCGTCGATGTGTGAAATGACGGAGACCAAAAGTCCCTCGAAAAGACAGAAAGCAGACGAATAACGACGAGTGAAATGCCTCTGAATGAAGAGACAGGCTTCGTTTTTCTTGAGTGGAGGACCTATCCCAAAATCGAAAGACACGAGGATCTGAATCTGAGTCAGTTCCAAGTCACTGTGTGCTAAGACGTAAAAGAGGAAGACTTCATCTCAGGCTTTTGAGGGGTTTCTAAGACGGATGGGAAATCGATGGGACTTTTTTTTTTTTTTGAGGGCGAAAAAATTCATTTCGTTAATTTTTCGAGTCTTTAAGACAGGTCCATGATTTTTTTTCCGAAGACGACAGGTTTATCCATTTTTTAGTTTCAAAATTTCAATCAGAATTGATGACATTTCAGTTTGAAAAATTTGAAAATCTATTTTCAAAAACAAAAGGTGTATGAAAATTGCCAAAAAAAATTGAACCAGGTCACGACGGGAATGCTTAAAGTGACCTTTAATCGTCCACAAGACGAGAGAAAAATAAGTTCCATCACCATCAACCCCAATCGCTATCAAAACAGAAATTAAATCACCATTAAGACAAAGTTTACTCAAGAACCAAAATCGAATTTCCATCACCATTAAAAAGGATAACGACACAACTTTGCCTCTGTCCTTGTTCAAAAAATTGTTTACACTCACATCTCCAACGATCGGTTTGGAAAAAGAAACTACAAGAACACGTTTCTAAAACAAACACAGGCCCTACAACTGCCACTTCACCTTCGCCACGAAATGGCACCAATTACAGAAACCAAACACACGGAATAGTAAAAGTAAATCCAAATAAATTTCCATTATCTTGGCATGTCGTCCATCGGCGCCGCCAACGATGACGCCGCAGCTGGAGGGAGAGAGAGTCGGCCAATCATAGCAAAGGATTTCGAAAAAAAAAAAAACTGAGAACGACGCAAGTAGGAAAACTTTTACACAAAGAGCGCCAGTAAACAGAAAAATAAATTCAATAAATATTGATACTTGTGATGGGTTGCGTGGCTAGGCGTTGATCGGTTTGCCGTGCCGTGCCGTGGTGCAGACTACTCCGGCACGCACACGACAGACACATTCATAAACGTGTTAATTGAACGATTAAACAACTTTGGAGACACACCAATGTGAGTTGAGTGGACTGTGGGTTGCGTTTGGGAAGAAGAATTCTGATGAGGGTGAGAATATGAGTTAGGTGGCACTTTTCAAACGAAGGATGCACGGGATTTTGGTGCGATGAGACGTACGAGAGAAGAGCTCGCAAATATGAGCCTATGCAAAGATGAAGAGACCCCAGGGACTCACTCCTGAAATTTTCTTTAGCGAAAAAATGCAATTTCGATGAGGATACGAAAAAAAAAAAAAGACGTCACTCGGGATGATTCTACAAGGTTTTGAGAAAAAAGGCGTCTCTGGATATGATTTCACGTGAATTCGAGGAGAAGAGACTTTTTTGGACATGATTCGACGAGGATTCGAAAACGAAAACGACGTCTCTGGATATGATTACAGGTGAATTCCAGAAGAAAATACGTTTCTGTACATGAGTCCTCGAGGATTCGAAAAAAAAAAAAAAACGACGTCTCTGGACATGATTCCACAAAAATACGAGGACCAAGGGATATCTCTGGACTTGATTCTACAAGAACTCAAAAAAAAAAAAATGTCTCTAGACATGATTTGACGAAGTTTCTAAAAAAAGATGCCTCTAGACAAGATTCTACAAAAATTCAAGGACGAAAAGTCGTCTCTGGACTTAATTCCACAAGAATAATTTCGAGCAAGCGTAACAGAAATTTCATTTTCAAAATTCACATTTCGATACTTCCCAAAGCACTATCAACGAAATTTAGGTATCAAAATAATATCACGATTTGCCATTTAATCCTGAGGAATTTCATATTTTTCGGAATTTTGAAAGTTACTCAAAGATCGCATCAAAAAAGTGAACTCAGTTGAAAAAATTCAACGTGGTCAGGGGGAACAATGACAGTTTCATTTTCAAAATTCACATTTCGATACTTCCCAAAGCACTATCAACGAAATTTAGGTATCAAAATAATCATAACGATTTGCCATTTAATCCTGAGAAATTTCATATTTTTCGGAATTTCGAGAGTTGCTCAAAGATCCCATCAAAAAATTGAACTCAGTTGAAAAAATTCAACGTGGTCAGGGGGAACAATGACAGTTTCATTTTCAAAATTCACATTTCGATGCTTCCCAAAACACCATCAACGAAATTTAGGTATCAAAATAATCATCACGATTTGCCATTTAATCCTGAGGAATTTCATATTTTTCGGAATTTTGAAAGTTACTCAAAAATTCCATAAAGAAATTGAACTCAGTCTCAAAAAAGGTCAGTTGAAAAAAATTCAACGTAATTTTTCGTCGGTGGAATCACGTTCATGGCTCCAAAATGGAGAAATTTCATCGTAGACGAATGACTGATATGTTTTTTTGAAATGGCATGAAGGCAGCTTTAAAATGAAGTCAAAATTAATTTTTTATTCTATGGGGTTGATTTTTAATGGATTTTTTTCTTTTGAAGGTAAAAAATGGACAAGGGTCTTCCAGACCAGAAAAACTTGAGGGATATGAAGAAAAAACTACGAACTCAAAGAGAGGCAGAGAAATTTTTGAAAAAAAAAGTTCATATATGTTTAAAATAGGTTTTTTTTTGAAATGGCATAAATGAAGCTTTAAAATGAAGTCGAGACTTGGTTTGGATTCCATGTGGTTGATTTTTAATCGAATTTTTTTTTTTCGATGCAATTGGTGAACAAGGGTCGTCAGTCAGAGACGATTGGAGAAACTGGAAGAATTTGAAGAAAAAACTATCGACTCTCAAAAAAGCAGAGGAATTCCTTAAAGGAGAAAGATTTCCAGACTCAGAGAAGTTGAGAATTTTCTGAAAAAAATTCCGGATCCCCGGAGAAGCTGGGAAAATTCTTTAATCGAGGACTCTCAGAAAATCTGAGCTGAGAGTTGGAAGCCCCTTTAACGAGGGACACACTAAACAGGAACACATGCGTTTTCAATCGACTTAAATTTAAAAAAAAAAAAGGGGACAAAACCAAAAAAAAAAGAAAATTGTAGACTAAAAAAAAATATAAAAAAAACTTAAATAAAAAAAAAACATTTCCCCAACATCTTGACGTTCTAATGTGATTTTTTTAACGTTTGTTAAACGAATTTGTACGTTTAGATGTTTTTTTGGTTTTTTGTTTTTTAGGTTATGTGTTTTTTTTCTTACTTCTAAATTTATGATTCATTATGCTTTAAGGAAGGATATGGTGGGTACAGTGAAAAAATAAATAAAATAGGGGACCAAGGTCTGGTTTTTTCGTTGATTGTGCAGTGAACTTTCCGGACAGCGAAAATCCAGCGAAAAATCGTTCTGGAGGTGACAAAATCGCTACTAAAATATCAAATTTTTAATTTTTCTGCAAAAGACATCAAAAGCCATCAAAATTTTCATCAATTTTTACGAAAAATTCGAAATTCAAAATCGCGAATTTTATTTCCAAGAAAAGTCGACCTCAAGTCATTGACTTCGACTCGACTTTTTTCGATGAAAAATGCGAAACATTTTTTTTTTTAAAACCCGAAATTGTTTTGATGGGAGTTGTTAGGCGAGTGTCTAAGGACTCGAAAAATGTCCGGATGGATTTTGGGAAGCAAGTAGAAGCTGGAGAAATCTCGAAAAATCGTTCTGGTGGAGGCATCTTTGGCGAGAGGTTGAAAAAGTGGATTCCACGCAATGAGGGGACCTGGCAGCTTTCAGAAAATATCTGGTTCGAGTCGGAGAACTAAGCGGAAGCTGGAGAAATCTCGAAAAATCATTTTAGTGGCGACGTGGTTGGGTGGAGGTTGAAAAAATGGATTTGACGCGATTTAGGGACTTGGTAGGTTTCAAAAAATGCCTGACTTGAGTCGAAGAACCAACTGGAAGCTGGAGAAATCTCGAAAAATCCTTCTTACGGCAACACCATAGTTGCCAAAATCTCAAATTTTTAATTTTTCTACAAAAGGCATCGAAACCCATCAAAATTTTAATAAATTTTTTCAAAAAAATTTTAATTCAAAATCGCGTCATTTTTTCCCAAGAAAAGTCGACCCCGAGTCGTTGACTTCGACTCGACTTTTTTCGTTGAAAAATGCGACAAAAAATTTTTCCGAAAAATATTTTTTTTTGTAATGGGAGTTGTTAGGGACGTGTCTTGTGATTCGAAAAATGTATGGACGGATTTTGGGAAGCAACTGGAAGCTGGAGAAATCTCGAAAAATCGATCTGCTGGAGCCACCTTTGGGTGGATTTAAAAAAAGTGAGTATCATGTGGTGCGGGGACTTGGCAGCTTCCAGAAAATGTCCGGCTCGAGTCGGAGAACCAAGTGGAAGCTGGAGAAACTTTGAAAAATCGATCTGCTGGAGCCACCTTTGGGTGGATTTAAAAAAAGTGAGTATCATGTGGTGCGGGGACTTGGCAGCTTCCAGAAAATGTCTGGTTCGAGTCGAAGAACCAAGTGGAAGCTGGAGAAATCTCGAAAAATCGATCTGCTGGAGCCACCTTTAGATGGATCTTAAAAAAGTGGATTCCACCCGATACAGGGACCTGGCAGCTTTCAAAAAATATCTGGTTCGAGTCGGGGAACCCACGGGAAGCTGGACGAATCTCCGAAAATTCTTCTAGAGACGACGTGGTTGGGTGAATGTATGGAAACTTAACTTCACATGAAGTGAGAATATGACATGAAAAGCTCTATAGATTCGCATTAATGTACGTCCATCAAAACAACTGATTCAACTTAAAACCCGAAACCGATTGTGGAATGAAAAAAAAAGTCCCATTAACGTCGATTTAACCAAAAAAAGGGGAAAACGTCACAACAATCCTTCCAATCCAAATCCTTGAAATCAAATGGTCCCGGAATACGGCAAAACTAAACTTTCGTGGAAAATCCAAAAATAATCAAACAAAAAGAGAAAAAAGCCAAAAAAAGAAAACACTGAAAGCCTTTTGTGAAGTTTTAAAAATTCATTGCACGTGATGAGTCTGGGGATTTGATTAATCAAAAAAAATAACAAAAAAGGACGAGAGGAAAAGAGAGAACTTTTCATCGTAATCCTGGCAATTAATAGCATCCTGTCAGTCAAAAAAGAAGGCCGCAGGTCATTTCACTGTCAATTAGTGAGAAGAGGAAGAGTGCTATTCTCAGTTTTTTTTGGACTCAATGCATGAATTTTAGGGATGATGTCCGGACTGGACGAGTGATGGACACGGAAGATTTCTTTAAGGGAGGGCAGGTTGACGATTGATGCCAAAAAGAATGACCTGAACTTGATGAAGGTTTGGAATTAATTCGAGATTTTCTGCGGCTAGTTGTGGGTTTTGAGTTCCGACTCTGTGGATCGTGAGTTTTCTCAATACGGGCGCCGTCCGATTATGGGAAAATTCACTGTGCAACCATCAAGCTAAATCAGGAAAAAGGAAAAGGATGTGTGTGTGGAACTTAAATCTAAATGAAATATTTTTTTTTTTTTGTTTTTTTTACTCACATGCTATTTGATGTATTCCAATGCATGTAGAATGTCTTGGCACAATTCGATACATTCGACAAGAGGACCGTTTCGAGGCAGACAAATGTTAAGATGGTAAAGAACGGTGTTGCTTTAAGTCCAGGTAAGAGTCGAAAACGTAATTGTGGTGTATGATGTTGATAGTGATGGTGGTGATGGTAATGTTGCTGCTGTTGCTGTTGACGCTTTTGTTGTAATAATTTTGTTTTCTCCAAAGCTGCAGCTGTCGTCGCTTGTAATGATGACGCAGATGACGCGGTTGACAATGACAATGACGCCGATGACGCCAACGACGACGTAGATGACGTTGAGTGTGGTGGAAACGACACGGACATAGATTTACTAGAAATTACTGATGAAATTACACCGGCAAGTTTTGCGCCAGCACTTAAGGGGGTTAGTTTAACTTGTGATGTTGCTGCTGTTGCTGTTGCTGTTGCTGATGCTGCGGCAGATGCTACTGGTGGTGATGGTGGTGGTATTGATGATGATGGTCTTAATGAAAATCCTCCTAGTTTTGTTTTATGTTCCGTCGTTCGTAACGTAGACGACAACGATGACGATGACGATGACGTCGGCAACATCAACAAAGTCGACGATGACGATGATGGCGAAGGTGTCATAGTCACTCCTGATGGCGGCTGAGGTGGTGGTGGACGTTTTGTACTACCACCGAACATGTTATCGTTACTTTTCACTAGCACTTTATTTAGATTTTTAATATTCTTATTTAACATGGTTAATTATATATAAATATATATATATATATAGATTTTTTTTTCTCTTTTTTTTGCTTTCTATTCAATCTCTTTTTTTTTCAGTTCTCTTTCCGTCTACGCGCGTGGAATTTCTTTACTCATAATTTTAACACAAATTTTTATTTTTTTCAAGTTTGTTTTAAGATTTTTTTTTTCAAATAAATTATGTGCTTCGGTTTATCTGAAATGAGAGAGGAGAATGAGGTGGAAAATTAGAAAATTTTAAATATAAAAATTTGAAAATCAAAATCACGAAATTTGAGACAGAAAACAACGAAGTCAGTCCAAGGACTTTTAAGAAAAGTTTTGAAAATCCCCAAGAATCTCAAATCCTCGAAAGTGATAGAAAATTTTCACGAATTTCAAAGACAGTCAACTATGGTAAGTATTTGACTACAAAAATTTATAAAGTCAAACAGAGAAAATTACAAGAATTGAATCGAAAAATCTCGAAAAAAAAAAAAATAATTTCCTAAGACAATCGGATAGTCTTAGAAAAACTCTGAAAAAATCGAAAAATCTCTCTCAAATTCTGAGACAGTCAACAGATGGTCAAAAATCGATTCGAAAAAATCCTGAAAAATTGAAAAATTCGCAAAAAAAATCCGAGACAATGAACAGATGAACAAAAATCGACTCAAAAAAAAAAAATCCGTAAAATCCGAGAAAATTGAACAGATAATCAAAAATCGACTCGACGAAGTCCGAAAAAATTGAAAATTCTTAGAAAAATCCTAGAAAAGCCACAGATGAACAAAAATCGACTCGAAAAAATTGAAAATTCTGAGACAATCAACAGATGGCCATAAATCGACTCAAAAAAATTCCGAAAAATCCGAGAAAATTGAACAGATAATTAAAAATCGACTCGGCGAAGTCCGAAAAAATTAAAAATTCTCAGAAAATTCTGAGACAATCAAGAATCGAGTCGAAAAAATTCAAAATTCTGAGAAAAATCCGAAAAAATCAGCAGATGATCAAAAATCTACTCGAAAAAATTCCGAAAAATTCGAGATAATCAACAGATGATCAAAAATCGACTCAAAAAATTCCAAAAAATTCGAAAACTTCTCAGGAAAATCTGAGACAATCAATAAATTGTCAAAAATCGACTCGAGAAACTCCGAAAAAATCAAAAATTCTCAGAAAAATTTGAGACAACCAAGATTTGACTCGAAAAAAACTCCGAAAAAATCGAAAATTCTCAGAAAAACCCAAGAAAATCAACAGATGTCCGAAAATCGACTTAAAAAAAATTCCGAAAAAGTCGACAAATTGTCAAAAAAATATGTCAACTAAGTTGATATTCGAGAATCGACTCCAAAAATCTCGAAGAAGTGGAAAATTTTCCCAAAGTCCTCCAAGGAGAACAAAAAAAAGCAACAAATGTCTCAGACTCAACTCAAGAATTTTCGAAAAACTTTCAAAGTCTCCCCAAAAACGCAAAGAAAGATTTACAAGAAAAAAAAAACACTTAAGTCTTCGAAATCCTAAAATTTCGAAGGAAAATTTGCAAAAAAAATAACTGAAAATCTTTGAGATCTTGAAATTTCGTCAAGACTCACCAGGAAAATTTTCAAGAAAAAATTCTTAAGACCTTCAAAATTTTGCATAAAAATTCTCACAAAAAAAAAAGAAATCCTTAAAATATTTAAAGTCTTGAAATTTCGAAGGAAAATCTACAAGAAAACCACAAAATCGTCAAAACTTCAAAAATGACCAGCACTTGAAATTCCCGAAAAAAAGTTAAAAAATTTTCTTTTGTAAGATTAAGAAAAAAAATTTCAAGATTTCGAAATCTTGAGGACTCACTTTGGACACTCGAAAAATTCCCAAAAAAAAAACCTCAAAAAGCACTCTTCACCTCTTGATTTTAAGAAAACAGTCACAAGTTCACAGAGAATTATTATTTTTCAAACTTTAAAAATCACGAACGAACTTTCAACGCAACCGAACGTCTAAGACGACGACGACATCGACGACAACTGGACGATGTAACCGAACCGATCAACAGGGAACAGATTACCACACTTCCAGGAGAACCACTCTATGGTCTATCGATGAGATGCGAGGATGGCGAATAAATCACAGCCATGCGCATTGTGGTCGCCGTTCGTGTGTATCGCCGCTCGTGTGTATCGATGGTTGACGCTGCCGACCCGTCGTCTGCCACAGCTGTGGGCGGCAGAAGAGATTCTTTTTTGACGAATCAATCGCCCTCTCTCCACATCATCCAATTCAACTGAGGATAACAATGCACTCATCGACTGTGTAATTAGCCGCTATTAAACTCCCCAAAAAAAAAAAACAGATTCCACACACACACACGGCGACACAAATGTGCGAAAATTCCATGAAAATCCCGGACTGACCATCAGATTGGGTGGCCTTCTTCAAAATAAAAACAAAATCATGTTCCGAGAAAATGTGTGAGGAGGAAGCGGCACGCGTTTTGCCAGAAAACAAACAAAATCCACTGGGGGACTGTCGTGGAGCTGTTCAGGGAATTGTTTTGCCAGTCGATGACATTTTTTCGTGCGAATTGTTTTGCGGGAAGGCTTTTCTGGAAGTTTCTTTTCTACGTAAAGGCTTTCATAGAACAACATAATTCTAGAAAGGCAGGAAGGCCTTTCCAGAATTATGTTGGTCTTTGTGGAAACTCAAAGTCACGCGATTTTGAATTAACAACCGACCTTTTTTTGATCCACAAACAATAACCTGATGCAAATTCAAAACAAAATTAATCCTAATACTCAATTATTTTCCAACAACAATCAAATCCCAAAACAAAAAATGAATGCAGGGTGAGTGATTGAGAGAGTTTTCCTTTTAATTGGATCACGTGAACCCAACAGGCACCACCTAATCAACAAGGGCCAAAAAAAAAAAGGACCACATCATTTAATGACTTTATTGATATTTTTTTTGTTTGTTTAGAGGGAACAAAAAAAAATCCCTCCCTCGATTTGAATTAAATCAGGACTAGAGGGAGCCCTTTGATTTAAATCGCGTTTGGTTTCTAGTTTTTCGAGTGGATTTTCACGTATATCCGTGTCCGCACGTCATGACTCGATGAAACACAATATGAAAATTTTTAATTAAATTCAGTCGAGTGAAAGCCGAAAATAAGCTTCAAACGCTTGCTACCAATTATTTTAATAATTATCCTCTAGTAATTAAATCCTTTTTTGTAGGTGGATCGTGTGTGTGGAACGAGTAAAATCGTCAGATGCAAAAAAAAAAGTATCAGATGGCAGAGAGAGGAAAAAAAAAAAAACAACGAAATCAAAATGGAAAAAGGAGTGTATGCAAAAAACAAAAAAAAAAGTATTCTTAAACACAGGAGCACATGAGAGCTAATCAGATCCTCATGCAAGAGTGGTGGGCAGGAGTGAAAAAAAAACTCACATCACAGACTTTTTGAAAAAAAAATGAAAAAGTTGGTCAGACAGACTGAAACTTTAACCAAGCGAGTGTTTCGTTATAAGTTTCATTTCAAAAAAAAGACCCAACCCATGGACATGACAAACTCTATTCATTAAAAAAAAAAACAAAAAAGTCGACTTACTATGAAATCAATTGAATCAAAACTTCTGGTATGAAACTCCAACATCGTACTGGGTGTTGTGTGTGTTATGTGTGTGTGTGTGTAGATAGACGACAATTTCATCCACAGAATAGTCTGGAAAAAAAGACAAAAACAAAACAAAAAAAAAAAAATAAATAAAAGGTTGAATGGATGTTTCAGAAAATCAAAAGACAGAGTTTTTACAGAGAAAAGGTGAGAGACTTTGTTTGAGGAAATTTCTACAGTTGGGAAATTCAATTAAAATTTATTATAAAAAGTCTAACAAACAACTTGTCATTCTAATGAATTCAAAAAAAATTACTCAAAGACTGATTGAGGGCTTGAATAGCTTACCAAGAGACAGAAAGTAAAAAAAAAAAGCTGATTGAGGGATGGAAGCTACTCGGAGAAATTAAATTTTCATCAAAAATCACATGTATGCCAACATTTTCAAAAAAAAAAAAAAAAAAATACGGACAGCTCGACCTTCTCACAAAAATCGCTGCACGAAAACTGCGACTTCTCGTTCAAAAACCGCGCGGAAACCTAGAATTCTCGTCCAAAAATCGCAGCACGAAAACTTCAAGTTTTCCGACAAAAATCGCCCCTCGGAGACTGCGACTTTTTGTCCCAAAATCGAAGCACAGAAACTTCGAGTTTTCGGATAAAAATCACCACGCAGAAACTTCGAGTTTTCATCCAAAAATCGCCGCGCGGAAACCTTAAATTTTCGTCCAAAAATCGCCGCACGGGAAGCTCGAGTTTTTCGACAAAAATCAGCGTACGGAAATCTCGAATTCTCGTCCCAAAATCACCGCACGGAAACTGCGAGTTTTCAGACAAAAATCGCCGCACGGAAACTTCGAATTTTTTTAACGAAAATTGCCGCACGGAAACTTCGAATTTTTCGACAAAAATCGCCGCACGAAAACCTCGAATTCTTGTATCCAAAATCGCAGCACGGAAACTTCGAATTTTTTTAACGAAAATTGCCGCACGGAAACTTCGAATTTTTCGACAAAAATCACCGCACGGAAACTGCGAGTTTCTGGACGAAATTTGCCGTACGAAAACTGCGACTTCTCGGACAAAAATCACCGCACGGGAACCTCGAATTCTCGTCTCAAAATCGCCGCACGAAAACTTCAAGCTTTCAGACAAAAATCGTCGCATGAAAACTGCAAAATCTCGCATGAAAAACGCCTCAAGAAGGATTTAAATTTATTCGAAAAAATTAAATTTTCATTAAAACTTCACGTCCCGTCAAACGCTTAGTCAACGCCATAAGACAAAAAACTTCCAAAAAATAAATTTCAAAAACCAATTTCACTCGACTCCAAGGAGACAGAGACACTTAGAGAGAAGAATTCAATTCAATTTAGATGTGAAGATGTGTCATGAAGTTCGTCACACAATTTTAAGGTCATAAACCATTCCCTGAGATGTCAGAGGGAAGGATTTCCACAGTCATGTTCCCGAGATGATTTAATTTGAGTTTTTCATTACTTCTGCTATGAAAAGTCTTCTGTCCTAGACCAGATTGAAGAATTTTGAATGAAATTTGAAAAGTTTAGAAAAAGAAAAAGAAACCATTTTAGAGTCAAGTCAAAAGAACGATCCACCTTCTCACTCAATAGAATCGCATGCATTATTCGTATGCCACTCAATGGTGGAACGTAAATTCTCAAACTCATAATGAAACAATTATGAGACACCTAAACCCACTCATACACCCACCATCATCAAATTTAAGAGGATTATTATATATCCCATTCAAAAGGAGACTTGTCGAAAATTTACAAGCAGTCTTTAGATCTTTTCTCTTCCAGACAAAGGCAACCGACTATGGGAAAATGAAAAAGAAAAGAAGTGATGTCGCATCGAGAATCACGTGGCCAAAAGTTGCTTCATCGTGTTTCATTTTCTAAGAAAATGAAGCAACAAAAATTATCAAAACAGTCTCAACAAGAAATCCTTGTGAGAGACGAAGCTTAAAAGGAATCGTGAAATTTCACGTGAGTGAAGTTCCCTCAATGGCTGAGGAGGAATCGTGAATTTTCACGGAAAGTTCACTGAATGACTGAATTTCCATTTGAGGGGATTATTTCGAAACACAAAATTTTGTCCGTGGCAGGAGACGGTGGGAATATTGAAATTTATCAGATTTAGGTATTTTTTGGAGGATGTTGGAGAAGGGTCCTGTCGGAGATGTCTGACAGACGGAAAATCTTTGTTGCGAAGCTTTTGTGAATTTTAAATCACGGCGATTTTAGTTTTTCTTTTTTTCGATTTGGTTTACCATCCAAGGCCGACTGTAGACGCAATTTTTCTTCAATAAAAATTTAGTAAAAATGAGAAAAAGCGGGTTTCTCTGAGTAAAAGGACGATGGAAAGGAGATTGCCCTTTGATTTCAATTTTAGTTCAAATGGCTTCAGTTTACCATCCACGACTAAAACATTTGTGGACTCTAGACGCGATTTTTCTTGAATAAAAATTCAGTAAAAATGAAAAAACGCGGGTTTCTCTGAGTAAAAGGACGATGGAAAGGAGTTTGCACTTTGATTTCAATTTTAGTTCAAATGGCTTCAGTTTACCATCCACGACTAAAAATTTTGTGGACTCTAGACGCGATTTTTCTTAAATTAAAATTTAGTAAAAAGAAAAAAAACGTTTTTTTAAATAAAAATTTAGTTTGACAGAGAATTTGACTGAAAAAAGAATTTACCAAAAAATAAGGAACGATTTTCTTGTCGTTTAAGATTGAATTCAATCCCAATCCACGACCTCCCCAAACCGACTTCTTTTGTTTTGACCAAAAAAAAAAAAATCTCAATTCAATTTAACTGTAACTGTGTGAATGTCATTTTTGAAGAAATGAAAAAGACTTTTCTATAAATAACACATCAATAGATTGAGAATTCATTTTGATTAACAAAAGCAAACCACACATTTCAATCCCATTTCAGTTTTCAGTTGTGCACCCAACCCGCCCTTGGAGGACAACAAAAGCACAGCAAGGTTATGAAATTGCGGTTTTTGTGATGTTCCTCTCCTGTCTAACCGAGAGAGAGAGAGCGAGAGATATAACCATGAAAATTAATCGAAAATCAAATCTTCCTCGAGCAATCTAAATCCTGTTATTGAGTCCTGGCTTTACTGCACAAGAAGGATCTGCACGGGAGGGAGGAAGATCTCTTTAAAATTCAATCAAACTCAGGATATTGTTGGTGCGTATTTTTAACGAAATTACATACATTGTGCGTGTGTGAGTGGGAGGACCTCCTCTGTCGCCTGTGCCTACCTGTTACGTCTTTTTCACAGAGATAATAATGTCTCCTGTGTAATGGGAGTATTTTGCAAAAGTTTACTGTGCGTCCTTTATGATACACGCTCTTAGAATTACTTCCGAGAGACGACTGCAATTGCCTTTTAGTTGGCCGGTCGGGTTATTCAATCAGGATATGAGATTTATATGAGACGGATGGGGGGAAAGGTATAATTCAATTCTGTAAACATAAAATGAAATTTCAATGTGATGTGATTATGGTGCCCGACCGACGGGCACCGGTCTTTTCGTTCTGGCCGGTGAGAGTGGGTGGGCGTTTGGAGGGAGCAAGGATTTTGAATTAACTGAATACACCTGTTTGGAGCTCGATTTTCTTGGTAAATCCAATTTCTGTGGTCAAAAGGAAATCATTGGATTCAAGGAAGACGACAGAGACGTCGTTTTGATTACTCTCCGGGGATCCGATTGGTTTCTGCGAACATAAGAATTTATGTTCCTTGGAAATTAATCAACATTTCGAAAGAGAGCTATTGAGGAATCTCTTGCTGGAGGATACAATGCGCTCAGAAATAATAAAAGGCACAGCAGAAAACCCATGACTTCTCGAATGAAAATCATTGCAACGAGATTACAATTTCTCGGATAAAAATTGCCGCACAGGAATTGCGATTTTTCACATGAAAATTGCCGCACGGAAACTGTGAGTTCGACTTCGAGTTTTCAGACAAAAATCACCGCACGAAAATTGCGACTTCTCGTCCAAAAAGTCGACACACGGAAACTTCGAGTTTTTGGACAAAAATTGCCGAACGGAAACTGCGATTTCTCGCATGAAAATTGCCGCACGGAAACTACGAGTTTTTGGACAAAAATCGGAGCAGGGAAACTACGAATTCTCGCATGAAATGTGCAGCCGGGAATCTGCGATTTTTCGCATGGAAATTGCAGCACGAGATCTGCGATTTTTCGCATGAAAATTTCCATCCGGAAACTGCGAATTTTTGGACAAAAATCACGACACGGAAACTGCGACTTCCCGCAGGGAAACTACGAGTTTTCAGACAAAAATCGCCGCACGAAAATTGCGACTTCTCGTCCAAAAAGTCGACACACGGAAACTGCGAATTTTTGGATGAAAATTGCCGCAGGGAAACTGCGATTTTTCGCATGAAAATTGCGGCACGAGATCTGCGATTTTTCGCATGAAAATTTCCGCCCGGAAACTGCGAGTTTTTGGACAAAAATCACGACACGGAAACTGCGACTTCCCGCAGGGAAACTACGAGTTTTCAGACAAAAATCGCCGCACGAAAATTGCGACTTCTCGTCCAAAAAGTCGACACACGGAAACTGCGAATTTTTGGATGAAAATTGCCGCACGGAGACTGCGAGTTTTTGGACGAAAATTACCGCACGGAGACTGCGAGTTTTTTGACGAAAATTGCCGCACGGAGACTTCGAGTTCTCGCATGAAAATTGCGGCACGTAAATTCCAAACATTTGGACAAAAATTTGCAGTAAGAAAAGTGAGAAAGAAAATCAAAAACAAAAAAAAAAAACTAAAGACACGAGAAGGGATCCGAAATGATTTTCATGATTGATTTCCCGTGGAAGTGAAGTGGAAACACGACCCCAAGACAATGTCTCGCGCGTCTTTCGACGATTGAGGGAAACACACGCGTGCTAATTATCTAAATGGCCGCCCCTCGCCGGGATAGTGGAAAATACACTTATTAGAATTGACTCAATCAATTATTTGTATGCGGCATGTGTCAAACATCTGACGAGAGAGAGAGAGAGAGGGAGAGGGTGGCTCTGCAAGACACACACACGAAGCTAAATATACCTCACGACACTCGTGTGTGGAGCTTGCCTCCTTTTTGGATCCTTTGGAAGGTTTCCGACGGGTGAAGGGGAGTGAGTGTAACTTAATTGTTCCCACTGTGCATGGAAAAAAAAAAAAAAAGTAAAGACGACAGAAAAGAAAGAAAAACCTAATCCGAGAAAACATGGGGGCGGAAATATGAAAATTTCGATTTTGGGGTGCTCCTCTCTTCGGTCTCTCTTTTTCGCTTCACGGGAATGAGAGGCGGGCTAAGTCTATTGAAAATATTGTGATATAACAAAAGAAAGACGCTGTGGTATTACGCTGATTGAAATGATGTGACGACGATGGCGTCGTGCCTCTTTTCTTTTTTTTTTTTGGGAGGAAAAGACGAAGTTATTGTTGCGAGTTGTGGTGTCTTAGGAAAATCTTTCAGTTCCGCTCGTGATCTTGATTGGATTTTGTAAGGGGAGGCAAACAAAGCTCTGGAATTTGATTTATTTCTCTTCTTTTTTTTTTTTTTATTCCAAAAGCTACTTATGGGCGAAAAGATTCAGTCAAGTTGAATTTTTGGGAATTTAAGACGATTCTAGGGAGGGATGGGAATTTCGAGGGACGGGAAGAGGAAAAAAAGGAGACTTGGGAACGTTTGGAGACGATCGGAAATTCTCTCAAGAGTCACCTCACGGAAAATGCAACTTCTCGGAAGAGAGCTGGAAATTCGGAGGCTGGAGGAGAAAAAATTACGGGCTAGAGAAGTCTTGCGAACGTCGGGAGACAGTTGAAATTTTTTTCAGGGTTCGATTTTGGTTGAATGAAAAAATGCTGCCCGCGACGTCATTAGTGGAACACGCGGTGATGATGAAAATGCTCTCAGGAGACGTCTGCATGGATGTCTGGAGTCAATTTGGGAAGTGGTTTTTGAGTCAGAAGCCAAGTGCAACACCCATCGGTTTTCAAACGACGTCTTTGTGGAACTTGCAACGAGAGACTTTTAATTGAATTTTTCAACAAAATCACCGCGTGGAAGCTGCGAGTTTTCGGACAAAAACGATGCGTGGAAACTGCGAGTTTTAGGACAAAAAACGCCGCACGGAAACTACGATTTCTCGCATGAAAATTACGGCACGAGATCTGCGAGTTTTTGGACAAAAATAGCCGCATGGAGACTGCGAGTTTTTGGACAAAAAACGCCGCACGGAAACTGCGATTTCTCGCATGAAAATTACGGCACGAGATCTGCGAGTTTTTGGACAAAAAACGAGACATTTTGGTGCGGTTTCAGAAGTATGTCGGTTTCCTCTTGGACACTAAAATCCATGTAAGCTGTTTAAAGGCAAATTCAGACCACAGGAGACTTAAATTTGAGCCTCAAAGACAAATTTGAAAGTCAGACCGAAGAAGAAAGATACTCGAGACTCAAAAGTTTTAAGAGAAAATTACCTCCAAGAGACAAAAAGTCGATTCAGAGACAATTTTTGAAATTCTTCTTAAGTCCAAATGGTCTAGAGACTGTTTGGACTCAAAATCAGGGTTGAATTAGACATGGAAGTTGGAAAAAAAAGTGAAAAAAATAGAAAGCATGGAGTCAGGTGGTGTTTGGGTCAAAAATCGAGCTCAAAATAGATGCGAAAATTTCAAAAATTATGAAATAACTAAAGGAAATGGTTTTTGGAATCAAAATTGAACTCAAAATCGACAAGAACAGGTAAAAAACAATGGAATTTTCAAAAAGAACCGAATTCTCTTAAAATCGAACTCAAAAAAGACACAAAAGTTTCAAAAATCATGAAAAAGGTGAGGAAATGATATTTGGAATCAAAATTGAACTCAAAAAAGACACAAAAATCTCAAAAACAATAGAATTTTCAAAAAGGACCGAGGGATATTGTTTTTGGAATCAAAATTGAACTCAAAAAAGACACAAAAGTTTCAAAAATCATGAAAAAGGTGAGGAAATGATATTTGGAATCAAAATCGAACTCAAATGAGATACGAAAACCTCAAAAATCATAAAAAAGATGAGGAAATGATTTTTAAAATCAAAATTGAACTCAAAATCGACACGAAAGTTTCAAAAATCATGAAAAAATGAGGTAATGGTTTTTGGAATCAAAATTTAACTCAAAAAAGACACGAAAGTTTCAAAAATGATGAAAAAGGTGAGGAAATGGTTTTTGGAATCAGAATTGAACTCAAAAAAAGACACGAAAATTTTAAAAACAATGAAATTTTCAAAAAGAACAAAGGAAAATGATTTTTCCAATCAAAATCGAACTCAAATAAGACACGAAAATTTCAAAAACAGTGGAATTTTCAAAAAGAACCGACGAAAATGATTTTTGGTATCAAAATCGTACTCAAAAAAGACACGAAAGTTTCAAAAATCACGAAAAAAATGAGGAAATGGGTTTTGGAATCCAAATCGAGGTCAAAACAGACACGACAGGTTCCAAATCTTTGAATTTAAAAGGATTTTTCAAAAGGCAGAGACAGAAACTGAGTTCGAGACTGCTTTGGGCATAGAAATTGAGCCTAAAATCTTCACAGGACGACCGAAAACTGTTTAGACTCAAATTCAGGCTTCAATCAGACACGAATATTTCAAAAGATTGTGAAGAAATCACAAAAAATCATCTCACTTGGTGTTTGGGATGAAAATCAATCTCAAAGAGATCAAAATTGGACAAAAGAGACACGAGAGATTGTAAAAAAAAAAGGCTTTTCGAAACGTAGAAATAAAAATAACAGAAAAAAAGATCGATTGGAGACCACTTTGGTTGGAAATTTAACTGAAAATCAACTGGAGGGATCGAATCTACTATTACTAACCTCGACTGCAACTAGTCGCTGCCAGACTTCGACGGTTGAGGATACTTTTGGGAGACCTTTCCATTCTTCCACTCATATATCACTCATTTGGTTACACTTTGATTCTCAAAATCGTCTGTGGGCTCTTGGTCTAAGACACGAGAGGTTGAAAAACCTTACGATGGAAGCAATTTTAGGAAACTAAATGCTGTCTTAGTTCAAAATCGGACTGAAAACATATCCGAGAGACTCAATTTGAAGCTGGACACTGTTGTAGCTCACCGTGGGACATTTCTAACGAGAAGAAAAGACAGAGATTCTAACAAAAAACAAATTTCCACTCCGCCAATGAATCCTCAACCCACTCAACACTAACCTTCCCCCTTGGGTTCGAAAATTCCACAATTAAACCTCAAATTCACTCAAACTTCCGTGCATTTTACCAAGCAATTAAAAACCAAGAACCGAATCAAAAACCAAAATCCCACACATGCACATCATTCTCTCTCTCCTCGAACTAAAGAAACAAATAAAGCAAAATTTGACCCTTCGTGTTATTTGTCGGCATTTTATTTTTTGTAAGTAAAAAGCCAAAAACTTGCATTTCGGTATCGCATTTCCAATTTTCCGGTATCTACGTTACTCATTTTATTTATAGCCCAACTCCGGAACAACATCGAGGTTGAAGCCAAGCAGACAAAACGAAACCAAACCAGTTTGTTATTAACAAAAAAAAAAAAGAAAAGGAAATTTGTTCTTTTTTGTTCAAAAAAACAGACGGACGGAGTGCGGTTCTTGGCAGACGAATGAAATGAATTTGATCCCAAACACTGGAGGAGCAAAACTCTCCAGCAGAACAGAAATTATTCATCTTCTGCAAAAAAAAAAAAAAAATGAAAAAGAATTTGTTGTGGCTCTTTATGTTTTTTTTTTTTTTTTTTCGAGAGACTGTGTGTGTGTTGTGTTTTGTGGAGGTAGATCTTTCAGAACCACCGCCAGGTGGCAGAAGATGTCGGCGATGGTGGATGGAAAAATCGTTTCAAGAAAACAAAAAAAAAAAAGGGATTTTCATGTGTGTCCGATGGTTGTGAGGATTTTTCGTCAAGAAATTGAAATGAAATTTAATTGAAAAACAATTTTTCGAAGAAGTTTTGGAAAAAAATGAAGGAAACAATTTCCAGTTTTTTTTTTAGAAAAAAATTGTGTGTTTTCTTTTGTATGCTTAGCGCACGCACGAAACTTTAACACAAACACATTCACAGCACAGAAAGAGAATTTGAAAAAAGAAAAAAAGTCCCCACATAAAAATACCACCGCGACAAACAAACGGCAGACATCCGTGGCCAGAATGAGACACAAATAACTCCCGCAAAACCACACAAGGGATGAATACGAGCGAGAGAGAAAAACCAAACAAGGATAGGACTCAAATTCAAAAAAAAAAGAAAAATGAATTTTAATCGAAAATCCTTCGATTTTTAAGGATCTTATGAATGAAAGTCTTACCTTAATCTACTCCAGTTGCATTTTGTGGTTTGAAAAATATAAAACGCTCCTTGATTGCACCAAAAAAAAAACGAAAAGAAAAAGAATTTTTTTTTTTTTTTTTTACACTCTCACATACACACGCGCGCGCTCACAAACAAACCACACACGCAACTCTCACAGTTGAGTGTGTTGACTGGATCCAGCCCCAAATCGACTTCGTTTACTTCGCCTCCTTGGCTTTTCTTCTTCTTTTTTTTTTGTGAACAATTTTTCCCTTTTTTCTTGTGAGAGAATTTGTTTAAAACAGAACCGCACACACACGAAAAAATAAATAAAATTAAGCACGATCCGAAAAAGGACGAGATAGGTTTTTTCGTTTTTTTTCAAAAAATTAATGAGATTTTCATTTCAAACTCGAGCCGATGGACTTGTGACGACATATCTCAAATCGTTTTTTTTTTGTTATTCTTTCTCCTCTTTTCTCACTCGACTGTGTGTGTGTGTGTGTGTGCGTGTGTGTGAAATCGGAGGTGGGGGAGAGAATGAGGAAAATTTATTTTCAACAAAATTCAAGCACTTTTTGTGTTTCTTGTCTGTCGCGTTAAATTTTTCATTTGAAAAAAAAAAAAAACAATTCAAAATAAACAAATTTTTGAATTTTCCTTTTTGTGTGTTTTTTTTGTGCCTCAAATTTGTACACACACATTCACACCGCGCCGAGAATCAAACACACACGAGACTCCAGGAAAGGAAAGAAAAAAAATCCACACAAAATTTTTTAACCGAGAGAAAGGCATTCACACAGAGTTCCTTTCAAAAAAAAACAAAAAAAAACCGAAGAAATTTTCAACAATTCTTTGCTTCTCTTCTTGTCCACCCGTGTTTAGTGAGATTTTTGCATTTTCTTCATCGATTTTTGTCGTTTGTTTACCGCACAAAACATTTTTGAATAAATCCTGTAGACAAAATTTCGGTTTTTCTTGTGTCTTTTTTTTTTTTGGGGGAAAAACTTGCTCTCAGCCAACAACAATCTCACTGTCACACAAACGCACGGTTTTCACACTTATTTTTCTTTTCTTTTTTTTTTGAAAATATAAAACACACACCGACACACATGCACACGACGGACGACGGATAAGACGACAACGACGAACGAACGAACGACAAACGACGAGACGGTGCTGTGGTGTTTTTGTGTTGTTGAAGGGGACGAAATATATTTTCTTTTATTTATTTACTAAGCACACACGAAAAAAAAAATGATAACACACCAAATTGCCATTTCAAAACAAAAAGAAAAAATTTTAACACAAAAAACCGAAGAAACTTCAGAATATTTCAAAAAAAAAAAAAAGAGAAAGAAGTTCAATTCTGCTTTTTTTTTTTTTATTTTTTTCTTACTTTTCGTTTTCTTTTTTTTCTGTCTCTCTCTCTCATGCACGCGACGGACGAACACAAAGCGAACCTCCTTACACGGTATCTAAATCACATCTGATTTCAAAATGGTTTCGTTTGGTTTACCACCAGAGCGAAGCTGTTCCACACTCTCTCTCTCTCTCGTGCTCTGACTCGGTGTGTGTGGACTCTCACTCGGACTCCGTGTGTGGAATCTCACTCGTGTGTGCTCAATTTCTGAATACCGGCCCGGTGGAAGTCACTCAATTCGGGAGTGGTTGTTGTTGGATTTTGTGTGTGCGGCGACGATTGTGCGTGTTACATTGCGTGCGATGGTCATTCGGTGGTGGTTCGGTAGGTTCGCGGTTCGGTGTGGATGTTAAGGCGGCAATTGGAATGGGTTGCCATGTAACTGGGGGAGAACTTTTTCACTCACATGGAGATCCTGTGTGGCACGATCTCTAAATGTGGGAAATTCTTTAAAAAATACTTGAGACAAATTTCAGAACAAAAGTGGACGATTATTCGACTCGGAAATTTGTCAAAAATTTAACTTAAAAAAACTTCTCTGAAATTTTAGAGAAAAAGTGGACGATTTTTCGTTCGAAGAGAACTAGAAAATTTGTCAAAAATTTGACTTAAAAAAACTTCTCTGAAATTTCAGAGCAAAAGTGGACGAATTTTTCGTTCGAAGAGGGCTAGGAAATTTATCAAAAAATTCACTTAAAAAGCTTCTTTGAAATTTCAGAGCAAAAGTGGACGATTTTTCGTTCGAAGAGGGCTAGGAAATTTGTCAAAAAATTCACTTAAAAAAAATTCTGTGTAGGCTTAGGCTTAGTGGCTTAAGATTTTCTGTCAATTTGGAAAATTGGAACTAAAAAAATTGCTGAGGGTGATGATTTTCTATTTTTTACTCGTTCGTCATCTGTCAATTTAGAAAAATTTCACTTAAAAATTGGTTTAGGATACAATTTCATTTTTTTTCACGTCTATTAGCTCAGAAAATTTGAACTGAAAAAAATTACTGAGAGAACGATTTTTTAGTTTTTACTCGTCCGTCATCCGTCAATTCAGAAAACGTTCGCTTGAAAATTGATTCAGTGAACGATTTCAGTTTTTTCATTGCTTAGGAAATTTTTCATCCAAAAATCATCCTCTAAGTCGAACTTCCTCCAACTTTTTTTTTAACTGATTCTGACAAATGACTTCCTTCTTCTACCATCCTCTCTCCTGGATCTAATTTTGATGTCCCATGAAAATTCGACTGAATTTTGGAAAATCGTAAGAACAAACTCTCTTCCTTTTTTTTTTATTTTCAACCAAAACCTGGCAGCTCTGAATTCAATCCGAACGTATGTTTCATTTTCACTCAATTGAGAGTCAAAAAAAAAAAAAAAAAATTTGAAAAATGAAAAAAAAAAATGAATACCACGCTCGTTTCACACTCACTCCACTCTCCCATCGGAACTGAGGATTTGTCTACGGTGCTGAATAAGATGTTCGGTGATTTTTGGAAAAAAGATCTGTTGTGAAATTTTTAGGTGGCATTGGACTGACGAAGGAATTGCTGTTCATTTTTTTTGCATTTATTTTTCGATTTCTTCATTTTTTCATATTTTCTTCTTCATTTTACTATTTTTTACATTTTTTTTTTTTTAATAAAACTTCTAAAATATTTTTTTGTGTTTTTTTTGAAAATAAAACTACTACTTTTTTGAAACAAAAAAAATGTGAAAAAAAATCTCTTAAAATTCCAAAATGTAGAAATGAAAATTACCTAAAATGAAAAAAAAAAAACGAGAAAAAAATCTTGAACAGCAAATTTTTGTAAATTTTTTGAGCTTGATAATTTTTTTGGAAAAAAAAAAACTGAAAACCGAGAAAAAAAAACTTCAGCAGTAAATTTTTGCAATTTTTTTGAATGAAAAACTGAAAACTGTTTAAGAAAAAACAAGAAAAAAGCTTCAACAGTAAATTTTTGTAATTTTTGAGGTCGATAATTTTTTTTGAATGAAAATTGTGAAGTCTGTTTTAGAAAAAAATGAAAAAAAAAACTTCAACAGCAAATTTTTGTAGTTTTTTGAAGTTTATAATTTTTTTTGGAATAAAACACTGAAGTCTGTTTAAAAAAAAAAACGAGAAAAAGAACTTCAGAAGCCAATTTTTGTATTTTTTTTAAAATCAACATTTTTTTTGAATAAAAAACTGAAGAAAAAATCGAGAAAAAAAACGTCAGGAGCAAATTTTTGTAATTTTTTGAATAAAACACTGAAGTCTGTTATAGAAAAAACCAAAAACAAACATTTTCAGCAGCAAATTTTTGAAGTCGATAATTTTTTTTGAATAAAACACTGAAGACTGTTTCATAAAAAATCGAGAAAAAAAACTTCAGGAGCAAATTTTTGTAATTTTTTAAATAAAACACTAAAGCCTAAAACCTTTGCAGACAATTTTTGTAATTTTTTGAGGTCGATAGTTTTTTTTTGAAAAAAAAACTGAAGAAAAAATCGAGAAAAAAAACTTCAGCAGCAAATTTTTGCAATTTTTTGAAGTCGATAATTTTTTTCGAATAAAACACTGAAGCCTGCCTTAGAAAAAACAAGAAAAAAAAAACTTCGAAAATAAAAAATTCTCTCTCATAAACGCTGATTCAAAGACTCAAAATCAGATCCTCATTCAAAAAATTCCCAACAAAAGAAAAAACAAAAATAAATAGGGTGCTCTTAAAAGTCCATCAATTCATCTCGACTCTCCGCCGTATGTGACTTCATTCGGTTTCATAACTTAAATTTTATTTAAAGGTAGTTTAAGGTTCGTAATGTATGTATCTTAAAGAGTAATCGAATCGAGTCAAGTTAAATGAGTGAATAACTCGTGAGACGGAAAATTCCACCGTGTCTGACTCAGACGATTTGAGTGGTGGTGTTGGCGATTGTGATTTTCCAAGGACCGGAGTGGTAGGTGGCTTAGGAGTTTTTTTTTGTCGTATGTTTTTTTGTCTGTAAACTAAAAAGAAGGGAATTTCAAAAATATGACAATCCACTCAAACGCATGTCTTGACGAATCTCTGTCGTTTAAAATTCTCGACGACCGGCGGGTTTTTCGGATTTTCATTACTTTTTTTAAGGTCTCTGTTTTTGAAGGATTTTTTCTATTTTTTCAAATCAAGAGCCATTTTTGTGTAGTTTTCAAAATTAATTTCCTTCGATGTAAGCACGATTTCAGAGCTATTTTGGAGCTTCTCTGTCTCTGAATCAACGACGACTTTTTTTTTTTTCATTTTAAGCCGTTTTTGAGTATTTCAAAAATCTTAGAAAAACAATTTTTTCGCAGCCTTCAATTAAAGAAAACAATTTTTTTGTGGATTCAAAAATGATTTCAGAGCTATCATCAAACCGATCATCTTCCTCAAATGAATGTTCCTATTTTTCCCTCCCAAACCGACTTCTCGTCAACTCCGAACCGAGTCATGCGTCAAAGCATAACCACTCCGTTTCTCTCCCGACCAACAACTTACTCACAATCTACAAACACCGAAGAGCCTCATTCGCTTGCCAGAGTTGAGTGACGACAAAAAACAAAAAAGAGACACGAGTGAGAAGATCGAAACTCACTCAAATAGTATCTAGATTGGATAAATTACTTTTTCCAAGTAAAAAAACAAAAGAAAAACAAAATTAATGCTATTTTTTGTTTTCCTTTTTTTTTTCTTTGAAAATTGGAAATGAGAGATGAGGTTTCGGTTGTGGTGAGTGGGAGTGGAAGTGGGTGGAAGTGGGGTTGAATTCTGTGAATCGTCGAGCTCTGAGACAGGATTGTGGTGAAGATCTGGAATTTCAAAGGGCTGTTGACCGTCTGGGAGTTCTTTTTTTTAAATCTCGCCCTCGATGTGTCTTCGTGGGGGGTGGTGGATCTTAGGACTTCGTTTTTTTTTTTACAATTGAAGGATTCGGGTCGAGTTTAAGACACAGGACGGGCCGAAGGTATTTCTTCGTTTATTGATGGAAGGCGGTTGAGATTCAATTTTTTTTTGAGGCAATAAAATTCAAATGGACTTTAGATCTGGGACCTCAAAGACGTGATGAAAAGTGGAACTTAATTTCTTGCTGTCTATGTTTGGATATGTTCAACATTTTATTCAAAATTTTAGAATTTCGGCTTTTAGACCTCGACTTCTAGCTTTTGATTTGTAGGCCTCGGCTTCTAGTTCTCGACTACTAGCCCTTGGCTTCTAGACCTCGGTTTCTAGCCCTTGGCTTCCAGTTCTCGACTTCTAGCTTTCGACTTCTAGCCCTCGGCTTCTAGACCTCGATTTCTAGTTTTCGGTTTCTAGCCCTCGGGTTCTAGTCCTCGGCTTCTAGCCCTCGGCTTCTAGCCCTCGGTTTCTAGACCTCGATTTCTAGTTTTCGGTTTCTAGCCCTCGGCTTCTAGGCTACGACTTCTAGCCCTCGGCTTCTAGTCCTCGACTTCTAGACCTCGGTTTCTAGACGTCGATTTCTAGACCTCGATTTCTAGTTTTCGGTTTCTAGCCCTCGGGTTCTAGCCCTCGGCTTCCAGTCCTCGACTTCTAGACCTCGGTTTCTAGTCCTCGGCTTCTAGCCCTCGGCTTCTAGCCCTCGGCTTCTATCCCTCGGTTTCTAGACCTCGGTTTCTAGTCCTCGGCTTCTAGCCCTCGGCTTCTAGCCCTCGGTTTCTAGACCTCGATTTCTAGTTTTCGGTTTCTAGCCCTCGGGTTCTAGCCCTCGGCTTCCAGTCCTCGACTTCTAGACCTCGGTTTCTAGTCCTCGGCTTCAAGCCCTCGGCTTCTAGGCTACGACTTCTAGCCCTCGGCTTCTAGTCCTCGGCTTCTAGCCCTCGGCTTCTAGGCTTCGACTTCTAGCCCTCGGCTTCTAGTCCTCGGCTTCTAGCCCTCGGTTTCTAGACCTCGATTTCTAGTTTTCGGTTTCTAGCCCTCGGGTTCTAGCCCTTAGGTGCTAGCCCTCGGCTTCCAGTCCTCGACTTCTAGACCTCGGTTTCTAGTCCTCGGCTTCTAGCCCTCGGCTTCTAGGCTACGACTTCTAGCCCTCGGCTTCTAGTCCTCGGCTTCTAGCTTTCGGTTTCTAGCCCTCGGCTTCTAGTCCTCGACTTCTAGCCCTCGGTTTCTAGCCCTCGACTTCTAGCCCTCGGTTTCTAGCCCTCGACTTCTAGCCCTCGGTTTCTAGTCCTCGGCTTCTAGCCCTCGGCTTCTAGGCTACAACTTCTAGCCCTCGGCTTCTAGTCCTCGGCTTCTAGCTTTCGGTTTCTAGCCCTCGGCTTCTAGTCCTCGACTTCTAGACCTCGGTTTCTAGCCCTCGACTTCTAGCCCTCGGTTTCTAGCCCTCGACTTCTAGTTTTCGGCTTCTCGCTCTGAACGTCTCGCTCTCAGCTTACAGCTCTTGGCTCTCGGCTCTTGGCTTCCGATCTGAGCACTCGTCCTTGGATTCTTGCTTTTCGACCCTCGATATTCGACTTTCGAGGTCAAGCTCTTGGCTTTCGTCTCACTCGAATCTTGGCTCCCGACTCCCGACTCCCGACTCCCGGATTCACCCATCACCCTCGACTTTCGACTCCCGCTCTCTCTCTCTCTCTCTCTCGACTTCCCCCAAACCCCCGACTGTTTCCTTGTGAAAATCCCTAAACGAGCATTTAATTTTGACCCAATTCCCTAATTAGCCCGGCCATCTCTCATTTTTCCTTACAAGACTCACAAATGCGTGTGTGCGTGTGTGCGTTGTAGCGTCTCTCTGCGTGTGCCGTCGTGGACTCGATTCAAATCGATAGACGACCATCGCTCCACGATCCCACCTCAGGCCAATCCCGAATAAATCCACACAGCTTTTCCGCCTTCACCCACTTCCTCTCTCTTTCTCTGCGTGTGTGTGTGTGTGTGTGTGTGTTAAAAAGGAGTGTGTTGACTCTGGTCTCGAAACTAAATTGGTAATAATGTCATGACTAGCTGTAGCTGAATAATTTAATATGCGACCGTCAGCGGTGGGTGACTCTCTCCTCTTCTCACTCTCCCTCGTTTGGGGGTGTGCCTATGGGCGGGGGGGATTAAGCTTAAGAGTCCTTTTTTTTCGGATGTGCTCCCGTCCCGGCTGTGGATGGTATGTGTGTGGACAAATCACTTTTTTAATAGTTTACTCGCATCATCCAATGATTGGCTGGGTTTGGTCGTGTGGCATTCGGGAATTCGAATGAGAAGAATGAAATTGTGGCACAGAAACCTGCAGCCTGGCCACAACCGCCGCCGCGGTTATTGCCACAATCAAAAGGGGTAGTCTCTCTCTCTTTCTCTGAAGAAAAAACCTTTTAGTTTCATGCTGACGGAGGTGTGGATGGGTGGTTGGGTCGGTAAGTCGGTGAGTTGGTGAGTTGGTGAGTTGGTGGTTCGGAGCTCAAAAGTTTGAGGGAGTTGTTTTAGAGGCTGTGAGGGTGAATTATTGTGTTGTTTTCTCTACTTCGAAGGGTACAGTAGGGCTGGAATGAGAGGGAATGGTTTGGAAATATGAAAACGGGAAAGATTGAGCTTGAAAAGAGATGAAGGGGAGTCTTAAAAACAGGCAACTAGGCTAGGAAAAATGAAAAAGAAGCTTCAAAAACTCTTGACTAGGCTTGAAAATGAGAAAGAAGCTTCAAAGAGTCTTGAAGAGGCTTGAAAATTAGAAAGAAGTTTCAAAAACTCTTGACTAGGCCTGAAAAATGAGAAAGAAGCCTCGACCAGGCTTAAAAAAATTAAGGAAAAGCCTCTAAAACATACGACCAGGCTTAAAAAATTAAGGAAAAGCCTCGAAAACGTGCGATTAGGTTTGAAAAACGAGGTTAAAGCCTCAAAAACATGCCACCAGGTTCGAAAAATGAGGAAGAAGTTTCGAAAACTCTTGACTAGTCTTGAAAAATGAGGAAGAAGCCTTAAAAACACGTGACCCGGCTTGACAAGCGAGGGAAAAGCCTCAAAAACATGCGACCAGGCTTGGAAAACGAGGGAAAAACCTCAAAAACATGCGACCAGGTTTGAAAAACGAGGGAAAAGCCTCGAAAACAAGCGACCAGGTTTGAAAAATGAGGCAGAAGCCTCGAAAACATGCGATTAGGTTTGAAAAATGAGGAAGAAGCCTCGATCTGGCTTAAAAAATTAAGGAAAAGCCTCGAAAACGTGCGATTAGGTTTGAAAAACGAGGGAAAAGCCTCAAAAACATGCGACCAGGTTTGAAAAACGAGGTTAAAGCCTCAAAAACATGCGATTAGGTTTGAAAAATGAGGAAGAAGCCTCGATCAGCTTTAAAAAATTAAGGAAAAGCTTCAAAAACATGCGATCAGGCGTTTTTCAGGTTGAAGAATGACCCTCTGAGAACCATTTCGAGAAAAGAAGCTTCAAAAACACGCGACAAGGCGAAAAAAAGACGCTCCGAGAGTCGTCTACCCTCGAAAACCCTCAGAATCAAATTTCCCTCCACCGATTTCAGCTCCCACAGTTTTTTCGAAGCTTCTAAGGTCCGTTCCAGAAAGTCTTCAACGACATTTACTCATTTTTCGTCGGTTTTGACGTTCAGCCATTTTGGAAGTTCAGCCATCTTGGCGTCCATCAAAGCCAGAGAGAGGAAAGTCTCCCTTTCCTTCTCAGCCCGACTGTGGTCGATTGCCTGGTAGTAAATCGAGTGCGCCTGCATTAAAAACCCGAACCCGAACACGAGAAAAAAAAAACAAAAAAAACAAGGACAAGCACACTGCAAAAAGTTACTCCCTTTTTTGGCCTCGCCAAGGGAGTCGGTACTTCCAGCCCAATGGTGGGTGGATTGGGGGGGTTGGGTTTTAACCTTATTTAATATTTCCCGTCAATTTTATGGGTAACCATATTGGAATGGAGCGTGTTGTATCCAATCGGTTCTCCTCGGTCGTCCTGGCTGGCATGACCTCGTCCCGATCGACACACGGGCTTTTCTGCCCTCTCTGTCGATGTGGAGGAACCACCACCACCTCCAATGTTGGTCACACTTGCCGTGGCGGAGTGGAGAGAATTCAAAACTCGCCGACTCATGTGTACGCGTGTGTGTGTGTGTATTTGTGTTGGCGGTGGAGTTTTATCGATAGTTGAGTGGTGGTGCTCGAGGGTGGTATTTAACCAGGCACCGAGGATAGTGCAATTTTAATGTTCAGACTTTGTTTGGTTCGGTTGAAGGATGGTTGCAGACTTTTCAAAAAAACAAAAAAAAAGGAATCTGAAAAAAGGGAGTTGATATGGTGGGAGGGATGCAGTGATTATGAAGTTTTTAGCATTCTCTTTGCTTCCTTTTTTTTTTTTTGGGCCAATTTTGCAAAAGCAATCATGTAATTGTTTTTGGGGGTGCAGTATTGACTTCTATGCAAATTAGTCCAGCGGTCTGAGTTGGAAATTTCGCTTTAAGCGTGAAAGGTGCACGATTTTCAACCAGTCCTACATGACGTTTGGTAGAACTCTTTCGTGGTCGTAAGAACATATGAACCTTTCGATTTTGAAGAGCAATTAAGCACTCCGTATCTACTCTGTTGGGAAAGATCTTTTTCTTATTTTAAAGGCCCTGACATGCCATTTCGAACGAGGGGTGATATCCTTTGAGTCTCACGTGCGACCTCCAAGTTGTTGTACCAAACGTCGCACGACGTTTTCCAATCGCAATGGGTCAATTTTGAAGTCGATGGAGGCAATGCAGTTGCGTTTCGATTTTGAAAATTAATAAAACAAGTTGTGTGAGAGGTATGGAAAAACGAGATGCGTTGTTTAATAGGTCTAATCATGCCATTTAAAACGAGGGGCGATAGTCTATAAATTGCTCTCTTTTCCACCAAGTCGTCGAGCCAAATGTCACACCGTGTTCTCCCATAGCAATGGTTCAATGGAAGAAGATGGAGTGAATGCAGTGGCGTTTCGATTTCAAAATGAAATCAAAGACGTTGGGGTTGAGGTATTACAAAAAAAGATTCCTTATTTAAAAGGTTTAATCATGTAATTTTCAACGAGGGGCGATAGTCTATAAATTGCTCACTTTCCCACCAAATCGTTGAGCCAAATGTCGCACGATGTTTTCCAAAAGCAATGGGTCAATTTTGAAGTGGATGGAGTAAATGTAGTTTCCTTTCGATTTCGAAATAAGATAAACCAAGTTGTGTGTGAGGTATGGAAAAATGAGATGCGTTGTTTAATAGGTCTAATCATGCCATTTAAAACGAGGGGCGATAGTCTATAAATGGCTTACACCTCCACCAAGTCGCTTGAGCCAAACGTCGACCGTCGTTTTACAGCAAAAAGTTTCAACTTTGAAGCAAATGAAAAAAAAAATCAGACTTTTCGAGTACCATTCTTTCAACTTCAAAATGGAAAAGAGTAGGTTTTTTGTGAGGTCTTAGCAAAGCTTTGTACCTTGTTTGAAAGGTCTAATCATGCCATTTTGAATGATAGGTGATACGCCTATGAATGCCTTGTACTCCGACACGAATCCGAGAGTTCCAATGTTCACATCCCACCGTAGTGAAATTGAATGCTGTCGTGGGGGTGTTTTTCACCCTCGTGCGTGAATTCCCTCCACCCCTCACACTTTTTGAAATTGTTTGTCGCAGGTCAGGTCCTGTCACCAGAGGAGAGTTTTTCGAAGCGAGCCACACGGATTGTGGTGCGTCGTGTCGGGTGGCGATGTCCACTCTCTCGTGCATGTGTGGCAGTTGACCAAGTGGCATCGATATGTAGTCTCCCCCTTCAATCGTCGTCACCCCTGAACATCGACGTACTTCATTTACTATGTTTGCTCAATTTTTTGCAACCAATATGCGTTCATTTTTTTTTCCATTTTTTTGCACTTTTTTTTTATGGCATTTTAATTTGCTGCGTCGTTGCGTTCGTTGCAAGCTGCAGGAGAGACAGTGACGCTTGACTCGACTGTGCGCTACCCCATTATGACTATTTTATAATTTCTCCTCGCCGCCCCGCCGTCGTATGGCGACGTATCCTGCAAGCAAACATCAAAAGAATCCTTAATTTGTATTTGTAAGTGCATCACATGAATATGTGATTCGTCCCGTCTTACTTCGTCTCTCTTTCTGTTCGTTTCTTCTCATATTTTTTTTTTCCTCCTCCTTTATTGTGTGCTTTTTTGAAAAAAAAAAAAAAATTAATACGCATAAAAGGGGACGAAGACAGAGACTGGCGGTGGTGGAGGAGTGTGTGACGGAGCCGAGGAAAGAAAAAAAAAAAAATTAAATCTCCTCTCTGTGTTGTCCGATGGGAGCGAAACGCAGCGCTTTCCAAACCCACCCTCCCACCAACACAGAGAGAAAGAGAAACACACGGCTAAGTGTCCCACATTTCATCTGCGTGGCAGGATGACAACGTCGACGACGATGATGAGCATCATCACGGATGAAGCACCGACCGTCGCCGTCGCCGTCGTCGCACCTGAGTGTGTGCCATCCCCACGAAAACCACCCCCTCAAGCTTCGGCACCGCAGGAGCTGTTGGCAAACACACACCCACCAACACACGAATGAACGAAAAACTAATCTTCACGCAAACAATTTACGAGGTCGAAAACTGTGCAGGACTCCGACAGGAGCTGGACATCGTCCGCGGGCGATGATGTCGTGGGAGGATATTAATTAACGCAGGGGGATCCGAAAAAAAAAAAAAAAAAGAGAAAAAAATCTCTGTGTGTTCGTTCTGCTTACCCCAAGGACTTGTTTCGTAATTATTCTCAATTTTTTTTTCCTTCCGTGTGTGTGTGTGTGTGAGCAGCTGCAGTGGCAAGGAGCAAGGAGCAGTTTATCCTGCTTCGGCAGTAATTGCTTATTTAAAAATAAAAACAAAACAATGACCAAATGGACACAAGGTATTCCCGGGACCGAGGAAATTATGAATTCTGCTGATGAATTATTTAAGGACCAAGAAGACCAAGTGGCGAGTGCGTATGACGGTGGGGTAGCCCTCGGAGATTGCGAATGCAAACACAGCTCGACTTGTGCAGTCACACACAATGGAAATCGATTTAGGCCGAAAAGGAGGGTTTGATTTTGCGTGTGTGCTCGTTAAGGAGACGAGTTGCTCTTTCGGAAAAGTATTCGAGTCCATGTGACAGCACGCTAAGTGGCAGGGACATTTGTGAGAAGGATCACAACCCCGTGTGCAGTAGGGCGGCTGAAGAGCTTCGGGGTGAATGACAGGAACGCGTGACGGGGGTTTTCTTTAAATTGACCCTCTTTGGACGTCTTCCTTTTTCCTACCAATCGCCAGCTGCAATCGACTCAAAGTCAGACCAGTGACTGAAACTCATCCGAGGTCTATGCGGGAGACTGACTGAAAATCGTTATTCCCGGAATGTCTTGGTAGACGTATCACCTATCATTTTAAATGGCATGATTAGACCTTTCAAACAAGGTACAAAGCTTTGCTAAGACCTCACAAAAAACCTACCCTTTTCCATTTTGAAGTTGAAAGAATGGTACTCGAAAAGTCTGATTTTTTTTTTTCATTTGCTTCAAAGTTGAAACTTTTTGCTGTAAAACGACGTTCGACATTTGGCTCAAGCGACTTGGTGGAGGTGTAAACCTTTTATAGACTATCGCCCCTCGTTTTAAATGGCATGATACGGGCTATTAAACTATGTATCTCTTTTTTCCATACCTCTCACACAACTTGTTTCATTAATTTTCAAAATTGAAAGGCAACTACATTTACTCCATCCACTTCAAAATTGACCCATTGCTTTTAGAAAACATCCTGCGACTTTTAGCTTAATGATTAGGTAGGAAAGTAAGCAATTTATAGACTATCGCCCCTCATTCAAAATGGCATACTTAGGCCTTTTAAATAAGATATTCCTTTATTTTTTCCCTCACACATAAATTGTTTTATTGAATTTTAAAATTGAAACGTTGCTCTTAGAAAACAATGTGCGACACTTGCTACGACGTGCGACGACATTGTACGACGACTTAGAGCTGGGATGTCAAATTTATAGACTATCGCCCCTCGTTCAAAATGGCACGTCTAGAGCTTTAAAAGAAAAAAAGACTCATACGTATATCTTGTACACTGAAGGCCTTATTACGCTTCGAAATCGATGAATTCTATTGCAGAATTTTTTGTTTTCGATTTCACTCCAGAAATAAACTCCAGATGAGAAAAATCAGTTTTTCCCTCACTTTGCGTCGTTTTGGTGTTTTTTTTTTTTTGGTCCAAAATTAAGGATTCGCTGTATTTTAAATTTCTTTTCATTCGATCAAATCCTCTTCTCCACATCTTCACATCTCCTCCCCGACTCCTACTCCCTTCACCAATAGACCCTGAAGAGACCACTCGTCGTAGACACGTTAACGTTGCCACGCTTCAGCCTGACTCAATTACAAACACTCTTTAACGAACCACTTTAGGCGACAGCCCCTCGAATGAGGTGGTGAGACCGGCTCTGTCTCACGTGAAAATGGGTTACCGAATTGAAGAAAACAATGCCACTCCATCACCACCCACGAGCTTCGAAGTTAGTTCCGTTTGTCATCATCTCTTTCTTTCTTTCAAAAAGGACGAAAAAAAAAGAAAAACCTACACGACACGAGCCTACGAACACATCCTTTCCCGGGTGTGTAATGTGTTCCTTTTGCTCCTTCAGTGGATTGGAAAAAAAAAATCAAGTGAAAGAAAAAAATCCAAAAAGGACAGGAACTATACACACACAGGAAAAAAAAAAAAAAAAGGATAAAGGAACTGAAGAAAGCAATTAAAATGTCTGGAGCGACGAGGCGACACAAACAAAGCGAATCAGGATAACCGTCAGGATTTGCTTTTTTTCTTTTTTTCGTTTTTCCAAATCGAATCTTAGCACGCTTCGTCCCCGTCCCTCGTCCGTGGCAATTAGAGATTTATTTTCCATGACAGATCTTTGCTTTGAAATAATTTCCCCGAAATGATTGGCCGTTAATTGGCAGAGCCTATCCATGACTTGGCTTGGCCTTGGGGATTTCGTTGGAAGTCGAGTTAAATCGGCAGTGAAATAAGGAATTAGCTCGCGATTTTCTTGTGCGTGTCCACGTGAGTTAAGATGAAAGGTGAGGCCAGCACAGAAGTCGATTAAATTCACGGTCCATTACCGGGAAATTGCCTTCGGTCGTGTGGGTGGCAGGAGGAGGAAATATCCTGCGGTGAAAATGAGTTAATTTTTGTCGTTTGATGATGGTCCGGTGTGATTTTGATTAAAGGCGTTCACGGGTGAGCTGAAATTCGAAAATTACTCAAAATCTCTTCGGTTGACTTGGTCCTGAGGGCCTGGTCACCTAGAGACTGTTGCGCGGGTGTTTTTTTTGATGACACGAGTCGTTGGGGGAGATGATTCCAGATCGTCATGACTCCTGGAATTGACGAATCTCCCGTCAGAAGGACCTCTCTCTGTTTTGGAGTGATCCGTCAGCCAAAAAATGATCCAGAAAGACGAGAAAAAGTCGATCCAAACACGACTCAGAGCGTTTTTTCATCCAAAAAAAGGACTCGACGGAGTTCATTTGAGTCAATCCATGTCCATGGCGTCATATTCGAAAAAAAAAAAAAAAAAAACTTGACGTCAATCTCATGCGAAGGTTCAGTGAATCAGGAAACGCCGTTCAACTGGAAGCCTGCATGGAGCATATTTCACTTCACTCCATCGTTCTCGATTCACACCTAACTGAGCAGCAAAAAGGAACTCTCGCCATCGATCGACCAGTCACCAGGTTGGCAATTCAATACCTTTTGTCCTCGATACATACACACACACGCACACACATATTCACCTTCATCGTCAGCTCCAGCTTCATCACGAGAAGCAGCAGCACCCTTACCATCATCGTTTTGTTCCACTTGACTTGGTGCGTTGTCGTCGTCATCGTCCACCATTGGACGCAGTAAAACCGAAGTGGAAGATAAAGTTGATGCCACCCATCGAAGTGCGAACTTTCTAATAATTCACTCGATCGTTGTTAATGATCCTGCGATGCGTGAAAATTGCAGAAATTGAGAGATTGGCGTCGGTTGCATTGATTTTTCTCTCGAATTGCATCATCGACTCTCTCATTCCGTTCGATCGTGTCGAATTTCATGACTTGATCACACTTTGAATCCTGTCAACGATAAAAGAAAAAAAAATTCGATATTTCGTCGATCAATTTTGATTTTTTTTTTTGTTTTATTGAGCCGGCAATTGGAGATGAGATTGGGAATTTATTCACGCGGGTAAATTGTGGTTACAAAGTGGAATGTGGAAAAAAAAAGGTGAAAACGGATCGACGCTTTAGGATCAACGCTTGAAGAACGGACGCTCTAAGATCGACGATCTTAAGGTCCACGATCATGAGGTCCAGCAATTTTTTTCGGAATTCGGCTGAAAGTATCTCAACTTTGGACTCAAATATCTCGAAGATGAGATGTCCTGCGAGGAAAATCTTTGCGACCGATCTTGTAGATCTGAGGGAGATCTGTCGATTGGACATAACGGATTTTTAGAAAAATTTCAAAATCGAGGCGTTTTCGACGTTTTTTGAAAATTTGTTGAAACAGCGCTCGTGTAGGAGGCGTTCTAGGGCTCCGATCGGGGAAGTTTTGGTACCAGCTTGTAGAGGAGCGTAAATCCCTTCAGAAAAAAAAGGGTTCAGCGAGAAAGATACATCCGTTTTTGAGATACACGCGTTTGAGTGAATTTTCACGTATTTGCAGCCGGTTGACTGCTATGGCGGGGCGCCGTCTCGAAAATTCAGCTGTCCATTGTGTAGAGCGACCTTCAAGCTACAAGGACATGGCAAATTTTCTATCCTAGGATGCCCCGTTCCGGAGATATACGCCAAAAACGAAAGAGATTTTCCAAAAAATTCCGTTTTTTCGTCCTCCAGTCCCGCCCGTCGCTTTTCAAACCGCGAATTCTTTGTTTTTCCATAAGATACAGCCGTCCAGACCATTCTGCATCAAAAGTTTCTCAATTTTCCAAAATTTTTTTTTTACCCCCAAAAAACCACTGGGCTAACCCCTTGTGATTTTGGCGAAAAACTGAAAAATTTTTTTTCTCAAAAAAAGTTGCCCATTTTGTAGAGCGGGATTTTAGAAAAAAGGAACCGAAAGAATTTTCGTTCTACGACGCCCCGTTCCGGAGATATCGCCAAAAAACGAAAGAGATTTGGGCAATTTTTTGTCGGAATTCGGCTGAAAGTATCTCAACTTTGGACTCAAATATCTCGAAAACGAGGGGTCCTGCGAAAAAAGACCTTTTGACTAATCCTTTAGATCTGAGGAAGATCTATCAATTGCACATGACGGCTTGTCAAAAATTTTCCTGATTTCTCATCCATTTCAAAATGGCGACGTATGCCTATAATTTTTGGTGAAAAAATTAAAAAAAAAAATATAATTTTTTTTTTCAAAAAAGTGATGGGGATTTTTAAAGACGTGTCTCTAGATTCGAAAAATGTCTGGTTCGAGTCGATGAACCCACGGGAAGCTGGACAAATCTCGAAAAATCGTCCTGGAGGCGACACCATCCAGGTTCAAACCTTGAATTTCTTATTTTTCGTCAATATACATCCAAACACACAATTTTGCATCAAAATTTTCATCGATTTTTTCCAAAAAAATTCTTTTCAAAATCGTGTCATTTTTTCTCAAGAAAAGTCGACTTCAAGTCGTTGACCGTGACTCGACTTTTTTGCGTGAAAAACGCGAAAAAATTTTTTTCTAAAATTTAATTTTTTTTTTGATGGGGGATGTTGGGCGAATGTCTGAGGATTCGAAAAATGTCCGGATGGATTTTAGGAAGCAACTGGAAGCTGGAGAAATCTCGAAAAAACGATCTGGTGGAGCCATCTTTGGGTGGAGGTTAATAAACTGAATTTCACGCGATGAGGGGACTTGGCAGCTTTCAGAAAATGTCTGGTTCGAGTCGAAGAACCCACTGAAAGCTGGAGGAATCTCGGAAAATCCCTCTGGAGGCGACGCGGTTTGGTGAATCTCTGAAAATTGAATTTTTCGTGATGGAGGGATGTGGTCCGGCTCAGAAAATCTTCGAATCGAGTTGGGGATTCGAGTAGAAAAATATTTAGACTGAACTTAAAGATCTGAAGAAGTCGAAAAAATTTCTTAAAAATCCCTCTGGAGGCGTGAAGTTCGGTGGAGCTGGAAAAACTGAATTCCATTTCGCGTGAGGACCTGGTCGGATTCAGAAAATGTCTAGTTCCAGTCGAGGAGACATCTGGAAGCTGGAGAAATCCTTATAACGATGACTTAGAGGCATTTTTCGTGGTTAGAATGGTGAGACAATTGCAAAAACCCCGACGACTCGTGTCGCGAAGAAGTCAAGGAACACCACCACGCCGGCAGTCGATTCTGAGTGCTTCTCTCGCCGTGTATGTCCGCTTCTCCGGTATCAAATTAACCCTGAGACATGAGGCGTCTTGAAAATTTAATCGTCTTATGCATCGACACATCTCGAGCGGAGTATCCGCAATCCGTCCAAAGGACCAATCCCCCCACATGAATATTTAAGACGCGAGTGTAGTTCCTCTGATAGAATTCCTGTGTCGAGATAAATTCACATGCCAATCATTGTTAGCCGCCATGATTGGCTAAAACCATGAAAATCACTTTGCAGCCATGTTCCTCCCCGACAACCTGAGTTCGTTTCACTCTCAGAGAGAGAGAGGGAGAGAGAGGCTTCTGCTCTTTTTTGCTTTATCGATTTATGGACTAATTATTCTTAGATTTAGGATTAATTGCTGTGGGTTGTGGGGCTCGGCACACTCACTCAGAACCCCGCAAGTGATTGATGTTTGATTTCTTGAACTCGCCCTACCCGCCTGATCATAATTTTCGGTCTACACGCGTGTTTTTGGGGGCAGACCAGTTGGGAAACCTCATTCTGGTCCCTGTCCTGGTCCTAGTCCTTCATTGAATTTGTTTTTCTCCACCAGGACGGGGGAGGATACCTTTATAGCCATGATGGATCGGATCTCCCCCGCGCTCGTTTTGTTTTTCGTGACGCAAAATCGAGGGGGGTGGGGTTTAAAGTTTTTTTTTGCCGATGATGGATACTTTTCGATTGCCCTTCGACACAGTCCGGTGGACTGGCGGAATTGATGGATGAGAACGTTTCCATGGTGGTCGGAGAGAGGTCTAAACTCCTGTGGGATGGACGATGGGTCTTGGGCAAAAATCGATGCGGGCAAACGATGTGGGTGGGGACGTGGACACGGAAATTCATAGAATCGAGTGGAAAATTGAGGTGTCCTTTATGGTGTTTAAATTCTTTTTATTTACAAGTTCCACAACATTGTTTTAAGTCTTTGTATTTTTTTGTTCCACAACATTATTTTAATTCTTTATATTCATAAGTTCCACATTATTTTGATTTTTTGTATTTATAAGTTCCACAACATTACTTTCTTAAATAAAAGCCTTAAAAGGAATAGGTAATACAAAAAATCATACACCATAAAAAATGGCATAAACTGCTCTAAAAAACAAGTCAAGGGTTTTTTGAAAAACCTCACAGACAATATTTTTTATTTTTTTCCGAAATTGAAAAAATCTTCTTAGATGTCTCTCGATTTTTCAATTTCTCGACCGAACTCGTTTCTGTTCAAAAAATCATAAAAGCCTTACTAGGAATAGCTAATAAAAAAATCGTACACCATAAAAAATGGCACAAACTGCTCTAAAAAATAAGTCAAAGTTTTTTTCAAAATCCCCACGAATAATATTTTTTAATTTTTCCTGAAATTGAAAAAATCTTCTTAGAAGTCTCTCGATTTTTCAATTTCTCGACCGAATTCGTTTCTGTTCAAAAAATCACTCATTTGAATCGAGACAAAAAAAAAATGGTCACCAAAGGACTTTCAGGCATGTCACCTATCGTTCAAAATGGCAGATTTCTATCTTTTTAATTAAAAAATAGTTTTGTTACTCCCTTTCACTCAGGTTGATTTATGGTGCTTTAGAATTGAAAGATCTTAGATCTAATTTTCAAGCGATTCGTTTTAGGTGGAATTTTTTAATCAATCCGTTCGTAGGGGAATTTTCCTCACACATCCTGCCACACTTAACCACTAAAATGGCAGACATCCTTCTTTCCCACGATTCTTACTTCAGGCCAATTAACTCAGCCAGGCAGAAATTCCAGTCCTTTAGTTTTGAAACAGACATCAGAGTGACATCCTTTTGTAAAACTTTTTTTCCTCTCGACAAGTGATGTTCATAATCTCATGGGGGGAAAAAAAAATTGAAAAGTCCACCCACTCATCTCTGGGATACCTGAAAGTGGAAATTTCTCCCTCCCTCAGTTATTTCGGCCCAACGTCCATCGAGACAATGAGCCCAAGTCCTCTCTCGATATCGATGATTGATCGATATCCAGTCGAGCAGACAACGATAACACGGAAAAGGACGAAGGGAAGGTGGACAGGAGCCAGAGTCGTGTCCATGAAGTCAAACAAATGGCGTAAAATCCTCATCCTCATCCTCATTCCGGGCAAAAAACCGGAGTGGCGAAAGTTTTGTGCGGAACTAGCGCGCGGTTGAATGCGCCACAAATACACGCCGAACAGATGATGGACGATGAGCTGGATGCGGTGGACGAGATGGACGCGATGGATGAGGTGGACGAAGTGGATGAGGTGGACGAAGTGGACGCGATGGACGAAGTGAATGAGGTGAATGAGATTGCCACAACCCAACCCCTCTCCTGGGTGGGTGTCTACACGTGTTTGTGGCTCTTGTCTGACGAATGTGTCGATGAGCGTCAATAAGTGATGCCGACTGGAACACTTCCCACTCTCTCTCTCTTTTTCTCTATCGACTGACTGGCAGTGAGTTGCATTAATTATGTGATTGATTCTCAAACGCCTAACATCATCATGACGCGTCATCGTTGTGGAATTAAAACTTAAAAGCCGGAGGGAGGAAGCGAAATCAAAATTTCAGTCTGGTAGCTTTAAAAAGTTCGGACACGCTCAATGAAGTCAACCGGAGATAGTGTTTCCTTCAATTAAGAGTTAATTAATTAATGGAATGCGGTTAAGCCGACATTTGTGGGGGTTGTGAAGCGTTGCGGTGGTTACAACGCGTTGCCGGTGCGTGAGAGAACTGCGGCATGGACCGTAAATGGATGAGAGGGAGGTTGAGGTGTGTCTGTGGATGAGATTTCAATTCGAATTCGAATCGGAGAGAGGAAATTAAGTGTGAATGGCCGCGGGGGTGAAAATTTAATTCCGTGGAATTATTTGGCGCCCGGTGGTTGACTGTGGATTGGTCTTGACCGTCCTCAAAAGCGAGAGAAAACGCTGGCTGAGATTGGAAATTCTCTTTTTTCGAGTAAAACAAATTTTACTACTTGCGGGTTGAAAATTGAATCTCATGGAATTATTTGGCGCTCGGTGGTTGACGATGGATTGGTCTTGTCCGGCCTCAGAAGCGAGAGAAGACGTATGCTGCAATAGAAAATACTCTTCTTTTTCGAGTCCAAAAAGTTTAAGTACTCTCGAGGGGGAGCTAAGCCCCGTGGAACTGTTTGGCGCCCAGCAGCCGACCCCCGTCTTGTCTCAAAAGCGGAAGAAAACGTTTGTTTCGAGTACAAAATCCCCTCTTTCGCTGAAATTCCTTTCTCTCCTCCCACCGAGCAGACCTAAACACATCGCAAACAAACGAACGTGAACAAATCTCTACTCAGGAAATCTTTTCAATTTGAATTCGAAACGAGATGGAAAGGATGTGTGTGGACGAACGCGGGATCGAAACTACAGCGTCCATATATGACAGACTCCCGCGACAGACTCGACTGAAAGGCGAACGGAGACGCGAACGGGAACGGCGGCGGGAGGCATCTCGGATAATGGTCCATGGACGTGGTGCAGCGAAGATGAAGATGACAATTTGCATATGATTTCAATGAAGGACGACGGTGCATTCATCATTGCATTGTTTTCTGGAATTTCTATCCTCTCTCTTCTTCCTCTCTCTTTGATTTGATTAAATTCAGCACGTAGGGTAGACTTTCGTTTTGTTGTCCGACATCTTCGGCATGTTCTGTCTTCTCAACAGCCCATCCATTTGTGTGTCATAGGGTATCCGTCAGACGCGTTACAACGCCGACGCAGCATGTTTGTTGGTCGTCGTGACATCTGCAAAAACAATTGTCTCAACATTGATTGACCAATGACGCTGACCGGTGAAGCGTTTGTGTGTTCTTTTGTTTCGGACATGACAACGTTTTGCATAACAAATGTCTGATCATGTAAATTTGCACGCTCTCGTTGTTTTTGAGTGAGTCCATTGTCTTTTTGATTCTCTTTTCCTGCTTCGACTTTGAGATTCAATGGAACTTATTTGAATAAAATGCACGATGGGAGAGGGGGAAGGGTTTGAGTTTGGCATTTTGATGATTTGGAATTTCTTGTTCGTTGTGGAAAATTTCAACTGTGATTTCGATGGAGGAGGAGTTCTATGATGGGCCAGGTGGAGTTAGAAATCGCGATTGACAAAATCTGAGTCAAATTTAGAGCCTGAGGAGGATTCTAAGTGACTGAGTCTGAGGTGGTTAGACTATAAGACCATGTTTCTAAGAATTTCATCGAAACGCGAGGTTTTTCATAAATCGTTTCGATTTTGGAGTGCAATAAAAAGTTCTGTGTTTACAAAATAAATGAAAATCTTTTTTTCTTTTAAAGGTCTAGACATGCCATTTTGAATGAGAAGTGATACTCTACAAGTTCGACAACCCAGCTCTAAGTCGTCGTACAATGTCGTCGCACGTCGTAGCAAATGTCGCACGTCGTAGCAAATGTCGCACGTCGTTTTCTAACAGCAACGTTTCAATTTTGAAATTCAATTAAACAAATTGTATGTGAGGCAAAAAATAAAGGGATATCTTATTTAAAAGGCCTAAGCATGCCATTTTAAATAAGGGGCGATAGTCTATAAATAGCTCACTTTTCCACCAAGCTGGAGACTGAAGTGTTACAAGTCGTTTTTCAATAGTAATGGGTGAATCATGAAGTCGATGGAGTAAATGTAGTTGCCTTTCGATTTTGAAAATTAATAAAACAAGTTGTGTGAGAGGCATAGAAAAATGAGATACGTAGTTTAAAAGGCCTAAGCATGCCATTTTCAACGAGGGGCGATAGTCTATAAATTGCTCTCTTTTCCACCAAGTCATCGAGCCGAATGTCGCACGATGTTTTCCAAAAGCAATGGGTCAATTTTGAAGTGGATGGAGTAAATGTAGTTGCCTTTCAATTTTGAAAATTCATAAAACAAGTTGTGTGAGAGGCACAGAAAAAAGAGATATGTAGTTTAAAAGGCCTAATCATGCCATTTTGAACGAGGGGCGATAGTCTACAAACAGCTCACTTTTCGAACAAGTTAGCGACCGAAGTCTTACACGACGTTTTCCAATCGTAATGCGTCAATTTTGAAGTCAATGGAGTAAATGTAGTTGCCTTTCAATTTTGAAATAAGATAAAACCAAGTTGTGTATGAGTTATAGAAAAAAGGGATTTCTTATTTAAGAGGGCTAATCATGCCATTTAAAACGAGGGGCGCTAGTCTATAAATGGCTTCCTTCTCCACCAAGTTGTTTGAGCCAAATGTCACACGTCGTTTTACAGAAAAAATGTTCAACTTTGAAGCAAATGAAAGAAAAACAGACTTTTCGAGTACCATTCTTTCAACTTCAAAATGGAAAAGAGTAGGTTTTTTGTGAGGTCTTAGCAAAGCTTTGTACCTTATTTGAAAGGTCTAATCATGCCATTTTGAATGATGGGTGATACGTTTACCAAGGCGTTGTATCTCATCTTGAGACCGGGAGTTCAAATTTTCACTTATTTTACTGCATTCGATTGAGTTTTAGCAAAGCGATGACTGAGAGACGATTTTGACGATTACTCCGACTTCGACGACTTTGGCAATCGCTGCGATTTTTTGCGATTGCAAAAATTGTGGCGATTACGCCGTAGAAAATTTCAAAAGAAGACCTCGAACAGGAAATAAAACTTTCCCACAGACGAGAAGGGTCCGCCAGGACTTTTTACTCCTTGCCTCGATTTTCCTCTCACCATGTTTTCGCAGGCAGCTGGATGAAGCCTCTCAGCTTTGCGTAGCAACCGATTTTTTTTTTTTTGTATTCAATGCAATTCTACTCCGCCCAGGCGTTGCACTTCTACCCGTGCCTCTTCTGTTTGTTGGCACTGCACATTTTTCGTCATGTATGGATATGGATTCCTATTGAAGGCATTCAAGTAGAGCAGCAGCAGCAAGACTCGCAAAAAAAGAACCGACCCCGTGATCAAAATAAAAAAAAAAAAAAACAAGAAGGAGGAAATAATACGTGTGTACATTGTTTTAGCGAGCCCTTCTTCGTCGTCCTTAATTTTAATTTTTATGTTTTTGAGTCTTGTGTGAATGCAACGCGCCACACATGCACCCGGGGAGATCCTTTTAAAAAAAAAAAAAAAAAAAAAAATGAGAAACCACGACAAACCGCTTCCCTTCCTCGGATTTCGTTCGTTTTTTTTTTTTTTTTGTTCAACAAAATTTCCACCCTCTTGGGTTTAACGAAAAAAAACAAAAAAAGTGCGTAACGCATATTTTTTAATTGAATGCAATTCACACCTATAATTCGCATGCACATACGCACACACCTGCAGTGCGTACGCACACACTCAAAAAAAAATAAAAAAAAAATCCCCTAGAATTGAACCCCAAGCAAAAAAGGGGAGGGAAAAAAAATGCATATATATTTTCATACGTATGAAAAACAACAAAAAAGGACGATGGGGGGGGGGGGAGGAGGATGAGGAAAGGACACACCGAGTGGAGGTGAGAGAGTGCAGCAGTTGCATATTGCACTCCATGGCGGGCGGCGGTGGTGGAGGGGCCGAGACCGCCAGAACGAAAGAGAGAGAGAGAGAAACAAAGGAAAACTCACAGTGAGAAAAAAAGGACTCAAAGGATACTAAACACACAGAGTGGAGAGAACGAGAACGAGGATGGTTGGTTGTAAGTCCAACAGAAGGAGAAGGCTGCTCCTATTTTTTTTTCTTTTTTTTTTTTTGAAAAAAGAAGGACTCAAAGAATTATTTTTATATTTTACTAGAGCCCACCTCCTGCGTTCGGCTTTCGACACGCGTGTGTGAGTGTGTGGAAGCCCAGGCCTGGTAATTGGAGTATTTGCCTCCCTGGGGGAGGGGGGGTGAGAACGGCGACGGGGACCGAGCCTATAATGTGTGTGCTTTTGCGACTTCTAGGCCTCTTGGTGAGTTTTTTTTTTTTTTTTTTTTTCTTTCTTTTTTCCTGCTTCTTCTGTTCTTCTTTTGGTTGTGTGTTTCGTTTTTTTTTTTTTTTTCCACAACGCAGACGATGATCTTTGTTGTTGTTGGGTTGGAAATCAACCCCCCACGAGGAGAGGGGAGAGAGAAAAAAAAAAAAAAGAACCCCAGGTCTGTTGTACTCTTTTTTTTTTTTGTCAAAGAACGAAACTCCACGCAGCAAAAGGACAAGACACACACATACGGGGGGTGTAAGGCTGGGGGTGTAGGGTATAAAGTATCTCGAGGGGTTCGTTTAGTTGTAGGTGGGTGTAACGTACGCAGCTTTCCGACGAGGGAGTGATGATCTGCTTTCAGTGAGAAGTAGAAGAAGTGCGTGTACTTTACCCCGTCAGTCACAGGAAAATAGAAAATCTTCGTCGTCGTCATCTTGAAGCTGAGACGAGGGCGAGAGAAGGCGGCTTTTGCAAGAAAGTCGGCAACAAACCCCAAACGATGGGGGACGGGGGAGACTGTGAATTAAATTGCATGAGAGTGATTCGTGTGGAAACTTCGAATCCAGCCAGCCGGAGGTAACCCTTTTTTTCTTTTTCCCTGCCGAAGGGAACAACACCTAGGCGGACGGGTGTCTTTCTAAAAAAAAAAGGGAAATTCAAGTCTTGGATCTTGGCTGGGGCTGGGGCCAAGCCGTGGTGAGAGTACCCAAGGGGTCCTGGCGCTTGTCATCGAAGGAGTTCACTCCCTCCTAGTGAGGGTCTGTTCCAGGAAGTCTATTTAACAATTGGATGTCTCAGAAGAGAGTCTTCAGCCGCATCGTTTTTCAATGGGTCAATTTTGAAGAAAGAAAAAAAAATGATTTTTTCAATAAAAGAGTACAATAAAACGCTCTGTCGACCCGATGTTAGGAAAAATCCTTACTTTTCCTTAAAGGCCCTGACATGCCATTTCAAATGAGGGGTGATACTCTTCAAATGTCCCATGCAAGCTCTAAGTCATCGTACAAATGAAGCACGTTGATTTCTAGCAGCAAAGTCTCAATTTTGAAATGGAATAATTCGAGTTGTGTGAGAGGCACAAATTAAAAGGATATCTTATTGGAAAGGTTTGAACATGCCATTTTGAACGAGGGGTGATAGTCTATAAACTCCTCACTTTTCCACCCAGTTGGAGACGGAAGTGTTACAAGTCTTTTTCCAATAGTAATGGGTGAATCATGAAATCGATGGAGTAAATGCAGTTGCCTTTCGATTTTGAAAATTAATAAAACAAATTGTGTGTGTCGTATGGAAAAAAGAGATTTGTAGTTTAAAAGGCCTAATCATGCCATTTTGAATGAGGGGCGATAGTCTACAAATCACTTACTTTTCAGCCAAGTTGTCGAGGCGAATCGTGCACGTTGTCTTCCAATAGTACTGGGTCAATTATAAAGTCGATGGAGTAAATGCAGTTGCTTTCAATTTTGAAAATAAATTAAACAAGTTGTGTAAAAGGTATAGAAAAAAGAGATTTGTAGTTTAAAAGGCCTAAGCATGCCATTTTCAACGAGGGGCGATAGTCTATAAATTGCTCTCTTTTCCACCAAGTCGTCGAGCCAAATGTCACACCTTGTTCTTCCATAGCAAAGGTTCAATGGAAGTAGCTGGAGTGAATGCTGTGGCGTTTCGATTTTGAAATGGAATCAAAGACGTTGTGTGAGAGGTATTAAAAGAAAAGATATCTAATTTAAAAGATTTAATCATGCCATTTTGAACGAGGTATGATAGTCCATTAATGGCTTACTACTCCACCAAGTCGTCGAGCCAAATGTCACACGTCGTTTCCCAACAGAAAGGTTCAATTTTGAAGTAAATGAAAGAAAAGCAGACTTCTCCAATATCATTCTTTCAACTTCAAAATAAAAAAGAACGAGTTGTATGCAAGGTCTTAACAAAACTGTGTACCTTGTTTGAAAGGCCGAATCATGCCATTTCCAACGATAGGTAACACGTCTGCCGAAGGATGGCTGCAGATAGAGAGAGAGAGAGAAATATTCCTTTTGATGTTGATAGACTCTATCAAAAGTCCACACGCCATACTTTTGTCGTTGCCCTTTGGTCGCAAAAATTTGTTTGCCATTGTCGCGCGGGGGGAACACTCCGAAATCCTTTTCATGTTCCTTAAAATTAGCCACTCGACGAAGACAAATACTCTCGCCCTCTCTCTCGGAACAGTTCGAGGACGAAAAATGGATGACAGCAGGTGGATAACGACGAGTCCATTATTCCAAATTTGTTTCCACACTTTTTTTTTTTTTGGGGAGCCTCCTATTCAGGAGACCGAACTCGGTTTCTTTTTTTTTTTTTGTGATTTTTCAAAACACCGCCGTCGACGTCTGTGGCACGCATTGTGCTTTGTGCTCGACACATACACCGTCGGTGACCGATGGGGGGTGGTGGTGGGTGGCAGAAATGGGGTAGTACATGCGAACAGGTCAATCACATCGTCTGTGTTTGTTAGTTTTTCTCTTGTGTTCCTCCTTCGTCGTGTGTCCTTTTTTTTTTTTTGGTTTTGTGCATGCACCAGGAAAAAATGATTGACAGAGAATTGATGGAATAGGACGGAAGGAGGAGGTGGGTTCGATTGGATGGTGGGGGTTGAAATTGCAATTTTGGCATTATTAGCATGTTCGGCTCGCCGGTTCGTGAGTGTGTGGATCTGGCTACTCTCTGTCGTCTCACACCGACGGCTGGTGCTCGTCTATGTGTAGGCTTGCCTTTAGAGGCCACGTGCTTTTGTTCATAGTCGGCTTTCGAAAAAAAAAAAAAAACTTGTGCACACTTCTCAAATATTTGATGTCCGGTCCGGGCTTTTGTCCAGCCGTCTGGAGGGGATGAGGAATGCAGGAGAATTTACTTATTTGCCGGAACAAGTGGTTCTGTTTCGATTTCATAGAACAATAAAACACGCTGTGTCTGAGATATGAGAAAAACCTTTCCATCATTTTAAAGCTCGTTTTATGCCATTTTCAACGATAGGCTACACTTACCTAATTGTGTGAATTCTAGCCAGAATCTTTGTAACCAATGCAGCACATAGTTTTCGAGCAAAAACAAGATGATACTGAGTCCGATAGGATCGTTTCAATTTTAAAATAAAAGAAAAAGAGCTGTGTGCATGCCATCAAAAAAATGTTTATGTCATTTTTACGGTCTTGAAATGCCATTTTTTACGAGGTGTAACACTCCTTAAGTACGACGGAGTAACTTGAATTCCCAGCGAGTTCTAGAACCACATGTCACACATCGTTTTTCAACAGCAACAGATCAATTTCGAACTGAAAGTCAAATATCGTGGCTTTCAACTTTAAAATAAAAGAAAAAGAGCTGTATGCATGCCATCAAAAAAATGTTTATGTCATTTTTACGGTCTTGAAATGCCATTTTTTACGATATATAACACTCCTTAAGTACGAAGGAGTAACTTGAATTCCCAGCGAGTCCTAGAACCACATGTCACACATCGTTTTCCAACAGGAACAGATCAATTTCGAACTGAAAGTCAAATATCGTTGCTTTCAACTTTAAAATAAAATTAAAAAAGCTGTGTGCATGCCATCAAAAAAATGTTTATGTCACTTTTACGGTCTTGAAATGCCATTTTTTACGATATATAACACTCCTAAAGTACGACGGAGTAACTTGAATCCTAGACTAGTCCTAGAACCATATCAGTTTTAAACTGACAGACAAATATCGTGGTTGTTCAACAAGAACTTTCAACTTTAAAATAAAACTAAAAAAACAGTTTGTATGATATTGAAAATATTTTCACACCATTTTCAAGGCCCTATCATGCCATTTTTAGCAAAATACAACACTTCCCAATCCAATAGGCTCATGTCAACCAATTTGGTGGGATATGACACTGTTACGTTGTCATCAGTGTGATCAATCAAAGATGCGTCATCTTACCAGACCTACAGACTTAAATCACCATCGTTTCTCTTGACAACAGTCACATCCTGCAAACTTCCCTCCTCGACTGGCAAGAAAAGGAAGTACTCACACACAGGAGCGTGCACCCGCATGCACCCCTTGGATCCTCGTCCTTTGGGTAAAAAAAAAAAAAAAAAAGCAGCATCACACAAAACGCACTCACTTGCGTGTGTTTGTGTGTGTTAAGCGTAAAGGATTCGCAACAACAACAGTCGGGGAAATAATGCAAAAGGAAACATACAAGGGGTGGTGGGTGGGATGGGAGTGTGGGGAGGTGGGGGTGAGTGCGACAAGAGAACCTCAATTGAGGTTGGGTTGAGATGCAGCCGCCGCCGAGAGTCGAGTCGATGAGCGTTGAACGATGTCGAGTGAAAAAGCAGCAGCAGGAGTTTAAAAAGAATGCACGCAATTCAAAACACGCACCGCTCGCGAGTTTTTTTTTTTTTTTTCTAAAGTAGTCCAGCATCCCCCGTCGGATGTATATGTGCGTTTGTTTTTTTTTTTTTTTTTTTTGTGGGGAGAGAGACGTTGACGACGACGACGACGACAACGCACACACATCGATCCTTGCGACAACTTGACGAACGCATTGAGCTGCGATAAAAGAATCCCAAGAGCGCGTAACAGGGACATAGGGTGTTCGAGGAACAGTTGTTGTAGTCTCTTCTCCTGTTTGCGGAATGCCCTATTGTGTGAATTCCTGGAAAGAAAAAAAAAAAACAGAAATATTTTTTCGCAATTTAATCTGAAAAATAAAAAAAAAAAAAGGACGACGACGAAAGGCAGAAATCATAAATGCACTCTCGTGTATGTTTGCGATGTAAATCAATTGCAATTGCAGTACCGCGGTCGTCGGTCGTCGGCGAAAGGATTGTCGATTGTTCTTCCTTTTTGCAAAGGACCTGCGGCTGTGGGGAAACACACACTTGGCGAAGGAACTTTAATCAACAAAAAAGACGTCGGTTGGGGGGCGTCGAAACAACGATGACGACGTTGAGGGTCCGGGACAAATGCGTGAGGACAGAGATGTGACGAAAGGTCATCCAGTCTGAGTCTGGTTTGAGGGGGTTGTTGACCGGGAGAGAAGCGAATGGGGTCCGTTGAGACAGAGTTTTCAAGGAAAATTCGTTGACCCGTTCTTCGTCAGAGATGCATGGAGGAGGGAGCTCCGAGAAGAACTGAGGGTTCTTTTCTTATGAATGTTCCTTGACAGCGTTCTGAAGCTCTCGTTTTCATCAAACAGCCGAGCTAAGCCGATCCATAGATCGGAAATCCTTCAGTCAAACTTTCATCCAAAGATTTCCTTGACGGCGAGGTGTCGGATATGCCAGGTCCATGCGACAGTGAAAATTGGAACTCCTAGATTCGTACCGGAGTACAGAGCCTTGGTAGCTGTGTCACCTATCATTCAAAATGGCATGATTCGGCCTTTCAAACAACGTACACTGTTTTGTTATGGCCTTACATGCAACTCGTTTTTTTTTATTTTGAAGTTGAAAGAATGATATTCGACAAGTCTACTATTTTTTCATTTCTTTCAAAATTGAACCTTTCTCTTGGGAAACGACGTGTGACATTTGGCTCGACGACTTGGTGGAGCAGTAAGCCATTAATGGACTATCATACCTCGTTCGAAATGGCATGATTAAATCTTTTAAATAAGATATCTTTTCTTTTAATACCTCAAACACAACGTCCTTGATTCCATTTCAAAATCGAAACGCCACAGCATTCACTCCAGCTACTTCCATTGAACCTTTGCTATGGGAGAACAAGGTGTGACATTTGGCTCGACGACTTGGTGGAAAAGAGAGCAATTTATAGACTATCGCCCCTCGTTTTAAATGGCATGATTAGACCTATTAAACAACGCATCTCTTTTTTCCATACCTCTCACACAACTTGTTTTATTAATTTTCAAAATCGAAACGCAACTGCATTGCCTCCATCGACTTCAAAATTGACCCATTGCGATTGAAAAACGTCATCCGACATTTGGTACGACAACTTGGAGTTATCGTGGCAAATTTGAAGAGTATCACCCCTCATTCGAAATGGCAAGTCAGGGCCTTTAAAAAAAGAAAAGGTTTTTTCCTAACAGAGCGTACCCAGAGTACTCCATTGTCTTCCAAAATCGAAACGTCTTCGGAGATCTCAATTGAAATGGCTGAGACTACTTCTGTCTTCTGTCGTCTGTCCATCCAAATCAACGCAACTGAGTCACATCCACGCATACACACGCGTAAATCATCTCATCAGAGTTCGATCAATTGAAAAAAAAATTCAAACTTCTGACTGACTTCTTCCGTCCCATCCCGTCGTGCATGCACGTGTGCATTCGCATCGAAAATTATGCAACGCCAAGGGCCTCGGATTGTGTTTGCCCAGGCTCAACATGTTACCAGGGGTGTTGACGTTAATTAGAAAAAAAAAAAAATAAGTCCCGCGAGATTAAACCCGCGTATAGGGTCGGTCGATCCATCGTCGATTCCTTTCCTTTCGTGGTGACGGCTAAAAGGAAGACCCAAATGCTTTTAGCCATATTATTTTCTATTTCACCCCTTTCGGACGGTAATACTACGACGCAAACACCCACCACCACCCACTTTGGGTTTGAGTAGGTGTGAAAGAACTCAATTAGGGCAAAAAAAAAGTACGATGAGCCATGGCATGAATGGCGTGAATGACGCGAATGCAAATGTTGGCTGCGTAACGCACTAAACCTCCCTCGGGGGTGGGTTTCATCCCCTCACCGGCGAATAAGGTTACACACATAAGGAACGAAGATAGAAGAGGTAACCAAAGAAGGGGTTTTGTGCCTGTCCTCGTTTTTTTCTCTTTTTTTTTTTTTTTTTTTTGCACAGTTCACACTTTTGTTTTAATCTTCTTTAAACGGGTGCATGTGGAGCAGGGTTGATGGATGACGGAACAGTGGTGCGGTTAGTTTTCTTCTTCTTTTTTTTTTTTTTTTGTATAAAATTTTTGTTTATCCTGCGTGTGTGTGGGTGTTCGCATCAAAGGACATTTGATATGTGGGACCAACTGTGGGCTTAATTACCACGGGGCTGTCACCACCATCGTCGTCATCGTCGTTGTCGTTGTCGTTGTTGTCATCAAAGCCTGGTTACTTCGTTAGGTTAGGTCAGGTTAAGTTTTGACGATGACAGTTGGTCCATTGTGCGTCTCTGTGGGGAGGTGGTGCGGTTTCCTTTTGATGGAGGGACTAGGAGTGGGAGAAACTTCCGTGCATTGACCCGGCGGAGAAGGGAATTGAGTTCTCGGGTGTGTGTAAAGGGGGAGATTCTTTTTTCACGACGTGGTTTGAAGTTCGAGTTCCTGGAGTGAGAATCATCACTCGAGGGAAACCACCGCGGCGGAGAATCTCCTTCGGTTCGATGGTCGATGAGGAAATGTTACGTCGGGAAAGATGTAGTAGTCTCTTCTGTCTTACAAGGATTTTTTTTTTTTTGCTCATCCATTTTTTTTCACGTATTTTTCATTCAAAAGAGCTCTTTCAGCTCTACAAAAGTGTGCGAATCATCCTTTTCCCTTTGATTTTGGCAAAGAAATTAGACGAAAATTCGATTCCATGTCGATAACACCGCCATTTTGTGAAATTTCTTTAAGCCCGTTGTGTCCATTCGATAGATCTTCCTCAGATCTACAAGATCGATCATAAAGACTTTTTTCATAGGACCTCTCGTTTTCAAGATATTCGATTCCAAAGACTTATCATTTTTTCGGGTCTTTCGTCCATTTTCTGATGGGAAATTTCGTAATCATTTTTGTTCGTCGTCAATATCTCCAAAACGGGACATCCTAGAAAAAAAATTTGTTCCATTTGGATGAAGCTAAAGATCCACTCTATAAAATGGATGAAATGGAATTTCATGACAACGCGGATTTTTGATTCCAGACGGATTTTTAAGGACTCCTCCAGCTTCCAGTGGGTTCATCGAGACAAATTAGACATTTTCTGAAAGCTGCCAAGTCCCTGAATCGCGTGAAAGTCATTTTTTCAAAATCCACCTAAAGATGGCTCCACCAGATTGATTTTTCGAGATTTCTCCAGCTTCCAGTTGCTTCCCAAAATTCATCCAGACATTTTTCGAATCCTCAGACACTCGCCCAACATCTTCAATCAAAAAAATTTTGAATTTTTCCAAAAAAATTTTTTCACATTTTTTATGCCAAAAAATCGAGTCAAAGTCGTTGACTCGAGGTCGACTTTTCTTGGGAAAAAATGACACGATTTTGAAAAGATTTTTTTTGGAAAAAATCGATGAAAATTTTGATGCAAAATGGTGTGTTTGGATATATTTTGACGAAAAATAAGAAATTCAAGGTTGGAACCTGGATGGTGTCGCCTCCAGGACGATTTTTCGAGATTTGTCCAGCTTCCCGTGGGTTCATCGACTCGAACCAGACATTTTTCGAATCAGCAGACACGTCTTTAAAAATCTCCATCACTTTTTTCGAAAAAAAAAATTTTCATTTTTCACTCAAAAATCAAAGGGGGGACCCTTGTGAGTTTTTATGGACAATTTTTTTTTTTTATTTTTTGAAAATTTTGATGCAAAGTCGTCTGGATAGATGTATTTTGAAAACAAACAAAGAATTTATGACCTTAAGATCGCCGGGGAAGACTGGGGATCGTGAAATCAACTAAAATGAGATTTAACCAATAGGACTAGTTTCAATTTTAGAAGGAGATCAAATTCGCTGTGTGTATGGTAGAGACAAGATTTTGATTTCATTAGAAAGCGTCAATTATGCCATTTTTTTCGATATACAACATTATAACAAAGTGGGTCAAAAAATGGACGAATCTTTGCTGCGAAATACCATAAAATGGTTTGCAATAGAAGTCAGCAATTTTTTCGATTTTAAAAATCAAAAAAAATTAGTTGTGTTCAAATTATCTGGAATTTTTTTTCTCCATTAAAAAGGCTCAAACATGCCATTTTTTTAATACAAATTTTCCGAGTACCTTTCGTTGGTGTCTGAGTTAAGAGAGCCCTCCTAGTTGACAGGGAATCGTTGGAGGTTTTTCTTTGCAAGAAATGTTGCTGGAGCGAAATTGAATCTCAGGTTCAATTTTTTCGATTTCAAAAATCAAATAAAATTAGTTGTGTGCAAATTACTTACAATTTTCTTTTTATTAAAAAAAGGCCCAAATATGCCATTTTTTTTTTTTCAAAAAAAGAAACTTCAAATTGACCTGCAGGATTTTTTATCTACGTCGACGATTCATCAACCCCCAAAACGCGCACCGACTCCACTTCCACCTCGCGGCAAGCTTCCACACAAAAAACTCTCGACGGTTCCGGCACTCGCTGCACCATTCCTCCATCAAATACCCGAACACAAACGAAGCTCATCATAGCTTTTTCCAAGCTTCTACCTCCAGACCAATCTCCTTGGCAACGCTTCCCTCTTGTGTCCTAAACAAACCCCAACCATGTAGCCTCGTTTTTTTTTTTTTTTTGGAAATCCCAATTTGCGTCATGAACTGACCAATTTCGGTGATTGCTTTGTTTATTTTATTTATTATTTTCTTTCGTTAAGGAAAAGGACGACTTGTAAGGACGAAACAGTGGAAAAAAAAAATGGTTAACAACCTTCACTAGATGGGATTAAGTCTCTGCAAGTGTTGCTGCTGGACAAAGCGAAATCGGATTATTCATTCAAAGACGTAAGATCCACACGAGTCAATGATTTGTCTAGAAAAAAAGAACTCAAGTCTCTCTTTTCAGACCCACCTTTAGTGTCCTTCTTCTTGGACCTGAGAATGTTGGAAAAACCGAAATTGGATTTATTTTGGCTGAGAAAACTCGAAGACTGTACGAGCCAACGAATGGAGTTCAATGCTATCCGATAAAACTGCCGAAATTTACGATTTTCGTGACGGAGATTGGAGGCAATAGCCAAATGCAGAAATTGTGGCATCATTATTATGCTAAGGTGAGTTTAAGTGGAGGTGGATGGAGGACGGTGGAGAGGCTGGAGACGCTGCAGTCACCGGAAATGCCTGGGGCAACGTCGAGAGGAAAAGAACGCGTCGAATTTTGAAGAAAGTAAAACAGAGAGCTTTCCTAGTGAGAGAAGATTTTGCTTTCAATTTTGAAACAAGATAAAAGTCGCTGTGTGCAAGATATCAAGAAGGCTCTTATCAAAAAAGAAAGACACGTTTTTGCCATTTTTTTTAATATGACACAGTCTATATATTTTACGATATCCCTTGTTTCCTTGTGCTCTGTTTCAGGGACTAATTTCCGTTTGATATTCCAATGACTGCCACACTCTCTTACTTTCTAAGAAGGAGACATTTTTCTTTCAATTTTGAAACAGGATTAAATTCGCTGTGTGGAAGATATCAAGAAGGTTTTTATCAAAAAAGAAAGACGCGTTTTTGCCATTTTTTTGTAATATGACATTGTCTACATGCCACGCCGTTTTCTTTGATCTCTTGTGGAGTGTTTAATATTCTAAAAAGACTGCCAGATTACTCTCTCTTTCCAAGGAGGATGCATTTTGCTTTCAATTTTGAAACAGGATAGAATTCATTGTGTGAAAGACATCAAGAAGGCTTTTATCAAAAAAGAAAGACCCATTTTTGCCATTTTTTTTTTGCGATGCAACATTGTTTATATATCGGACAATTTTTCTTGTTTTCTTGACTCATGTTTGATAATCTAAATTTCCTTTCTCTTTCTTTCAGTCAATGGGATTAATTTATTGCTACGACATGTCAGCCTCACTTGAAAAAATGCAACAATCATTTCAGCTCCTAAATCAAATCGCTTCCCATCCGTACATGAGAGGAAAAGCGGTCCTTCTCATTGGCACAAAATCGGATCTTGTCAGCGATACAATTCAACTGTACGACATCGAGAACACCTTCGCTTTGGAATCTCTCGCAAATCGTTATTTCTCCAGCTTCAAATCGACACATTTCAATGGAAATGAATTATCAAATCTCTGGAGTGGAATCGATTGGTTGGCCACGTACTTGGAGACGAATCAGAAACGTCTGCGAGGACGCATCAACTACGACACGTTAAGGGATCGTCTGCTGAAGAAGCAACAGAGGAGATTTACTGTGAGTCTTGTCGTGTGCGCCGAGGAAAAAGATGAAACTGATTTTCCTTCTCTTTACAGGTTACCTTTCGTCGTCCAAAAACCGCTCCAGGGAACCTCAACGCAGGTCGTGATGTCCCCGCTGAACGGATATCAAGGAATGTCTTTCGCATCACCCACGGGGATGATGAAGTGCCAACTAAAACAGAAATTAGTTAGACGAGATGTTTGTATTTTTTATTTCCCATTAAATAGTTACAAAGTTGAAAAAGAAAAAAAAAATTAGTTTCTTTCGCCAGTGAGGTAGTTGCGATAGATTTCCGCTTCTTCGATTCGCTCTTCGATGGAGCGTGCCTCGAGGTTCTCATTGATTTCTTCAAGCTTCACGTAGATCTGGTCGTTGTGGCCAAAATCACCGGGATGCCGTGGCATTACGTGGAAGTGAACGTGCTGAAAATAAAGAGGAAAAGATGTTGGAGAGGTTGTGCGAAAGGGTGGGTTGTAAAATCTTTGGAAGAAAAGATTCTTGAAGTGTGCAAGTCTATGGGCCACCTAGAGGTTTCTTTTTGAATCGTTGGTTATTTTGACACGGACGACGTCTAGAAGGACTCCTAGGACTACAGTTAGGACGATGCATAGAACGACGCCTAGAATAACTCCTAGAACGACGCATAGGATGACGCCTGGAGTGACTCCTAGAAATGCATAAGTTTCTGGGCCACCTAGAGGTTTCTTTTTGAATCGTTGATTATTTTGACACGGACGACGTCTAGAAGGACTCCTAGGACCACGGTTAGAACGACGCATAGGACGACGTCTAGAAGGATTGCTAGAACGACGCTTAGGAGTCAATCAGTCAGCGAAAATGCTGAAAAACGATAAAAACGTAAGAAAAAAGTGTGGACCATTTTGTGGTTTCTTTTTAAATCATAGGCTATTTTGACTCTGATAGCTCTTTTCCGCTCGAAATTTTAACAGAAATTTAGTTCTATTCCTCCGCAAGACGAAATTAGTCGGTTTATGCCTGTAGAACGTTGGGAAATATTTAAAACGAATTTTCAAAGTTCAGTGTTTTTTTTTGTTTTTTTTTGTTTGAAAAGAAATCGTTTTATCAGTCGTCTTGGCTGTCGTTATCTAGAAAATCAAAGGTAAGTAGGTCTTTAAATTCTGGAACAAACCACCTCGAAAATTGCCTAGAAAATCAAAGGTAAGTAGGTCTTTAAATTCACAGAAAAACCACCTTGAAAATTGCCTTAAAAATCAAAAGTAAGTAGGTCTTTAAATTCACAGAGAAACTACCTTGAAAATCGACTAGAAAATCAAAGGCAAGGTCTTTAAATTCACAAGAGAAACCACCTTAAAAATTGTTTACAGAAAAACCATCTGGAAAATCCCACGTATCCATTTTTTTTTTGTAGATTTTTTTTTTTAAAAAAAACTTGTGCTTGGCCCACACTCCCTACATGACCCACTTTTACACACGGAGAAAAAATAAATGGGAGCAAATGCTGGGATGTCATACGACTAGGAGCAGAAATCCAGAGAAAATATTCAGTCAACGTGACTGCGAGAATTTCCCCCACACTCAGGATGATGAAACAGAGGAACGCACGTTCCAAGACACGAAATTTACCAGGATAGCAGGAGAAACGACCACAAATCCAAGACTTTTCCAAAAGAAAAAGACGATTCCAATAGGAAGCAGCAGAAAGAAAGTAACGCGCACGTTTCACGAGGATGCGACCGACGAAAAATTGGAAGAAGAATGGGTGTGGATTTTCTGTTCTACCCGCTTGCTGTGGGATGCAAAAAAAATCCACAAGAAGTTCAATTGCGTTGCTGGGAACGTTGTAATCGCGATTATCAGGAGTTCAGAAGGCCAGGACGCGAAAATAAAAAAGAAATTTGACGAAAAATGCGATGAAACTTGTGTTCAGTTTAAGGAAAAACGACATTCCTCCCCCAGGGAGGCTGATGGGGGAGTTTATCTCTCGTGGGAAGGCCGTGGGGGAGATTTGTCCGTGGGCGAATTTATTTTCGCCTGAAGTTGAAGAAAAGTCTTTAGGAGACTGGGCCACCGCCCAAAACCACAAAGCTCCTCCCCAAAAAGCAACCCCAGCGAGAGCTTTCACTGTCGGCGAAGACAGATGCGACTTGAATGCTGCATGTGCGTCAGCAAATGACGGTGAAGGTCCTTAACGTGTTTGCTGACGCACAGGAAGCTCTCAAATGCCAGCTGTTCAATCGGTTTATCTCCCCTGTGCGAAGGAGCACCCGAACATGTCAGACTCACCTCAATAGTTTGTCCCGCATCAGGACCATCCTGGACCGTGACCGTGGCCGACTCCGTCTCATGAATATCTCCCAACATGGCCTCAATCTTGCAGACAGTTCGGAATAGATCCGTCAGTTCATCGCCCGTCAGATCGGCAAGCCGTGGAGCCAAGCGCTTCGTGGACACGAGGCAATCTAAACAGAGCCAAAGAAAAAGAAAGAAAATTAAATGTCCTTTACCTCGGCGGCTGTGTCCTTCGTCTCTTACGTCCTTTAACGACGCACCGAAGATTCGTGAACGCGAAGCAATGAGGACTCTCGAAGAAAATCGTCTTGTGGTCGATAGTCTGGCATCCGAAGCGACGGTCAATGCCTTCGATTCCGCCCGAATCGATGGCTGTCAGGTTGTAGACGTCGGGACGACGATGGCTGAAGCACGGCATATTCGCACGAATGGTGGAGATCTTGCTGACGTCAATCTCAGCGGTGGCAATGCCAGACTCCTGCTCACCCAACGATGCGAGGATTTTTCCCCACGGGTCAATAATCTGGAAGAAGAAAATGGAACGGACTCACGAAACTTCCCGCGTGGTTACTCACGAGAGCGTGGCCATAGCTCTGCCGCTTTGGGTTGTGGAATCCAATCTGAGCTGCCGCGATGACGTAGCACTGATTCTCGATCGCCCTGCACCGCAGGAGCACTTCCCAGTGGGCCTTTCCGGTGATGAATGCAAACGCCGCCGGGTAAGTCAAAACTTCAGCTCCCATCTTCCGCAGCTGAGTCGCGACTTCAGGAAAACGAATGTCGTAGCACTGCAGAAGACAGATTTAGAGAGTGAGGTTAGAATGAAATACGGGTATTCTCCTCACAATTTGCAGTCCCAGCTTCCCGATGGGAGTGTCGAAAGGCGGAACTATTTTCGAGCCCGCTGTGACAACTTCCGACTCCCGAAAACGAAACTCCGGAGTGTCCACGTCGAAAAGGTGAAGTTTGTGGTAGACCTTCACGATGTTTCCCTCGGAATTGATGACCACGTGAGCGTTGAAAATTTTCTCCGTCGGGACGCCGCACTGAAACGAGATTGGGAATCGATTCACTCAGACACGAAATGACTCCACTAACTTGATCCATTCCAGAGGGGTTAAAAACTCCAGAGAGTTAAGAACTTACAGAATCCAAAACAGTCTCATGCAATCCTCCAAGTGACAGCCACATCTGGTTTGCCTTGGCTAGGTCGGCATACGCAGCAATCGTTTTCCCAGTGAGGGGCTCTGAAAGTTCGAGAACCTCTTGACGATTTCGACCAATAAAGTCACAACATTCGGGAAGGAAGAGGAACTAGAAGGGAGGTGGTAGTTTTAATTTTTTTTTAGGAAGACGTTGTTAGAAAACAAACCTTCACACATTTTTCCTTTGCCTGTTCGACTAGCTGTTGGACTTTTTTGAGATTCGACGCCTTGTCATTCGTCACACACAGCTGAGCGATTCCGACGAGCATTTTGGAAGATGGTTTTGTCTTGCTGGTCACAAGTGCTGTGGAAAAGAGGATTAGAGTGGGAATTTTGCGTTGAAGTTGGATCTTGAGACGTTAAAGAAGCTGTCGAAGTGTTCGAAGTTGATTGAATGTCGTGGAATACACGGATATGAACCTCTGGAAGTCCTTGAAGTCGATTGAATCTCGTGAAACGCAGAAGAAACCACGAAAATGAGTTTCCGAGTTCGGTTCCAATGGAATCTCATGAAACGCAAGAAAAAAATACGCGGAAAAGAATCTCTGGAAGTCCTCGATGTCGATTGAATCTCGCAAAAGGCAAACAAAAACACGGAAATGGATTTCTGGAAGTGTCTGACTTCGAGTGAATGTTCTCTGGAAGCGATAGACGAGGATTTAATGTCTAGAAAGGCAAAATGAAGCTCTACAAGTGCTTACTCTTTACAGAATCTTCTAGGACGCAAAATATTCACTGAAATGATGTCTCGGAAATGCCAGATGGAGCTCTGGAAGTGTTTGACTTCGATTGAATCTCTAAGAGGCAAAATAGTCGCGGAAATGATGCCTCGGAAATGCCAGATGGAGCTCTGGAAGTTCTTAGCCGTGGTTGTAACGCGTAAAAAGCAACCGAATACACTAAAATGACTCTCCCGAGGTGTCCAACGTCGACTGAATCTCGTGAAACGCAAAGGAACGCACGAAAATGAGTCTCTCGAGGTGTCCAACGTCGATCGAATCTCGTAAAAAGCACCCGAATGCACGCGAACGAATCTCTGCAAGTGCTTGCCTTCGATTGAATCCTCTAAAAGGCAAAATATTCGCGGAAATGATGCCTCAGAAGTTCCAGATGGAGCTCTGCAAGTGCTTGCCTTCGATTAAATCTTCTAAGAGGCAAAATATTCGCGGAAATGATGCCTTGGAAGTGCCAGATGAAGCTCTGGAAGTTCTTAGCCGTGGTTGTAACGCGTAAAAAGCAACCGAACACACGAAAACGACTCTCTCAGGTGTCTGACGCGATTGAATCTCATGAAAAGCACCCGAATGCACACGAACGAATCTCTGCAAGCGCTGGACCTCGATTGAACCCTCTAAGCGTCAAAATATTCGCGGAAATGCTTCTGTGGACATTCCAGATGCCGATTCAATGTCATAAAAATCAAAACAAATTCCTGAAACAGCTTAATCATAACAGATTCTCCTTCATTTGCCCCGCTCACCAGTTCAAACTTACGTAAGTCCACAAATCAAACGCGATTTCCAATCAACATCAACCGCCCGACTTCTTTGAACTTAAACACAAATTCCAAAGCCTCCTCTACACAACCTCTTACCTCTTTTAAATGCCAATATTGTACGATGCGAGGGAATTCTATTGGCATACCTCGTCAATTGTCTCGCTAACATTTAGAAGACCTTCTCCAAAGTCAATCAATTAAATGACAATGGAAAATAAAAAACCAAAAAAAAAACCCCGAAAACTCAACTCACAACTAAATGAATGTATGTCTTTCTTTTAATTAAGTTTTTATGGAACAAATACCATTATCAATTAGGGAAAAAAAAAATCATCGAAAAACATCTGATATAACAAAACAACAAAGCCGGCTGCGGTTAAAGCAAACGTCAGTTTGTCGGCCATTTTGGGGTGCGATTGGAATGAAAAAAAATCAAAAAACGGGTGGAACAGAAAGATTTTTTGGTTTTTTTGATAAATGAGTGATGCAAAAATCTCTAGAAACCTTTGCCTTACAATTGAAGAGACATGCCAATTTTATGGGGAGCAGTCTTTGAGGGTTTCGGGGTTAATTTCGAAAAGAGATTTCGTTTTCGAGGTTTTCATTTCGATTTCATGCCCGTGTGGGTTTTTTTTTCTGGAAAGAAATTGCGTCACAGGTGCATTTTCTGCGTGCGTCATTCTCTTCCCTAGATCCTTCTCTCCACCCCTCACACCCCTTTCGAACATAGTGCAGTCGAGGAGAAGGAATTTATCGTAACCTGCGCATCAAGGACCTTTCCCAACCTCCGGGAAGACATCCGAGAAGGAAAAAAAAAATCAATAAATCTCTTCCTGGTGCATTTTCATTGCCAGACTCGTGGGCGATGGAAATTTCAACGTTAAAACGAGACAGACGTACTCCGTGTCCTTTACCGTATAGACAGGTGGACGAGTGAAAGGCGAACGCCAGTCGTGAAGTGAAACTTAAGCCGTGAGGTGTTCCTCTATCGGTTGAGTGGAAAAAAAATTCAAGTTAATCTCACCTGAAGCTTTTTTTTACGTCCGTGTGAGGCTCCCATTGGATCCAAATCGATTACTACGCCGTGTGAGGTTCGACCTGCGTCCAAGTCGAGGAGAAGACGTCCGTGTGAGGCTCCCATCGGATCCAAATCGATTACTACGCCGTGGGAGGTTCGACCTGCGTCCAAATTGAGGAGAAGACGTCCGTGTGAGGTTCCCATCGGATCCAAATCGATTACTACGCCGTGTGAGGTTCCCCCAACGTCCAAGTCGCGAAGAAGACGTCCTTGCTACGCTCTTTTCACACCCAAGTCACCGACCAGACGTCGTTGAATCGTTTTCAGACGAACTCCGGTGGTTCCTGAAGCCCTAAAATCATTTCCAGGCGAACTCCGGTGGTTCCTGAAGCCCTCAAATAATTTCCAGACGAACTCCTGTGGTTCCTGAAGCCCTCAAATAATTTCCAGACGAACTTTTGTGGTTCCTGAAGCCCTCAAATCATTTCTAGACGAACTCCTGTGTTTCTTGAAGACCCTAAACCGTCTCCAGACAAATTCGGAAGCCTCCAGTTCCCCCCTCAAACAGATTCCTGTCCATTTCCAAGATGTTACTCAAAAAAGACGTATACGGTTGGGAGTACAGGATCCAACGTCGTCATGGATTCACTTTGTGGGCAATGGTTCCGGCTCTGCGTCGTGAGCCATGAAAGGTAAGTCCGCCAATTCGACAGAAAAATTTTGCAAAAAAAATCAATAACGAGAGTCATTTCCAGGTGCACCGTGTCGGGGTGGTTTGCAACGTCCGGCGAGGTCAGGAGGAGGAGATGGCGGAGAAAATGGATGCAGACGTTTGTCCCGGAGTGTTGCTGTGTGTAGATTTTAAGTAAATGTCCTGTAGATGAAATAAAGAGACAGAGAAATTCTTGTCCATGAGACGTGGGATTTTCATTTGTGGAATGTATTTACAGGGCATTGTCTCAGAAGGAGGACGAGGAGAGAATGAGGTCTTGAGGAGGATTTTCATGACGAAGGATGTGAGTCTGTTCGCGTTTCCATTGACAACAAATTTCTGTATACGTTCCACGAGTTGAATGTCGAAGGACTCCCACGAAGGGGAACCTCACAAATGTCTCCAACGTTCCACGACAGAACTTTTTATTTTTTTGGAGAGAAAGCAATTAAAACCCCCTCCTGTCCCCTCATTCATTTATTGATTTACGGTTTGTTTTTAATTTTTTGTTTATTATTTTCCGTGAAAGTTTCAAAAATCGAAGAAAATGACACTCAGTCAGCTGTTTTTTTAGTTCACCACAATTTTTGTGTGGACTGTGTCTCGGATTGGTGTGGTGAAATTCGTTTGTTCATAGCTTTTTCGCGGCTAGTTCCATCTAGTGGCGTGAGATAAATTTGACGAAGTAGATACAGTTACCGAAGTCAATACACCTAACAAAGCAAACTTACTTAACGAAGACGTTTAGTGAAGCAGACAGGCTTAGCAAAGCAGCTACACAAACCCAGAGGAAAGCTTTAGAGCTTTTGAAAAAGTTGAAAGACAAAATTCGGTAATGGGTGGTTGGGGGGGGCCTTTTTGGATGCCGTGGAGGTCTATGAAAGGAGACGGATAAGGCTCTTTTGGTAAGAAAAAAGTCTTTTCCAGAAGTTGGATGGTCTTGCCAGGTGACAGAAGGTGAAATGAGAATCCCACTTGAACGGCGTTGGATGTTAAGAGGTCAGAAGGCTTTGCCAGACTACAGAAGGCTTCGCCGGATGATAAAAGGCTTCGCCGGATAGACAGAAGGCTTCGCGGACAGACAGAAGGCTTCGCCGGATAGACAGAAGGCTTCGCCGAAAGACAGAAGGCTTCGCTGGATGACAGAAGGCTTCGCTAGACAAACAGAAGGCTTCACGGATAGACAGAAGGCTTCGCCGGATAGACAGAAGGCTTCGCCGAAAGACAGAAGGCTTCGCTAGACAAACAGAAGGCTTCACGGATAGACAGAAGGCTTCGCCGGACAGACAGAAGGCTTCGCCGCATAGATAGAAGGCTTCGCCGAAAGACAGAAGGCTTAGCTGGATGACAGAAGGCTTCGCTAGACAAACAGAAGGCTTCACGGATAGACAGACAGCTTCATTGGACGACAGAAGGCTTTGTTGGATGACAGAGGACGGCGTTGGATAGACAGAAGGTTTCGCTGGATGACAGAAGGCTTCGCCAGACGACAGAAGGCTTCGTAGAACTACAGACGACAACGTTGGAAGCCAAAAAACGTCGTTGAAGATCAGAAAACGGCGATGGACAGACAGAAGGCTTCGCCGGACGACAGAAGGCTACACAGAAGGCTTCGTAGAGCGATGGAAGACAGCCTTGGATGCCAGAAGGCTTCGTCGAATGACACCCGACAGCATTGGAAGCCAAAAAACGTCGTTGAAGATCAGAAAACGTCGTTGGACAGACAAAAGGCTCCGCCAGCTGACCGAGAACTTCTTTGAATGACAAAACGATCCCCCGAAGACTCCACCAAATGACCCGACATCGAAAGGACACCTCTCCAGACCCCCCCGCCCCACTCGGTCAACCCACCCACCCAGCTCAAGTGGCAGTCCGAAACTCCACTCTCCGACTGATCTATCCATCAAACAGTTCCGTTGTAATTACCTCGCCGTGCGCTATGATTTATTTACATTTTCCTCATCTTTTGTCTTCCCCCCATGTGAAACTACCAAAAGGCCCACCATCAAGCCCAACGGAAGAACAAGTAAACCACAAATGAAATTAAAAAAAAAAAAAAAAAAGAAAAAGTCTACACTGGGGTACATAATATTTTTATACGGTTGGCCAGTGAAGGGTTACGATATGTGAATTATTCGGTTCTCTTGTGGGGATTTTTTTTTCCACTTTTTTTTCATTTTTTTCTTCTTTGGCTCCCCGCACGGGCTCCGATTTTGTGCCGTACTCGGGTCTCGGCTCTCTCGGTTATTACTTTTGCCTGTGTGATAACAATTTGCTGGGAGTTTGTGCATCTCTCTTTCTCTCTCTCTCCGTCTGTCTCTTGTTTTTTTTGTATCTGTATCTTGTATCTGTTTTGGTTGTAGGCTGAAAGAGGCTTTTGTGTGCCGTGAAATACCAGAAGCGTAACAACACAAGTGTTCGATTATGCTTCCGAAGAATTGATGAGACTTTTCATCAACTACGAGATACATAGATACAAAGATACAGTAAATTACAGTGATTTGGATTGCATGGGAGATTTTGTGACCGAAAATTCTGGTCAAACTTCAAGTTGAATGGAATCTCTCGAGTTTAACGGCGTGTAATTTTTTTTTTCCCAACGACGTCATATGGTCGGTTGTGAAGAGGAAAAGAGGGACTCAAATTCAAATTCTCAACACACTCGTATCTCATAATAATTACAATTTGAATGATTCACTTATTTATTCCAGCAAAAGGGTCCTCTCGACCAAGGAAGTATCGTCCTCTTGTCCCCCTCATCAAGATGAAGACAACGTTTACAATTCTTCTTTTAAGACCTTCACTAAAGGCCAGTGGTTGTGTGGACTCGTATCTCCACCTCCTTTCCGTTTTAATTGTGCCAACGGATATGTGCTCCTTCAAGCATAACGCCCGCGCCACTTGCCCGACGTTATAATTCAAAAAAAAAAAAGAATTCTCTTGCTCTCTTTTTCGTTTTATTCCTTTTCAACGAATGTTCGTTATGCGAAAAAATAAGGAGTGGAAACAATAAAAATGGAAAGAAAAAAACGAAAAGAAACAGAAGTGAAATTATCGGGAAGACGAGACGCAACCGTCTTCCTTGTCGTCTTTTTTTTGGTCGGGGAATAGATTCGAATGTGTTGAAGTGTCATCCCTCCGAGAGAGGGTCGTGGCCCGCATTTTCCTTTTAGGGGAGAGACCTAATGAGTTATTTGTGGGTAGGGATGGTCGTTTTTTTGGCGCTCGTCCTTTGACTTTCGTTGCTCGTTTTTCGATTTTCGTGTTCTGTTTTTTGATTACGATCTTTGGGTTTTCGTTCTTAGGCTTCAGTCTTCATTTTTGATTCGTTAACCTTCGGAGTTTCAGCTTCAGTCTTCGTTCTTATGCCATCAGTTTTCAGATTTTCGGCTTCAGTCTTGGGTTTTCAGTCTTCAGTCTTCAGTTTTTCATCCTTAGTCTTAAATTTTTCGTCCTCAGTCTTCGATTTCTCGTCTTAGTCTTCAGTTTCCCATCTTCAGTCATCGGTCGTGAGTCGTCAGTCTTCAGTTCTTCATCGTCAGTCATCAGTTTTGATCCGTCCGTCTTCAATCATCGCTCTTGCATCGTCATTCTTAAATTTTTCGTCCTTCGTCTCCACTCTTGGATCATCAGCCCTCCAGCCATCCATCCTCAGTCATCATTCTTCATTCTCAAATCGTCAGTCTTCAAAAAAAAAAAAAAAATTTAAAAACGTAATTCATTTACCAGCGTAGTTCTCGCGTCCATCTTCCTCACTCGTTTTGGCTCTCTCTCGTCTTGGTTCTTCCTCGTCTTGGCTCTCCCTCGTCTTGGTTCTTCCTCGTCCTGGCTCTCCCTCGTCTTGGCTCTCCCTCGTCATGGCTCTCCCTCGTCCTGGTTCTTCCTCGTCCTGGCTCTCCCTCGTCCTGGCTCTCCCTCGTCCTGGCTCTCCCTCGTCCTCTTTGGTCTCCCAAATTAGCCAACTTCTCTGCATCCTAACGCCGATCCTTTGCTCTATCTCAACTTTCAAAAAACCAAAAAAAAAAAAAAGAAAATAGAAAATTTTCCGGCCTGACTCCTTTCTGTCCCACAGAAACTCCATCGTCCTATCCACTCCACCGTCCTCGACAACCTTCTCCACTTCATGTCCTGCAGGAAAACTTAATCTCCTTATTTTTGTTTGGAAAACTTTCAAACTAATCCTTAAACAGGACGACACACTCCAAAAAATAGAAAAGACGACCTCCTATCTCTCTCCCTCTCTCTCTCTCTCGATTTGTTGAAAGTTTTCCAATTAAAATCCAAAAAAACCAAGCGAAACTTTTCCATTTCTATAAATCTGTGTCGCTCCTTTTGTTTATGTGCGTCCTTAAGTCTCTTCCAGGACCAGGACACTCTTCTCATTAATGAGGTTCTCCTTGCCACACACACACAGTCACACGAAAAAAAAAAAAAGGACTTTCATCAGAGTTCAATTTGAGATCGTGGAAATTAGATTTTCCCCTCCCAAAAAAAAGTGGAACCTCCTCTCATCGTCGTTCATCTTTTTTCGGCGGTTCATGAATAAATCACCCACATGCCGAGAGAGAGAGAGAGAGCTTTTAGTCCTCCACCCCAGGACTCAAAAAAACCCCAAAAATCCTTTTGACATTAAAAGGCAACTTGCATAATTGAATTTTCCATTAATTTAATGGCAAACAAAGTGATAATGCTGCGGTGGCGGTGGCTGTGGATGCTGTGGATGCTGTAGCATCCTTCGTCCTTGTTTTTTGCAACAGACACACAAGGATCTTGCTTAATGGCTTCTGGATATGGCTCGTGGATAGATTACTCATGAAAATCTGTTTTACATCTCTCGTCGGCTGTCAACGGAGGTGGAGTGGGCGTTGAGGTGGTTGCGGTTGCAGCGGCGAAGCGAAAGGACGAAATCGGAAAAAGGGATTTTTGGGATTTTTCGTGTGGCAGTGGGAGGGGTGGATTATTACAAACGATTTATGATTTTATTATCTCTCACGTTTCCTCTCTCTCTCGTTCTCGCGATTGCACTTTTCCCTCGTCGTCGTCGTTTGTTTTTGGCCACGCCCCAGGGTGGCGGGTGTGCACCCCTTTGGTTTTTTTTGGAAACTCTGCTGCTGTTGTCTTAATTTGCTTTTTGAAGTCCCACAACGAATAAAAGAAACCACTTAACGCTAAGTGTATTACCTTCCATTTATGGGCGAGTAACATCCTTGTGGATGGTGTTGCTTGGAGGGTGGTTGGGTGGTGGCATCAGAAGGCTGCGGGTTCGGTAGGCAAATGGATGTTGAAATAATAATTCGGCGGCGGTAAATTAAGTAATAACCGCGGTGTAATTGGGTGGGAGGGTGGGTGGGCAGATGGCTTTTTGGATGCGACGTATGTTTGGGTTTTTTCGGGAGAGTCTTTGAAGTCTTGACGGGGGTCGGTTGGGGTGAGATCTTCGGCAGTTGGGATGGATTTTCGTTGTCGATTTTTGTCAAACTGTTCCAAAAAAAATTCAAAAAAAAAATCGGATGAGGCTTGGAAAAAACGAGAAACTTTAAATCAGTCAGTTGGACTAGGACCAGACTTTGAATTGCATTCAATGTGGGGACGAAATGTGGTTGGGAACCCAGTGGAGTCTGAAGAGGACTCGGAGAATGTGTGGAGCCCAGAAGAAACTGGGGAAATCCTTAAAAAAAATCCTCTTGTGGTTACGTGGTTGGGTGGAGGCTAAGAAAGTGAATTCTATGGGATGTGGGGACTTGGCCTGAATCAGGAAATGTGTGGGTTGAGTATGGGAATCGTGTAGAACCTAGAGAAATTTCGAAAAATCGGTCTAGCAGCGACGTGGTTGGATGAATCTCCAAAAACTGAATTTCATGAGATGTGGGGACATGGCTCGATTCGGAAAATAGTCACTCCGAGTTTGGGGACCCACTGGAAGCTGGAAAAATCTTTAAAAATAATTCTGGAGGCGACGTGGTTGGGTGAATCCTTAAAAACTGATTTTTACATGACGTGAGGACGAGGCCTTAATCAGAAAATGCTCGGATCGAGTTTGTGGAACCAGTGGAAAAAGGTGTAGACTGAATTTAAGGATCATGTTGAAGTTAAAGGAAAATCTTTAAATCGCTCTGGGGTCGTCCTCTGTTGGACTATCTTCAGAAACCAAACTGCGTTCGATTTGGGGGAGAAATGGGAATCAGAAAATGTAAAGTTCAAATTTATGAACCCACTGGAAGCTGGAGAAATATCGAAAAATCCTTCTTACTTCCACGTGGTTGGGTCGAGGTAGAAAAACTGAATTTTGTGTGATGTGAGGATGTGGCCTGATTCAGAAAATGTTCGGTTTAGGTTTGGGAACCCAGTAGGCAAACGTGTAGAATTGATTTTCGATATTCTGTGGAAGTTGAAGGCATTCTTTAGATCGCTCTGGAGTCGTCCCCTGTTAGACTATTCTCAGAAACTAAAGTGCATTCGATTCGGGGGAAAAATGTGAATCAGAACATGTTAAGTATAAATTTTAGATCCCATTGGAAGCTGGAGAAATTTCAAAAAATCCTTCTTACTCCGACGCCGTTGGATGGAGGTTCAAAAAACGACCATCATGTGATAAAGGGACTTGGCACGATTCCGAAAATGTCTGGTTCATCCCAAAGAACCCACTGGAAGCTAGAGGAATCTCGAAAAATCCTTCTCACGGCCACACCATTGCTCCCAAGATCTCAAATTTTTCATTTCTCTCAAAGACACACTAGTCCCCATCACTTTGCATCAAAATTTTTAAAAGATTCTCCCAAAAAATCGCTTTTCAAATTTGAGTCATTTCTCCCCAAGAAAAGTCGACCTCGAGTCAATTTCATTTTACTGCATTTTTTGGGCTGAAAAATGCGAAAAAAATTATTTTTCAAAATATTGATTTTTCAATTCTGAAATTGTGAAAATCTGTTGAGGGCGAGTGTGGGGACTCGAAAAATGTCTGGTTTGGGTTTGGGAACCCACTGGAAGCTGGAGAAATCTGGATTAAACGATCTGGTCCAGCCATCTGTGGGTGGATTTTGAAAAAATGGATATCGTTCGACTTGGAGACTTGGCAGCTTTCAGAAAATGTATGGTTCCAGTCGGGAAACCCACGGGAAGCTGGAGGAATCCATAAAAATCCTCCTGGAGGCGACGTGGATGGATGAATTCGGGAAAACTGAATTTCATGTGGTGTGGGAATGTGACCGGAGTCAGAAAATGCTCGGATCGAGTTTGGGGCATCAGTAGAAAAACGTGTAGAGTGATTTTAAAGATCCTGCCGATTTTTCAACAAATTCTTAAAAATGCTTCTGGAGCCGATGTGGTTGGGCGGAGGTGGAAAAAGTGTGTATCACCCGATAGGGCGAATCGATCGCTTTCAGAAAATGTCAAGTTCGAGTTAATGAACCCACTGGAAGCTGGAGAATTTCGAAAAATCCCTCTGGAGGCGACGTGGTTAGGTGGAGGTGGAAAAACTGAATTTTATGTGATGTGAGGACTTGGCGGCTTTCGGAAAATGCCAAGTTCGAGTCAGGGAACTAACTAGAAGCCGGACGAATCTATAAAAATCCTCTGGAGGCGACGTGATTGAATGAATCTATGAAAAGTGAACCTCATATGGTGTAGGGATGTGGTCTGACTCAGAAAATGCTCGGGCCGTGATTAGGACACCAGCAGAAGAACATGTAAAGTGGCTTTAAGGATTCTATAGAAGTTGAAAAAAATTCTTGAAATCCCTCTGGAGGCGACGTAGTTGGGTGGAGGTGGGAAAAGTGGATTCCACGCAGTAGAGGGACTTGGCCTGAATCAGAATATGCCTGGCTGAGTCGAGGAAGATGTGAAAATGTGTGAGTTAAGCTCCGGAACCCATTGGAAGCTGGAGAACTCTCGAAAAATCCTTCTGGAAGCGACGTGGTTAGGTAGAGGTGGAAGAAGTGGATTCCACGCGGTAGAGGGACTTGGCCTGAATCAGAATATGCCTGGCTGAGTCGAGGAAGATGTGAAAATGTGTGAGTTAAGCTCCGGAACCCATTGGAAGCTGGAGAAACCTCGAAAAATCCTTCTGGAAGCGACGTGGTCGGGTGGATACTGAAAGTATGGATTTCATGCAGTACGGAGACCTGACCACTTTCAGAAAATCCCTGGTTTGAGTCGGAGAACCAATTGGAAGCTGGAGGAATCCTTAAAGAAGCTGGAAAAGTGAATTTCACGCCGTGCGGTGTCCTGTCCGCATCGAGAAAATGTCTCTTCCGGATCGAGGAACCGTGTGATAACTTCAGAAATGTCTACTTTGGGCATGGAAATGTCTACATGAAAATATCTACTTAGGAACCCACTGGAAGCTGAAGGAATCTTTCAAAATCCAACTCTCTCGGACTCGAATCAAAGTCTTCCACCTCTTCTACAAGGTTCTCCATTTTTTTCTGCTCGATCTGCTCCTCGATTTTCTGAACCAGGAACTCGAGGAAAAACTCGAGCTGGGACTTGAGCTGAAGCCGGGACTCGAGCTGAAGCCGGGACTCGAGCTGAAGCAGGAACTCGAGCTGAAGCCGGGACTTGAGCTGAAGCAGAAACTCGAGCTGAAGCCGGGACTCGAGCTGAAATCAGGACTCGAGCTGATGCCGGCCACCGGCCTGAAGTCGGAATCCGAGGGGAAGGTGGACTCGAGCTAAAAACGCTTTGCTATCAAAAATTCCATTAAAATCTTTGAGACCCAAAGATCTGGTTTTCGGTCGGGACTCGCGTCCCAGTCCAGTCCCCAGGACGTCCCACTCCATTCCACGCTTATTGACCCATCAACCGACTCTCCGACTCGAAAAAAACCCCCAACCACCTTCTGTCGTCGAACTCCAAAAAAAAAAAAAAAAAAAACAAAAAAAGAAGGAACCTCTCTAAAGTTCGCTCCACCGTCCGACATCGTCGTCGTCGTCGTCGTCGTCGTGCTCCGTCCGTGTGTCTCTTCCGCTCCATTCGGAGTGGTGTACAAAACGATTTGCTCCTTGCATTCCCGAAAGTGATAGAGTGGTCACTTGTGGTGGTGCCCAATGCACCCGAACGTGCTGGACCCACCGAAACGTGTTCTAGAGCAACAGAAGCTCCACATTCAATCCAATAGACCTTTTTTTTTACAACAACAACAAAAAAAGAGAAAAGAGAGAAAAGACAATCTGAAACACAATAGAAATATATTTTATGCAACATTATGCAGACCGGCAACTGTGGACCGTGGACCGTGGACCGTCAGCCGAAAAGCAAAAGCCGAAGCTTCGGAATGAAGAAGTAGGAGCTGCTCGGTCCAGCAGGAGAGACAAAAAGAAGAAAAGATTATCAATGAATGAACGAGCCAGAGGTCTCCTCTCTCCTGGTTATCCCTAAGAGAATCATCATCGTCATTGTGCCTACAAAAGAAGACAAAACAATTAACAAGGAAGCGGTAGCTACTGCTGTTGCTTCCACTGCTTCAGCTTTCGGCTTTGGCTTCATCTTCGGCTTCGGCTTCGACTGTGTCCGATGAAAGGAATCCCGTCCCGAGTGCAGCTGGTCGGTTCGGTTCGCTGTGGACCGAAGGCCGAAATGCACTTAATAAGTAAACAAATGCATTGCAGCACCGTCTTCATTATGCTCGGGTACCTAACCTACATCTGTGGCCGTTCCCGGTCGACTCTCTGTGTGTGGACGGAGGGACGGAGATCGTCGTCTCTCCGAGGGACGGTGCGGCGGGGCGAAGTCGCACGCGTGCGGAGTTTGATGATAAAAAAACGGAAAAAGGAGAAACATGTGCAGCCACCATTAGGCGACGGCCTAGACGACAGGGATGGGCAACATTGGGAGATGATTGACCGGGGAGATGAATGACCGGGGAGATGAATGGTCGGCCTCTGGAACGTCGACGTGCGGTCGGTTGGTGGGAAGTCCTGGAGTTTTTTTTTCGGTCCGAGAGGAGGCTTTTGGGAACTGTTCCTTATGGGAAACTCGAGAGTCGTGTTGGAAACCTCGGGTTCCGATGTGGGTTGGAAAATTCGTGCTTTTGTGGATTCTATTGGAATCATCTTGTGATTCTGTTGAAAAATTCTTTTTTTCGGTGTGGACCCTGTTGAAGATTTTTTTTAAAAATAGATTTTGCGATTTTGGGGTTGTGGACATCTGTTAGGAGCGGTGTAGGGACTAGGGAAATGTGTGGGTTGAGTTCGAGAAGCGAGAGGAAGTCGGACGAATTCTTAAAAAAAATTCTCTTGCGGCGACGTGGTTGGGTGGAGGCTAAGAAAGTGAATTCTATGGGATGTGGGGACTTGGCCTGAATCAGGAAATGTGTGGGTTGAGTATGGGAACCATGTAGAACCTAGAGAAATTTCGAAAAATCGGTCTAGCACCGACGTGGTTGGATGAATCTCCTAAAATTAAATTTCATGAGATGTGGGGACGTGGCTCGATTCGGAAAATAGTCACTCCGAGTTTGGGGACCCACTGGAAGCTGGAAAAATCCTTAAAAATCCTTCTGGAGGCGACGTGGTTGGGTGAATCCTTAAAAATTGATTTTTACATGACGTGAGGACGAAGCCTTAATCAGAAAATGCTTGGATCGAGTTTGTGGAACCAGTGGAAAAAGGTGTAGACTGAATTTAAGGATCATGTTGAAGTTGAAGGAAAATCTTTAAATCGGTCTGGGGTCGTCCCCTGTTGGACTATATTCAGAAACCAAACTGCGTTCGATTGGGGGGAGAAATGGCAATCAGAAAATGCTTGGTTCGAATTTATGAACCCACTGGAAGCTGGAGAAATATTGAAAAATCCTTCTTACTCCCACGTGGTTGGGTCGAGGTAGAAAAACAGATTTTTGTGTGATGTGGGGATGTGGCCTGATTCAGAAAATGTTCGGTTCAGGTTTGGGAACCCAGTAAGCAAACGTGTAGAATTGATTTTCGATATTCTGAAGAAGTTGAAAACATTCTTTAAATCGCTCTGGAGTCGTCCCCTGTTGGACTATGCTCAGAAACTAAAGTGCATTCGATTCGGGGAAAAAATGTGAATCAGAAAATGTTAAGTATAAATTCTGGATCCCATTGGAAGCTGGAGAAATTTCAAAAAAACCTTCTTACTCCGACGCGGTTGGATGGAGGTTCAAAAACCGACTACCATGTAATAAAGGGACTTGGCACGATTCCGAAAATGTCTGGTTCATCCCGAAGAACCCACTGGAAGCTGGAGGAATCTCGAAAAATCCTTCTTACGGCGATACCATTGCTCCCAGGAACTCAATTTTTTCATTTCTCTCTAAGACACACTAGTCCCCATTACTTTGCATCAAAATTTTCAAAAGATTCTCCCAAAAAAACGCTTTTCAAATTTGAGTCATTTCTGCCCAAGAAAAGTCAACCTCGAGTCAATTTCATTTTACTGCATTTTTTGGGCTGAAAAATACGAAAAAAATTATTTTTCAAAATATTGATTTTTTGATTTTGGACTTGTGAAAATCTGTTGGGGGCGAGTGTGGGGACTCGGAAAATGTCTGGTTTGGGTTTGGGAACCCACTGGAAGCTGGAGAAATCTGGATTAAACGATCTGGTCCAGCCATCTGTGGGTGGATTTTGAAAAAATGGATATACTTCGACTTGGGGACTTGGCAGCTTTCAGAAAATGTATGGTTCCAGTCGGGGAACCCACGGGAAGCTGGAGGAATCCATAAAAATCCTCCTGGAGGCGACGTGGATGGATGAATCCGGGAAAACTGAATTTCATGTGGTGTGGGAATGTGACCGGAGTCAGAAAATGCTCGGATCGAGTTTGGGGCATCAGTAGAAAAACGTGTAGAGTGATTTTAAAGATCCTGTCGATTTTTTAACAAGTTCTTAAAAATGCCTCTGGAGGCGATGTGGTTAGGCGGAGGTGGAAAAAGTGTGTATCACCCGATAGGGCAAATTGATCGCTTTCAGAAAATGTCAAGTTCGAGTTGATGAACCCACTGGAAGCTGGAGAATCTCGAAAAATCCCTCTGGAGGCGACGTGGTTGGGTGGAGGTGGAAAAGTTGAACTTCATGTGATGTGAGGACTTGGTGGCTTTCGGAAAATGCCAAGTTCGAGTCAGGGAACTAACTAGAAGCCGGACGAATCTATAAAAATCCACTGGAGGCGACGTGGTTGGGTGGAGATTGAAAGTGTGGATTTCATGCAGTGCGGGGACCAGACCGCTTTCAGAAAATGCCAAGTTTGAGTCGGGGAACCCACTGAAAGCTAGGGGAATCCTTAAAAAAGCTGGAAAAGTGAATTTCAGACCGTGTGGTGTCCTGTCCGCATCAAAAAAATGTCTGTTCCGGATCGGAGAACCGTCTGAAATCTTCAGAAATGCCTACAAACCCACTGGAGCTGAGAGAACCTTTAAAAATCCAATTCACTCGGACTCTAATCAAAGTCTTCGCCCTCTCCCACAAGGTTCTCCAGCCCTGCTCCCATTTTCCGTCCCCGTGGAGACTCTCATGTGTGGAATACATTAGATGGAGTGGCGGATATTCATAATTTCAAGAACAAAAAAAAAAAGAATCCTCAGTAGAGAGAGCGAGCCACCGAGGGCAAAAAGATAGAAAGATACTTTTTCGCTATTAAACGCCACAAGCCGAAGATATCTCTCGCGCATTCCAGCGACGCGCCGCCAGAGAGACAGACGAGGAGGTTTTCTATTCTGTTCCTCGTTTTTGTTTTTTTTGTGTTTTTCCCTGAGAGGCAGCTCCTCGGCTTCGTCGGTTCTGTGGTTCTTTTGTTATTCATCTTTGTCGATGGACGATCGATTCAATTTCAATGATTATTCCTTTTTTTTTGCAAAAAAAAAAAAACAAATGCCTTCCACATTTTCTTTTTTTCTCTCCGCCAGAGAAAAGAAAAAATCATTTCGTGACCAGCTAATTCGTGGCCTAGCCTCACGTGGACTCATCGAGGACAGAGAACGAGGAGGACACACGGCAGTGGGAGACGACTTTGTGGGGGGATTTGTATTAATTGAGATGGACACACCGAGGAAAAGAAGATCCCCATCCCGCTGACAGGTTAAGGGGTCAACAGACACACACGCCACGCCAGTCGTGGCAATAACACGTGCTAACACACGGAACACAAAAAAGGGAAAAAAAAAGGAGGACAAGGGAAATAACCTGCGACCGGAGTCCTTATCCTCATTTCCGATCGACATTACACCTGTTGTCCTGATCATCGCGCCGGGCCCATCATCATCATCGTCCTCGTCCCCTTTCTTTCAACCTCCGTCATACGGTCAACAATTGGGCGGGAGGTGAGTCCTGCTACACGAGAGAAAGTCCTTTTTTTCTTTATCTCTGGTATGTGTGTGTGTGTGTGTGTGTGTGTGTGTGTCGAGTAAATGGCAGTGTGTAATTGTAACGTAAAAATTAATTCGTTTTTATCGGAGCTGAAGGAGCGAGCGGCTGTTTCTCAGTGTCCCGCGCTTTGGTGTTCGTGTTTGGGTGTTTTTTTTTTTGCTTCTAAGGGTCGGTTGATGTGATGGGGATGAATTCTTGACCTACGACAGTAGAGGAATTTCGTTTCGTTTTTTTTTTTTTTTGGATTTTTAGCGGTCGGGAAGAGGATGACGATCGAGTATTTGGCGCGTCGGGGTGTAGTCGGGGTGGTCACGATCACCGATCGGTGAGTGAAAATTTTACTGAGCCACGGAGTGATCATTCAAAGAACTTTAAGTGATCGTCAGAGGATCGTCGAATGAACGTTGAACGATTCTGAAACGATCCTCCAATGGTCTTTAAGTGATCGCCAACTGATCCTCAATCCATTTTTCAATGGTCGTCGAATGGTCCTCCACAAAACTCTTAGTGATCGTCAAATGATCATCCAAAGATACGATAAATGATCTCTATCGGTGATTTCTATCGATTTTTCAATGATCGTTGAATGATCGTCGAGTGATCGTCAAACGATCCCCCAAAGAAATTTTAGTGATCAGATGATCGACGGCTGATCCTCAAGCGATCCTCCAATGATCTTCCACCGATTTTTCAATGATCCTCAAATGATCTTGAGCGATCGTTCAAAGATTTAATGAATCATCTCCAAATGATCGTCAACTGATCCTACAAAAATGATTCAATGATCTTTTAGTGATCGTCGAACGATCGTCAAACGATCCCCCAAAGAAATTTCAGTGATCGTCAGATGATCGACGGCTGATCCTCAAGCGATCCTCCAATGATCCTCTGTCGATTTTCAAATGCTCGTGAAATGATCCTCCAAGGAACTTTTAGTGATCGTCAGATTATTCGTCGAATGATCCTCCAATGATCACTCAATTTTTCTCTCTCGAACTCTTTTCCGTGAGTCTACGAAATTTTTCTTGTTTCCCATCATTAGAATCAACGTCTCTGTCTTAAGTTCCACAAAATTCGTGATCTCTCATCGTCAAGATTGACGATCTTGCCTCAAGTTCCAAAAAGTTGAAGATCGCCTATGCTCAGATTCAACTGGAAGTCGCTCTTTCAACGTTTTTGGCTTAAATTCCACGAAATTCGTGATCTTCCTTCCTCACGATCGGCGGTTTTGACTTAAATTCCACAAAATTCGTGATCTTCCTTCCTTACGATCTGCAGTTTTGACTTAAATTCTACAAAATTCGTGATCTTACGTCCTCACGATCGGCGGTTTTGACTTAAATTCCACAAAATTCGTGATCTTCCGTCCTCACGATCGGCGGTTTTGACTTAAATTCCACAAAATTCGGGATCTTTCATTGCGAGGATCGACGTTTTTGTCTTAAATTCCACAAAATTCCATTCCCAGAATCGACTTCAAATCGCCCTTTCAATGTTTCTGCCATGAATACCACAAAATTCGAGATCTCTCGTCTCCACGATTGCCGATTTTGACTTAAATTCCACAAAATTCGTGATCTTCCGCCTTCGCGATCGGCGGTTTTGGCTTAAATTCCACAAAATTCATGATCTCTCGCTTCGTTACCAAAAAATCGAAGATCACTGAACACCAGGATCGGCCTGAAAACGCTTATCCAAAATTTCTGTCTTAAGTTCCGCAAAATTCGTGATCTCTCATCCCCACGATCAGCAATTTGGGCTCCTAGAAGCCTGTTGGCCTCCCTTGAAGCTTCAAAAATTCCGACACGTCGATGAAATCGAAGTTTTCCCTTCAGAGAAAAATTTTCAGAGATCGTCTTTTAAAAAAAAAAAAGTTTTCGACCACTCCCAGGTCCCAATCACCCAACCGCATCGCCCAAAAGGTCCCCGACGTCCACCTTAAGGTCCAAACGACCAAAGAGAGCCCCCCCCCCCCCCCCTCTCGAAAACATATTTCACCAGAAACGACTTTCTATCACAAAACTAATCACGTCAGCCAAAAACAAAAAAAAACAAAAAAACCGTCCAAATCACCCACTTTACGATTTCTACATGTCCGTCAATTAGAAGTGCGAGAGAGAGGCCCACACACGCACACACCTAACCACCGTCCAATCCAAAAACCCGGAAAAGTCCCCGATTTTTGCTTTCAAATCAAAAAAAAAAAAAACAATTTCCCAACCAGAAGACAGTCGGCCATGCCAACGAACTTTTCGTCAAAAAAAAAAAGGGGGCGCATTATGGTCAAGCCCAAAACAAAAAAAACAAAAAAAAAAAAACGCTTCTGCCCCCAAGAAGAGAGACATCGCGTCACGTCACGTCCAGAGTTAGTCACCACATAAGCCACACAAAAACTCATACATAGACGTGCGTTTGGTTTGGTTTTTCTTGCTCGTGTTTTGTTTTTTTTTTTTTTTTTTTTTTGCTTTTTCGCTGTTTTTCATCGTACGGTAAGGCAGAAAAAAAAGAGAAGTTTTATGTACACAAACACACACATTCTGTGGCCCGTCAGAAGGAATCACGGTCCGGTGATCCTCTTCAATTAAAAGGTCGGCATTCGAATTTGTTGATATGGTCTTTTCTCTCTTTTAGCCGCGTCCCTTCCCTCCCCACAAGTTCCCTTTTGCTCAGTTTTGTTGTCGTCGTAGATGTTTGTTGGTGTTTTCAAAATACACATACGGAAACCGAACAGATAATTGTCTGATACAGTAAATTTTCGAATTAACAACAAAGAAGTTGAAGTTGGCATAAAAACATAAAAAACACAAACACACACACATACACACACACAGACACAGATAGACAGATACATGGGGGGAGTTTGGTGGTTTATTATGATTTCTGGCTTTTTTCTCTCTCTCTCTTGGAAACTCATTTTATCCATCAATTGATTGATGTGCTTTCTGTTGTTGCGTCATGAGACGTGGGAGGGTGAAAAGACTCATTTGAATAACGGTCACAAGGAGTCAACAGCCGATGTTGATTTGAATAAATTAAGGATCACCCTTGTGAGAGGGAGAGAGTTCTTTTTCCCCTTTGGAAAAAAAAAAATACACTCGACGGGAGAGAAGATAAAAGGACAATGGGTTGGTTGTGTGAAGGAATGCATCGACGGGGGCGAAGAGGTGTTTTTTTTTTTTTAAGGATCTGTGGGAATTCGAGTGAGTGCAATCGACCGAGAAGGAATTTGCCGAGGCTGAGGAGGACAGGAGGGTCTGAGGAGTCGAGGGGAACGTCGCTGGTGGTGGTGGAGGCTTTAGAATCGACGCTGACTATGGCGATGGCTTTGGAATCGACTCTGAAGGCGGTGATGAGTTCTGAATCGACGTTTCTGTCTTAAGTTTCACAAAATTCGTGATCTCTCATAATCACGATCGACGATTTTGTCTCAAGTTCCACAAAGTTGAAGATCATCCATTCCCAGAATCGTCTTCAAATCAACGTTTTTCAACGTTTCTGCCTTAAATTCCACAAAATTCGTGATCTTCCGTCTTCACGGGGGCGATTTTGACTTAAATTCCACAAAATTCGAGACCTCTCGTCGTCAGGTTCGACGATCTTGCCTCAAGTTCCACAGAGTTGACGATCGTCCCTGCTATTTCACAACTTCAAATCGCTTTTTCAACGTTTCTGCCTTAAGTTCAACAAAATTCGTGATCTTCCGTCCTCACGATCGGCGGTTTAGACTTAAATTCCACAAAATTTCTGATCTTCCGCCTTCACGACGACGGTTTTAACTTAAATTCCACAAAATTCGGAATCTCTCATTACGAAGATCGACGTTTTTGTCTCAAATTCCACAAAATTGAGGATAGTCCACTCCCAGAATCGTCTTTAAATCGCTCTTTCAATGTTTCTGCCAACGAATTCCACAAAATTCGAGACCTCTCGTCGTCAGGTTCGACGATCTTGCCTCGAGCTCCACAAAGTTGAAGATCGCCCGTGCTCAGACTCAATGTTTTTGGCTTAAATTCCACAAAATTCGTGATCTTCCGTCCTTACGAAGGCGGTTTTGACTTAAATTCCATAAAATTTGGGATTTTCCGCCTTCACGACGGTCACGGTTTTGACTCAAATTCCACAAAATTCGGGATCTCTTATTACGAAGATCGACATTTTTGTCTCAAATTCCACAAAATTGAGAACCGTCCGTTCCCAGAATCGTTTTCAATTCTCTGCGTTAAGTTCTACAAAATTTCGTATCAAGATCGACGTTCCTATCTCAAGTTCCACAAATTTCACGATCTCTCCCCGTCAAGATCATCGATTTTCCCTCAAATTCCCAACCCTCCGTCGATCACAAACGATCGCACGTTCCACAAAGACGCCAACGACCCTTCACGTCATCAGAATCCTCCGCAAAAGAGGGGAAAACAAGAGAAGAAGAAAAAAAAAAAAGACCAACGGCATAGCATAAAGGACATCAACTCCAACCGAGCCGACCAGACGTCTCTCGCATGTCCTTTGACTTCCTTCAATCGCGTTTTCTTCATTCGTGTCTTTTTTTTTTCGTCCGTCCATTAACCCAAAAGGTCGATCATCCCCGTCTTGGAATTCCCTCAAAATTTTTTTTCCACGACCCTTCCGTAGGATCCTTTTTTTTTGTTTTTTTTTTTACCGCTCGGTTATTCCGCGGACCGACCACGATCATCTTTTTTTTTTGTTTTTTGTTGCCCTTTTTCCTTCCTTTTCTTCGATTGTGGTTATTTTTGTGCACCTGTTACACAACCACCAGAGGATTCTTCAGCCCCCTCCTCTCCCGGAAGGGGATAGACTTACCGCAAAACCGAATGCGATCACGATCACGGTGGACAATAATCAGACCGACGAACGACGCTTCTGAATCTCTCTCCCTCTCTCTGTCTCTCTCAGTTGTACAATTATCTTTATCTGGCCATAAGTCTTGTCTTGTTTAGACGTGTGTTTGTGTGTGTGTGTGTGTTGGTTGGCTTCCTGTATTGGCCGTCACCACTTTTTTTTTTTTTTTCGTGTGCCTTTACTGTCGATGGCTGCTGCGAGTGTGGGGATTCTCCCCCCCCTTCTCTCGTCTTATCCGTCACATTCAGACACATCCGCAAAATGTTCACTAGACCAAATCCAGAAATTTCAAAAAAAAAGGAGAGAGCAGGGAAAGACTTCCCAAACACGAAACGTAAACGGGGGGACGAATGGAAATCACCGCCGAGGGACTGGGAAATGCCGCCGCAGCCGCCACCGTCGACGACGAAGTGATCGACTGGAAATGTGGCCGCGAGTCCGATGGGGGAGAAGTCGCTAAGCAGTCAGAGACGCCGACACGGACGGAGAGTCGAGGAAGCGTCAGACAGAGGGCACTGTTCTCGGGTTTGACGCCGAATTTTCCAACGAATTTTTTCAACGAATTTTTCTGCGAATTTTTCTGCGAATTTTCCTCTAGACGGCAGCGACTTTTGGAGGCGGCAAAAAGACAAATCTGTCTTCGATTTGACGCCGAATTTTTTTTTCCAAAATTTTCCTCTCGAGCGTCAAAAAAACGAATCCATCTTCGATTTGACGCCGATTTTTTTTTTTTTCAAAATTTTTCTCTCTCGAGAATCTGTCTTCGATTTAACGCCGAATTTTTTTTTCAAAATTTTCCTCTCTCGAGAATCTTCGATTTGACCCCGATTTTTTTTTTTTTTCAAAATTTTCCTCTCTCAAGAATCCGCCTCCGATTTGACTCGATTTTTTTTTCAAAATTTTTCTCTCAAGAATCTGTCTTCGATTTGACGCTGAATTTTTTTTTCAAAATTTTCCTCTCTCGAGAATCTTCGATTTGACACCGAATTTTTTTTTTTTTCAAAATTTTCCTCTCTCGAGAATCCGCCTCCGATTTGACTCGATTTTTTTTCAAAATTTTCCTCTAGATGGCGACGTGGAGTCCAAGTCAGCTTCTGATCTTTTTTTGAGAGAAATTCATTCCAACACTCAATTTCTGATCTTCCCACCGAAGATGATCGCCGCGGATGACTCTCGCCACCTCCCAACTTTCGAATCCCGTCCATTAGCCCCGCCGTCCAGATGCCGGGCTGCCGATTAAAATCCCCGAAACCTGTCAATCATCCGTCCGGACGGACTTACCTGTTGCTGTCAGCGAAACTACCGTCGTTGTTCCCACAAAAAAAAAGTTGCCGTGTAATTTTCAAAAAAAAAAAAAACCCGCGCATAAATCACCGAGAATTTAACTTCCGCTGGGTGTGTGTGCTTGCGTTGCCGTGACGAAAGGTCCGCGCCTGTGTGCCTTGTGACCCCTTATGGGATATATTTTTTGAAGCCTACTTAACGCAAGACCGATAAAAAAAAAGACCGATTCTATCAAGAGGCAGAAAAATTGTTCACGGCACCCCTTCTTCTTTTCCTGTGACGGACCATGGGAAAGTTCTGTTAGAAAAAAATTCAAAACAACCCCCAACCACGCGGGATTAAGGGCTGCACCACACTCCGACACTCTGACACTCGGACACGGTGCTTTGACGGAACGGGTGGGTAATTGGCATGCACTTGTTGTTCCACAAACACCGGGGGAGACGGAAAGAGAGAGAGAGAGAGCTCTTACACCAATTAATGATCTGTTTGGCTGCGGAGGGGTGGCTGGTTCTCACTTTGAGTCAAGTGCATTTCATTAGACGAGTTCTGGGGGTGGGCGAGAGAGTGTCGGGAACGTGGACGGGGATGACGACGGTCGCGGGAACGGCGACGCATGGGAATTAGTCACAGTCGTGCGTTAATTGGATGAGGCAATGGGAACGGGGGCGGTTTTCTCGCGGGTGAAATTCACGGGGGAGAAAAGTTCGTAAGCAAATTTATCGGTGAAAATTTCGAGTAAGCGAATTTTTTGTTTTGGGAATTTCTTGCGGGAAAAATTTTCAGAGGAGAGTTTCTAGTAAGCGAATTTTTTGTAAGCGAATTTTTGGAAAATTTTTTTGGAAGCGAATTTTTCGGAAGCGAATTTTTGGAAAAATTTTTTTGGAAGCGAATTTTTCGTGAGCGAATTTTTCGTAAGCGAATTTTTGGAAAAAAAATTTTTTTAAGCGAATTTCTGTACGCGAATTTCTCGTACGAGAATTCCTCGCACACAAATTTTTGGACGCGCATTTTTCGAAATTTCTCGCAAGCGAATTTTTTGTACGCGAATTTTTCGTACGAGATTTTCCTCAAGCCTCTCGAAAAAAATTCTCGTACGCGAATTTTTGGAAAATCTTTTTTGGAAGCGAATTATTTGTAAGCGAATTTTTGGAAAATTTTTTTGGAAGCGAATTTTGGAAAATTTTTTTTGGAAACGAATTATTCGTAAGCGAATTTTTGGAAAATTTTTTTGGAAGCGAATTTCTCGTACGAGAATTCCTCGCACACAAATTTTTCGAAGAAAATTTCTCGCAAGCGAATTTTTCGTAAGCGAATTTCTCGTAAGCGAATTTTTCGTAAGCGAATTTTTTGATTGCGAATTTCTTGCGGGAAAACTTTTCAGAGGAGAATTTCTCGCGCGAGAATTTTTCGTAAACGAAGTTTTTGGAGAAAATTTCTCGTAAGCGAGTTTCTCTTAAACGAATTTTTCGTACGAGAATTCCTCGTAAGCGAATTTTCCGACACGCATTTCTCGGAGAATTTTCTCGCAAGCGAATTTCTCGTAAGCGAATTTTTCGTAAGCAAATTTTTTGAGGCGCATTTCTGGAAGAAAATTTCTTGCACGCGATTTTTCTTAAGCGAATTTCTTGTAAACGAATTTTTTGGAGAAAATTTCTCGTAAGCAAATTTTTCGTACGCGAATTTCTTCTTTTCACGGCGTCTCCCCACGTCGTCTCTCCAGCAGCCCATACGCCACCTAATCTAAGCGTCTAATTGATCTCAATCCCGCGTCCCTTTGCAGCTTAAGTTCTATTAGCCTCCCCTTCGTCGATCGTGCATTTAATCGCCTTCGCGCAGAAGCTTAAGCTAAAGTTCGTGTTGTTGGAGAATTTAGCTGCAGCTGCAACTGTGGAACGTTGCTAATGCCCGCCGCCACCGTTGTCTCATCATCGCTTCAATCGCGAGCGCAAAAGAAAAAAAAAAAAAAAAAGAAGAAGCACTTCAAAGAAACGGTTCGCTGACTTAAGGAGTTTCCTAGAGCGTGAAGCCACGAGCCACGATTCCAATTACGAAACAGAGTTCATCTATTTATTTTCATTAATTTTGTTGTTGTTGCTTTTTTTTTTTTTCTTTCATCATTTTGAGCGCGCGCGCACGCTCAAGAAGTCACCACCACTGCCATTCTCCAACCACCCACCCACCCACTTCGTCTCTCCCACATGAGAAAACAAACACCGGATGTGAAATATGGAAAATTTTTTTTGGTTTTAATTTTTTTTTTTTTTGTAAATTGACATTAGGAAATTTCTTTTTTTTTTGAGACTGGGTAACTGTCAACCTTCAGAGAGGCAGTCGTGCTTGACGAAAAGGGGGAGAGTGAACGGGGTGCGAGTCACCCAGATGGACATGGTTTGTGTCTCAGACAGGAGGAAGTTGTACGCTGATTTTTCAGATCGCCATTGGACTCACTTGAGCTCGATTAAGGACAGCGGAGGGTTTTTTTTCGAGTTTGTTAAAAAAAAAAATCGAATCGAGTTTAAAAATTTCAAGTCAACGACACGAGACTTGTCCCAAAGGCAGTTTCGTCCATTTTTTGACATCTAAATCGACCCAAGATGGTGGTCCGTCTTTGCTTAGACAGCAGCCTTCGATTGAGATTTGAAATTTAAGATTCAAGCGAAGAGTCTGGCACTCCTGAAAAGTCGTCGGTCATTTTTTGAGACAAAAGCTTGACGAGGACTTGTCCATCAAGGAAGAGACCTCTGTCTTAGAGTAAGGAGGTGTGTTTTTTTGGAAAATAATTTTTTTTTTGAATTTTCATAAGGAAAACTTCATTTAAGTCGTCAGCCCGAAAAATTGTCACACACATCGATCTTCAAAAATCGCATTCTCGTGTCTCTTGATCACCAAAATCACCTCCAAGTCGAGAAGATCTATCCCCCAAAAACCTCGCTCTCACCTCTCCGACTTTCTTCCTCGAAAATCGAAAAAAAAAAACCTCAAAAACTTCAAACTCCAACTCGTCTTAAATCCAAGCCAACCACCACACTCTCACACATGGCACATAAACCACATAAAGTCGCATATAGTCGCCCATTACTGGTGTGCCTCCAAAAAAAGGGGGGTGGGAGGAATGGGCAGAGGATCGTTGAAGAGGCATCGCAATAGCAGTAAACAACTCGAAATTGTATTTAATGTGTCTAGGAGACGGTTCGCTGATTTAAGAACTCTTTAGAGCATGAAGCCACGAGCCACACGAGAAAATAAGGAAGATTCACAAGCGAGTTTTTTTTCTTTTGTTGTTGTTGTTTTTTTTTTTTTGTGTGGCATTATGCAGAGCTCAGGTGCTGTTGAGAGACGAGAGGCGGAAGGAGGGCTTTTAAGCTAGGCTTGTGCACACATAAACTTCCTCTGTGGTGGTGGCTTCTTCTTCATCTCGAAAAAAGGGGAGAGAGTATGCGACTGTGTGTGTGTGTGTGTGTGTGTGTGGGTTTGTGGTGAGTTATTAGTAAGAGGTTTTTTTTTTTTTTTTTTTCTGGTGCTGTAATTAATTTTGCGAGGAGGCAGGGCGAGTGCCATATTGGAATTGGATTTTTTTTGTCGATTTCTCCGGGCGGATCTGAGGCCATTACGTTATCGTGGAGACTTCAGAAGCTCCTTAAGGCTTCAGGGGCTTCTGAAGACTCGAAAAAAGACACGAAAATTTTCTAAAGACTCTCGGAAGACTCTGAGGGTTCGATTCCTTCGAGTAAATGCTTTAAATTAATTTTTCCGTTGGTGTTCGTTCGTTCGTTCGAAGACGAAAAAGGGGTCTTTTAAGCGAATTTTTCGTATGCGAATTTCTCGGAGAAAATTTCTCATAAGCGAATTTTTGGAGGCGCATTTCTCGAAAAAATTCTCGTAAGCGAATTTTTCGTATGCGAATTCCTTGTAAGCGAATTTTTGGACACGCAAGTCTCGGAGAAAATGTCTCTTAAGCGATTTTCTCGCAAGCGAATTTCTCGTATGCGAATTTCTCGGAGAAAATTTCTCGTAAGCGAATTTTTGGAGGCGCATTTCTCGAAAAAAATTCTCGTAAGCGAATTTCTTGTAAGCGAATTTATGAACGCGAATTTCTCGAAAAAATTTCTCGTAAGCGAATTTTTGAACGCGAATTTCTTGGAGAAAATTCCTTGTAAGCGAATTTTTGGGCACGCAAGTCTCGGAGAAAATTTCTCTTAAGCGATTTTCTCGCAAGCGAATTTCTCTTAAGCGATTTTCTCGCAAGCGAATTTCTCGTATGTGAATTTCTCGTATGCGAATTTCTCGTAAGCGAATTTTTCGTACGAGAATTCCTCGTAAGGGAAGTTTGGACACGCATTTCTCAGAGAAAATTTCTCGTAAGCGATTTTCTCGTATGCGAATTTCTCGTAAGCGAATTTCTCGTAAGCGAATTTCTCTTAAGCGAATTTCTCTTAAGCGATTTTCTCGCAAGCGAATTTCTCGTATGCGAATTTCTCGTATGCGAATTTCTCGTAAGCGAATTTTTCGTACGAGAATTCCTCGTAAGGGAAGTTTGGACACGCATTTCTCAGAGAAAATTTCTCGTAAGCGATTTTCTCGTACGCGATTTTCTCGTACGCGAATTTTTCGAATGCGAATTTTTTTTAAACGAATTTTTTGAGAGAAGAGGACAAAAATGGCATCGTCTTTTAGACTTTTGAAAGCTGAAGGGAGACGCTGCTGCGATTTTCGAAAATCGATGTGTACGACTTCTTCGAGAGATTTTTTTTTCCAATTTTTTTGGATGAAAAAAATCATTGGAGGACGAGAAAAGATCATCCTAGGCCTTTTTGAGAGCCAGAAATGGACGCTGCTGCGATTTCCGAAGAACGACTTCTTCGAGTGAATTTTTGTTTCAATTTTTTTGGGTGGAAAAACTCCTTGGAGGACGAGACTCAAGCGTCTCGGGTGCTTTTGAGAGCCAGCAATGGATCCGGCTGCGATTTTTTAACACCGCCGTGTCCGATTTTTAAAAAAAAAATGCTTTTAATGAGTTTTTCTCTTGAAAAACCACTTCGAAGTCAAAAATCGTATACAAAACACGTCCTTTTCTTTCGTTCACAGCCACCCACACCTTCCTTCAACCTCCCAAACCGCCCAGAGTCACCTACAACCTCCCAAAAAACCCACCATCAACTGCCTCCCCCCATCGGGACACATATTATCACCGAAATTGTGAGTAAACCACCGGCATTAGTTCGCTTGAATAAACCGAAACCGAAGGATACCCACATTCACTCATCCATTATACCCGAGCATCCGTCGTACGTCCCCCCTTTACGCCACGTGACTCCCAACTACAGGTGGACACAATAGAAGCACATCGAACAACACAATTCCTGAGAATGTCCAATGCATCCCTCTGACTGTCCTCCTCCTCCTCCTCGTCGACCACAGTCGTTCAAAACGACGGCAGTGCCATCCAAAAACGCTGTGCCCCCATCGAGACGATGCAAAAATGCTTTCAAACTCCTGTCTGTCTGTCTGTGTGTGTTTGTCTGTTTGTCTGTTTATGTATCCGTGTCCATGTCCATGTTCATGTCTGTGTCTTCCTGTATAATAACTGCCATTCCACGGATTGTATCCGTCCGTCTGTCTGTCCGGTGGTAATTTTCACGGTTTGACGATTTTTTATTCTTCCCTATTCTCGTGGAACTTTGAAAAAAAAAAGAGCCAGCGCCTCTCCCCTCTCGACCCCATCGATTGTTGTTTTTGGTTTTTTTCTGTGTGGCCAAAAAAAAAAAAAAAAGAACGAAGGATGTTTATCGAGTCTCGTGGGGTGGATTTACTGCAACTATCCGTGAGATAGATTTCGAAAAAATGCGTTGCGGGTTAATTTTGTTTTTCCATTTCACACACACACACACACACACGCAAATAGGGGCAACAAGTGTTTTGCGTGTTTGACCGGACAACAAAAAAAAAAGAAGAAGAATGCACTTCCGATGGATGTTTTCGAGAGTTGGGGAGGGTAGTCGGACAATCTGGTTAACAGGTGTGGATGAAATTTTTGTTGGAAAAAATTGATTTTTCGATTTTGGATTATGAAAAGGCGTTGAGGGGGTGTAGAGGAACTCGAAAAATGTCTGGTCCTCTTGTGGTGACGTGGTTGGGTGGAGGTTGAAAAAGTGGATTTTATGGGATGTGGGGACTTGGCCTGAGTCAGAAAATCTGTGGGTTGAGCTTGGGAACCGTGTAGAACCTAGAGAAATTTTGAAAAATCGATCTGGCAGCGATGTGGTTGGATGAATCTCCAAAAACTGAATTTCATGAGATGCGGGGACGTGGCTCGATTCGGAAAATAGTCACTCCGAGTTTGGGGACCCACTGGAAGCTGGAAAAATCCTTAAAAATCCTTCTGGAGGCGACGTGGTTGGGTGAATTTTTTAAAACTGATTTTTACATGACGTGAGGACGAGGCCTTAATCAAAAAATGCTTGAATCGAGTTTGTGGAACCAGTGGAAAAAGGTGTAGACTGAATTTAAGGATCATGTTGAAGTTGAAGGAAAATCTTTAAATCGGTCTGGGGTCGTCCCCTGTTGGACTATCTTCAGAAACCAAACTGCGTTCGATTGGGGGGAGAAATGGCAATCAAAAAATGTTTGGTCCGAATTTATGAACCCACTGGAAGCTGGAGAAATATCGAAAAATCCTTCTTACTCCCACGTGGTTGGGTCGAGGTAGAAAAACAGATTTTTGTGTGATGTGGAGATGTGGCCTGATTCAGAAAATGTTCGGTTCAGGTCTGGGAACCCAGTAGGCAAACGTGTAGAATTGATTTTCGATATTCTGTGGAAGTTGAAAGCATTTTTTAAATCGCTCTGGAGTCGTCCCCTGTTGGACTAGCTCCAGAAACTAAACTGCGTTCGATTCGGGGGAGAATTGCGAATCAGAAAATGTTAAGTATAAATTTTAGATCCCATTGGAAGCTGGAGAAATTTCAAAAAAACCTTCTTACTCCGACGCGGTTGGATGGAGGTTCAAAACCCGACCATCATGTGATAAAGGGACTTGGCACAATTCCGAAAATGTCTGGTTCATCCCGAAGAACCCACTGGAAGCTGGAGGAATCTTGAAAAATCCTTCTTACGACGACACCATTGCTCCCAGGAACTCAATTTTTTCATTTCTCTCTAAGACACACTAGTCCCCATCACTTTGCATCAAAATTTTCAAAAGATTCTCCCAAAAAAACGCTTTTCAAATTTGAGTCATTTCTCCCCAAGAAAAGTCGACCTCGAGTCAATTTCATTTTACGGCATTTTTTGGGCTGAAAAATGCGAAAAAAATTATTTTTCAAAATATTGATTTTTCAATTCTGAAATTGTGAAAATCTGTTAGGGGCGAGTGTGGGGACTCGAAAAATGTCTGGTTTGGGTTTGGGAACCCACTGGAAGCTGGTGAAATCTGGATTAAACGATCTGGTCCAGCCATCTGTGGATGGATTTTGAAAAAATGGATATCGTTCGACTTGGAGACTTGGCAGCTTTCAGAAAATGTAAGGTTCCAGTCGGGGAACCCACGGGAAGCTGGAGGAATCCATAAAAATCCTCCTGGAGGCGACGTGGATGGATGAATCCGGGAAAACTGAATTTCATGTGGTGTGGGAATGTGACCGGAGTCAGAAAATGCTCGGATCGAGTTTGGGTCGTTAGTAGAAAAACGTGTAGAGTGATTTTAAAGATCCTGTCGATTTTTCAACAAATTCTTAAAAATGCTTCTGGAGCCGATGTGGTTGGGCGGAGGTGGAAAAAGTGTGTATCACCCGATAGGGCGAATCGATCGCTTTCAGAAAATGTCAAGTTCGAGTTAATGAACCCACTGGAAGCTGGAGAATTTCGAAAAATCCCTCTGGAGGCGACATGGTTGTGTGGAGATGTAAAAACTGAAATCCATGTAATGTTAGGGTTTGGTGGTTTTCACAAAATGCCAGGTTCGAGTTGATGAACCCACTGAGAGCTGGAAAATCTAGAAAAATCTTTCTGAAGGCGACTTGGTTAGGTGAATCTATGAAAAGTGAATTTCACGTGATGTGACGACTTGGTGGCTTTCAGTAAGTGTCTGTTTCGAGTCGGGGAACCCACTAGAAGCCGAACGAATCTTGAAAAATCCCTCTGGAGGCGACGTGGTTGGGTGGAGGTGGGAAAAGTGGATTCCACGCGGTAGAGGGACTTGGCCTGAATCTGAATATACCTGGCTGAGTCGAGGAAGATGTGGAAATGTGTGAGTTAAGCTCCGGAACCCATTGGAAGCTGGAGAAATCTCGAAAAATCCCTCTGGAGGCGACGTGGTTACGTAGAGGTGGAAGAAGTGGATTCCACGCGGTAGAGGGACTTGGCCTGAATCTGAATGTGTCTGGCTGAGTTAAAGAAAAAGTGAAAATGTGTGAGTTAAGCTCCAGAACCCATTTGAAGCTGGAGAAATCCTTAAAAATTCCTCCGGAGGTGTCAAATTTGGCTGAAACTTCAAAAAGTCTGCTCCACGTAGAGCGGAGACCTTTTCTCACTCAGAAAATCGCTTGAGGAAAATGTGAACTGAATTTCGAGGTCTTGTGGAAGGTAAAAGCGAAGCTTCGAAAACTCTCTGCAGGTGTCGTCTTTGGGTCTCGGATCAGAAACTTGAATGGCAAGCGATCTGAGGACGTTATCTGATTCAGAAAGTGTCTGAACCCAAAGACCGTCCACGAACACCGTCCCATTCATCATCATCCACACGTAGAAAGTTCTCCCTCCTTCGAACCTTCGTCGTTCTTAATCAGATTCTCAAGATCGTTCAAGATCGTTGAACTTCTCCTCTTCATTCCCAGTAAGGCACCCCTTAAGGCGCAAATCTCAGCCCAATCTTTCACCGTTATCAAAAGAACAAGACGCCAACCAATCGTTAAAGACACACTCGTCGACACACAGAGAGACGTGTGTGTATTAAAGCCGAAGTCATAATTACACGCCAAGCGGAGAACCTTAAAAAAAAAAAAAAAAAACAAAACGAACGCCCGCCACCGTCGCTGCCGTCAATCACGCCAGCGACCAACGAGCGCGCATAAAATCTTTTTTTTTTGTTCCAACTACCACCCCACCAAAGCGGCAGTAATTACAAAGAAGAAAAGAAAGCTTCCTCATCAGCCTCAGAGCTCAGCTTGAAGCCAAAGCGAACTTCAGGCGAGCTCCAACTTCAGCTCTCCCAACAATAAACCCATAAATCACTCCGTCTAAGGCCAGTCCAATTTACATACACGAAACGCGGCAAACCACTAGAGACACATCTGCCTTTGGAAAATCGTTGGGCGCCCGTTTTCTGTGCTTGTGTTTTTGAGTCTAAGCGTGTGTTGGGCGCATTATTTCCTATTCCGCCACCAACCTCGACATGACATCAGCCACCAGGAGCCCCTCTAAATCACAACACAACACCAGTGAGTTGACAAAACAAAAAAAAAGTCCCCCCCCGCTGAAGCTTCTTCTTCTTCAAAAAAAAAAAAAAAAAAAACCGACAAACGACGTTAAAGCCGCCAGCCGACGACGTTAATCCCGCCCATAATTTCAGTTGGCGCAGCATACGTGACGATCCGATTGGATATTGTTCCGATTCACGGTTGTGTGCGACGCTCTAGCGTCTGTGTTGGAGCGAGAGAGAGAGAGAGAGAGACACGCATACCGACGACGAAGCATGAATGAATCATCAGCATATCGTGTCACTGTGTGGCGCGCGCGATCTCGCGCGGTCTTCTTTGGGGGGCTGATGGTGTTGGCGTTTGGCGTTTTTAGCGTTTGGCTTGAATCGGAAAGTGAATGTGTGTGGAACGGAATGGATATGTAGCGCGCACTTTACAGATAATGGGCCACACGATGTGGAACGATGCCACGCGCCGTCTGCTCACTCAATTGAGATGTGTATGGGCGCGCGATGATTACAATAAACCGCAATGATTGCGGATGATCGTGCTGAGAGAGGAGTCACGAGCAAGAGAGAGAGAATGAGAGGATTTCCGTGTGTGAGATGATAAGGCTGAAGAAGTTGTGGATTGTAAGTTGTTGGAAAGGGGACCAGGCGGATATTGCAAGGGTGGATGAGGATCAGTTGATTTTTTTTTTTTGAGTTGAGGTCTTAGTGGGGCGACATCAGTCGATCTATTTTGCCTCAAGGAAAGGGAAGTCGATCTTTTTAGTACGAAAAATTGACTGTCGAGATTGGATGGCAGTAGAGGATCGGTTGACAAGATCACTGATCGAGTTTCTGTACGATCCTCGGTCTTTCTAGAGCGCTTCGCGTCGATCCTCCGGTTGACAAGATCACTGATCGATTTTCTGTACGATCCTCGGACACTTCGCGTCGATCCTCAGGTTGACAAGATCACTGATCGATTTTCTGTACGATCCTCGGACACTTCGCGTCGATCCTCCGGTTGACAAGATCATTGATCGAGTTTCTGTACGATCCTCGGTTTTTCTGGAGCCCTTCGCGTCGATTCTCCGGTTGACAAGATCACTGATCGATTTTCTGTACGATCCTCGGTCTTTCTGGAGCCATTCGCGTCGATCCCCCGGTTGGCAAGATCACTGATCGAGTTTCTGTACGATCCTCGGTCTTTCTAGAGCGCTTCGCGTCGATCCTCCGGTTGACAAGATCACTGATCGATTTTCTGTACGATCCTCGGTCTTTCTAGAGCGTTGATCCTCGATTTTTCCATCATCCGATCGACAGCGTTGAAAATCCATTACGTCGTCTCTCATTCCAAGTGCCTCATGTCTCGTGCCCCCAATTCAGTAGCCCCAAATGGCCCCTAATTCATCCGGCCGTCCCTCAATCGATCGAGGAAAGAAAACTCACTTCCCATTCCGTTTTCCTTTTCCTATCCTTCAGGGTTTTTCTTTTTTTTTTATTGAATTGATAGAATCCCATTAACGTCTGTTGCTCGTGCACCTGTTTCATTATCCCTCAATTCGTCTAGGAGACCGCGCCTTAGACCTCTAATTTGGATGTGGCGCGGGCAGCAGGTTTGAAAAAAAAAAAATTTTTCTTTTTCAAAACATCTGCTGCGGGATTATGCGTCAACGTTTTTCTCTAATTTGTTTTAATGGGAGTTTTTTTTTTTTTTTTGTGGAACGTGTTATGAGTGTGCTGTTAAGTGACGTCTGTGATGAGAAGGGATGACATCTTTTAAGTGAAGGACTTTTGGATGGATGGGGTGGGTGGATTTGGTGGAAGGGTGGTTGGGAAATGGAAGGGTGGAAAGGAAGAAAGCGATCGTAGGAAGGTGGATGGAGGTCCTGGCTCCTTTAATTCGTCTGTAACTGATCTGTAAGGAAAACTTTGACGTTTGTCGTCTTAGAAAGATCACTCAGTGAAGATCACTCGGTGGAAATGTCAAAGACGATTTGAAAAAAGATGATTTTTTTACATCGTGGAAGACAGAGTCGTTCAGAGGGTGTCTGGAGCTGAAAAATTGTTGTGCGATGATTGTGCGATGATCGTGTGGTGATCGTTCTTGGTCATTCTCTCTAAATCTGAGTGGAACTCGAAGATTTTGGCTTGAAGAAGACGAAGTAAGACAGAAAAAACAGAACAAAATGCCTCAAGTGGAACTGTAGGGTAAGAAATAGGCGGCAGTAGGGAAGTGAGCGTGCGGTGATCATGCGATGATCATGCGATGATCGTTTCTGGTCACCCTATCCAGGTCCTCGTTGATTTTTAGACAACGAATTTGAAAAAAGGGACCAAAAGAGACGGTTTTTGACTTGTAGACTCAGAAATCGACGGCAGTAGACAGGTGATCGTGAGCTGATCGTGCGATGATCATGCGATGATCATTTCTGGTCATTCTATCCAAGTCCTCGTTGATGTTTTGGCAACAAATTTAAAAAAAAAGAGACCATAAAAGAGGGTAGACTAAGAAACCGACCACAGAAAAAAGTGATCGTGAGAAGATCGGTAGAAGATCAGATCAGCAGTAGGGCGGAGATCATGCGAAGATCATCGCTGACGTCTGTTCTTCTGGCACTCATTCTCTGCGTCGAACGAAAAAAAAAAAAAGAAAAGAAGCAAATTTCGAAAATTTTAATGTCTCAGAGATCTGAATTGGCAGAGAAAGGGGACGCAAGATCAGTGAGGATCTTCCTAAGGAGTCTCAAAAAAGAAGAGATCCTCATTCACCTCCCAATGAGACCTCGATTTAGCCAAAAAAAAAAAGGCTTCCTGAGCCTACCGATCATATCTTTCACTCATTTCACTCAAAAGCGATCGTTTTCGAGTGATCGTCAGTGGAAAACATGAAGAAAGCCTCCCAATCAACAGCAAGATGAAAAGTTTCTCATCACCATGACATCATTCAAAAAAAAAACACTAAACCAAAAAAAAAAGAAGAATTGTCCATCTCAAAATTCAAGTGTCATCCCATAGCGCACACGTAACGTCGTACATTCTTCCGCATTACCCGCTCACGCATACGTACAAGCCCCCCGAACAAAATCAACCAAAACAAACACAAGAAAAAAAAAATCCAAAAAAAAAAAAAAAACACAGTCCCAAAAAAAAAGAAAAAGAAAAACCATCGACCAACCAAAAATTTGCGTAAACCAACATTTCGATGTTGAGGCAGCAAGCGAACGGCACTCTGCATCCAATCGAGAGGTAAGACTCGTCACAACATCACCCCCACCCCCGGTCCTTCCACACACACACACACACATTTGCATACACCCGCATTCCAATACACAAACCTCTCCTCACAACCTAACAGGTTGCTGTGTGTTGTTCGCTTCACTCTCTCTCTCTCCGTGTCAGCCGCGAAACTCTACTCTCCTCAACTCAACAGGTAGAGGGGCAGTCCACAAGCCCACACATACACACACGGACACCTGCAAAGCGAGAGCGCTTCCCCGTCTGTGTGTGAGTTTGTGTGTACCATCCACGGCTCACCTGGGTTGGCCAAGCGTATCGGCTTTGGTTGAGATACTTTGTACGTTCCTATATGCAGTTTTGCTCGAGATCTCTTCGTCTTCGGACAGGTAGTCGCAAGGAAGTTTAAATGTGAGAAAAAAAAAAAAAAAAATAACAACAAAAACAAAAAAAAAAAAACACAACAACGAATGATCGTCAACAAACAAAAATCAAAAAACAAACATTTTTTTATAACAAATTTTGTGGAACGTGATTTTTTGTTTTGAGATCAAACAAATGAAACGGAAAAGATCGACGACTATTTTGTCCCGGGAGTGTTAAAAAAAAAATTTGAAGAAATTTCCAAAACGTGTGCAACGATGAGAAAATCAAACAAAGTGAAGTGAAAAAAGTTGAACCAAAAAAAAAAAAAAAGAGAGAGAATCCACTTCCTCCCCCCGAGTTCAATTTATCCCCCGTGTGACTTAAGAAAAAGTGGAAAATCAAAAAAACGATCTTGACAGAGGATCAGAAACGGATTTTTTCTCACATCGACTGGTGAGTAGTTTTTTTTTTTTTTTTGGTTAAGGATCAAGTTTGCTGTATCGCGAGAAGAAAACCGAGTGATCCTGTGGATTCCATTCTCTCTACCATGAATCTAAGGCTTTTATTCAGGCTTGAAGATGCAATTGTGCCCTGATTAGAGTCCTGCGCGAATTTTGAGTTAAAATTTTCTAACAGAAGAATAAGAGATCAGTGATCGTATCGGTGAATTTAAGAAAATTCGCGATCGGTGATTGAGGACGCGATCGTTTCAAAAAAAAAATCGTGATCGATTGACAAAAAAAATTTCCGTACATCAAAATTCACGATCAGTGGTTGGAAACAAGATCTTTTTGATGAAAACTCACGATCAGTTGCTTATGAAAATCCGTGTTTTATCAAAATCCAAGAAAACGCGATCGTTTCGAAAAAAAAAACCGCGATCAGTTTCTTAAAAAAATTCGAGCTCAAGAAAAATTCACGATTGGTTGACGAAGAGACGATCATTTCAAGAAAAATCCGCGATCAGTTTCTTCCAAAAATTTGAGCTCAAGAAAAATTCACGATCGGTTGACAAAGAGACGATCGTTTCAAGAAAAATTTGCAATCAGTTTCTTCAAAAACTTCGAGATCAAGAGAAATCCACGATCGATTGACAAAGAGACGATCGTTTCAAGAAAAATTTGCAATCAGTTTCTTCAAAAACTTCGAGATCAAGAGAAATCCACGATCGATTGACAAAGAGACGATCATTTCAAGAAAAATCCGCGATCAGTTTCTTAAAAAAATGAGCTGGTCATCAAAATCAACGATCGGTGATCAAATATACGATCATTTTGAAAAAAAAACCTCGATCAGTTCCACACAATGGGTCTCGAAGAAGAAGGGTCTCGAAAAAAAAGTTTGTGAGCTTAGAATTTTGACTATTTTGTGGTAAGAAATTCCACAGACCTCTTAAGATGATCAATCGCACGATCACTTGTTGAGAATATCGTGAAAAATCACCCGCCGGTAGATTGATCGTCGTGAGCGATGTATTTGGAATGCTTTGGAAGATCGTAAGTTGAGTTCTAAGTCGGTTAGGGGATTGAATGATCGTCAACTGAAAAAACGTCCCCTGACTGATTTTTTTGAACGACCGCCGACTGAAAAATCGTCCTCTGGCAGATCGTCGACTCAAAAATCATCCTCTGACTGAATTTTTTGAACGATCGTCGACCGAAAAATCGTCCTCTGGAAGATCGTCGATTGAAAAATCATCCTCTGAACGATCGTGGATTCAAAAATCGTCCTCTGACTAATTTTTTTGAATGATTGTCGACTCAAAAATCGTCCACTGAACGATCGTCGACTCAAAAATCGTCTTTTTGAACATCGTCCACTGAAAAATCGTTCTCTGACTGATTTTTTTGAACGATCGCCAACTGCAAGATCGTCCTCTCACTGTTTACTGAAAAATCATCTTCTCAAATCCCGTCCCTTGATCCTTTTTGTACACCCAACTACTCCCCCTCACCCCTTCAATCTCGTCGTACTCCTTTTGTCGATTTTTTGTCAACTTTCTTTTCTCTTTGTACTTCTCTAATTGCATTTGAATACAAGAGACAGAGATAGTGACTTTAATTACAAAAAAAAAAAAAAAAAACGTACTCAACTCGACTTCAGAATTTAGAGAGCGTGAAAAATCGTTGTGTTCTCGTTTTGGTTTTAAGTTTTTTTTTTTTTGTTTTTTTGTTTGTCAATGTCGTGCCAATTATTATTATTGGAAATTTGTTTTTTTTTTCTTATTTACTTTGTTCCACTTTTTTTTTTTCATTCGTTTTTTTTGTGATACAGCGAACTTGTTTTTTTTTTTTGATTTTTTAATTTGTAAGCTTTTTTGCGCTGAAAATGTGAAAATGAATTTTGAAACTTTAGACACGTTCGGCGTTGACTTTTTTTTTCTGTTTTAAGGTAGTTTTAAGGATTTTTGAAATTTTCATAAGATTTTTTTGAGTTTTCGTTTCAACTTCAATTTTTTTTTTAATTTTTTTTTGGGTTGAAAAAATGAATTCGCGTGTGTGTCATTGGTCTGAGAATTTGATTTAAGCTTTTAGAGATGTGAAAATAAAAGAAAATGTCCAGTCCTCCATCTGTCGTAGGTTCGTTTCGTGTTCTCGGTGGCGAATTCGCGTCGGAAATGAAGTTTTTCAGTTGTCAAGAGATCGTCCTCTGACTTGTGGTATTTTTAACCGGTTGTGGATCCTAAGGGACTCGATTTTGTCTTCGATTTTGTTTTTTTTTTTTAAATTTTCGATGAGCCTTCTGCCTGAATACCGAAAATGAGAGATCGTCGACTGCAAGATCGCCCTCTGAATGATCGACGACTCAAAAATCGTCCTCTGAATGATCGTCGTCTCAAAAATTGTCCTCTGAGTGATTTTTTGAACGATCGTCAGCTGCAAGATCGTCCTCTAAATGTTCGTCGGCTCAAAAATTGTCCTCTGACTAATTTTTTGAATGATCGTCAACCGCAAGATCGTCCTCTAAATGTTCGTCAACTCAAAATTCGTCCTCTGACTGATTTTTTGAACGATCGTCAGCTGCAAGATCGTCCTCTAAATGTTCGTCGGCTCAAAAATTGTCCTCTGACTAATTTTTTGAATGATCGTCAACTGCAAGATCGTCCTCCGAATGATCGTCGACTAAAAAATCGTCCTCTAAAAAATCTTAGCCCGTAAAATCCTCCTTCAACCGATTTTCCCTCAAAAGATCGGCTACAAAAAATTCGTTTCCTAAAAGATCATCCACGGACCGATCGTTCACGCGCCCATTGTCGCCCTCAAGGACTTCTCTCCCCATTTCAGACGAAAATTCTCGTCCTTCTTCCACGTTCGGTCTTTAAAACTCGAATCTGCCCTAAGCCCACCGCCAAATCATTTCAATTTTCCTTTTTTTTTTTCTCGTCTCAGTCGCTCCTTCCCACCTCAACATCCACAAACGCCTCCTCGACCCCGTGGACTCCAATCCTCCCAGTCTCTCTCACTTTTCTGGTATTTCAAACCCACACAGTCACCATCTAGATCCCGTCGCAGGAATGCGCGCCCGCACTCACGACTGCACCCACTTCCCAGACCAGGACTTGTGGAGCGCCTCTTGATTTATGACATTCGATTCGATTTCCTTGACGCCGATAAATCACCTGATGATGATGAATTGATGTCCTCAAAAAAAGAGAGAAAGAAAGAAAAACCTCATCACAAACAAAATCAGTGTCAGATTCATTTTCATTCAGCCGCAGTTCCCACACACAGATCCACGGATTGACCATGAATTTTTGCGGCTCGTCTCTCCTCTGCTCTAGACCCGACCCACCAAAAGGGAACTTTCTCACACGCATTCGGAAAACAATGATCCGTCGTCGTCGGTGGGTTATATAAGCTGAGGCAGTGTCTACAATCTTTTTTTTTTTTAATGGCAAAACTACGGCAGGGGAAAATGAAAAAAAGATTATTCAGATGCCATGAGCTCAAGGTCAGTAGCGTGGGTACAATTCCAGGCGGCGTCGATTGTTTTGCGACGGAGAGAGAAGCTCCTCTGCGTTGACTCTGACTCTGAATCCGTCTGACTTCGGGGACCGGCGTCATCATCATTATCATTTTGTGGTTTTGAAAAAAAAAAGAAAAAAAAGGGAAAATTTATTGCATAATCTCTGCTGGCAGAGGGAGAAGGGTCTAATTGAAATGATTTGATCGCTGGCTGATGATCTCCGAACGTCATCAACGATGGAAAAACAATCGGAAGTCGTTGTTGTCGTTGTCTACATCGGCGCCGTCTTATTGTCGGCGCGTGTAGGCCTGCCTGACAGGTGAAACAAAATTCACGCGTTTTTCTGGGTGGGAATTTTCGCAGCTCGTGCTGAGAGGTCAGGCGGTCAAGGTTCTGTTTGGCTTTCGACTTTTAGGAGATGAATTTTGAATTTTATATTTTTTTTTGCTGAGCCGTCAAGATGTGAGTGATGAAGTCTGTTGGGAGGTCAGTAACTTCTGTTGAGACGATTTTTACTCGGTTTTTTTGGGGAAAAAATTTTCATTTCTGGTTAGTCGTTGCAAAAAATTGTTGTTTCGGATCAGTTTTTGGAAAAAATCGTCGAAATTCTTCGGTTTTTTGGAAAAAATCCTCATTTTTATAGATTTTTTCGAAACAAATCCTCGTTTTCGTCGTTTTTTTTTGGAAAAAACGTTGTCTTTGTTCAAAAATCCTCGTTTTTATTATTTTTTTTTTCAAAAAAAAAACCTCGTTCTTCTTGGGTGTTTTGAAATAAATCGTCGTCTTCGATTTTCTTGAATTTAAAAAAAACCGACGTTCTTCCTCGTTTTTTTGGAAAAAATCGTCGTCTTCGTTCTTATTGATTTTTTTTCGACAAAAAAGTTTTCGTTCTTCGTCGGTTTTTTAGAAAAAAAATCGTCTCCTTCGTTTTTCATTAATTTTTTTAAATTAAACAAATTTTCGTTTTTCGGTTTTTTGGAAAAATCGTCGTCTTTGTTCAAAAATCTTCATTTTTATTGATTTTTTTCAAAAAAAAAAAATCAATTCATCGGTTTTTTGGGAAAAAACGACGATTTTTCACTTTTATTGATTTTTTTTTCGACAAAAAATCCTCGTTCTTCGGCGTTTTTTAGAAAAAACCCTCGTTCTTCATCGGTTTTTTGGAAAAAAATCGTCGTCTTCGATTTTATTGATTTTTTTTGGGGGAAAAATTCTCGTTCTTTGCTGGTTTTTTTTAGAAAAAAATCGCAGTTTTCATTTTTATTGATTTTTTTCGAAAAAAATCCTTATCAAATTTTTTTCCCAAAAAAAACCTCGTTCTTCGGCGTTTTTTTTTTTAGAAAGAATCCTCCTACTTCATCGGATTTTTGGGAAAAAATCATCATCCTCGTTTTTTTGGATTTTTTTACACAAAAAAATTATCGTTCTTCTTCGTTTTTTAGGAAAAAAATCGTCGTCTTCATTTTTGTTGATTTTTTCGACCAAAAATCCTCGTTCTTCAGCGTTTTTTAGAAAAAATCCTCGTTCTTGGTCGTTTTTTTAGAAAAAATCCTCGTTCTTCGTCGGTTTTTTGAAAAAAAATCGTCATCTTTGTTCGGTCTTTCAAAAAAATCCTCGTTCTTGTTCAGTTTTTCAAAAAAATTCGTCGTTTTTTCTCAGCAAAAAAAAAAATTATCGTCGCTCTTCTTCAGTTCAAAAAAAATAAAAAAACGGCCGACGGCCTTTTCAAGCGTCGAGTCCCCTCTGTCGACTATCGGAGGTAAGACGAAGGCGTGATGTCAATTTTAAAGCGTTCAGTTGCGATGTGGATTTTGGATTTCCTTCGATTTTGTTCGACTTCTTTTTTTTCTCAACAATTTCACGGGATTTGTTTTTTTTTATTTTTGGAAGTCTACTTCATTGTCAGAGTCAGTCATTAAGCCGACTTTCGACTCAAAAATCCTTCGACTCGACCTCAGCTGTCTCCCATCAACCTCTCAATTCTCGCGCTCTCTCACAAACACTTGTTGACGGACAAAAAACAAAAAAAAAAAAAAAAATACAAAAAAGTAAAATTAAAAGAAAAACGGGGTGGCAATGCAAACTGTCCGAAATGCGTTCCCTAGCGCGGCGTCCAACCTGCCAACGTATCTAGTCCCCCTCTGCGGATAAAAATTTGAATCCCTTTGCACGCCACCAGGTCCCCTCATGACATGTGTTGCAGTTTAATGCACCTCTTTAGGGGCTTCCTTCCTTCCTTCCTTCCTTCCTTCCTTTTACACATTCCACACAATGTTTTATGTTGGGGGGAGGGTCGGGGGAAAATTACAAGCCAGGACGACAACAACGATGACGATGAAATTAAAACGAAATAAAAATTCAAATGCGGGAAAATTTTTCCTCATCATCATCAGAAAAAAAAAACAGAGTTTTCGTTTTTTTTTTTTTTTTTTTGAAAAACAATGGCGCGCATTTCGAGCCACCATATGCGGTGCGGACGATCCGATGCGGTGAGACGGCCGCGCTCACACACACGCTTCCTTCCCCCATTTACCGTCCGGCTCACAGGTGTCAGTCGTTGTCGTTGTCGTCGTCGTTTAATGGGCGCGCGGAAACACGGCAACCGGGACCAGCAGGTAGCCCAAAAAAAAAAAACCTAACCTAACAAGTGGAATATTGAAGGAATGGATATTTTATGCAAAGCAGTTTTCGCTAGCGGTCTATCGACGCGATGGTGGTGCGAGAATGCGGCCGTCCGACGGTCAGAGAGAAGGGAGGGAAGGCTTTTCCCACAGGGTACACAAATTCATCGTTGGGGTGGAGCTGGGGTAAGAAATTTGGCATCGCCGTGCTGTTTCAGAGGACACACCATGGTGGTGGTGAATTAACGTTGAGCAATTTTATCCCACGAAACGGTTCGAGGACTGAGACGGCTTTCCAGGCTTTAATAAAAAAGATGGAGGTCGAGATGATGTCCGAGAGATTGCAGCGACGAAGAGGTTTTAAGTCCGGGACTTGAAAAAAAGCGGCGAAGAGCACAAAGGCTTTTTTTTAGTATTTTTTTTTAGGCCTTTTTGGAGGTGTTTGGGATCTTTTTGAGACTATTTTTGGGTCGTTTTTGCGGTTTTCTTTTAGGCTTGGAACCTTTTTGAGCCTAGTTTTGGGTCTTTTTTAAAGTTTTCTTTTAGCCTTTTTTGTAAGTTTTTGCGACCTTTTTGAGCCTATCTTTGGGTCGTTTTTGAGTTTTTTTTAAGGCTTTTTTGGAGTCTTTTTGGATCCTTTCTGTGGACACGAGAAATACCAACAGCAAATAATTTTTTTTTTATTAAACGTGATCTCAAAAAAGAAAGAAACATTTTTTTTTTCGTTCTCCGACATCAAAACTGCGAGCTGACCATTCATCCCTCGCCATTCGACATCCACCATCGTCCTGATATGCCATATGTTGCAAATAATTCAAAATATAACGTTTAAGCCTTTCTAACAAGATACCAATTTTTTCCATGCCTTATATTTTATATCATAAAAAATGGCACATTATTCCCTTTCGAACAAGACATCATTTTTATGTATACCACGCATACAGGTTTTTTAATTGAATTTCAAAATTGATCAAATCGTTCTATGTTTCTCTTTCTTGTCAACATTGACTCGATACCAATAGAAACGACATGCAACATGGTTGAGATTTGATTTGATAGGATTTTTATATACCATCCGAAGTTTGTGGATCATGTTGTACCTTAAAAAAAAAATGGCACGTAAGAACCTTTAAAATGAATGAAAAATTTCCAGAAAAATCTTACAGCCAGAAATTTTTATTCTATTTTAGAATCGAAAATTTTGATAAAAAGAAACACTTCCACCACGAGATTCCTTTTGCAGAAAACGGCTACGAGGGTTTCATAAAATTTTCTTCGGCAGTCTTATATGTTGGACCGTCATATGATATACCTCGTAAAAAATGGCACGTAAATGTCTTTAAAATGAATGAAAAATTTTTAAAATATCTTGCAGCTAGATTTTTTTATTCTATTTTAAAATCGAAAATTTAGCTAAAAAAAATGGACCTTCAACAATGAAATCTCTTTTGGAGAAATCAGTTACGAGTGCTTCATACAATTTTCTTGGACAGTCTTATATTTTAGACTGTCACATGTTGCATCTCGTAAAAAATGGCACGCAAAGGTCTTTAAAATGAATGAAAAACTTCCTGAATGTCTTGTAATCAGAGGATCTTATTCTATTTTAAATTTGAAAATTTTGCTAAAAAAAACTCTCAGCTTCCACGAGATTCTTTTCGGAGAAATCGATCACGAGTGTTTCATATAATTTTCTTGGACAGTCTTATATTTTGAACCGTCACATGTTATACCTCGTAAAAAATGGCATAAAAAAGCCTTTAAAATAAATGAAACTAATTTTAAGAATGTCTTACAAGTAAACGTTTTTATTCTATCTGAAAGTTGAAAAATTTGATAAAAAAAAACTCTCAACTTGTCGCCCACCACGAGAATCCTATTGAAAAAAAATTATTTGCTAGCCTTTCATCCACTCTAGACAGTCCAATGTTTGAGACCGAAGATTGGACCTTTTTTTCATCCAAAAAAAACCTCCACTCTTGTTGAAAGACAGTCCCATATTTGGGAAGACTGGACATTTTCTTATCTCTCAAGCGTATCCCTTCGTCAGACCACAAGACACACCCCCATCTCACCCCTCAACCGACAACAGAGACGTCTATTTTTTTTTTCTTTCTCATTTCAGGTCTCTGTGATATGCTCAGCATGGAACTGCAGTCATCAGTGCATATTCAGCACTTAAATCATGGATTGCCAACTCTACAGTCACATCAGCATCATCATCACAGCGGATTCATGCAGTCACATCATCATCAGCATCAATTGAGTATGCACGACGAAAAAACACCAAAGAGTGAGTTTTTTTTTTTTCTTTTTTTTCTTTTCCTCCCCCCCAAAAAATAGATCCTTTTTTGTGTGTGTGGTTTCCATCCACGTCAGGGTGAATTTACCAACGTTTACTGCTCCTGCCAGCAACGACACCAAAAAAAAAAAAGGATTCCAAAATGAAAATCCTCATTGTTCGCTTTTGCGTATCCACACCCAATCCAATCCAATCCAATTCCATTGCACTCCTTTCTGCAATTGAACAATCGACGTTTCCCCAAAAAGTCACTTTGCATCCACATCGACTAACTCGGCTCTAATGATGCCACAAATGCAAATTGGTCGGTTGCCTCGGGTCGTGTGTTTTTCCAAATAAAGCACAGCCACAGACAATCGCTTTTTGGTGTCCTTTTGAGGGTGGAGGTGGAGGAGATGGGAATATAATCAAAAGTGCCGTCGTTTAACTCCTTTCTCTCTATTCTCTTTTTTTTTTTTTTTGTTTTTTAGCTCACAAATTGGAAGGATACTGCGGCAGTGGTAGCTCGAATTTTATGCCAACAACAGCCGTGGAATGGATTGCGATTAATGAGCAACAAAATAATGCAGGTCAGTGTGTTGTTTTTCGTTTTTTTTGTTTTTTTTGTGGATGGTTTTTTTGGATTTGTGGAAGATTTTTTTTTTTTTTATCAGATTTTGGCTGAAACTAAATCGGCTTTGTCTTTCTTTCCAGAAGATTCTCACAGTTCTCAGGGCAGCATCTCTGGCGATGGTAAGTGGTGATTTTCGTTTTTTTTTTTTCACGATCCACATATAGTCCACATTTTGTTTTTGCATGATCACTGATCGAGAGGGTGAGTTTTTTGGGATCATAGACTTTAAAGGGAAACTGAGGAAGGTTTCTTTTTAATCGGCGTCGAGGGGAATTTTTTTTAAGGACGAGAGGTCTGCGGTTTGCGTAGAAGATCAACCAAACGATCGAGTCAACTGCACGATCACTGATCGCGATCCAGGGGGTGATCTTGACGTCGAAGACGGCTTTATAAAATCATTTGGAAGTCTTTTTTATCAATTTTGAGATTTTTTGGACGTCTGTGGACGATCGTGGAATGATCGAGGGCACCGCACGATCATCGATCGCGATCAAAGAGGTGATTTTGGCTTCGAAGGCGACTGTAGAAGGTCGTTTGGAAGCTTTTTCAGTCAACGTTGAGGTTTTTTTAGGTCGACGCTTTGCTAAGAAGTCCACTGAAACGATCGACAGCCTTACACGATCACCGATCGCGATCCAAGGGCTGATTTTTGTTTCAACAGCGACGTGAATCGAGTCTTTTTGAGACCTGAGTCGATGTTGATGATCGAGAGCAGTTTTTAGCGTCGGCGTCGATCGGTTAGAAGCTGATCACTGATCGTGAGAAATTTTTCTAAGTTTCCTCTTTTTTTTCGGAGCCTTCAAGAAATCCCACGAATTTTTGGAGACAAATCTTCATGTCGGTGGTCTCAGAAGACAAAATTTCCCTCAGGGATGACTTCAACTTCACGCCTCTACTTCGCCTCACGGCACCAAAAACTGTAAAAAAAAAATTCCCCTCAGGGATGACTTCAACTTCACGCCTCTACTTCGCCTCACGGCACCAAAAACTGTAAAAAAAAAATTCCCCTTAGGGATGACTTTAACTCTACACCTCCACGGCACCAAAAAACTCCACTCACCTCAAAAATATCAGGTGTCTGCCTGAATTGAGCCACCTCAGCCAAATTGAGCCTCGTCTACCACCTCCACGTTAGGCCACAGCACCGATCGCGTTATGCAAGCCTTCGCGCACACTTCGAGCATACATCACCCGCCAGTTTCGAGTAGCACCACAATCGGGCTCTTTCCCAATCACACATCCTCCCACGCGAAGCTCAGTTTCTCTAAATAGAACTCCATAAGAGCTGGTCAAGCGTCCACCACACAAAAAAAAAATTCCCATGCGAATTGCAACGGCAACGTGAGCAACGTCGCGCCGGTGGAAAAACGTGGACGACGCTGCCAAAGAGTTTCCCTTTCGATTTCTGGCCAGAAAGCGAAACTCAAATTGGCTTCCGCTTATCTAACGCTGGCTTAAGGTCACTCCAACGACTAAGACGACGACGACGACGGACGACGGACGACGGACGACGGACGACGGACGACGGACGATGTCGATGTGGACGCGGTGCCGAGGCGCGCGCTGCTGCCGGGGCCATGTTTTAGGGCCTCGATTGCAATTCCAGATTAAATGACAGAGAGTCATAAATCCTCGCGCGTTTTCCTCCCATGGAGGACATTTGGCCCGGTTTTTCATTTTTTTTTTTTTGTTTGGAACATAATTTTCCCTTCGAGCGAAACATGCGCCAAGCCTTTGCGTCAAGGGTAGCAGATAACTTTGTTTTTTTTTTTTTTTTTGTTAACGGGGGGTGGGGGAAAACAACTTTTTGTCGTAAGCATCCTTCTTTAGCTCCCGTGTCTTTGTAAGACCGGTAGCGAAAAAAAAAAAAAAAAAATTGTTTGGTCTACAGGACAACGAGAGGAGTTTTTGTTTTGTTTTCATTTTTTTTTTTTGCTGCTGCAACATAATCGTGACATGTTGAGTGCAACTATTGCTACACAACACATCAGACCAGGAGGACAGAGAGACGTATGAACAATTAAACATCCATTGAGAGACAACGTGCCACGTCTCGGGTCCGGTGGCAGTTGCTGGTGGCAGACCCCAAAGTCAGATGGTGCCCACCCATTACGAATCCAATCCGAAAGATACACACACACACACACACACACACGTGCTCGACAACAAAACAACGAGCGGCTATGAAAGGCGAATGTGAGAGCCCACGATTAAATTGTTTCGGATGGCAGCGGAGGAAAAAAAAAACAGAAAAAAAAATTGAGACAGGTCGGGAAGAGGTTTTTGGGGCGTTGTGGATTTTATTTCCTTCCCAGGCGGGTGGACAGTTGGCAGGTGTCTCAGGATGCTTTGAGGATCGGCGACAACAAATGAGGCGATGAGGATCACTGATCGCGATCGGTAGAATCGGATTCTTAGTCGCGATCGGATGAGGGTGAATTTTTTTTTGAGGCCAAAGTGGGAGTCCTAGTCAGAGGCGAGAAACGAAGATCAATGATCGCCGCGATCGGAGGTGAGGATCACTGATCGTGGCAAAAATTTGTCATCCACTCGAAAAAAAAAAAAACAAAAAATCCATCAGAATTTGTCTGACAAAGACGAGTCTGACACGTCTGGTCCAAAGGTGAGGATCACTGATCGTGAACAAATTTCCGTGTTCGATCAAAAAAAAAAAATATGAAAAACGCTCTAGAGGCGTTCCCTGTTGGTCTACATCCAGAAACTAAATTTCATACGATTCGGGGTTAAAATATGAATTAGAAAATGTTAAGTTTGAATTTGGGAATCAACTGGAAGCTGGAGAAATCTCGAAAAATCACTCTTGCCGCGACGTCATTGAGTGGAGGTTAAAAAAGTGGATTTCATGTGATAAAGGGACTTAGCAGAATTCCGAAAATGTCTGGTTTATTCGAAGGAACCCACTGGAAGCTGGAGAAATCTCGAAAAATCCTTCTCACGGCGACACCATCCAGGTCCAAGTCTTGAATTTTTCATTTTTCTCCAAAATACATCCAAATCCATCATTCTCCATCAAAATTTCTATCGTTTGTTCCAAAAAAATTGAAAGTCAAAATCGCGTCATTTTTTCCCAAGAAAAGTCGACCTCGAGTCGTTGACCGTGACTCGATTTTTTGGCGTGAAAATGCGAAAAAATTTTTTCCGAAAACTTAAATTTTTTTTTGATTGGAGATGTTAGGCGAGTGTCTGAGGACTCGAAAAATGTCCGGATGGATTTTGGGAAGCAAGTAGAAGCTGGAGAAATCTCGAAAAAACATTCTAGTGGAGCCACCTTTTGGTGGAGGTTTAAAAAGTGGACATCACGCAATGAAGGGACTTGGCAGCTTTCAGAGAATATCTGGTTCGAGTCGAGGAACCCACTGTAAGCTGGAGAAATCTCGAAAAAACGACCTGGTGGAGCCATCTTTTGGTGGAGGTGGAAGAGGTCTATTTCTTGCGATTGAGGGACCTGGCAGCTTTCAGAAAATGTCTGGTTCGAGTCGATGAACCCACTGAAAGCTGGACGAATCTCGAAAAATCCCGCCTGCAGGCTAAGTGGTTGGTGCTAATATCGATCAAAAATGAAACAGATTAAAGATGAATTTGTCGATGTTTTTCATATTTTTCCAACGCTCACACATCAACAAACACTAAGACCTTCACACCGACTCATAACTTCCCATTCGCTGGAACAAAAAAAAAAAAAAAAAATGAGAGAACCAACAAAACAAACGCAAACCCGTATCTCTACCACTTGTCCAAGGCCTCTTGGTCCGCATAGAAAATTTTGTTGTCCCACAAATTCAAATTCTCTGTTAAACATTCGCTAAAACAAGAAATACAGCACCAGGGAACAAAAAAAAAAAAAAGAAAAAAACCAGATCAGCACCGCGCCGCACACACAAAAATCCAACACACGGCCAAGCCAAACAGACGACATGAAAAATTTGTCACTGATCGTGTTGCGATCGTATCGGTTTTTCATTTCCCAAAAAAAAAAAAAAAGAAAAACTCAAAAAACCAGAAATAAAAAAAACGAGATAAATGTCTCCGCCAACGAATCAGCAGCGGTACGTGCTTCATCAACGATCACTGAACGTGCGGGTTTAGCTCACGCACTTGGTGCGTACCCCCACCCATGGGGGGAGAAATGACCGATCTCGATCGCCTATCGGTGGCTGTGAGTCCGAGCTGCGTGCGTTGTGCGTGCGCCTCATTGGTGCGCGTTCTTCGTCGAGGAGGGGACAGCTGACAAACTCAAAATTCCACTAAAATTGGCATCTCTCTCAATTTTTTTTTTTTTTGTTGAAATTCATTTTCCACATAGATCACTGCACCTATGCGGTAGCTCGTGGCGATATCGGCCACCGATAATTTCACACACAAAAAAACAATCCACTCCGTTCGTGGAGCCGAGAAGACCGCCTTCGGCTAGATTGCTGCCAAGAAATGGCCATAGAAGACTTCCTCGATCACCGATCCTCAATTTTTTTTTTTTTTTCATTTTTCTGCAACAAGTGAAAGAGAGTTGTGCAACGTTTGTGTCTCGATCTTATCATCTAAGGGAGACCTTCTCGAGTCGAGAACCAGTGGCTTTTTAGCTGTCAACAGTTCAGTTGCAGCCACAACGACGAGGATCGGAGTCGAGGATGAGGAAGGAAGGCCCAGGGTATAGGGCGTGAAAAATGTCGATAAGTAAGTAAACACCATTGCACCACTGTACGCGAGACACGGTGATCCTTGTTATAACAGGTTACCGAAAGAGAGAATGATGATGATGATCGTCGGTTGTGGCGTCGCTTGCGTCTCCTCGTGGATCGAAATTGTTGCTGCCCGAGTGGTGGTTGCCTGGCACGCGTTTGACTACCGATTATGATAGAGTAGTTCACTCGGTTGGTCGTTTTTTAGCACTTCGGCTAATCCTGAAGGTTGTGCCGTGGCTGCTGCCGTTGCTGTTGCGGTGGTAATCACCTCGCGATCATATCTCATTTTCAGATACATTTTCTTCGGCTTTGGATACATTTTTTTTTTTTTTTTTTCTTCTCTTGTTTCTTGTGTTTTTTTTTTTTTTTCTTGCCACAAAGGCAGTCAGCAGGCAGTCAGTCGACAGTCGGCAGTCGGTAGTTTGGAATTTTGTTGAGGCGCAAGCTGTTCAATTTTTTTCTCGTGTGCCTTAAAGTGACTGAGGCACGGTGGACGGTGGTGTGTGTGGAGGGAAAAAAATATTGATCTTGACTTCCTTGTGGAGGCATGATCGAGACGAGGGAGTGAGTTGGACTTAATGAGACCACTCTCTGGGCTGACTGATTGTTTGATTCGAGCGCTCTGATTTTAGCTTGGCGTGGCTTTTGGCTTCTGCTTCATTCACGTGTGCATCTTGGAAATTAGTTTTGAATGGCAATCGATTGAGTGAGATTATTTTTTTTTTTTTTTTTTTTGTTTAGGGGCCACCGGTGGCATGAACTGCAACTTGTTTTCCGGATTTTGTAGATTTCGTTGAGGTGATGTGGATTTTTTTTTTTTGTTCCTGGATCGCGATGAATTGACAAATTTACGGTCAAACTGAACAATTTCGTGTAAGAGAGATCTTTCGAGGATTTCTCCAGTTTCCAGTGGTTTCTTCGTTTCTTTTTTTGGAAACGTCGCCTTCAGTGGGATTTTTGACGACTTCTCTAGCTTCCAGTGGGTTCCACCGCATAAACCAGATATTTTCGGAGTTCTGCCAAGTCCATACGTCACATGAAATAAATTTTTTCTACATCCACCCAACTTCGTCGCCTCCAGAGAGGCTTTTAAGGATTTTTTCGACTTGAACAGGATCTTCAGACTCACTTTACATATTTTTCCACTGGTTCTCCAAACTCGATCCGAGTATTTTCTGACTCTGATCACATCCCCAAACCACATGAAATTTCAGTTTCAAAGATCTATCCAACTACGTCGCCTCCAGAAGGATTTTTTGAGATCTCTCCAGCTCCCAGGGGGTTCCTTGGCACAAAATAGACATTTTCTGAAAGCTGCCAAGTCTCTTCATCGCGTGAAGTCCATCTTTTCACCATCGCATCAAAGATGCCTCCACCAGGTCGTTTTTTCGAGATTTCTCCAGCTTCCACTTGCTTCCCAAAATCCATCCGGACATTTTTCGAGTCCTCAGACACTCGCCAAACATCTCCAATCAAAAAAATTTTGAATTTTTCCAAAAAAAATTTTTCGCATTTTTCATCAAAAAAAAGTCGAGTCACGGTCAACGACTCGGGGTCGACTTTTCTTGGAAAAAAATGACTCGATTTTGGATGTCGATTTTTTTGGAAAAATTGATGAAAATTTTGATGCAAAATGGTGTATTTGGATGTGTTTTGAGGAAAAATCAAGAAATCGAGATTTTGGCAGCGATGGTGTCGCCGTAAGAAGGATTTTTCGAGATTCCTCCAGCTTCCAGTGGGTTCATTCGCACAAACCAGACATTTTCGGAATTCTGCCAAGTCCCTTTATCACATGTAATTCAGGTTTTCAACCTCTCTTTTACCACGTCGCCACAAGAGCGATTTTTCGAGATTTCTCCAGCTTCCAGTGGGTTCCTCATCTCGAACCAGACATTTTCTGAATCCGACCAGATCCTCCCTTCATACGGAATTTACTTTTTTAACCTCCACCCAGCCGTCAATGATCCTGAGCGATTTTCTTAAGAATTTCCAGTCTCAGATTAGAAGCGAAGATCACTGATCGCATCCAACTGGATGAGGGAGCTGTTTTTAAGATAATTTCCGACTCCGATCCTCTTATGGTCTCGATGGATCTCTGATTACTGATCTTTTGACTCTTCCAAGACGTCTTACACTGTCCATTCATCTTTCCATCACCCCCAAAATATGTTCCACACACATTTTTCTAGACCAGGAATTCACCTCCACACCCAAAAGTAATCTCCATTCCCTCTTCGGTTCTCAATTAAAAAAAAATCTCCTCAGCCCACGATAAAAATTAAAAAAAAAAAAAACTTCAAATCGACGACAAAATCCACTTCATGCACCAACCCGGTCAATTTTGGACAAAAAAAAAAGGAAAAACCAGTAAGGAAAACATGCAGCCAAACTGCGCGCCGCAAATCGTGAAATTACAACCAAAAAAAAAACGATTTTCTCTCGAATTTTTTTTTTTTTACCAACGACGTACGGCAAAAACCAAAAGTGATCCCAAACTGCTATGAACTCGCCGCACTTTCCGCACCGCACTCTCAGTTATTATGATGAAAAAAAAAATTCAAATCCATACAACAGTCCATATGCGATTGGAAAATTGCTCAGATACGCGATGTATCTGTTGGATTTACTTCTCAAACGAACCTCTATGTACTCGTGTCCCTCTTTCTCTCTTTCTCTGCGGCCGTCATCGTTGAACCAATCGATTGCCATCGAGGTAAAAAGTATCTTGAATACGCAGTGTTCTTATTGGTTCGCATGAGATGCGTGTGGCACGCACATAAGCCACGCATACGCAACGCGTGGGGATCCAAGAAGAAGTCGTGGTTGGTTTTTGCTGCGTGTGTCTGTGGAACGTGTTTTGAATGAGAGTTCTGCTTGGTGGGGAGCATGTGATCGAGGCAAGATCATTGGAGATGAGGATCACCTCGAAAAATCCATGATTTTGAGTTCTTTTTGGAAATTTCTGACATTGAAATTGTTGGTCACTCCTCATATTCATCATCGAATTTTTTTTTGATGACTAATTACCCTGACATCACCCTACGTCGTCGATCAAAATGCTGATGTTCGCTTTGCCTCATTCCCTCCTAGCCCCATCGACTGACCTTGGCTGGACCTTCAATGGAATTTAGACCAACATCCACACAAAAATTCTCAAATCCTTGCACAATCTCCACCACCACCACACAACGAGCAAACATGAAAACTTTAATCAAATCTTGTTTCGGGTTTATGTAGTTTTCATTAAAAAAAAAAAAGAAAAACACGTGTCTGATTAATTACACGAGATCGCTTCGTTTCGGGGCGATATCGCTACTGGAGAACGTTTGTGATTCAAGGTGTGTTGTTGTTGTTGTTATTTTCTGTGACTAATGGCCAACACACACAGAGGCAGCAGGGTTGCCACTGCGATAAATGGAAGGGTACTAATTGCGATTGTGATGAAGCGAATGAGATTTTTTTTTTTCAAAGAGAGAGTTGACCTTATATTCGACTTGAAATTATGGTTTTTTGTTTTCGACGATGTCATATGGCAGAAAAAAAATGGCGGAATTGGAGCCTTCTAATTAAATAGGGAACTTTCTTGTTGGCACAAAAACAGATTTTTCATTTTATTTTCAAATTGAAAAACGATCTAGTTGAATCTGTATCCTGCTGCAGGTGATGACTCTACGTTGTTGCCTTCGATTTTCGGGACTCGAATTTTTGAGGTCGAATTTTTGGCAATCGAACTTTTTAAGAATTTTTCTCTTCGAATTTGTGGCCCTCGAATTTTTTGAGTTTGAATTTTTCTCTTCGAATTTTTGGCCCTCGAATTTTTGAGGTCGAATTTTTGGCCCTTGAATTTTTTGGGTCGAGTTTTTTTTCTTCGAATTTTTGAACCTCGAATTTTTGAGTTTAAATTTTTTGCATAGAATTTTTGGCCCTCGAGTTTTTTTCTTCAAATTTTTGAGGTCGAATTTTTCTCATCGAATTTTTGGCGCTTTAATTTTTGAGGTTGAGTTTTTTTCTTTTCAAATTTTCGGCCCTCGAATTTTTTTAAGGTAAAACCTTTTCTCATCGAATTTCTGGACCTCGAATTTTTGATTTCGAATTTTCAGCCCTCGAATTTTTGAGGTTTTCTCCTCAAATTTTCGACCAATTTTTGAGATCGAATTTTTTCTCTTCGAATTTTTAAGCTTGAATTTTTCTCATCGAATTTTCGGGCCTCGAATTGTTGACGTCGAATTTTTGGCCATCGAATTTTTGGACCTCAAATTTTTGAGGCCGAATTTTTCTCCTTAAATTTTCGACCCTCGAATTTTTCTCTTCGAATTTTCCGCCGTCGAATTTTTTCAGTTCGAATTTTCGGGCCTCGAATTGTTGACGTCGAATTTTTTCTCTTCAAATTTTTGGCCCTCCAATTTTTGAGGTCGAATTTTTTTTTTTGAGTTTTTAATCCTCGATTTCGGAGTTCTTTTTTTTTAAGAATTTTTGGCCCTAGAATTGTTGAGGTCGAATTTTTGGCCCTCGAATTTTTGATTTCGTATTTTTCTCTCCAAGTTTTTGGCCCTCGGATTGTTGAGGCCGAATTTTTCTCTCTGAGTTTTTGGCCCTCGGATTGTTGAGACCGAATTTTGTTTTTCTTCGAATTTTTGGCCCTTCAATTTTTGAGGCCGAATTTGTCTCCTCGAATTTGTCTCTTCGAATTTTCGACCCTCGATTTTTTCTCTTCGAATTTTGGTCCACGAATTTTTTAGGTCGAATTTTTCTCCTCAAATTTTCGACCCTCGAATTTTTCTCTTCGAATTTTCGGCCCTCGAATCTTTAAGGTCGAACATTTTCTCATCGAATTTTTGGCCCTCGATTCTTTTTTTTCCAAATCTTACTTTTGGAATTTTCGCCTACTCAATTCTGGTCGCGTCGAAATTCTTGGAATGCTTTCTCATAATTCGAAAATCTCTCTTAGGAGATGAATCTCGGCGGAAGACGATTTTGGGATTATTTTTCCTTTTGACTGTCTGGGAATGAACATTCAAAAAAAAAACCCCACAGCAACTCTAATTCGAATTGCAGTCCATTTGTAGCAACATTTAAATGTCTCGTTTTCGTTGTCACACTAGCGCAACCGATCGCCACCCCACCCAGAAAAGTATCTGGAGAATTTTTTTTTGATTTCGGTTGTTCAGTGGTCGGTGGTCGATTTGTTTTTTTTTCGTTTACGGTGTTTTACAATGTTTTACACAACTTCACACAAAGTACAGCACCGAGTAAATGACGACGAGGAGGAGGAGGCGGAAAGAAAAACAAAAACCAAAAAAAAAAAAAAAAACACAAATCTTGATTTTCTACATTTTCGTTCGACTCCTAAGTCAGACAGAGTCGAGAGGCAGTGTGCCCGGCCACATTTGTGTAGGCCACCAAATCTGCGAAATGGTCAAACGGACGAACACACGAGTGTACCACAATGTGATCCACGTTGAATGGAAAGTAAACACAGGAGGAGAGCCCACAGGGTGGAGAATTTGTAACTTTTCTTTTTCATAATCGAAAGAGCCTCTCGGTGCTGTTTCATTTCCACGAAAGATACAAATCCCAAATATGACGACAGCAACACGGAGGCCATCTAATTCTTTTTTTTTTTTTTTTTCATTTTCTTTCCTTTCATTCATCCGGCTTATTCCATTCGTCTTAGATGCGAGAAGACGACCACGGCTTCACATCCCGGAAGGTGAGTCGCGAACGCAGCCGCAGCAGCGGCAGCGCATTCTTCAGCCGCAGCAACAGCACATTAGGCCCCACAAATGGGGCCATGTGTATATTGGGGCGCTTACTATCTCGCCTTTTTGAATTAGCCAAGGTATTCTTGGACAATGGCCAACAAGCGGCACACACGGGCAGCGGACGGCTCACAATTCGAAGTTGAGCTGGATGGAGAAAAAAAAAAAAAAAAAAAGACGGAAAAAAAAGAGAAAAAAAAAAAAACAGAGTAGAGATAAAATTCCAGCCACAGCGGCCGTTGGTGTCTTGCGGTGTGAATCGAAGCACCCGGCTCACCGGACACACGGCCGTTCGGCCGCACGGCGAACTCTGGCCACGGTGATTTGGTGTGTTAATTTGTGATTAATTTCATTGATATTACTTAACACACAAATGACACTTTAATTCATCGCGCAGGGAGGGATCGATGCACGGTCATCGGTCCGGGGAGTCTCTAGACGTGGCACAGGTGGAAGTGTGGATGGTGAATCGCATGGCTTCCTGTGTTTTGATTGTCGGAGATGCGTTTTTCGAACACTTGGGCTAAATTTAGGTCCATTGGCTCTTGGGATTTTTTTTTTTTCGAATTTTTTCCGTGGGTTGAGGAGATTTTTTGTAATTGAGAACCGAAGAGGGTGTGGAGGTGAATTTCTGGTCTAGAAAAATGTGTGTGTGGAACATATTTTGGGGTTGGTGAAAAGGTGAACGAACAGTGTAAGACGTCTCGGAAGGGTCAAAAGATCAGCGATCAGAGATCCATCGAGACCATAAGAGGATCGGAGTCGGAAATTACCTTAAAAACAGCTCCCTCATCCAGTTGGACGCGATCAGTGATCTTCGCTTTCAATTTAAGACTGGAAATTCTTAAGAAAATCGCTCTGGACCGCTCCCTCATCCAATTGGACGCGATCAGTGATCTTCGCTTCTAATCTGAGACTGGAAATTCTTAAGAAAATCGCTCTGGGGCTGGGTGGAGATTAAAAGAGTAAATTCGGTATGAAGGAAGGATCTGGTCGGATTCAGAAAATGTCTGGTTCGAGACGAGGAACCCACTGGAAGCTGGAGAAATCTCGAAAAATCGCTCTTGTGGCGACGTGGTAAAAGAGAGGTTGAAAACCTGAATTACATGTGATAAAGGGACTTGGCAGAATTCCGAAAATGTCTAGTTTATGCGAATGAACCCACTGGAAGCTGGAGGAATCTCGAAAAATCCTTCTTACGGCGACACCATCGCTGCCAAAATCTCGATTTCTTGATTTTTCCTCAAAACACATCCAAACACACGATTTTGCATCAAAATTTTCATCAATTTTTCCAAAAAAATCGACATCCAAAATCGAGTCATTTTTTCCCAAGAAAAGTCGACCCCGAGTCGTTGACCGTGACTCGATTTTTTGGCGTGAAAAATGCGAAAAATTTTTTTTGGAAAAATTCAAAATTTTTTTGATTGGAGATGTTTGGCGAGTGTCTGAGGACTCGAAAAATGTCCGGATGGATTTTGGGAAGCAAGTGGAAGCTGGAAAAATCTCGAAAAAACGACCTGGTGGAGGCATCTTTAATGCGAGGTTGAAAAAATGGACTTCACGCAATGAAGGGACTTGGCAGCTTTCAGAAGATGTCTATTTTGTGCCAAGGAACCCCCTGGGAGCTGGAGAGATCTCAAAAAATCCTTCTGGAGGCGACGTGGTTGGATGAATCTTCGAAACTGAAATTTTATGTGGTTTGGGGATGTGATTGGAGTCAGAAAATACTCGGATCGAGTTTGGAGAACCAGTGGAAAAATATGTAAAGTGAGTCCAAAGATCCTGTTCAAGTCGAAAAAATCCTTAAAAGTCCCTCTGGAGGCGACGTGGTTGGGTGGATTTGGAAAAAAATTGATTTCATGCGATGTGGGGAGCTGGTACGTTTCAGTGGGGACTTTAGAGGCTTCCGAAAAAATTTAAAACCTTGTTAGATCTAGAAAATGTCTAAATCGAATTTTTCTTAAGGTCGAGGCGAAGAAGTAATCCTTACACCTGCGGGTTTCCTCTTCCACATCCCTTTTGGGCCGCGATATCAAAGCAAGAGATCCAATCGAAGTCCCATAAGAATTTTCAAGCGACAGCTCCAAAATGCGATCCACCTTCGCCGACTCCCGTCGAGGACGATACAGACACGGCCCAACAGCCAAACTGGCATCCGACCGCGAGCCGATATGTCAGTTCATGACACCAATTATGTCCACTTACCCATATCACACCCAGTCCCAGCCGGAGTCCACGTAACCCGCTCCATTTCGCCATAATAAAGACCAAGCCATTTCGCCACTTCGCCCTCCATCCTTCGCCCGATCATTGTGTCAACTCTGCGGTATTTCTCATTATAAATGCCTTCCCCCCGCCGTCCCATGCCACCGCTTAACGCCGCTGGACACTTGTATGAAAAGCCTTACTTAGCCCGAGAGAGAGAGAGATGCCTATCTCTTACATGTATCTAGAGCTTGGGGTGAAGGCGGCGGCGGGCAAAGAGCTGCCAGAGAGCGCAAGTGAAGTAATAATGAAACGTAACACGACGGACGGGGAACGCGAGTGCGCGCGTGGACAAGAAGACCGCGGCAACTGAAAATTGAACAGAAATTGCAATAAGGAAAAGATACAGCGGCGTAGACAAGGAGAGATACTTTTTTTTTTTTGTTTTTGTTTCCTTCTTTTTGTTGGTGTGGTTGTTGTTGTTGTTGTTGGTGGCAGCAAAGCTTAAGGCGATCGATTTTGAAATGAGCGCCAGATCGAGGCGCATGTAAGGAGACCCGCCCGAAATGACGGTAAAAATCTCTGCGACAGAGTCAGGAAGCAAGGTGTTTCTTTTCTTTGACGAGTAGTGGCAGGGGAGCGAAATAATTGTCATATGGATTGAGGGAGGCAAACCCAGAGGTAGCGCTGGTAGCGCGTCGAGGTCGATGATCAGTTTTGGTGAAAAAAAAATTCTGTTTCAAAATTTTTGTACGAAAGAGCTTTCTCAATCAAAACAACGAATTTTTAAAAAAATCGTTTCAATTTCGGGGTAAGAAAAAAACAAACTGTGTGTAAAGTACCTAGAAAAGTCTTGCGTCATTTAAAAGACTCATTCATGCCATTTTTTACGAGGTACAACATTGTACACATGTTCCACAAAATCACTGGCTCATCGAGCTAAATGTCGCGTTTTGGTTTTCCCAAAATGAACAGATTGGTTGACGTGTTAAGAATTGGCATGTGACACAAATACTGAGCTCTCCATTGTTTCAATTTTAAAATACGAGGAAAAATACTGTTAGCGTGGTAATGTCAGACCTTTTTGGTTTATTTTATAGGCCGTTTTTTGCCATTTTTTTCTTGGAAATTCTTTTTTATTTTACGAAAATTCCTTTAGGAATTTCTTGATCTCAAACGATTCTATTAGAAAAGTCTTCTGACTGACACTGAATTACTGGGTTGTTCCTATTAATCGTTTCAATTTTAAAATACGAGGAAAAATACTGTTGGCGTGGTAATGTCAGACCTTTTTGGTTTATTTTAAAGGCCGTTTTTTGCCATTTTTTTCTTGGAAATTCTTTTTTATTTTACGAAAATTCCTTTAGGAATGTCTTGACCTCAAACGATTCTATTGGAAAGGTCTTCTGACTGACACTCGCTGGGTTGTCACTACTGGGCTGTTAATCGTTTCAATTTTAAAATTAGAGAAAAAATACTGTTGGTGTGGTAGTGTCACAAATTTTTGGTTTAATTTAAAGGCCGTTTTTTGCCATTTTTTTCATTGAATTTCATTTTGTTATACAAAAATCCTCTTGATCTTAAACGATTCTATTTGAAAAGTCTTCTTTTCTTTCTCCACACTCGACGTCTTTTCTTAATTAACTCGACCAAAAACCTGCAGAGTCTTGGATCCCTTTTGGATCCAGGACTTGAATGCACGCAAATAAAAACTGCCATAAAAGTAAATGACTATCATAACGGTAATAATACTCGGGAGGGGTGAGGGTAGGATAAGAAGAAGAATGAAAAAAAAAAAAAAAAAAATCTTCATAATGGCATCGTATGTGAGGTGGGTGGGTGGGGTGGATGGGTGATACGTATTTTTTTTTTTTTTTTCTTCTTATTTTCCGTATTTTCTATTTTCTCCCCCTCTCTACCCCTCGTCGACCCCTCCTCCTTCAATTTTTCTCTGCTCTCTCTTCTGGCTGGCTGACTTCGAAATTAGCTTTGAAACCACAACACCGTGAAATATGACTTCATCTCGACGCTGCGAGATAGATGCGGTGTATCTATTTTTCCTCCAACTCCACCTTCCCCGGGCCAGACCCGCCCATTCACAGATCTGTTTTCTTCATCCTCACCCTGTCCCCTCGGTCTCTGGTTCACCTCCTGTGCGTGGTTGACGATGGAGCTCATTTTTTTTTCTAATTTTTCTTGTTTTTTTTTTCTTTTCCCAATAACCACACTCGAGAAAAGTGTCAGCAAAATATATCCGGGAGAGAGAGAGAGAGAGGGAGAGACGGTAGGTGGGTGGGTGGGTGGGTTTGGGTGCGAGTTGAGGGTGAAAAGATAAAGAGAGAATCCCATTACCCTCGAAAGTATTAATTTTTCGGTGACACATTCCCAGAGAGACAGAGAGAGAGAGGGCGAATTGTCGTTGTTGAAAATCCGCAGAACGAATTTACATTTAACATTCAGTCCTCGGTGTTTTCAGATTCCCTCAGTCGTGCCAGTCGTCCCTGTGTGTCCTTTCCTCCCTCTCCCCCCGGTCCACCGCCACGCCATGAAGGCGATGACGATGTTGATGATGATGATGGCGCTGAGAGTGCTCCGGCAATGACATTACGCGATCTTTCATGTTCCACTCAAGGACGAGAAGGGAAGGAATTAAATTCCCGCAAATTAGAAATCAGGTTATGTAAATGGAGTCGTCGTTCGTCGTTTGTCGTTTGTCGTTTGTCGTTTGTCGTTTGTAGTCCTCACCGAATGTCCTCGGAGAATGAGAGACAATTACTGACGATGGCACGCATATTCTACGGTGGTGCTGAATTGGGTGGTGGTGGGTTTTCTGTTGGTAGGAAGCGTGGAAATATGGAAAAGATAAATCACAGATGCCGTTTGAGTTTGAGAGAGATACTTCTTTCGTTTTTTTTTTTTTTGGTGAGTTTGTAATTTGTGGTGGTATGAAAAATACAATTTCTCGCTTGTGTATATGGGATCATCATTCATTTACCCACCACCCCCCCCAAAAAAAAAGACAAGAACAGCAAATTATGTTTTGATAATTTGAAATCGAGTCTCGTGGGAGTATGCAAAAAAAAAAAAAAGATCAGAGGGGGAAGGGAATAGAAAAAAGTACTGTGGAGGTGATTTTTTTAAGGGCGGTTCGTTGAGTCGACCTTTTCCCCCGTGGGAGTGGTGGTAGGGATAATTGGGATTTCCATGGAACATATGTGTCGGTGGATTTTTTCGATTTTCTTTTTTCAATTAATTTAAAAGGCGGTGGAGGGGATTTTTGTGACCTTTTTGGGACGTTCTTGCGGAGATTGAAAAATATTTCCTGAATCGCCTGTGATTTTAGACGGATCTTGAAGCAAATGCGAAACTCACCTCACTGTCAATCATTTCTCTTCGAATTTCTGAAGAGGATATGGCGTCTTGAATCAAAATTTTTCGATTGTGATGAAAATTTGTTCGATATTTTTGGGAAATCGTCTAGAAATGGTCAAAGATTTTGTGTGAAATACGAAACTCACCACGCAGCCAATGACGGGTCCCTCAAATTTTTGATGAGACTAGGCCAAACATATTTTTAGCTCAAAATTATTTGATTTTGATGAAAATTTCATGGAAATTGTGGTGAAATTCACTTGAATTTGGTGAAGAAAGAGAAACTCACCTCGATTTTGAAGAAACTCACCACGATATTCAACTTTTTTGAAGAGATTATGGCGAAAATCATATCTCTAATTGAAAATCAGTGGTTTTTGATGAAAATTTGGTGGAACTTTATTCAAATCGAATTGAGGCTTAAAGAAAATTCAAAGAAAAAGACGTACTCACCTCGGAGTCGATCAATTTTGATGAGCCTCGTCACTGAAGCCATCTCCGACAAAATTTGAAGCAAGAATCTGTCGAATTTCGTGAAAATCGCCTCAAAGGCTCAAAAAGACATACTCACCTCGAAGTCGATCAATTTTGATGAGAATCTCGTCACTGAAGCCCATCTCCCACAAAATTTAAAGCAAGAATCCGTCGAATTTCGTGAAAATCCCCTCAAAGACTCAAAAACGCAGGAAAAAATCCTCAAAAACCCCCACGCACCCCCCTTCTCCCACCCCACCATCACCATCTACCTCCGATTCCATCTCCCCTCAGCTGACTGTTGCATTTTTCTTGTGCAAATCCCAAGTCTTCCCTCTTATCCAATCCACCCACCCGTTGCACGTACACTCTCCCAATTGGATTTCCCCACACATGCCCACTTCCAACTGGGAATCCAATTAGATGCCAATCAACTGCGCTCGAGAAATAGACTTGAATTTCACTTTTAAACAAAATTCCCAAAGGAGCTCGACACTAGAATCCCAGGGTGAGCGAATGCGAAAAACCCAGTCAACCATGACGCAACACCAGCCAACGCTTCCAGACCACCGCCCCGGTGTTTCAAGGCCAAGGAAGATCGTTTTTTTTTTTTTGTGAGAGAATTTGTCTTCGCCTTCACCTTCACGTCTCCGCCTTCGCTGGATGGCCAAAGAGGCGCAGTGGCGCCCAACAACGACGACAAAGATGACAGAAAGGAAAAGTTAAGACGCGTTGGAGGTTTTTCCCGCTCCCTTTTCGCTTTTCATTGTCCGTCTTTTGGCGTCTGTCGGTGGCGTCGAAGTCTGTCGTTGGAGTCGAGGTCCATCTTTATCGTCGTTGTCCGTTGTTCATCGGATGTCGATCAACGTCGTTCATTGTCGTCGTCCATTTTTGCGGTGACCTCCCATCGTCATCGTCCGTCTTTGGCGTCACCCCCAACATCGTCGTCATAAAAAAAAAACAAAAAAAATGTCCCATCTGGGTCGACACAGGGTTCCCAACTCGACGCTAATTTTAAAACTCGCGTCGCGTCAAAGTGTCTGCCGCCTGCGACAAACGCCCAACCGGGTGGTCGTCACATGCTGCCACCATCACCGTCACAGCCAGATGATAGATTTGCGTCTCCCCTCATTTGATTATCTGTTAATGGCTATTCAACACGGTCCCATGGTGAAAAGTGCAACTTAGTGTCGTTGTGTCATTTGAATTTTCGTCTCTTCAACTGTCATGCGAGTTGATAATTTGTAATCTGCGGTAATTATTTCCTCATGAGCGCCGAGAGGAAGTCACACGAATCTTTTGAGTATTTTTTATCTTTTTTTTTTTTTTTGTTTTTCCTCTTTTCATCTTCTTTGTCATTTTCGAGAACCGTTTGTGTACGTCCGGGAGATACGAGGAGAGCGAGAGAGACACCTTAAGGAACGGTTTGCTCAGATTTATGTGTCGATCGTAAAATTTTACAAAAAAAAAAAAGAGATCACAAGACCAACGAGGCAACGAGACCAATTCGCAACATCTCTCTATCAATGAGTGTAATAAAAATAAAAAAAAAAAAGGAAGTCAAGAATCAGCCCAACAGCAGCCGTCTTAGCCACAACCTCTCTTCGACGACGAGGAAAAGAATTTCCTTGCGAAGTACTTTTGGTGTAATCAGAGCATTAAGTTCGAGTCGCTTTGTAATTGTTTTTATTTATTTTCGATTGGTTCAACAAAAAAAAAGAAAGAAAATCGCCGTTGCAGAGGTGAGGGCACCACACAGCACGAAATGAGTCCGAATGAAAGTGGCAGTTAAAAGAGAATCTCAAAACCGCACCAGAAGCCCACAGGAAGTTCAGCACAACAAATAAATGCAAAAAAAAAAAAAATACAGAAATGAGGGGAAGAACAAAAAAAAAAATAATCGGAGCAGTTTTGATGAATTTGTAGATGTGGTGAAAATGCAGCGGTCTCAATTTGGACATCAGCGGAAGTCCCACTGATTCTTCGTCTTCGGGATGACGTTAAAATAAATTCAGAAAATCCATAGAATTTCTGTCTTAGTCTTGAGCAGATGAGTGGATGGGTGGATGGGTCTTTGGAACTCATCTCATCTCATCTGTATCGTTTCAAATTTGACCTCTTATCTACATTCCCTGGCTCAATTCTGATTTTTTATTTTTGTATTTTTTGTGTATAAAGGTACAGGGAACCAAATTACATCCCTACCTTTTCTGCCATCAAGTTCCTAGACCTAAAATCCGAAAAAGCCACCTATAGAGTCTTTTCAAAGCATTTTCTTACCTTCCACAACATCCCCAAGCTCACTGCAAATTTTTCTCAAACTGACTTCATCGTTTTTCTTAATCAAAAAAGATCTCCACATTACATGAAACAGACTTTTTTCAGTTTCAGTCAATTTCAACGCCTCCAGAGGGATTTTTAAGGATTCCTCCAGCTCCCTGTGGGTTCCTCCAATCGAACTAAACATTTTTTGAAAGCTGCCAAGTCCCCGCACCATATGATACCCATCTTTTTAAAATCCACCCAAAGGTGGCTCCACCAGATCGTTTTTTCGAGATTTCTCCAGCTTCCAGTTGCTTCCTAAAATCCATCCAAACATTTTTCGAGTCCTCAGACACTCGCCTAACATTCCCAATCAAAAAAAATTTGAATTTTTCGAAAAAAAATTTTTCGCATTTTTCACGCAAAAAAATCGAGTCGAAGTCATTGACTTGAGGTCGACTTTTCTTGGGAAAAAATGACTCGATTTTGACTTTAAATTTTTTCGGAAAAATTTATAAAAATTTTAATGCAAAATGGTGTGTTCTGATGTCTTTTGACGAAAAATGAAAAAATCGAAATTTTGTCAACGATGGTGTCGCCGTAAGAAGGATTTTTCGAGATTTCTCCAGCTTCCCGTAGGTTCATCGGCACAAACCAGACCTTTTCTGAATTCTGCCAAGTCCACACGTTTCATGGAATCCAGTTTTTCAATCTCAACCCAACAATGACGATGCAAGAGCGATTTTTCGAGATTTACCCAGATTCCAGTGGGTTCCAAAAATCCACCTAGAGATTTTTCGAGTCTTTAGGTGTCTCTTTAACAGATTTTCATCATCCTAGAATGGAGACAATTTTTTTTCATCATCAATACAAGGGATTTCCAAAAACATCCCCACTCAAAAATGACTTTTCCAATGGCATCGCTTCGATTTTGGATTGAGACAAAAATTGCTTTGTGTGGGATGTTCTCGGATTTTTTTCTTTCATTTGAAAGGACTGTTCATGCCATTTATGGATGATATAAAATTATGTCGTATTCTGATATATGATCTGAGGCCATTGAGGTGTCAAATCAATCAAACGTCGTATTTGTTAAAAAGAAAAAAAATTCAAAAATTGCTTTTGTCTTAAAACTCGAGTCCAACAGGCTCTTGATTTCCTATAGAACCACTCCAAAAAGCCTCGTCTCGACCTCCTCACTTCTGCCGGACAGGTGCAGGACAATTTCATCTCATTGTCATTCGTTAACCGACCTCTTGCTCCAATTGAGAAATCTGTCTCCCCGTCAAGTTCACAGGCAGGTCGTCTTAAAAAGAAAAAAAAAAATCACCCTCTTAGTAGACTTTTCTCACGTCCCAGACCTGGGTATCTATAACACCGCCACCGTCCTCCTCCGGGAATTCCGTGCGAATAACAACAACTCCCATTGAAACAACAGAAGAGGAACAACAAAACAAAAGAAAGAAAAAAAAAAAAAAGAACACAAAACAGTGAATGAAAAATTCTTGTATTTGTTTCCGTTGAAGCCTTCTTCGTTGTGGTTTTCCTCATTTCGGTTTTCCATCCTCTCTCTCTCTTTTTCTCTCGACTGACCATTCGTTTGTCCAGGCCTGAGAACAGGTTGCAAAAAAAAAGGAATTGTATCTTGTGTGTGATACAATTTGATTGAGAAATCTCACATTTTATGATGAAAAACAAAAAAGAAACTTCCCCACAAACGGGGAGGTGATCCCATTCAAGATCTCCACCTCGGACACACACACACACACACCTATTGTCAGTCTGGATTGTGTCCGACTCGACAGCCACGGTGCGGTCATGTGAAATTTGATTCTCGTTCGGTTCTTAATTATAGTTTGAGACCACAGAAATTTAATCAGAATTTAATGGGTGATTATCGTAATGGGAACAACTTCATGTGGATCCTGAGTTTGTGGAACACCTTCCGGTTCCTTATCTCACACTCATGACCTCCGTGAAATTTTTGTTTTTTTTTCACAACCAAAATTCGTTAATCAAACGCAACCAACAAACAAAATTCAAATTGCTTTTGTTTTCTTTTTTTTTTGTGGTTTTCAAGGTCTCAAGGTAACTCGCTCTTGACAATGACACGACACGGCGAACCCTCCAAGGGGAGAGCTTAATCAGCACACAAAGCGTTGCCAAGCCGGCGGGTGAACAAAAAAAAAAAAGGCTTAATCTCTAACAATGGATACTTTTCCCAGGGTGTGGGGGAAACAAAAAACAGAAAAATGACGATGACTACAAATTTTTTGTTTGTTTTTCTTCATTTTTTCTTTTTTTTTGTTTTCAACGACGACAGTGGCTCACATGGCACGATGGGGGGCTACCAGCAGAAATTAGCCGAGTGATCAAGTCGAGGTGGGTGACAAATGGAGAGAAGGAAAAAAAAAATCAAGAGGGAATAATTGAATTAAGTAAATTCATGTGAAGGTTTTACGAATTTTTTTGATTTTCAGTGAACTTTTTTTCAATTTCGAGAGGGTGGACGTGGAAATCTTTTTTTTCAAAAAAATTCCAGTGAAGTTTTTACGACTTCTGAGGGATTTTTATGAAATTTTGAGAAATTCTCTTGATTTTGAGTGATTTTTTTTATTAAATTTGGAACGTTGTCTTATTTTTGAGTCAATTTTTTTCGAATTTTTCTATCATTTTCGAAAATTTCTATCGAGTCACCACATTGAGAGTGATGAAATATTTTTTCCGAAAAATTCGAGTGAAGTTTTTCAAGAAATTTTGAAGAATTTTCTTAATTTTGAGCTAAATTTCATTAATTTTTTTCAAAATTTCTAACGTTGCCTTATTTTTGAGTCAAATTTTGATTCATTTTCGAAAATTTCTATCGAGTCTCCGCATTGAGAGTGATGAACAATTTTTTCTAAAAAATGCTAGTGAAGTTTTTCTGAATCCTCACGATATTCATGAAATTTTTAAAGAATTTTCTTAATTTCGAGTTAAATTTCATTCATTTTTCCAAAATTTCTACGTCTCCCGGCACGTAAAGAGTTGTTCTCTACGACATCTGACAGTTGACAGTTCATAGACAGAAAAAAAAAATACGACACCATTTGACACATTTTTTTGTGACATCCAAGACAAAATGGCATATACGGACCTTTCAAATTAGTCAACAAGTATCCCCCTCATTTGTGTTTTTTTCAAAATCTATCCAATCGCTTTAGAAAGCGCTTAAAATTGTCTTTCATGTACGATCAGCATTGACTCGATTCGACGTGCGACATGACTCGGCGGTAAAGTGAGTTATCGTGTGACATTCACATGATGTTGTACCTCGTAAAAAATGGCATGACAGCGCCTTTAAAATGAAGTAAAAATCTCTTTGATTTATTTGACCACGAAATCCATTAGTTCTTATTGGAAAGTTCGTTGTTCATTCAAAATTTACACGTTCTTGTTGGAAAACTCAGTATTTCAGTCTTTCATCTCAAAATGGACGTATTTTTGTTGGGTTCGATTAAAAATCGACTTGTTTTTGTTGAAAAAATCGATGTTTTAGTAGCTCATATCAAGGTCAAGTTCTTCTTCTTAGTGTTTTCCTTTCAAACCTGGACGATCACCTCTTAGAGTCTTCCCAGTCATCCAAAATAAACGTGGGGATTCTATTTTTAAAGCATTTCCTTACCTATCAGAGTCCTGACACTGAATTTCCAAAGTCTTTGAGTCCTACGAACGAATTTCCAAACTCCAATCTCTCAGTTCATCACAAGCACTTGTAGCATAAACCTTACGTCATCGAAATTCCATGACCCACTTGTGTGGGTGGGTGGACCGGCTTCTCTTTACACACAAACAAACAAAAAAAAACACCATACCGCTCTAAATCGTTCATTACACAGTTTACTTATCAAAGGGGTTTCAAAAAGAAAATTTCCACATATTTCGATTACGTTCCACATCACTGGATATTCTCATATTTTCTCTTTCTCAGGTGACACACAAACACAAAAAATCAAGAAAAAAAAAAACTGAACTTCTAAAGTCCTAAAAAAAAAAAATATTCATCCCCCCCTTCCGAGGTAAGCAAGCATCCACTTCAGAAGAAAAACTTCTATCAACAAACTCATACACACACACACACCCTCATCTTTGTCTTGTTTCGGTTTTCTGTGTTTCTTTTTTTTTGTGTATAAGTAACGCCTCCCTGTGAGTAAAATTATCTATCGGATTGGCTCGCAAAGAGATTGAAACTGAGAAAGGAAACCCTTGCAAGGATACAAAATCCACAAAAAGGATCCACCCCTAAAATCCAACACGAGGGGTTGTGTGGCATTTCTCACTTCACACACACACACACCAGACCGGAGGCCACCCCTCTTAGGCCGGTACGGCAGCCAACCAAATTCACTCAGATACAAGATACGAGATACACTCGCACTCAAAAGATTCCAACCCCCATCGCAGTGCGCAAACGGAAACATGTCGCTTCTTCTTAAAAAAAAAAAAAATCTTTTTTTCTATTTCATCGTGTGTTTTTGTATCTTTTGTAATGGGAGATACATTTGGAATCCGATGCGCGATGCCCTAGCATCCACACACACCCCCCTCGGCGTCATAAAATCACTTCAGAAAAAAAAAAAAACCAACACCGGGGGTGTATGCGTGTCTGTTTGTCGTTTGTGTGAGTGGCATGTTGCTGCAACCAAAACGAACTCTCCACACTGCCTTCGGCCGCCTCCGGTGTATCGTATGCGTATATCGTCGTGTCGCTGAGTTCCTGTGCATTTGCTTAGGACCATCGCAGCCGCAACAGCAGCCTCCTCAGTTTGAGATACAAAATTACAAAAAAAAAAAAAAGATTTTTTTTCGCCTTGTTATTTATTTATTTGTTGTTTGCTGGTTTGCTCTGCTGTTATCGCATCTGTCGTCGTTGTTCGTTGTCGTTTTCGTCATCAGAACCAACAGCAGCAGCCAGCAGCAGCCGCAAACTGTGTCGCTGTGTCGTTGTATCGTTGTGTCGTTGTGTCGTCGTTGTCGTCGTCGTGTGTTGTCAATTGTTGTCATCCAATCACATAGCATTGTTGTTTGACTATGAGGTGGTTGTGCGAAAACACTCCGTGCAAGTTTTCTATTCCATTCGTTTGTTCATCGTAATTCTGTGCATCGGCCGTAATCATCCACAAAATTAAAAAAAAAAAAAAAAAAAAACCACAACACGAGAAATATTTAACACCGTCGCGCGCTCGTCGGGCTGACTTGAGAAAAACAAAATTTACTTAATTTTTTCCAAAATTCCTCGTTTTTTTGGTTTTTTTCGTGTGATAAGTTTTTCCTCCTCGATCCTGAATCTTTTTTTTTTTCTCTTCAAGTGAAAAACTGAAATTATGTGCAAAAGTGAATAACAAAAAAAAAAGTTAGAAAAGAAAAACCCCCCTTCAAAAAAAAATGTCTCATCCTCGATAAAGGACACCCCACCTAAAAAAAAAAGTCTAAACAAACCAAAAAAATTGTCTCCATTTTCATTGAAAAAATAAAATTCTAGTCCTAGTCCTTTCTTTCGCAACTTGTTACATTTTTTTTCCCGATCGTGATCATGGATTTATCCACAGCATATCGTTACAATCAAAATATGATGGAATACTACACATGTAAGGATAACACTTCATTTATTTTCATCTTTTTTTTGTTTTTTTTTTTTTTGAGATGAGAAAGATTTGTTGAAAGGATACGAAAAAATTCCCATGGACCTAGAGACAAAATTTGATTAGAAATTGTTTTTTTTTGTAGTTTGTAGAAAAGCAATTTTCGTAGATTTGTTTTGGTTTTTTGGGGGGGAAAATCTGAATTGGCTGAAAGAGAAAAACTCAATTTGACTAGTTAGACGTTTTTGGGGGCTCGACCTTTTTAAAGAAAATCTGGATTTTTTCTGTTGTTTCAATTGTTTATTTCATTTCATGGTGTCATCACACAATTTACAATTTATGATTTTTTTTAAGTTTTCTGAGTAAAGAAATGAACAAGCATTTCATTTTGAGAAATCCCTCTTACAGGATCTCTGAATCTGTTTGTCTATATCATTTGTGGAACGCTTCACATTTTAAGAGGCCTTTTTTGGAGAAACTCAGAATTTTCTGCTTTCTTTTTGAAAGACCCTTTTTAGGGAACCTCTTAATTTTTATTTATTCGCTTGCGAGAAGCACTTTTTAGAGAATCTCTCTAAATTTTGTTAGCCAAATTTAGTAGCCTTTTTTCATCGCCAATAATCGGCTCGCGACTTTTTTAAGTTTCTTTGGATTTTTGTGAGAAAATTTGCAAGCGCCTTTTTTGCTTCACACTTCGAAATAGAAAATCCCTTTAGCTCGTAATTTTTTTAAGTTTCTTTCGATTTTTTTTGAGTAAATTTCGAAGCGCTTTTTTTCATCGTCAATAATCGCCTCGCACTTCCAAATCGAAAATCCCTTTACCTCGCGACTTTTTTAAGTTTCTTTGGATTTTTGTGAGAAAATTTGCAAACGCCTTTTTCGCTTCACACTTCGAAATCCAAAATCCCTTTAGCTCGTGATTTTTTTAAGTTTCTTTGGATTTTTGTGAGAAAATTTCCGAGCGCCTTTTTCGCTTCACACTTCGAAATAGAAAGTCCCTTTAGCTCGTGATTTTTTTAAGTTTCTTTCGATTTTTTTGAGAAAATTTGCAAGTGACTTTTTCGCTTCACACTTCGAAATCCAAAATCCCTTTAGCTCGCGACTTTTTTACGTTTCTTTCGATTTTTTTTTGAAAAAATTTCCAAGCGCTTTTTTTCATCGTCAATAATCGCCTCGCACTTCGAAATAGAAAATCCCTTTAGCTCGCGACTTTTTTACGTTTCTTTCGATTTTTTTTTGAAAAAATTTCCAAGCGCTTTTTTTCATCGTCAATAATCGCCTCGCACTTCGAAATAGAAAATCCCTTTAGCTCGCGACTTTTTTACGTTTCTTTCGATTTTTTTTTGAGAAAATTTCCGAGCGCCTTTTTCGCTTCACACTTCAAAATAGAAAATCCCTTTAGCTCGCGACTTTTTTAAGTTTCTTTCGATTTTTTTGAGAAAATCCAAGAAAATTTCCAAGCGCTTGAAAATTATACCGCGCTCTATTTAAGTCCTTTCGACGGCAGGACAGAGGAGAATTTCACAAATCTTCAAATTGCACTTGAGACGGTTTTTTTAACTGACTAACCCCCTTGCCAATTTTCTCAGATTTCGTTCCAAAAGCAATTTTAATTTTTTTTTTTTATAAAAGAAGCTTCATGTTTTGTCAATCGAAAGGGGCACAGATCATTTTCGGAGGTCGTTCTCATCGTCGGTTTTCTTCACGAGCATCCACAAAATTCACGCAGAGTTGTAGAGTCTTTTTAGTTTCCAAATTTCTTTCAACTGACAGACCTCTTTTCCGATTTTTTTTTATCGAATTTTGCTCCAAAGGAAATTTCATTTTTGACTAAAAATAAAAAAAAAGCTTCATGTTTTGTCAATTGATCATTTTCGGAGGTCGTTCCCATCGTCATCCACAAAACTCACAGACGCAGAATTTTAGAGTCTTTTTAGAGTCGTTTTCGAATTTCTTTCAACAGACTTACCTCTTTGTCGAATTTTCTTCTTTTTTGGGGGGGATTTTGTTTCAAAAGAAATTTTATTTTTTTTTATTAAAAATAAAAAAAAACTTCATGCCTTGTCGACCTTATGAGGCACTGATAATTTTTGGAGGTCGTTCTCATCGTTTTTTCTTCCACGAGCATCCACAGAATTCACGCACAGCCTTAGAGTCTTTTTATTTCCCAAATTTCTCTTAGATTTTCAGAGTTGTTTTTTTTTTTCATTTTTTAAAATAAAAAAAAAAATCTGAGAGAAATAAGAAAATTTGGAAAATGAAAAAAAAAAAACTCTGAAAGTCTCAGAGAAATTTGAAAAATGAAGACTCCAAAAAAATTCTGTGGATGCTCGTGAAGGCAAAAAAAAAAATTCATTCATTCATTTCTTGAGCAAAAAAAAAAAATTCTGAAACTCATTTCCTGAATAAGAAAAATTCTAAAATTATTTTCTTGAAATGAAAAAAAAGTTATGAAATTCTCATTCTGTCGAAAGTTTCTCAAATGAAAAAAATTCTAAATCTGATAGAATCCATTCAATTTCAAAAATGGACTCCTTTGGAGCATAAAGCCTAGAGACTACGCTTTTATCAAGTCGCAGGATTTCCTCAAAAAAGTTTGAAGATTTTCGGATAAAAAAAACCGCGACTGGTTTTTTTTTATTTTCCACATCTCTCGATGTCGGAAAAGTCAAAAATGGCTGAAAAAAGATTTAGAACTTCCAATGCTGAGTTCGTTGAGAAACAGATTTGAAAAGAATTTTTTTTGGAATTCTTTAAGAAAAATAAAAAAAGCTGTGGACTGCGAAGTGATTCTCGAAATTGGATGAAAATATCAGAAACGAAATTTTTTTTTTGAGAATGTATGAAAATAGTCATGAATGGACGTTTTCGGTTTTTTTTTGCGGCGGTTTTGGTTTATGAATTTATTTTTTTTGATATAATTCTCAAAAATCAAATTGTGTTGAGGAGAGAGAAATTGCTTCTTTTTTCCGTGATTGTTGCGTGTGTTTTCAGACGACGAATTAATGGATTTTGACGTCGAGTTTCGAGTTGAAAAGAATTTTTTTGAGGCCCTGAGTGTTTTTCAGAGGTCGATTGTAGCCTCAGACGTCGCTTCCTGAGTTCGAAGAACCTTTTCGAGTCCCTGCGTGTATTTCAGAGGTCGATTGTGGCCCCAGACGTCGGTTCCTGAGTTTGAAGAATTTTTTTCGTGGCCTCAGACGTCGATTCCTGAGTTCGAAGAATTTTTTTCATTCCCTGAGAGTTTTTCAAAAGTTAGTCGCGGCCTCAGACGTCGGATTTTTTTTTTTGTTCGACGTCGGATCTTTTTTTTTTGAGTCCATGCCCCTTTTTGTGAGGCAGAGGAAGGTCGTTTTCAATTCAATTGAAGACTGTTTTTGAGCTTTTTTGCACGCTTGAAGACTGTTCATGATTTTAAGACTGTTTATTGAGTCTCACAGCGTTTTCGAGGGCAAGGGATTTTTTTCTATTTTTTTCTAAATCCAAATCTCCAACAACGTTCAAAACGAAAAAAAAAAAAAATCGAAATCGTGCTATAGCACCGCTCAAAATTTCAAAATTAACTTCAATTAAAAAAAAAATTTGAAGAAAAATCACTGCCCCCGTGACCCAACGCAACCGAGCGCATCATAATCCGTGTCCTATCCCCGGACAAGTGTAACGCCAGCTCATAACGGCCATCTGTTCCTACCGGACGGTACCTTAAACCCTTTCAACCGATCCTAATCCTCGGTCCATGCCCTCGATGAGTGGTGTATCGAGAATTGATATATCATTGACGATAATGGTCGTAATAATAATGTAATCACCGCAAGGACGATGGATTTATTCGTTTCTGTTTTTTTTCATCGTTTTCATCCTCTTTTTTTTTTTTTGTCTGGTGACGGTGATTGTGATGTTTCATGATGTTCCACCCCCCATCCTTATTCGAAGATATCGAATGTCCTTTTTTGTGTTACACAGAAGTTATTGTGAGTGTCCTTATCAGATTCCTACCATATGGGTAATTTTTTCCCTGCTATAACGCTGTCGAACAATCAAAACAATTTCCCATCCCTTTTGAGTAGAGAGGACAGAAGGACGAAAAAAAAAAAACAGCAGTCACTGTCCGACCCCTGAGGAGTGAATTAAAGGAACTGATGAGCCGTATTTTTTTTTTCGTTCCCTTTGTGTGTGTTTGGGAATCCTGGGCAGGAAAAATCTCGGGAAGGAAGAAAACATTGTCGGGATTTGAATAATTCAATTAGATTCGTCCTGGTTGTGGTGTGAAATTTTCATTTTTTTTCACCTCAATTTCCTGATGCTCCTGAAAAAAACGTGTTTCGCTGTAAATGAGACTGCAATCAGAGCGTAAGTGAATTATGTGTCTCGCAAAAAGGTGAGGGAGGTGATGATACCCTGCCTGCAATTTGCATACGAAAAGGTGATGATCGGGCGTTCATGGTTGGGCGCCAGTTTTCCTTGAGCCGATTTAGACTGAGCTTTGCCATTGGCGGGAACCACAACTCATTGTTTTCAGCAGTTTTATACTGAAGATTGTGTTTTGAAGCCGTTTCCTAGTGAAAAGATAGTGACCGGGCGTTGATGGCTCGGCGCCACTTTTCGACAAGCTTAAAACTGAAGTTTAGCGGTTGGAGCGAACGACAATTCGTTCTTTTTAAGCGATTTCAGACTAAAGCTTGGCTTTTGAAGCCATTTTCTAGTGAAAAGATAATGACCGGGTGTTGATTGTTGGGCGCCAGTTTTTTGAGCAATCTCGGACTGACGTTTAGCCCTTGCAGGTTCATGCGAATGATTACTCGTTGTTTTCAAGTAGTTACGAACTAGAATGTGGCCTTTACTGCATGATCCTTATCCCAACTCGACTTCTAAGGGTTCACCCAAGACCCACACAAGATCCACATCACCTTCCCCACACCTCGTGAATGTGATACGATGTGTTGTTGTTCTTTTTCTAAAAAAAAAAAAACATGTATCCATATATTCAACTTCATGCTTCAAGCTCTCACACCCCCACCCCCACCTCCAACCGTCGCTCATCATCTACACACCGGTTTCAAGAATATTTAGTTACCTAAATACCAAGCACTGGACCTTAGATACACAGATACACGCCGGGCTTTTTTTTTTTCTTGAGCCTAGATTAAGTTAACTTTTTCATATCGAATGTCACACATCGTATTGTCGCCATTTGCCATTCGTATGTGTGTTTGTGTGAGAATCAAGCAGCAGATACAAAGATACAGATTCGAGTGAATGCGATACGCAGACTGATATCACGTTGATGTTTAAGTAACAACATGCTGCTGGGTTTCTATTTTTATTATTTATTATTGTTGTATCTTTGTATCTAGATTGAAACTGTCATCTATTTTTTTTTTTTTTTGTTGTGCGCACATTTGTTTGTTTTTTTTTTTTTTTTTTTCAACTAAAAGTAATCCAATCCGATGTAGGGAATGTGATTTTTTGTATGGATTTCCCAGTTAAGATAGTTTTTCTCCTTATCTGGTTGCGGAAAGGTGGGGATTTCTTTCAATTCAATTCGATGTATGAGGTGTGGGTGGTTTCAAGGTCACGGCTGTAGACCTAATAGAAAAAAAAATGAAAAAGAATTGTTTGGGCCAAAAGAACGACCTCAACAGATGAGTTTTTGAGTTCACAAATGTCGGCAGTTGATAATCGAATCAACAAAATGTCATCCCTGGAAAAATTTGTCTTAGCTTATACTTACCTTCCTTCTTAAACTTACCTTCCTATACTTACCTCACCATCATCATCATCTAATTGACCGCGTGTTCCACTCCTTTTTCCCATAAAACCACTAAAATCCTCTAAAACAGAAAAATGAAAAAAAAAAAAAAATTCGAGAAAAACAGAAAAACCAAAAGACGAAAAAAAAAATTTCAAAATCTAACAAACCATGATGTGCATCATCGTCAACACCATGTCGACCATCGACACCGTGTTCTTTCTCCACATGGTTAGATGCTTAAAAGTACAGAAAAACTCATGTGAGATGTGCCACAAAACATCAACCGTCCCCACCGACCGCACACCTAATTTCCTCTCATTAATTGCTCAATCTTCCACACAGAGAATGGCGATGAATTCATTTTTACACTAATTAATGTCCTTCGAGTGGATTCCTTTTCAAATGAAAACAATTCTAAATGAACCGTCAAAAAGTTTTTAAGTGCTTCTTCAGAATGATTCGCGGCATCGTGAGATAAATCTTTTTTTTTTTTTTTTTTCGTATTTTTCCCTCTTGAAAAACCGAAATTATTTTGACACTTGGCACTAATTAGTGGCGATAGCGCGTTTGTCAACACTCTCACTGTGTGTGTCGGTGAAAAATTCATTTTTCGTTCGTTTGGATGGATAATTATTTTCGATGCAGTGTGGATCTCTGCTTACCACAAAAACAAAAAAAATAAAAATCAAAAAAAGATTCAATCCAGCGGTCGCGACACGTGGTTTTGGTTGGGTGGGTTGTTTTTTTTTTTTTTTCTTTCTGTGGGCGAGTTGGGAGTTAATGAAGTCAACTGTCACCGAAATCAGTGTCATTTGTGGGAAAATAAAAAAAAAAAAAATACTGAAACAGAAAATTTTATATGTAAAATTGAGTTTTTCATTTATTTAACGACACTTTTCCACTCTCTCGTTCTTTTTTTTTTTTCTCTTTTTTTTTTTTTCAGGTCACGGTGGTGTCAATCAATTGGGTGGCGTTTTTGTTAACGGCCGGCCACTACCTGACGTTGTGCGGCAGCGAATTGTTGAATTGGCCCATAATGGTGTCCGTCCATGTGATATTTCTAGACAGTTACGCGTTAGTCATGGCTGTGTATCGAAAATACTATCGAGGTGAGTTCATTTTTTTGCTATTTTTTTGGGTTTTACTTACCTTTGACTTTGCTATCCTTAAAATTTTTTTTGTTGCATGATTTTTCCAGTTTTCAGTGTTCACCAGTAGCTGAGGCTTGAAGATTATTTTTGAGTCCACAATTTTGTTCGAGTTTCATTCGAACTTCAACTCAACTCGAGTCTGAATTTCAGTCCGAATTGCAGACCGGATTTGGCTCCGATTAGAGGCCGATTTCGAGTCTGATTCGGGGCAGAATTCGAGTTTGAATTTTAGTCCGTTTTTTATAAAAATTTGTATCTGAATGAAATCCAAATTTGAGTCCAAATTCTAGTGAGATTTTTATCAAAATTCAAAGCTGAGTTTTAGTGCAATTTTGAGTATTCAGTTTTTTGACAAAATTAAAATCCGAATTTTAGTTCAAATTTGAGTCTAAATTCTTGTGAGATTTTTATCAAAATTTTAGTCTGAATGAAATCCGAATTATAGGCTAAATTTGATTCCGAATTTTAGGCCAATTTTGAGTTCAAATTTTAATTAGTTTTTTATCAAAATTTTAGACCAAATTTCCGTCCGATTTTTATCGAAATTCAAAGCCGAATCTTAGTCTGAATTTGTGGACGGACTTTAGTCAGATTTTGCCCAAAATAAAATCCAAATTTTAGTCAAAATTAGGGTCCAAATTTTATCAAAATTTTAGTTTGAATGAAATGTGAACTCTAGGTCTAATTTCAGTCCAAATTTTAGTCTGTTTCTTATCAAAATTTTAGTGTGAATGAAATCCGAATTTTAGTCAAAATTTTAGTCATATTTTTTTCAAATTTCAAATCCCAATGAAATCCGAGTTCTAGGCCAAATTTGATTCAAAATTTGGTTCCATATTTTAGTTCGTTTTTTATTAAAATTTAAGTCCAAATGAAATTCAAATTCTAGGCCAAATTTCAATCCGTTTTTTGTCAAAATTTTAGTCTGAATGAAATTCGAATTTTCCTTAAGATTTTAGTCAGATTTTTATCAAAATTCTAATCCGAATGAAATCTGAATTGTAGACCAAATTTGATAACAAATTTGGTTTAAAATTTTGGTCCGTTTTTTATCAAAATTTTAGTACAAATGAAATCCGAATTCTAGGCCAATTTTGAATCCAAATTTTAATCAATTTTTTTATCAAAATTTTAGTATGAATGAAATCCGAGTTTAAAGCCAAATTCGAGTCCAAATTTTTGTCCGATTTTTATTAAAATTCAAATCCGAATGAAATCCGAATTCTAGGCCAAATTTTATTCCAAATTTCAATCCGTTTTATGTCAAAATTTCAGTCTGAATGAAATCCGAATTTTCCTTAAGATTTTAGTCAGATTTTTATCAAAATTCAAATCCGAATGAAATCCAAATTCTAGGCCAAATTTTATTCCAAATTCGAGTCAAAATTTTAGTCCCATTTTTACTCAAATTTAAGCCCGAAATTCAATCAAATTTTTATTGGAAATTCGGTCCGATTTGAACTCGAATTCCAATCCGATTTTGGTCCAAATATGAGACCAGACTTAATTAAATTAAAATTAGAGTCCAATTTGACTTCCGATCTAAGCCCGAATTTTACTTCCATTCGAAGCCGAGTTAATGTTTGATTCGAGGTTAAATTTCAGTCCAAATTGCAGTCCAAATTTCATTCCAAATTTCACTCCGATTTTAACCTGACTGTGAATCCAATTTGAGTCTGGATTTCAGTTCAAATCTTAGTGTGACTTGTGTTGAATCAAAAAAATCAAATTTTGAGGTGCAAAAGACTTCATCCCAAAGTTGGGATTTTTTCAAAAAAAATTCTATAGAACCGTCCTTCTCATCCTCATCATCCTCGTTCCTCGTTATCCATTCCCCTAGACGCCACTTAATCCCACTGCCGTCAAATTCAATTGAGGACCCATTAAAATACGCGCTCCTCCCGCCGCGTATAATTGAAAATTATCCACAATCCCTCCCTTTTCTCAGTCCCAAATCATCCCGAGGTACGGCAGCACATCATTGTAAAATCCGCATCCGCAAATTTCGCACAAAAGTTTCATCATGTGTATCCCACGGATACACCATTTGCGAGGATTGTGTGTTATTTACGAGATCCACACAGGCAATTACTCTTTTTAGTAGTCCCGTCCCCCCCGGACCCCACGCACACATGAAGCCTTGATAAATATCCTTCGTTTAATTCGTTGAGGACTCTCGAGAAGGATCTGGAAAACCGCAAAAAGACGAGCGCAGCGCTACAAAAACCACCATGAAAAGTCCCTGAAAAGGCAAGCCATCAAAAGGGGAAACGCTCTCCATTCATTTTCATTTAGAGCCTTCCTGAATCGGGTGTGTTTGGGTGTTTTTGGGTGTTTTTGGGTGTTTTTTGGTGTCCCTCCGCTTTACAAAAGCAATTAAATCCAATTTCCTAGGAGAAAAGATACATTTCCATGGGATTGTTCACTTTGTGTGGTGAATGTGAGCGGGAGATGCGGGAAACTCCTTCCGGAAGGATGTTGAAGATTTCACTCACATATGGCCCAGGACTAACAAAATCTCCACCTTTCTCTTTCTTTTTTTTTTTTTCAGATATTATGAGACTGGAAGTTTCAAGGCCGGCGTTATAGGTGGTTCGAAACCAAAAGTTGCCACCCCACCTGTGGTCGATGCGATAGCGAATTACAAACGTGAGAATCCAACGATGTTCGCATGGGAGATACGCGACAGATTACTGGCGGAAGGGATATGCTCGCAGGATAACGTGCCTAGTGTTTCCTCAATAAATCGGTAAGTCTTTTGGATTATCGAATTCTGATCCTTTTTTTTTTTTTATTTTTTGATTATGTGACAACAAAATTTTGACTTCCGCCAGCGGCCTCGCGTAAATAATTGTGACGCGTGCCAGGACACGTGTCGGTGGATATTTCCTGTGTATGTTGAGGTCCTTTATGTTTTTTTTTTTTGTGTGGTTGGCTAGAGAATGAGAGTGATGACGCTGCAAAAGCCACCACAGGCAGTTGGGGGTAAAGGGTAATAAATTAAAGTCGATCGGAGTGTAAGAGGACTCGAAGGAATCGTCGGTGATTGAAGTCGAGAAGTGGCACGCGCTCGACAAATCAATTTTATATGCATTAGGCTACAATTAAATGCGGTAGCTATTTTTTTGGTTTTTTTTTTTTGGATTTAAATGGGGTAATAATGAAGCTGTGTGGGCAGGGGTGAGATTTTTGGTTACGTAGAAGTGTGAAAAAAATTAAGGGAATTGTGGTTGCTTCGTTTTGTAAGGTTTCCTTTCAAAAAAAAACCAAAAATCACTTAGTTTTTTGGTTTTTGAATTTTATTTTGACAGGTTTTCGAGGAACAAGCGAGTTTTCGAACAAAAAAAAGTAAGGAGAACGCACGAGCGACCTCAAAACACTTGAAAAAAATCTTCAAAATTTTTAGAGAGTCTCGAAAATTCTTGAAAATTCTCGAAAATTCTTAAAATTTCTCAGAGAGTCGCTGTAAGGACTTCACCGTATGAAGGTTCTTGTTTCGAGCCTTTTTAAGTCTCGGAAACGGGTGTTTTGAAGACAACGAAGCGTTTTTGAGAATTTTTAAGAGACGCCATTCACTCCTTCTTCGGTTTCGAAGACCGCGAAGCGTTTTTGAAAAATTTTCTAACACCGCGAACTGTTTTCGAGCATTTCTGAAAGCCGCCAGTTGCTGCTTCTTCAGTTTCTAGAACCGTGAAGCGTTTTTGAATACTTCTTAAAGCCACAAGTCGCTCCTTCTTTAGTTTCAAGGACGGCGAAATATTTTTGAATTTTTTTCTATGACCGTAAAGCGTTTTTGAAAAATTTTCTACGACCGCGAAGCGTTTTCGAATACTTCTGAGAGCCGCCAGTCGGTCCTTCTTCAGTTTTCACGACTGGGAAGAATTTTCGAAAGCTTTCCTAGAATCGCGAAGCGTTTTTGAAGGCTTCTGAGAGCCGAAAGTCGCTCCTTCTTCAGTTTTTAGAACTGCGAAGCGTTTTTGAAAAAGTTTCTAGGACCACGAAGCGTTTTCGAACACTTCTTAGACCCGTCAGTCGCTCTTTCTTCAGTTTTTATGATAGCGAAGCGTTTTTGAAAACTTTTCTAAAACTGCTAAGCGTTTTCGAACGCATCGTTGTCTTAGAAACTCTCGTATCCGAAAAAAAAAATTCTACAACGTCTTCCGAACAAAAATACCCAGCGGTCAGGTCATTCATTGAATCGCCATCGGAATCGAAGTCCTTTTTCCTCCCAGAAAAAAAAAAAAAAACAAATCACATTCATTAAACGACTTTGATTATCCTGTCACAAGCGAGTAGATTCATCATCATCATCCCGACCGGACCGGCCGGCTCCGTCCGTCGCTCTTTTTTTTGTGTCTCCCTGTCGAATTCGATCGATATCCTTTTCGAGGGCATCTCTGTCGGTCGAAAATTGGCTCAATTGCGCGCATCGTCATCGTCGTCGTTATCGTTGTCGTCCTCCTCCTCCTCAGACAGACAGACAATCGGTTTGGAAAAATTCGTCCTGTGCCTTTTTTCTATTTTTTGATTGACTACCGTCCCCAGTGACAAGAACACAATCCCCTCGCTCTTCTGGCTTGTCCTTCTGTGTGATTATTTGACAGGACGATAGAATAATAGGCCGACGAAGAAGGCCTCACTGCTGGTCGCCGAAATTGTTGCATATGTCTCGATTCTGCTCACTCGTCGCATTCGATTAAATTCAATTGAGCGAGCATCGTCCTCAAAAAAGGACACACACATGTGTCGCGGGGCAAAATCACTCGTTGCTCCTGTGTCCTGATAGTGGGCCCCTTTTTTGTTTGCCCTCGAAGGGGTTTGACTCTCCACTCGGCTGGAAGTAATTCGCGGAGTGCATTCTGTTTCGTGTGGCATATGCTTTCAACGTGAATGAGTTTTGTCGGGCCTAATCCAATCTATCGCGAGAGAAATCCTTTTTCTTTTTTTTCTGTCGGTCAGGGGATGAAGTGGGCGGGGGAGGAGGAGCACAGTCAATTTATTTCTCCCCAAGGAACACTTGAATTTAAATGGTACTTTCGAAGAAAGTTTTTCCTTTCTCAGTTTCCTTTCGTCCTTTTTTTTTCGTTTTTTTGTGTCGCCATCGTTTGTTTGTCGCCATCTTAACCGGCTTCGATTTTCCTTTTGTGTGTTCCTTGATCCTGAAGGATACAAATTTTCCGGTGTGTCTCCTTGAATCTCTTTTCTCTTTTGTTTGTCCTTTTTTGGTCCTTGTAAGCAGTTTCTTACTTACACTTTGAAAGAGATAAAATTGTGGAAACAGAGAAAGAGAGAGAGGGGAAGGGTGTGGAATGTAAAATGGGATTTGGTGTATCCTTTTTGAATTACCATAAAATTATCCTTGATTTTGTTGGAGATTTTCATCTCTCTGTCTCTGTGTGGGTGGTGGGGAAGATGTACTTTTCGAGGTAATCACAGTCAAAGGGGAATGACAGAGATTTGAAAAAACAAAAAAAGGGACACGAAAGGACAAGACGGCACTTTGGGCGAAGATTTGAGTGCTTTTGATATTTGAAAAAAGACTTTTGTAGTGGCTGCACCTTTTTTCTGAGGGTCTAGAGACTAGAGGAGTATCGGACGGTAGTCAGAAGTGTTCAAAAACGCTTCGCGGTCATAAAAAAAATTTTCGAAAACGCTTCGCGGTCCTGAAAACTAAGAAACGAGTTACTGGCGGCTCTCAGAAGTGTTCGAAAACGCTTTGCGGTCGTAGAAAAATTTTCAAAAACGCTTCGCGATCATAAAAAAAATTTCGAAAACGCTTCGCGGTCCTGAAAACTAAAAAAGGAGCGACTGGTAGCTCTCAGAAGTGTTCGAAAACGCTTCGCGATTCTAGAAAAGTTTTCAAAAACGCCTTGTGGTCTTAGGAAAATTTTCGAAAATGCTTCGCGGTCCTGAAAACTAAAAAAAGGAGCCACTTTTGGTTCTCAGAAGTGTTGGAAAACGCTTCACGGTCGTAGAAAATTTTTCAAAAACGCTTCATGATCATAAAAAAAATTTCGAAAACGCTTCGCGGTCCTGAAAACTAAAAAAGGAGCGACTGGTAGCTCTCAGAAGTGTTCGAAAATGCCTCGCGGTCGTAGAAAATTTTTCAAAAACCCTTCGCGGTCCCGAAAACTAAAAAAATAGCGACTGCCGGCTCGCAGAAGCCCTTGAAAACGCTTAGTTGTCTTCAAAACATCCGTTTCCGAGGTAAAAAAAATAATCTGCCAAGAAAATGTCTGCCTTCTCTCAACCTTTTAACTTCCTTACACCTCACACCTGCAAAATCTCCACACCAACCTTTCATAAATGCCACGCGCTGCCCTTTTTCCCACATCAACCGAGAGAAAGAGACAAAAAAAAAACCGAAAGTGAGCTCCCTTAATGACTTCAACAAATTACTTACCTCACCTCTTCTCCTCTCCTCACGAATAAAATAACAATAATTTACCACACTTTACCACCTCCGCATGAATTTCAAAACGAAACACTTGTATAACAACCTCTCACCCCCACCACCCCAAAACAGAAAAAAAAAAAAAGAAAAACCATCCCCAGGGATTGCTTCACGTGATTGTATCAACTGAAGAAGAGTACATTATTTTTATTGACGTTATTATTACGATTACTCCAAAAAGGATTGCCAGGATAACAACGAACAACGAACGAGGGAGAGACCAGAGAAAAAAGTACGATTCCTCACCACCCTCCGAAAGAAAAACCACTTAAAAAAGACATCCTCATATTAAGGGTTGATTAAGGGGATTTAATGCGTGCGCATTAAGGCCCACCCCGTCCACACACACGAACACAACAAACACCCTCTCGAAGTTGAGGGTGTTCGAGTGGGGTTGGTTGGTTGTCTGACTCTCCTTTTGCCCGCCGGTGAAATGCGCTCTCGTATGTTTGATTGTTATCAAATCTGATAACTCAATTACTTGTTAATACGAATAATTGTGCGATATAATCTGGTACTTGACATTTAAAGGCGTTCTGGTGGCGGTAATGGAAATTGAAATGTAAAGCGCGATTGATTGACAGACGGGGGTGGATGGGCGGCAGTGGGTGGGACGTGTAGCCGATGATCGGGAGAGAGAATTGGTGGTATCATTCGATGGAGGACACACGGGGTCTTTAAACGCGGACAGAAATAAAAAAAAAATTGACGGGTGTGAATCTCGGCTTCTGAGAGTCGTCATTCGAGTCTCACGACACCTCAAAGTCACTAGAGAGGTTTTCCCGGTCGAGCTGCATCCACAAGCGACTCGGGAAAAAAAATATCTCTCCGTCAGAGTCCTTTCCCCATCCGATGGCCAAAGAAATTGATTTGCGCCTCTGTGTACCTCGGGGACTGTGGAACGCCATCAAATCAGTCCAAAAGTAATTAATGACCCCGGCCAAGTATTAAATTTAGACAATTCATCACCGTCCCGTTCCAAAAGCAGCAAAATCCATCTCATGTCTACCCGAACAGCCGAATCCGGAACACAGAACACATGGCAGGACAAATTGATTTGCAATTTTCCAACCCAACCCACCCACCCATCCACCCATCGGACAATTGGATGGCGCTTTTGTGGAACGACAAACGTTGAAACAAAACGCGACACATTCGAATGCGATGCGATGAATTTTTCGCCCAACAACGACGGATAAATAATTTTTGCACAACCGAGAGAGAGGTTTCGCACGCTCCTAGGATCAGATACCGAAATATTTTTCGCCTCCTGTTTTTTTTTTTTTTGTTTTTTTTTTTTGTTGGTTCCCGTCCCATCCGTGCGGTGATTGCGGTGGATGCGGCGGTGTGACGATGTTATTGCCAGCAATTTGCATTTGCATTTTTAATCACACACACAGAGAGAGAGAGACGGATTTCCTTTGATTTTCAATGCAAATTCATGGGATTTTGTTTTTTTTTTGTGTTTTTTTGGTTTTTCGTTTTCGGTTCAACACGGCACGGCATCCGAGTCCGGTCGACGTGCGGCAAAACAAATGCAGCGCAATGTTGTCGCTAATGTTTTGCGGACAATTTGATGACATCTGGTGTGTGTTTGGTCTATTAATTGCTTTTTATATAAAATAAAAGCAATAAAACAAAATAAATTTTGAGAGTCTCGGTACAGGTGGAGGCCGATCGATGGTGCATAGGATTTTCGAGTTGCGGCTGACTTGGGTGTGAATTAGAGGTGAGATGTGATGAAATTGTTGTGGATTTTGACTGTGGATGAGGCTTTTTTTGTGGATAAGGAGGTTTTTTTTTTTTTGATTGGTGTCAGACTTCATCTAAAATTTTCGAGACTCGTTGATTTAGAGACTTCTAAAAATCAACAGCATCAGAAATTTCTTAAATTCCTTATTCTTCTTTGTTTTTCTTTAAAATACATCCATCCAGACCACGTTCAATAAAAATTTCTAAAGAAAAAAATTTGTTTTGGAAAAAAAAATATTCTCTCCATTTTTGAGGGAAAAAATTATTATTTTTTTTTTTTTGAAAAAAATGATGGGGATTTTTAAGGACGGGTCTGCTGATTCGAAAAATGTCTGGTTCGAGTCGATGAACCCACTGGAAGCTGGAGAAATCCCGAAAAAACGTCCTGGAGGCTACACCATCCAGGTCCAAATCTTGAATTTTTCATTTTTCGCCAAAATACAGTAGAACACATCGTTCTTCATAAAAATTTTCGACGTTTTTTTCCAAAAAAATTCTTTTCAAAATCGTGTCATTTTTTCCCAAGAAAAGTCGACCTCGAGTCGTTGACCGTGACTGGACTTTTTAGCGTGAAAAATGCGAATTTTTTTTTTTTTCAAAATTCGAAAATTTTTTGATTGGGGATGTTGGGCGATTGTTTGAGCATTCGAAAAATGCCCGGATGGATTTTTGGAAGCAAGTGGAAGCTGGGGAAATCTCGAAAAATCGATCTGGTGGAGCCATCTTTGATGCGAGGTGAAAAAAGTGGACTTCGCGCGATGGAGAAACCTGGCAGCTTTCAGAAAATGTCTAATTTGTTTCGATGAACCCACTGGAAGCTGGAGGAATCTCGAAAAATCCCTCACACGGCTACAACGTCGCTAGGAAAATCTCGATTTTATTATTTTTCGTTAAAGCACATCCAAACACACCATTCTGCATCAAAAGTTTCTCAATTTTCCAAAATTTTTTTTTTACCCCCAAAAAACCACTGGGCTAACCCCTTGTGATTTTGGCGAAAAACTGAAAAATTTTTTTTCTCAAAAAAAGTTGCCCATTTTGTAGAGCGGGATTTTAGAAAAAAGGAACCGAAAGAATTTTCGTTCTACGACGCCTCGTTCCGGAGATATCGCCAAAAAACGAAAGAGATTTGGGCAATTTTTTGTCGGAATTCGGCTGAAAGTATCTCAACTTTGGACTCAAATATCTCGAAGATTAGATGTCCTGCGAGGAAAATCTTTGCGACCGATCTTGTAGATCTGAGGGAGATCTGTCGATTGGACATAACGGATTTTTAGAAAAATTTCAAAATCGAGGCGTTTTCGACGTTTTTTGAAAATTTTTCGAAACAGCGCTCGTGTAGGAGGCGTTCTAAGGCTCCGATCGGGAAAGTTTTGGTACCAACTTGTAGAGGAGCGTTAATCCCTACAAAAAAAAAAGGGTTCAGCGAGAAAGATACATCCGTTTTTGAGATACACGCGTTTGAGTGAATTTTCACGTATTTGCAGCCGGTTGACTGCTAAAGCGGGGCGCCGTCTCGAAAATTCAGCTGTCCATTTTGTAGAGCGACCTTTAAGCTACAAGAACACGGCAAATTTTCTATCCTAGGATGCCCCGTTCCGGAGATATACGCCAAAAACGAAAGAGATTTTCAAAAAAATTCCGTTTTTTCGTCCTCCAGTCCCGCCCGTCGCTTTTCAAACCTCGAATTCTTTGTTTTTCCATAAGATACAGCCGTCCAGACCATTCTGCATCAAAAGTTTCTCAATTTTCCAAAATTTTTTTTTTACCCCCAAAAAACCACTGGGCTAACCCCTTGTGATTTTGGCGAAAAACTGAAAAATTTTTTTTCTCAAAAAAAGTTGCCCATTTTGTAGAGCGGGATTTTAGAAAAAAGGAACCGAAAGAATTTTCGTTCTACGACGCCCCGTTCCGGAGATATCGCCAAAAAACGAAAGAGATTTGGGCAATTTTTTGTCGGAACTCGGCTGAAAGTATCTCAACTTTGGACTCAAATATCTCGAAGATGAGATGTCCTGCGAACAAAATTTTTGCGACCGATCTTGTAGATCTGAGGGAGATCTGTCGATTGGACATAACGGATTTTTAGAAAAATTTCAAAATCGAGGCGTTTTCGACGTTTTTTGAAAATTTTTCGTCCAACAGAAGCCGTCTGAGAAACCATGGCGCCCGACAAAGATCGTAAAAAAAAATCTCGCTAGCGCCATCGAGTCTGTGTTTACGGTTTTACCTTTGTCTCCGAATTTGTGTCCGTCTTTGTCTTTTCTATCCATTCTCAGTTCCGATTTCCAACCGCCACACAGTCTCCGCCGCAGATGCCACGCTGCGTCGTGTTAGGTCACCAACCAAAAAGCCGACAATCTCTGACACCCGAAATTCCAATTTGATGGACAAAACACAAAAGGACCTCTTCTCTCGCCAAACAAAACAATTGACAATCCGCAAGTCAACAAGCCACCAAATCACGAACGCACACAAACACAGCCTGCGGCCCTTGTCATCGTGTCACACCGTCTGACAGCTGATTGCTGCGAGATTGCCCAGCAAGGACCTCTTACGAAACTGAAACAATTCTCATTAAGTCCTTAATCTACTATGAAAACGGTGTCACCGAAAGAAGAAAAAAAACAGTCTCATGTAACATCTGTTTGAGTCCTTTGTACTACAAACAATGAAGTCCTTTGATTGTCTTCTCTCTCTCCCCTCCTTGTCACATCCTTCAAAAACTGAACACTCGACATTCTGAAGACACACACACCTCTCGATGTAAACAAACATTAATTATTAACACCCCAGGCGAGAGGAGATATTCGGTTACCTGGACCTCAAGGATTCCCCCTGAATGTCCTCGAAATTGAAACTGAATCCAAATCCGACTCCGGATCCGAATCCAAATTCGTATTCTATCAAACAGAAAATTGTACAATACGATCGTCATTATTTTTATTATCCTGTTGGTGCACACAAATGCGCGCCTCCCTGTCGATCCACATCCCTCTCGTCCGTCTGTATGTGTGTGTGTGTATGAAGAGGATATTTATTACGTAATAATTCATTCAATTGTTGCAACGACTGACAGCAACAATTGTTTTGTTCTTTTTTTTTTTTTTTTGTGTCCTACACACCCTAATCCAATCAAGGATACACGCAAAAGCGGATCATCCATAAGGACTCGTTCGTAATATGAATTTAATGTAAATGTCTAGTTAAATGTTTGCGTGTGCAATCCACGCAGTGTCCTTTATTGCAGTCAAAACAATCAAATATGAGAGAGACAGAGAGGGGTTGAGTGTCGGGACGATACAACAATCTCATGGATGAGTGAGTGGTTTGGTTTGTTGAGCTACAGGAAAAAAAAAATAAGACACCTCAAGGACTGTCTTGTTTTGTCATTCAAAAGTTGTTTTTTTTTTTTGGAGGCTTGTGACCGATATCCCAGAAATCGATGAACTTCTTTTTTTCTGTTTTTTGGTATTTTTTTCTTCAAATTTATGCCTAGTTTTGTAGTTTTTTCTCGTTTATTTGCATGCCAAGGAGAAGACGTGTGAAAAATCATGGCGCCCAACAAAAAAAAAAAAATGTATCAGAAACTTTCTTTTTTTTCTCTAAAAAAAAATTCTCAGAAATCGATAAAAACCTCTATTTGCAAACATTTTCCTTAAAAATTCCTCATTTCATTGCGTACAAAACTGAAGACGCCTGATTCCGACGGCTCGAATCGATATTGAGCTGCAAGACAAAGTAGAGAATTGTCTATTACGATTTTTTTCAATTATACGAAAAAAGTAAAAAATCTGTGTGTGAGATTTGAACAAGATTCTTTTTTCATTTTAAAGGCCTTAGTCTGCCATTTCATGTGCCACAATATTATCCAATTACCATGCAACTGAAATTTTAGAGCGAAGTCGAACTCAGACACACGATTTTCCAATGGAAACAGGTCCATTCTGAGTTAAGAATATTTTTTTTCAATTTTAAGAAAAAAGCAAAAAATCTGTGTGTGAGATTTGAACAAGATTTTTTTTTTGCTTAAAAGGCCTTTGTCTGCCATTTTATACACCTTAATATTATTCAATTACCATGCAGTTGGAATTTTAGAGCGAAGTCAAACTCAGGTACATGATTTTTTAATCGAAACAAATCGATTTCGAACCGAAAAATGTTGATCTATGTTATCTCACAAAAACTTTCAATTTTGAAACAATCTAAAATAAACAGCGTGAAAGATATTAGAAATTGGTTTTCACTGCTTGAAAGCCCTTTTAATGCCATTTTTTTCGAGCTAAACGTTGTAATTTTCCTACCACGAATCGATTTAAGAAAAAATTCACGACGGGAAAACACAACTCCGAGAAATAATGCCGTCGGCGAAAATGGCATCTGAAAACCACAACCGAAAACAAAAAAAAAAAAAAAAAACCAAACCATCGAAACCAACAACGAGCGTAAAATTTCTCCGCATAACGTTGATTAAAGTGCCGTCGCATCATTTGTAGCGGTTAAGTGATCCGCGACTAAGATGCCACCCCCTTTTTGAAACCACCAAAAATCAACCCCCCAAAAAGCATTTTCACTCTCTCTATCTCGCGCGTGAAACAAATGCAAAGAGGTGGTTAACGCCCGTCACCGCAAAGGCAGCAAAACGACGCCAGGCAATGTCGGTAAGGTCGCAGCTCGCAGCTCGTCCTCGTTGCTCCTTGAAAGAGAGAACGTCCTTTCCTCCTGTGAGTGGCTTGATTATGATGTTTTTGTGGGTGTGGGTGGGTGATTTTTCTTTTTTTTTTTCTTTCTGGTTTTCTGGGCGGGTGTAAGATTTTCCTTACATGTCGTCATCATATCCACCGTGTCGTCGCTTTTAATGGTATCCCATTTTCGGCGTTTCCTTTTTTTCTTCCTCCTGCTTTTTGAGGGTGTGCGCAAGGACCGTCAACATCAGCAACACCGCAAGATGAGCGTTCGAGTTGGTTGTTTGGGGGATACAGCAAAAGGACGAAAACTTCATGGTGTTTTTTTTTTTTGGAAAATGAAACTTCGTGTTGAGAGGAAGCGAGAGAGAAACAGAGTGTCTCTGTGTGTGTAGCAAAATGGTGATGGTGTGTAACATGCACAAGCGCACATCGGAAAACAGCCCCCTGGGTAGGAACCTGGGGAACCACCCACTTTGGGGGGTTCTTTTCAACTACACGCACACACACACACCGACGAAGGAGTGGAGTGTAAGAATATTTTACAAATTATTCAACATTATATCGTTAGATAGGATAATTTCTTTCACGCGGAAAATATTGTTGGGACATTTTATTTTTTTTTTTCGTTTTTTTTTTGTGTGGAAAATTTTCTGCGGGGATGTGATTTCATTTTCTGGCAGGATATTGATTGAAGTTGGTGGTGGCTTTGTGATGGGTGGTGGGAGGCTGGGAGGGAGGTGTGCTGTGGCAATATTCATTTTTCCTTTTGAAATGGCTGCTCGTTAATATACCAGGTCCCTTTTGGGTGTTCTTTTTGGGGTCCTTGGAGTCTCCTTTGAGTGTTTGATGGAGTTCTGAGCTGATTTTTTTTGAGAAATTTATTTAGTGAGACAGGAGAATCGTTGAAATGGTGTGAAACTTGTGTTTTTTGTGAAGCTTCTATCGGAAAATTCTTCTTTCGATGTGGAACCTATTGAAAAATTCTTGTTCTGATGTGGATCCTTTCGGATTTTTTTTTTTAAATCAATTTCTTGATATCGGAAGTACGAAAATCTGTCAGGGGAGAGGAAAATCTGTGTGGGTTGAGTTTGGGAACACGCTGGAAGCTGAGAAAATCAAGAAAAATCCCACTTACGGCGACAGCAACTCGAATTTTTTATTTTTCTCCATATTAAATGAGAACACACAAGTTTGCATTAAAATTTTTACAAAAAAAATTGCGATAAAAATGTCCTTCGATTTTTGAGCAAAAAAATTATTTTTTTTTTTTTTGAAAAAAATGATTGAGTTTTTTAAGGACGGGTCTACTGATTCGAAAAATGTTTGGTTCGAGTCGATGAACCCACTGGAAGCTGGAGAAATCCCGAAAAAACGTCCTGGAGGCGACACCATCCAGGTCCAAATCTTGAATTTTTCATTTTTCGCCAAAATACAGTAGAACACATAGTTCTCCATAAAAATTTTCGACATTTTTTTCCAAAAAAATAATTTTCAAAATCGTGTCATTTTTTCCCAAGAAAAGTCGACCTCGAGTCGTTGACCGTGACTCGACTTTTTAGCGTGAAAAATGCGAATTTTTTTTTTTTTCAAAATTCGAAAATTTGTTGATTAGGGATGTTGGGCGATTGTTTGAGCATTCGAAAAATGCCCGGATGGATTTTTGGAAGCAAGTGGAAGCTGGGGAAATCTCGAAAAATCGATCTGGTGGAGCCATCTTTGATGCGAAGTGGAAAAATTCCGTTTTTTCGTCCTCCAGTCCCGCCCGTCGCTTTTCAAACCGCGAATTCTTTGTTTTTCCATAAGATACAGCCGTCCAGACCATTCTGCATCAAAAGTTTCTCAATTTTCCAAAATTTTTTTTTTACCCCCAAAAAACCACTGGGCTAACCCCTTGTGATTTTGGCGAAAAACTGAAAAATTTTTTTTCTCAAAAAAAGTTGCCCATTTTGTAGAGCGGGATTTTAGAAAAGAGGAACCGAAAGAATTTTCGTTCTACGACGCCCCGTTCCGGAGATATCGCCAAAAAACGAAAGAGGTTTGGGCAATTTTTTTCGGAATTCGGCTGAAAGTATCTCAACTTTGGACTCAAATATCTCGAAGATGGGACGTCCTACGAGGAAAATCTTTGCGACCGATCTTGTAGATCTAAGGGAGATCTGTCGATTGGACATAACGGATTTTTAGAAAAATTTCAAAATCGAGGCGTTTTCGACGTTTTTTGAAAATTTTTTGAAACAGCGCTCGTGTAGGAGGCGTTCTAGGGCTCCGATCGGGGAAGTTTTGGTACCAGCTTGTAGAGGAGCGTAAATCCCTTCAGAAAAAAAAGGGTTCAGCGAGAAAGATACATCCGTTTTTGAGATACACGCGTTTGAGTGAATTTTCACGTATTTGCAGCCGGTTGACTGCTAAAGCGGGGTGCCGTCTCGAAAATTCAGCTGTCCATTTTGTAGAGCGACCTTTAAGCTACAAGGACACGGCAAATTTTCTATCCTAAGATGCCCCGTTCCGGAGATATACGCCAAAAACGAAAGAGATTTTCCAAAAAATTCCGTTTTTTCGTCCTCCAGTCCCGCCCGTCGCTTTTCAAACCTCGAATTCTTTGTTTTTCCATAAGATACAGCCGTCCAGACCATTCTGCATCAAAAGTTTCTCAATTTTCCAAAATTTTTTTTTTACCCCCAAAAAACCACTGGGCTAACCCCTTGTGATTTTGGCGAAAAACTGAAAAATTTTTTTTCTCAAAAAAAGTTGCCCATTTTGTAGAGCGGGATTTTAGAAAAGAGGAACCGAAAGAATTTTCGTTCTACGACGCCCCGTTCCGGAGATATCGCCAAAAAACGAAAGAGGTTTGGGCAATTTTTTTCGGAATTCGGCTGAAAGTATCTCAACTTTGGACTCAAATATCTCGAAGATGGGACGTCCTACGAGGAAAATCTTTGCGACCGATCTTGTAGATCTAAGGGAGATCTGTCGATTGGACATAACGGATTTTTAGAAAAATTTCAAAATCGAGGCGTTTTCGACGTTTTTTGAAAATTTTTTGAAACAGCGCTCGTGTAGGAGGCGTTCTAGGGCTCCGATCGGGGAAGTTTTGGTACCAGCTTGTAGAGGAGCGTAAATCCCTTCAGAAAAACAAGGGTTCAGCGAGAAAGATACATCCGTTTTTGAGATACACGCGTTTGAGTGAATTTTCACGTATTTGCAGCCGGTTGACTGCTAAAGCGGGGTGCCGTCTCGAAAATTCAGCTGTCCATTTTGTAGAGCGACCTTTAAGCTACAAGGACACGGCAAATTTTCTATCCTACGATGCCCCGTTCCGGAGATATACGCCAAAAACGAAAGAGATTTTCCAAAAAATTCCGTTTTTTCGTCCTCCAGTCCCGCCCGTCGCTTTTCAAACCGCGAATTCTTTGTTTTTCCATAAGATACAGCCGTCCAGACAATTCTGCATCAAAAGTTTCTCAATTTTCCAAAATTTTTTTTTTACCCCCAAAAAACCACTGGGCTAACCCCTTGTGATTTTGGCGAAAAACTGAAAAATTTTTTTTCTCAAAAAAAGTTGCCCATTTTGTAGAGCGGGATTTTAGAAAAGAGGAACCGAAAGAATTTTCGTTCTACGACGCCCCGTTCCGGAGATATCGCCAAAAAACGAAAGAGGTTTGGGCAATTTTTTTCGGAATTCGGCTGAAAGTATCTCAACTTTGGACTCAAATATCTCGAAGATGGGACGTCCTACGAGGAAAATCTTTGCGACCGATCTTGTAGATCTAAGGGAGATCTGTCGATTGGACATAACGGATTTTTAGAAAAATTTCAAAATCGAGGCGTTTTCGACGTTTTTTGAAAATTTTTTGAAACAGCGCTCGTGTAGGAGGCGTTCTAGGGCTCCGATCGGGGAAGTTTTGGTACCAGCTTGTAGAGGAGCGTAAATCCCTTCAGAAAAACAAGGGTTCAGCGAGAAAGATACATCCGTTTTTGAGATACACGCGTTTGAGTGAATTTTCACGTATTTGCAGCCGGTTGACTGCTAAAGCGGGGTGCCGTCTCGAAAATTCAGCTGTCCATTTTGTAGAGCGACCTTTAAGCTACAAGGACACGGCAAATTTTCTATCCTACGATGCCCCGTTCCGGAGATATACGCCAAAAACGAAAGAGATTTTCCAAAAAATTCCGTTTTTTCGTCCTCCAGTCCCGCCCGTCGCTTTTCAAACCGCGAATTCTTTGTTTTTCCATAAGATACAGCCGTCCAGACAATTCTGCATCAAAAGTTTCTCAATTTTCCAAAATTTTTTTTTTACCCCCAAAAAACCACTGGGCTAACCCCTTGTGATTTTGGCGAAAAACTGAAAAATTTTTTTTCTCAAAAAAAGTTGCCCATTTTGTAGAGCGGGATTTTAGAAAAAAGGAACCGAAAGAATTTTCGTTCTACGACGCCTCGTTCCGGAGATATCGCCAAAAAACGAAAGAGATTTGGGCAATTTTTTGTCGGAATTCGGCTGAAAGTATCTCAACTTTGGACTCAAATATCTCGAAGATTAGATGTCCTGCGAGGAAAATCTTTGCGACCGATCTTGTAGATCTGAGGGAGATCTGTCGATTGGACATAACGGATTTTTAGAAAAATTTCAAAATCGAGGCGTTTTCGACGTTTTTTGAAAATTTTTCGAAACAGCGCTCGTGTAGGAGGCGTTCTAAGGCTCCGATCGGGAAAGTTTTGGTACCAACTTGTAGAGGAGCGTTAATCCCTACAGAAAAAAAAGGGTTCAGCGAGAAAGATACATCCGTTTTTGAGATACACGCGTTTGAGTGAATTTTCACGTATTTGCAGCCGGTTGACTGCTAAAGCGGGGCGCCGTCTCGAAAATTCAGCTGTCCATTTTGTAGAGCGACCTTTAAGCTACAAGAACACGGCAAATTTTCTATCCTAGGATGCCCCGTTCCGGAGATATACGCCAAAAACGAAAGAGATTTTCAAAAAAATTCCGTTTTTTCGTCCTCCAGTCCCGCCCGTCGCTTTTCAAACCTCGAATTCTTTGTTTTTCCATAAGATACAGCCGTCCAGACCATTCTGCATCAAAAGTTTCTCAATTTTCCAAAATTTTTTTTTTACCCCCAAAAAACCACTGGGCTAACCCCTTGTGATTTTGGCGAAAAACTGAAAAATTTTTTTTCTCAAAAAAAGTTGCCCATTTTGTAGAGCGGGATTTTAGAAAAAAGGAACCGAAAGAATTTTCGTTCTACGACGCCCCGTTCCGGAGATATCGCCAAAAAACGAAAGAGATTTGGGCAATTTTTTGTCGGAACTCGGCTGAAAGTATCTCAACTTTGGACTCAAATATCTCGAAGATGAGATGTCCTGCGAACAAAATTTTTGCGACCGATCTTGTAGATCTGAGGGAGATCTGTCGATTGGACATAACGGATTTTTAGAAAAATTTCAAAATCGAGGCGTTTTCGACGTTTTTTGAAAATTTTTTGAAACAGCGCTCGTGTAGGAGGCGTTCTAGGGCTCCGATCGGGGAAGTTTTGGTACCAGCTTGTAGAGGAGCGTAAATCCCTTCAGAAAAAAAAGGGTTCAGCGAGAAAGATACATCCGTTTTTGAGATACACGCGTTTGAGTGAATTTTCACGTATTTGCAGCCGGTTGACTGCTAAAGCGGGGTGCCGTCTCGAAAATTCAGCTGTCCATTTTGTAGAGCGACCTTTAAGCTACAAGGACACGGCAAATTTTCTATCCTAAGATGCCCCGTTCCGGAGATATACGCCAAAAACGAAAGAGATTTTCCAAAAAATTCCGTTTTTTCGTCCTCCAGTCCCGCCCGTCGCTTTTCAAACCGCGAATTCTTTGTTTTTCCATAAGATACAGCCGTCCAGACAATTCTGCATCAAAAGTTTCTCAATTTTCCAAAATTTTTTTTTTACCCCCAAAAAACCACTGGGCTAACCCCTTGTGATTTTGGCGAAAAACTGAAAAATTTTTTTTCTCAAAAAAAGTTGCCCATTTTGTAGAGCGGGATTTTAGAAAAGAGGAACCGAAAGAATTTTCGTTCTACGACGCCCCGTTCCGGAGATATCGCCAAAAAACGAAAGAGGTTTGGGCAATTTTTTTCGGAATTCGGCTGAAAGTATCTCAACTTTGGACTCAAATATCTCGAAGATGGGACGTCCTACGAGGAAAATCTTTGCGACCGATCTTGTAGATCTAAGGGAGATCTGTCGATTGGACATAACGGATTTTTAGAAAAATTTCAAAATCGAGGCGTTTTCGACGTTTTTTGAAAATTTTTTGAAACAGCGCTCGTGTAGGAGGCGTTCTAGGGCTCCGATCGGGGAAGTTTTGGTACCAGCTTGTAGAGGAGCGTAAATCCCTTCAGAAAAACAAGGGTTCAGCGAGAAAGATACATCCGTTTTTGAGATACACGCGTTTGAGTGAATTTTCACGTATTTGCAGCCGGTTGACTGCTAAAGCGGGGTGCCGTCTCGAAAATTCAGCTGTCCATTTTGTAGAGCGACCTTTAAGCTACAAGGACACGGCAAATTTTCTATCCTACGATGCCCCGTTCCGGAGATATACGCCAAAAACGAAAGAGATTTTCCAAAAAATTCCGTTTTTTCGTCCTCCAGTCCCGCCCGTCGCTTTTCAAACCGCGAATTCTTTGTTTTTCCATAAGATACAGCCGTCCAGACAATTCTGCATCAAAAGTTTCTCAATTTTCCAAAATTTTTTTTTTACCCCCAAAAAACCACTGGGCTAACCCCTTGTGATTTTGGCGAAAAACTGAAAAATTTTTTTTCTCAAAAAAAGTTGCCCATTTTGTAGAGCGGGATTTTAGAAAAAAGGAACCGAAAGAATTTTCGTTCTACGACGCCTCGTTCCGGAGATATCGCCAAAAAACGAAAGAGATTTGGGCAATTTTTTGTCGGAATTCGGCTGAAAGTATCTCAACTTTGGACTCAAATATCTCGAAGATTAGATGTCCTGCGAGGAAAATCTTTGCGACCGATCTTGTAGATCTGAGGGAGATCTGTCGATTGGACATAACGGATTTTTAGAAAAATTTCAAAATCGAGGCGTTTTCGACGTTTTTTGAAAATTTTTCGAAACAGCGCTCGTGTAGGAGGCGTTCTAAGGCTCCGATCGGGAAAGTTTTGGTACCAACTTGTAGAGGAGCGTTAATCCCTACAGAAAAAAAAGGGTTCAGCGAGAAAGATACATCCGTTTTTGAGATACACGCGTTTGAGTGAATTTTCACGTATTTGCAGCCGGTTGACTGCTAAAGCGGGGCGCCGTCTCGAAAATTCAGCTGTCCATTTTGTAGAGCGACCTTTAAGCTACAAGAACACGGCAAATTTTCTATCCTAGGATGCCCCGTTCCGGAGATATACGCCAAAAACGAAAGAGATTTTCAAAAAAATTCCGTTTTTTCGTCCTCCAGTCCCGCCCGTCGCTTTTCAAACCTCGAATTCTTTGTTTTTCCATAAGATACAGCCGTCCAGACCATTCTGCATCAAAAGTTTCTCAATTTTCCAAAATTTTTTTTTTACCCCCAAAAAACCACTGGGCTAACCCCTTGTGATTTTGGCGAAAAACTGAAAAATTTTTTTTCTCAAAAAAAGTTGCCCATTTTGTAGAGCGGGATTTTAGAAAAAAGGAACCGAAAGAATTTTCGTTCTACGACGCCCCGTTCCGGAGATATCGCCAAAAAACGAAAGAGATTTGGGCAATTTTTTGTCGGAACTCGGCTGAAAGTATCTCAACTTTGGACTCAAATATCTCGAAGATGAGATGTCCTGCGAACAAAATTTTTGCGACCGATCTTGTAGATCTGAGGGAGATCTGTCGATTGGACATAACGGATTTTTAGAAAAATTTCAAAATCGAGGCGTTTTCGACGTTTTTTGAAAATTTTTTGAAACAGCGCTCGTGTAGGAGGCGTTCTAGGGCTCCGATCGGGGAAGTTTTGGTACCAGCTTGTAGAGGAGCGTAAATCCCTTCAGAAAAAAAAGGGTTCAGCGAGAAAGATACATCCGTTTTTGAGATACACGCGTTTGAGTGAATTTTCACGTATTTGCAGCCGGTTGACTGCTAAAGCGGGGTGCCGTCTCGAAAATTCAGCTGTCCATTTTGTAGAGCGACCTTTAAGCTACAAGGACACGGCAAATTTTCTATCCTACGATGCCCCGTTCCGGAGATATACGCCAAAAACGAAAGAGATTTTCCAAAAAATTCCGTTTTTTCGTCCTCCAGTCCCGCCCGTCGCTTTTCAAACCGCGAATTCTTTGTTTTTCCATAAGATACAGCCGTCCAGACAATTCTGCATCAAAAGTTTCTCAATTTTCCAAAATTTTTTTTTTACCCCCAAAAAACCACTGGGCTAACCCCTTGTGATTTTGGCGAAAAACTGAAAAATTTTTTTTCTCAAAAAAAGTTGCCCATTTTGTAGAGCGGGATTTTAGAAAAAAGGAACCGGAAGAATTTTCGTTCTACGACGCCCCGTTCCGGAGATATCGCCAAAAAACGAAAGAGGTTTGGGCAATTTTTTTCGGAATTCGGCTGAAAGTATCTCAACTTTGGACTCAAATATCTCGAAGATGGGACGTCCTACGAGGAAAATCTTTGCGACCGATCTTGTAGATCTAAGGGAGATCTGTCGATTGGACATAACGGATTTTTAGAAAAATTTCAAAATCGAGGCGTTTTCGACGTTTTTTGAAAATTTTTTGAAACAGCGCTCGTGTAGGAGGCGTTCTAGGGCTCCGATCGGGGAAGTTTTGGTACCAGCTTGTAGAGGAGCGTAAATCCCTTCAGAAAAACAAGGGTTCAGCGAGAAAGATACATCCGTTTTTGAGATACACGCGTTTGAGTGAATTTTCACGTATTTGCAGCCGGTTGACTGCTAAAGCGGGGTGCCGTCTCGAAAATTCAGCTGTCCATTTTGTAGAGCGACCTTTAAGCTACAAGGACACGGCAAATTTTCTATCCTACGATGCCCCGTTCCGGAGATATACGCCAAAAACGAAAGAGATTTTCCAAAAAATTCCGTTTTTTCGTCCTCCAGTCCCGCCCGTCGCTTTTCAAACCGCGAATTCTTTGTTTTTCCATAAGATACAGCCGTCCAGACAATTCTGCATCAAAAGTTTCTCAATTTTCCAAAATTTTTTTTTTACCCCCAAAAAACCACTGGGCTAACCCCTTGTGATTTTGGCGAAAAACTGAAAAATTTTTTTTCTCAAAAAAAGTTGCCCATTTTGTAGAGCGGGATTTTAGAAAAAAGGAACCGAAAGAATTTTCGTTCTACGACGCCTCGTTCCGGAGATATCGCCAAAAAACGAAAGAGATTTGGGCAATTTTTTGTCGGAATTCGGCTGAAAGTATCTCAACTTTGGACTCAAATATCTCGAAGATTAGATGTCCTGCGAGGAAAATCTTTGCGACCGATCTTGTAGATCTGAGGGAGATCTGTCGATTGGACATAACGGATTTTTAGAAAAATTTCAAAATCGAGGCGTTTTCGACGTTTTTTGAAAATTTTTCGAAACAGCGCTCGTGTAGGAGGCGTTCTAAGGCTCCGATCGGGAAAGTTTTGGTACCAACTTGTAGAGGAGCGTTAATCCCTACAGAAAAAAAAGGGTTCAGCGAGAAAGATACATCCGTTTTTGAGATACACGCGTTTGAGTGAATTTTCACGTATTTGCAGCCGGTTGACTGCTAAAGCGGGGCGCCGTCTCGAAAATTCAGCTGTCCATTTTGTAGAGCGACCTTTAAGCTACAAGAACACGGCAAATTTTCTATCCTAGGATGCCCCGTTCCGGAGATATACGCCAAAAACGAAAGAGATTTTCAAAAAAATTCCGTTTTTTCGTCCTCCAGTCCCGCCCGTCGCTTTTCAAACCTCGAATTCTTTGTTTTTCCATAAGATACAGCCGTCCAGACCATTCTGCATCAAAAGTTTCTCAATTTTCCAAAATTTTTTTTTTACCCCCAAAAAACCACTGGGCTAACCCCTTGTGATTTTGGCGAAAAACTGAAAAATTTTTTTTCTCAAAAAAAGTTGCCCATTTTGTAGAGCGGGATTTTAGAAAAAAGGAACCGAAAGAATTTTCGTTCTACGACGCCCCGTTCCGGAGATATCGCCAAAAAACGAAAGAGATTTGGGCAATTTTTTGTCGGAACTCGGCTGAAAGTATCTCAACTTTGGACTCAAATATCTCGAAGATGAGATGTCCTGCGAACAAAATTTTTGCGACCGATCTTGTAGATCTAAGGGAGATCTGTCGATTGGACATAACGGATTTTTAGAAAAATTTCAAAATCGAGGCGTTTTCGACGTTTTTTGAAAATTTTTTGAAACAGCGCTCGTGTAGGAGGCGTTCTAGGGCTCCGATCGGGGAAGTTTTGGTACCAGCTTGTAGAGGAGCGTAAATCCCTTCAGAAAAACAAGGGTTCAGCGAGAAAGATACATCCGTTTTTGAGATACACGCGTTTGAGTGAATTTTCACGTATTTGCAGCCGGTTGACTGCTAAAGCGGGGTGCCGTCTCGAAAATTCAGCTGTCCATTTTGTAGAGCGACCTTTAAGCTACAAGGACACGGCAAATTTTCTATCCTACGATGCCCCGTTCCGGAGATATACGCCAAAAACGAAAGAGATTTTCCAAAAAATTCCGTTTTTTCGTCCTCCAGTCCCGCCCGTCGCTTTTCAAACCGCGAATTCTTTGTTTTTCCATAAGATACAGCCGTCCAGACAATTCTGCATCAAAAGTTTCTCAATTTTCCAAAATTTTTTTTTTACCCCCAAAAAACCACTGGGCTAACCCCTTGTGATTTTGGCGAAAAACTGAAAAATTTTTTTTCTCAAAAAAAGTTGCCCATTTTGTAGAGCGGGATTTTAGAAAAAAGGAACCGAAAGAATTTTCGTTCTACGACGCCTCGTTCCGGAGATATCGCCAAAAAACGAAAGAGATTTGGGCAATTTTTTGTCGGAATTCGGCTGAAAGTATCTCAACTTTGGACTCAAATATCTCGAAGATGAAATGTCCTGCGAGGAAAATCTTTGCGACCGATCTTGTAGATCTGAGGGAGATCTGTCGATTGGACATGAGGGCTCACGAAAAACTCACGTGATTTCTCGCCATTTCAAAATGGCGACGTTATTCGTCGGTTTTCGATTCGTCATGCCTGCATTTTTGATTGAAAAAATTAATTTTTTGTTTTTTTATAAAAGTGATGGGGATTTCTTAAGACGCGTCTCGTGATTCGAAAAATGTCTAGTTCGGGTCGATGAACCCACGGAAAGCTGGAGAAATCCCGAAAAAACGTCCTGGAGGCGACACCATCCAGGTCCAAATCTTGAGTTTTTCATATTTCACCTAAATACACCAGAACACATCATTCTCCATCAAAATTTTTTTTTTTATTTTCGAATTTCGAAATCGCGACATTTTTCCCCAAGAAAAGTCGACCTCAAGTCGTTGACCGTGACTCGATTTTTTTGCGTGAAGAATGCGAAAAATTTTTTTTGGAAAAATTCAAATTTTTTTTGATTGGGGATGTTGGGCGAGTGTCTGAGGATTCGAAAAATGTCTGGATGGATTTTGGGAAGCAACTGGAAGCTGGAGAAATCTCGAAAAAACGTTCTGGTGGAGCCATCCTTAGGTGGAGGTTGAAAAAGTGGACTTCACGCAATGAAGCGACTTGGCAGCTTTCAGAGAATGTCTAATTTGAATCGAAGAACCCACTGGAAGCTGGAGAAATCTCGAAAAAACCTTCTAGTGAAGCCACCTTTGAGTGGATCTTAAAAAAGTGGACTCCATGCGGTACACGGACCTGGCAGCTCTCAGAAAATGCTTGATTCGAGTCGAAGAACCCGCTGGAAGCTGGACGAATCTCGAAAAATCCTTCCTACGGCGACACTATCACCGCTAAAGTCTCGAATTTTTCATTTCCCACCAAAACACGCCAATTCCCATAAATTTCAATAATTTCTTTTCAAAAAAAAATTTGTTTCAAAATTGCGAATTTTTTTTCCAAGAAAAGTCGACCTCAAGTCGTTGACCGTGACTCGACTTTTTTGCATAAAAAATGCAAAAAAATTTTTTTCGAAAAATTCAAAATTTTTTTGATTGGGAATGTTGGGCGAGTGTTTAAGGATTCGAAAAATGTCTGGATGGATTTTGGGAAGCAAGTGGAAGCTGGAGAAATCTCGAAAAATCGATCAGGTGGAGCCATCTTTGGGTGGAGGTTGAAAAAGTTGGCTCCAAGCGATGAAGGCACCTGGCAGCTTCCAAAAAATATCTATTTCGAGTCGAGGAACCCACTGAAAGCTGGAGGAATCTCGAAAAATCCTTCTAAAGGCCGCGTGGTTGGATGAATTCTTAAAAAATGAACTTCATGTGATGTGAGGGTGTGGTCTGAAGCAAAAAAAAAATCCAGACCGAATTTGGGTCTCTAATCCTAAAAATCCTTAAAAATCCATCAGGACGTGAAGTTGTTGGGTGTGTGTGGAAAAATCAGTTTCCACGTATCAGAAAAAATGTTTGGTTGTTTTTGTATTTAAAGGACGAGGAGTCGTTTTCAACTTCATTCAGATGTCAAAGTCGAGATAGAAAACCAAAAAAAAAGAACGAAATTCCACCAAATCGAACCAGTTACCCCTCACCCTGAAAGGTCAAACTAATCACGACTCCTGACGCGATTCCCTGTCCTGGCATTCAACTCCCAAGGCAATTGTTCGTCGCCACCTCCTCAGCCAGTCGGACACAAAAAAAAGGGGGCGTGCAGAAAAACAATCCGAAAGCAAGGGGTCGCACCCCCGTGTGTGCACACGAACGCACACACGTCGATTATGCAAATAGAATTTTGTTAAATGCACCGTTTTACTTGGTCAACCCTTTTTTCTCGAGGGTGGTCCTGTGCAAATGCACTTTCCTGATTAAAAAACAAAAAAAAAAAAAATCTTGTTTGTCCTTCCAGAATTGTTCGCAACAAAGCCGCGGAGAAGGCAAAGCACGTCCATCAGCAGACCCAACAGCAGTCGAGCTCGTCCGCCGGCGGTGGCGCCGTGTCGGGATCTGGCGCATCGGCCAGCGCCGGAGCGGCTGGAGTCAACGGCAGCAGCGGCAGTGGCAGCGGCGGTGGAGGCGGTGGCAGCGGTGGCAACAGTGGCGGTGGTGGTAAGTCGAACACGACTCACAAATTTCCTTGGGACGGTTAATTTAGATTTTTCCCTTGTCCTTTGTTTTTTTGCAGCTCATGCCCCCGCCATGCAACAGAGTCAGCAACAGCAACAGCAACAGCAACAGCAGCAACAGCAGCAACCCCCACAGACACTGATAAATCCAGGTAATGGATCAAATCCTGGCGGTGGTGGTGGTGGTGGTGGTGTGGGTAATGGGAATGATGGTCAAGGTGAACATAGGACAGCTGGTTATAGTATAAACGGTATTTTAGGCATCCACCACACCACAGATCCGAATGGGAACAATATCAAACGAAAGCGGATCGATGATCATGGTGAGTGTATATTTCTTTTTCTAAATTTCCCTTTTCCTTCCTTTGAAAAACTTATCTCCACACATACAACGCCCAGGACATGCAGCATATCCGGCAAAATGGGAGAGTATCCGCTTAGTGTTTCCGGTCAACATGGGCGAACACGAAAAACAAAAAAAAAAAAAAAACCTAGACAAGAGAAATGAGAAAATCCTTTTGCATCTTTTCGTATGTTGACTTCCTGTGTGGCCACCCACCCCCAACGGGAATAAAATTTTACGACGATGATGTTGCTGCCATTGTTGTCCTTATCCAGGCAGAACGGGTATCCTTTTTTTTTTTCCACATTTCTCTTTTTCCATCTCTTGTTATAAATCCCTGCTTTGTTTTTCGGTTAAATTTTCATGTCCTGGCGCGTTGTGTGCTGGAAACTCACTCGTGTATCCTTTTTTTTTTCCTGTGTGTGTCCAGCACTTAAAATGTATGTCCTGGACGGGGACATTCGGGCTGTTCGTTTTCTTCTTCTTTTTTTTTATGAATTTTCATCATAAATCGTCGCGTGAAAGGACAACGGACCATTTAAATGAACGAAGAAGAATTTTTATCCTTTTTCCTCGGTCCACGAAGGATATTTATTACAAAGTTCGTTACAATTTTAATTTTTTTTTCTTTTTGGAGTCCTTGCTGAGCGAGAAAAAAAAAAAAAGAATTAATTGTTTTCCTGTTTCGCGGAGCGAATGTCAAGTGGAGAGTTGTAATTTGGCAAAGGACTCGGAGTGGTCTTTTGATAACCTGCCAGGAGGAGGAAGGAATCGTTTGCGTTTGCATCTCAGTTTGGCGTGTGAATTTCCGTGTGATGAAGTCGTCGTTCCGACGGCATTTGGACAGGGAGACATTTGTTGAAAAAAACAAAAATCATCTTCCGCGGCAGGACATTAGGCGGCGAGGATGTTAATGGGTTTTTTTTGTGTGGAAGGAACCACATGCGTGGCTGAGACGACGCGGAGTCAGTTGCTGAAAGCTCTGCAACTCTTTGCGGTGATAGAAGCGAGAGGATGCCTGTTCCTCCGCATTTTTGGACGAGAGTCACATCAGAAAATTCGAGGTTTTATGTGCATTCCATTAGAAAAGCCTCATCCTTTTTTTGTCCCTATTCGACATGTGCTCTCTTAGTGTGGAACGTATTGGAAAAGTATTGCTTTGTGAGGTTCCTATTTAATTTGTGAGGCTTCAATTGAAAACCTGCTAAGTATCCATTGAATGTCCCTTGTTTTCATGATTGATAACAGATTTTTCAATTTTAGGATTGTCAAAATTTGATAAAGAAAAGCGTTAGGAGTCAGAAAACGGGTGGATTGAGTTTGAGAACCCAGTGAAAGCTGAAAAAAAACTTTAAAAAAAATTAGGAGGAGTCATATTTGGCTGGAAGTAGGAAAAATGAGGTCTATTTGGTGAAGGGGCCTAGAAGAATCCAGAAATTGTTTAATTGTTGTCAATGAACCCACTGGAAGCTGGAGGAATCCTTGAAAATCACTTGAAACACCTCCTCTGCAAAAACTTCCTAGAATTAGGTACCATCTAGGACAACTGAATATTTCATTTTGAAGAGCTACCTTGAGGCTACAAGGACATGAAAAAATGTTTGTCCTAGGATGTCCCGTTTCGGAGATATAGGCCAAAAACAAAAGGGTTTTGCCAAAAAAATGCAAAATTTCCCCCCCAAAAAAGGACGAAAATCCTGAAAAATTGGCCAAAAGGCATTTCAACTTTGGGCTCAAATATCTCGAAAACGGGAGGTCCTGCAGAAAAACTTCCTATGAGCGATTTGTGGCTCTAAGGGAGATCTGTCGATTGGACATAACGGATCAAAAAAATTTCCCAAAATAACGGAGTTATGGACATTTTTGGCAGAGGTCTAGAAATAAGGCTCGTGTAGGGGGTGTCCTGAGGCTCCGATCGGAAAAATTTTTGTGCCAGCTTGTAGAGCAGCCTTTTATCCTTTAGGGAAAAAAAGGTTGAACAAAAGGGAAAACGCCGTAGGACGTCCCGTTATCGAGATAAACGCATTTTTGTATTCCTTTACTTATTTCCCTAAAAATTTCCCCTAGAATTAGGGGTGACCTTCAAAATTTTTTTTGTCCATTTTGTAGAGGGACCTTGAGGCTACAAGGACATGAAAAAATGTTTGTCCTAGGATGTCCCGTTTCGGAGATATAGGCCAAAAACAAAAGGGTTTTGCCAAAAAAATGCAAAATTTCCCCCCCAAAAAAGGACGAAAATCCTGAAAAATTGGCCAAAAGGCATTTCAACTTTGGGCTCAAATATCTCGAAAACGGGAGGTCCTGCAGAAAAACTTCCTATGAGCGATTTGTGGCTCTAAGGGAGATCTGTCGATTGGACATAACGGATCAAAAAAATTTCCCAAAATAACGGAGTTATGGACATTTTTGGCAGAGGTCTAGAAATAAGGCTCGTGTAGGGGGTGTCCTGAGGCTCCGATCGGAAAAATTTTTGTGCCAGCTTGTAGAGCAGCCTTTTATCCTTTAGGGAAAAAAAGGTTGAACAAAAGGGAAAACGCCGTAGGACGTCCCGTTATCGAGATAAACGCATTTTTGTATTCCTTTACTTATTTCCCTAAAAATTTCCCCTAGAATTAGGGGTGACCTTCAAAATTTTTTTTGTCCATTTTGTAGAGGGACCTTGAGGCTACAAGGACATGAAAAAATGTTTGTCCTAGGATGTCCCGTTTCGGAGATATAGGCCAAAAACAAAAGGGTTTTGCCAAAAAAATGCAAAATTTCCCTCCCAAAAAAGGACGAAAACCCTGAAAAATTGGCCAAAAGGCATTTCAACTTTGGGCTCAAATATCTCGAAAACGGGAGGTCCTGCGAAAAAACTTCCTATGAGCGATTTGTGGCTCTAAGGGAGATCTGTCGATTGGACATAACGGATCAAAAAAATTTCCCAAAATGGCGGAGTTATGGACATTTTTGGCAGAGGTGTAGAAATAAGGCTCGTGTAGGGGGTGTCCTGAGGCTCCGATCGGAAAAATTTTTGTGCCAGCTTGTAGAGCAGCCTTTTATCCTTTAGGGAAAAAAAGGTTGAACAAAAGGGAAAACGCCGTAGGACGTCCCGTTATCGAGATAAACGCATTTTTGTATTCCTTTACTTATTTCCCTAAAAATTTCCCCTAGAATTAGGGGTGACCTTCAAAATTTTTTTTGTCCATTTTGTAGAGGGACCTTGAGGCTACAAGGACATGAAAAAATGTTTGTCCTAGGATGTCCCGTTTCGGAGATATAGGCCAAAAACAAAAGGGTTTTGCCAAAAAAATGCAAAATTTCCCTCCCAAAAAAGGACGAAAATCCTGAAAAATTGGCCAAAAGGCATTTCAACTTTGGGCTCAAATATCTCGAAAACGGGAGGTCCTGCAGAAAAACTTCCTATGAGCGATTTGTGGCTCTAAGGGAGATCTGTCGATTGGACATAACGGATCAAAAAAATTTCCCAAAATGGCGGAGTTATGGACATTTTTGGCAGAGGTGTAGAAATAAGGCTCGTGTAGGGGGTGTCCTGAGGCTCCGATCGGAAAAATTTTTGTGCCAGCTTGTAGAGCAGCCTTTTATCCTTTAGGGAAAAAAAGGTTGAAAAAAAGGGAAAACGCCGTAGGACGTCCCGTTATCGAGATAAACGCATTTTTGTATTCCTTTACTTATTTCCCTAAAAATTTCCCCTAGAATTAGGGGTGACCTTCAAAATTTTTTTTGTCCATTTTGTAGAGGGACCTTGAGGCTACAAGGACATGAAAAAATTTTTGTCCTAGGATGTCCCGTTTCGGAGATATAGGCCAAAAACAAAAGGGTTTTGCCAAAAAAATGTAAAATTTCCCCCCCAAAAAAGGACGAAAATCCTGAAAAATTGGCCAAAAGGCATTTCAACTTTGGGCTCAAATATCTCGAAAACGGGAGGTCCTGCGAAAAAACTTCCTATGAGCGGTTTGTGGCTCTAAGGGAGATCTGTCGATTGGACATAACGGATCAAAAAAATTTCCCAAAATAACGGAGTTATGGAAATTTTTGGCAGAGGTCTACAAATAAGGCTCGTGTAGGGGGTGTCCTGAGGCTCCGATCGGAAAAATTTTTGTGCCAGCTTGTAGAGCAGCCTTTTATCCTTTAGGGAAAAAAAGGTTGAACAAAAGGGAAAACGCCGTAGGACGTCCCGTTATCGAGATAAACGCATTTTTGTATTCCTTTACTTATTTCCCTAAAAATTTCCCCTAGAATTAGGGGTGACCTTCAAAATTTGTTTTGTCCATATTGTAGAGGGACCTTGAGGCTACAAGGACATGAAAAAATTTTTGTACTAGGATGTCCCGTTTCGGAGATATAGGCGAGAAACAAAAGAGATTTGCAATCGTTTTCAAAAAAGGACGAAAATCCTGAAAAATATCAACAGGGCATTTCTGCCCTGTTTGGGTTTGACTCATACTTACCTCTGGAAGGATTCATACTTACGTGCAAAGAATTAAATTGTGCTAAAAAGAAAAAAAAAAAGATTCCCTTTTATAGACAGGGAAAAGGATTAAAATGGTCGGGTAACTTTGGTTGTCCATAAATTTTTTGACATCCTCCAATGGGACCAGGACGACTCCACCACCAGTTCTCCAGACTTGAATCCTTGTCCAGTTTGATCTGCAAATGAAAAAGGAATTCGTTAGTTGAACTATTCCTTTTGTACATCCACAAGTCAGCAGAAAAAAAAAAAAGAAAAACTAACCGCTTTCAAAAAAGGACATCCTTCCTGCAACACACACACACTGCACCACCCGACGATGACGAGCCACCGGGCCACGTGATCCCAATGACAACAAACAACGTCAGACACTTAAAAGAGAGAGAGTCGTTGACACCAAAACACGCAGCCCACACGCACACGAGTTGATTGTGCTTTAATCTCCCGCAAATGAAGTGCGTCACAAAATCATCGCATCCTTGTTTCCCCTTTCGTTTTTTTTTTCTTCTCTTGTTTCCTGTTTCTTCATTTTTCGTCGTCGTTTTTTTTTTTTTGGGAGCAACAAACAATTCGCCAACATTATCCCGGTCACGTGCCGTAAAGTGACTTTTTGCGTTTCATCTGTAATTGATGCGCGTCGACGGGCGTCGGGCAGGCGATGGGTGGTGGTTGGGTGAGAGAGTGGGTGGGGAGAGAGAATTTTTGTTTTCCCAAAAATTCTTTTTTTTATGGAAAATAGATAGACTGAACTTAGGGTGGACCATATTATGATGATTGTTGCAAACACAATTTACTTCTCATCATGGGGTGGAAAAAAAATACACTCGCTCATAATTCATTTGAATTTTTGCGGTTGGAGGGGAGGAACAGAGAGTGCTTATTATGAAATTCTATTTTACGTTTCGGTTGTGTGGTACGAAATTTGTGGCTCACCCATCGGCAACGAGAGAGACAGAGCGAGATTATATCGCAAAAACAGATGCTTTATTATTTTATTGGTGTCCCATGTGGATGCGGATGGGATTTTAATTTACAAAAATGCACACAAGGGGATGGACACTGCGAGAGAGACAGAGTGCTGGCTGGCTGGTTGGCTGGCTAATTAGGGGGAGTGATGATGAGATGATGAGTAGATGAGTAGATTGGCGTTGACGGGTGGCTGGGAGATTTTTATCAGTTTCGGATTTGTGTCTGTTACACTTTTGAGTGTGCGGTTTGGTCGAATTGAATTTCCACAACCACTAAGGGGATCTGATAAGAGGCAAGTTTGTGCATATGGGCGATTGGATTAGGATGGCGAGATGGAAATTTGAATGAAAGGGTCGTCCTAATGCCACCTGCTGACAATTTCAGCTGCTGACATTCTTTACGAGATTTTTTCCATGAAATTTTAAGGACGCATAAGACAAAGCATGAATTTGAATGCCCGTCTCAAGTGGCGCCCAACACTCGACCATACTAAACATTAAAAAAAAAAAATACGTTATCTCCAAGGCTCTCTGTCCACCCCAAAAGCTACTCAAGTCACCCAATTGACCCTTTTTTTCTTTGTCGCCGAAAATCTATCTCGACACACATCCGGCAGGGGTCGGCACAAGAAAAAGGACACTTCCGTCTCCGTTCCCATTGCCATCTCCAATCTTCCACCCTTTTAAGACGATGCTGACTCACGAACATAGTTCACATTTAAAAAAAAAAAATATAAATTTTTCAGTCATTTTGATTTCAGACGACGAAAATCGCGACATCAACATCCATCCCGAGGAGGACATCAAACGTCAACGATTGGCATACACCGGCGATCAGCTGTACTCGAATGTGAGTAAAAAAAAACAAAAATTTTTAGTCAGAAGATAAAGACATCTTCTCACTCATTTTTGACACTTGTAACACTTTTGACATTTTTGACGTTTCACCATGGAAATCTCTGACCCTCCAAAATAATTTTTTTTTTCTCCCAGATTTGGTCCGGTAAATGGTGCATCAAGGACGAGCATAAACTGCTCTCTGAGCTTGGCAGCGTTACAACAAATGGCGGCGCAGCCTATTACGACACCCACAACGGCTTCCCGACATCGAGCGGCACCGAATCGATTCTCTACGACAGCATAACGACAATCTCTCAATCGCAGAGTTCGCTGTACACACCACCGATTGGAACGTCTATCGGTAAGTAAACGTGGGGGGGGGGGGGAAGAAAAATGGACATTTTTTTTTGTTTACAGCTGCCACCATGGGGGGAGGTTTATTTTTTTTTTTTCCTTCATTTTTCCTCTTTTTGGTTTAACAACTTTAATTTTTTTTCTGAATAAAAAAGGGGGTGGTTCATTGACGCCGCTGGCGCCGATAAGCATGCAGGATATGAAACTCGGTACAGGAATTCTCGATCAGTCTCTGTCTTCGTATCACACAGGTAAGGAAAAAAAAAAACAAAACACAACCATCCACCTAAAAATTCTGCACAAAAATAAAAACAAAATTCGCACAAAATCCTCTGTCAAAAAAAAAAAAAAAAAACATGCTTTCAATCTTTTAATGGAACCCAACCTCCCATCCTCCCACTAAAGTTGTCGAGAACGGCCATTACGCGACAATCACGAATCTGGGCAATGTCGTTTCACCGCACACGGAGACGGTCTCGTCACCAGGGCTGCCAATCACGATTATCACCTCAGATGCGGTGCCAACGATGCAACAAAATGGTGGTGGTCGATCGGCAGGAAATCAAAATCAATCGGATCAAAATGGCGGTGGTAGTGGAAATGGCGGAAACAATGCAGCCAACGGTGGCGGTGGTGGTGCCAGCAGTGGAGGTGCCAACACTGACACTCAACCGACACCGAATGGCAGCGAAACGGTGACAATGGTTGCCGCAACAACAACGAATCCAAATAATCAAAATAATAACAGTTTAAGTGTGAATACAAACGATGGCGGACCGTCGAATGTTTCGCCAAGTCAACAGGATAACTCGTCGTTGATTTTACTGCAGCCGAGTAGTCACAGTGGCGGCGGTTATTCGTCGATGTTGCCAAGTTTTAGTCATTATTCGACAGGCAAGTTTTTTGATTTTGTTTTTTTTGTTTTTGGGGTCTTCTTTTTCTTTCACTCTTCTCACACACAAAATGGTGGATTTTTTTTTTTTGTTTCTGTTTGATTTTTGGTGATGGTGGCACTTAGCACGAGTTAAGGATTCTCTTTGTGGAACTTATTCACAAAACTCAAATTTTTCAACATGCATTCTTTTTTTTTCTCTCTCTTAGGTTGTGGCTCCGTCGTACCGGCTTCGGATTACGCCTACAGTCCAGCTTATCCGCAGTATGGTAGCGCCTACGGGTCTTATGGGTATAGCACAACTGGAGGACTCCTCAGTAAGTAAACAGTGAGTATTTGACATTAATACTTGCTGTGGAATTTATTTTTTTTTTTTTTTGTTTTTTTATTTTGTATCGTTTTTTGCCTGCTTTTACTTAGAGTTTGTCCGGTGGGGATGGGTGGTTAAGGGGAGAAACACGACACGTCCAGTAGAGTGCTTTCGAATGAAAAGTTCGCATTCGGTGTGTGTACTAAATCGGATCGAGTCGTGTACAGGCTAAGGTAAACTGGTAAATGAATCGGCTAAGATGGGAAACTGAACGAAAATCGGTGTGAACGAAGGCTACAGAAAGAAGGTGGAAGAAGAAAATCAATTTCAAGCGTCTTGGCTAAGGTTAGCTGCGGTGAAAGTTCACATTTTTCACCACACTTGGACTTTCTTTTATTTTTCATGATTCTCAAAAAAAAATTCGTTCTTGTTTTTGTTATGGAAATTATTTTTCGAACTAAAAAAAAACATTTTTTAAAAAAAAAAACACCTTTTTTTAAAAGTTTTTTTTTTTTTGGAGAAAAATTAGCAAAAAATACTTTCAAAAAAAATCAATCTAAAAAAATGTTTTCTCATTAAGGAATGACTTAAGGTTTAGTCTTTTTGATAAAATTCCAAAAAATTGCCATTGCGTTCAACTCCCCGTAAAATGCTTCAAAAATCCAAGTTGACACCTCAGCCGAGTCACGACGCAACTACAAAAAAAAATTGTACCCCGAAAAAAACCACCCGCCCTGCCCTAGTTTGATGTTCGATGTTCACTAAAAAAAAGATTTTTTCATACAAAACCAAAAAAAAAAAAATCAAAGAAGAGACAATTAGTGAATATTTTTTTTTCTTTCCCCACAACAGATACATCCTATTACTACGAAGGTGGACAAAATCAAACAACCGCCCTTAACCAGGACATGCGCTCACCCTTAGCTGCAACGCGTGCCAACTCTCTGGCATCAGCTGCATCCCCAACTGGTAGTGCATGCACAAAATCAGAACCATCTGATATATTCTTAGTTTAGTATTCGCAACATCAACTGAATATAGTATATAGATTAAGGAGATAAAAACACACACAAAAAAATGAAAATTAAAAAACAATTTTAAATTAATTCAAAATACATAACAGAAAAATGAAAAAAAAAAAACAACTTAACAAATTATTATATCTTTAAAAAAAAAAACAAGTTTTATTATTAAGTGTAAAATATTTAAGAACCAGAAAAACACAAAAAAAAAATCAAAGAAAACAATTTTTTTTTAAATATAAAATCTAAGTTAGCTTCACACACAAAAAAGAAAAAAAAAAACAAAAAAAAATATTTAATCCTTAAAACATCGTTATATTTTAAGACAATCTAAAAAAAAAAAGAAAACATGATGAAAAATATTCACAAATGAGATTAAACAAAAAACATAAAATAGGCGGAAGGAACCAATTATTTTCTTTTTTTTTTTTTTTTAATTTTATCCTAGACGCTTTTTTTTTGAAAAGGAAAAAAACACTTTTTACGAATTTTTCGAAACCAATGACACGTGGAAATTTAATTTCTTACATTCCCTCTTTTTTTTTAATTTATTTTCTTTTTTTTATTTATTTTTTTCTTTATTCTATTTATTTATTTATTTATTTATTTTGTGGGAGTTGAGATGAGGGTGGCTGTAAGGAGTGCATTCCTGCACTCAATCGGTTAGGGATGAAAAATTTTAATCGAGTTTTAAAGTGGATTTTTAGTCGAATTTTTGAAATTTGAAGAATTCGTCATCATAGAAAAAATTTGAGCCTTCGGAGGATTTTTTGCTCGAATTTTGAGATTTTTCGAAGCTTGACAAATAATTTGAGATCGAGAGAATTGATGAATTTTCGTCCTCACAAAAAATAAAAACAAAAACAAAAACCACCTATGAGTGACGAGGTTTTAGTCGAGGATGTAGATCGAGAGAATTGATAAATTTTTTTCCTCACAAATTGTCCCCAAAAATTAAAAAAATCCTCTGAGACACGAAGTTTTAGTCGACATTGAAGGAAAAGAACAAAACCAAAAAATTCAGAGCATGGCAATTTTTTTTCCAGTGTCCAGAAATATGATTTTTGGATTTTTGTTCCTTTCACAAACACGGAAAATTTTTTCCAGAGTCCAGAAATGTGATTTTTGGATTTTTGTTCCTTTCACAAACACGGAAAATTTTTTCAGAGACCAAAAATGTGATTTTTGGATTTTTGTTCCTGTCACAAACACGGAAACTTTTTTTTCAGAATCCAGAAATGTAATTTTGGAATTTTTTTGTCACAAACACTGCGAATTTTTCGTTTTTTTTTAAGCGAAAAAAATCAACTTCTAAGAGGAGGCTTGAGGTGTTTTTTTAATTTTTTCCTTAAAGAATTTTATTATTGAAAACACTCGCAAAACCCTCTTTTTATTTTCGGAAGTCATCTTACGAACTGAAATGCAAAAATATTTTTTTTTTCGATTTCCTTTTTATGAATTTGAATTTTTGAAGACAACTTTTCATCACGAAAATCCCCTTAGACGACGTTTAAGTTGAAATTGAAAAAAAAAAAAAAATAAATTGCAAACGAGTTTAATTCCAAATTTTTGAACACTGACAGACAGCCTCCCTCCTCCATCCCTCCCACTCTCTTTCACACTTTCTTTTTTTTGTTAACTTATTTCATAGATCTATCAAAATTGGCTCGTCTTTAAAAATAAAATAAAAAAACAAAAAAAAAAAAAAAAATAGATTAATATAAAGGTTTCTATGCGATAAAAAAAAAAAAAACTTTAAACAACGATTCACACGAAAAAAAAAAGAAAAAAATATCAACACACGAAAGGATACCGACAACAACACATCCCCTCCGCCCAAACAAAAAAAAAAAACCTTTTTTTTCACGTTTCTTTTTTTTTGCCTCAAAATAATACTCAAGTGTCTGACAGAAAATACTAACCGCTACTACCTTCTTAATTCTTTTTTTTTTTTTTAAAGCCAAAAAAGGATTTTTTTTTTATTTCTTAAAGACTGATTTGTTGAAAGCAGACGAAAAATGAAAAGAAGACTCTTTGAAATTGCTCTTAAAGTTTTTATCCTTTCGTTTGTTGATGGAATAATTTTTTTTTTATATACACGAAATAAATGTTAAAAAAAATATGAATTTTATCTCTAAGGTTTTTTTTTTTTTAAGAAGAAGTATGAAAGAAAAAAAAATATGATGTTATGACCAAAGACAGAAGTTAATTTTTCATTTTGTACATTTTTTTTTTCTATGTTAAGAGACTAGTTTGTTTTTTTTTTTTTTTTTAATTTTTAGTTAACGATGAAAATGAAAAATATGTTTTTTGTGAAAAGTCATGGGGTGGGTTGAAATCGTGGTTGGAATGTGTCGCCACGAAAGTAAACTCAAGAGTACTCACTTTTTTTTTTTAATCCGTGGCGATTTCTTCGACTTTTTTGATTTCTTATTTTTTTTTTTTGTTAGAAAATAAATTACAATTTGAATCTTATTTTGAACATCAAAAATATAGTTTTTTCTTAATATTTACGAAGACGAATCGCACTTGTGTCACTTTCCAAAACTTTTTTTTCACGGCGAATTGGGCAATAGATGGGATTTGCAGCTCTCCACTCCGGGTGGAGATTGGGGGGGACGTAAAAAAATGAAGTAAAAAAAAAGAAATAGCAATCTATGCAAATTCGGTTTTTTTTCGGTAGTTTCTTGAGTTCACGATGAATAAAAAAAAATTTATTTCATTCAAAAAATCCATCAAAGTTGTCCGACCCATGATTCAAAAATCACCACATGACTGAGCAAAATCATCTCCACCCTCTCTTAGTTTCGAAACGACGAAAAAAGAAAGAAAAAAAAAAACAAAAAAACGAAAAAGAAAACCTAAAAATACTTTAACAAAATACTACAACTTATCACGAGACATATCAATAAGTTTAATTTTAGTTGAAAACTAAAAAAAAAAAATCCAAAAAAAAAAGTTTTCTTTTCTACGTTTTTTTTTTTTATATCTATGCAATTTTTTTTTATATATATATACTACTATTTTTTTTTTTAATTAATTATCACCAAAGACAAAGCAATATATACAATTAAATGTTTAATTAATTAATTAATTTTGTTCAGCTCTCTTTTGTTTGTTTTTTTTTGTATCCTTTCGCAACTTTGGAAAAAAAAAATTATAAGGGCGAGAGTTAACCTTAAGAAAAAAGAAAGAAATTTAATCCTCAATTTAAAAAAGAAACCACTCAAAAAAAAAAAACATATATATATTTTCTTTTTTTGAAATTGAAATTAAAGAAATCCTTGTATATGTAAAAGACTTTAAGGAAACGAAAAAAAAAGACAAAAAAAAAACATAAAAAAAATACTTCATTAATATACAAGACAACAAAAAAAAAATTCTTTATATATGCACATTTTAACTATAATTAAAGAAAAACAAAAAAAAATATATTATTACATAAAAAATAATTACAAGAAACATAAAAAAAACCCTAGACTCTGTATAGTGATGCAATTATAAAAGCATTGAATATAAAAAAAAAAAATGAAAAAAACAAAAAAAACATAAGGAAATCAGTTATTTTCTATTTAAGTTATTTATAAATAAAATTTAAATTATATAAACGCAAATGAAGATGAAAGAAAAAAAAAAGAATGAAGAAGAAGGAAAAAGAATAAACGAACTATAAAAATAAAATAGAGAAAGTTTAAAAATAAAACTCAAAAAAAAAAAACAAATTTTTGTTTCACTCTATTTCTTTAATTAAGACACGACCGCAGATCCTTTGAGGATGTCGAAAAAAAAAATTCGTTTTACTGCCGTGAAAAAATTCACTCGAGCTGCGAAATTCGATTTCACACAAAAAAATTAGTTTTTTTTTTTTTTTGACGCGTTTGACGTCCTCATTTGCATTCGTATTGTTAGCCATCAATCAACCGAGAGACATAAACGAAATAATCGAGAAAATGACACGAAATGTGAACCAAAACCCTTGGAGGAGAGCGGCTTTGGTTCAAAGGAGTCGTAAAATTTTTTTCGGGTCAGCGAAAAAGGTTTGAAGATGATTTGAAATTGAAGGAATTTTTTTTTTTCTAATTTGCCACGGCGAAGGGCAAAATTCGACAATCACACAACGCTGGCCGCCCAGCTGGATTATTTTTTTTTTTCGAGAGTTTTGCGCGTCATTTGAGTGATTTATCGATTTTTTCATACGTCAAATTGGTTTGGCGGCTTAGAACTCGCCGAATGTCTGTCTATCACCAGATTACTCCCGCTGTCTGCTTTTCGCTTCTTGCTACTCGTCTTTTTTTTTTTTTACTCGCCGCCGCCTTCTCAACGCCCTTTTCGACCTACCGCGGAGTTTTCATCGCCCGCGAGCTTCCCCCCGCTTGCTTCACGAGATTTTTCTCTACTCGCTGCTTCCTCCTCGCCATTTTTTTAATCGCCACCATCTGCTCTTCGCCGCCGGCATGCGTGTCGACATCTCTCTCAGGACAAGTCACCCCAACAAAAAGCTGGGGAGACTTCTTATCATACCGGGGCGAGTTCTCCCGTAAAACTAAAGAGGAATACCGTCGAGTGCTTCTGGGCGCCTGGTTTCAAAGGCGAAATTTTCGAGAGGTTCTTTGAGGGCGTTTTACGTTGCAACGCCTAGAATGACGGCGAAAATAACACCTACGGTGACACCTATATTGATGGATAGGTCGACGAATGCAAGGGCGCCTGAAATGACTCCTAGGACGACTATGAGGACGATGCTAAGGACGGCGCCTAGAATGACTCGTAGGACGACTATGAGGACGATGCTTAGGACGGCGCCTAGAATGACTCCTAGGACGATGCCTAGGACTCAATCAGTTAGCGAAATTACAGAAATATAGTATCAGGGTAAAAATAATGGGTGGGCCGCTTAGTGGTTTCTTTTTTAATCACATGCCATTTTAGTACTACCAGCTGTGCCGGGTGGGCCGCTTAGTGGTTTCTTTTTGAATCATAGGCCATTTTGACACTACTAGCTGTTTCCCATTAAAATTTTTCCCAGAAATTCAGTATCATTCCTCCGGAAAACGAACAAAATCATTTTGGGGTCGAAAAAAATTTGGAAATATTTTAAACTTATTTTCAAAATTATCATCCATCAGCAGCGGTTCTCTCCCCAAAGAAGAAGCCAACTAAAGGCTCCAAGTCAACCCGAACCACCGCAAGAACCGTCAAAAAATTGAAATCATTTCCACCGGGAAAAATCGATACCCCAGCTTGAGGTAGGTCGCGGCTATGACGTCACTCACACAGCTTTTCAGAGCAACGCAGTCGATGTATGGAATCAGGCTTTCGGGAGACCTGCTACTGCCGCCTGCTGGCCGGATACAAACGATTGGTTTTTAGAAAAATTACCCAATTTTTCTTGTCAGTTTTTCGCATGGGGGCTCAAACTGGCCGAGTAGGTATCCTTTTTTTCCGTCCCTCCGTTGGAGGGAGTTTGATAAAAAAAATGACGGAAAAATTGCGTGCACGTGGGAAATTGGGAAGCTTCCTGATGTGGCTGGGCGCCTGCTGTGGCGTGGCGGATTTGTGGAAGGTTCTACATGACGGTTGTCAACCGGGAATTGTATGCGGGCGAATTGGCAAGCGGACTAGTGGGCGATGATAATGAAGACCAACAAAAATTTGTGGGAAGTTGTTCAAACTGAACAGCTGGCATGTTGGGATATGCGCTGCAAAAAATCACCCCACTTGCAGTTCCACCGCCCACTTGACGAAGCGAAACATTGACGCCCACCCATCGCCAAGGTAACTACACTGCTTCCAATCAAATGGGTAATTGCGACGACTTTACGACGCCCTCCACCCGACTGGGGGGTGGACAGATTTGCGTCTGTCGCAACACACCACACGCGACACAGCCACACGACGAATTCGCCAGCTCCCTTATCGTCTCACGGTTTTATGCGCTCGCTAAAAACTTCCCCCAATTGGTACGTCCGCGGTCGGTTAGGGTTGCTCGCATGCTACTTGCCACGCAGTGCTGCCAATTGGAAGGTTCCTGGACTCGAGAGCTATTCCCACCGTGAGTTGGCCGTGCTGGGAGCTCAGACGCGAGTCAGTAGACTTCGTTTTTTGGGTTTCCAGGCGAGGTCGGGATGGTTATCAACCCCTCAAACACCAGGTGATTTTCCGCAGTTGGGCTTGTGATTTTATTTGTGGAACGCATCTGTACTCGCGGGTCATGAGCTCCCAACAGCGAGATGCGCGTCACATGGTCGTGGCTTGGATTGGCGTCTGTTTAGGGCGGTCGACCAGGTTGCTAAGCATTCGAGGTGGGCTTTTTAATCGGCTGGAATATTCGCGACGGGGATTAATTGAGGGAGAATTGCTGCGCATCTATTTTCTTGGAATGGGTGGGTGTTCTGGTGGGAGATGTGTATCGATGGGTGGGAAATTAATTCAATGACTGCTGTTTTGTATCTGTGGAATTAAAAAAAAAAAAATTCCTAATAAAATGCTAAAATAAATTTCCCACCCCGCGGAGGAGACTTTCTACCATTCCAATCGTCGTTTCCTTTTTATCTTCTCCCACCCACGATTTTTCCCACCCCCCAATCGCACTCAATCGCATATCAATTCCGACACAAAATCACGACGTCATCCCCCATCGGTGGCGTTTCCCTTATTGGTACGACAGCTGCCAGGGGGTTGTCGGCGGCGTAAAACGCCGGCTGCCAATGGAAGCGACTTTTAAATTTTCAGGTATTCCCACTTCGCTTTGACGCTGCTGGGAGCTCAGAAAATTCAGAAAGCGAACGTGTTGGCGGTGGATGTGAAAATCCAACCGTCGACGGTTGACGTGGTGTCTTTTTGTGGGGCGCATGCTTCGGCCTGGCAGTCAGGTGAATGGGTGGGTGGTTGAAATGCGTTCATACGACACATCCGTTATCAGTCCTCTCATTCCATGAATTTTTCGTTTGTGATTTGAATCGACGCGACACGACGGCTGTCTATTAGCTCGATATCGACTTTTGATGAGGACTGCCAGGTGCTCAGGAGTGGATAGGAAGTTGGTGAGGTGGCCGTCTTTTTAGGACTACGTTCGCTTATCTGGTCGACGAAGGAGTGTCTCCTGTGACACTTCGATTTCTACAGTGTGGGCCGAGTACAAATGTGTTTTTAAAAATGTAGTAAAATGAATAAAAAAATGTTTTCTATGTGGGCCAAGTATAAGTTTCTTCTTGAAAATGTAATCTGAGTCGGATACAAGATCCTTTTCTAAAATTCAAAAAAATCAACAAACTAAAATTGTTTTCTATGTGGGCCGAATTCAAGTTCCTTTTCAAAAATTCAGTCAAATCAAGAAAATCAATTTTTTTCCATGTGGGTCGATTACAAGTTTCTTTTCAAAAATTAAAAAAAAAAACAACAAAATCAAATTTTTTTCAATGTGGGCCGAATACAAATTTTTTTTTCAAAAATTCAGTAAAATCAAGAAAAATAAATTTTTTTCTATGTGGGCCAGGTATAAGTTTCCTCTTAAAAATGCAATATGGGCCGAATAAAAGTTTCTTTTCAAAAATTAAAAAAAAAAACAACAAAATCAAATTTTTTCTATGTGTGCCGAATAGAAGTTTCTTTACAAAATAACCTATGAATTAAAAAGAAACTATTAGACGGCCCACTCCTTAACACTCATTTTTTTTTGGTGTCCTAATCGATGCCGCCTGGACTGTTGTGCAAATGCAAAGCCCTCGCTCCTGCTTTGTCCCCATGGCGAAGGAGCCATCGCATCACAATTAGATCGCTTTTTATGACACTCTCTCCCGAAGAAGCTGCATCCATCCGTCGCGTCACTTAATTACTTCATTCCCCATGCAATGTCACACGCCAGTCGATAGAACGATGAAGAACAAAAAAAGACAATAGGACGGTTGACTGCCCAGAGTCAGTATCGACGTTCAATACAAAGCATCGGGTGCTCAGAATTCTCGGAAGTAGACAACAACGCTGGGGTCGGTGGCGTCTTTAGCTTCGGCGACAGCAATTTATGCGACCGAAGGAGTCTATGTCTTTGGGTGCCTGTTCTTTCAGGCATCGTGCAGATGAATGGGTAATTAAAATTTCAAAGAAATGCCGTGAAAATTGTGGGACGTTCTATTTTTTTTATTTTTTTTTCTTTCCCATTTTTTAAACTCCTTCAGTTGAACTGCGTGTGACTGCATAGGGAATCAGGGCAGACTGCTTCTATTGAAACGAGACGAGACGAGATGGGGTCAATGCTTCTGGTGAATGGGTTCAAGGGGAATTTTTAAATTTTCCCCAAGATACTCCGCCACGTTGAGAGGAGGTTCTTGGAGACTCAAGTGCCCGCCCTGGCGGAAAAAATTTCATTTGAAATATTGGAACCACCTCGTCGGCTTCTTTTCAATGCAATGGTGCGGCGAATTTGAGTGTTTTTTCCTCTTCAGCAGGAGGAAGATTTCTGTTGAAAGAGTCAACCCGAAGATCCATATTAAGAGAGTCAACCTGGCTAATTTTTTTAATAAGATTCAGCTCTCAAAAAATTTGTGGTCATGAGAAGGCGAATCGAGGATGTCGGTAGAGTTTCTCTAGAGGGATTAGCAAGGATTCCTCCAGCTTCCAATGGGTTCACTGGTTCCATCCAGATATTTTCTGAAAGCTGCCAGGTCCCTGTATCGCATGGAACCCACTTTTTCAAGACCCACTCAAAGGTGGCTCCATAAGAACGATTTTTCGAGATTTCTCCAGCTTCCAGTTGCTTCCCAAAATTCATCCAGACATTTTTCGAATCCTCAGACACTCGCCCAACATCCCCAATCAAAAAAAAATTTGAATTTTTCCAAAAAAAATTTTTCGCATTTTTCACACAAAAAATCGAGTCACGGTCAACGACTTGAGGTCGACTTTTCTTGGGAAAAAAATTCGCAATTTTGAAACAAATTTTTTTTTGAAAAAAAATTATTGAAATTTATGGGAATTGGCGTGTTTTGGTGGGAAATGAAAAATTCGAGACTTTAGCGGTGATAGTGTCGCCGTAGGAAGGATTTTTCGAGATTCGTCCAGCTTCCAGCGGGTTCTTCGACTCCAAACAAGCATTTTCTGAGAGCTGCCAGGTCCGTGTACCGCATGGAGTCCACTTTTTTAAGATCCATTCAAAGGTGGCTTCACTAGAAGGTTTTTTCGAGATTTCTCCAGCTTCCAGTGGGTTCTTCGATTCAAATTAGACATTCTCTGAAAGCTGCCAAGTCGCTTCATTGCGTGAAGTCCACTTTTTCAACATCGCGTTAGAGGTGGCTCCACCAGAACGATTTTTCGAGATTTCTCCAGCTTCCAGTTGCTTCCCAAAATCCATCCGGATATTTTTCGAGTCCTCAAACACTCGCCCAACATCTCCAATTAAAAAAAATTTGAATTTTTCCAAAAAAAATTTTTCGCATTTTTCACGCAAAAAAGTCGAGTCACGGTCAACGACTTGAGGTCGACTTTTTTTGGGAAAAAATGACACGATTTTGAAAATTATTTTTTTGGGAAAAAACGTCGAAAATTTTTATGGAGAATGCTGTGTTCTGGTGTATTTAGGTGAAATATGAAAAATTCAAGATTTGGGCCTGGATGGTGTCGCCTCCAGCATGTTTTTTCCGGATTTCTCCAGCTTCCAGTGGGTTCATCGACTCGAACCAGACATTTTTCGAGTCGTCAGACACGTCTTTAAAAATCCCCATCACTTTTTTGAAAAAAAATTTTTTTTTTTTTTTTTTTAATTTTTTCACCAAAAATTATAGGCATACGTCGCCATTTTGAAATGGGTGAGAAATCAGGAAAATTTTTGACAAGCCGTCATGTGCAATTGATAGATCTTCCTCAGATCTAAAGGATTAGTCAAAAGGTCTTTTTTCGCAGGACCCCTCGTTTTCGAGATATTTGAGTCCAAAGTTGGATTCTTTTTTCGTTCTTTTTCGGAGGCGAAATTGACCTTTTTCGCTCTCGTTTTTCGGCAATATCTCCGGAACGGGGCGTCGTAGAACGAAAATTCTTTCGGTTCCTTTTTTCTAAAATCCCGCTCTACAAAATGGGCAACTTTTTTTGAGAAAAAAAATTTTTCAGTTTTTCGCCAAAATCACAAGGGGCAGCTGTATTCCAAAGGAAACAAAGATCCGTCCAGCCGTTTAGATTTTATTAGCCTTCCAAATTGGCCCAGTGGTTTTTTGGGGGTAGAAAAAAAATTTTGGAAAATTGAGAAACTTTTGATGCAGAATGGTCTGGACGGCTGTATCTTATGGAAAAACAAAGAATTCGCGGTTTGAAAAGCGACGGGCGGGACTGGAGGACGAAAAAACGGAATTTTTTGGAAAATCTCTTTCGTTTTTGGCGTATATCTCCGGAACGGGGCATCCTAGGATAGAAAATTTGCCATGTCCTTGTAGCTTAAAGGTCGCTCTACAAAATGGACAGCTGAATTTTCGAGACGGCACCCCGCTTTAGCAGTCAACCGGCTGCAAATACGTGAAAATTCACTCAAACGCGTGTATCTCAAAAACGGATGTATCTTTCTCGCTGAACCCTTTTTTTTCTGAAGGGATTAACGCTCCTCTACAAGCTGGTACCAAAACTTTCCCGATCGGAGCCTTAGAACGCCTCCTACACGAGCGCTGTTTCGAAAAATTTTCAAAAAACGTCGAAAACGCCTCGATTTTGAAATTTTTCTAAAAATCCGTTATGTCCAATCGACAGATCTTCCTCAGATCTACAAGATCGGTCGCAAAGATTTTCCTCGCAGGACGTCCCATCTTCGAGATATTTGAGTCCAAAGTTGAGATACTTTCAGCCGAATTCCGACAAAAAATTGCCCAAATCTCCTCCGTTTTTTGGCGATATCTCCGGAACGGGGCGTCGTAGAACGAAAATTCTTTCGATTCCTTTTTTCTAAAATCCCGCTCTACAAAATGGGCAACTTTTTTTGAGAAAAAAAATTTTTCAGTTTTTCGCCAAAATCACAAGGGGTTAGCCCAGTGGTTTTTTGGGGGTAAAAAAAAAATTTTGGAAAATTGAGAAACTTTTGATGCAGAATGGTCTGGACGGCTGTATCTTATGGAAAAACAAAGAATTCGCGGTTTGAAAAGCGACGGGCGGGACTGGAGGACGAAAAAACGGAATTTTTTGGAAAATCTCTTTCGTTTTTGGCGTATATCTCCGGAACGGGGCATCCTAGGATAGAAAATTTGCCATGTCCTTGTAGCTTGAAGGTCGCTCTACACAATGGACAGCTGAATTTTCGAGACGGCACCCCGCTTTAGCAGTCAACCGGCTGCAAATACGTGAAAATTCACTCAAACGCGTGTATCTCAAAAACGGATGTATCTTTCTCGCTGAACCCTTTTTTTTCTGAAGGGATTTACGCTCCTCTACAAGCTGGTACCAAAACTTCCCCGATCGGAGCCCTAGAACGCCTCCTACACGAGCGCTGTTTCGAAAAATTTTCAAAAAACGTCGAAAACGCCTCGATTTTGAAATTTTTCTAAAAATCCGTTATGTCCAATCGACAGATCTCCCTCAGATCTACAAGATCGGTCGCAAAGATTTTCCTCGCAGGACGTCCCATCTTCGAGATATTTGAGTCCAAAGTTGAGATACTTTCAGCCGAATTCCGAAAAAAATTGCCCAAACCTCTTTCGTTTTTTGGCGATATCTCCGGAACGGGGCGTCGTAGAACGAAAATTCTTTCGGTTCCTCTTTTCTAAAATCCCGCTCTACAAAATGGGCAACTTTTTTTGAGAAAAAAAATTTTTCAGTTTTTCGCCAAAATCACAAGGGGTTAGCCCAGTGGTTTTTTGGGGGTAAAAAAAAAATTTTGGAAAATTGAGAAACTTTTGATGCAGAATGGTCTGGACGGCTGTATCTTATGGAAAAACAAAGAATTCGCGGTTTGAAAAGCGACGGGCGGGACTGGAGGACGAAAAAACGGAATTTTTTGGAAAATCTCTTTCGTTTTTGGCGTATATCTCCGGAACGGGGCATCGTAGGATAGAAAATTTGCCGTGTCCTTGTAGCTTAAAGGTCGCTCTACAAAATGGACAGCTGAATTTTCGAGACGGCACCCCGCTTTAGCAGTCAACCGGCTGCAAATACGTGAAAATTCACTCAAACGCGTGTATCTCAAAAACGGATGTATCTTTCTCGCTGAACCCTTTTTTTTCTGAAGGAATTAACGCTCCTCTACAAGCTGGTACCAAAACTTAGCCGATCGGAGCCTTAGAACGCCTCCTACACGAGCGCTGTTTCGAAAAATTTTCAAAAAACGTCGAAAACGCCTCGATTTTGAAATTTTTCTAAAAATCCGTTATGTCCAATCGACAGATCTCCCTCAGATCTACAAGATCGGTCGCAAAGATTTTCCTCGCAGGACATCTCATCTTCGAGATATTTGCGTCCAAAGTTGAGATACTTTCAGCCGAATTCCGAAAAAAAATTGCCCAAACCTCTTTCGTTTTTTGGCGATATCTCCGGAACGGGGCGTCGTAGAACGAAAATTCTTTCGGTTCCTCTTTTCTAAAATCCCGCTCTACAAAATGGGCAACTTTTTTTGAGAAAAAAAATTTTTCAGTTTTTCGCCAAAATCACAAGGGGTTAGCCCAGTGGTTTTTTGGGGGTAAAAAAAAAATTTTGGAAAATTGAGAAACTTTTGATGCAGAATGGTCTGGACGGCTATATCTTATGGAAAAACAAAGAATTCGAGGTTTGAAGAGCGAATTTCGATTCATATTTCACGCATTTTCGGGTTTCGTTTCATCGGCACTCAGACAGGTTCAAATATGACGAAGGAGACAAAGGATTTGCCGATTCGCCATCGTCCCAGTCACTATTTTCTTTCTGTTTACATTTTCAAACCTCCCACAGACACAGAAGAACACTTTCTACCATCCCATCCGATGTGCTTTTGACGGCGAAGTCTCATCCACCCACCCACCCACAAAATCATTCATCCGCAACAGGTTAGTGTCTACTCCAACTCTGCCGTGGTGTCGCCGGCGAACAGAAATGCTCACAAACAATCGCCTGTAAAATTTTCCTCTTCAAAAACCGATTCTACCGTCGTTTCCCGCGCTTCGGTCTTTCTACCCCCAACCAACTCCCGGCGCCTTGCTCTTTTTTTCCTCAACCGACGGCCAACACCGAACATCTGACGTCTATGCCTGCTGTTGCGTTCTCGATTCCTGGCCAATTGCTTCGAATTGTGTCGCAGGGAATGTCAAATTTTGACATTTCAATACATCGAGTGGCTCTTATCGATTTTTTCACTCGCTCTCGACTCTTATCTGAGAGGAAAATATCGTCGTTCTCTCACAGATAACCCATGCGCACTGAGAAAGATAAATTCGAATTGTGATAACATCCACATTTTCTAGGAGGGTCCTCCAATAAAGGTTGACGACGATGCGTGGGTACCTTTCGCCTGCTGCTGAGCTCCTAGCCGCTGCCGACACATCTCTGTTCGATTTGTCGTAATGGGACTGTTTCCTGTATTGCACGCGAGTAGTAAATAGGAGACGATTCATTTTGAAAAGACAAAAAAAAAAAAAAAAATCAGCTGGGAGAAAATTGTCGAAGTCTTTGGCGCCCAACACCCAACGCTCGGAATCCAACCCCGACCCATTTCGACCGCTGAAATGGATTCCCTTCATCATCAGATGGAAAATACTCTCAAGTCAACCCCATCGATGGCTAACAAAATTCCTGTTGCCCCATCACCGGCGAAGACGAGTTCTAAAAATGTCGGCCATCGGTTGTTGCTCGTCGTGCCAAATCGCCGCCGTGCTAAAAAATCGAAGAGGGCTGCCAATTAATTCTAAACTCCCGTGAGAGTTTAGTACTTCAACCGGCGAAATGTTGCCATCAATTTCCCCTCACTCGCTTCAATTCCCGATTCCCAACACAATTCCATCATCGACGTACGATTCGTTACGTCTGAGCTCCTGGTTGAGACGCTGAAAAGATTTCCCCATTTTGAAGCGAGCCAATTGGCAAAATGATGCCAACTACTCGGGGAAATTTGAAATTGTGAGCTAAATTAATTTTTTTGCCAACAGACCTCCTCATCTGACTGTCTCCGAGCAGTTTTTTTTCTCCCGATGCGTCCTGGACGACGGTAGAGAGTTTTTCCGATGCTTCTCGAACGTCGATTGCTGTCATTTGAATTTTTTCCGATATCTCTGAGAGTCCTTTGACGTTCGTTAATATCATCCACAAATATTTCCGATGTTTCCCGGACGCTGGTTGGCAACCGTCTGATGCGACGATGGCGAAATTTTTTTCACGGGACTCATATCGGCCACCGACAGGATAATTTCCTCACGAATTTATCTGACGACTACCAGGCGAACAGGACTCTCAGTCGGTGGTCGATGAGGATTTCGTTGTTATCAGAAGATGAATTTATCTTTCGCAGTGCGCATGAGTTATCTGAAAATTTTTGAAAAAGGACGAGGATATGTTCCACCCTTTCGCCGAGTCGGGCGGGAGTAGACTGCAGTCATGACTCGCGGTCAAAGTGCACCACGAGATGCATCGGACGCCTGAACGGTGGTACCGCCAGAGAATTGAAAGTGCAGCGAAATTGACGACCAGTGGAAAATGTTACGAAAGCGAATTTGACACTGCCGGGCGAGCAGCCAGCTCAGGAAGCGACGGAACGATGAAAAACTGACAACCACTGACAGACGACGAATAAACGACAACCGACTGATGACGACTCCGGCGCAGCTTTTTCGCCGTGCTATCGATTTTTCAAGCGAATCGGCGAACGACTCCTCTGTTCTGAGTTCTGTGCTGTAGTCGAGGCAGTCTGTTGACAGTTGCGATGCGGCCGAGCGATGAGCGGGAGTGGAACTGCTCGGACGATGGAACCACAATGTCTCCTCGTTGTCGTCTGCAGCAATTTTTTTTTCAATTAAAGAAAAACAAATTTGGAAAATAAATTTTTCGTCGGAATTTCGAAAATAAAATTCCAGATTTTTTTTCCTTTAGTTCGAATTTTTTCTTCGCTCAAAATTCCACCCCATCCGAGACCGTCTCCTCGCTGTCGTCTGCAGCATTTTTTTTTAATAAAAAAAAAAACAATTTTAGAAAATAAATTTCTCGTCAGAATTTCGAAAATAAAATTCCAAAATTTTTTTTTCCCTTACATCATCATCAGCCCGACAACAGCCCTCCCTCCCAATTTTGCCGCGCACCTGTTGCTCGTCGATTCCATCGACCTTGCACCCCCGTCGACTCTCAAACATCTCATTCACCGCCGTTTGCTCCTTTCGCACGGCGCCGGTCCACATTTGTGCCGGCTTCCATTAGCCGCCTTACAATGCGTTCGATTTACTACGCCCGTTTTAGAGTTCACCTGTGAACCTTCCTGACTTCCCATCATCGGCTACTATGAGCCGGTAGATAGAACGCATGAAATTTACTCCTGCCGGTCGTTTTTACGATACGAACTGACGTGGCGAATGGATGTTGTTGCTGGCTGTGGAATGTGGCGCGGAAAATCGTTGCCGCATTTCGTGTTGGTGAATGAAAGAGGGGTGAAACCACGTGAAGTCATGACTGGCTAATGGGAGGCAATGAAGGATGTCAAGGTTGAGGTGGGAGCTGGTGTGGAACATGCGCAGTAAGTGGGTGGAAGGTAAGCAAAAATCAGAGTCACTTCCACTGCTGTTGCTGATGAGCTCCCATCAGTTCGTGTGACGAACGTGAGGTAACGAACTGCGACAAGTGACTTTTTCCCGAATAGCGAACGTCACGCGATGGTTGAAGTCACTCTCTCACCGTGTGTCGTCAGTTTTCGAATGAAAAATTTGTCGTGGAAGACTAAAATATTCCTGAGCTGTCTGCTCGCCCGGCAGTGTCAGACTCGCTTTCGTAACATTTCCCACTGGTCGTGAATTTCGCTGCACTTTCAATTCTCTGACGGCACGTAGCGCCGTTGTCCGATGCATTTCGTGCACCGCGAGTCATGACTGCAGTCTACTCCCGCCCGACTTGGTCGAGAAGGGTGGAACATATCCTCGTCCTCTTTCAAAAATCCTCAGATAACTCATGCGCACTGCGAAAGATAAATTCATCTTCTTCATAACATCGAAATCCTCATCGACCACCGACTGAGAGTCCTGTTCGCCTGGTAGTCCTCAGATAAATTCGTAAAGAAATTGGGTCTCTTCACGAGTTCAGTCGTAAAAAAATCGGGTGGGTTACTATCCACATGGACATGCCAAGAATATGCAGTCAGGGATGTTTTTGCTGTGTTATCAACCTTCGTGTCGTTCTTCTTTCGTCCTTTTCTGGTCTCCTGGTCACACACAGATAAACCAGTGGACTGCGTTACCCTGGTTGAGAAACGACAGATGATTTCGCTTGGCGTAAATTTATCTTAAGATAAAAAGGTTCGAGGAGATGATGAAAATGAGACTCGGCTGCGAAACTTATCCAATTGTGAAACCAAAGATGATTCCTTTGACATCTCATCCTTCGAGCTTTTCTCGTTGGATGGTTGGTGTTCTGAGGGGGATGAAAAGCATCGGAAGATGAATCACATGAAATTGAAAAAAATGGCGCTTTTATGTGAGTGGAAGCTTGAAGTGATTCTATGACTGCGGAATGACTGCGTGAAGGTTGCTGGCAGGCAGTGTGAGGAGGAGGCAGGAAAATGGACAAATAAAAAATTAAAAAAAAAAAATAAAATTTTTTTTTGCGAAATTCCCCTGTCGGCCTTGTAAAATGAAATTGAAATTTAGCAGAGATACGAACCGCTTTGTGGATAGAAAAGGAATGAGGTGAGATTTACATTTCGGTAAGTAAAACAAACACTTTTTTCGATTTTTTTTTTTTTTTTTTTCAAAAAAAAAATACAAATTCTTTTTATTCGATTTTAGGAAAAAGACAAATTTTTATAAAACAGTTTATAGAAAAAAAAAAGCTAGGAATTTCGGCAGTAAGGATCCACATCGAGGAACGGCGTCGAAAATCAGATTCAAAGATCAGCATCGAGGATCAGCAGCGAAGATCGACATCGAGGATCATTATTGAGGATCAGAAAAGAGCAAAAAAATAAAAAAATATAGGAAGCGATAGAGAGAAAAGTTGGTAGTTGCCAACGCGCTGACTCCCAAACAGCAACCGGTTGTATAAATACTAATACCGGCTTGCTGGTATGGAAGAAAGAGCGAAGACTGTTATACAGCACTAGCATTGACGATCGGCGATCAACATCGAGGATTAAAATCGAGGATCAGTATCGAGGATCAGTATCGAAAATCTGTTTATTTGTTTTTTTTTTTTAATCAAAATGTGTCTCTTCACACAACACAAATCCAAAAAGGAATATTTAGAAAAAAAAAATTGCTAACATGGCTCTGAGTTGAAGATGTCAACGCGCTTACCGCCAACACGACTGTCCGGTTTGTTAAAATTCACACCGTGGTCAGCCGTATTCGAGGAAAAAGCGGAGACGTCTATCCAGCATCGAGGATCAGAATCGAGGATCGGCATTGAGGATCAGCATCGAAAATCTGTTTATTTATTTTTTTTTTAAATCAAAATGTGTCTCTCCACACAACACAAATCCAAAAAGGAATATTTAGAAAAAAAAAAAAATTTTAACATGGCTCTGGGTTGAAGATGTCAACGCGCTTACCGCCAACACGACTGTCCGGTTTGTTAGAATTCACACCGTGGCTAATCGGGTTCGTGGAAAAAGCGGAGATGTCTATCCAGAACGTGGGAAATTCGTGGCATCGAAGATCGAGGATCAGCATCGAGGATCGTCGTCGAGGACCGGCATCGAGAATCAGCATCGAGGATCGGTGTCGAGGATCAGCATCGAGGATCAGCATCGAGGATCAGCATCGAGGATCGTCGTCGAGGATCGGCATCGAGGATCAGCATTGAAGATCGGTGTCGAGGATCAGCATCGAGGATCGGTGTCGAGGATCAGCATCGAGGATCAGCATCGAGGATCAGCATCGAGGATCGTCGTCGAGGATCGGCATCGAGGATCAGCATCGAGGATCGGTGTCGAGGATCATCATCGAGGATCAGCATCGAGGATCATCATCGAGGATGCAGACACATGACATGAGCCATTTCCACATTCGGCAAATGCCAAGACATGAGAGAGAGCCTCAACCATCCTCAACGATCGTCACGACTTCCTCCTTCCAAAAAAAAAAAACGTTGCGTCGTTCTTTCGTCCATCTCCTTACGCGACACCTAGACAGATGTCTATAAAAATCAATTTTATTACAACAGCGTGGTGTAAATTTCAAGCAACAGCAGCCTGCATCTGAAAGATACAAAAAAAAACAAAAAATGTTAAAGAAAGAAAAAAAAAATCGTCTGTGACTGGGGTTGATGATGATGATTGGTTACTTAATCGCGTAATTTAACGCCATAACATTACCGATCGGTTATAATCGACGCCTCTTCGTCATCACACCCAAAAGGAAAACGCTAAAACGAATGAAACTCTCCACAACGAACGACGAAAACGAAGAAGAAAACGAAGAAAATAAAAATAAAAATAAATAACATCCAAAGCAACTCTCGTGGCGGTTGGTCGTAATCAATTTCACTTTGCACCGCACCCTGCTGACCGCTGCCGCTTGTCCTGCACGCATATCTGAGTCTTTAGCATTCCGATACTAATTTGTGTGTTACTCGGTGGATGATAATGATGATGATGATGATGGTGAGGGCGATGATCAGTGCTTTACATAATCCACCTTCGGTTACAGCTCTGCTGTGCCGGAGATACATTTGACAAGAAAAAACGCCAGGAATTTCGGTATCTCATAGATACTCGATTTTCTCTCTCTCGATTTTGTTTATCTTGAAATAAAACCGGAACTGCAGTGGAAATGATGTAATGTCGATGGATAGAATTCACTCTTGTGACCTCTATCTCTTTCTCTCTCTTTCTCTCTGTTGTGAGATTCGTGGGTATCTGTGAGATTGAGATTGTGAAGGGCGTGCATGCGTCTCGATCTCAAAACCTCAAGTGACGCGAGAAGATGGAATTTCTCACCACCTTCAGGGTGGTTCTTCATTTACGCCGCAAAATGTCTGCGAAGTGGGAGAGATAAATGTTTCTGAGTGAGTTACCTTGAGCGGCATGCATTAGGACGGCTTTGAAAAAAAAAAAAAAATCAGGAAGGGATGAATGGGAAAAAAAATTAGTCAAAAATTAGTCAAAAACGGGGCTCTGGGATGAGGATGTCAACGCGCTCCCCTCCAACGCGCTTGACCGTATTGTTCAATTTCACAATAAAGTCATTCGGTTGGAGGGAAAAGCAGAGACATCTATTCAGAGCCTAGCGGAGTCCTAGCATCCACGATCGATGATCAGCATCGGGGATCAGGATCGAGGATCAAAAGACAAAAACAAAAAAAAAAAAAACTCGGAAGCGATGAAGCGAAAAAAAAATGAATTTAACGTGTCTCTGAATTGAGAGTGACGACGTGCGTCTCCCTAGCATGGTTGATTATGTTTGTTGAAGCCCACAACAAAATCAGCCATACTGGAGAAAAGAGCGTAGGCAGCTATTCAGAACATGATCGATTCCCAGCGTAAACATCGAGGATCAGAATCGAGGATCAGTATCGAGGATCGGCATCGAGGATCAGTATCGAAGATCGAGGATCAGCATTTCCAGCATCGACATCGAGGATCAGCATCGAGGATCGGCATCGAGGATCGGCATCGAGGATCAGTATTGAAGATCACCAACGAAGATCTAGAAATTTAAGTCTATTGTAAAGGAAACTAAAAAAATATACGCAAAAAAGACAAAAAACTGTTTTTTTTTTTTTCAAAATGTCACATTCCACACACACAATCATCGCAAGACAGCATTTGAGGGAAACATAACCACAGCAAGTAATCATTCCTTTAAAAAAAATATGAACGAAAACTTCCTGGGGTTATAGCTCTCCTCAAATAGGTTTTTTTGTTTTTTTTTTTTTCACTTTCACAAAATTACATTTTCACAATTTTTTTGATGTTTGATTTTTGATGTTCGATTCGTGTCAGCAGAAGAAGAAGTAATTCAGTTTTTTACTTTCGATAAAAAATTGACACTTTTGCTTGAATTCAAATGCAAAGTGGTGCAATTATTATCTTGAGTATAAAACTGAAAAAGGACGTGTATGGTCCTTTGGAAACTACTTTGCTGACATTACAATCACATCACAATCACATCACCATACGGCCATAACACACAGCCCTTACCCTTAAAAAAAATGCTTAATGGATAAAAAGTCACAAGTTCATCACTTATATCGTTGAGATTTTTGGAAAAAAGAATTGTCCGTAAAATGCGATAAACTTGCTCTTCAAATACCACAAATTTGTGCATTTTACAGGAGAAGCCTTAAGTCAAAGAGATCGAGTTGAAAAAAAAAGTTGGAGAAACAAGAAAATTGAAAGAGAAAAATTGAAAAAATTCACAACACTTGAACACAACTAAATTTTAATTCAAAAATTCACAAGGCGATTTATTTTCTTTTTTGTTTTTTTTTTTTAAGATGAAGCGCTTTTAGGCTTCATCGTCGATTTAATTCTGCGTCTGAGCGAAGAAATTGACGATTTCTGGGAAAGAAAAAATTCAGATTTTGAGTTACAAATTAACTTAAAAAAAAAAAAATAAATCCACTCAAAATTGAAAAAAAAAATGGAAAAAGACTCACAGTTTCTCTGAAAATTAAAAAACAAAAAATCTGTGAAATTTTCCATGAAATTTCAAAAATCGAAAATTAATTCATTCAAAAATTCAATAAACTAGAGAAAAAATTCTAAATACTCACAGAAAACCACTGAATTCAAAAGAAAAAAAAATACTCAAAAAATTCACGAAATTCATTCAAAAATTTAATAAATTAAAAGAAAACTGAAGATTCTTTAAAAAATTTTCGGAATTTCAAAGAAAAAATATAATTAAAAAATTCATTCAAAAATTCAATAAAATAGAAAAAAATTGTAGATTCTTAGCAAAAACATCGGAATTTCAAAAAAAAAAAAAAAACAAGAAAACAATCCAAAAATTCATTCAAAAATTCAGTAAATTAGAAAAAGTTGTAGGAACTTATAAAAAATTTCAGAGTTTAAAAAAAAAAAAAAAATACTTCAAAAAATCACAAATTTCATTCAAAAATTTAAAAAATAAAAAAAAAATGAAAATTCTTCTGAAGAATTTCAAAAAAATACTGAAAATTTTCACAAAATTCGTTCAAAAATTTAATAAATCAAAAAAAATTTAAATTCTTACCAAATATTACGGAATTTCCAAAAAAAAATATTCGAAAAATTCACAAATTCAATAAATCAAAAAAAATCGAAAAAATGGAAATTCTTACAAAATACTACAGAATTTCAAAAAAAAAAAAAAATCATTCAAAAATTCAATTCATTCATTAATTTGACGAAAAACTCGTGAAAATTTTGTAAAAAATTATGAATCTCAAGGAAATAATTGTCATGAAAATTCATAACATTTTACAAAACTTCGTAGAGTGCAAAAAAAATGTTTGATGGTTTAAAAATAAAAAACGAAATGAAAATAACTTAAGATGATAATTCAAGCAGCCTTCACTAAAGGCTAGGACTGCGATCAAATGTTTTTAAAAATTTTCAATCTCAGACTTAACCAGCAGTGATGACTATCAATTAATGAAAAATCAAAAAAAAGAAAGAAAAATTACTTAAACATGAATTCTTACTCAAAATTTGACAAAAAATCAATAATTTCATTGGAGGACGATTTTTTCGATTTTTCGCCGACTTACCACGATCGATGTGTGATAAGTCATAGCTCAAAATATAAAAAAAAAAATTAAAAAATGAAGAGTCCAGATTGAAAAATCTGATTTCTGTGGGAGCCGCTCCATCCTAGGTAAGCCTCACAAAAAAAAAAAAGAAATATCTAGTTGACTAGCAAAGACGATTCGTAGTTAAAGTCAATGCTTACACTGATCAAATTCATGTATTACATTTACTTCAATTACAGATCATCCATGCGAAAGAATTTCAAAAAAATCAATTCACAATTTTGATGATTTTCACTTTCTGCTGTAAGACACCCGTTTGGTCTCAAAAAAGGGCAGATCTGAAGATGCAAATGATGCTTGAGATGAGCCCTCTTAAGTAATCAAACAGAAGTAGGACCTTCAAAAATTTAAATTTCACAAACAAAAACCTTAATCAAATCACACACGACACTTCACTTGATCGTTAGATAAAAAAAAAATAAACAAATCACTCGCAACCGTAGACGTGATCGTGATTTTTGAGTTTCTGATTTCGGATTCTTCACAAGTGTCCGTCGCGGAATCGTCAAGAGATGAATGCAATGCAATCACTCCTGCAGCACCAGGGCGAATGTCCGACAAATTAAAATTTCTTACACGTTCCAAAGACGAGCGGGATGTCGCGTCTTCGCTCCTTCTATGTAAGTGAACGATATGCAGGCGTTGCATAAAAAAATCCGATTTGGACCCGATAAGTTACATTTTTTCACGCAAAAGGTTTGTTTTTTTTATTTTTATTTTTTTCTCCTGCGATGTCTGCCATTCGTCAGAGGTTTGAGAAAAAAAAAGGAGCAGAGACATTTGTTCTGTTCTCGGTTGGTTTTTGGTGTGGCATAATTAGGCCGGCGTCGTCTATCGCCGTTGGTTCACCGAGCATCGATGACGAATCAGCGGTGGGTATTTTGAAGGAAAACGATAAGATCGTCGCTAATTTGTCCAGCGGATAGTTGGGGAAAAAAAAGGGATGAAGGAGTTGGGAATGGACCGATGATGCGTGTCTTTGTCACTTGTGGGCGGGACTTTTTCTTTTGAAAAAGGAGAGCATTGAGTGGGAAGTCGTGTTTTGGGATTGAGAATCGATTAGAAGGCTTCTATGGGAGTCAGGTCAAATTTGAGTGTGTTTTGGACAGAAAAAAATCAAAATGAAAATATCACTCATTCACGAAAAAATCGACGATTCTCTCTTTCAATATCGCTTGGTGCGATTTTTCTCTTCATCTGGGATATCGATCTCTTGGGAGCTGAAATGAAATTAATGAAAAAAAAATTGAGTTCCAATTTATTTTTTACTTCACATAAAATGGCATAAATTTTCCTTACAAACAAGTAAACACATCGATTTTTATCTTGTGTATAACTATTTTTTTTCATTTTTCCAAATCGAAAAAATTTTTGTTAAATAACTTGTTAATTTTCCACATTCCCACAGAGGAGACATTACATTCATGTAATTGAAGTAAAATTCCAAAAAAATAGTAAATTTTGAAAAAAGAAAAAAATGTTTATATCACAAAAAATGGCATAAATTTTCCTTACAAACAAGTGAACACATCGATTTTTATCTGGCGTAGAACAATTTTTTTTCATATTTCCAAATTGAAACATTTTTGTTTAATAACTTGTTAGTTTCCCACATACCCACACAGGGGAAATTACATTCATGCAATTGAAGTAAAATTCCCAAAAAATAGTAAATCTTAAAGGAAGAAAAAAATGTTTATATCACAAAAAATGGCATGTAAGGACCTTTCAAATAAAGGAAAATATTTATTTTTGTCTTGCGTACAACTATTTTTTTTCTTTTTTTCAAAATCGATAGGTTTTGGTTGAGAGGTTCTGCAAATGTTCCTTATCCCCATTGAGGTGAAATATTACATCCACATCGCTGAACGAAAATTACCAAAAAAATAGTAAATTTTGAAAAAAGAGAAAAATATTTATATCACAAAAAATGGCATAAATTTTCCTTTCAAACGAGGGAATGCATAGATTTTTATCTTGTGCAAAACTATTTTTTTTCATTTTTCCAAATCGAAATAGTTTTTTTTAATAACTCCTGAATTTCTTATATCCTCACAGAGGAGACATTACAATTCATGTCACTGAAGTGAAATTCCCCAAAAAATAGTAAATTTTGAAAAAATAGAAAAATGTTTACATCACAAAAAATGGCATGCAAAGACCTTTTAAATTAGAGAAAATATTTTTTTTGCCCAGAATAAAAATTAGTTTTTTCTTTTGTTCAAAGTTGAAACGTTTTGATTGGAAGGCTCTGTAAATTTTTTCCCACATCAGAATCGACCCCAGTCACTGCAACTCTCCCTCTCTCCAAAAAATCACCTCTGAATGATGATTTTTGAAACAGAATTTCGTTCTTCACAGCTAAATGCCGGAAGGCACCTATCCATGAAAGGATTAGGCTCTGATGAAAAGAGGGAGAGTATTTTCTTTTGGGGTACTGTACTGCAAGAAAAGAGGAAAAAAAAAGGATTTTTCATTTATAAGAATTTTTCGATGTTTTTTTTTTTTTTTTTTTGAAAAAAAGAGAGAGTTTTAAATCAAATTGCACTCCGACGATCGCTTCTTCTCCACGAGTACATCACCCAGACCTGAACTCCAATCTCATCCAAATGCCATTAGTCAAACCAGTCTGTTCCTCACCTAGCGCACGATTCATGTCGCTGTCGGTTGTCGTTTGTCGTCGGCAACAAGTCGTCAGCTCGTCGTCACCAATCCACACCGTGCCGCCAGCATAATTTGATTCACATTATGGCGTAGCGTTGGCTTCAAAAAAAAAATCTCCAACGCGGCTAATCACAATTCAAAGTGTGGAAGTTAAAATGCAAAAGTTGACGTTGAAAATCGTTGATGAGATGCACGGGACTGAAGAGACGGATGAGCGGGGGTTGAAGACTTGGTGACACGGTCGTTTTGGTGACACGGACTGGACGAACTCAATTTTTTTGGGGGTGCTGATGCTGCTGACAAGCACGACTGCTGTTGGTGTCGGTGAATGCCGAGACGAGTTTTTACGACGTTCTCGAATTGGGCTAGGCGATCATTTTATGGTTTTTTTTTTTTTATTTTGGCGCGAAAATGTGATGCAAATGTCATTCATTGACACGCGGCGATTGCACAATCAACTTTCTGATGACGATTCTAGGCATCGCAACGTGGCGTGAATAAAAATCCAAAACGAATGAGAACCAAAGTCGTTTCGAAGTCAACGTTGTGGTCTTTTTTTTATTTTTCTTCAACATGAAGACGACTCGAGGAAAGGTCGTTTCCGTGTGATGTCATTAAACGTCCTTCAAACCTCTCCAACTCCGAGTCAGACTTCGAATCCGTGACCAGCGTCAAGTGGCGTTTATTGTCACCATCGGTGGCTTCTTTTTTTGTTATTTTTCCACGCAATTGATGAGTGAGCGAGAGATATCTGCCGATCTGGCTTCGAACGCGTTTTGTCTTAATTGCCATTTTAACGCTGGAGGAAGCTCATCAAGGCCTTGACGCAGGAGGAAAAAATTAAAAAAAAAAAAACAGGTGAACTGTTTAAGGAAGCGAAGCAGAAGAAGAAGAGGATAACCTTCGCGGGGTTGGTGGATAGGCTGTAATTTAATTTTATCGATTTTTTTTTTGGTTTCAGGCGCAGCCTGAATTTTATGTTCGTGCTGTGACTTTGGCGAACTCACAGAAACTAGTGGCGAATTTTTTCCATGGGGAGGGCCAAATACAAGATTCTTTCTGAAAATGCAATAAAATGAACAGAAAAAATTAAAAAAAAAAAAATTTCCATGTATAGGGTTGGTTAATAGCTGCAACGCCTGCGGCAGACATTTTCATAAGGTGGGCCAAGTAGAAGTTTTTTTTGAAAAATGCAATAAAATAAACAAAATAAATTTTTTCACTTATGGTGTGACTCTTTAGGGCCAAAAAATGTTATAAGGTGGACCAAGTACAAGTTTTTTCTTCGAAAAAAGGCAATAAAATTAACAAAATAATTTTTTTCACGATACAGTGGGCCAAGTATAAGTTTTTTTTTTCGAAAAATGCAACAAAATAAACAAAAAAAAATTGTATATTTATGGTGTGACCCCTTTAGGGCCAAAAAATGTTTTAAGGTGGACCAAGTACAGGTTTTTTCTTCGAAAAAAGGCAATAAAATTTTTTCACGATACAGTGGGCCAAGTATAAGTTTTTTTTTCGAAAAATGCAACAAAATAAACAAAAAAAAATTGTATATTTATGGTGTGACCCCTTTAGGGACAGAAATTGTTATAAGGTGGGCCAAGTACAAGTTTTTTCTTCGAAAAAAGGCAATAAATTTTTTCACGATACAGTGGGCCAAGTATAAGTTTTTTTTTTCGAAAAATGCAACAAAATGAACAAAATAAATTTTTTCATATATGATGTGACCTCTTTAGGGACAGAAAATATTATAAGATGGGCCAAGTACAAGTTTCATTTAAAAAATTAACAAAATAAAATTTTTTCCACGTTGGCCAGCTACAAATTTCATTTTAAAAATTCAATAAAATTATCAAAATAATTTTTTTTCTCAAATATTATGAGTTCATTAGTAAGAACAAGCATTGCCATTAATTATGATGTACGAAGCTACTCAATTGACTGCCTCAAATGGCTTCCAAGTGGCGAATTTTATCGCTCCAATCTTAGGCAGTCACTTCAAAAATAAATTCAAAATTTTCTACGTTGTTCGGGAGTAGAGCGACTCATTTCTTTCGGTGGAGGAATAATACTGAATTTCTGTCAAAATTTTAAGTCTGTGTCAAAATTGTCTATGATTAAAAAAATCATGGATTCCAGTCTCTTTCAGAGGCGACTTTTAGACGTTCATGGACCTCAAGATACGACAGACCTCAAAAAAAAAACGTCAGAGGAGACTTCGATGACATCCGATTGCATTCTTTCGACCCTGCAATGATTCTTCTCTCGCTCAACTTCTCGAAAAGCCGCAAAACACTCATCGTCGATTACCAAACCGCAGCTTCGTCTAACCAAAAGAAACCTTGAGCCTCTGACTCAGTGCATTTTCAAGGTTTTCCAGTAGGAAGCGCCCAAATAAGGTCCCCCTCCGCATCATGTAAAGCCGCACCACCGCCGCAAAAAAAAAAGTACGCATATCAACTCAAAAAAAAAAAAAAAGACATAAAAACTCACTCAACCCATTTGGCCAACTTCACTCCACGCCATCGGCCATCGGTTTTCTTCTCCTTCACCACCAACACCATCACACCTGCCGCACACCTCGTCAGCCTCTCTCTTTCACACCGACCTGCAGCCGTATTCTCGTATTCTTCAGATACACGATCCACGCCAAAGTACAGATACTTGTTTTCGAATTACTCAACTGGGAATGGCCATTGAGTGTAAATGCCATACATCAAGATAGGCACGCAGAATATCCAATGGATCTGTCGTGGACTTTTTTTTTTTTTCTTCTTTTTTTCTGTTTCTTTTTTTTTTTCGTATTTAAGGTGGGAGCGGTGCATACTTAAAGCCCCACTTTGTTTTTTACTCTCCATTCCAGCGTTTAAAGTGAAAGGAGCCACAGTGCAACTTTTGGACGGCTCTCCGACGTTTGTTTTGATTGTTTTTGTTTTTATTTTTTTTTTTTCGTTTTTTTTTTCTCTTGTGTGAATTTTCTTTCTTTTGAATCGTATCCTTGTGAAGAAAAAAAGAAGGACAAACGAAAAAAAAAAAAAAAAATCCTCAAAAGTGCGGTACCCGGGTACCTCCCCAAAAAAAAAAAATCAAATTTCAGTTTCAATTTCAAAAAAAAGTCTTTCAAGTGAAGTGTGTAGGTATTCAATACTTTTACTTTCAATCAACTGGTGGTATCGAAGAGAGAAAGAAATTTTTTTTTTTATCTGTGTGATCGTTTTTTTGAAATCTTTTGTTGGTCTGTTGGTGTTTTTTTTTTTTTTTGTTAGACGCTCAAGGATTACAAGTGTGGCGGGAGAGAGAGGCGAGGTAAATATGCACAAGTCTTGTTTTACGTCAGTCACACACATTTTTTTTTTTTTCATTTTGGTCTTTTTTTTGGAACCAAACAGAATCAGATAAAATTTTTGAAAATCGCTTTGCACTGAATCTGTTTAACCTTGCCACACTCTTATAATCTCATTCACATACATTTTTTTTTTCTTTAATCGATTGCGAGATATTTATTTTGTTTTTATTCTTTTTTTTGTCTTTTTTTTGGAATTTGAATTTGTCACATGGATTTGAATTTCAAATCTTTTAGCGGGGTGACCTCGAGATAGTTTTTTTGGATGGAAATTTATGCAGTTTTGGGTTTTTTTTTTGTTACTCTCTTCCGTCCGTTGAGGGTGGCATAACTTTAAGATCTTTTTGTAATTTTTTTTAAATTTTTTTTGAACTTTTTCCGAGACGATGTCATGGCTTAAGGTCGGATTCAATGAAGCCCACTCTAAGCCTCGGTCTCAGATGCTTTTTCAGGTTCTTTCTTCTTCAATACTTCGAACTCAGGTCTCTGCAGAGCTCTGGACTTTTTTTTAGAATTTTTTCTAAGGCGAAGTCATGGCTTAGGCTCCTATTAGACGAAGCTCACTCTAAGCCTCGATCTCAGATGTTTTTTTTTTTCAGTTCCTTCTTCTTCAATACTTCAAGCTCGCGTCTGTGATGAGCTCTGGTTTTTTTTTTAGGATTTTTTCTAAGGCGAAATCTTGGTTTAAGCCCGAATCGAATGAAGCTCAACGTTAATCTCGGTTTCAGGCGTTTATTTTTCTTCTAATTTTCTTCTTTTTCAATGTTTTGATCTAAATCCTCGGTAGAACTTCGTTTTCTATTTTTTTTTTCAAATTTTTTCTAAGACTAAACCGAGGCTTAAGCTCGGATTGGACAAAGCCCTCTGTCAGCCCCGGTCTATGACATTTTTTCTTCAAATATTTGCAACTGAAATTTCGTTATCATCGACTTGATTTTATTACGACAGCGATGCGGACTTTTAAGCTCGGCTTTGAGTTTAAGTCTCGGCTGAGCTCCTCTTTTTTTCGATCTTTTCCAAAAGTTCTTTTTTCTGGTTCTTTTTTTTTTTGGATGAATCGAGCTTAAATCTCAGCTGAGCTTAGCTTTCTCCTTTTTTTTTTATTTTTTCTAAGACGAACTCCTGGCTTAAGCTCAGATTCGAACAAGCTCAGTGTCCAAAATATTTTTTTTTTTTTTTTAAATTCGCAGCGAGAATTTCATGTGGCTCGACTTAATCGAAAACGATGACGTGGCTGATTAAGCTCGGCTTCGAGATCTCCAGTTGAGCTCAGTTTAAAATTGAAGCTCGAATTTTTAGAATTTCGATGCAAAACTGAGCTCAAATTTCCAAGTCCAGAACTAAGGTCAGATCTCAGCTCAGATCTTAGCTCAGATCTCAGCTCAGACCTTTTCTCAAAATTCAAACGAAATACGACTTCAGGACTTAAGTCTCGAACGCAGATCAAAAAGTTTCTTAGAATTTCGGATCAAGTCTCGACTCGACTAGCCAACGCCGATCAAAGAATTTCTCAAAATTTCGGATAAAGTCTCAACTCGACTCCCGAACTCAGATCAAAAAATTTCTTAGAGTTTCAGATCAAATCTCGACTCTACTCTCGAACGCAGATCAAAGATTTTTTCAAAATTTCAGATCAATTCTCGACTTGGAACTAAACTCTTGTTTCAAATTCACGTCTAAAAAAAACCTCATCTTTGACCTTAACTCAAGAAATTGGAGGAGATTTTTGACCAGGCTCAAAGGCGGCGGAAGATCTTAAGGAAGAGCTTGAACGAGACTTCGAAAACCTGAAAAATTTGTACACAATTTTACTTCAGGCTTCAAAGAGTCGCCCAAAAAAACCCAAACCCCGAAGCTTCACAACCATAAAATAACCTCTGACGAAAAAAAATTTTCCAGGTGAATGCGCACATCATCCTCCTGGTCCTTTCACGCCTCCACCGAAAAAAAGTCCCTGAACCCAAAAAAGAAAAAGAAGCGCGACTGGTCCTTGAACATCCAATCAGCGGCATTTCACTTTCATCATCTCCTCATCATTTTCGTCTTTTTTTTTTTTGGATTTTTTATGAGATTTTTCACGACTCCTCCTTAAAAAAAGAAAAAAAAAAACGACGCGTGCCTATGAGTTGATGTGCAGAGCGCGTGCCTTCGCTTCGATTCATCAATCTGATGATGTTTTTCTTTTTTTTTTTTTTTCGTACCATGAAGTGTGACGCGAGATCTGTGTCTGCATCGCTCGTGCCTGCGCCTTTTTTTTTCAAGAGATGAAGAGATGATGTTTGTATGAGCTCGTTTGCATAACACCGGATTTGAACCACATCAGCAAAAAAATAAAATAAAATAAAGAGAAGAAGATGAAAGGAAGAAAATGAAGATGAGAATAAACTTAACGATTTCATTTTTATGGCCAATTTCGTTTATTTCGTTATGCTTGGCAAATGTCTGTTGATGGTGACGGTGTGACGATGCGTTTGGTTTCGTGGCTTCAAGACTTTAACTCGTCAGATGACGAATGAGAAAAAAAAAAAACTGTCCACAGATGCTGAGAGGGTGAGGCTGTGGACAAAGACATGGCGTTAAATTTTTGAGCGATAGCCAAAAAGTTTGTACACAAAAACTTTCACAAGACAGCTACGGGGAAAAAAAAAGAGAAACACTCAGTGGATTGTAAGTGCCTCAAACCTCTCCGTCGATTTTCTGCATAACTGACTTCGATTTGCAAATTAAAATGTTAAACAAAAAGATATCGATTTTTGATAGACAATGCAAGTGGCTGTCGAAGCACCTGCATTGGCCAGAAACGTTCGCGTGCGCATTCTTGGCATGACCACATGACCGCGACGCGTCTTGGTACGGCTGTCATCTCACGGTGACACATAACACCGCGATTTATAAGCGGATCCACGGGTGGGGTGTGGAATTTTTTTTTTCTTTTTGGCAGTTACATGAGGGCCGGAGTTGAGCGGGTTTTTGTTTTTTTTTTTTTTTTTGAAATTCAAACACGATCTGATGAAATCACACGTCCGAACCTGATTTCATGAATCGATTAGCGGCAGCTGAGGCCTGGCTAGGCGTCGATTAAGTCACCAACATCGAGGTGGTTGGCTGAAAATTCGACTTCAAATTCTCTTCCTACACTCGTCGTCTACAATTTTTCTTCAAACACTCAAATTCACACTGAAATCGATGGGTTTTTGAAATTTTCTTCGGACACCAATATTTTGGTGGATCTTATTTAGTGCCTCGTCTGCCCATGCCAACAATCGAATTTACTGGAATGGAATGTCAATTTTAAGCTCGAAAGAAGCTCTTTAAAACGAGCACACCCCCTCACGCATTCATCCAAATAATTGAATGCTACAAGAAAGGATCCACACAAGATCCACACAGTTTTCTAGTGAATTGAATGGCTAGCCAAGTACAAATTTCATTTTAAAAATTCAATAAAATTAACAAAATTAAATTCTTTTTCACATGTTATGGCTTTACTAGCAAGAGAAAATAATGCCATTAATTATGAAATAAGACATCGTTCAAAAGGCTGCCTCAGCTGCCTTCGGAGGACCGCATTCTGTCACTCCAATCTTGGCCTAGACAGCACTGACTTTGAAAATCAGTTTAAAATGTTTCCCAACGTTGTTAAAGCACAAGTTTATTTTTTTCATTTTGCGGAGAAAAGATACAAAATTTTTGTCAAAAATTTGACTAAAAAACCTCTTTCAGTGTCAAAATACCAATTGATTTAAAAAGAAACCACTAGATGGTCCACTCATCATAAGAAGAAAAAATACCAATTACACACCACGACGAGGATCGAGTGTCGTAAAAAAAAAAAAATATTTAATATGTGCCCTCACTCCCCAAACAGGGGGAAGGTTAATGACACATGACGCAGAGCTCATGTCAGTCGTCGTGTCGAATGGGTCTTACGTGCCTCGACTTGAGTCCGGAGAGCGACAATAATAACGACGACGACAACAAACGCACGGATGCGACAAATTCGACGTGGCGTTAATTTTTGTGGTACAGAAGACAAAAGAACAAGCCGCAATGATACGTGCTGCCACACCCGGTGTGGGGAGCTTTATGGATTCGTTTTTTTTTTTTTTTTATTTCTTTTAAGAAGCTCCTCGAAAAAGATGGATGGGGATGGATGTGTCGTCTTTAAGTCGATGTCCTATGACTTTTGGAATTTTTTTTTCTTTCTTTCTTTCTTTTTTTTTTATGTGTTTTCCGCCTTTTGATGGCGATGGTCCGCGACGTGACTTGAATGGTTTATTAGGGGATGAAGTTGTTGCGTTCGTTTGACCAGTGAACGGATGGTTGGAAATGCAATGAGACTACCGTTAATCGATGTGGTAGAAGAGGAGTGTAGGCCAACGGTTGAATGGAACGGTTGAGTGGGTGATGATGAATGCAGATTGCATTGGAGCTTCAAAGAAAAATTTAAAAAAAAATTACTTTGAGGCTGAAAATGGGAAAAAAAATGTTTTATAAGCGAAAAAGAGTTTTCGAAGGCTGTTTTCGTGAGCTCAACCTAAATTCATTTTCTTGAATCGAAATTTTCATCCGAGGTAAACTTTCTTCCAACAACTCTCAACGAAAATCATCTGGAAATTATCTTCACTCAATTTGAAGACGTTGAGATGATAAAGTGGATGAAAAAACAGCCCCATGGCACTCCACTCCCGTCATTTGTCTGTTTGGCGCTCGACGGTGGACGTGTCACTCTACGATATTCAAAGAATCTATTCGAATTCGTCAAAAATCCCTACAGATATGTAAATTCAACGAATTTGACAACGATTTTGCACCGAAGGGACTCACTCTAGAGTTCAAGAAATTTATTCACCACAATGAAGTTCTCAAAAAACTCCAAAAAAAATCTTTAAAAAATGAAATTCCAAAGATTTCAGAAGAAACTTCAAGAAAAATCCTCCGCCACTCATTCAGGATGCAAATTTGTCGATTACTCTCATCATCCGACAATTTGGCGCCCGACGATGGACGTGTCCCTCGCTCTACATTACGCAATCTCATCGCTGACATAACAAAAATCTGACTAAATCCTCCCTCATTCGTATGCATCACACTCGATTAGCATGCCAAGCTTAATGTCTCAATCTTCATCGAAAAAATCCAACGCGTCTTAACCTTCAAAGATCTGAACTGATTTTTTGAGCTCACGCAAAAGACGTGTGAGATTTCCAAAAGCACTTCCTCATCGTTTTTGATGATGATGATGTTGATGATGATGACACCGAAGAGAAAGAAGGCCTTTCAAATGACTGAACGTGTTTGCACTTTTAAGACAAGATAATGACCGCGTCAGTGGTCAAGCTAAGAAGCCGATTGCCACGCGATTGTTGACGACGATGGATGATTTCACTTTTGCCGAGTAATTTTATTCCAATCGTTGATCGGCGGCGGCGGTGGCGGTAGCTCTTTGTGTGGCAATTAAAAACGAAAAATGAAATACCACGACGACGATGTTTTTGTGTAAAATGAAATGGCGCTCCGTCCATCGGTGCTACCTGGCGAAAGATTTGCCAATTAGTGGATAAATGAAATTGCTCATGGTCTACTGACCTGTTAATTACAAAGCGACGGATTTTTGTGCGACACGGCGATTTGCAGAGCAGGTATTGTTGTTCAAAAGGGATTTCACTGTGATGAGTTTGGTTTTTTTTTTTTTTTCGGACGTGGCCAAGGTCAGTGAGTTTTTGTTAATAAATGGCCAACGCCTATTTAGCGACTTGAGCCGGTTCGGTATTTTTTTTTGGTTGAGTTGAGTAACACATCGTGGTGACATTGATTTGGCTTTGATTTAATGCAGATCCGGCTTAGGGTGAGAGTTTGGGGGTTCAGGTTGGAGAGGTGGCGGTCAAGAAGCCTTTGGGGTCTTAGGTTTTTGATTAAGACGATTGCAAACAAGTTTTAGGGACTTTTGGAGCTTCTAGCTCAGACTAAAGCGGTTCAATCCGGGCTCAGGCAGCGGCTTACGAGGCTTCGAACTTGTGAACTCGGTATTTGGCTTGGAAATAAATTTCAGAAACGTCTTAAGCTCGTAATCTGAGATTAGGATGACACTAGGGGTAGGTATGTGGTCGAAGCCGTGCTCAGGTAGCGGCTTACGAGGCTTCCAACTTTGGAACTCGGTCTTTGGCTTTGAAAAAAATTTAGAAACTTCTAGAACTCATAATCCAAGCTAAGGGTGAAAGTAGCGGTCGGTATGTAGTCGATGCCGGGCTCAAACAGCGACTTACGAACCTCTGAAACTCAAAATTTCGTAAGAAAACATGTAAAACTCGGTCTGAGACTTGAAAATGAGTTTCAAAAATTTCTGGCAATTGCAATTCAGGCTTAGGGAAGCACTGAAAATTGGTTGGAAGTCAAAGTCTGGCTCAGACAGAGACTAACGAAGCTCCAGAGCTCGAAATTTGGTTCAAAATCATGCAAAACTCGGTCTTAAAATCAAAAAAAGCATCAGAGATCCCTGGAGTTTCCAATCCAATCTTATGAAGGCACTGAAAATCCGTAGGCATTCCAATCCATGCTCAGACATCCAAAAAATCTTCATTTTGAGCTCAAACCCGAAGGCACACTCGCTGTTTTTTTTTTTCTGTTTGTTTTTTTCAACCTTCAGTCAGAGAACACAACGCACAGTCCTTCACCGAGAGCTGAAAAAAAAAAAACACACAAACAAGAAAAAAAAAACCCAAATCCCCCTCATTAAGAGTCCATCCAGGCAGGCACCTTCCCCTCCTCCCCCCACCCTCCTTTTCGTTTCATAACTGTATTTTGTAATTGACTCAATGCCTTTTCTTTTCTTTTCTCTTTGCAGCACTCCACAGTCCACCACAGACACCAATGCAACTTGTCACACGGAGAGCTTCATCGACGTCGTACTGCAACAACAGTCCACCGCAAAAAAAAAAAAAAAAACGATCACCTTCCCACCCCACCCCCCGGTAACCTTACCCAACTCAAAGTTGTAGATCGTAAATCGGGTAAACAAAAAAAAAAAAATGACGGAACACGGTCGGGTTTCTCCCTCAGGCTCACCTTCAGATTGAAAGTGAGTCTTGTCTCAGTCTCAGAGTCCGTTTTTTTGTTTTTTTTTTTTCTTTAGAAGCCACTCCACAGTCAGACGCCAATAGCCACGGTACCTGCGTCAGTCTCAGTCGCGTCTTAGTCTCAATTTCTGTTTTCTTTCTCTCTGTTCGATATTTCCCCCGCGTGTGAGATTCTACAACTGAACCAGTTTTTTTTTTTCTCTCTAATTGTCTGCCATCCCTGGTTTTTTTTTAGCCGTAGGAAGAAGGCGCCGGCAATTTCAGCATCCGTGCAAAACTACAAAATTTAACGACTCCGGGACACCGGACACGGGTGCAGCTTTAACATACACACACACATACACGGAGAGAGAGACTAAGAGACGTCCATCGGCGAGTTTTTTTTTTTTTTTTTTTCTTTGGCGCACAACGAAAGTGAAAGTACAAAGCAAAGATGCTTCTGTTTAAAATGTAAGTACACATACCGTTGTTTATGAATTTTCCATGATTTTTTTTTTCGATTGATTAAGAAAAAATGGGGAGAAAAAAATACAAAAAAAGGGAAAAAAATGCAAAAAAACGGCCACCCACTCGGGGGCTCAATGGGGGGTTTTCGAAAAAAAAAGTTCTACGGACATGACTTAGGTGTTTTGAGGCAAAAAATTATATGCGCGACTCAGAAATTAAAAAATCGACAAGAGGGTTTTTTTTGTGATTCTTTTTTTGCTGGAATTTTATGGCCAAGGGTTCAATTGGATGATGAAAATTCCAAAAAAAATGCTAGACCTTAATTCGGGATAAGTCCGCCACCACGACGAAAAAAAATGATTTTTCGGACATTGACAGAATTTGAAAAAAATTACAAAAAAAAATGCTAGACCTTAGTTTAGGATAAGTCCGTGGCCAGCACGAAAAAATAACGATTTTTCAACCATTAATAGAATTTCAAAAAATTCAAAAAAAAAATTTTGGATTCCAAGACGTCGAAAAAAAGAAATTTGGATGTTGGAAATTAAAAAAAAGAACTGATTTTTGAAGATTGATTTTTCAGCTAAGATCCCGAAAAATGAGAAAAAAAAATTGCGACAGAAAAAATTTTCGTTTTTTCAAAACTTTCATATCTCGACGGATTTTCTTCTTTTTTTTTGAGTAAAATGATGGATAGACGAATTTTTCACCATCAACTTCTCGTCACCCTCAGCCACTTCCACGCACCGTCGAATGCGTCATGTTTTTCTGTTCTTCTGTTTTTTTTTTTTTTCAATCAAACAAAAACCCACCACCCACACACACACATTTAGTGCGATGGAAGCACCTTGAAATGGCAGAGCATTGCACACCTCACTTACTTTGAATCCACTGTGAGCTACGGTGTAGGTTTTCACACCACCTCAAGATGCCATTCAGGCTTATTCGTCCCGCCATCCCACACACCATCCACAACGTAGAAATGTCATACGATCTATCTCTCCGGTGAGTTGAACACAAAAGCACGTTTTTTTTTTGTTTCATGTGCCCCTTTTTTTGTGTGCCACCCCAGAAAAAAAAAAACGACTTGTTGCAGATACAAAAATGTATCTGATGGTGGTGTGGACTAAGACCGGGATTTTTTTTTTTTTTTTTTGTGTAAAACGATATGTCAGGTTGCTTATTTAATCTCACGGATGCTCACAGAAAACACAGTCAATCTGAGTTGAGCCACAGAAAGACGAAGAAGAAGAAGGAGAAGGAGCTCGTTGCATAAATGGATGATGACATTTTGCGAAAGAAGAAGCTGGTAACCCTCTGACAATTTGCCATTTTTTTTTTTTTTTTTTTTTTCACCACACTAAACTTGACACACTTGACATTTTGAGTGGCTCTGTGTGTGTGTGTTGGTGTTTTAACATTTCCCCCTTTTTCTTGTCGGTCACTTGCGGTCAATTATCGTCCGATTTACCGCAAATGTCATTTCCCAGCTTATGGCATGTTCGTCCTGTCACAAACACACATCACCTGGGGGGGTCGGACGTGTCAATTTGATTCAGTGACAAGCCCATTATCGAGCCACCCCTTCGGTCAGGCTGAAAATGAGGAATGATTGACATGTTTTGCTTCAATTAATCGCATCTCTAATTGAGGATATGCGTGCGTGTGGAAGGTGGTGGAAGGAGGCGGTGTGATGTGGGTGGGAAAGTGACATTTGGGGTTGAGTGTAGGGGAGGAGTTAGGGAAACAATTTTAATGGAAGGAAGACGTTAAAAAGAAAAGGTTTAATGGAGAAAAGGCATCGAAATTCGACTCTAAGATTTTTCTCGGAGATTTTTCGCATTCGAGTTGCTTTTTGGCGGCTCTCGAATTTTATTAAATTTTCGTTTATTTTTTTTCGAGACTCAAATTGGGTTCAAAAGAGCCTCAGACGTCGTTTTTGCGGTTCTCGAAGCTCAAATTGAGCTCAAAGCAATGTCGGACGTTTTTTCTTCAACGCTCGAAGCTCAAAAAAATGTCGGGCGGTTTTTCTTCAACGCTCAAGGCTCAAATTGAGTTCAAAACCATGTCGGACGTTTTTTTTTCAACGCTCGAAGCTCAAATTGAGCTGAAAAAAAAAGTGTGGGACGTCTTTTCATCGGTCCCTAGAATCTCAAATTGTGTTCAGAACCAAATCAGACATCGTTTCCGCGTCTCGCTCGACCCTTAGACGTCGTTTCCCCTACTCACACAAACGTAAATCTCGAAACCCCGATCCAACTTCGATTCGATTCACAGAACCAGTTCAACGATCGCTCGGCGACCTTTAACAGCCGTCGTACTGTCGCAATTAATATTACGCTGGGCGTTTCCCCATCGTACTGCATTCCGTAGTACCGTGCGGGTCGACATCGTTGTTATGCTAGTGGCGAGTATTTTCGAGTCACGTCCTTCAGGTACTTGCGTCAATCATAGTACGATAACGGTGCGCCGATCAGCACCCAACATCAGCAGTGAGAGAAATGTGACCATGACAAGTTTTGCGGATTTTTTTTTTTTGTTTCTCATTTTCTTTCTCTTTTTCTTTGTTTTTCTGTTAATTGCTTTTTCTCTATCGACGGTCGAAGTTTGTTTGGACTTTCTTTGAGTTGAAAGTTTTTATTGTTGGGCGCCAATTCTAGTTTGCTTTGTTTTTCTGCCTGTTTTGCATCTCCTCAACTTCATTTGGGATTAAAGGATCGCTGGTCTAAACTTGAGTTTGTTTTTTTTGAGCTGACAATTTCCTTCGTTGGGCGCCAATCCTAGTTTTCTTTGTTTTTTTTGGATTTTTGTACGCCATTCAACACAATTTATTTTTTTCTATCGACTATCTGAGCTTGTTTTTTTCTTCCTCGACTTAGAAGTTTTCTTGGTTGGGCGCCAATCCGGCTCTCGTGCCTAAAAAATCTAAGAAATCTGCACTTGACCGCGATCTAAGGAGTCATTAGGAGACAAAACAGAAATTCCCTGCATCGTCCAAAAAAATGTCACACACATTATCATTAACGCCGCTCCCCCAGGGCGACCTACCCCACTCAATCCGTTTCACTTTCGATTTCATTTTCGATGACGATCAAACCATCGACCGTCGTCATTCGATTTCGATTTCATTTTCGCTTTCGTTTTCATTTTCGAGTTTCAAGACTCAAACCATCCGAGGGAGATTCGTTTGCATGCGATTATCGCATCGTAATCTACCTCGCACGGCAAAAAGGTGCTAGGTACTCGGTATCTCTGCAGCGTCAACAACAAAAAAAAAAAAAAAACAGTCAGCAAAGAAGAAAAAAAAAAAGAAAAAGCCGTCGCACCACTTCTGCAAACCTGCTCTGGGCGTCTGAGAGACTCTCACACGAGAGACAGAGATAGCGAGCGAGAGGTGCTGCTGCGTTGTGGTGTGGCCCGAAAGGCCTTCGCCAAAGAAAGGCACATAACCATGCCAACATGTCAATTTTTTTATTATGATTTTCTATCCCGTGTGTTTATCTCGCCTACTTTGGCCACTTAACGTCGTTGGTCGATGTCTTGCATAATCTTTTAATTAATTTTTTCGGTTGTCTTTTGTCGGTCACAAAACCGTGCTAAGAGTGGGACACGATGACGCGGTTGGCACCTCTAAATCACACACACACACACACACACGATCATGAATCTTTTGACATTTCGAAGGGGTTTTTTGTATCTTTTGTTTCTTTGATTAGCCTTCACCTGGTCTACGCTAATTAATGTTGGACTAGCACTAAGCCGCAGAGACACTTAGTCAAACTTGCAAATCTTGATTTTTTGGTTTTGGATACCTTTTTTTGTGGTCGAGAGGGGAGATGGAGATGTATCTGCGGCTTATTGTTCTTATCGGTGATGGAATGTTGTTCTGGGTTAGTAAACCGCGGCCAGCACGTGGTCGTTTGTAAGTGGAGATTAGCTGGCAAACTGGTTTTTTGGGGGTTCTGATCGAGTTTGGGACTCAAAATGTTTTTTTGGCTGACGAGGGAATTAAAAAAGACGAGGAAAATTCTCAGAAATCCACTGAATCAGAAGATTTTCGATGAAAAATTCGTCATGATAGTTTTTTTCTCGCATGAGAGTGATTTCAACTTGAAAGAAAAGTCAAAAGTTGTCTGACAAAAAAAGACATCCTCAAAAATCGGTAGAATCAGAAGGTTTTTGAGAAGAAATCGGCATGACATTTTTTTCTCGCATGAGAGTAATCTGGAACTCAATCAAGATGATCAAAAATTTCAAAAAAAAATTCCAAAAATCTTGGAAATCTCTCTCCGGATTGATCTTTCAGACCTACCGTTCCACAAAAACACCGCCCAATTTTTAAAAAATCCAAAAAAAAAGGAAAATGATCCTTCCCTCCCACAAAAACCTCCTCTTTGCCATTTTCTCGGCGATCCTTTTCGTTCCATCACGATGGTGACATTTTCATCCACACTCGGCACCCTGAGTGACGCCATAAAAATTTCCACGACTTCCCTAAATGAAAATGAAAAAAAAGAAAACAAATTCCTTAACAAGAATCTAAGGTCAGTGGGTTTTTGACGCCGAAGCTCATCTACAGAATTATGCAACGCGACGCGTTTAAATGGCTCTCGGGCCAAGGCAGCCCTCCTCTCCGCAAAGTCGACTTCACCACCACCGTCGCAGTCATAAATTAATTCTGCACCGACGCCTGCAACGTGGAGAGCGCAGAGCTCTTCCGCATATCAACCGAAGCATCCGGACGCGGGGGGCAAGACACACAACAACAAACAGCAGCAGGCAAACAAGTCTTGCGTCGTTTATTTGTCGCCTGCAACAACACTTGACTCGTGTGCGCTTGTGGGACCGGTTTGAGTCGAAGTTGCAGCTCGAAAAAGGAAACGACATTCCAAGAGACGCGAGTAAATGTCAAACGATTCGAGCAAAGCGCGATCTTCGCGAGACTCTACGGCAGTTGTTTTTTTTTTTTTTTTTTAAGATTCACTTTCGAGGAAAACCGTTAAATAAGATGAAAGTAACCTGCTCATGATGACGTTTAAAGGTCATCAGCAAAGTCGAACATGTGTGTTTGTGTGTGTGGAAATGACGTTTGTAAAGTGGAACGCAATAGCTTTTGTGGTTGTTGCTGTGTTGCCTTCCGCTTACGCTAACCAGTTGTCCATGTGGCTAATGTCACATCGAAGTTACGATCCACATGCATGCGTTGGAAGGATGGAACCGGCGTAGCGAGTTTGACCGCTTTCCGCAACTTTCCATCGGCCCAGTAACGAGCATTTTGATATTTGAAGCGTGCCTAACAGGGTGGGCCGAGTAGAAGTTTTTTTTTTTAAAATCATTAAAATGAACAGAAAAAACAAATTCGAATCTGAGCAAATCAATGCTCACTCGTTTTTTTTTTGTTGCTCCACTCACATGTGATTTTTTTTTTTTTTTTTCAGCTGCATAGCTAGCTGCATGCTACTCCTCTGCCTGGCCAAGGACAATGACGAGCCATCACTTGTAATCCTGGATCAGAATGCCTTCGAGACCTCTCACAAGATCCACCGTGCCGACGAGGAATTCCACACGTCCCACAAGATCTCGAATCTCTCAAAGGCCAAGTACCTGAAGATGAACGCCGACGTGGACGACCAGGACCCTGGCAGCCCGTTGATGCAGCTCCAACAGACGCAGAATCTCCTCTCGACGAAGGAGCGTCCCGAGCTGAATCCGATCCTAAGCGCGTTGATTAACGAGGACGTGATGAAGAGTATCGAGGCGAAGCGAGCCATCGAACAGGAGGAGCTGGACGCTGTCTTGGCCGAGGCATCCGCCTCCACGGAGGGTCTTCCACTCGTCTTGACAACGGCGAAGCCTCCGCAGGAGCGCCTCGCCCTCGACGACGACCTGAACGTGGGCCTCATCGACCAGTCGATCAATCTGGACACAGCCGGGTCGGAGAACAACCAGAAGTCGCGCATCCAGATCAAGAAGGGCCCCAACGGCATGGACTACGAGTACGAGTACGTCTACTACTACTACGACGACGATGAGGCTGCTGCCGCGGGAAAGAAGCAGCAAGAGGCCGAGTCGACTGTGGTGGAGGAGAAGAAGGGCGCTCAGACGGCGCAGGAGCGTGGCAAGTCGCGGTACACGAACATCGAGCGGAGCACCACCTCGGCCCCGGACAATGTGCTCGTGAGCGGAAAGGCGAAGGGACGCGCCAGCGTGCCCGCAGCCAGTGAAGACGTCGACGAAGGACGGCTGCCGGTGATGACGCGGTTCCCGTCGCGTGGAAAGAACATCGAGGTCCAACCGACCGCGTCCCTCGAGGGACTCGAGAACACGGCGAGCGCGTCGAACGAGAAGAGCAAGAAAATCAGCGTGAAGCGCCCGAGTCTCGAGCTCGTGGACAGCGAGACGTTCAACACTGACGAGAAGCAGGCGAAGGGCTCCCCACGCAACGGTGACAACGAGAAGACTGCAGCCGCTGCCACCGATGCCCAGAAGCTCGAGGAAGCCGAGAAGGCCAAGGAACCGAAGGACGAAGACGCTGCTGATGATGAAGTCGACCAAACCACGCCCGTGATGGAGAAGGCCGCCTTGGACCTGTACGCGATCCTGGCGAACGAGAATCTCGAGATGGACATGACGACCGACCTGGACAAGGAGCTCACAACCGACGTGCCAGACACGACGGAGTCCGACGATGACGTCGGCCTGACTACACTCTTCGAGGCTGAGACGACGATTCCCACAACCCCCTCGACTACAACCACAACGACGACCACGGAGCCACCGACCACGACGACGACCACAACGACGACCACGACGACCACGACAACCGCAGCGCCGTCCCTCTTCGGCGCCGGCCGCCGTGGCCTCGCAACCGCTGGAAGGAACCGCTTCCGTCTGAAATCCGGCGCCACTGCGTCCACCACCAGCACCACGGAGGCGCCAACAGCCGCCGCGGAGTCGCAGCCGGAATCAGGAGGCGTCGGCCTCAAGGGGCGAAGTGAGTTGTGCTACGGAACGGCCGATCGCCGCTAAATTGACTGTCGATTTTTTTTTTTCTTTTTTTTTCAGACCGCTTCCAACGTCCGTCATTCGGAAACCGCAACCGCGCCGCCGCTGCGCCTACCCACGCCGCTGCCGCTCCGGTTGAGGAAGAGGTCGTCGCTAAGGAGGAGGAGAAGCCTGTCGCTTCATCGCCACCGCTTCGCGGAAGAAGTAAGTCGATGAATCTCTCACACGTTTTTTCTCGCATGATTTTTGTCGCCTGTTTTTCCCTCTAAAGATTTTTCTCGTACGATTTTTGTCGCACGTTTTTTTTTCCTCTGAAATTTTTTTCGTACGTTTTTTCTCTCACGATTTTTCTCCGACGTTTTTTTTTTAACGATTTTTGTCGCCTGTTTTTCCCTCTGAGGATTTTTTCCGCACGATTTTTCTCGTACGATTTTTGTCGCACGATTTTTGTCGCACGTTTTTTTTTTCTCTGAAATTTTTTTCGCACGTTTTTTTTTTTGACGATTTTTCTCACACGTTTTTCTCTTCCTTAGCTCGCAACCGCTTCAATCTGCGCGGCCAAGTGTCCACGACGACCACGGCGGAGCCCAGCGGCGACGAACAGAACGACGAGGAGAACCAGGTCTCCAGCACCACAGCACGTACGCTTCGCGCCCGCCCGACCCTGAATCTACGCGGCAGAAGTCGCATCGGAGCCCGCACAACTGCCGCACCGGTCGCAGCACCCACCGGTGAGGAGGACGAATCTGCAGCGCCAGCCGCTGCCCCAGCAGCCGACGCCGCAGAAGAAAAACCCTCATCGTCGTCGCTACCCACCCGGCCATCCCGCTTCAACCTGAATCGTGTCGGAGGCGGCGGAAACCGCCTGCTGCCACGCGCCCGCCTTAACACCCTCCGTACGTCTTCCACCACGCCCCCAGCCGCCGCTGCCGACGCCGACGAGAGCAGCAACGTTGTCAAGGAGGAGTCCGAAGACGACAACTCTGCCAAGACCGACGCTGAGACGACGACCGCAGCGGCGACCGTAGGCGGCGGCCTCAACAGGCTTAAGACACGTCCACGCCTGCAGCTTCAACCGAAGACTGATAGTAAACCAAAGGTGGCGCCTGTCCCCGCCCGCAAGGTCAATCCACTCTTAGCCCGGCGAAAGCTCGCCCTAGGACCGTCCACCACGGGTGAGTTTGAGGACTATCGGTCCACGTCCGTGATCATAAGACTTGTCTTCCCCTTTTTTAGAACCCGCCGCAGCCGCTGACGACGCCGCCGAGGATGACTCCGAGCACGCAGCCACCGCCGCCGACGACGCCGAGAACAAACCGAGCGGCGGCGACTCGAGCGCCACCGAGGAGGCCCAGGACGACAACACTGAGCTGCCTGAGACCACAACGAAGCAGGCCCGCGGACTGGGACTGCTCGCGCAAAGGCGACGCCTGCCCATCCGCAAGCCGGGAACCGCTCTGTAGAGGAGCTAAAACCTGAGAGTTCGATAGCCGAAAACCGAAGGCCGAGAGCCGACCCGCCCCCAGAGACCCTCAAAATTTTTTGTTTTTTTTATTTTTTTTGCTTGTGCCTACCCCCGCCCCCCCAAAAATGTCCTCAAAATCCTCAGCCGGAAATCTCGTTATTTATAATTTTTTTTTTTTATTTTATAATTTAAACAAATTCGAGTGGAAAAAAAGGACTCGAGAGGAAAAACAAAAAAATCTTTTTCACTCACCGACCGAGTGGGACTGCGTGGGACTACGATTAATTTTATTTTAATGAGTTTTTTTTTTTTTTTTTTGTTTAGTGTATTCGAGTGAAAAGATGAGAAAAAGGACGAAAAAAAAGAAAAATCTCCTAATGAAGTCAGTGTGTCTTTTTTATATATATATATATTTTTTTTTTTTTTATTAATTTTATACAGTTTCACTAAGAAACACGAGAAAAGAAAAAAAAATTAAGGAGAAGACAGAAAGACGAGAAAAAAAGAAAAAAAAGTTATGAGTAATTTTTATTTTGTAAACAGAGTCACATCGAAATTGGGCTCTTTAAATTTACTGTTTAAGGATTAATTACGAGACAAATAAAAAGAAATTAAATGAAAAAAAAAAAAATAGTCGTGGTTTTTTTTGTGGATCTTAAGATGAGAATTTTGTACCCTAGAGAGAGATTACTTTTTTTGACCTCAAAAAGTCCACGAAAAGTCCTAAGTGTCACCTATCAATCGAAATGGCAGATGTACGTCTTTCAAATAAAAAAAGAATTATTTGAGTATCCTGGACACAGCTCATTTGATTTGATTTTGACATCGAAAGCAGTGCAGCCCACTTCCATGTCAACACTGCACCAGCTCCTATTGGATACCGTCGTATGGCACTCGGTAAAATGACTCTCCTATCTTCTAACCTCCCTTACTACATAAATAACGTTGCACACTTAAAATGGCATGACACCTAAAATGGCATGATTGAGCCTTTTTAATGAAAAAAGAAAATTGTAAATAACTTGCACACAACTTTTTTCATTTAATTTTTAAATTGAAAGCACTTCCCTCGCTTCTGTTGCAAACCTTCCTATGGCATTTGAAAAAATCATTCGTCCATTTTTTGACCCACCCTCTTACAGTATTATATATTTTCTAAAATGGCATAAATGGCCCTTTCAAACGAAGTTAAAACCTCATCTCTACCTTTCACACAGCGGATTTTATTTCACTTCAAAATTGAAACTTTTCAGAAAAAATCTATTCCATTTTACATCGGTTTAGTCAAACTGGATAGAGTGCAACACTGCAAATGTTTTAATTGGAAACCGTCGCTCGGCACTTGGAAAAGTTATTCGCCCACACTCTGACCCAACTTGCGATATTTGAAAAGTGTTATATATCAAATGAAATGGCATGATTCATGCTCTTGAATGAAGTAAAAAAATTGTGAATAACTTTCACACAACTTTTTTCGTCTGACATTTAAATTGAAAGCACTGCACCCACTCGGTCGCATGGCATTTAGAGCAAAAATTCACTCACCTTGATGTAATGTTATACATCAAACAAAATGGCATGAATCACCCTTTCAAATAAAATAAAAATCATATTTTTATCTTTCACACAGCAAATTTGATTTCACTTCTAAATCGAAACTTGTAAAAATAAAACTCAGCTCATCCGATTTCACCCTCCCCAGCCTCCCCCCAAGCTCCCAAAAACTCGAATTCTTCATTTTTCTTCAAAATACATCTATCCACACCAATTCCAATCAAAGTTTTCATTGGTTTTCCCAAGAAAATCGAAATTCAAAAAAGTGTCATTTATTCACAAGAAAAGTCAACCTCAAGTCAATTTCATTTTACTGCATTTTTTGGGCTAAAAAATGCGAAAAAATTTTTTTTCAAAAAAAGTAAAATTTTTTTTTCGGGATTGTTAGAGGTGTTTTTGGTGATTCGAAAAATGTCTGGATGGATGTTAGGAAGCAACTGGAAGCTGGAGAAATCTCGAAAAAACGTTCTGGTGGAGCCATCTTTGAGGGGAGGTTAAAAAGCTGGATATCACGCGATGCGGGGACCTGGCAGCTTTCCGAAAATGCCTGGTTCGACTCAAAGAACCCATTGGAAGCTGGAGAAATCTCGAAAAATCGTCCTGGAGGCGACACCATCCAGGTTCAAGTCTTGAATTTTTCATTTTTTTTAAAGACAAGTCAGAACCCATCATTTTGCATCAAAATTTTTATAAATTTTTCCCCAAAAATCGATTTTCAAAATCGCGACTTTTATTTTCAAGAAAAGTCGACCTCAAGTCGTTGACCGTGAGTCGATTTTTTGGCGTGAAAAATGCGAAAAAATTTTTTTGGAAAAAATCAAAATTTTTTTGATTGGGGATGTTGGGCGAGTGTTTGAGGATTCGAAAAATGTTTGGATGGATTTTGGGAAGCAAGTGGAAGCTGGAGAAATCTCAAAAAAACGTTCTGGTGAAGCCATCTTTGGGTGGATCTTAAAGAAATGGATGTCATGCAGTTCAGGAACTTGGCAGGTTTCAGAAAATATCTAGTTCGGGTCAAGGAACCCTCTGGAAGCTGGAGAGATCTCGAAAAATCCGTCTAGAGGCGACGTGGTTGAATGAATCTCTAAAAATTCGGTTCCATGGGACATAGGGACTTGACCTCAATCGGCAAATCTTCGGATGAGGTTCGATAACGTTGAAGAAATACCTGTAGACTGAGCTTGAAGATCGCGTGGAAGGTGGAAAAATCGTCTAAAATGCTCTGGAGGCATCCATTGTGGATCTAGGTCCAGGAACTGGATTTCATTCGATGTAGGAACGTAATCTAAGCCAGAAAATGTTTAGTCTGAATTTAGGAACCCACTGGAAGCTGGAGGAATCTTTAAGAAATCACTCCAGAGACATCGTGGTTTGGTGGAGACTAAAAAACAGGTTTCCGTGTGATGAAAGGACTTAGCCCAAATCAGAAAATGCCTGGTTCGAGTCAGGGAACCCACTGGAAGCTGGAGGAATCCTTAAGAAATTACTCTAGAGGCGTCGTGGTTTGGTGGAGATTAAGAAACTGGTTTCCGTGTGATGAAGGGACTTAGCCGGAGTCAGAAAATGCCTGGTTCGAGTCGATGAACCCTCTGGAAGCTGGAGGAATCCTTACGAAGTTTTTCTAGAATCGTCGTATTCGAATGAACTGACTTCTATATGACGTGGGAACTTGGCCTGAATCAGAAAATATTTAGTTTGAGGCAAGGAACCAACTAGAAGCTGGAGAAATCCGAAACAAAATACTCTTAGTCCCTCTGGAAACATTCCCAAAACAAAGCCCACTAATTAATTTTCTTGTCCACTGCAATTACCGAACCCCAGCCACGTTCCGTAGTATGCCCCCAGGCGCCCTGTTTGAACACAATGAACATTGCCTAACCGCAGGCTTCTCACCTTCCCTCAGCAATGCCGAAATTAATTGACAACAAAAACACGTAATCCCATTGAATGACAAGAAGCACGATGGACAAAATTGCGCCAAAAGTGAAATTCCAGGAAATCCCGTGAGTAAATGAAAAACCACCCCCGAGCCAAGCACGTGGCCAAATCGAGTCGCATAGCAACCTCCGCCCAAGCACGTGTTTGCCCAAAAAACAAGCTCCTCCCCACACGATGATTTCGAAGTTCGAAAAATTTTAGTAGAATTTCACCACACCGGCAGATTCCACCACACGAGGATTTTCCACCACACCGGACGTCCCACAAAACCGGATATTCCAATCACACGCCATTGTAGCGTGTTGAATTTCAAACCGAAATCCACCACGAGGTCAAATTACATTACGTAAGTCCTTAAAAGTTCCGTGCCAAGGACCAATTTCACAACCCCCCACCTTGATTAGCATAAATTTAACCCTCAAAATCGAAAAAGGACCGCACGAGGGCGCGCGCATACACAACACTAGCGCCACAGACTCGTCCAACTGGCCCGACCAAGAAAACCGATATCGTGACGCGTCCGCTGAGGAGTTCGTCGCTGACGGGTGGTGCGACGGCAACGGGACACACATGTGGGGTCTGAGGGCGCGTGTGCCCAACAGTTGCGCATTGGAATTTCGAAAATGCTGCGACACGATTGGCACACTGCCTTCGAGTTCGAAAGAAGCTCCACAATTTCGAACTCCAACGGATGCCACTCAAAGGGCGAATTTTCGAAAATCGACTCGTATCAGTCACGCCGACGGTCCACGGTGTGACAACGTTGTGAAGGAATTTTTAAAATTTTGTTTGGAATTTTGAGGAATTTGAGAAATTTTTGAACAGCAAAAGAAATTAACACGAGGAATTTTCGCCCTTGCGGGTGGAACGTAGGAACCGACGTTGGCGCTGGGCTCGGCGAGAACGTTGGAGTCGACGTTCCGCGTGGTCGGTTGCCAGAACGACCGGCAGCGTTGTGAACGCACGCCACGTGGGGTTCTTGTAAACAGAGCGCGCGCGAGAGAGAGAGAGGGATGGACGACCCTGCGTTACGTAACCGAGCTGAGCTTCTGGGAAAAAAAAAAAAAATTTTCTCCAGACTGCGACGTGTCGGATTGCATAACGCTCGCGACGGGCTGGTCGGTCTTTTTGGAGGGAGGGAGAGGCGGTCGTGTGTAAACAAAACCGTGCCGCATCGGGGTGCTGCGGAAGCCATTTTCGAAGCCATTACTCGCGGCCTGGTTTCAGCGCAGCGAGGGGTAACAGACAATTGGGGTGAAGCATCGAGAGTCAAGCGGTACGGCGCGGCTGTTGTGACCCCAATTCAATGGAATGGTGGTGGTCGGAGGAGGGGTTTTCCTCAACTGTCGTCGTTCTGTGCTTTCCACAGGCAGTTGGGTTGTGGATTAAAGCAGAAGAAGAAGAAGAAGAAGAAGAAGAAGAGACAGTGGAAGAGGGTTTTTATTCACCACAGTTTCGTCATCGTTCGTTTGGATTGAAAGCTCGTGGTGGTTGACGGGGGAGTTTTGGTGAAAATTCACAATGGTGGGGATGTAAGTGGTGGAGTTTCTGGAAAACTCCGAAAGAGCTTTGGGGTTTGGTGAATATCAGGGGCTTAGAGATCAGTTGGGAAGTTGGGGAAGCTTTTTTTTTTGGCGGGGGTTTTGAGACTTTTTAACGGTTTTTCGATTTTTTAAATTTTTAAAAATTTATTCGTTCATTTTTTGATGCAGAAAATTTAAGAAAAATTTTCGAAATGAAAACAGATGGAAAAATGGTCATGAAAAGAAAATTTTTTCAGCCTTTCGAGGATTTTCGAAAATTACAAAATTCTTAAACAAAAAAAAAAAAAAATGAGAAAACAGGGACCCGAAAAAAAATCCAAATTTACATAATTCTCAAAAAAAATATGAGAAAACAGGAACCTGAAAAAAAAGCTTACAAGTTCACACAAATTTCAAAAAAAAAAAATATGAGATAACAAAAAATTTAGAAATTTTTTTTTCTAAATTTACAAAAATTAAAAAAAAATTATGAGAAAATAAGGACACAAATGAATTCTTGCTAAAAAAAAATAAAATTGCACTGATTAGAAAATTCTCTGACGTGAAACGTATCCCAGATTTCTACTGTGTCGAACACACTAGTGAGTGAATTAATCAAAATTTCAAAATTCTACGCAGTGGTCCGTACAACAGCTGACAGCGTGGATATTAACGTTCGTCGAAAATTATGAGGAAAATTAAAACAAAAAAATCAAATACTATTCAAGTCTTCGAAAAAAACCTAAATGAGTAAAAATTAGGAGCCAAACGAAGTTTTCTAGATTTGAAAAATTCTAAAAAAAAACTCAAAATAAGAAAATTAAGACACAAAAACATTTTTGAGCATCTTGAGAGTTTTTTTGAATCTACAAGACCATTCAAAAAAAAAATGGTACGACCTAAAAAAACTGTTCCTAAGTATACAAAATTCTGAATGAATGAAAAAATAACGCGCTAAAAAAACCAAAAAAAAAAACATGAAACATAAACGAAAAAAATTTTAATTTAAATTTAATTTTTTAACTGATTAGACGATCTTCTAACGTGTTGCGTGTCCACGATTTCAAATCTGTGCGCCATTCCGAGACATTTAATCAAAATTTTCCAAATCCTCTCGGTATTGCGCACAGCGGTTGACAACGTGGATATTCAGGTTCGTCATCCAGATGAGGAAATAAGGACCAAAACAAATTTTACAAAAACAAAAAAATGAGCAGATCAACGTGTTGCGTGTCCAAGATTTCAACAATGTGCGAATAGTTGCCAGAATTAATCTAAAATATAAAATTCTCGCAGAACACGCACAAAATTGACAACGTGGATAATCAGGATCGTCGAAAATGATTTATGATGCAAAAAAATAATATTCAAGTTTTTCGAAAATGGACAAATACATTCAAAACGCATTAATCTTGTCGAGAATCATGAAAAAAATTGGAAAATTCAACGAATTTCAAGGGAACTCATCGAAAAAAAAATACCAACATTTCAAAAAAAAATTCTCAAGATCTCAAAAATAAAAAAAAAATCTCAAAAATTCTAAAAAAATTTCTAAAAAATTCTAAAAATGTTGTAGAAAATTAAAAAAAAATATCAAAATTTCCCCAAATTTGCGAATTCTTATGAATATCATTAAAAGAAATTTTGAAGATCAAAAAATCTCGAGATCTCAAAAATACAAAAAAATCTGAAAATAAAAAAAATGGTAGTATATTAAAAATAGTTTCAAAAATTTCTAAAAAATAAAAAAATTAATTCAAAAAATGTGGAAAATTAAAAAAAAAATATCAAAAAATTCCCAAAATTTGCAAATTCTTACGAAGATCATTAAAATTAATTTTGAAGATTAAAAAATCTGCAGATCTCAAAAATGTTTAAAAAAAAGTTCGAAAATGACAATTTTGACCCTAAAATTTTAACAAAATTTGTGGAAGATCATCAACAGGTTCAAAATCTAAGACAAAATTCCCAAAATTTGTCGAAGATCATCAAAAAATCTCAAAAATTTCGAATTATCATAAAAAAAATTCTCGAAAGACTCAGAACTAATTCTTATAGCGATCGCAATAAAAGGACGAAAATTCTAAAAAAAATTGTGGAAGATCATCAAAAATCCTTGAAAAACTTCAAAATTTCAACAAAATCTTGTGAGAATCATCAAAAAAAATTCTCTCAAAAGGCTGCCACCCATAAATCACGATTTTTTCAGACAAAAATTCATCAAAAACCCTCGAAAAAAGCACCCATTCGGATTTCCCATCTTGCCCTGAAAAGTTTCTTAAGCAAAAATCTTAGATTCCACTTCGTCCTTCACCTAAAAGAAATTTTACTTGCCATCTTAACAACCCCAAAGCTCATCCCCAACCCTTAAAGCAAGTCCAAAACAACTCTGACGCAAACTCAAAAGCTTTCACCACGGTCGAATTTCGAAACAAAATCGACCATACACCATAAGCATCCCCCAACCGCCCGGCAATTACGACAACATCCCGTCATAGCACAGCACAAAACAGAAAACGAAAAAATCCACCCTCTGACACACCACAGATAACGACATAACTTTCACCCCACATATATAAAAAAAAAAAAAAGAAAAATAAAAAAAAAAAGAAAATTAACTCCGCAGAGGAAACACGAAAGCAGTTCGCTTCGCCTGTGCGACTGTTTGCCTCTACCACTGCGCTTCGCTGTCGCGAGTTGTCTCCGTGAGTTCCGTCGAAACGGTTATTTTTTTGTATTTTTGTTTTGGTTTTTTTTTTTTGGGGGTTTTCTTAAGAGAACTTTTTTCTGTTGTAGACCGTGAAATGTCCGAACCGGGATGGAAAAAAATATTTCAAACTCTCAAAACTTGTTTCGATCGGAAAATAATTAAAATTCAAAAAAGTTTTTTTTAAATTTTTTTTTTTTTAAAAAATAAATTCCTCTTTTTTTCTAGTGTCGTGCAGAGAGAGGCTAACAGGACGATGAGTTTATCAGTCAAAATGCAAATACTGTAAAACTCAAAAAAAAAAAAAATAAATAAATAAATAAATAAATTCGCCTGTTTTTTTTTGTGAAAAAAATTAAAAAAGAAAAATTTTTCAAAAATAGTTCCACAATGAAATAGAAAAGTGAAATGGAATTTCAAAAATTCATCGAAAATCTCGAAATCACGTTGTCCTAAGTTTGTGGTGAATTTCTATATTTTTTTTTATTTTTTTTTTGTTTTGGATTTTTTTTTTTTTGTTTTCGAGGAGAGAATGCAGTTTTTGGCCTAAAACCGAAGGAAATCTCAGAACCAGCCTTATCTCTAGGAAAGCGTCATCTTTCTCTCATAACTGGTAAGTATCTTAGATCTAGATCGAAATTTATTGAACAACAAATTTTTGCATTTTTCAAAAGATTTAAAATCAATCATTCTTTTTTTTTTTGTTGCGGATGGATTTGGGGTCTGGGTAATAAAAAAATTTGTACAGAGGCTCAAAAAAATTCATCATCTGATCACACGGTCACAAATATTTTTTTTGTGACAATGTAGTTGCAAAATTTTAATTTTTTTGATTCTAGCTTTTTTTTTTTAGTTCTTAAGTCAGGCGTGGTTTGAAGATGCACATATATGTGACCTTCGTTTCGACAGAGGGAAAAAAAAAACGAAAAAAAATGCCTCCGGGGGTGGTGGGAAATAGATGTTCAACCCCACGTATGTGTGACCTCTGCTCTTACCCCCAAGAGTAAAAAAAAAAACCGAATCTCATGTCAAAAATTATGTAGGATCATCCCCCAACCCACTTTTTTGGGGGGGGGGGGGAGATGGGAGTGTGTCATTCTGTGTGCCGGCCAAGAACAGGCACAGGAAAAAAAAAATGAGAACAAATTTGAAGCCAAAAGGCGACAACGACGGGATGCTGTCGTGCAGGAGTGGATGGAGGGACGAATAAGCAATTTGATTCTCTCTTTCTTCTTGCATCGTTTCATTCTTTTTCCTATCCGTGTCCCCCGGGACCGGGTGGTACATGTGTGTCTGAGATACAAGAACCAAGCAACACATCTTTGGTTATGTGTCCCTGAAGTCAGCCTCGTCGTTGATGAAGATAACCGCGTTGGGGTTGCCTCACACGAAGCAAAAGAAGACGCAAAAAAAAAAACGAGAAAAATGTTCACTTATCGATCCGTATGCGGGTTGATTAATCGTCTTTACTTAAAGTTAAGCCCCTCAACTCATTTACGACGGCACACCTCTTACAAAAAATTTTCTCCCTCCACGTGAATCCCAGGGAATCGGATTAAGAGCGTTTTGTGGTCGTCTTTTTTTTTTGCGGTTTCATGCAATTTTTGAGCTTTTTTATGGTTGGGGTTTTTCGTGGTTTTGTTTCTGGCGGTGGGTGCTTCGTCCACGGTCAACGCTCTTCATGAATTTTTCTTTTGTTTCGTTTTTTTGATTTTTTTTGAGGGATTAACCATGCGGTTGGGATTTTTTGGTCCCTTCATTGTTTTTTTTGTTGAAAAAAAAAAATATCGTGAGAAGCCAAAGAACTGGGATTTTCCTGATTTTCGTATCGTTTTTTATTGAAAAAAATCGAGAAACTGAGAGACTGAAATTTTTTTCAGGAGATCAGAAAATCTAATTTTTTTCCCTTAACCTTCGTTTTAATTTTTATTAAAAAATCTAAAAAAAATTTCAAGGAACCAGAAAATTTGAGATTTTATTTCTCTGACTTCGTTTCGATTTTTAATAAAAAATTCAAAAAACTGAGATTTTTGTGAGAAACTAGAAAAATTAGGATTTTGATTTTTTGACTTTCGTTTCAATTTTTACTGAAAAATTCAAAACCTGCGATTTTTGAGGGATCAGAGAAACTTCGATTTTTTTTTAAGAGCCCGGAAAAAATGGGATTTTGATTTTTGTGACTTTCGTTTCAATTTTTACTGAAAAATTTGAAAACTTCGATTTTTTCGAGGGATCAGAGAAACTTCGATTTTTTTAAGAGACCAGAAAAATTGGAATTTTGATTTATGTGACTTTCGTTTCAATTTTTACTGAAAAATTCAAAAACTTCGATTTTTTTGAGGGATTAGAAAAACTTCGATTTTTTTTTAAGAGCCCGGAAAAAATGGGATTTTGATTTTTGTGACTTTCGTTTCAATTTTTACTGAAAAATTCAAAACCTGCGATTTTTTCAAAGATCTATAAAATCCGGAATTTTCTTTCTCCAGCTTTAGTTTCAATTTTCATCGAAAAATTTGAAAAACTGCAATTTTTTTCAAAGAACCAAAAAAACTGAAATTTTCTTTCTCCAGCTTTCCTTTCAATTTTCATCGAAAAAATCGAAAAACTGAGAGTTTTCTGAGTCTTATTTCGATACCCAAAAAAAGAAATTCCCAAAACTGAAAGTAAAATTGTTTGTCCTCCACTTGACTATCCTCACATGAATCTTCCGATGCAACCATCCACTTGATCTTTGAAAAAGCGAATGAATAGGATTACTCCGCATTCATAACTCTTCTACCGAGCTCTCCATAACTCGACACATGAAAATAGAACAAAAAAAAAAAAAAGGAGAAGCATTTGGTAAACAAGCATCACCATGTGGATGTCCTTGAAAAGAAATCCAATGAAGGAGCAAAAAAGCACCGAATTCAGGTCGTCAGCATTCGAGAGGAGTGATGTGGAGGCTTTGAGGTTTTACCTAACAAATCTTTCTCTCCGTTCACCCACCCACCCATTCATCGAATTGATTCGGTTGAAAGGCAAGTTTCAATTGAAACATTGATGACGATTTAGATCAGAGTTTTTGTGTGTGCGTGTGTGTGTGTGTGGAGTGTCGAATTTCATGGAAATGAAAAGTGGAAGAGTGAATGTGGGAATGCGTTTGAAATTTACAAATTTTCCTCGATGCGAAAGGGTGAGTTGTGGATTATATTTTCGTTTCACAAAAACAGAGCTGTAGGTCGTTTATTCTTTCACAACTCTGTCGGGGAAAAAAAAAGAAAAATTAGAAAATCCTCCCTCCAATTTTTCGTCCCTTAAACAAACTGAACTAAGTGGTCAACCTTTTTTTTTTTTTTTGTTGAATAAGACAGCGACGTAAATTAGAATTCCCCAAATCTCTTGGGGATACACCGAAAAAAAAACAAAAAATCGATGAAGGGTTTCTTGTTTTTTTGTTTTTCTCCTCATCACGCAAAACTTTTTTTTTTTCTTTCATTTCCAGTTCACTTAACAAAGAAAACAATTCTGAGTAGAGGGAAAGTTTTTTATTTTCGCAAAAGAAAAATCAAGAATTTCTTCGTTTTCAATTGGAAATTGTTTGCGAGAAAGTTTTACGAGTTTTCTTCTTCACTCAATTCACAAGCATTCATGTGGAACTTGGGGTGATGGAGCAAGTTTCGCAAGTTTCAGACGTCATGAGGTCTCGAAAATTTGTAGCAGGTCCTCAGGGCGTCTTGTGAACTCGTGGATAGACTTCAGGAGGTGTCGGAAAATTGCGGATTGACCTCAAGAGGTGTCGGTTATTTGCGGACAGACCTCAGGTGGCCTCAAAAACTCGTGTACAAACCTCAGGAGACTTCGAAAACTTGTAGACAGTCCTTCGGAGGCCTCAAAAACTTGCGGATCGACCGCAAGAGGAATCAAAAAATTGTGGATCAACCTCAGGACGTCTCGAAAACTTGTGATTCGACCTCAGGATGTGTCGGAAACTTGTGGATCGACCTCAGGAGGCCTCAAAAACTCGTGGATCGACCTCAGGAGGCCTCAAAAACTCGTGAATCGACCTCAAGAGGTGTCGGTAACTTGTGGACAGATTTCAGGAGGCCTCAAAAACTCGTGAATCGACCTCTAGAGGTGTCGGTAACTTGTGGAGAGACCTCAGGACGTCTCGAAAACTCATAGACAGACCTCGGGAGGCTTCGAAAACTTGTGGACAACCCTCAGAAATCATCGAAAATTCAAAAAAAAAATATGAACAAACCTCAGAAATCATCGAAAATTCAGGAAAACTCAAAAAAATCACAGTAAATCTCAAAAAATCCATATTCCATCAATTTCAAGCTCCGCGTCCTTCGACTAAGGCAACACCCCAACGCTGGCCTTCCCCTAAAACCACTCAAAACACCCAGAAAAAAAAAACCTCGCTGCCCCCCACGATCCAATCACTTTCATGCATCATCTAGCATTTTCTATTCACCGAAAAAACCCACACATTGACTCACATGTGTTACATTTTTTTTATTTCCTCCCCTCCAACCATGAAAGAATTCTTCATATCAACTGATTGCCATAAATAAAACCGAACAGAAAAAAAAAAAATAAAAAGAAAAGAAATCAAACAATTCAAAAAAGTTTTCTCACCCCTTACGTGTCATTATGACAGGTCACCCCCTGGCGTTAAAACAATGCAAAAGAAAATTTCTTTTTTTTTTTTAATTAAATTTATTCATGAGCGTTCATGAAAGAAACGTTTTCCAATAGACCGAAAACGATTTTAAGCTTTTTTGATGAAAGAATTTCCATAAATTTTCAGGATTACTTTCAGCGATTTGTTACGGAGATGTCCTTGAGCGGAGATGATGTACTGGTGTGGGTTTTTTTCTTTGTGGATGGGGGATTTCTTTGTCATCCGGAGAGAGAAAGAATAAGCGATTAAAGCACTGCTGCTGTTTATTCTAAGAAATAAAGAAAAATTAAGAAAAACTACTTTCAGATTTTCTGTGAAAAAAATCACCATGGATTTTCTTTTTTCCTTCCACACAGAAACTCCGTCGTGGGAGTGGGCAAAAAAAAATCCTAGAGGACACATAGAGCGCTAATTAATTTTCTAAATTGTTTTCTAAGATATTTTCTTATTTGTTCTGAAAAGAAAAATGAGGAGGATTTTTCAACTGCAGAATGTAGTTTATTAAATGAACTGAATCCTTGGCAACAAAGTTGATACAAAATCCAATAAAACAGACAAAGAGACTTTCCACAAAAAAAAAAAAAAAAACCCATGTCACGTCCTTTTCGAAAATATTCACGTTCGAGGCTATGCCGACGCAAGAGAAATGAAATACATTTCTCAAATTTCTGGCAAAAAATTTGCCTTCTTCTGTTTGTAAGACCCGACAAAATGTGGAACGTAGGAAAATTTATTCAGACTCATAGCTCAACAAAACCTAAAACAACTCAACCCCAAAAATCTAAAAACCGAATCCCCTCCGGCAGATGGAGATAGGTAAATGGTTGTGTGCGTTAGTTTCGAATTTCTGAAAATCATCAGAGAACCACCAGTCAAGGGATGGAGGAGATGAGGTATAAGTTTTTAGATCAAACGAATTATTTCATTCTTTTGGGAGAGATAACCTCAAGAGTGTCTGTGTGTGTGTGTGGATGGATGGATGGATGGGGGTGTTAGAGAGGGTGGAATAATTTAATTTTCCTCAAAAAGTCCTTACCTTGAGGGTGAAAGCAATTACAGTATGCCATGCAGTTAAATTCTCATCAAAGCTGGGATATATTTTTTTTTTCATTTTTCATTTTTCATTTTCATTTTTCGACTGATAATTAAATTCGTATAAGGAGCCATTAGTCCTGGACGAGGAGTGAGATATCGATTACCAAAAAATAAGAAAAGAGAGAGAGAGCAGTAAAATAGATTAAATTTTTTGAAAGGATCTCACTCCTTTTTGCTCCTTTTTTAACGGTTTTTTTTTTTTTTTTTTGAAAAGCCACAATTGGAGCTTATATACCGTTTCAATTCCCACGACTAGATTTGTATATACACCCGTACAGATGACATAATCGATATCCACCCCCTTTGGTGAGAGTTGGAATCCAGTTTTTCGGGTGTACGGGTGAGGGGCCGAATAAATGTCCTTTTTTGTGTGTGTGTAGTTGTGTGTGTGTAGGACACAATGTTATGTGCCACTGGCAGAGATGACAACGAAATTGCTGCAATTAATCTTAACGACGACAACGACGAGGACCAGGACGATGAAGCTAAGCGAACCGAAAGCATCGAGCGTTGGGCGCCAAGCGCAGATGTTGCCATGAAATTTTCTCGACGAGAGGTGGTAGCAGAATGAACTGAATGAGAATAGTAAATAATAAAAACGGGACAAGGACTGCTACATTCGTGGGGATGAAAATAATTGCGAAGTTTATTGATTTTCTGCTTCGTTTCTTGGATTGCATGAGATCCTTGGAGACGGAAACTCTTGACTCTGCCACTGCATCCACAAATTCAGGTGTTCCATTTTTTTGTATCCCATCCACTGTCCTGCCACAGGACATTCTCAGGTTCTCCCTTTCTTTCTCTCTTTCGCTTTCTCTGTGTGAGTCGACTTTATGGCATGACGATTTCTCGTTTCGTTGGTCGGCTATGAAATCGCAGAATTTTACCCGCATGTAATTATGTACTTAACCGACACACCCTGCGACTCCCTCCATCCATCCTGGTGGTTTCACACGAACACACGAAGAGAAAGAAGGAACGAATTATACTTAAAAAGTCCTTTTGCCTTCTGCGTTCTGCATAATGGCCAAATGCGATAATTTCTAAGTGGATAAATGAGTTTCGAGGGCATGAATTAACAACGACAACCCTACTGGAGCGGGTTTGGGGGGTGAGAGGGGGGGCTGAATTACCGCAGCGGTGATGTTATTTGCGGTTGAGAATTTCAACTCATGCGACTTGTATGCTAGTGTGAGTTTGCGAGTGGTGCTTTCTTTTTAATTGGCTCGGTACTAAAGGCTGGCGTCGTCTTTGGGGCGGGTGTAAATGTGTCCTGAGGGTGATGTAAGCAGGGAAAATGCTTTTCGAGGCAAAGTGGAACGAACGAATGTGGTTTTAGGTCCCGGGGATCGAGTGGAACGAGGTTTCAGGTCCTGGGGATCGATTTTAATGCTTGTGGAACTGGATTCCAGGACCTGGACATCGAGTGGAACGTGTTTTTAGGTCCCGGAGATCAGTTTTGACACTTTTAACATCGAATTCAGGTACTAGTTGTCGATTTTGACGCGTGTGGAACTGGATTACAGGACCTGGTCATCGAGTGGAACGTGGTTTCAGGTACTGTGGATCGATTTTGACGCTTGTGGAATGCGATTCAGGATCTGACCATCGAGTGGAACGTGGTTTTAAGTCCTGGAAATCAGTTTGGACACCTTTAACATCGAATTCAGGTACCAGTTGTCGATTTTGACGCTTGTGGAACTGGAGTCAGGACCTGGCCATCGAGTGGAACGTGTTTTAAGGTCCTGGAGATGAATTTTGAAACGTTTAACACCGAATTCAGGTATAACTTGCCAATTTTGAGGCTTGTGGAACGCGTTTGTAGGTTCCAAGAAACGAATCTGTCGTTTGTGGAATCTGAGTCAAAACCCAAGGAACAAATAAAACAAATTTCATGTCTTAGTGATCAATTCCAATGCAAACCGAGCAAGTTTAACGACCAAGCCAAACTTTTTGAACCCATCCCACCGCCTGAGAGCATTTTTTCCCAAAACCACCTCCAACACGAAGTCCCCTAAACCTTCTCCAAGCACTTAGCCCCTCCCCATGACCCCCAAACTCTCTCCACCAATCCGCATCATCGTCCAATCGCATTCAATGTCCTCCTGACCGCTGCAAAACAATGCCATGCACTCCACCCCCAGCGCCTCAATGAAATCAAATCAATCAAAAGCCTTCAAACCTTCATCGAACGTTGTCCACCACACCCTTTGGTGGGGGTGAGTAATCCATTTTGCAGGATTATGAAAATGATTGGTGGCGTATTATTTGCAGACGCACTTAAACCGTTTCCCACATTAGCCACATCGATAATCGTCAATTATCGAGAGGGAGGGCGGAAAAATGGAAAATCGGTTGTCAACTCGATAATGGTGCAGTTAATGGGTGTAATTTGAAACGAGGGTGGAGCCACATCCTGTGAAGGGGAGAAAACAAAAATTCGTCGTGGGTGGAATTTTTTTTTTTATTTTTTTGAATTTTTTCGAGAGCTTTCCAGTGGTTTTTTGAAATTTTCGAACGTTGTTGAATCGTTTTATGTCCCTTTATCCATTTTCCCATTGTGGGACATTCTGTTTGCTTACAAAGCGCCACCGTGTCGCCGTCCCTCAGCGACCACCAACGCCACATGCTGCGAACCGTCCCTTTCCTGGAGCCTCACACACATTCTAGAGCGTCCTTTTTTTTTTGTTCACTGTAATTGAATTAGCGTTTGCTCCCCACTGAGAGGACCCGGTCATAATCGATAGCATCCCAGGGGGGCTGTCGTGTGCGTTTAGGAAGCCATCCTCCGTTTCCCCCCGCAGAAAAAAAAAAAAAAATATATCTCCTTCGACCGAAGGATATCTCATGGTTTTGTTTACACATTCAATCGAACAGGGACGATGGGACAGTCCTTCCAGCGTTTCGGTCCTCTTATCTCATCCGTCCATTCATTGCATAACCAACTTGTAATATTCTTTGCTCTCCTTGAGAGACCCTCCCAGGATGATTGCCTATTGAACTGAATACACATTCGATACATCGACACACGCATACGAACGCATGCTAGGTCCTTCTTTTGGCTTTTGTAAGGAGATTAAGTCGAAGAAAATCGATGACTGTGACCTCGACGTGTCCTGAATCGAAAATGCGTTCTCTTTCAAAAATTTTATACACGAAATGTGTGTGTATGTGTTGGTTGAGTGCGCCTACGTGCGGCCAGGATACATTTTATATGGTAATCCTTTGAGGATCAAGAAACTTGTCCTCAATTTTGTGAAATTATTCCACAGGAGGTGGGCGGAGCGATGTTGGAGCTGGAGGAGCTTACGAAACCCTTCGACTGTGATGAGAGACGCAGGAGGATTTAAGTCTTTTTGCTGATTCGTTGGTTTTCGAGTGGTGGAGAGGAGGCAGGAAGTCCTTGGGTGTAGACTTCGTCTTCACTCAAATGAGTTTCTTTGTAGGGTTACGACGGAAGAAGACATTTATCGACCAGCACAAGAAAGTCTATTTCGTTCAGGAAAAGTCCTGAGTGTCACCCACCAATCAAAATGGCAGACGTGGGGCTTTCAAATAAAAAAAGAATTTTTTCGGTATCTTAGACACAACTCATTTGATTTGACTTTGATATCGAAAGCAGTGCAGTCCACTTCCATTTCAATGCTGCACCGGATCCTACTGGAGTCCGTCGCATGGCATTCGGTAATATGACTCTCCTATCTTTTAACCTCCCTTACTGCATTTTAATAATGTTATACACCCAAAAAAATGGCATGATTGAGCCTTTTCAACGAAAAAAGAAAATTGTAAAGAACTTTCACACAACTTTTTTCATTTAATTTTTAAATTGAAAGCATTAAACCCGCTTCTATTGCAAAATGTCGTATGGCATTTGAAAAAATCATTCGTCCATTTTTTGACCCACTCCCTTACAGTATTATATATTTTCTAAAATGGCATGAATGGCCCTTTCAAACGAAGTTAAAACCTCATCTCTACCTATCACACAGCGGATTTTATTTCACTTCAAAATTGAAACTTTTCACAAAAAATCTATTCCATTTTACATCGATTTAGTCAAACTGGATAGAGTGCAACACTGCAAATGTTTTAATTGGAAACCGTCGCTCGGCACTTGGAAAAGTTATTCGCCCACACTCTGACCCAACTTGCGATATTTGAAAAGTGTTATATATCAAAAAAAATGGCATGGTTCATGCTCTTGAATGAAGAAAAAAAATTGTAATTAACTTTCACACAACTTTTTTCGTTTGACATTTAAATTGAAAGAATTGCACCCACTCGGTCGCATGGCATTTAGAGCAAAAATTCACTCACCTTGATGTAATGTTATACATCAAACAAAATGGCATGAATCACCCTTTCAAATAAAATAAAAATCATATTTTTACCTTTCACACAGCAAATTTGATTTCATTTCTAAATCGAAACTTGGAAAAATAAATCTCAGCTCATCCGATTTCACCCTCCCCAGCCTCCCCCCACGCTCCCAAAAACTCGAATTCTCCATTTTTCTTCAAAATACATCTATCCACACCAATTCCAATCAAAGTTTTCATTGGTTTTCCCAAAAAAATCGAAATTCAAAAAAGTGTCATTTATTCACAAGAAAAGTCAACCTCAAGTCAATTTTATTTTACTGCATTTTTTGGGCTAAAAAATGCGAAAAAATTTTTTTTCAAAAAAAGTGAAATTTTGTTTTCGGGATTGTTAGAGGTGTTTTTGGTGATTCGAAAAATGTCTGGATGGATGTTAGGAAGCAACTGGAAGCTGGAGAAATCTCGAAAAAACCATCTGGCGGAGCCATCTTTAAGGGGAGGTTGGAAAGATGAGTATCATGCGATGCGGAGACCTGGCAGCTTTCAGAACATATTTACTTCGAGTCGAGGAACCCATTGGAAGCTTGAGAAATCCTTAAAAATCATTCTGGAGGCGACACGGCTGGGTGAATCTTCGAAAACTGAATTTTGTGTGATGCAGTGACTTAATCTGCTTCGGAAAATGTGTGGATCAGGTTGGTGGACCTAGTAGAAAAACGTGTAAACTGAGATTAAAGATTTTGCCGGAATTGAAAAAAATCCTTTAAATCGCTCTGGAGGCGTCCATGGTGGACCGATGTCCAAAACCCGCATTGCATTCGATTTGGGGATGAAATGCGAATCAGAAAATGTTACGTCTGATTTTGGGAACCCCCCGGAAGCTGGAGAAATCTCGAAAAATCCTTCTGGAGGCGTTATGGTTGGGTGGAGGTAGGCAAAATGGATTCCATGTTGTGCGTAGACCCGGTTGGATTCAGAAAATATCTGGTTCAAGTCGGTGAACCCACTGGAAGCTGGAGAAATCTAAAAAAATCGATCTGGTGGAGCCATCGTGAGTGGAGGCAAAAAAAGTGGATTCCATGCGATGCAGGGACCTGGCCGCTTTCGGAAAATATTTGGTTCGAGTGGAAGAAACCATTGGAACCTAAAGGAATCCTTAAAAATCCTTCTAGAGGCGTCGCAGCTCGGTAGACGCCTGAAAATTGAGTTCCACGCAGTACGAGGGCGTGATCTCAGTCAGGAAATGAGTCCTGTTTCCACCTCAACTGCAAAATCAACAACGGGAAGGAGGTAAAACTTAATTAATCATCACAAAGTGCAGCTCTCCCACACCCGACTAGACTTCCCTCCTATCGACCGCCGGAAGTTGCCGACAACGCGTCGCCCCGAGGCTTTTACAACAGCCCTCGCATTGTTATCTCCCCTCGTGAAGACCCCAACTGTGAACCACCGCGGCAAAAAAAAAAAAAAAAATAAAAATAATAAAACGCCACGCAAACACGCCGCCAACGCGCAGCCATCCGCAACCCCCTTCGCGCCTTATCGGGACGCCCTAACAGCCATGAAATATTATTAGCTGGAAATGTCAAGCTCTAATTTCGGAATCATTGCCTCATTGTTTCCTCCTCTTGGACGGCTTTTTTTTTTTCTTCCCCTGCCTCGGAACGAATATCTTATCGCCGACCACCACCGCCACCACCGTGCGTGATCCTGATAAGGATTTTGATAACACCGAATGAAAGTTGTGGCAATTAACGGGAACCGCCGTGTTGCGTTGATTACATGTTAAATTAAATTTGACACCCCATCCCCCCAAAAACGTTCCACGTATCTGCGTGGGCGGAAAAGAAAATAATCCGAAACACGAAAAAGGATACACGAGGATCGACATGGAACAGCATCTGTCTCTCTAATTAAAGTTTCTGTGGGGGGGGGGGCGAATTAATTTAATTTGCTCAGGGAAAATAGAGAAGAAGAAAAACTCCGACCTTTTTCCAGAAATATAAATAAATCCGGATGCGGATGCGGATCCGGAGCGTCTTTTTTTTTTTTTTCCTGTGAGTGACATGTGCGTTCGAGAAACCCTTGCGATGAAGAAAATTGAATTTGGATTTTTCTTTTTTTTTTTTGAAAATTCAATTGGATTTTTTTTTCTCTCTTCTTCTTTATTCGAGAAAATCCGAAGTTGGAAAAGTATTTTGCGTTCAAATAAATGAATTTAAAAAGAATCCTTGAAAGTGGATTCTAATTGGAAATGGAAAAAAATGTGGAACTTACCGAGAGCTGAGTGGGTGATGAAGCTGTAGTCGTGGTCTCTGAGAGATTGTCGAGAGGATGTCGTGATTTTTTTTATACCAACAGCAGAGCTGCAGCCCTCGTCCCTGATGTGTCCTGAAAATCAGGAAAAATCCTTTGAGATTGTGGAGAGAACGTGGTGATTTTTCTTACCAAACGCAGAGCTGCATCCCTCGTCCCTGATGTGTCCTGAGAATGAGAAAAAATCCTCTGAGATTGTGGAGAGAACGTGGTGATTTTTCTTACCAAAAGCAGAACTGCATCCCTCGTCCCTGATGTGTCCTGAGAATGAGAAAAAATCCTCTGAGATTGTGGAGAGAACGTGGGGATTTTTCTTACCAAACGCAGAGCTGCATCCCTCGTTTCTGATGTGTCCTGAGAATGAGAAAAAATCCTTTGAGATTGTGGAGAGAACGTGGGGATTTTTCTTACCAAACGCAGAGCTGCATCCCTCGTTTCTGATGTGTCCTGAGAATGAGAAAAAATCGTCTGAGATTGTGGAGAGAACGTGGTGATTTTTCTTACCAAACGCAGAGCTGCATCCCTCGTCCCTGATGTGTCCTGAGAATGAGAAAAAATCCTTTGAGATTGTGGAGAGAACGTGGTGATTTTTCTTACCAAACGCAGAGCTGCATCCCTCGTCCCTGATGTGTCCTGAGAATGAGAAAAAATCCTCTGAGATTGTGGAGAGAACGTGGTGAGAGACTCACCTTTTTCGGTTTCGATGGCCTTAAGATGCTTCTGGTGATAAATAAAATTTCGTGTGGATTCCAAGCGGAGTTCAAGTTCTTATTTCACATTCTCCACCATCAAATCGATGATCCGAAGTGTTTTCATCCGAAAAAATTGGCTGAAAAATTTACCACCCAAGAAGGCTCACGAAGCCTCATTCTAGACCCTCTTCTGTTCATAAAAAAAAATCTCCTAAAAAATTCAATCTCCATCTCAGACTCTTTTTGGACCGAAAATCTAGACAAACACGACATAGAGAGTGGACCATCTAGTGGTTTCTTTTTAAATCACCGGCTATTTTTGCACCGAAAGCTGTTTTTCGCTCAAAATTTCATCAGAAAATCAGTAAAATTCCTCCGAAAAATAAAATGAGTCATTCTGTGCTTGAAAAGCATTGGGAAATATTTTAAACTGATTTTCAAAGTGAGTGCTGTGGAGTCCGAAACTTGATTGACAGAATGTGCTTCTGAAAAGCCAGCCGAGGCAGCCACTTAAACAAAGATGAATTCCACAATTAATGGCAATATTTGCTCTTTCTAATAAAGCCATCATACATTGAAAAAAATTAAATTTTGTTATTTTTATTGAATTTTTAAAATGAAATTTTTTACTTTTTTAAAGTGAGTGCTTTCTTAGCCAAAAACAGAAGTGACAGAATATGGCCCTCCAAAACAAGCGGAGGGAGCCGCTTAAAACTTGGATTTCATAAAAAAATGGCAATGTCTGTTCTTACTAAAAAAGTTAACATTCATTGAAAAAAATTGAATTTTGTTATTTTTATTGAATTTTTAAAATGAAAATTTTGGTTAAAAAAAAAATTCCTCATATGCTTTCTCTTGAAACTCAAATCGAATTGACCACCCATACAAAAAATTATCAGTTCGCAATTCAACTCCTCTGTTTCGTTTCCCCATACAAACATCCATGACGGTTAATTTTCATCTGTGACCACGAGTATTGGCAAGGATCAGGATACAAAACCCATGTGATCTATCGATTTTTCCAACACCAAGGTGTAAGTTTATCTGTCGCGTGCATCTTTTACATTCCCCACTCATGTCCTGGCGGAAAAAAAAAAAAAAAAACATATCCTGAGAGACGTGCGACATGAATCATTCAGTAAACCCCACCCACTTTTCCACACACACACACACAAATACATAGACAAAATGTAAATTTCATGAATTGCTGCTTTGGTCCTCGCCCTCGCTCCGATTTCGTTCTGTTTCGGTTTATTTTTGCGAAAATTTTTCTCCCTCGTCAACCCCCCCACACAGATGATGAAAATTCTCAGAGTTATTTAAATTTATCCTTGTCAAGAAGTACACCAAATTGTAGCACAAAGTGTTTCTTAGAAAAAGGACCTCCCCCAACAATGACAACGAACGAAGTGCTCCAAGTGCCAGTGCCATGACAGATGATGAGCGTGGGGAATTTTTCATTGAATGTCTCCTCCTTTGGCGTGTCCTTTTTAGTTGAAATAATCAAAAAGGGAAATTTGATTGAGTTGATTTAATTTGATGTCCTCCTGCCATCAGCAAAACCGCCCACACTCAGAAAATCAATGACGAAAACTTTTTAAATCATGTCGCGTCCTTCAAGGACATCTTTGTCCTTTGTGCCGTAGTTGTGACAAGGCGTGACAGTTTTGATGAGCTCAGGACAAGGGATTTTCTTAATTACATGCATGCTTCTTCTTCTGGGATCTGGGTGAGAAAGATAAGGTCCTTTTTTTCCTCCATCTAGACCCACACCCCTGAAGAAAAGGGCGTAAGTAATTACGAAATGTCGTGTCATGAGAAGGAAACAAAATTTGGGACAACAAGACAGCCGACGGCGGGTGAATGTTAATCCAAGGACTTTTTGCGCTGAGAATCCTTTGAGATGGTGGATACACTAATTGCGTGAGTTTTGCTTAAAAAGTTTTTTTTTTCTTTTTTGATTTAATGCGTGGGCATGAGGTGAAGGGTTTTCAGTTGGGGGACGAACTCTTTTGAATGTTTTCATGTTGGATTTTTGGAAGTGAGTCGTGATTTTGTTGGAGCGACACGTGTTACACAATTTGAGTAAAGTTTCGCTTAGGCAGTTCGGGTTCGGAAGTTCTCAGAAAATGAGACCCGAAAAGTCCTAAAGGAAATACAAATATTTCAAAACTTTATACACCAAACAAAATGGCATGATTGAGCGTTTTTAATGAAAAAAAAAATTTTTAAGGGGCTTGCACACAACTTTTTTCATTTAATTTTTAAATTGAAAGCATTAAACCCGCTTCTATTGCAAAATGTCGTATGGCGTTTGAAAAAATCATTCGTCCATTTTTTGACCCACCCTCTTACAGTATTATATATTTTCTAAAATGGCATAAATGGCCCTTTCAAACGAAGTTAAAACCTCATCTCTACCTATCACACAGCGGATTTTATTTCACTTCAAAATTGAAACTTTTCAGAAAAAATCAATTCCATTTTACATCGGTTTAGTCAAACTGGATAGAGTGCAACACTGCAAATGTTTTAATTGGAAACCGTCGCTCGGCACTTGGAAAAGTTATTCGCCCACACTCTGACCCAACTTGCGATATTTGAAAAGTGTTATATATCAAATAAAATGGCATGGTTTATGCTCTTGAATGAAGTTAAAAAATTGTAAATAACTTTCACACAACTTTTTTCGTCTGACATTTAAATTGAAAGCACTGCACCCACTCGGTCGCATGGCATTTAGAGCAAAAATTCACTCACCTTGATGTAATGTTATACATCAAACAAAATGGCATGAATCACCCTTTCAAATAAAATAAAAATCATATTTTTATCTTTCACACAGCAAATTTTATTTAATTTCTAAATCGAAACTTGTAAAAATAAATCTCAGCTCATCCGATTTCACCCTCCCCAGCCTCCCCCCAAGCTCCCAAAAACTCGAATTCTTCATTTTTCTTCAAAATACATCTATCCACACCAATTCCAATCAAAATTTTCATCGGTTTTCCCAAAAAAATCGAAATTCAAAAAAGTGTTATTTATTCACAAGAAAAGTCAACCTCAAGTCAATTTCATTTTACTGCATTTTTTGGGCTAAAAAATGCGAAAAAATTTTTTTTCGAAAAAAGTGAAAATTTTTTTTCGTGATTGTTAAAGGTGTTTCTGGTGATTCGAAAAATGTCTAGATGGTCGTTAGGAAGCAACTGGAAGCTGGAGAAATCTCGAAAAAACGTTCTGGTGGAGCCATCTTTAAGGGGAGGTTGGAAAGATGAGTATCATGCGATGCGGAGACCTGGCAGCTTTCAGAAAATATTTACTTCGAGTCGAGGAACCCATTGGAAGCTTGAGAAATCCTTAAAAATCATTCTGGAGGCGACACGGCTGGGTGAATCTTCAAAAACTGAATTTTGTGTGATGCAGTGACTTAATCTGCTTCGGAAAATGTGTGGATCAGGTTGGTGGACCTAGTAGAAAAACGTGTAAACTGAGTTTAGAGATCCTGTCGAAATTGAAAAAAATCCTTTAAATCGCTCTGGAGGCGTTCATGGTGGACCGATGTCCAAAACCCGCATTGCATTCGATTCGGGGATGAAATGCGAATCAGAAAATGTTAAGTCTGATTTTGGGAACCTACCGGAAGCTGGAGAAATCTCGAAAAATCCTTCTGGAGGCGACATGGTTGGGTGGAGGTTGGCAAAATGGATTCCATGTTGTGCGTGGATCCGGTTAGATTCAGAAAATGTCTGGTTTAGGTCGGCGAACCCACTAGGAGCTGGAGAATTCTTGAAAAATCGATTTGGTGGAGCCATCGTGAGTGGAGGCAAAAAAAGTGGATTCCATGCGATGCAGGGACCTGGCCGCTTTCGGAAAATGTTTGGTTCAAGTCGGGGAACCCACTGAAAGCTAGAGGAATCCTTAAAAATCCTTCTAGAGCCGACACCGTTGGGTGAATCTTCGAAAACTGGAGTCCGTGTGATGTGGGGACATGATCTGAATCAGAAAATGTCCGGATCAGGTTTGGGAACTCAGTAGAAAAACGTGTAGACTGAGTTTCAAGATCCTCAGTCTACACGTTTTACAAGAAATTAAAGAAATCCTTTAAGACACTCTGGAGGCGGTCCCCCGTGGGTCTAGGTCCAGAAACTGGATTTCATTCAATGTGAGGACGTAATCTGAACCAGAAAATGTTTAGTCTGAGTTTGGGAACCCACTGGAAGCTGGAGGAATCTCGAAAAATCCTCCTAGAGGCGACGTTTATGGATGGAGGTTGGAAAAGTGGATTCCATGTAGTCCACAGACCTTGTCGCGCTCAGAAAATATCTGGTCCGAGTTGGTGAACCCACTAGAAGTTGGAGAAATCTCGAAAAATCTTCCTAAAGGGGACTTGGCTGGAAGGAGGCTGGAAAAGTGGATTTCGTGTAGTCCACGTGTATCCGGTTGGAGTCAGTGAACCCACTAGAAGCTGACGAAATGTCGAGAAACCGATTTGGAGTCGTCACGGCTCTCGAAAAATCTCTCTAGAGGACTCACGACCGGGTTGAGGCTGAAAAAGTGGGTTCCATACGGAGCGTAGACCCAGTAGGACTACGAAAATGTCTGGTTTAGGTCGGAGAACAAAGTGGAAGCTAAAGGAATCCTTAAAAAATCCCTCTAGAGGCATCGCATTTGGGTGGAGATTCGAAAACTAAATTCCATGCAGTGTGGAGATGTCCCAGTTAGGACATTAGTCCTGCTTTCACCTCAACTACAAAATCAAATCAAAAACCCAACATCCTGAGCTGACCGAACTCAATTTGAGAAATTTTGGAAATGAAAGCGAACCACAGAGCTCCACTGAAACCTGAGACTCCTGTGAAACGTGCCTGCTCGTGAATATCTCATTCCCAGTCCAAATTAAAATCCCCACAGCAGAAGAGACCTTTTCCAGTTCCCTGTTATCCCTCGTTTCCCAAAGGCCCTTCATTACCTCACAAAAGAACCACAACTCGAAATTTTCCCCCCAACTGAACCGGCACAACATCCAACGACTGACTAATGAAGGACTTCATAAGCACTTCTGTGGATGGTATTCTCCCGTGTAGCGGGCTCTCATTATGTCTTCTGTGAAGCGTATACTCCCCACCCACCGCTGGCTTATCGATCCCCCAATCTAATGTACGGATTTAACCACTCACCCCTACACACATGAGTCCACATGTTACGACACATGTCCATAAAGCTCCTGTTCCATTAATGAATCCGTTCCGGTTAAGGACTGGAGAGATTCGCACAACTCCGCCCCCAAAAAAGGCAACACGAAACTTACTTAGTCTTAATTTCACTTCAGTGAGCTCGATGGGGTGGGGGTTGGAAAATCTACGGCCGCTCTCTCTCACCGGCTTCCAAAATAGACACTCCCACCCTCTGTCGACCGCTCAGCTTGAAATCTGAGAATAATTACGGAGCCATCGAGCCGTGAAAGGACCACAACGACAGGAACCAGCTGCACTCAGGTGTCCTTTGGTCCAAAATCCTGTCTCTCTTTGTGTGGGTGCGGTGTTGTGCTTTTAATTGTGCGCGTCTGCCACTTATCAGCCACCCACCCACCCTTGAAAATCGAAGTCGACTAATCCGCTCTCGATTCCCAACCCCAAGCAAAAGGATGTCCTGTGCTGCCTTTGTGTCTGTGGCTGTGTAAACGACCTTGAGATCGACAAATTAAAATAAATCCTTGTGACTGTGGGGGTGTGGGTGGTTGTGTGTATTGATTTGCGGTTATTGATGTGGCGCAGGATGTGGCGATAGATTAATCAAAATCAGTGGCGGAAAAAAATGTTTGTGGATGACGCGGGTGTTCCTTTTTTTTGTTTGTTTCTCGGCATCCGCGAGCGGACGACCCCCGGCGGCGGTCGACGGGTTGGGTGGGGTGAGTTCACCCTCCCGAAGAAGGAAATTGCTGTTTTGGAAAACAATCAAACCAGCAGATGATGTTCGAGAAAAAAAAAAAAAAACACCCACTCGCTGATGGTGATGGATCGAAGCGTCAAAGGGCGGTGGGTGGATGGAGAAAGGCAGCGGCGGCATATTGGCGACATCAATCTTGATGCCAGAAGTGGCGCCACATGAGGCAGACGATGATGGAGCGGAATGGAACGGCTCATTAGAGACTCAATTTTGTGTCCGTCGTGCTGAGGAGATGACTTAATGGAAGTCTGACGCCTGTTTTTGGGCGATTTTTTTTTGTTTTCCATCGATTTTTCAAACGCGTTGTTCAAAAAAAGCGACGGAGTCCAAGTAGAGCTCTCCTGAGAGTGTTCAGGACTCTTTAGAGACGCGTGTTGGACTTTTGCCAGCTGAGTTTCTTCGATTTTCAGGCGTGTTCTTCGACTTTCAGACATTTTCCCCGATTTTCAGACGTGTTCTTCGATTTTCAAATGCGTTTTTTCCTCGTCGAGGTGGGAAAAGAAAATCACGGACATCAAAGAAGCGTGAAAGGAGCGTCACAGAAAATCACACAAAATTTTGAAAAATAAGAATTATACACTGAAAAAAATGGCATGAATGGCCCTTTCAAACGAAGTTAAAACCTCATCTCTACCTATCACACAGCGGATTTTATTTTACTTCGAAATCGAAACTTATAAGAAAAAGTCCATTCCATTTTACATCGGTTTAGTCATACTGGATAGAATGCAACACTCCCGTCGCCCGGCATTCGGAAGAATGATTCGTCGATCTTCTAACCTTCCTTACTACATTTTAATAATGTTATACACCCAAAAAAATGGCATGATTGAGCCTTTTCAACGAAAAAAGAAAATTGTAAATAACTCGCACACAACTTTTTTCATTTAATTTTTAAATTGAAAGCATTAAACCCGCTTCTATTGCAAAATGTCGTATGCCATTTGAAAAAATCATTCGTCCATTTTTTGACCCACTCCCTTACAGTATTATATATTTTCTAAAATGGCATGAGTGGCCCTTTCAAACGACGCTAAAACCTCATCTCTACCTTTCACACAGCGAATTTTATTTCACTTCAAAATTGAAACTTTAAAGAAAAAATCAATTCCATTTTACATCGGTTTAGTCAAACTGGATAGAGTGCAACACTGCAAATGTTTTAATTGGAAACCGTCGCTCGGCACTTGGAAAAGTTATTCGCCCACACTCTGACCCAACTTGCGATATTTGAAAAGTGTTATATATCAAAAAAAATGGCATGGTTTATGCTCTTGAATGAAGTAAAAAAATTGTAAATAACTTTCACACAACTTTTTTCGTCTGACATTTAAATTGAAAGCACTGCACCCACTCGGTCGCATGGCATTTAGAGCAAAAATTCACTCACCTTGATGTAATGTTATACATCAAACAAAATGGCATGAATCACCCTTTCAAATAAAATAAAAATCATATTTTTATCTTTCACACAGCAAATTTTATTTAATTTCTAAATCGAAACTTGTAAAAATAAATCTCAGCTCATCCGATTTCACCCTCCCCAGCCTCCCCCCACGCTTCCAAAAACTCGAATTCTTCATTTTTCTTCAAAATACATCTATCCACACCAATTCCAATCAAAATTTTCATTGGTTTTCCCAAAAAAATCGAAATTCAAAAAAGTGTTATTTATTCACAAGAAAAGTCAACCTCAAGTCAATTTCATTTTACTGCATTTTTTGGGCTAAAAAATGCGAAAAAAATTTTTTTCAAAAAAAGTGAATTTTTTTTTTCGGGATCGTTAGAGGTGTTTCTGGTGATTCGAAAAATGTCTGGATGGATGTTAGGAAGCAACTGGAAGCTGGAGAAATCTCGAAAAAACGTTCTGGCGGAGCCATCTTTGAGGGGAGGTTGGAAAGCTGGGTATCACGCGATGCGGGGACCTGGCAGCTTTCAGAGAATGTTTACTTCGAGTCGAGGAACCCATTGGAAGCTAGAGGAATCCTTAAAAATCATTCTGGAGGCGACACGGCTGGGTGAATCTTCAAAAACTGAATTTTGTGTGATGCAGTGACATAATCGGCTTCAGAAAATGTGTGGATCAGGTTGGTGGACCTAGTAGAAAAACGTGTAAATTGAGTTTAAAGATCCTGCCGGAATTGAAAAAAATCCTTTAAATCGCTCTGGAGGCGTCCATGGTGGACCGATGTCCAAAACCCGCATTGCATTCGATTCGGGGATGAAATGCGAATCAGAAAATGTTAAGTCTGATTTTGGGAACCCCCCGGAAGCTGGAGAAATCTCGAAAAATCCTTCTGGAGGCGACATGGTTGAATGAAGGCTAAAAAAGTGGATTCCATGTTGTGCGTAGACCCGGTTGGATTCAGGAAATGTCTGATTCAGGTCGGTGAACCCACTGGAAGCTGGAGAAATCTAAAAAAATCGATCTGGTGGAGCCATCGTGAGCGGAGGCGAAAAAAGTGGATTCCATGCGATGCAGGGACCTGACCGCTTTCGGAAAATGTTTGGTTCAAATCGGGGAACCCATTGGAAGCTAAAGGAATCCTCAAAAATCCTTCTAGAGCCGACACGGCTGGGTGAATCTTCGAAAACTGAATTCCGTGATTGATTTTTAAACCGAAAACACTGCACCCGCTCCTCACTAAGCCCACAGAGGTCTTCTGAAAGTCCCCCTACCCCTCGAATGCGTCAAGACACTGAAGTATAAAAGTCGCCATGGGATCAAAGGTCGTCAAGAGACCCAAAAAAAATCACTCGTCGTCAAAAGAAAGAACGCACACGCACTAAACTCACGCATCGTTGAATTTTCGCATTTTTGCTGATGTCGTCGCAACCCACACACATCAATTAATTAGTTTTCCATCTTCACCAGACTCCGAGAACTTCCAAAAAAAAGTTTTTTGAAGAATAAAACTCAAAAGAAACCATTGAATCTACGGATATCCTTTTTTCCATTTTTTTTCTTTTTTTTTTTTTGTCGTATCCTTGCACACACATAGAATCCAATTTCGGATGATGTGCGATTTTTCTTTCTTTTTTTTTTTTTGTAAGAAAATTGCGTTATGCAAATTCTATTCACTTCTTTTTTCTTTATCATCATTTTGTTTCGTTTGAAAAAGAAAAGGACTAAATGGGATTTTACACACACACACACACACACACACAGATGCGCAAGCTCATTGTGTGAGGGTTATGAATAACGAGCCATGGAAATGGAGGTAGAGGCTTTTAATGTCAAAGAAAGTCAAATGTTATTCGGTTACACTTAAGGAGTTCACACACACACCTACAGATACACACATGTTCGTCCTTTTTTTGTAATGTAATCAGTGATGAAAGGAGGAAAGGATGTTGGAGGGCGTCAAAGGAAGAAAAGAAATCCTCGAAGTTGGGGGAGAGAGGTGGAGGTGTGTAACGAAAGTCCTTGACTTGTGGAGGATGTGATTTCGTGGGGAGCAGAAGGGGATCCCTCTTAAGGGAGCCTGACGATGGAACGACATTAGAGCATCTACGAAATGGAAAAATTTTTATCACAAAGAAAGTCAAGGGAGTGTCTAGAGACGAGTCCTGGACATGGGTAGAGAAGATTTTGACGCTGAAGGCACTTGGCGAGCGCTTTGAGGTCACGGCTTGGAGCAAATTTTGAAAATATTGAAGAAAAAAATTTCAACAACTCTTCATTGACCTTAAAAGGCATCGATTTCAAGTAAAAAAAAAAGCAAAAAAAAAAATTGAGTGCTTGCGAATATTGAGAAGGAATAAATTTTTTATACAGAATGGGCCACATAGAAGTTTTGTCTAGAAGTTTCATTTTCAAAAATCAATAAAATTAGTAAAACTATTTTCTTTTTCACGAACTATAGCTTCATTAGAAAGAGTGAAATCTGCCATTTATTATGAAATAGAACAAAAAAATTAAAATAGTATGCCAAAAATTAGTCCTGAACACAAACGTATTTCGATTCGTATGCTTAGAATCAATTAGTCGATTATGCAGAGTGAAAACTTTCATTTTAAAAATTCCATAAAATTAATAAAACTAAATCCTTTTCCATGAATTCTGACCTCATTAGAAAGATCAAAATTTGCCATTTATTATGAAATAGAACAAAAAAATTAAGATCATACACAAAAATTTAGGCTTTATAGTAGAATACATACGTTTTTCGATTTGCATGCTTAGAATCAATTAACCGATTATACAGAGCAAAAACTTTCATTAAAAAAAATCAATAAAATGAATAAAACTTAATCCTTTTCCATGAATAATGGCTTCATTAGAAAGAACAAAATTTGCCATTAATTAAAAAAAACAACATTGTTCAAGTTCAAAAGAAAAATCGTAAAATGCGCCTGTCAAATCGAAATTATCAAGACACGAATACTTTTCCTATGCCGACCTTCAAACAACCTCCACCCACATGCAGGTGAATCTCACAAAAAAAAAACACACCTACGTCCTTGAAGGAGAAAAAAAAAATATCAAACCATCGGCCAAGGCTGTCCGCAGGTCGTCTTGGAAAGGACAAACATCCCTTCCTAGTCGAACCGATACACACGTGAGCTCTCCCACCACCCCAAATTGTCGGTTGCGTGGCGTTTTCTTGCCATGGAATTTATTTACAAAATCTCTACGATGATTCCGAAGGTCTTTGCCGGCTCATGGTGATGATGAATCCACTTCTGATCATGGAATTTTACCCGCCCACGGTAAGCGTGTGATGCCGCTGACGTCTATCAAAGGACCTCCACCCACAGTCGGTTGCTGGGAGACAGAAAAAAAATAATAAGTAATATCCTTCTCTGCAATCTGTAGCCAAGACAACTTCAAAGGCAAAGTGCTTTAAAGAATGCAATTATTTTTTGTATTTTTTTTTTTTCTTGTTGGGCGCCACGAACTCAACCAATGGACACCGAGTCGCGTTTGAACGTAAGTCACAGGAAAAGGAGGTATCGTTTGTTTGAGTCCTTAGAGAGTTTTTCATTTTAATCCGGATTAATTTATTCACCAGGATGAGTTGCTTTCCACGTATTTTTCAAAGGAGTCTGCTCGTTTGGAGTAAATGACGCCTCTAGAAATTTTTTTATTCACACGGAGCCTTTCAAAAAAAGATTTTTGAATCATTGCCGCTATGGATTTTCTCCCAGAAACGACTCACGTCGTTCGTTGGTCATCCTTCGCAGATTTCAGCGTTGTCCTTCACGATCTGCTGCGTCCATGCCACCCCCAGATGGGCCGAAAGCCTCCTCTCCGCCTCATAAGACACGTCTCATCTCCCTTGGAAGCACCTACCTCCACGTAATCACGCCCCCCAAGCGTGTACATGTCCCATAGACTTTGATTAAAATGAAAATTGCTGCTGCTTCGTTAGTCCTGGAGTTTATTTTCCCACAATTTCCGACGAAGGTCCTTTTCTTCGTCCCACGGACCAGAAATCTTATCCCTCCTCCCGCACACGCATCCCGAAACGAAAAACAACAACCGAAAACCAAATTTTCTACCGTGGCCATGGATAAGGATTATTTTATTAGGCAGGACCTTGAGAGGAAGATACGACAGAAACGTGGCATCGTCTTATCTGCCTAAGCTAATGAAGTGAACGGGCACGCACACATCCACGAGCACAGGGCTGTTTGTGTAATCTTAAAAATCGCCTCTAATTGAATTCTTTGGAACGAGGACTTCCGAAGGATGTCAGTGAACATTAATTTCCTGTTGTTCACTCGAGGTTCTTCTCTCTCATCATCCGGAACGAGATGGGAGTTGTTGTTTTTCTTTCGTCGTCCTTTTTTTTTTTTTCTTGTTTATGGAATCGATTTAGGGAAATTTCCGGGCTTTCTATTTGTGCGGAGATATTTGAGGAAGCAGCATGGCAATTTGATGTGAGAAGGTCAGTTATCGGTCAAACGAGACCTGAGGGCCTTTGGGTCGGCTCATTTTCCGTCGATATTGGAATTTTCTTGTTTTGGTTTCTTTTGGCGTGGGACGAAGCATCTTTTGTCGATTCTTGACGTAGTTTTTGATTTCTCTGGGGAACTCAGACAGGAGATGATCCAAATTTTTGGCTTTTCAGGCGATTTTTGACGAGGGACGGTCGAAATTTTGGCTTCTCTGGTAATTGTTTTAATGGAGACGATCCATTTTTTGAGTTTTCAAAATGGACACGGTCAAATTTTTGGCTTTTTTGACAATTTCGGACGAGTTTTTGGCTTCTCAGACAATTTCGTACAAAAGCCGATCGAATTTTTGGCTTTTTGAACACAAATAATCCAGTTTTAGAGTTCTCGGACGAGCGAAAGCAAAATTTTTGGCTTCTTGGAAAATTTCGAACTAATTTTTGGCTTTTCAGACAATTTCGTACGATCCAACTTTTGGCTTTTTCAAGTATTTTTGAGCACATACAATCCAGTTTTTGAGTTCTCAAATGACACACGATAAAATTTTTGGCTTCTCAAACATTTTCGGACATGTCTTTGGATTCTCAGACAATTTTAAACAAGACGTCATCAAATTTTTGTCTTTTCTGGCAATTTTTGAGCACACACGATTCAGTTTTTGAGTTTTTAAACGACAGACAATAAAATTTTTGGCTTCTAAGAAAATTTCGGACTAGTTTTTGGCTTCTGAGACAATTTCGGACAAGACGTAATCGAATTTTTGGCTTCTCGGAGAGAGTCGATCCGAATGTCGACCTCTGAAGCAATTTTCTAAGAAAAGAAACTGAATTTTTAACTCTCCGGGCAATGGAAAGAAATAAAAAAAATCAAAAAAAAAATATAAAAAAATGAAAATGAACGCCAAAGTCCATTCCTCAAGCCCAAACCGCGTTTTTGAATGAAAATAAATTTTGAAAAGCATCCCTAGCTCAGCCGTTCATCTTTTTCTAGTATTTTTGAGTTTTATTTATTTCAAAAAAAAAAAAATCTTTTTTTTTTCTCTTCCAGGACACCCCTAAGCACACGTACACGTGAACTGCCTCGAATTGAGTGGAGAAAATCGATTGAGGAGGAATGGAAACGCAACCTTCAGGTGAGACACTAAAATTTCACAAAAATTCACCAAAAAAAAAAGAAATATTTTTTTCTCTTTATCTAAAATACTACAAAAATTCCCCACTTGCATCCCCAATCCTGAGTCCTTGTTCCAAATTTTCCATTTCACATTTCAGAAGGACGATATCGATTCTGATGAGAAATATTCAACAAGTTTCAATTGTAAAAAAAAATAAAAAATCTTTTATGAGAAGGATTTAGAAAATTTTTATTTTTTTTCAAAAGGCCCAATCATGCCATTTTTTTTTAAGATATCCATCATCAGTGTGTGAGTTAAGCTGAACTCACATCATCGGAATTCTTTGTCCAAAACCGAATGCAAAACTCTCTCCTCTAGGCCATGAGCGAGTAATAACAAACAAACAACCCTCCAATCCACCACATGCACCCGGGGGAAGATTATAATTTCAAATTTCATTCTCACGCACACTTAACCGAACTCAGCGTTCTTGGAAATGAGGGGGGTGGGTGTGGAGAGGGGGGCATATCGTAAATTCGTATCCACTCTTTTTTGTTTTTTTGTTTTTTTGTTTTTTATTGAAATTTTTCGCTTTTAATAGCGTATGCATTATGCATGGATGAGAATAGCTTTGTCGACCCACCAAGCCACCATTCCACCCCTCCACCCTCACTCTCTAGTTTATCTGAATCACCCGAGTGGAAAGGAAAAATAAAAGAAAAACAAGACCGAAGCGTATTTTCCGCATAAATCCTAGGAACTTTATGGATACTTATGGATACGCTTCACGAAAGAGCATTTGTGTGTGTGTGTGTGTGTGTGTGGGTGGGGGAGGGGGTGTGGGTCGCTGTGGGAGGTTCAGGTTGCCAGTGCCATTACCACGACAGCGGAGTAATGTGGTCGCTTATCTCGAATGGAGTTTTTTTTTTTTTTTTGGTTTGTTTGTTTTTCGTTTATTTCTCTTCACCTGTGTCTTGTGGGCGGGTGGGGGTGGATGGATAGTCACTGTGTCGACTCGTGAACTTTCGGACGGGGATGACAATTCAATGAAAAATAAATATTTTGAAATCTTTGAACTGAAATCAAGTTCTGTGCTCTTCCATCCTTCCACTCAACTTCCAGCTCTTCAGATTCCTCCTCCACTTCTTGCAATTTTCATCCGTTCCCTACTGCCCTTCGAGTTTCGCTTGCAGCGGATTTGGGACCGAAGGAGGGATGTTGAGGATGAGGACAACGATTCTGAGAAAGGAGGAAAGTTGATATTGAAGTTGGCATCCAACAAAAATCAAGCAATCATTTTTTTAGATTGCTCCAGCTTCCAGTGGGTTCCCAAATTCAGACTAAAAATTTTCTGGTTCAGATTACGTCCTCACATTGAATGAAATCCAGTCTCTGGACCTGGACCCACGGGGGACCGCCTCCAGAGTGTCTTAAAGGATTTCTTTAATTTCTTGTAAAACGTGTAGACTGAGGATCTTGAAACTCAGTCTACACGTTTTTCTACTGAGTTCCCAAGCCTGATCCGGACATTTTCTGATTCAGATCATGTCCCTACACCACACGGACTCCAGTTTTCGAAGATTCACCCAGCCGTGTTGGCTCTAGAAGGATTTTTGAGGATTCCTCTAGCTTTCAGTGGGTTCCCCGACTTGAAACAAACATTTTCCGAAAGCGGTCAGGTCCCTGCATCGCATGGAATCCACTTTTTTTGCTTGCACTCACGATGGCTCCACCAGATCGATTTTTTTAGATTTCTCCAGCTTCTAGTGGGTTCCCCGACTTGAACCAGACATTTTCTGAGTCCAAACGGATCCACGCACAACATGGAATCCATTTTGCCAACCTCCACCCAACCGTGTCGCCTCCAGAAGGATTTTTCGAGATTTCTCCAGCTTCCGGTGGGTTCCCAAAATCAGACGTATCATTTTCTGATTCGCATTTCGTCTCCGAATCGAATGCAATGCGGGTTTTGGACATCGGTCCACCATGGACGCCTCCAGAGCGATTTAAAGGATTTTTTTCAATTCCGGCAGGATCTTTAAACTCAATTTACACGTTTTTCTACTAGGTCCACCAACCTGATCCACACATTTTCCGAAGCAGATTAAGTCACTGCATCACACAAAATTCAGTTTTCGAAGATTCACCCAGCCGTGTCGCCTCCAGAATGATTTTTAAGGATTTCTCTAGCTTCCAGTGGGTTCCTCGACTCGAAGTAAATATTTTTTGAAAGCTGCCAGGTTCCCGCATCGCACGATATCCATCTTTCCAACCTCACCTCAAAGATGGCTTCACCAGATCGTTTTTTCGAGATTTCTCCAGCTTCCAGTTGCTTCCTAACATCCATCCAGACATTTTTCGAATCACCAAAAACACCTCTAACAATCCCGAAAAAAAAATTTCACTTTTTTTGAAAAAAATTTTTTTCGCATTTTTTAGCCCAAAAAATGCAGTAAAATGAAATTGACTTGAGGTTGACTTTTCTTGTGAATAAATGACACTTTTTTGAATTTCGATTTTTTTGAGAAAACCAATGAAAATTTTGATTGGAATTGGTGTGGATAGATGTGTTTTGAAGAAAAATGAAGAATTCGAGTTTTTGGGAGCGTGGGGGGAGGCTGGGGAGGGTGAAATCGGATGAGCTGAGATTTATTTTTACAAGTTTCGATTTTGAAGTGAAATAAAATTGGCTGTGTGAAAGATAAAAATATGATTTTTATTTTATTTGAAAGGGTAATTCATGCCATTTTGCCTGATGTATAACATTACATCGAGGTCTGTGAATTTTTGCTCTAAATGCCATGCGACCGAGTGGGTGCAGTGCTTTCAATTTAAATGTCAGACGAAAAAAGTTGTGTGAAAGTTATTTACAATTTTTTTACTTCATTCAAGAGCATAAACCATGCCATTTTTTTTGATATATAACACTTTTCAAATATCGCAAGTTGGGTCAGAGTGTGGGCGAATAACTTTTCCAAGTGCCGAGCGACGGTTTCCAATTAAAACATTTGCAGTGTTGCACTCTATCCAGTTTGACTAAACCGATGTAAAATGGAATTGATTTTTTTTTTAAAGTTTCAATTTTGAAGTGAAATAAAATCCGCTGTGTGAAAGGTAGAGATGAGGTTTTAACTTCGTTTGAAAGGGCCATTCATGCCATTTTAGAAAATATATAATACTGTAGGAGGGTAGGTCAAAAAATGGACGAATGATTTTTTCAAATGCCATACGACATTTTGCAATAGAAGCGGGTTTAATGCTTTCAATTTAAAAATCAAATGTCAAAAGTTGTGTGCAAGTTCTTTACAATTTTCTTTTTTCATTGAAAAGGCTCAATCATGCCATTTTTTTGGGTGTATAACATTATTAAAATGTAGTAAGAGAGGTTTCTTCCGAATGCCGGGCGACGGGAGTGTTGCATTCTATCCAGTATGACTAAACCGATGAAAAATAGAATGGATTTTTTTATAAGTTTCGATTTCGAAGTAAAATAAAATCCGCTGTGTGATAGGTAGAGATGAGGTTTTAACTTTGTTTGAAAGGGTCATTCATGCCATTTTTTTCGGCATATCATGCTTGAAAAGTTTAATGTAAGTTCTACGCACTTTTGGGTCTCAATTGCTTGAAACATCGAAAATTCGTCAAAAAACTCTCAAAAACACTTAAGAACACAAAAAAAAAAACTCTCCAACGACCACTAAAACCGAATTTAGGTAACGACGTTGAAAAATCTCAAAGGACCTTCTCTCACACCAACGCCTCCCTCTGTTTGGGTCAACTCATCGTTTCCATAGCAAAGCCATTGACCGACTTTTCCACTCTTCCCGTCTATTGATTTCCCACCACCGCGGTAATTTTCTTATCTACCCCTCAGAGAAAATGCCACACCGACAGGAGAAAAAAAAATAAAAATAAATCGAAAAATAAATACAAATTTCAGGAAGTACTATCAAATTAGTATCAACAAGGACACGGCATTCATTCATCTATTCCTGTGTGTTGTTTCGGCGGGAAATCACAAAATCGATGACTCCTTTTCTTGTTTGTTTTTTTTTTTTTTCAAAAATAGAAATACTAATCGATTGCCTGGCAACCGACATCCCACGGAAAAACAACGATGAGGTCCTTGACGGGGAGAATTTCATTATGGACAGCCCGAAGCTAAGGAGGGGTTCCCTTGGAATCGAAAACCCCAAACCATCAAGCTGAATAAAAGAGTGGCTATTAGAGAAACCTGCGGCACACCGAATGAGATTCAGTTAACGAGATGCAGTTGCCTGCCAGCGTGTGTACAAGAACTTTTGACAGGATGTAGAGCATGTAATTGATCCGATGCTATGCCGGAAGGGCTTCGGACAAAAAGAGGGTTGCCGACTGAGTGTGAGTCCTTTGCACAGCGGGCGATGATGATTCGTGTCATGTTCGTCCTCCGTCATACAGGCTGACCGCCGCAGGAGAACTTTTTCAGCTTCTAATTAACGCTTAGTGGACCTAATAAGCGGATGATGGGAAAGCAATAGGAATTCCGAGAAGAGCATGCAATTTAACGAGCTGAGATGAATTAATGTTGTCCTCATCAGCAAGGACGATGACTCTCCGAACAGAGACATTTATTTGTTCGCTCTCTTTCCCTCGTCCTAAGCTCCTTTACGACGGCTCAATAAGAATGAAGTGGGATTTTTTTTTTTCCTGGGAATTCAATTCTTCTGTGTGTGGGGATGTGGAACCCATTTGAAGGAAGATCTGTATTTAACGGTGAAAGGACTCTCACAGTGTTTCTAATTCTCTTGTTGATGTACTTTCGACTCGAATGGAATTAAGGACTTTGATCGGAAAAAGAGCTTTTCGTAAGGAAAAGAAAAATCTATAAATACACCATCTGCAGTGTCTGGGAAAATTTTCTTTTACATTAAATAATCAAGAGCGTTAGGGAAATATCCTTTGGATGGGGGTTTTAAAAAATTGATAAAAGGGTGTTCAAGGACGAGACTTTGTCGGTTCGATATCGATTAGAAACCACCATCATTTGAGTGCGTGGTGGTGAGACTTACGAACCATCCGTGGAATCTCCTGGAACCGTGAATCAAGTTCAATACTTTCAGGGATTAAAATTTCACTCAACCGTGGTCAAGGAGACCCCATGAGACCTTGATTTAGTCCTCGTTATGAGGACTCTCGTCGTTTCCTAACAATCCTTTTTTTTTTTTTTTTCATTGAAAAAGGTTTCAACAATAAGCAGGTAAAAGTTTTTTTTTTTTCCACGGCAGCAAAAAGGGAAAATTTTTAATGAAGGCACTCATTATCCTTTTTTCGAGAAAAAGTTTCGACCGCTCTCTCTCTCTCGTTCATCCATTTAAGCCTGTGGGTTGGAGAAACGCAATTTCCATTCTTGATGCGAATGGAATGGAAGACGAAGTTCTGAGTGAGTGTCCTTCGGTAGGGATTACAGAGCTAGTGGGCAATTTGAAATTGTTGGAGAGAAGGAAAAAGGACAAGTTTGAAGTTTTGTTGTTTGCCTTGATTCGTGTGCTCGTTTAATTATCGGTTTCTTTAAGTCCTGCACATGTCCTGCAAGGATGTGGGGGTGGTTTTTCTTGGTCTTTTTTTTTTTGCAGAGATGAAGGTCATGACATTTTGATTCGAGATTTTTGTCGGTATTCGGCTCTGGGGTGAAGTTCCTGGGAACTGAAAACCAAATCGAGAAAGTTACAGGCTGGGCCGATTATTGGTTTCTTTTTGAATCATAGGGCATTTTAGCACTGTTAGCTTTTTCTCGCTCGAAATTTATACAGAAAAATAGTACCGTTCCTCCGAAATACGAAAAGAGTCATCTTAAGCTTGAGTAGGGTTGGGAAATATTTTAAACTGATTTTCAAAGTGAGTGCTGTGTAGCCCAAATTTTGAGTGACAGAATGCGGTCCTGTGAAGCCGACCGAGGCAGCCATTTAAATGGCATTGAATTTCATAATTAATGGCAAGATTCGCTCTTACTGAAAAAGCCATAATACATGGAATTTTTTTTAATTTTGTTAATTTTATTGAATTTTCAAAAAGAAACTTATACCTGGCCCACTCAGATGTACATACAACCGGACAGAGACGGTACCGAGAATTTCGTCCGCTTATGAGAAATGTTTGTAAAGAAAGAATTCATTAAAATTCGAATTAAAATTCCACGAAACTTAATTTAAATCCATTTACGACAGTTGAAATGGAACTGAAAAACTCTTCATGGAACTCTCATTGAGGAATCACGTGGCCATTGAGCCCCAGTGGAGCTATAAAAGAGTCCATTGTTAGAATTTCCATCCTTCAAACGAATGAACGTGCCCCGCAGGTTGCATTTGATTATTGGAAAATATGCATCAAAGCGCACAAGCTCGTTTCGCCTTCGTCTTAGGTAATTGTTGGCCCCGGCAACAGCTGCACTCTTTACACATTCGTTTTCCTCTTTTTTTTTTTCTTTCAAACAACCGGAAGCCCTCAGCACAATCATCAACATGTTCCATGAACATTGGAATTTACACGAGAGAATGGCATTGTGGATGTTAAAAGCGTTGGGCGCCTGGCGTTTGGAAAGAAGAAAAAAAAAATCAATTTTATCGCTTTGAATTCACTTTAACGAATAGAATGATGGCGTTACCAAGCGAAAAATCCAATTGCATCGTTAGAATGCAGATGCATTCCACACCAACACAAACACACACGCAGTTGGAAAAAAAAGAGAAAGAGGTGATGCAGGAATGCAAAACCTTTACCGATTGCTTTCCTTTTTTCACTCAGAACATGGAAAATAATTTATTCTGTGTGGTGATGGCATGAGTTGGAATGCTATGCAGCTCTTCTTTATCCTCTTACGTAATCCACCCAAAGGGGGGAAATACTTTTAGAGAAAATTTCTAAAAAAAAAAAAAAGAGAAAACTTTTGCAAAAGAATGTACGTCATATAAAAATTCCCCACGTGACTTCCGCCCTGTGGATGTCCTTCAAATAATCGGGTCAATTGGAAATGCGATATCCTTTTGAACTTTTGACCTTCCTGACACATGGCTTTCAAATTTTTAACTGTAAACGAATGTAATCTGAGCACGTGATGACTAACTGCTTTTCCACACATCGTAATCCCTTTATTGTTTTCGCCGAAATTCCAGCCGTCAATTAGTCATGAATTTCGTTTGTTTGAAAATATTTCCTCATGGTCGGTTAAAATTTCCACGAATGGCGCTCAACGGTTGCTCACCTTAATAAAATTTTAATTGAAAATTTTCATATTTTCTCTGTAGTCCATTGTTTTCTGCCGCTATTATATCCGAGATGCATCCTCACCCAATCCGTTCAACATCATCCGCAACGGATATCGAAGGAACACACACACACACACACACAAACACACATGTGGATGGGTGTCCCTGTAATAACAATGGACGGGCGTGAATGCTGGCTTCTGTTCCGGTTGTGTGGGGAAAACATGAAAAGCCGCTGAACTCTTCTGTTTATGAAATTTTAATCGATGCGGCAACGAGGTGACGGATGCAAGTATCAGCGGGTGTCGTTGCTTGTGTGGGACGGTGATGGATTGCCGGTGTTTTACTTCAATTCTGTGGCGTTGAAATTGTCAATTATCCAAGCATGACACATGACATTTATTGTTTACGTTAATTGAAGGTAGTGGGCGTGGTTGGTTCATCGATTGTGGTCGAATTATGATGGCAGCCATAAAAACAATCTTCAGCCTCACCCGACTGAAAAATCGATAAATCAGATCGAGGGAATGAAAAAGGATCCCGTCCTTTTGACCCCCCCCCCCGCGGACAATGTGAAGCCTCTCAATTACAACCGAAAAAGGACCCTCCAACCGTACCACAGGGAGAGTTCGTTTTACACGATTTTCCCCCAAGCTCCCTACACGTCCTTCTCTCACTCCAACCCTGGGAATCCAGGATAAGAAATAAATTACAAACTACACCCTCACTGCCCTTTTTTCGTCCTGTGAGTCGCTTCTGCGGTTCATTCACTCCGTCTGCCACCCAGAAAAAAAAAAAGGATATACACACAACTACAGGTGCACAAATGGGAGTCGTGGTGTCCTGTTTCCATGTGTGTGCATGGATACACTGCTCCTTCTTTCTCTCTGTCTCTGTGTGTAGGTCTTCTCCGGGCGTCGAAACGACAAGTCCTCTCGCGGATCTTCAATTTACTCGGTCTTCTCGTGTATCCTTCAAGGATTGTAGGGATTTTTTTTTTTTTTTTGTTATTTTTCTTTGTGTGAGAATGTGTTTGTGTGTCCTTTTTTTTTTTTTTTTGTTTTTTCTCATCTCCTCTGGATCGATAAAATGACTGTGAGTGTTGATTTGAAGTCAGTGAAAAAGTTTTACGTGAAATAAATAATAAATTACGAATTCAGGATAACAAAAAATACACACACACACACACAGAAAAAGGAGAAATACGTCTTTTTCAAAAGGACTACTTCATTTCTTTTCATTTTTTTGTGCTTGAGATATAAGTTTCAAAGGATACCCACGAAAAAGGGGTTACGTATCTACGAAGGACATTCACATCAAAGGACGTCGAGTGTTTTGATAAAATTTTGTTAATAGAAGGAATCTCTCGGTAAGTAATTATAAAGTTTCAAGTGAATTCTTGCTGTTTGTTAATTCGGTTGACCTGGTTTTTTGGGATAACTTGTGAGGTGGAATTGGTCCTGGGGGCAGATGAAAGGCGTTTTGTTTGAGTCTGTTTGGGGGGGAAGGAGGGGTGTGAAGGGAGTGAAGGGTTTCTTTTTGTCTTTAATTTCATGCGGGATTCGGTGAAATTTGTGGGATTTGGAGTTTGTTTTTTTTGTTCTTGACCGTTGGCCGCCATTTCGGAGTTTGAGAGATCTTCTTTGGAAGGGCGTAGATGTTGTCGGAGGGTTGGAAAACTTGTTACAAACAGTCTTTGGGGTAGTTCCTACAGAAAAAACGCCACAGGACTCATAGAAGGACTCACAGGATTCGAAGGAGTTTCTGAGACGCAAAGCTCGTAGAGAAATTGGAATGAGAAACATTTTTTTTCTGTTTAATTTCATGAAGAATCCACAATTCAATCAAATTTGTGAAATATCGATTTTTGTTTTATCGTTGGGCGCCATTTCAAGAGTCGGAAGAGCCTCTGAGACGTAAAACTCGCAGAGAAATTGAAAGATTCGCCTCTAAAAATTGATTTAGATACATACGACTAGTCAGAACTCATGGAGAAAACTTATTTTCGAGTCTGCCAGGACACACATACTCCCAAGAAAGCATCCCACCTCAGTTTCATACCCGAATTCAGTCGAAAAACGTGCTCCCCCCGTCCTATCCAAAGTCAAAATCGATAAATTCTCTGCTCTTCTCTGACTTCCATACCCACATCATCAAAAAACCAGCTCTCCTTCATTCCTCATCGACAAAAAAAAAACAAAAATCAAAACCCTTTTCAAACCTCCCAACCATTCTCCCCACCGGCCTTCACTCCCCACCATGACCTTCTCACCCGTTTTCCAATCATTCCGCAATTGATTTTCCCTCCAACCCCACCAGGTAAAAAGGACCTCGCTTCTCTCCTTATTTTTTTGCATTCAAATCACCCACCACCACTTTACCCCCAATCATCGTCGTCCTTTCGAACGAAATCGATGATAATGATGATGATTCTTAAAACACAAAAAAATGAGAGAAAAAAAAAATCATTTGTATCCTCCGATCCCGTTTGCATAATTCAAGTACTTCATTTTTAAGGGTAACACCACTCATGGAATATTTAAAACGTCCAGATGAGTGTCCTAATTTTTTTGTTTTTTTTTTGTTCCCTCTTCTGAGAAAAATAAAAATCGCCTTCAGGTGAATTTCACATTAGCAGCACAACGACCACAAGGACCACAGGAGTTCGAATGATATTCCACAGAAAACTGCTGGTAAAAGTTTTTCCTCTGTTTATCGCTTGGACAAGGATTAACGTCAAAGTTATGAGTACAAAACATGTTCACGTAGAGTGAAGGCGGACAGTGATGGTACGAAGAAATTTATCCGGCAAAAGGTGTCCGTAAGGAGGAGGGTGGGAAACTGTACATGAATTAGGAAAAAAAAAAAAAAAGAATCCATTAGTCCTCGAGAGGTGAGGGGAACGAGAAAAAGTTTGTCGAAATTGGTGTTTGAGTTTAATTACGACTGTGACTGTGACTGTGACTATGTGGGGTGTATTCATAAAATCCAAAAAGAGTCCTTGAACGAACGTGTGTGGTGATGTCGATGTATGTCCTCACGTGGGTGTGCTTTTGGTTTCGTGTTTGTGTGAAATGTAAATGGGGTCCAGGAGTTTTATGGAAAAGTTCAATTATTAAATGTGAGTGAAAAGTTTCTTTTTCAAAATTTAATTAAATGAACGAGATTATTTTTTTTTTGTAACACATTATGACTTTTTTAATTAGAGTAAACGTTGCCATTAATGAAAAAGTGTACATGGAACACATTGTCGTTTAAGTGATTGCCTCGTCACTTAAACGCGATTCTTTTTCTCACGAAATCGAACTGCTGTTGTTGGAATTCGAAAAGAACTTTCATTTTTAAAATTCAGTAAAAAGTACAAAATAATTTTTTTCAACATGTAGTACGGGTTTTTTAGTAAGAACAAACATTGCCATTTATGAAAAAAAATATATGGAATGTATGGTCGTTTAAGTGATTTTCGATTTTTTCTTTCAGAATCGAACTGCTCTTCTTGGAATTGGATGATTTGAATAGAATTTTCATTTTTAAAATTCAGTAAAAAATACAAAACTATTTTTTTTAACATCTGGTATCGCTTTTTTAGTAAGAGAAAACATTGCCATTTATGAAAAAAAATACATTGAATACATCGTCGTTTAAGTGATTGACTCGTCACTTAAACGTAATTCTCTCTCTCAAAATCGAACTGCTCTTCTTGGAATTGGATGATCCGAATAGGAACTTTCATTTTTAAAATTCAGTAAAAAGTACAAAATAATTTTTTTCAACATGTAGTACGGGTTTTTTAGTAAGAACAAACATTGCCATTTATGAAAAAAAATACATGGAACACATCGCCGTTCAAGTGATTGCCCCGACTGGCATCGTGATTCTCTCTCTCAGAATCGACCTACTCTTCTTGGAATTGGATGATTCGAATAGGAACTTTCATTTTTAAAATTCAGTAAAAAATACAAAACTATTTTTTTTAACATGTATTATGGCTTTTTTAGTAAGAAAAAACATTGCCATTTATGAAAAAAAATACATGGAATACATCGTCGTTTAAGTGCTTGTGTCGATATTCTGTCACTCCAAATCTTGGCCACATAGCACTCACTTTGAAAATTAGTTTAAAATATTTTCCAACGTTGTTCAGTCATAAAATGACTCATTTCGTTTTGCGGAGATAAAGTACTGAATTTCTGTCAAAATTTTGACTGAAAACAACTGTCAGTTTTAAAACAGCCTATGATTTAAGAAAAAAAAAAACCGAAAGATGGCCCATCAGACGAAAGTTTGAAAATTAGTTTAAAATATTTCCCAATGTTTTTCAGTCATGACACGACTCATTTCATTTTGCGGAGGAAAAATACTGAATTTCTGTCAAAATTTTGACTGAAAACAACTGTCAGTTTTAAAACAGCCTATGATTTAAGAAAAAAAACCGAAAGATGGCCCACCAGCCAAAAGTTTGAAAATTAGTTTAAAATATTTTCCAAAGTTGTTAAGTCATGACACGACTCATTTCATTTAGCGGAGGAAAAATACTGAATTTCTGTCAAAATTTTGATCTGGAAACAACTGTCAGTTTTAAAACAGCCTATGATTTAAGAAAAAAAAAAACCGAAAGATGGCCCACCAGCCGCAAATTTGAAAATTAGTTTAAAATATTTTCCAACGTTGTTCAGTCATGAAATGACTCATTTCGTTTTGCGGAGAAAAAGTACTGAATTTTTGTTAAAATTTTCACCCGGAAACAACTGTCGGTGTCAAAATAGCCTATAATTTAAAAAAAAATCCGCAAAATGGCCCATCATTCATTCCATGCTATTCAAGAGTTTTAATGCCAAAAAAAGTCTAAGATGAGGATTAGTTCGTTAAGAACTCTCTCTCGAGGTTCAAGAGAGGGTTTTTTCGATGAAGCTCATTGAAAGAAAATCGTACAAAAATATACATCCACTCCACGAAAAGAGGTCACCATAATTACACTGATTTCTTTTTTTATATCCCTGTCTGTCTATCACGATCTCACCCCCTCAACAACACAATTCAAAATCAATACAACAAACCACCTCCCCCTCGAGGAAAGCACAACAGAAACACACAGACAAAAGCTACCTAAACGGCAAAAAAAAAAGAAAAGATAAAAGCACCAGTCAATTCCCATTTGAGGAAAATCACTCGAAAATCAATTTCATTGTGTTGCCGTTCGTCTCATTCAAATGTAACACAAAAGGATTAGTTCCTGGCTTTTCTTCTGTCACCACATTTCCTCCCACTCATATTTTCCAATTTTTTTTTTTGCTTTATTCAAATATTCTTAACAATAGACACAACCTATCTGACATCATTGTGTGTAAAGTGAATGAAGGAAAGGACCTAGTTCCTATTGCGTTTCATTATTGGGCTTTCTTTTCTCGGGAGTTTTATGAGTGCGGTGAAGTCTTTTTGGAGGGGATAGGTGTGGGTCTAGAGGTTTTTTTTGTCCACTCTCAAGATTTATAGCAAATTTTGTCCGTTCAAAGGAATCACCTATCCTCCACTAAGAGAGAGTCCAGAAAAAAAAAAACTAAGTGACAGGAATGTCAACGTCGTCGATGGTTCTTTTCTTAATGACTTTTCATTCCTGCTCTACCGTCATCAGAATTTCATGGACTGTCGTAGTGAAACCCCTTTTTTAAGGACGATTCTATCGATTTCATTTCACATTCGAAAACGAATCTTAAGGACGACGTTATCAATTCAATTTCGAATTCTTAAATGAATTTTAAGGACGATGCTCGAATTCTAAAATAATTTTTTTTGCAAAATAGAAAAATGGAAAAACCATGTCGCTGTACTCGACATCTGTCATCTGGTTTGTTGCCTTTGTCAACGGGGCAAGGGGGGTTGGTTGGAATTTCAATCAGAGCAAGTAAATACAATTAAAGGAAGGAGAAAACATTTTCTCTCGCTTCAGGACACGAGAATCCTGAACGAGGACGAGGTTTTTGAATTTTTGTGGTCGACGAGAGGCTACGAAACGAGTTGACGAGTTTTTTGCAATTTTTCTTTCTTTTTTTTGTTGAAATCGAGGAAGAAAATTAAATTAAAGCAAATACAAGATTTCTAAATAAAATTCTGTATTTTTTTTTTTTTTTTGAAAATTTTTGGCGAGAGGATTCTGTTCAAGGACGCTTTTTTAATTTTTTTTTCGGTGAATAAGAATTTTTTGAAATCAGTCGAGGAAGAAATTGGAATAAAAGCAAACACAAGATTTCAAGACGAATTTGGTGAAATTCTGAATTTTTTTTTTTTTTGAAAATCTATAGATTTTTGATTTTTTTTTTGGTAGCGACAAATTGATAAGAATTTTGAAAAGCGTTAAAAAATGTTAAAAAAAAAATTTAAAAACCATACAAACTCCAAGAAGGAACCTTTCTCTCAGGCAATTCAGGCCACCGTCCCATCATCTTCACCATCCACACTCACCCTTAGGGTAATGCATCGGTTTTCATTTAATTTCCGGTATCGAGCGCGTCAGCGTTAAAAAATTGTGGTGACCCAAAAATCAATCCCTCGAGCGAATTGCCAAGTAAACAGTGACCACTCAACAATATTGAAACTTGAGTGCTGGCCGGCCACACCCTTCCGATGGGGGAGGGTGAATAAAAAGTAATCATCATCATAATAATCATGATCCCTCCCCACCCGTAGTCACTCATCCCTTAAGGCACGTGCGGCGTGTTGTGGTCGCGGAGCGCGAAAAATCGATTAAACGCGTGTTACGCACGTTCAAGTGCAGATCGATTGAAGGAAAACAGACGGCCCTCCAAAAAAAAAAAAAAAAGGCAAACCAAGCCCCGCCCTGTGTGTGAATGCAATCAAATCCTTCCCCCCCACACACACACAGGGTGAAAATATTGCATTTCATTTGCAAATAAAATGTCCTTCGTGTGTTTGTCCACTCCAATCCCATTGAATTCAAATTTGCATAAGTGCCAGACTCTGCAGATGTGTGGGAGTGTGTGTGTGTGTGTGGGGGGGGGAGGGTGGATAAACATAAAAACATAATTAATCTTTGTAAGCGAAACGTATTCCCTGTTGGAAATTGTATGCCTTCGCTTTATTGCGCCCCCCCTTTCTAGAATCCACACCATCACCAACCCCCCTCGGATTGGTATGGTTTCATTCTCCACCAAGCCACCCACATCCCTCCGGGGTCTGTCATATCGAGGAAATGGAATTTCCGAGGGTGACTTCATAATTTTCCACCGACCTGAATGAGACACATTCGAGTGGATCGGCAGAGAGGAGGGGTGGTGGAATGACCAGAATCGACTGGTGTCACGGTGAATGATTTTTTATCCCTCGAATCGGTCTTCCGATTGGAATTATCATAGCTAAGAGTATAAATTGAGTTACGGGGATGAATATTGTCAGTTAACACAAAGAGGGTGGGCCCCCCACGCGGCCACCCTCCTCCTCGCCATTGGTTTTTGAATGAATTATGCATATGCCTGGGGGGGGGGAGGCAAAATAAGAGAGGTTAACGCTTCAAAGTCTCAATTTGATCTACCTCCTTTCAATTTCGTCGAACAGTAAGGATTGTTTTTGAAGGGTAATTGTCCGTAGACGGGGGGTGGATGTGGGTGGTTTGTGTGGACTTTGAATGTATGCCTGGGGAAAATGTCTGGTGTTTAACCAACGCCCAATAATTATTTTGGAATTATAAATGACTTTTGGCTTTTCTAGAAGTGAACTTGATGCAAGAAAATGACTTTTCAAAGTCGTATGTGGACAGGTTGTCCTTTGAAACATCGAAATTGCATGTTTTGCTTTTAAAAATCGATTAATAGGACTGTTATGGGGTGAAAAATGAAGTCGGAAAGGGGTCTAGGACGATTTTAATTTGATTCACAGTCATTTCTAGGATTTGCATTGACGATAGGAGTCAGTTTTTCAAGGTCTTCGGTTACCCAATACGATCCACAATGATTTCTGAGACTCATTGTCAGGCTAGGAGTCAGGTTTTGAAGCGTTTTTCACCAAATACGATCCATAATGATTTCTGAGACTCATGGTGAGGCTAGGAGTCAGATTTCGAAGCCTTTCTGTCGCCAAATACGATCCACAATGATTTCCGAGACTCGGGGTGAGGCTAGGAGTCAGATTTCGAAGCCTTTCCTTCTCCAAATACGATTCGTAACAATTTCTGAGACTTATGGTAAGGCTATGAGTCAGATTTCGAAGCCTTTCCTTCTCCAAATACGATCCACAACGATTTCTGAGACTCGTAGTGAGGCTAGGAGTTAGATTTCGAAGCCTTTCCTTCTCCAAATACGATTCGTAACAATTTCTGAGATTTATGGCAAGGCTAGGAGTCAGATTTCGAAGCCTTTCCTCACCAAATACGATCCACAACGACTTCTGAGTCTCATGATGAGGCTAGGAGTCACATTTCGAAGCCTTTTTTTCTCAAAATACAATCCATAACAATTTCTGAGACTTATGGTAAGGCTAGAATTCAGATCACGAAGCCCTCCCTTCTTCAAATACAATCCACAACGATTTCTAAGACCTCCATTAAAGACACAAGTCAAATTTCATTGAAAGAAATTCACTTTCATAACCTACGAACCTATTTCATCACTCTCCACAACCACAAGAACAAAAAGGACATAGACAGTGTCCCAAACTCGGAATCTAAAATAACCACCAAACAATTCCCTTCTCAATTTAAGGCCACTTAACATCCGAATTCCCCAAGCAATTAATATCACATCGTAATCCTTCCGATTCAATCAAAACGAACAAAGAATTCCTTTTTGCCAGTCAACTTGAAATGCCTGCACAGGACATGAATTCAAAACCGAATGTCATCCTGTCATTACTGCCATCAAAACCAGTAAAACCACATATCCTGCCTACAGGATACACCCGATGATATGATATACCAAATGTGAATTCACATTACACAATTGATCAAGGACATCAAAGGAATTCTATCTCACTCTCTCTCTATCTCTCTCTCGGTTTGTAGGGAAATTGAATTTGAATTCCATTGAATGTCCCTAATGTCAGGTGGAAGTTTGAAGAGGGACGAAAGGAATTCCTATGAAATGGGAAAATGTCAACTGCAGGACATGAAAATATTTCCCCATACCCTATGATATCCTGTTTCTTGCGGTTTCTCCGCTTTCTACTTAAATTTCAGTTTGACTTAGAAAAAAAAAAAAAAAAAAACACAAAAATCATATCGTCAACAATTATTTGGGTTTATGGAAAGAAAAAAAAAAAAAAGAAAAATGATAATGACCCACCGGATAGAGTAGCATAATCAATTTTCATTAATGTCCTTATAAATCAATTCCTTTCCCATTCACTTAAGACATAAAAGCTTCCTTTCAACCCAATCAACCCAACAGACAGAGAGAAAGGATATTTATAGCAGGCTTTGAATAAAAAAGAGCGTAGCCTTTTTTTTTTTTTTCCTATTATTTTCATATTACTTCCAAGGATACGAACACATTCACATCAACACATCCACAGCCACATCCATATCCTGATAATTCTCGTGCCAAGGGAAAGAGCCCGACCGGTGGTGAGTCCTTCGGTCTGGGGTAGCAATCGACTTGGAAGAAAATTATCCTTCAAATCGAAAACCGATAGACTTGGGTGGAACTTTAGGGGGAGGAAGTTTTCCATTTTTCTGCCTCCACCCGAAGGATATGCATGGTACTATGCCTGCCATCTAGTGTACGGTGCGTGAAGCGAATTTATTCACCACTAAGCAGGATTTTCCCCTGAAAGCTGTGGACGATGAAATTGGATGTCAAGCTCGTAAAAGGGAGATTGTCCTGGATGTGGTGGATGTCCTGGAAAAAGGACATCTAGAGCTTTTTGACACTTTAGGGTGTGGTGAATATTTTGAAAAATGATGCATGTCCGGGGATGTCCTGGATGTCTTAGAAAAAAAAAGTTTTTTGAGAAAGCTCAACTTTAATTTTAAAGTTTAATTTTCAAAAAAGCACCTCTCTTGCCTTACAACACGGCTAAAAATAGAAAAAATCGTTTTTTTTTTTTTCATTTCAGATTCCCCAAAGCCAATATAGCAGCACTCGCAACACCAGGAAAAATGCTTAAATAATCCTCAAAAAAAAAAAAACAGAAATCTCCACAAAAAAAAAAATCCTTTTTCCATCCTCCATCCGAAATCCCCATCAGAAATCGACGCCACGCAGGAAAACGAAAAAACCAACAACAAACAAGTCTAACCAATGACAAACTTACGCGCCTCTTAACACAAGGCCACTCAAAAAATAAAATCGAAAAAAAAACAAGAACTTTCCAACATATCATCCGTTGAGATATCCAAAAAAGATACAAGTCACAGATACACGTGACAAGAAATTCTTTAACCCACTCAGTACAAAAAAACCAAAAAAAAAAAAATATTTTAATTAACAATAATAAACGAATATATTTAATTAATTAAATTAACAAAAAAAAAATAAAGTAAATTTTAGTCAGAAAATCAAATAGAAACAAGTATCTCTTAACATACATACACACACATATATATATATATATATTTTATATATATTAGATAATTATAATAATAATAAACTCTACCGCAATTCGCCTTATTAGTGATTTAAGTTTTAAGGGCAATTCGTTAAAAAGTTAAATTTGCAAGTTAAAAAACCAAAAAAATTAAATAATTTTGAAAATTCAATCGAAGTGACCTAATTAAATTCATATTTAACACGCACACACGGAAAGCAATATCAACGTTAACCTTAGAAAAAAAAAAAAAAAAATAGTCAAAAAGTTAGACTGAAAAAAAAATAAAAAAATAAAAAACACAAGAAATTCCCTATTTGTCCTTCCTCCACCCAAGAAAACAAAAAAAATCCAAAAGAAAACCCCCTAAAACAGTTAACAAACCCAACTAAAAATGATCGATCCAAGCTCAAGCGAAGAGGAAGCCGATGACGATCCAGGAGTAGTCACAGGAAAGGGTGGCCGACCAGGACATCATGGACCGGGTCATAAGGGCGCCGGTGTCGGGCATCATGGGCCCGCATTGGTGACAACAAATGCCGATGCGACCGCTGGTGGCGGTGCTGGTGGCGGTGGTGTCGGCAGCGGTGGCAGTGGAATGCACAATGGTGATTTTGTGCCACACGGGACGCCACATCATGGCGTCGGCAGTGCCTTGGAGTCGGGCGGCTCAAGCTCGATAGCCTCGTCCGGTATGGCAGGCGCACAGTATCCGGTGCATTCGGGTAAGGAGTTTGGGGCGCATCTACACGCTGGCAGTGATACGTCCGGCAGCTTGGAGGTGCCCACTGGCACCATACCCAGGTGAGACTCATGAAGGTTTCGTTTTTTTTAGCTTTTTTTTTTCGAATGCACTCGTTTTTTACGGCTTGGGCTTGAGTTTTTTTTTTTCTTAGCTTTTTGAGTTTTAAATTTTTGTGGTAGGAACATTTGGGGTGGAAAATGAGCAAAAAGGGAGTTTTCTTTCACTTGGAGAGCCAGGAAGATTCACAAACGAAGACGAAAACGCTGCTAAGAAAAAAGTGTCCTAGTTGAATCGTCAAAACTAATGACGGAGAACAGTTCTGAGACCCTAAGACGAACAAAAATCATGAAAGAAAAATCCAAAGACGACGAAAAAATATTTAAAAACGACAAAATAGATTCGAAAACTGATTTTTTAATTTATTTTTGATCGAAAAAAAATTGTAGAATGAAAAAAAATCCCAAAACGACTAAATAGACTCAAAAATTGATTTTCAAATATATTTTCGATCGAAAAAAAAAATAAAAAACGGCCTAAGAGAATCCAAAAACGACTCGAAAATTAATTTCTCTTAATTTTTTTAGCTCGAAAAAAATATTCAAATGACGGAAAAAATTCAAAAACCATAGAATTTCCGTAAATAACGAAAAAAAAATTCAAAGACCAAAAAAAATTACTCGAAAACTGATTTTCTTAAATTTTTTTAACTTGAAAAAAATATTCAAATGACGGAAAAAATTCAAAAACCATAGAATTTCCGTAAATAACGAAAAAAAATTCAAAGACCAAAAAAAATTACTCGAAAACTGATTTTCTTAATTTTTTTTAACTCGAAAAAAATATTGAAACGACGAAAAAAATCCAAAAAACCAAAAAAGAGACTTGAAAATTGGTTTTCTAATATATTTTCGTTCGAAAAAAAATATGAAAATTACAAAAAAATCCAAAAAAACAAAATATAGATTCGAAAACTCATTTTTCAAGATGTTTTTGTAAAAAAAAATAATTAAAAACTCAACTCAGAAACTGATTTCTCAATACGTTCTAGCTCAAAATTCACCCCCACTACATCAAAGCTGAGAAAAAAAATAACTTTTTGATTATTTTGAATCGACGAGACGCATAAAAGAACCAAAAATGTTATGAGAATGCCATTTTATCGAGAGAAAGCCATGATTTTAGAATAAATTGTCGAAATTTCGAACCACTAGAGAGAAAGCCACATTTCGAGAAACAAGTCAAACCACAGATGAGACTGAAAAAGTGAAAATAACCTCAACAAAAAAACACATTTTTTTTTTTTTGAACTCTAAAACACCAAGGATATTTTATTGAATCTGAGTTAAACATTTATATGGCGTGAATTCACCTTTAATTACATTGAATCGGTTATATAAGTATATCTTCATCCCTCCCATCCCAGCAAATCAGAAATCTCATTTCATCCTCCAACAGAGGTTCAACATCTAAGTCTGGATGTATCTAATCTTCAATCAATATTTCAATCTATTTCTGAATCTAATTTGAACTAAAGGTTATCTTAAGGAAGAGGAAAAAAAAATAATGTATCAACAAAAAAAACCTAAACTACTTCCTAAATTATTTGTAAAAGTTTTAGTAAAATATTTCTTTTTTTTTTTTTCAAAAATTTATAAAAATTCTCTCTAAAAAAAACAAGTCTCATATAAGAATATACATCTCCTTAACATTCTAGTTAGAATTTTGATTTGTGTGTAAATATTCAGACATTTTTTTCTGTTACTTTGTTCAAAATTAATATCAAACTATTCGAAAAAAATAAATTCAAAAACTTTTTTCTAAGAGTTCTTATGACACCTAAGTTTTTGGCTATAAATTTACAACCATGATTTTTTTTTTTTTTTGTGATTTCACATTTGGAATCTATTTTAAGGGATTAGTTTTATTTTTTGAGTCTAAGACTCGAATTCTTGTGTTACTACATCTAAGAAAAAAAGCCTCCCATCTCAAGGGATTTTCTGTCCAACCCGTGGTATCGTAGGTACCTCAAAATCATTCTTCAAACCATTCCTGCGTAAAGAAAAAAAAATTCTACATATTTTTTCTACTTTTTCTAAGCTCTACATATTTTTCCTCTCTTCGAAACCATCTCTGCTCACTATTTCCATCTCTCCACAGAGAAAAAAAAAATTCTTCACGCTATCTGCCTTCGTCGTAAGAAGCTAAGCTCTCTCCAAATTTGACAATCTCTGCCTAGAGCAAAAAAAAAAGCGCTTTTAACTACGTCCATCATTGCCTACGCATTCCTAAAATCAGAGGGACTCAAAAAACCTCTCTGCCTCTTTTTCTCAAAGCCACCCTAGGCGACGATCCAACTACAAGCGCTAAGCCCTAAAAAAACAAAACCTCCCTATCGTCCTTAATATTGAAAGAAATGCTGACGCCATCCATAGAAGCGATCGTTGTCATAACGTTGAATCAAACTGACGACGAACCATTCGAAGCGATTAGCCGGAGCACGGATGACGGTTTCGGAAGTTGTCCAAATGCCAATTTCCTGCAGGACTTTTATGAAATATTCCGAATTAACGGACAACATTTGGTTATTGTGAATTGTGATAAGAAGCCTGTAGTTTGGTTTACGCGGACGTCCGCGTGTTCGTCGATTTTGTGTCCTCGGTTCGGGCAGAGCTGGCAAGGGATCATGTGATCGACGACGATGACGACGACGACGAAGTTGAAGTTGAAGACTAAAACGAAGACGACCAATGTTCGATTGTCGTAGTGCCCAATGACGACGAGGCCTAATTCTCTCGTGCCTGAAGTATCGACGAGTTATTTCCATGACCAGCTGATAGTTCATCCTAAAATACAAAGTCCATAGATCTGTCTCTATGGGACTCAGTTCGGTGTCCAAGAATCGCATCAAAGCTACGACGATTTGCTGAGAGTGTATATGGGCCAATAGTTCAATAGCTGCAGGTGCTATCTCTTCGGGCTAGAAGGAGAAATTTAAAGACATCGGTTTTTTTTTTTTGTCCTTTTATTGGAATGGGGGGAGGAAATGAGAGAAGAAAATTTTAGCTGGAAAATTTGCTCGCTTTTTTTTTAGTTTCTTGCTTCAATTTTTTTTTCCATTCACTCGAAGGTTAAATACGGAAAAGATCGCACGCGGAAATTATCACATACACTCCAGTTGAGTCTTGACTAAGGATCGCGATGTGATCTTTTGGATCAGTGGAGAATCACGTAAATTTTTCCTTCATTATCGACCAAGGAAAATGTTCTTGCTTATCAAAAAAAAATTTTTTAGCACGATCGCTTTTTTTAAAATCGCTTATTGAAATTTTTCTTGAGGATAGCTTTTTGAGGATCATTTCATACTGAAATTTTTTCTCACGATCGCTTTTTGAAAATCGCTTACTGAAAAATTTTTTTGGTAATCGGTTTTTTGAGGATCACTTACTGAAATTTTTTTTGAGGATCACTTACTGAAATTTTTTTCGGTGATCGCTTTTCGAGGATCACTTACTGAAATTTTTTCTACTCACGATCGCTTTTTGAGGATCACTTACTGAAATTTTTTTTGACGATCGCTTTTTTAAAATCGCTCATTGAAATTTTTTTTGAGGATCGCTTTTTGAAAATCGCTTACTGAAAAATTTTTTTGGCGATCGGTTTTTTGAGGATCACTTACTGAATTTTTTTTTGACGATCGCTTTTTGAGGATCACTTACTGAAATTTTTTTTTCTTATCATGATCGCTTCCTGATTTTTTGGAGATCGCTCTTTGAAAATCGCTTACCGAAATTTTTTTCCACTTACGATCACTTTTTAAGGATCACTTTTTAAAAATCACTTATCACCGATCGACGGCGATCAGTATGTTTTTTACTGACGATCAGCGGCAAGTTTTACGATGAAGCTCATAGCATTAAAACAAAAAAAATGATCTACTAAAGGATCTATTAAAGATGATAGAAAAATATGTGCTTCCTAAGCTCAACTACTGAATTCAAACTACTGAATTGAGTAAAATGTTAAACTACGAAATTGGATAATGGCTTTAAGCTACTGAATTGAAGGGCATCAAGCAAATTAAAAATAGATTAATAAATTTCATTCACTTGGCGTTTTTTGTTACTTACACTAACCTGTTTAAAAATTGAAAAATAACTCGACAACATGTTGATGAGATAAGATAAGATGTTGCCAAGTTCCATGTTGGTGTCACATGTAATTGGAGAGAATTCAAAAATTGCACTGGGGTAACAAAAAAACAAAAAAAAAAAAAGACACTCGTCATGAGGGAAAAAAAACAAGAAAAGGGAATTTTCTATCACTAGAATTCGAAAAATCGTTTAGAAAAAAAAAAATCTGCCTTTCGAAAAATTGAATCCCATCCACAGTTTTCAAAAACCTGACGTCAACGAGAAAACAACAAGAACCCTGAGTGGATATGAAAGTCGACAATCACCCTTAGCTCAAAATTTCCGTTTTTTAAAAAAATTTTCTTTTTTTTTTTTACTCACTTATTAAATTTGAAAATTCACAAAATAAAAAAAAAATATCGTTGAACTATTTTAAAAGCTTTTCATTAATAGTTATTTCGTCTTTTTTATCTTTTATCTTTTCATACATTGCTAATCAAAAAAATGCATTGCTTGCCATTTCGTTGCGCCTCAAAAAAAAACAAAAAAAAAAAATTCCAAAAATTTTTTCCATACAAAATTTTATCAACACAAAAAAAAAATCATACTACATTATGTCATACTAAAAAAAAATCAAAAAAAAAAAATATATACGAACTTCACCATCAAATGAAAATTTGGAAAATGTTAAATCAAAAAAAAAAAAACATAACCAAAACAATTTTGTATATAAAATAAGTATGATTAGTATGACACATAACAGCTCCTTCAAATCGATAAATAATAATAAACCGAATCATCATAGAAATAGTTTTAATAATCGAACATTGTCGCCATCTAGTGGATTGTCGCAAGAAACCCTAAATCAGAGTGTCGGATCGTCACGAGCGAATTCGCTGCCTCGTCCGATATCGCCATCACCATCGGTTGCAAGCGAAAAGAACGAGGGTGATGTTCAGGTAAGAGTGGAGATTATGAGGTGGTTGGGTTTGAAATTTTGAAAAAAAAAATCCTGTTTTTTTGGCTTGGTAGGAAAAGCATGAGCGTGAGGAAGAGGAGCGAAAGAGAAGGATACAACTTTATGTGTTCGTATCGAGATGTATCTCGTATCCGTTTAATGCAAAGCAACCGACGGACATGACGAAACGTCAGGCGAAGATTGCCAAGCATCAATTGGAGGCGATCAGTGCTCGATTTCAGGTGAGAGAATTTAAAATCTTTCTCTGTATGACCGTTTGAACCTTTTTTTTTAGGCCTTTCTTAAGGGCGAAACACAGATAATGGCCGATGAAGCATTTCAAAATGCAGTACAAAGCTATCACGATGTCTTCTTGAAATCCGAGCGGGTCCAGAAAATGGTCCAATCGGGTGCGTGCTCACAGCACGACTTCCGGGAAGTTTTTCGCAATAACATCGAGAAGCGAGTGAGGTGAGTAGATCGTAGATCCTCCATAGACACAAACCATAGATCATCACCTATTGCGTCTTCAGATCCCTTCCAGAGATCGACGGACTCAGCAAGGAGACGGTGCTGACCTCGTGGATGGCAAAATTCGACATTATTCTCAAGGGAACAGGTTCGTTCAAAAAACAAAAAAAAAATCCAAAAATCATGTCATCAACTTTTGTTGTTTTTTTTTTTTTATTTTTTTAGGAGAAGAGGACACCAAGCGACCATCACGAATGCAACAGTCACTCAACAGCGAACTGATCCTGTCAAAGGAGCAGCTGTACGACATGTTCCAGCAGATTTTGAGCGTCAAAAAATTCGAACATCAGATCCTCTTCAATGCTTTAATGGTGAGTGAAGAAGGGAGATTTTTTTTTCTTTTTTTGAGGAAGGATCACCGCAGCTATGTGTGGCACGTAAATGTGATGATAGCATGTGTCCGCTGCGGTGATCCATGTGTGAGAGATGAGTGAGTGATGAAAGGGTTTTGTTTTTTTGGGGGAAGGGTTTTCGTTAGAATTTATAGGAATATGGTTCAAAAAACTAATCAAAAACCATTTTAAAGCGAATTTTTGGAAAAAAAAAGAGACGTTTGAAGGGTTTTCGTGAGAAAAATGGTTCAAAAAACGATTCAAAAAACCATTTAAAATCAAATTTTCGAAAAAAAAAAACCATTTAAAGGGGTTTCGTGAGAATTTTTCGGAAAATCGTTCAAAAAACGATTTAAAAAACCATTTAAAAGTGCGTTTTCGGAAAAGAACGTTTGAAAAACAACTCAAAAAAACGTCTTAACAGTGAGGTGCAGGAAAAAAAGATCGAAAATGATCTCAAAAAACGAGCTGAAATCGTTGCAAAAACAAAAAGCCCTTGAAAAAAAAATCAGTATCAGAAAATGATTTGAAAACGACTTTAAACTGAGCTCTAGAAGAAAGTGATTGAAAACTATCAAAAAACGTCTAAGAAAAGATTCAAAAACGTTTCAAAACCGAGCTCTGGAAGAACACTATTGAAAAACGATAAAAAAACAATAAAAAAAAAGTCAAAAATGACTCAAAAAACGAAACAAATCGAAGCTCTAAGAGAAAGAAATTGAAAAACTATCGAAAAAAATGTTCAAAAATGGTCAAAAACGTTCAAAAAAAAATTGTTTCTAAATGACGATCGCCAAACCAAACCTCCAAACGCTCATGCTCAGACAGAGCCCACTTCAAAATTTCAAACCCATCTCCCATTTAGGAGGACCTCTCCTCCTAACCACTCCTAATTAAAAAATTCGTAAAAACTACCTAAACATGCAAAGGAAAGCAAAACATGCGACTTACCGACACTGCGCGCCCGTTTCGGCGTCCGTTCGGGCGTCCATTCTGACGTCCGTCTTGGCGTTCATTCGAGCGTTGATTAAATTGCCCATTGTTGCGCCTGCGACGTCTGTTGCGGCGCCTGTTCCGGCGTGCGTCGTCTTCATCTTCTTCGGTGTCGGGTCCACCCTCAGCTTCACCCTCGGATTCAGCATTTCCTGCCCCGTTTTCCTGTACATTCTCATCCCCATTGGCTGCATTGGGGTTCATGTTTGCATTTCCTCCAGCATCTGCATTTGCGTGTCCTATGTCCGGTACATTGGCATTTCTCTCGGCACGTCTTCTCATCTCTTCTTCGTGGATTTGCAAGGCTAACCTATTCCTTACAATGGCTGTTGCCCTGGCTCGAGTTATAACGCCGTATGGAGAGCTAACATGGCGTGCACGCTGGGCGCCAGAATTTCCACGCTCTGCGGGCATTCTTGTAGGTGCACACGAAAAGAGGGGATTCAAAGGATTTAAAATTCACTTCACAACACTGTCCAGGGAAGAACGAAGAGAGTATTCAATCACTTTTTTCGAGGACTTTTGTGTCCTTCAATGGAACACCAGGGGAGGAACACAGAATTGTTTGCACAACAATCACTTGGGATTTGGTTTTCAATTTATTTTTAATTTTTTCAAAAACACTCAACACTTGAAAAAGTTGATCCTGAAAAAGAAAAAAAAGAGTTATGAGATAAGAGATTGAAAGGGATTATGAAAAGAAGGAATGTGTAAAAAGGAAAATTGGATTTTACTGTTTACTGAACTCTCAAACTTAATCTAAGCATTTTCTGAGTCTTGTCACGTCCCCACATCGGGTTAAGTCCTGTTTTCGAGGACAATGTCGCCCCTAGGTGGATTTTTTAGGATTCCTCCAGCTTCCAGTGGGTTCAAAAATTTAGACTAAACATTTTCTAAGCCCGATTGGGTCCCCACATCGTACACAATTCAGTTTCTGGACCTAGCCCCAAGGGCGACGCCTCTAGAGGGGTCCAAAGGATTTTTTAAGAATTTTTTTCAACATCCATAAGACTTTTAAGCCCAATCTATATGTTTTCCCACTGGTCTCCCAACCTCGATCCGAACATTTTTTGAATCAGACCATATCCCCTCACCGCATGAATTTTAGTTTTCAAAGATTCACCCAACCACCTCGCCTCCAGAAGGATTTTTCGAGATTTCTCCAGCTTTCACTGAGTTCATCGGCCCGATCTAGACATTTTCTGAAAGCTGCCAGGTCACCGCATTGCATGATATCCACCTTTTCAACCTCGACCCAAAGATGGCTACACCAGAACGTTTTTTCGAGATTTCTCCAGCTTCCAGTTGCTTCCCAAAATCCATCCAGACATTTTTCGAATCCTCAAACACTCGCCCAACATCCCCAATTAAAAAAATTTTAAATTTTTTCAAAAAAATTTTTTCGCATTTTTCACGCCAAAAAATCGAGTCAAAGTCAACGACTTGAGGTCGACTTTTCTTGAAAATAGAAATCGCGATTTTGAAAAACGATTTTTTGGGAAAAAACGATAGAAATTTTGATGGAGAATCATGTATTCGGATGTTTTATTGTGAAAAATAAAAAATTCGAGATTATGGCGGTGAAGGTGTCGGCGTAAGAAGGATTTTTCGAGATTTCTCCAGCTTCCCGTGGGTTCATCGACAAAAAGTAGACATTTTCTGAATCGTGCCAGGTCTCTTCGTTACATGAAATCAAGTTTTTCCACCTCAACCCAACCATGTCGCTGCAAGACAGATTTTTCGAGATTTCTCCAAATTCCAGTTGGTCCCAAAATTCAGACTTGGCATTTTCTAAATCGCATTTTATCTCTGAATCCAATGGTACCTGATTTCTGGACCTACGCCTATAGGGGACACATCCAAAGCGGCTTAAAAAATTTTTTTTAAATTTTTATTTTTTTTTTGTCAACCTCCTCTGGATCTTCAAAGTCAGTCTACAAATTTTTCTGGACCTAGACCTATTGGGGACACATCCAGAGCGGTTTGATGAATTTTTTCAACCTCCTCTGGATCTTCAAAATCAGTCTACAAATTTTTCTGGACCTAGACCTATTGGGGACACATTTAGAGCGGTTTGATGAATTTTTTCAACCTCCTCTGGATTTTCAAAATCAGTCTACAAATTTTTTTAGTGTGTCCCCAAACCTTATCCGAGCATTTTCTGACTCAGGACAATCCCGGACTTAACATGAAATTCAATTTTTTTCCAATTTCAGTCCACCACGTCACGTCGACTCAAACACGTCGATACGATCCACATCATGATAAGACCTTTCAAATTGAATCCTCACAAATGCAAGACCTCTCCTATAGGACTCACATGATTTTTTGAATAAAATTCTCTTTAAAACCCGAGGTCGCCAACGAATTTTTCAACACATGACCACACAGTCAACACCAACCTCCTCACTTAAACAAAAGCAAATTAAAAAACCGAATAAAAGATCTCTGAATTCCTCTTCAATCAAATCGAATCCTTTTTCTTCCTGGAAAATTACTTCACGAAAATCCAAATTAACTCGTAATTTAATTAACCACCGAGGAATTTTGAATACCTTGAAACAACAATTCGAAAATTCCATTGAGATTAAATGAAGTTCAACAGAATTGCCTCCGCGGACATGAAGAATCAAAAGGATTAACAGGGAGAGAGGGTGAGAGCGATAGGATACAAATAGAACGATTGGTGTGAGTTGAAAAGCATTCGAAGGATTCGAGAGGTACTTTATGATTTTCCGAGAATTGCATTCACTCAATGGGGGATCATCGTAAAATTGAATACTCAAGTGCAAAGGGAAAAAGAAAAGAGGCACACAGGGTTGAAATTTCACGAATTCGGGAGATGAAATTGAAATGGAATTTCAATGTTCTGAATATGAAATGAATTCCTGATTCTGATACAACCAAAGCCGTGCATTTCTGATCTAAATTAAAAACGTGAGGCTTTGATGAATCATCCAATCAGAAAATGTTACTGAAAATCTCTGTTCACAAAAATTTAACGCTTACCAATTTGAATCCGTCCTGGGGAAATGCTGGTCCTGAGTTGATGAGTTTCACTTTAAGCAGAAATTTTCAAGGGATGGGTAAATTCGCCTTAAAGGACACTCTCGGCCACTTTAACGTGGCGAATGAGCGGAAACAAAAATTAATAGAATGAAGGAGTGAAAAAAAAAAAAAATCGTAAGGCAAGGGAGAGAAAAAAAAATATATGAAACGAAGAAGAGGAGAAAAAAATTCATGAAATGAAGGAAAGTGAAAAAAAATTCATAGAACGAATGGAACATAAGAAAATTAATAAAAAATAGGATTTTCAATTTTTTTTTTTTTAAATTCCACACGAAAACATCAACAACACCCACTCAACCGTGAAAAACCGCGACTTTCACTTCTGTTTTCTTCCACAAAAAAGGAACACAAGGAAACCCCACGAATACTCAAAACCACCCTCCTCAGTGTCCTGCTCACAAAACATTGCCCCAGCTGGGGCTAAGGGACAAAACAAAAAAAGAAAAAAGGGCCACTACAACCGACGACGCGACACGTGAAAACACCAAAACGCGAAAAGAAATGCAATTTTCTTTTTTTTTTGAATTGCATACAAGTAAAACACTGACCTATTTGAATGTTTTGTATGTGTGAGATTTTTTTAATAGACGATCAAGTGAAACAGGAAAGAAACAACTGGCAGGATACGAAGGAAGTAGGACAATGTCTTGCTTTCGAATTGGCTTCGGTTTCTTATTTTTGGAATTCGCTGTGAAAGCAGACAGAGCTTTGGTGGCGAAAAGCTTTAGTAGATTTCATCCACTTGTTTGTTGGAGCTTTTTTTTTTGGTTTTTCGGGATAAATCGATATCGATGACGGATGTCTGTCGGAGATTTGGAGGGAAGCAACATGAGTCCTTTTATTTTTTTAGGGATGAAACTGTTGGATGCGAGGGTTGATTGGGTAGGAAAAGAGAGACGGTGAGAGGAGGGAGGGAGAGAGGAGTGCTTTGCTGAAGCCCCACGGTGGTTTTTCTAGAGAATTTTTGCGCTATTTGGAAATTGAAAATTTTTTCTTGAAAATTGAAAATTGAACTTTCAATAATTTTTTCGAATTAATGAATGGGAGGAACTTTAAGATAGACCACTGAAATCGTGTGGGATTCAAAAAAAAGCTGAAAAGAGGTTGAGAGTCTTTGAAATTAAAAAAAAAAAATCTAAGTACGGCTGAGACCCACTTGGGTCTTTGAAATTCGAAAACTAAAGGTAAGAAGTGTCTGAAACCGTAACTGCCCCGGGATTCTTGAAAATTTCCATTTTTTCCGTAATTTTTTTTAGACACTGTCCTCTTGGAGGATAAATTCTACGCCAACAATTCAAAAACCTCGACCTCAGCCGATTACCCATTCGCACACACTCCCAAAGAAACTACAGAATGGGTCAGGTACAGGTTTCTTTCCAAAAATTCAATAAAATGGACAAAATTAATTTCTTTATATGTACATGATGGTCCAAATACAAGTTTTTTTGTCCAAAAATTCAATAAAATTAACAGAATTAATTTTTTTCCATGTAAATGAACAGAATTAATTTTTTCCCATGCACATGATGGTCCAAATAAAAGTTTTTTTATCCAAAAATTCAATAAAATTAACAGAATTAATTTTTTTCCATGTAAATGAACAGAATTAATTTTTTCCCATGCACATGATGGTCGAAATACAAGTTTTTTATCCAAAAATTCTATAAAATTATCAGAATTAATTTTTTTCATGTACATGACAGTCCAAATACAAGTTTCCTTCCAAGAATTCAATAAAATGAACATATACACGGTAGACTAACCAACATTTTCATTAGAAAAAATCAATAAAATGAATAAAATAAAATTTTTTTCAATATGTAATGAATTTATTAGTAAGAACAGACATTGCCATTAATTATGAAATACAACATCGTTCAAGTGGTTTCCTCGACTGATTTCTCAGTAACGCCATCTCATACTCGTACTTTCCAGGACCTTATTGATGGTTTCGGGTTGTAACTCATAGATTTTTTGGATGTTTTTGGCTTGATTCGTTTTTTTTTTGGCATAACATAAGTCCTTCACGGTTCCCCACAAAAAATGGTCAAAGAGCACAATGTCATCGAACACGATTTTTTTCTTTTTTCCAAAAAAACGCTTACCACTCACTTTAAAAATAAATATAAAATATTTCCCAACGTCTTTCAAGCCTAAACCGACTCATTTCATTTTGCGGAGGAATTATACTGAATTTCTGTAAAAATTTCGAGTAGGAAACTGTTTCAGTGCCAAAATAGCCTATGAATTAAAAAGAAACCAAGAGAAGGCCCACCGGTTATGTCATGTTGCTTACAATTTGAAATGCCCAAAGGATCTAAGATGAAAAATTCAAAATTACAGTTTCAAATTTTTTAAGAGACTTTTTGTGAGAACTGCGAGAGTTTAAAATGGCACTTCGTTTGCCTTCTTGGAGTTTCCAGTTTGGCCCTCATATCCTTCGATTCTCATTAAAAAACGATGTTTGTTTTTTTGTTTGTTTTTTATGGTTTTACAATGTGCGACATTTTAGTGGATATTAAATCCATCATGCGGCGTTTTGAACTAATGTTATACTCCATATAAAATGGCATGAAAAGGGCTTTCAATCAGTGAAAGAATTTTCCTCCTATCTAGTATACAACTTATTTTTTCCTTGTCTCAAAATTGAATCGAATCATTTAAATTTAATATTTCTGTACAGTTCTCTCCCTCCCATCGGACAGATCGATACAGAAAAATTTCTGCGGTAACTAGAAACTTCCGTAAGGAGAGAATCCACTCCGAAAAGACGTCTCCGCTCTCAGCTCCGACATCCAAAAAAGAACCACGAAGAAAAAAGAACATCAAAAAAAACAAACATTCAACACCCATCCGGACCGGCATAGAAAAATCGTTAAAAAACAAGAGAAAAAAAGGACTCTCGGTCGCACAGCTGATGACACAATTTACGAGCCGGTATCCAACGTATTCTGAATCCTTAAACATCTGTCTCTGCAAACTTCCCACCCACCTAGTCACCCCAAAACACACAGACACACACACACCCAAACAGAAATCGATAAAATGAAAATGCTTCAAGGCAAAAGTTGAGGCAGGTCGAGCTCTACAAGTTTCTGGATCTGTGTGTGTGCGTCTGTGTTTATGAGTTGCTACCGGCTTGGTGGAATGAGAACCACTACACTGGTTTGTTTGTGTTCAGACAAAAAGGATAATCCGAATCCATGCCTCGTCTGAATTAAGGCACGTGCCTTTAAGAGGGAAAGTGTGGTGTGTGGGCTTGTTGGCCTAATGAATGGAAGTCAAGGTTTTTGATTAAAGTAATCAATCGATCACATGTGTTCTAGAACTCGAGTGAGGTGGTGAGGAAGAAATCCAATTTTTGGGTCAAGCCCTTTGGGACGATGACCTCTCGAATAAATCTTTCGATTTCCGAGATTTTTGTCGAGAGTGGCACTCTTATGAGTCCTCAATCACTTTCTTTTGTTTGAACGGGTGATTTTGAGGGTGTGAGAGCTTTAAGGGATTCACGGAGTAGATGGATGTTGAGGAATTCCTTCAACTTCAAGTGAGCTCAACGACATTTTCTTGATTCCCACACAACATGGAACCCAATTTTTTAACCTCCACTTAATCACGGTGCCGATTTTTCGAGATTTCTCTATTTGATTTGAATTTTTGAATTCTTCTAGTGAATTTAAAAACTCTTCCAGTGAATTTAAAAATGTTTCCAGTGAATTCAAAAATTCAGACCAAACATTTTCTGAGTCACCACATCGTATACAATCCAGTTTTTGGATCTAAACTCAAGGGCGACGCCTCCAAAGGAGTCCCGAGGATTTTTTAAAAATTTTTTTCAACATCCACAAGACTTTCAAGCCCCCTCTATACATTTTCCCACTGGTCTCCCAACCTCGATCCGAACATTTTTTGAATCAGACCATATCCCCTCACCACATGAATTTTAGTTTTCAGAAATTCGACCAATCACGTTGCGTCCAGAAGGATTTTTCAAGATTTCTCCAGCTTTCACTGAGTTCATCGGCCCGATCTAGACATTTTCTGAAAGCTGCCAGGTCACCGCATCGCATGAAATCCACCTTTTCAACCTCGACCCAAAGATGGCTTCACCAGAATGTTTTTTCGAGATTTCTCCAGCTTCCAGTTGCTTCCCAAAATCCATCCAAACATTTTTCGAATCCTCAAAAGCTCGCCCAACATCTCCAATCAAAAAAATTTTGAATTTTTCCAAAAAAATTTTTTCGCATTTTTCACGCCAAAAAATCGAGTCAAAGTCAACCACTTGAGGTCGACTTTTCTTGAAAATAGAATTCGCGATTTTGGATTTCGATTTTTTTAGAAAAAATGATGGAAATTTGGATGGAGAATGATGTGTTCGGATGTCTTTTGGTAAAAAATTAAAAATTCGAGATTTTGGCAGTGATGGTGTCGCCGTAAGAAGGATTTTTTGAGATTTCTCCAGCTTCCCGTGGGTTCATCGACAAAAAGTAGACATTTTCTGAATCGTGCCAAGTCCCTTCAACACATGAAATCTAGATTTTCCATCTCAACCCAACCACTTCCCTGTAAGACAGATTTTTCGAGATTTCACCAGATTCCAGTTGGTTCCAAAATTCAGACTTGACATTTTCTGAATCGCATTTTATCTCCAAATCCAATGATATCTGGTTTCTGGACCTACGCCTATAGAGGACACATCCAGAGCGGTTTAAAAAAAATTTTTGAATCTCCGCTGGATTTTAAAAATCAGTCCACAAATTTTTCTGGACCTAGACCTATTGGGGACACATCCAGAGCGACTTAAAAAATTTTTTTTTAATTTTTTTTTTTTCAACCTCCTCTGGATTTTAAAAATCAGTCCACAAATTTTTCTGGACCTAGACCTATTGGCGACACATTTTTTTTTAACCTCCTCTGGATCTTCAAAGTCAGTCTACAAATTTTTCTGGACCTAGACCTATTGGGGACACATCCAGAGCGGTTTGATGAATTTTTTCAACCTCCTCTGTATCTTCAAAATCAGTCTACAAATTTTTCTAGTGTGACCCCAAACCTTATCCGAGCATTTTCTGACTCAATGACAATCCCGGACTTAACATAAAATTCAGTTTTTTCCTATTTCAGTCCACCAAGTCACCTTGACTCAACCACGTCGATGCGATCCACATCATGATAAGAATTTTCCAATTGAATCCACACAAATGCAAGACTTCTCCTATGCCACGTCGTCGCAAAAAAAAAATTTGTTTCATGATTTTTCCAGTTTCCACCTGATTGCCAAGCTCAATTCAGGTATTTTCTCATTCAATACAAGTCCCTACATCACACGAAATTCATTTTTTCAATCTCCATTGAACTACAAGACCTCTAGATCGATTTTTCGCCACCTTCCTGTGGGTTCTTAGACTCAACTTAAACATTTTTGGAGTCCCTATACTCGACTCTTAACAGATTTTCATAATTCTTAAATTAAAAAATTGATTTTTTATAAAATTCTAATAGAATACGCGTCAAAATAAATATTTTCCAAAAGGATTAAAAATTTGTTTTCCTAAAAAACAACCTCGACTCCCTTCCACTACCAACTAGTGAACAGTGAGTGAGGGTTATTAAAAAAATCATTTACAAAATTTATATAAATTATATTTACAAAATAATCTTATTTTGATAAAAAAAAATATTTTAATAGAATATCTTAGCATTAAACTCACCGTAAGGAATTGCAGCGAAAATTTTCTTCGGGAAAAATTTCTTTGAAGTTCTCTGCAAATTTTTCTCATTCACGAAACACTCTGCAAAAAAAAGAAATAAAATTAAAAAAGAAAATCCAAAACCATAAAATTCAGTCTCACCACTGGATTAAGGAAAGTTCTACTGGAAAATCTGATCCTTAGATCAGCTACAAGTTGGAATTTTTTTTTTTCAGAACACTCCTAGGGACAGGGAAAAAAAAAACGTTTGGAATTAATAAAAAAAAAAACTCTTAAAATCGTCGTCTTGGAAAAAATGAAAATTAATAAAAATGTGTGAAAAAAAAATTAGAATTTCTCACTCAACTCAAAATTAAGATTAATTCTAAGACCACAAGGAAAAAACCGCGTTGTGAAAAAAACAATAATTGATAAAAAAAAGATTGGAAAATCTTCGTGTGGAAATTTTTACTTCTGAGTTCTTCTAGAGACAAAAAAAAACTGAGAATTTAAAATCATAGTCAGGATCACAACTTGCAAACTCTTACGTATAGAGAAAAAAATGACAAAGCAGGACAGCAATAAAAACGTCAAACAAAGGATTCAAAAAAAAAGTCCCGAGTTGAAAATTCTCTATCTGTCCATTATGCAACAGCCACACATCAAACACACATGACACACTGACGCACGAATGCACGCAGGTCAAGCAAAGATATATGAAGGGGTTGAAGGGTGAAGAAAGGGATGTCCATTGGGATTAATTGTATCAATAAAACAAACAAAATCGTCCCCAAACAAATTGAAAAAAAAAATAAATTTTTCGATCGAAAAGAAAATTCGAATTTGTTATTAGACCGATTGCACTTGAGGCAAAATCCAAAAAAAAAAAGGAAAACAGAGCCCCCCCTTGACGCTGAATACACAAGATGGCAGATGACACACACACATGTAAAAGAAAAAAAAGATGTCCTTCCGCCAATTTCGAAAAAAAAAAATGAATAATAATGATTCAAATCGAAGTGAAATAATATTAATTTCTTATAAGTCCCCCCCACGAAAAATAATGCGACTAACCGAGAGTGGGTGGGTGGGTGCTGCGAGCCTGCTGTGGGGGAGAATCAGCTCACCCAGAGGGGGTGGTACACAATTTTTTCCTCCACGATTTTTTTTTTTTTTTTGCGAAAAACTTCTTTTTCTTCTGTTTTTCATACAATTTTAAACATTTTTTTGAAGAAAAGGCTGATTTTCAAACACCCACCAATAAATTCACAATTTTTCCCCACAAAAGAAAATGTAAACGTTTCTCAAAAATATCTTAACTTACCTTGAAAAAAGGACGAAGAGGTTGAATCCTTCGAGTGATGGTCTTATTTATCAATTGATCTGTTTTGAACTTGAAATTAAATGAATTTTATCAAAAATCAGAATTTTTTTTTCTTGGCAAATTTTTTTTTTTTTTTCACCAACGAAATTACGATTTTGTGGATTTGTGCACCTGAGTGGTTATCTCTGAACTGTGTGTTATCAATTTGCTTTGATTTATAGACAGGGACGAGTTCCTCGCTCTTTCTTACTTTTTCTCAGTCTCTTTCTCTCTCATACACTTTCTCTCATCATCGTTTATTCCTCTCTCTCTGTATATTCGGTATTGAGGAAATGAGAGAATGCGAGAAAAAGAATTTCTGTTCGATTAACTTTTTTTTTTTGGGGGGGGGAGTTTAACGCCCACCCAATAAGTAATTATATGAGAAGCTCTTCCGTTCGGCAGGATATTCAATGTGGAATTTCCCGATTACCCCAAGTAAGGGTCAATCGCCCCTTCAGGGGTAATTGGGATTTTTTTTTTTTTCTTGTTTGCTTTGACAGAGACGTATTCGGTTGTTGATTCAAATGATTTTTTTTTAATTTTCAGTTCTTCTGCATTTTTCACTTTCATTTTTTATTTCATGACAAAAAATGAATTTACATGAATATCCCAAATTGAAATTCTGACAAAAAAGCTGAATTCTTGCCATTTTTTTGGGTCTTTTCAGTTTTTTTCAATTCACATTTTTTCATTTTTTTTCGGGGTGGAAAACCGATGAGAAATTGTCTCAAAAAGTCTACCGATGACGAAGAAAAGCGGCAAAAAAAAGCAGAAATAGCTGCGTAAAAATTCACTTTCATTTTTAATTCTATGACAAAAAATTAATTTACATAAATGCCGTAAACTGAATTTTTGACAGTGAAGTTTAATTCTTGCCATTTTTTTTTCGGTCTTCTCATATTTTTTTTATATTTTTCGGGGGTAGAATGTCGATGAGACGAAAATGGGAGACAAGAAAAAAAAGCGAAAAGCGTTGAAAATAATGAGGAAATGCTAGAAAAAGTACGAGTCGTCATTTTTGACCAAAAAATAACTCGAAAAAGATTTCACGTAGCAGAATTAAAAAAAAAAACGTCATCTGTCGAAGTAAATAGATTTTTCCTTGCCTCAGTGGGACATCAGTTGTCATGTCCTAAATTGTTTGCTTCATGAAAAACTTACATCAAGCTTCCTCCTTCAAATTGAGGACCAAAAAAAAAACATAATTGGCTTTCATTGCTAAATTCTTAAAGAAGGAAAATAAAAAGAAATTTTTCGATTTTTTGTACGAAATTTCGTACACACAGGTCTAAGGTCGGCGGGGTCTCGAAAAATTTGGAATTTTTAAAATTTCGTACGGAGAGATTTAGATTCGTGATATCATCGTTCGACTCTTAAAATTTGGAATTTTTAAAATTTTAGACAACTTATTTTTTAAATCAAGTCTTAATTGGCATTTTGAAATTTTGTAAAATCGGATCTAAATAAGAATTTTAAAATTTCGTACAATCGGATCAAAGTCCATCAAACCGGCATGGACTCTTAAAAATGAAATTTCAGTACCCGCCAATTTGTCTTCAAGAACTCACCACCACCTCAGAGTGTTTCCTGTACTCCCTGGAAAATTAAATGAATTATAGGATTTTTTTGGGGGGAATTTTTTAAGCATATGCGCAGATTTCAAAACCTTGGATTTTCTTTAAATTGAAAATACGATACGAAAAATTTTTAATTTAAAATTTAAAATCCAAATTAAGGATTGACTGAGATATTTTGACGAATAGAAATTTGAGGAAAAGACCGTATAAAAAAAATGGAGCTCAAAAAAAAATATATTTTGAAAATTTTCAAGAAATTCAAAATTGGACACTGAATGGTGCTTTAAAAAAATTTTTTCTTTGGGTAATTTCACTAAAAATAAAACCACCCACCTAAGATAGCTTTAAGTCTTCCCAAATGTCTGTGTGTGACAGTATGATGAAATAAAAAAAAAAATCACCTTCATATGTAACGAAAAAAAAAAGAAATTTTTTTTCAAAACCACCCCTTTCTCTTTATCCACCCACAGCTGGACTCAGCCGATGAGCAAGCAGCCGCAATAAGACGTGAGCTAGATGGACGTTTGCAACGTGTTAGCGAAATGGAAAGAAATCGCAAACTTATGCCAAAATTCGTACTTAAAGAAATGGAATCTCTGTACATTGATGAGCTGAAATCATCAATTAATCTCTTAATGGCAAATCTTGAATCATTACCAGTCTCAAAGGGTTCCATGGACTCCAAGTACGGACTGCAAAAGTTTAAGCGATATAATCACAGGTATGTTCATCGTTTCATTAACTCTCTCTCTCTTTCTTTCTTTATTTCTTATTATATAAACTTTTTTTCAAAAAAAAGAACAAGAGAAAAAAAGCAAAAAAAAAATTTATTTCTAACTTCTTTTTTTGTGAATTATCCTCCATCATATATTTTTTCTTTCTTTTTTTGTATCTCGAAAACACACACAAAAAAAATTAACAAAATTGTATCATTTCCAAAAAATCGTAAAATTGTTAAAAAATATAACAAAAAAAAATAATACAGTCAAAAACGAAGCAATTTCCTCCTAAGGTATTAAAAATTTTGAAAAACAAAAAAAAAACAATTTTTTTACGGATAAAAAAAATTTTAGTTTAATGTGTAAGTTTTAGTTTTGTGGTTAATTTTTGATTTTAAGTTTTTTTTTTGAGTTTTTTTAGTGATTAGGAAAATCAAAAAAAAAAGAATGTTATTCTTAGAGCTAGAGAGCTTTTGTTTTCCAAGCGTATGAGTTGGTGTGAAAGCTTTAGCCACCACCCCCCAAACCCATCCGAGGGAGCCAGGGAGCTTAAAGAGTGTGCTGCTTGATAAACGTTTCTTTTTTTTTTTTGAGGTTGGTTGTGGGGTGAATTTGGACCGAGTTGGGGTAGGAAGGGATGAAAGGAAAGGAAGAAAGCTTCCAGTGCCCTCTGCGAGTAAACTTCGGTTACGTTAAGGCTTTTTCGGGTTCGATGTCCTGGCGGGTGTTGTTTATTTGTCAGCAATGCTTTTTCATTGAAATGTGAGGCTTCCACGTGACGAGTGGATGTTCTCCCACGCCACGTGATGTTCAGTTTTTAAAGTTCCGCCGAACCACAAAAATGTTTAAGGATTCCTTTAGTTTCCTATGGGTTCCTCCTCCACTTTTTTCACCTCCACCCAACCACGTCGCATCCAACGTGATGTTTTTACGATTTTTAAAGATTCCTCAAGCTACCAGTTTTCTTCAAAATTCAGAAAAAAAAAATTCTTCTTATTAAAATTTCGTCTCCACGTCGTATACAATCCAGTTTCTGGACCTAAACTCAAAGGCGGCGCTTCCAAAAGGGTCCAGAGGATTTTTTAAGAATTTTTTTCAACTTTCACAGGATCCTTAACCTCACTCTGTATAACATTTCACTTGTCCCCCAAACTCGCTCCGAAGATTTTCCGAATCAGACCACATCCCCACACCACATGAATTTTAGTTTTCAGAGATTCATCCAACCACGTCGCTTCCAGAAGGATTTTTCGAGATTTCTCCAGCTTTCAGTAGGTTCATCGGTTCGAACTAGACATTTTCTGAAAGCTGCTAGGTCCCCGCATTGCATGATATCCACCTTTTCAACATCCACCCAAAGATGGCTTCACCAGAACGTTTTTTTGAGATTTCTCCAGCTTCCAGTTGCTTCCCAAAATCCATCCAGACATTTTTCGAATCCTCAAACACTCGCCCAACATCCCCAATTAAAAAAATTTTGAATTTTTCGAAAAAAAATTTTTCGCATTTTTTACGCCAAAAAATCGAGTCACGGTCAACGACTTGAGGTCGACTTTTCTTGAAAATAGAATTCGCGATTTTGAAAAACGATTTTTTTGGAAAAAACGATAGAAATTTTGATGGAGAATGATGTGTTCGGGTGTTTTATTGTGAAAAATGAAATATTCGAGATTTTGGCAGTGATGGTGTCGCCGTAAGAAGGATTTTTCGAGATTTCTCCAGCTTCCCGTGAGTTCATCGACAAAAAGTAGACATTTTCTGAATCGTGCCAGGTCTTTTCGTTACATGAAATTTAATTTTTCCACCTCAACCCAACCACGACGGCGAAAGAGGGATTTTTCGAGATTTCTCCAGCTTCCAGTTGATTCCAAAAATCAGACTTGGCATTTTCTGAATCATATTTTATCCCCAAATCGAACGACATCGGGCTTCTGGACTTAGTCCCAAAGGGGACACCTACAGAGCGTTTTAAAAAAAAAATTCGACCTCCACTGGGTCCTTAAAATCAGTCTAAATGTTTTTCTATTGTGTCCCCACAAGATTTTCCGACACAGGGCAAGTCCCCACATCACCTAAAATTCAGTTTTTCAACTTCCACTCAACCTCGTCACCTCTCTAAGAATTTTTCATGATTTCTCCAGCTTCCACCTGGTTTCCAAGCTCAATCCAGACATTTTCTAATTAAAGGCAAGCCGCAATTTTCGACTCACTCCTGCTCCCTTAGCCAGCTCCCTCCTTCCCTCGCTGAAAAAAAAAAAAAATTTAGAAATCGCCTCAGCAGCTGCCATACCACCTCCAAAAAAAAAAATTTCATTGTCTAAATCGTAGCACCAGAGTCTATTGCTAGACACTCACTCACACTCAAACACATTTTTTTTCAAAAAATCAAAAAAAAAAAAAAAATCAATTAAGTAGAAATGCAGTAAAATAAAAAATCATTTTGTGTGTATCGTCTTTGTTGCTAATTAATTTTGAAAAAAAAAATATATTTTTGTAAAATTTTGATAAAAAAAATACTTACCCAGCATTGTATTTTCTTTTTTTTTTTAAAACATCTCTTCACCAACCCCCCGCCCTCTTGCAGCACACCGTCATTTTTGTAAGTACATAAAAAAATCATCAAAAACCAAAAAAAAAAAAAAATATTTATAGTAAAAAGATTTTCAAAAAAAAAAATTCTAGATTTTGTGTAATTTTTTTTTTTTTTCTGTCCTAAGTTCAGCTTTGTTAAAATGCGGACTTTTTTTTTTGAAGGCAGATTTGAAAATTCTTCTTTTTTTTTGCCGAGCAGAGACAATCGTTGGGATTCAAACTGTGTGACAATTCAAATTTTTTCAAAAAAAAAGTTCCACGTGATCATTTTTTAAAGAAATCGATGGGTTCTCTTCGATCGCTTGGTCATCGCGATCTTTAATTCATTACGATCCACTAAAGCTATCAGTGGCTGTTGTCTTTAACTCGTGGATGATCTCCAATTTTTTTTGGGAAACAAAAAACGCGTTTTTTTATTTTGAAAAAACAGTTTTTTCACCTCCACGAAACTGAGGGCGCTCTTCTGATGAGTTTCGATGGATTCCTAAGTCCTCGTTTCGTCTTTTTTCTTAAGAAATTGACGCCTAGTCGGCTATTGGACAGAAATTGACGCCCCAAGTTGACGCGACCATCAACGTGAGCACCCATCGTCAGTCCTCAAACCTTCAACCCAACGATTGCTCTCCAAGCCACTTCTTCTTCTTCTCGTTCTTTTATTTTTATAATTTACCAATTTGCAACCGAAAAAAAAAAAAAAAAAAACTTTTGAATCTCTCACAATCTCCAAAATGAAAATGCACAAAAAAAAATAAATTAAAACACAAAAAATAATAATAAAATTAGAAAAAAAACCCTTAGCAAAATGATACTCCGATCGCATGGCTCCTTGTCAAAGCTTGAAGGCGACTCAGCCGACAGTGATACACAACTCTCTAAATTGGACGTGGTACTCACGTTTCAATTGGAGGTTATTGTTATGGAAGTTAAAGGACTCAAGTCCTTAGCCCCAAATCGAATTGTGTACTGTACAATGGAGGTTGAGAATGGTGAGAAGCTACAAACCGATCAAGCTGAAGCCTCTAAACCAATGTAAGTCAAAATCTGACTGGGGATTTCAACTCAAAAATCTGAGTTGTTTTTTCTTTTTTTTTTCTCAGGTGGGACACACAAGGCGACTTTACAACGACACACCCTCTGCCAGTAGTTAAAATAAAATTGTATACCGAGAATCCTGGTATGCTAGCCTTAGAAGATAAAGAATTAGGAAAATTTATAATCAAGCCAACGCCATTGTCTTCAAAGGTGAGATCAATTTCTGAGATTGAGAGACGGAGAGACAGACCTTGACTTTTATTTTTTTTCTTTTTTGGCAGTCCCCCGAATGGCATAGGATGACAGTACCAAAAAATCTTCCCGATCAGGATCTTCGAATAAAAATCGCGTGTCGCATGGAGCGACCTCTCAACATGAAGCATTGTGGGTGAGTTGTCTTGTCCTTTAAAAAGAAGCCTAAGGAAAAGCTATGTCATGCTCAAAATCACTTTTTTTCTGATGATCGTGAAGTCGAAAAATGTTCATAAATTTTTTTTTTGGATTTTTTCTCATAATCAAAAAACGTTCATGAATTTTTTTTTCTGATTTTTTTTGGATTTTTTCTCGTGATCCTGAAATCAAAAAATGTTCATGAATTTTTTCCCTGATGACCCCGAAGTCAAAAAATTTTCATGAATTTTTTTCCTGATGATCCCGAAGTCGAAAAACGTTCATAAAATGTTTTCCTGATTTTTTTTGGGTTTTTTTCTCATGATCGTGAAGTCGAAAAATATTCATGATTTTTTTTTTCCTGACTTTTTTGGATTTTTTCTCGTGATCCTGAAATCGGAAAATGTTCATGAATTTTTTTCTGATGATCCCGAAGTAAAAAAACGTTCATGCATTTTTTTTTCCTGATTTTTTCTCATGATCGTGAAATCAAAAAATATTCATGAATTTTTTTCCTAAAGATCCCGAAGTCGAAAAATGTTCATGAATTTTTTTCCTGACTTTTTCGGATGTTTTCTCGTGATCCTGAAATCAAAAAATGTTCATGAATTTTTTCCCTGATAATCCCGAAGTCAAAAAATGTTCATAAATTTTTTTCCTGATTCTTGATACTCCGATTTTAATTTTTTTTTTTCAAACCCCCTCATCGGTTAATTTTTAATTTCAGCTACCTCTTTGCAATTGGCAAGACAGTTTGGAAGAAATGGAAAAAAAGATATTTCGTTCTAGTACAAGTGTCGCAATATACTTTTGCAATGTGTAGTTATAAAGAGAAAAAGTCTGAACCATCAGAAATGATGCAACTAGATGGATACACAGTTGATTACATTGAAGGAGCCAGTGGTAAATTTAAACAAAAAAAAAATTAATTCAAAAAAATCCCTTTAACTTAACAAAAAAAACAACAAAACAAAAAAAAAATCATTTAACTCCCCCCCTCCCAACAGCGAACTTAATGTTTGGAATTGATCTAAACGGAGGAAGATACTTCTTCAATGCTGTTCGAGAAGGTGATAGTATCGCGTACGCGTGTGACGATGAGAACGAATGCAGTCTTTGGGTTATGGCAATGTATCGTGCCACTGGTCAATCACACAAGCCTACGCCACCAGTAACGCAAGATAAAAATTCAGCTATTTCAAAAATACAAGGAGGTACCTACAAAAACAAATCCATACAAAAAAAAAAAAAAAAAAATCACAAAAAAGAAAATAAAAAAAGATTCGTACACACGGAGATACATGCGAGGGAAAAAGGAGAGAAAGAGAGTTTTTTTCCTGGCCATACTGTGGCTGGCGTGTATGTCCGTGTGTATAGTTTATGTGCTTTGCATAAAACAAATACACTTTAAGAAAAATTCATTCACTGCACATTGACACTGACCGAAGACGGACGAGGACATCTACGGGAGTCGAGGATCGGTGATCGGTGATCGATGAATCGACAAATAAATTCCAATTTTCATTTTCAAATCTTTTTCGATATCGAATCCTATCCAAATATTTTTTTTACGCCTCACGCTAGCTGAAAAAAAATTTCATTCCAACTCTGATCTTCGACCTTTTAAGCCTTCGAAACAATTTTTGGAGTTCAGCTTTTTCAAAATCACAATTTTTTCATTTCTAACTCCTTTTCGACATCAAATTCTATTCAGAGATTTTTTTTGACAAAATCTTGACAGAAAAAAATTACATTCCAACTCTAATCTTCGATCTTTTAAACTTTCGAAAAAAATTTTTGGAATTCAGCTCTTTCAAAATCACAAATTTTTGACTTCCAATTCCTTTTCGACATCAAATTCTATCCAGAGAATTTTTTTTGACAATTTTCTGACTGAAAAAAAAATTACATTCCAACTCTGATCTTCGATCTTTTAAGCCTTCGAAACAATTTTTGGAATTCAGCTTTTTCAAAATCACAAATTTTTCACTTCCAATTTCTTTTCGACATCAAATTCTGTCCAGAGATTTTTTTTGACAATTTTCTGACTGAAAAAAAATTACATTCCAACTCTTTCACACCGATCACTTGAGCTGATCTTTCAAAATATTTTTTTTTTCAAATTTTCTAGTTTTTTTTTTCAATCTCAGTTCAATACTCGTGAAACCATTTTTTCCGTGATCCTCGATTCTTCAGTCGTCGAATCTCGCCAACCAAAAAAAGGACACAAGTCCTGAAAAAAAAAACTCCTGAAGCAAAAAAAAATAAATAAAAATTAAAAAAAGAGAAAAATCGATGGACTGAGTGATAATTTTTTTCCAAAAACCCTTCCTCTTGACTCACGACACGACTAGACGCCACCAGCACGAATAGCACCAAGGAGCACCACCTCCCAGCAGATGATCCTCAAACACACCTCTTGTCATCCGCTGGAAGGACGCTCCCATATATACATTTAGATCAAAAAAAAGATACATTACATTTAAAATTTCACATACATTTCAATTCTCCTCCACACATAGATGCCGACAAAGCGAGAAAACATGGCATGGAAGATTTTATAAGTGCCGATCCTTGTACTTTTGATCATGCGACGCTTTTTAAAATCTTACAAAATCTAACACTAGAATATCGACTAAACGATCCATATGCATCATTGGTAATTATCCGTAGAAAATAAAAAAAAAAAAATTCGATTTTTATAATTTGATTTCGGTTTTTTGAGTTTTCTCTTAATTTTTTTTTGGACACAGTTGCGGTGCCTCTGATCGATCGAGAATTGCGTTGATTAATTCCGATCGATGAAAGACTCCGTCAGAGTTCAAATTTTCGATTAATCTTTTCTTTTTCAAACTTGTAATTTTTGAAATTTTATAAAAAAAAACAAAACATTTTTTTTTTGACTCCAAAAAAACAAAAAAATTCAATTCACAAACACATAGGGTTGGTTTAGTCCGGGACAAGTGTTCGTTTTGGATGAATACTGTGCTCGGTATGGTGTTAGAGGGTGTTACCGTCATCTGTGCTATCTGTCTGATCTGCTGGACCGGGCCGAAAAGCATTTTATGATTGATCCGACATTGATTCATTATTCTTTTGCATTTTGTGCCAGCCATGTCCATGGGAATAGGTAACGATAAACAAAACAAAAAAAAAACATTTTTTTTTTTTTTTTGAATCCTTCGGGAGAATATCCATCTGATTCGATGTCCATCCCATTCCACTCAGACCCGATGGCGTTGGCAGCATAACACACGAGGAGAAGGAGAAATTCCAGGAGATCAAGGAGCGTTTGCGTGTCCTGCTCGAGTATCAGATCACGAACTTTCGATTTTGCTTCCCATTCGGCCGGCCCGAGGGGGCGCTAAAGGCGACACTCTCACTGCTGGAGCGGGTCCTGATGAAGGACATCGTGACACCAGTGCCGCCCGAGGAGGTTCGACAGATGATTAAGAAGAGCCTCGAAACGGCAGCGTTGGTCAACTACACTCGACTCTCGTCGGAGGCAAAGATCGAAGGTACGTCCTCAAACACACGAACCCAAATCGAATCCCCCCATCCACTATCTCTCTCTTTCTCCAGAGGATCTTCGCGGCGAGATGATCGTGGCGCCGGCCAAGAAGCTCGAGGACTTAATTCACCTGGCCGAGCTGTGCGTCGACTTGCTGCAGCAAAACGAGGAGCACTACGCCGAGGTAAGCTCAGTCAGACATTTCATATTTGGCTTGTTGCTCTCTGTACTCCCTTCGGTGTCAGTCGCTATCTGTCTGAGAACGTAGATAACTAAATGTATGACCACTGAATTTCTTAGTTGATAAGCTTTTCAAAAAAAAAAAAAATATGTGACTATATATATATATTTCCTAATTCTTGTTGGTGTCTACAGAAATCTGTTTTTCGAGATGATCTTGGCGAGTGGAATTGAATTTTTTGAGTTTGATTTGGAATGAGTTTTTTTTTGAGTTGATTCACGTTTTGAAGACGAAAAGGAACAGACTTTGAATCGACGTGAAGGAGATTTTTAGTTTCTTGACAGCTGAGGGTCTGTAGGGTCCCAACGACTTCATTTTTTTAAGTAAATTTTCTAAAATCAATTTTTCGTAAATTTTATTCTTAATGAATTTTTTTCCTGATGATCACAGAGTGGACAAATTTTCACGATTTTTTTCCCGTGGTTTTTGAAATCGAAAAATGTTCATACATTTTTTTCCTGATTTTTTTGGAATTTTTCTCATGATCGTGCCTCAAAAAATGTCCATGAATTTTTTTCCTGACGATCCCGAAGTCGAAAAATGTTCACGAATTTTTTTTCTGATGATCCTGAAGTCAAAAAATGTTCATGAATTTTTTTTCTGATTTTTTTTGGATTTTATCTCATGATTGTGAACTAGAAAAATGTTCATGAATTTTTTTCCTGATTTTTTTGGAATTTTTCTCATGATCGTGAAGTGGGAAAATGTTCACGAATTTTTTTCCTGATGATCGCGACGTCAAAAAATGTTCATGAATTTTTTTCCTGATGATCGTGAAGTCGAAAAAAGTTCATGAATATTTTTTCTGAATTTTTTTGGATTTTTTCTCATGATCCCGAAGTCGAAAAATGTTCACGAATTTTTTTCCTGATGATCCTGTAATCGAAAAATGTTCCTAATTTTTTTTTTCCTGATGATCGTGAAGTACAAACATTTTCAAAAATCAGCTTTCGCTCAGTTTTTTTGATTCCTCTGGTCTTCAAGATTCTTTGATTCTCATCCATGATCATTGATCATTCAGCTCAAAAACTCAGCTGACCTAAGAAATGACACAAAAGTAAAAAAAAAAATTTAAGAAAAATTAAAAACAAAATTTGAAAGAAAAAAATCAAAAACTCAATCCCACTCTCAAAAGACTCCCGAAATTTAGTCTAAATGTATGTGCAAGCAAATAAAATTTCATGTCTTATCTTTGTCTCTCTTGTCGTTCTGTGTCCCATTTCCCTCCACCCGTCCTCCCACCCAAAAAAAAAATAATTTCATAATTTTCTTCGTTTTTTTTTTCTTCATTTAAAATCATTTCAAAAAGATTTCCTCTCTTTAACTTCCTTTCTAATTGACACTCTCACTCTTTTCATTTCATTTCCTTTTCTTTTTTTTTTTCGTGTACGAACTTTTCCTTTTTTTTTCCTTAAATTCTTTTTTTTTTTGATTTTCTGTGTGAGCGAATCGCTATATATTTTTAAATATTACTTCGTGTTTTCTTGCATTTGCTGTAACCAAAAAAAAAAAAGAAAACAAAAATCAAACATGTAAAAAAAACAAGAAAAAAAGAATCCAAATAAAATAAATTTCCTTCTTGTGTTTTTTTGAAATTTTCTTTTTATGATTTTTTTTTTCGACAAAGTAAAAGCCAGCAGCATGTTAATCGTTGTAAAAGTGTCTAAATTTATTTTTCAAAAAAAGTGTTTTTTTTCCCGATTTTTGTTGTAGATGTTTTTCCTTTTTTCTTTTTCTTTTTTTTGTCTATTGGATGTTGCATCAAAAAAAAGTGAAAAAAAAATTTTCTTGTGTTTCTATGTGGACGAAATTCCTTTTCTGTTTCTCTTCTTTTTTTTTTTGAATGCTGTAAGTGTTTTTAACCAAAAAAAAAAAAAAAACAAAAATTCTAGAGCGATGCTAAGCAAGAATAAAAAAAATACAAAATTTTCGTTCGTTTTCTAAGAAGAAAAACCAAAAAAAAACTGTCTTATGTTTTTTTCCAATAGGGATGCTTTTAATCTTGCTTTTCATTCCTAAGTTCATTATTTCTTTTTTCATTTTCAAAGTCTCAAAAAAAAAAATTTATATAAAGTAACTAAACAAAAACTTAAAGGGAAAGGCAGGAAAACCGAGCGATTCGTCGCGCACATTAAGTGAGTTTGTATTAATTTCCAAAAAAATAAAAAAAAAAATCAAGACATTTCCTAGTCAGGCGTAGTGTTAGTTCATTCAATTGGAGAAAATCCACCACCAACCACCATACAAAGGGAAAAAATCATTCGAAATTTTTGATTTTGTTTTTCTTTTTTTTCTACACACTCTTCCCAACCATCAAACATATTCTAATCCAAACAGATACATTTTAAAATTCAAACAAATAATCTCAAAAAAACCAACCCCCATCAAAGACGTCAACAAAAAAAAAAATCCCCAAAAACCTTCTCTCAAAAAAAAAAAAATATCCCTCTTATTTTTTTGTTTTCTTATCGTTTTGGATGAATGTATTTATGCATTTATAGCTACGCAAAAATGATATGGAACAAAAAGATGCAACTGGTGCCACAACAGATGGTGGTGCCGGTACAGATCCATCAAATCCAAATGCCACACAAACAACTGGAAATCAACCAGCACAAGGATCAGCTGCTTCAGGATCAAGCAGTGGACAGGGCGGTGCTCAGGCAGCCCAGCAGGCCGGTCAACCGCCACCGTTTCGATATTGTATGCCGACTCATGCAGTTTACACTGCACCAGTTCCAACGGCACGTACTCAAAAAATCAAAAAAAAAAATATACATCCAAAAACATAGAAAAAAAAATCCAAAATTGATTTCTTTAGTCCTTTTTTTTTCTTTTTTTGTTCTTTGCTTAAAACAAAAAAAAAAAGGTTTACGTAGGAAATTTTTAATACGCTTGGTTATAGATGAGCGTATTTCCAAAAGCAGTACGATTTTTTTTTTCGAATTTTCTTTCTTTTGCTTTATTTACTCTTTTTTTTTGGAAAAAAATATTTTGAATTAATTTTTTTTAGAGCTTACATAGAAAAAAAAACCAAAATCAAGCACCTCCATGTGATGTGTGGGACGAGTTCGTCCCTTTTTTCGAAATTTTTTTTTTATGCAAGAAAAAAGAAAAAAACCCTTTAACCCCAAAAATGAGACAAGATTAGAAGCTCACAGATCACAAGACCGAAAACAAAAATCAAAAACAGCACCTGAATCAAAAAAAATACCCAAGTCTATGCAGCTTTCCTGACTTTTTGTAGATTTTTCATTTTTTTTATTTATTTTTTAGGATTTTCGAAAAAACAAGCTTTCTGTTCGTACGTTTTTTTGATGCTGTGAAAGTTTCTGGGAGGGGTTTTCAGTGCGTCGTCGGACTCTGCTTGAGTCGAGGAAGGTACTGACTCCGAGTCGTAGTCTTGCTCCGGCCTCGGTCGAGGAAGATAGTCACTCCGAGCCGCAGTCTTGCTCCGGCCTCGGTCGAGGAAGGTAGTGGCTCTGAGCCGTAGTCTTGCTCCGGCCTCGGTCGAAGAAGGTAGTGGCTCCGAACCGCAGTCTTGCTCCGGCCTCGGTCGAGGAAGGTAGTCACTCCGAGCCGCAGTCTTGCTCCGGCCTCGGTCGAGGAAGGTAGTGACTCTGAGCCGCAGTCTTGCTCCGGCCTCGGTCGAGGAAGGTAGTCACTCCGAGCCGTAGTCTTGCTCCGGCCTCGGTCGAGGAAGGTACTCACTCCGAGCCGCAGTCTTGCTCCGGCCTCGGTCGAGGAAGGTAGTCACTCCAAACCGCAGTCTTGCTCCGGCCTCGGTCGAGGAAGGTAGTGACTCTGAGCCGCAGTCTTGCTCCGGCCTCGGTCGAGGAAGGTAGTCACTCCGAGCTGCAGTCTTGCTCCGTCCTCGGTCGAGGAAGGTACTGACTCCGAGTCGTAGTCTTGCTCCGGCCTCGGTCGAGGAAGGTAGTGACTCTGAGCCGCAGTCTTGCTCCGGCCTCGGTCGAGGAAGGTAGTGGCTCCGAGTCGTAGTCTTGCTTCTCGCTCTTAAATTATCTCAAAACCGAAAGAAAACCTTGGAACTCGATGATTTCTTAAAAATTTTCGAGTGAACTGGAAGGCATCCAAAATTATTTTCAGGATTCCTCCAGCTGCCAGTGGGTTCCTTGACCCGAAATGGACACTTTCTGAATTCTACCAAGTCCCTCTATCGCGTGCTGTCCACTTTTTCGGCATCCACTCATCCATGTCGCAACCAGGACGATTTTTCGAGATTCCACCAGCTTCCAATGGATTCATCGACTTCAACCAGACATTTTCTGAAAGCTGCCAGGTGCCTCCATTGCGCGAAGTCCACATTTTCAACTTCGCATCAAAGGTGGCTCCACCAGAACGATTTTTCGAGATTTCTCCAGCTTCCAGTTGCTTCCCAAAATCCATCCAGACATTTTTCGAATCCTCAGACACTTGCCCAACATCCCCAATCAAAAAAATTTTGAATTTTTCCAAAAAAAAATTTTCGCATTTTTCACGCCAAAAAATCGAGTCAAAGTCAACGACTTGAGGTCGACTTTTCTTGAAAATAGAATTCGCGATTTTGAAAAACGATTTTTTGGGAAAAAGCGATAGAAATTTTAATGGAGAATGATGTGTTCGGGTGTTTTATTGTGAAAAATGGAAAATTCGAGATTTTGGCGGTGATGGTGTCGCCGTAGGAAGGATTTTTCGAGATTTCTCCAGCTTCCCGTGGGTTCATCGAAACAAACTAGACATTTTCTGATTCGTGCCAAGTCTCCTCGTCACATGAAATTGAGTTTTTCGACTTCCACCCATCCATGTCGCTGCAAGACGGATTTTTCGAGATTTCTCCAGCTTCCAGTTGGTTCCAAAATTCCGTCTAGATATTTTCGGATTCAGGTCAAGCTGCCACGTCACGTAAGACTCAGTTCTTGATTCTCCGTTCAACAGGGTCGGTTCCAGATCGATTTTTTGATATTTCTCCAGCTTCTCATTGGGTTCCCAAAGTCAATTCAACCATTTTCGAGTCCCTACTCACGACCCAAATGAATTTCCTTCAATCGAGAAATCGAAAAATCATTTTTTCTTGCTAAATTTCAATAGGACCCACATCAAAATGGGAGTTTTCCAATAGGATCCACATCAGAACAGGACTATAGACTATTCTTGATTTTTCTGACAGACTCTCGACTCAATTTTGACCTTTCACAGTCTCGAATCGATCATTCTTCGGAATCTCTGCTGCGCCAGGATTAAGAAAAAATTCCAAAAACGCTCAAAAACATCGTCACCCCACCCGACGTCACTGAAAATCCCACCCTCAAAAAACAAGAAACTTCTCCGCACGACCCCGACACACAAAACATGTTCACATGTAGGCCACGGCAGATTTTTCGTCAAACTCTAAAAACGATGAAAACTTATTTACTTTGAACTTGTTTTGCATTTCAAATGAAATCTTATCCTTTTCTATCTTTTTTCTTTTTTATAAATCCAAAAAAAATAATGCAACGCATGGCACGGATGTCCTGCAAACGTTTTGACTGTTCAATTAAATCGCATGCCTTCTTTTTCATTTCCTAGCCTACACTGCTTGACATTTTTTTTTTTGATTTTCATTTTCATTTCCAACTCGCTTTATAAATGTTCTTTCTTTTCAACTGCTTTCAAAAATTTTCTTTTTTTTTTTTCTTTTTTATTTATATATATAAAAAATACTATAAAATAAGAATAAATAGTAACTTTTCCTTTTGAAAAAAAAAAACAAAAAAAAATTGGTAAAACAAAAAAAAAAGATTCTAAAATCAGCTTTTACAACAAAATTAAAACAACAGGCATTTGCATGGTTCAGTGATCTACTTGTTGAACATGCCGAGATCTTCTGGTCCCTCTTTGCCGTCGACATGGATCGTGTGCTATCTGAACAGCCACAGGATACATGGGACTCATTCCCATTGTTCCAGATCCTAAATGATTACCTACGAACGGATGGTAAGGAAAAAAAAAATTAATTTAAATCAAAAAAAAAAAAAAAAGACTTACTAAAAATTTTGAAGAGCAATGACTCGAAGAAGAAGAACAACTTATTCCATCCCCCCTCAAAAAAAAAGACTCAAAAGACCTTTCTTCTTCTTACACACGACATGACCAGAAAATGTTCAACGAATGACAAAAAAAAAAACGATATCAAAACGGAAAAAAAAATGATTTCGGACAGGGTTTTGAAACAATCTAGATCACAGAATATGTTTAGATGCCCTTTATTAAAGCTGTCAAAAACCCTGGGACAATACCAGGAATCAAACTTTGAGTGCATTCGTGAACAAAAAAAAAATCATGAAAAAAAAAATCAAAATTCATTTCACACGACTGCACTCAAAAGATCAGTTTTTTTGGCAAATTGCCCCAGGATTTTTGAGGGCTTTCACAAAAACCTGGGACTTTTATTTTTCCCCAGAATACAAAAGAAAAAATTTAACAAAAATAAACGACGATGAATGAAAATATGAATTTGTTGCCTGGGAGCTGTTATTTTAGTCAAATGTTATTTGTCACAAATTTTTAGACAAATTTCGTTTGGAATATTTTTTTTTTTTCAAAATTTTTTAACACACACCCACACATACATTCTCCTTTTTCTCTAAGTTTCATAACAACAGACAATTTTAGACGCGACAAACAAAAAAACAAAATTGAAATTTACACAAATTCACACAAGTCCTTTCTTTGAATTGAATTGAATTTTGATATACGCAGGACCTTTTAAACGATAGACTGGAGCCGGAGAGATTTTTTTAATTTTTTTTTTTTTTGAATCTGAGGGATTTTTTAATTCTTTGCTCGTTCGAAACCAAAAGTACGAGAACGGACTCAAATTTGAGAAAAAAAATAGGTTTTCGAAGAACTCTTAAGATTTCCAAAGAATCGCAAAAAAATTCTCCACGACAGATTTCAAAAAGAAAAAAAAATTGTTTCCCTCCCTTTGCCTCAAGATCAGGGCTTCTAGGACTCTCGCTCAAAATTCTCCTTTTCTGAAAAGACACACACAAAAAAAAAAGAACAAAAAAAAAACACTTATGATTTATCTATTTGCATCCATTTTCAAAACCTCTTCTACGAAACTCTCACTTTTTGTTTATAAATGTTGAGTATCCTTTATTTTTGATTTTTTTTGTTCAATGCATGAGTGTCAAAAAAAACAAAAAAAAATCATTCAAAAAGGGAAAAACCGTGTTTATATTTTTCTTTGTCGGTAGGAAAATAAAAAATTGTTCAAAAAAAAAAGAGTATGGTAATTGTAAAGTTGTTTTTTTGTGTTCAAATTGAATTTTTAAAAAATCAAAAAAAAAATTCTTTAGAGCAAAATTGAGAGAGAATCAAATGTCAAGGTAGGTGGTTTATATAACTTAATGCAGAATCTTAATATTTTCAAAAAAAAAATCAAAAAAAATGTCTTATTTGAAAATGAGGATGAGATTTTTTTTTTTTCGATGAATCAGCTTTTCTTTTTTTTCCAAGCAAGTGTTTGCTTTGATGCTTCAAGAACGAAAAACACGATTTTTAGAATTTTTCAACCGACTGTCGATTGATTTCTCTGCATTGACAACCAAATTATTGGAACCAGAAAGGATTTAGTCGTAGCCTGCTGATGAAATCGTGTCGCAATTTTTTTTTTATGATTTTCGCTCCTCTAAAACTTCTTAGTTACTTCCTGACGTGACGAATTTTGACCAAATTTTGTATCCAATTCGTACTAGATCGTCAAATAAATTAATACGACAATTTTGAACAGCAGAAATTTCACAAAAAAAAAATACAAATACAACATTTTCTATGAAATTTTAACCAAATTTTCAAAGAAATTCATTCGAAAAAAAGTTTGACGATATTTTGTACCAAATTCATGCAAAATCGTCGAAGAAACTCGTAAAAAATCGTTAAACGAACTTATGCGAAAATTATGAACAGCCAAAGTTTCATAAGAAAAAATAATTTCGACAACATTTTGTATCAAATTTATACGAAATCTTCAAAAAAATTCGTTCGAAAAAAGTTTGACCATATTTGGTACCAAATTCATACGAAATTGTCAAAAAACTTCGTGCGAAATTTACAAATAGCCGAAATTTCTCAAGAAAAAAAAAATTTGACCACATTTTGTACCGAATTCGTACGAAATTGTTGAAAAACTTCGTACGAAATTTACAAACAGCCGAAATTCCTCAAGATTCCAAATTCAAGGAAAATCCTTAACGAAATTTGACACCATTTTGTATCAAATTTATAAAAATTTGGCAACATTTTGTACTAATTCGAAAAAAAATTGTCGACAAAATTTACCTTCCACTGATTTTTAAAATTTTGCCCAAGAACAACGTCCAATGTTCATCGTCCTTTTTTGAAGGCAATCATCAACTCCTCATGAAATTTGTTATTTGTCTAAATTTAGCGAGACACCTCTAAAAAAATTTACCGTCCACCATTACTCGAAAAATTGACATAAAAAACATTTAAACACTTACTCAACTCTCCATAAAAAAAAAAACAATCAACACCCGACACACACCCCCGACAGCTCTCCAGGACAACATTCTACAAAAAAGAAATTTCAAAATTCGTCTTCCCTCATCCTCCTTCAACATTCGAGTCATTGAGTCACAAAATAAAAAAAATAAAAATAAACAACCATCCCATCTTCCACCTTTCAATCGCAAATATGTCAGCTTTTTCAAGTCATTTCTTTTTTTTTTTGTTTTTATAAAATTTTTTTTAACGCAAAAAAAATTTGAAAAAAAAAAATAGATAATCTAAAAAATGGACGCTTCCATCAACATCTAAGGGATACATTTGCCCCACTCGTTGTACGTTATGTGGACTTAATGGAATCATCGATAGCCCAATCGATACATAAAGGATTCGAAAAGGAAAGATGGGAGAGTAAGGGGTAAGTTTGTAAATTAAAAATCATTTCAAAAATTCGATGTGAATGGGTGGTAAATGGGGTGTAAGGAAATTGCTTGAAAAAAAAAATCTTTCAGAAACTAGACAGATTTTCAAAAAAAAAAAAATAAAAATAGCAAATAAAAAAGTTCTCAAAAATGCAGAGTTATTTGAAGCAATTTCCTCACAGTCCTTCACCCAGATTTTGGTAAATTCTTTTTAAGAAAAAATCTTGATGTTGTAGTTTGTCTCTTTTTGATTTTTCTTTTTTTATATTTTCTAATATTTTTTTCTATATTTTTTTTCGTTTTTTTTTTGTTTTTCCTGTCCCTCCCCTGACTGTCGTTTGCATGAAAGAACCTCTTGAATGCAAATCTATCTCTCTTCTCAGGTTGGACACGTATGAAGACACTTGTCTTATTTTTTTCTTTTTTTTTTGCTTTTATTAAAGAGGTTCCCCTGCAGACTTCAATTTTCCCACAAGCTCAAAAAAATCTGTGAAATTTCAAAAAAAATTTATTAGGATAAAAAATTCGAGGAAGTAAAGAAGGAAACCAACCCAAAATCCTCTCCTGTGAATGAATCTTTTGTTTCCCCCCTTTTTGCAAATTTTTCTAATGCAATAGACTTTTTTTTTTTACTTAATCTAAGAAAAAAAAATCCAAAAAAATGTGAAAAAAAAAACTAAAACTACAAATTTTTATTTTTTACATAAATCTCTCTGCCAACACTTTGGATACTAAAATCAACTATATCCCATCGATTCTCTTCTGTTCAATTGACCACACACAAATCCAAAAAAAAAAATACAAAAAATACATCCATCTCTCAAAAAAAAACCAAAAAAAAAAACTGCTAAAGAAAAAAAGACAAAGTGACGTTTTACATACCGAAACTCCGCAATGTCACTGTCAATGACGAGTCAACGAGGTTTTTACAAAAATTACAAAAAAAAATCAAATTAATTAGATTCCTTTTTTTTATTTTTCTGTTTCGAATTTTGTTTTTTTTTTTTGTAATTGTAGAGTAATTTGTTGAAAAAAAAAACCCTTAAATGCTAGTTTCGAAAAAAAAAAATTGCATTCGTTAGATGCGCTCAAAAAAAAAAAAAATATATCGAGATTTTCAGTCCCAAAAAAAGACACCATTTCATTTTTTTGAGTTTTGTTTTTTTCTTCTTATGCGTGTTGAAATGTTCCTTAGAAGAGCTTTTCTCTTCTGTTCTTCTTTAAATTTTTTTTTCTTCATTTGCTAATGCAATCAAAAAAAAAATATATATATACGACATTTTCATTTTCAACTTGAGCATATGGTCAGGACATCATTTTTTGATGCGTGACGATTTCGAAAAAAAAAATTTCGTTTCACGGTATCATTTTCATTTCAAATACAAAAAAAATATCGTTTTCATTTTGAAAGGAGGATGGTGATTTTTGTTCGGGTTGAGAGAGAGAACAGGATTTTTTTGTTTTTGGTTCGACGGTCGTGAACGGTGTTGGAAAATCAGGAGGGACCGACGACAGTACCGTCAGAGAAAAAATTGAAAAACTAAAAAAAAGGAAATTCAAAAAAAAAAGTCCGCCGCAGGCTTGCACCGGCCTCGGTCGAGGAAGGTAGTCACTCCGAGCCGTAGTCCTGCTCCGGCCTCGGTCGAGGAAGGTAGTCACTCCGGGCCGTAGTCTTGCTCCGGCCTCGGTCGAGGAAGGTAGTGACTCTGAGCCGTAGTCTTGCTCCGGCCTCGGTCGAGGAAGGTAGTCACTCCGGGCCGTAGTCTTGCTCCGGCCTCGGTCGAGGAAGGTAGTGACTCCGAGCCGCAGTCTTGCTCCGGCCTCGGTCGAGGAAGGTAGTCACTCCGAGCCGCAGTCTTGCTCCGGCCTCGGTCGAGGAAGGTAGTCACTCTGAGCCGTAGTCTTGCTCCGGCCTCGGTCGAGGAAGGTAGTCACTCCGAGCCGTAGTCTTGCTCCGGCCTCGGTCGAGGAAGGTAGTCACTCCGAGCCATAGTCTTGCTCCGGCCTCGGTCGAGGAAGGTAGTGACTCCGAGCCGCAGTCTTGCTCCGGCCTCGGTCGAGGAAGGTAATCACTCCGAGCCGTAGTCTTGCTCCGGCCTCGGTCGAGGAAGGTAGTGACTCTGAGCCGTAGTCTTGCTCCGGCCTCGGTCGAGGAAGGTAGTCACTCCGAGCCGTAGTCTTGCTCCGGCCTCGGTCGAGGAAGGTAGTCACTCCGAGCCATAGTCTTGCTCCGGCCTCGGTCGAGGAAGGTAGTGACTCCGAGCCGCAGTCTTGCTCCGGCCTCGGTCGAGGAAGGTAGTCACTCCGAGCCATAGTCTTGCTCCGGCCTCGGTCGAGGGAAGTAGTCACTCCGAGCCGTAGTCTTGCTTCTCACTCTTAAAATATCTCAAAATCAAAAAGAAAACCCTGGAACTCGATAATTTCATCGAATTTTCGAACGAACTCCAACGAACCCAAAATAATTTTTCAGGATTCCTCCAGCTGCCAGTGGGTTCCTTGACCCGAAATAGAAATTTTCTGAATCCTTCCAGGTCTCTCTATCGCATGCTGTCCATTTTTTCCACATCCACTCATCCATGTCGCAATCAGAACGATTTTTCGAGATTTCTCCAGCTTCCAGTAGGTTCTTCGACTCGAAGCAGACATTTTCTGAAAGCTGCCAGGTCTCCTCATCGCAAGAAATTCACATTTTTAACCTCGCGTCAACGGTGCCTCCACCAGAACGATTTTTCGAGATTTCTCCAGCTTCCAGTTGCTTCCCAAAATCCATCCAAACATTTTTCGAATCCTCAAACAATCGCCCAACATCCCCAATCAAAAAAATTTTGATTTTTTCCAAAAAAATTTTTTCGCATTTTTCACGCCAAAAAATCGAGTCGCGGTCAACGACTTGAGGTCGACTTTTCTTGGGAAAAAATGACGCGATTTTGAATTTAAATTTTTTTGGAAAAATTGATTTAAATTTTGATGGAGAATGATGGGTTTTGATGTATTTTGGAGAAAAATGAAAAATTCAAGACTTGGACCTGGATGGTGTCGCCTCCAGGACGTTTTTTCGGGATTTCTCCAGCTTCCAGTGGGTTCATCGACTCGAACCAGACATTTTTCGAATCAGCAGACATGTCTTTAAAAATCCCCATCACTTTTTTCAAAAAAAAAAAATTTCATTTTTTCGCTCAAAAGTGCAAGGGAGGGACCCAGGAGATTTTTTCGGTAAAAAAATTTTTTTTTTCTTTTTCAAAATTTTGATGGAAAGTAGTCTGGATAGATGTATTTTGAAAAAAAACAAAGAATTCGAGACCTTAAGAGCGACGGGGGGGACGATGGAGCTGAAATAAGACGATGGAAAAGGAATAAGGAGTTGGCCCATAGCACTAGGTTTATTTTCGAAGCGAACCAAATTCTCGTGTGTGTGTGTGGTAGAGACAAGGTCTTTATCTCATTTTGAAGGGCTAATGATGCCATTTTTTTCGATATACAACACTATAGTAAGGTGGGCCAAAATATGGACGATTCACTCCTCCGAATGCCGTGCAACTGTTGGCAATAGGAGTGGATGCAATTTTTTCGATTTAAAAAATCGATTTAAATAGGTTGTGTGCAATTTACTTACATTTTTCTTTTTTCATTAAAAAGGCTCAAATATGCCATTTTTTAATTCAATACTGTCCAAATTTTCCGAGTCATCAACGAATTTTCACAAGTGCTGTTCAAATTTTCTTCCCTGTCATTTGAGCGAGTGTGTACATCTGATCTTCTTATGGACCATCCTTGTACGAATGTATCTGTGTGAATGCAAAAAAAAAAATACTCATTTATTTTTCAGGAAAATCCAAAATATTGGTGAAATGACTCGTTAATTTTTTTTTTTACTTCTTGATTTTTGTTTGATGACTTGCCTTCAAAACAGACACAAAAAAAAAAAGAAAAACACACGTTTAACATTTTTCTTTTCCTACACATTCACTCATTTGAATTCAAAAAAAAATTGTTTTTTGATTTGATTTAATTTTTTTCATTTTTTTTTTAAACTTAGTTTTAGTTAGAAAATTTCTGCTTGCGTATTTAATTCACAGACAATTTAAAAAAAAAAACACTAGAATTATTAAAAGTTCCTGATTGCAAAAAAAAAAAAAATTCTCTCGTTTTCGTTTTTTTAATTTTTTTCAAATCAAAATTTTCTCCTCCAAAAATGACAAATTTTCTTTTCTAAAAATCACAAAAAAAAAACCTCAAATATATTTAGCAATGGCTGTGCAACTTCCGAGGATCTTTTCTGGAAACTAGATGCCTTACAATCGTTTATACGCGACCTCCATTGGCCAGATGCGGAGTTCCGTCAGCATTTGGAGCAACGCTTAAAATTAATGGCATGTGATATGGTCGAACAGTGTATACAGCGAACCGATGTTGCATTTCAATCGTGGCTGAAAAAGAACGTTGCCTTTATATCAACTGATTATATAATACCATCCGAGATGTGCGCAATGGTTAATGTGATATTAGATGCTAAAAATCAGAGCTTTAAGCTATGCACAATCGATGGGGTGGATTTGGTGAGTGAAAGACTAGTTTTTATTTTTTTTTTTTAAATTTCCTTATTCACCGGTTTTTTGATTTTTCAGTACAAATATCATTCAAAAATCGACGATCAAATCGATAAAGCAAACGTCGCGATGACACAAGGACTGATCGGAAAATTAATGTCCGTTTTGGATTCAACACTATCCAAGCTGTCACGATACGACGAAGGCAGTCTCATCGGTTCAATTTTAAGCTTTACTAATGTCTCAAGCTCTGGCAAGGATCTCGGTCAGGGCTATGTGAACTTCTTCCGGAATAACATGGATCAGATACGTGGCAAGATCAGTGATGATCTTTGGACCTTGAATTTCTTCGAGCAATGGTACACGCAGCAGATTAATATGCTTTGTAATTGGCTATCTGAGAGGTTAGACCATTCGTTGCATTACGCTCAGTGTACGTCTCTGTCGCACATTGTTAAGGTGAATTTAAGAATTCAAAGGCAGACTTAAGGACGGGTCTAACGAGACATTGTGTTCTTTTTTCTTTTGCAGAAAATCTACTCAGACTTTGAGCTGCAAGGTGTGATGGAGGATAAACTGAATTCCAAAGCCTATCAAACTGTTGCTCAGCGAATGGCTACGGAGGAGGCTACGTGTGCCTTAACGATGCCCGAAGGAGCAGAGGGAGAAGAGTGAGTACTTTTTCTTTTATTTCTTTTTTTCGAAAAATATTTCAATCGTAGATTTTTTGTGGGTTGCTAGAAATTTTGTGATCGAGTTGTGGATGGGGAACTTGGAGGGGAGGAGGAGTGTACTAAAATTTCGCTATCGAACTTTTTTTTTCGACTTTTCGACTTTTTTTTTTTTTTTGGACGAAGGCTAAGAGGTCGATTTTTTTTTTTTTTTTTTTTTTTTTCTTGACCGATTTTTTTTTTTGGACGACGGCTAAGAAGTCGATTTTTGGTTTTTTTTTTGGACGACGGCTAAGAAGTCGATTTTTCGTTTTTTTTTTTTGGACGACGGCTAAGAAGTCGATTTTTGCTAAGAAGTCGATTTTTCGTTTTTTTTTTTTTGGACGACGGCTAAGAGATCGATTTTTGTTTTTTTTTTTTTTGAACGACGGCTAGGAGGTCGATTTGTACATTTTTTGGATGACGGCCAAGATTTTTTTTTCTTTTTTTCGACGACTACTAAGAGATCAATTTTTATTTTTTTTTTTTGGGGACGACGGCTAAGAGGTCGATTGTTTTTTTTGACGACGGCCAAGATATTGATTTTTTTTTTTTTTGAATGACGACGACTGAGAGGCCGAGTTTTTTTTTTTTGACAACGGCTAAGAGATCGATTTTTGTGAACGACGGCCAAGAGATCGATTTTTTTTTTTGGACCGACCATTTTTTTTTTAAGCGACGGTTAAGATATTGATTTTTTTTTTTGAATGACGACGACCGAGAGGTCGAGTTTTTTTTCTAGACGACGACTAAGGGGTCGATTTTTTTAGACGCATTTTTTGACTCCTGAATTGTCAGCGACGTCTAGGGAAATTTTATAAACAAACCTCCAACACCCTCCCCCACAACTCGATCGCACCACTAAAAAAAAAAAAAAAAAACTCAAAAAAAATTCACAAAAAAACAAAAAAAAAAAACAACCTCCACTTCAAATATAGAAACTTAGACGAAGTCGAAGGAGAAGATGGCGAGGGCGGCTCTGGAAATCCAAGCGGAGGTAGTGCGTCAACACCAAAACCAAAAATAGCCGCTGCAACAGCTGCTTTACCACAAATCGGTGAAGATGGAAATGTCGTTACAAATATTAGTAATGTCACTAATATGGTTGCAGGGCGTGTTGGAAACATCTTGGGAAAGGGCATTGGCGGCCTAAGCTCCAAACTGGGAGGCGGTGGCTGGTTTTAACATCCACTACGAGATATTTCTTATTTGCCTTCTCTCTCTCTCTCTATCTTTCTCTCTCTCTCTTTTTTTTCACAAAAAAAAAATATATATATATATATTCTCATATATACACACAAATACTTAACATTTACCAAAAAAAAAAAAACAAAAAAAAAATTGAAATTTTTACTCGCTCTCTTCCGCTAGCTAAAAAAGAATAAAAATTCAAAAAATAATGTTTGATTGGAAATTAGGAAAAAAAAGCAAACTAAGAAAAAAAAATATTCAGTAAATATATGTATATATATATAAAACACACACATACAAAAAAAAGGATATACAAAAATTTGGCAAAATTTACCTTAGATCCTTCCCACCTCTCTCTCTCTCTCTCTCTTTATCTCTCTCTACATATATATCTCCCTTGATTTAAAAACAAAAAACCAAGTTTATTCAAAAAAAAAATTTGTGAGAACAGATATTTCCAAATTTTAAATCTGACAAAAAAAAAATTACTCGAAAAAAACCAAAAAAAAAATGTTTAGTGCTATATATGCTCATATACATATATAACGAATATTTCTAAAAAAATGTTACTAATTTTTAGCACAATCTATTTCTGCTTCGAGATTTTCAAAAAAAAAAAAAGAAAACAAAATTTATAAGAAAATTACATTTTTTCAAATTTAAACAAATTTTAAATGAAACACACATACACAACCCCCTCTGAACACACTCACTGGTTCCATTTTTCTATCATCCATTTGCCACCAAATTTCACAAAAAAAAAAATGGATTAAAAACTCCTCAAAAGTTTCAAAAAAAACACCTCATGGAGTTGAGAAACAAAAAGAAACAACAACGTGAACATTTACAACAACCAAAAGACAAGAATAATAAGGTTAGGACAAAGGTCAAGCAAGTAATTTATTTTTTTGTTGAACATTTTTTTGAGCTAGAGATTTTTTGAAAAATCAAAAGAATGAGTCTTTTTTTTTTATGCTTCTTCATGAATTTTAGAGTTTTTTTTTTGTAGAGCTTGAGAGGGTGGTGTTGATGTCGTTTTTCAGGGTGGGCGTTTGTTTTTTTTTCTTTTTTGAGTTTTGTGTGAATGGAAAAAAAAAAATTCGTGAAGCAATAATATTGAGGTAAGATTTAATTATGAATGCGTGTATCATGATCTGTAAATTTCTTGTTCATTCCTCTTTGTTCCACACCGCGATCGACCCCTCGATCACCGCTGTCTCAAAAAAATTCCCTCGATCGCCTTGATCACAGAAAAAAAAAAATCAAAAATTCCTAAACTGCATCAAATTCAATTAATAAAAAAAAAAAGAAATTTCAAAACCTCGCAGGAGACCTCAAAAACTTGAACTCCGAATCGTGTAGACTTTCATTTCAACCGCCAGCCCGTCTAAAACGACATCTTTCTCCCCCAAAATTTTTGAATAAAATTTTTCCCAAATAATCTAAAAAAAAATAAAAATTCTAGATCAAACTTATAGCTTTTAGAAAAGTTTTGTAAATAATCAAACTTATTCTTTACAGTAGTAATTTGAAAAATATGATAGCTTAACTAAAAACACGTAGACATTTTTTTTTTGTTCGTTATTATTTTTTTTTTTTTTTAAGGACAAACTTATACACCATACCTTAAGTCAGAATAAAATCAAGAAAAGCTTTATAAATGTTTTTTGTGTGTGTGTATTTTGATAGACTAGTTTCGTTACTTGCAAAAAAAAAAACAAAAAAAAGAGCAGATAATGTAACAACGAACATAACGAACTCGATTCCGAATGGAAAAATGCCTTTAAAAAGAAAAAAACCCAAAAAAAAGAAAAATAAGAATATTTTTTTATACAAATACAAATTTGGAACGAACGTTGTGTGTGTGTTTTTTTTTTTTTCGTGTGTCAATCGACACGTGTTCAGGTTAGACTGAAATTAGGGAGAGTTTTTTTTTGGGAGGAGGATGAAAGGGGAGTCCTCAGCGGGGTGGATTTTTAAAGTCGAGGTTTCTAGAGAATTACGATCCACAAGTCCACACAGCTTCCATGAACTTGGCTGAGAAAAATTAATTTTTCTTTTTTAAAATTTTCACGTACAAAATTTTGAACTTCGATTCAGGTGTCGAAAAAAAATCTGAAACGAGTCCAAAAAAATCAGAGACGAGTTTAACAAAAAATTCGAGCTGAAGATGCCTCAGAATTTCAATTCAGGCGTCGAAAAAAAATCGGAAACGAGTCTGTCCTTCGAAGAATTTCGATTCATGCGTCGAAAAAAATCAGAAATGAGTCCGAAAAAAATCAGGGACGAGTTTAACAAAAAATTCGAGCTGAAGGTACCTCAAAATTTTGATTCCGGCGTCGAAAAAAAAATCAGAAACGAGTCCGAAAAAAATCAGCGACGAGTTTAACAAAAAATTCGAGCTGAAATCAGGGACGAGTTTAACAAAAAAATTCGAGCTGAAGGTGCCTCAGAATTTCGATTCCGGCGTCGAAAAAAATCAGAAACGAGTCCGAAAAAAATCAGGGACGAGTTTAACAAAAAATTCGAGCTGAAGGTGCCTCAGAATTTCGATTCATGCGTCGAAAAAAATCAGAAACGAGTCCGAAAAAAATCAGGGACGAGTTTAACAAAAACTTCGAGCTGAAGGTGCCTCAGAATTTCGATTCATGCGTCGAAAAAAATCAGAAACGAGTCCGAAAAAAATCAGGGACGAGTTTAACAAAAAATTCGAGCTGAAGGTGCCTCAGAATTTCGATTCATGCGTCGAAAAAAATCAGAAACGAGTCCGAAAAAAATCAGGGACGAGTTTAACAAAAAATTCGAGCTGAAGGTGCCTCAGAATTTCGATTCATGCGTCGAAAAAAATCAGAAACGAGTCCGAAAAAAATCAGGGACGAGTTTAACAAAAAATTCGAGCTGAAGGTGCCTCAGAATTTCGATTCATGCGTCGAAAAAAATCAGAAACGAGTCCAAAAAAAATCAGAGACGAGTTTAACAAAAAATTCGAGCTGAAGGTGCCTCAGAATTTCGATTCAGGCGTCGAAAAAAATCAGAAACAAGTCCGAAAAAAATCAGAGACGAGTTTAACAAAACATTCGAGCTGAAGGTGCCTCAGAATTTCGATTCAGGCGTCAGAAAAAATCAGAAACGAGTTTAACAAAAAATTCGAGCTGAAGGTGTTTCAGAATTTCGATTCTAGCGTCGAAAAAAAATCAGAAACGAGTCTGTCCTTCAAAAATCTAAAAAATTCAAAATTCCTCCACAAAAACCCCAAAAAGGACACGCCTTAGAGGACTCCCTTTCCCAAATAAAAAAATATTCTCTCTCCCCGACAAACTCCCCTAGTACTGATCTGCTTTTAGCCTTGTAGAAAGTTAACTCAAAATATAAAAAAAAAAACAAATATTTGCTTAGTAGCGCTTAATAGTTGACCCGTAGTATAAATTTTACTCAAAAAAAAAAATTCTGACTTCTGGTACGGACCTCGATTTTTTTTTCTCAAAAAAAAAAAGAATTTTATCACAAAAAAATTCAATTTTGTGTTTCAAGGCACAACACCCGAGAGTGCAGGAATGAAACAGAATCTCACCACCACACACATACACATCCAGGATAATATCCTTTTTCCTCATAAAACAAAGCAAAAAAAAACTGTTAAAGTGTGTTTTTTTTTCAAAACTCAATGTTAATAGATTAATTTATAAGAACAAAAAAAAAACATTATATTCCTAAAATAAACATATCCCAAAAAAAAAAAGTTATATAGCAAAAAAAAGATACATATATATTTACATTTAATGCAAATTTTAACATACAGCTAACTTAATTGTATTTATTTAAAGCAAAAGCAAAAAAAAAAAAAAACAAAAATATGAAAAATATGGTAACAAGTTAAAGAGACAAGATCGCATCGGATAAAGACAAAAAAAAAATAAAAAATCAAATCAAAATGATTGAAACGAACAAAATTTCTGGTCGACGGGCGATTGTTTTGTGGGTGGGGCGCGTCTGAGAGAGTGGCTTTGAGGTTTTGGAAAAATTTTCAAAGACTGTAGACGGTTGTTTGACTTCGCTTAGATGGTCAGTGGATGTCTATCTGTCTGTCGGTGGCAGAAAAAAAACACAAAAATTCAACAAAAGGTTGAGAAAATAAAAAAAGGGCTTTTTTTGACTTTGGTTGCATGAAAAATCTTCAGATCGAAATTTCGTATGAAATCATTCGTCAAATGCGTCAAAAATCACCGAAGAAAATTTTTGAAAGAAATTTCCTCGAACAAAAAAAAATCAAAAAAAGAATTTAATTTCACAAATTCGTTGAAAGAAATTTCGAGATCCTTCAAAATTCGATCTCCCATGATCTCAGTTATCCCAAATTTTGAAAAAAAATCCAACTCAAGACCAACCCCCACCAAACTGTAGAATAGTACCTGAAATAGAACACACCAATAAATCTCTTAGCTTCCTATCCCGATGTCTTAGCAAAAAGTAAACAAACCAATAATCAACAAAATGCCTTTAAAAATGTTAAAAAAAAAATCCAAAAAAAAAATTTAAATAAATTGTTGTAAATTGTAAAAATGTAAAAATATCTTATGCGAAAAAAAAAATTGTATTTTTTTTAAGCTTAAGAAAAATTTGTTACGCGCTTTTATTTTCTCTTATCAACCGCACCTCAGAGGTGCATCAAAATATGTGTGCGTGATTGTTTTCGTGTGCCTGTGCGTGAGAAAAAAAAAATAGGAAATTTCTGTTCATTTGCTTGTCGTTGTATGTCGTTCTGTTGGGCTTCAATGCCACAAAAAAAAAAAACAAAAAAAAAAATCAAAAAAAAAGTGTAGAAACAGGACTTCGATAGTGGCCTTCCATGCGTGGATGTCTGTGTGTGAATGAGTGAGTGAAAAAAAAAAAAAAAGAATAAACAAAAAAATTAAAGCGCTTCCGACTAAAGCAATATCCCTCAATTTTCTTGTGTTCTTTTCCTGCCGGGAGTTATCCTTTCCTTCCTTAATTTGTTTTGGTGGTAAATAAATTCGGTTGGTCTTTCTCTCTCTTTGTCTCGATCTCCACCCACAAACAACAGCCCAAGGAACCGAAAAAATTTCAGATTTTTTTTTTTTTGGAATTTCTCGCTACATCTGTATCTCTGTCCACAACTTTGTCTCTCTTCGAATTTGAAAAAATTTTGAATGAATTTTTTCACAAATAAATTCGTCGTTTTTTCTAGAAAGAAAAATGCACTCTTTTCAAAATCGAATTCCTTTATTTTCCGAAAAATCAAAAAATGCCTTTAAAAAAAAAATTCGTTCAAAAAACTTTTTAAGGAAAATAAATTTTATTCTCCTTCTTTTTCCGAAAAACGAAAAAAATTGCCTTTAAAAAAATATTTCAAAAAACTTCAAGCAAAAATTCACTTCTCTTTTCAAAAAAACAAGAAAAGAACATGTAGGAATTGGTTTTTTTTTTATCTCTCTTTTGTATTTGATATATAAATACACATATATAAAAAGTATATATACATAGATCGAATAGAAAATTTTCAATTTCAAAATGAAATTTAGGAATACATTTTTTTTCCAATGGTGTAACTCCAACTTAACACGAATTCATGATTTTCTTTGTAACTAAATAATCAATATATACATATATAAAAACACCAAAAAAATATATATATATATGTATATATGCTAGCTTACAAAAATGTATATGAAAGAAATTTATTTTGAAAAAAAAAAAATATGGAGAGAATAAATATAAATAATAGCCTTTTTTTGATTTTTCTTTATTTTTTCCATATAAAAAAAAAATTGTATGTGTATAGTTAGTAATCAATTTGAACCAAAAATATATATATGGAGAACCAAAATAGGAAATTTTTTGAAAGAAAAAAATTAAAGGAAAAAAAGTCTTTTTTTCCCCGTGTGAAGGAGACTGCTGGGGTTGGAGTCGTGGTCTAGGATGATTTTTTTTTTCTATACCAACTAAATTACTTTTTTATCAAAAAAAAAAGAAGAAAGAGCAGAAAAAAATCGCCGCGAATTCAACTAAAATTCGTTGATAAGGTCTTTTCAGAATTTTGACTTTGGTTTCATCAAAAATCTTCGAAAAAATCTTCTTTGCTTACAGATTTTTTCGTGAAATGCGACGAAAGAAAATTTTTATGAAAATTTTTTTCTGATCGTCGTAGAAGATTTTTCGAACAAATTTTTTTCAACTTTTCTGAATTGAAATTTTTATAGAAAAAAATTTATTGAAAAATTTCTTCTCAAAACCTTGGTAAGAAAAAATTATCTGACACTTCTTTCGAAATTAAAATTTCTTCTCAGAATCTTGGTAAGAAAAAATTATCTCACATCTCACTCACGGCCAACGCCTAAAATTCGATAATGGCCAACTAAATAAAATTTCCTTCTATCTCGAAATTTTCTTCATGCCAACCCCAAAGCCAAAAGACGACACACCCACAACACACGCTCATCTGACCAACACCCATGAAATTTCAAAATAAAAAAAAGAAAACAATTGAAAATATTTCCTAAAGAAAAAAAAAAAAAAGACAAACATCTACCAATTGTATTACGCGAGAAACAATTTACTAACAATCAAAGAAAACAAAACTACAAAACGCGATATATACATATATAATTATAAAATCTTTTTTTTTTTGCTTTATTCAAACGAAAAAAAAAAAAAAAACAAAAAAAAATTATTTAAACCAAAATTGATAATAACTACAATAATATTTAACATTATTTAACAAATTAAATTTAGATGAAAAAATAAAAAGAAAAACCAAAAAAAAAAAAAAAACCATTGTAAGAAAATTATATTAAATTTAAGCTTAAATATATTCTTGACAAAGTTTAGAGAAAAAAAAAAAGAATATTAACATTATTTAAATTTAACTAGTAAAATTATTTTCTAATAATTATATTAAATAGAAAAAAACTAGAAAAACCAAAAAAAAAATTATTAAAAAATTTTAGCAATAGACTAGAGTAAAATTTTGTTTATTATTGAAAAACAATTTGTGTACGTAGATATATATGTATGTATATATATGTAAACATATATATGTATAGATATATTTATGTATATCAGTTTAGGTTAACATTAATTTTAATTGAAAAAAAAAAAAACAAGATATGAGAATAACAACAATTAACAATCGAACTCACCCTTCTTAGCGAATTTTTGTAAAAAACTAAAAACCAAAAAAAAAATATTATATATATATACAATTATTTTTCCTTAAAAAAAAAATCTTCCTTTTCTCTAAACTTCCCGCCATAGTCCCAAAAAAACCAAAAAAAAAAAAAAAAAGAACTCCACCCTCCCCCACAATCGAAAATTCGGAATAATATTCAAAAAGAAAAATATTTAAGAGCAAGTAACATGGCAACCAAAAATTGTAATGTTACAAAGATACATATATATTATTACTTACATAAAAAAACAAAAATCAAAACCAAAAAAAAAAAAAAAAATTATATGAAAAATAGCAAAATATATTCACTATCAAAATGTTCATGGTTGCAAATTTATTTAAAATTTTTTTTTTCTCCCCTTTCGAGAAAAACTTCAAATTATTTACAAAAAAAATTCCCGAAAATTATTTTCAGAATTTTTTTTCTCTTTACCTCGTTCAAATCTTCGAATATATGAAATTCGAAAAAAAAATCGATGAAAGGACATTTGTTTGCAAGATTTTTAAAATATTGTTTATTTTTGATTTTTTTTTTGACTGCCTGCCTGCCTGTGACAAGGAATTGAATGAAGTATTTTTTTGAAACAATAAAACAAAAAAAAAATTCTTTCAAATATTTTGCTTTTTCTTTTCTCCCATGAGAGAAATTCGATTTTTTTTTTCAGAGACGTGCAGAGTTTCTGAGGCTAAGGGTGGATCCACCCACCCTTTCTCCTTGCGAGGCAGCGATAGACACCGGGGAGACCGATCACAAGCGATTTGGAAGCTAAGAACACGTAGGTAGACAGAAAATTTACGAAAATCTTTCCTTGTATTGAAAATTAAGCCATGTTCTCAAAGCACACTGGCTAGAGACTTGAAACTCTGTCAGAAGTTCTTATACTTGGTGGGCCAGATACAAGTTTCTTTCTTAAAATCCAATAAAATTGATGACATAAAAATTTTGTATTCATTCATTCTAGAGCCAAAAGTTCTTATACAAGATAGATAGATACCCAATAGCACAATGGGTCTAGCTTTGGCCTAAGTGTACCAAAATTTCAAAATGTGTTTTTTAGATGGATACAACTTTCATTTTCGAAAATCAATAAAAAATTCAAAATTGAGTTCATTCTCATGTATTATAGCTTTATTAGTAAGAGCAAATATTGCCATTAATCATGAAATACATCGTCGTTCACACTCACATATTTCCGATGGTTCGGCTTAGACCCAAAAGTTTTTATACAATGTGGGCCAAATACAAGTTTCTTCCTTAGAATCTAATAAAATTAAATTTTTTGAAAAACAATAAAAAAAAACAAAATTTAATTCGTTTTTCATGGACTATGGCTTTATTAGTAAGAGCAATCATTGCCATTAATTATGAAACAAATCCTCGTTCACTGTCGCCTATTTCCAAGGATTCGGTTTAGAAGCCCAGAAGTGATCTTTCCTTCCTCCGCTCCCAGGCCTCAAAATTTCCTCCTGTGGCAGATGATCTCAGATTTAGCCTCATCCTGTACCCTCACCGGTTTTCTGAAAAAAAAAGAAGAATTTCTTAGTCAACTTAGTAACCTTTTCTCCCACCCCTTGAATTTTTGAAATTCAGTGAAGTCTCTCCCTGCCGGATAAATTTCTCGCTACCCGGGATGTCCCCTTATGGGAGAATTTACTGGATTCTTATCCCTTTTGCCAATGAAAAAAAAAATATCTTTCATATCGAATTTAAGGAATTATTAATTAAAATTGTAAAAAGAAGAAAGAAAAAATTAAAACAAAAATGAAAACGATGACACCAAGTAATGTTCGTCATTATTTTTTTTCTGTTTAAGTAGAGACACCATATTTGTAGATAAAAGATAGAAAAACCAAAAAAAAAAAGAAGAATGTTTATATTTAATTAGCCAAGGAAAAAAAAAATTTAACACCCACCTCTTAACACTACACACGAAAAGTTATGAAACACGAGACAGTAAAATAAATATTAAAAATTGAAAATTACAAAATTGAAAATTTCAAAAGTGAAAATTTAAAGATTAAAAATTTCAAAATTGCAAAATTGAAATTTTTAAAATTAAAATTTACTAAATTGAAATTTTTAAATTTGAAATTTTTAAAATTTAAAATTTTAAAAGTGAAAATTTTTAAAATTAAAAATTTTGAAATTGAATTTTAAAGATTGAAAATTAGAAATTGCTATTTTTAAAAATGAAAATTGGAAATTTTAAATAAAAAAATTGAGAATTGAAAATTTAAAAGCTGAGAAGTGAAAATTACAAATTTATAATTGAAAAATTGAAAATTGAAAATAGAAAATTTAAAAATTAAAATTATGAAATTGAAAATAGAAAATTAAAAAAATAAAAGTAGAAAATTGAAATTTTAAAATTTTAAGATTGAAAGTGGAAAATTGAAAAAAACAAAATTGAAAATTGGAAAATAGAAAATCCATGAGAAAATTATGTATCCTTGAAATTCAGCGAGACGAGTGTCGCAGACGAAAAGTTGTGGGGGTATTTTTTTTTTTTTTTAATTTTTTAAACAAGATAAAAATCTAAAAATTAAAAGCTAGTAAAGGCGTTCGTCAGAGCAACAAAGGCCTTCGGCTTAAATCTACCCAGAGTAGTGGAAGAGTTTTGCGAAGCTTTGGAATTAAAAAAGAAAAATCCTTTGTAATTGTATTTTTATTGCTTCAGACACAATCCACAGATGATCTTAGAAATCAAAAAAAAAAAATAGGCAAAGCAAAAATCGGGTAGAAATAATCCGGCCAAAGACAAATGTGTCAAGAAAAAAAATTAAACCCCCATGTTCGCAACCCAAACTCTCTGTGTCACTCAATTCCAGTTCAGTCTCTGAAAACCCTCTCCCAATCAAAAAAAGGAAAAAAAATTACAAAAATCCAACCCAAACCCACTTAGGTCGCATTCACAAAACCAAAAAAAAAAAAGGTCGACACGTACAGCAAATTTTTGTTTTTTTCTCTCTAAGCAAAATAAAAAGGTCTTGAGCACTCAAAAAATTAATTGTACATTCAAAAAAAGGCCTTTCGAGGACAATATTTATACAAAAAAAAAAAAAAAAAACAAAAATCTAAATGTGTATTTCGCAACTACGTGCGCGACCAAATGACAAAAAAAAAAAAATACCGAAAGTTAAGCAGAAAAAAATGAAACATGTAAAATATAAAAAAATAAATTGCTTTTGTTTTTTTAAACAATACATACATATACATATATACATATATATAATTTATATAAGAAATATACATAAAAAAAAATATATATAAATTCAATGAGGACTTTGTTTCAATAAATTGCTTAGTGATTATATTAAAAATAAATTATTTATAAAATAAAATAAATTAAACCAAAAAAAAATGTAGATGAGTTGTTTTTTTTTTTGGTTTTTTTGGACTGCGGACGGAAGGTTTGTATACCAAAGAAAAACTCGTGAATGTGTTCTTTTTTTTTCGTTGTTCTTATAGCTCATACGAAATTGCATCTATTTATTTTATCGAACTTCCGAACATCAAAGAATAGAACATCAAAAAAAATGGCACGAATAGGTCTTACAAAAAAAAGAAAAAGTTTTGAGAATATCCCCCGCAGAGGAATTTTTGTTTCAATTCAAAATTGAAAGCTTTCTGTTGGATGTGTCTTTTTTGTGTGATGATCTTGTTCAAAATCTCTTGTTTTAGTAAGGAATTTTTTTTTCTCGATTTTGAGTTTATGAAAATGTGTTAGGGGGATATCTAGGGACTCGAAAAATGTATGAGTTGATTTTTGGAACCAACTGGAAGCTGGAGAAATCTCGAAAAATCCCTCTTACGCCGTCGTGGTTGGGTTGAGGTGGAAAAATTAAATTTCATGTGACGAAGGGACTTGGCACGATTCAGAAAATGTCTACTTTTTGTCGATGAACCCACGGGAAGCTGGAGAAATCTCAAAAAATCCTTCCTACGGCGACACCATCACTGGTAAAATCTCAAATTTTTCATTTTTCACAATAAAACACCCGAACACATCATTCTCTATCAAAATTTCTATCGTTTTTTCCAAAAAAATCGTTTTTCAAAATCGCGAATTCTATTTTCAAGAAAAGTCGACCTCAAGTCGTTGACCGTGACTCGATTTTTTGGCGTAAAAAATGCGAAAAAATTTTTTTGAAAAAATTCAAAATTTTTCTGATTGGAGATGTTAGGCGAGTGTTTGAGGATTCAAAAAATGTTTGGATGGATTTTGGGAAGCAACTGGAAGCTGGAGAAATCTCGAAAAATCGTTCTTGTGAAGCCACCTTTGGGTGAAGGTTGAAAAGATGGATATCATGCGATGCGGGGACCTGGCAGCTTTCAGAAAATGTCCAGTTCGAACCGAAGAACCCACTGAAAGCTGGAGAAATCTCGAAAAATCCTTCTGGAGGCGACGTGGTTGGATGAATCTCTGAAAACTAAAATTCATGTGATGTGGGGACCTAGTCTGATTCAGAAAATCTTCAGATCAGGTTTGGGAACGCAGTAGAAAAACGTCTAGACTCATCTTAAAAATCCTGTGGAAGTTAAAAAGCGAGTAGACTGAGTTTTGAGTCGCTGTGGAACTTAAGAAAAAATCCTTTAAAATGCTCTGGAGGCGTCCCCTGTTAGTCTAAGTCCAAAAACTAGGTTGTAGACAATGTGGAGACGTTGTCTGAATCAAAAAAAAAATCATTCGAATTTGAGAACTCCCAAAAAAAGGTCCAGACAGAATTTTGTAACCACAGAAAAAGTTAGTTCCACTTGAAATATGATTCCTCTTCGACGTCGCCTAGCCCCCGCCGGGAAGTCAATTTTGTGTTGAAAAGAAAATCAGTTGCGACTCAGAATTTCCATCTGAAAGATGTAATCAACGAAAAACATCCCCCACCGAGAGTTCCATTCCAAAAATGCCAAGGAGATTAGTCAGCCAAACCCACACGCATTATTTTCATCAAACGAACACAAAAGGATTTGATTGAGTTGTTGCCTTGGTTCTTCTTCTTCTCATGTTGTGGCCTAATTGAGTGGTTGTTTATCCTTCTGTTGAGTGGTTAATTCCCCTTCTTTTACTTTCGTGCCCTGGTTTAATGCCTGTCGTTAGGACACGGCAGAAGTTGAAGGATAACCACCCATCTTATCCTGCATTGTCCTGGCGACACACGCCTGACTTGTCGCCCAAATGTCCTGCCGCTGTGGAGAATATTATGAAAAAAAAAATGGCAAATGAATTCATATCCAATTACACTTATCCTCATTTTCGTTCGAGACAAAAAAAAGGAAAATAAAAGAAGAGAAAATGAAAGCACTTAAGACCAATATCATCCAAGTAATCTGTGACCTACAAGGTTTGAATAATTTTAGTGACAGGATACACTCCTGCGAAGCCAACCGAGACGATGAAATACATGTACATATATTTTTTCATAAATGGCAATGTTTTCTCTTACTAAAAGAGTCATAATATATGTTGAAAAAAATTATTTTGTATATTTTACTGAATTTTGAAAATGAAAGTTCTATTCGGATCATCCAATTCTAAGAAGAGCAGTTCGATTTTGGCAGAGAGAGCATCACGAAGCCAGTCGAGGCAACTACTCAAACTACGATGTGTTCCTTGTATTTTTTTCATAAATGGCAATGTTTTCTCTTACTCAAAAACCCATAATACATTTTGAAAAAATTTATTTCGTATATTTTACTGAATTTTGAAAATGAAAGTTCTAGTCGGATCATCCAATTCTAAGAAGAGCAGTTCGATTTTGGCAGAGAGAGCATCACGAAGCCAGTCGAGGCAACTACTCAAACGACGATGTGTTCCTTGTATTTTTTTTTCATAAATGGCAAGGCTTGCTCTTACTCAAAAAGCCATAATACATTTTGAAAAAAATTATTTTGTATATTTTACTGAATTTTGAAAATGAAAGTTCTATTCGGATCATCCAGTTCTACAACATCAATTCGATTTTGGCAGAGAGAGAATCACGAAGCCAGTTGAGGCAACTACTCAAACGACGATGTGTTCCTTGTATTTTTTTTCATAAATGGCAAGGCTTGCTCTTACTCAAAAAGCCAAAATACATTTTGAAAAAATTTATTTCGTATATTTTACTGAATTTTGAAAATGAAAGTTCAAATCAAATAAAAACTTGTAACTGGCCCACGACACACACAGTTGTTTTTTGTCAAAAAAAAGAAAGAGAATCGACCCTCGCTGTCTTCGATTAATAAACACACATTTATTTAAAATATAGTCATGTATTTTTATAACGAAAAAGTCTTACAATCGATATGTGTCAAGAACATCATACAAAAAGGAAATACATATTTTGTTAACAATTAAAAAAAAAAAAAAGCCACATGGTCTTCTCTATCTCTCGTCCTACATTCATTTTTTTTTTTGTTTTTTATGTACATGCATTTTTATGTACATATGAGCGTGGATATATAATTCTTCATGGTCATTGACTGTCCATGAGAATTTGAGCAGGACTCCTCTTTAGGAAGCATTAGTTGTGAAGAAATTCACAGTGACGAAAATCATGCACGTGCATGACCAAACAAGGACGAATACAAGCCAAGCAGAGCTTCGAAACGGACTGCGATACTCGTTGATCACTCCGCGGCCGAGGAGATCAGAGCACGTTCGACGAGCGAAGTAGACCAGGGATACAGGAATCACGTATTGAATCCCAGCTCCGGCGTAACTCCCAGTGAATCCAACGAGACTCGTAAGGCTCTCGGTGAAGTAGGTGACCACGAATGGCGGCACGATGGCGAGGATCGGGAAGAGCAGTCGTCGCAGACAGAAGTTGTACGTGTCGAAGCGCGACATGTCCAGGAACAGAGTCTGGAGATTGTTCCGTAGAGTGATGGCGATGACTGGGAAGCTCGCCGAGAGTGTGAACACGGGGAACAGCGAGAGGAAGTACTCGATGACTTTGAGGGCCACCGAGCCATCGGGACTCGGGATGAAGTTCAGTGTGTAGAGATCTTCAAGGTGCGCGAAGGCAAAGGCTCCCGTGAGCGCGAGGACGATGTAAAAGGTGCAGATGAGGATGTAGTCGTAGGACAGGAGAGACTTGATGTTTCGCTTGTCGTTGATCGGAACCAGCAGACTCGGCAGTGAGTGGTGACACATGAACGAGTAGACGCAGGCGCCGAAGAGCGACGGAAGACCTAGGATGTTCGCTGTTGGGGGATTACCCTGGGCACCTTCTGTCAGGAGGGCTTTAATCGCAAGGCCAATCATTGTGATGAAAGCTGGAAAGAAGGCAGGTGTGAGGATTTGAATTCACTGAGAGATGTGTGGGTTCTTACCGAGCCACCGACAGATGACGGTGAAGATCTGAATGTACTTCGTCTTCTGCACGCTGTACAACGCGAACGGTCCAAGGATCATGATGAACGCGATCAGGAAGAGGCGGTATACGTCCAGCCGCGACATCGTGTGCGTGTCCCAGCAGAGGGAGTCTTCGGTGACGTTCAGACTTGTGCTGGAATTCGTCGAATTGAATTGGCTGAAAAAAAAAAAAAAAAAAACGGATAGCTGTGACCTTTTTTGCTCTGAAAATTCATCATCGAGACCGACGGAAGGTTCTTTGATTGATTTTTGTGGTTTGGAGTCGGTTCGCTGTCGTGTTTAACCTCAAAAAGGCGTCGCGTGTTGAGTTTGGGAGTTGAAGTAGGTTTTTCCGTGCACTGAAAATCCATCAGAGAGCCGTTTTGATTGTTTCCTGAAAGCAGAAGTCGTCCTTAAGGGCAGGGAGTCGTTTTGATTCCGTGTTTAACCTCAAAAAGCGCCACGTGTTGAGTTTAGAAGCTAAAGAAGGTCTTTTCGTGCACTGAAAATCCATCAGCGAGCCTCTTTGACTGTCGGGAGTTGTTTTGCTACCGTGTTTAACCTCAAAAAGCATCCTGATTCGAGTTTAGAAGCTGAAGAAGGTTTTTCCGTGCACTGAAAATCCATCAGTGACCCTCTTTGACTGTCGGGAGTCGTTGTGCTACCGTGTTTAACCTCAAAAAACGTCGCTAAAGAATTTTCTGGGATTAATTTCATGATGATGCTGCCGATCTCGACACTTAAGGCTCCCCCAAACCCCTCTACCACGCTCCACTAAAGACAACTAAAGACAAAAATCATGTAAACCTACCAAACAACATCCCTCAGACTCTTTGCAACAGCAGCCGAGTAGATACTCAAGTCGCCGTATAAGTAAATCGCAATGCAGAGATAAAAAAGTATTCGCCCAAAGTCGTTGAAGAATAGACCGGCCATCTCACCCAGTTCGACTTTCTTCTCAAGCATGTAATACTGTGATCGTTGTGATGATAAGGGAATCTGTTCAATTCCACTATCACCATCCGTTCGATGGCTACTTCGCGGCAGCAAAGATTCTGTCGGATCACTATCTTGCTCGTCATCTGTTGTTGCCTGAAAGAGATACGGAAATTCAGAGAGATGATTCAGGAATTTATTATCGGGAATTTATTCACAGATTTTTGGAATGCGTTTACTGAAAGAAATGAAGTCTGGAGTGTTCGGACGCAGAGAGATGATGTCTGAAGGGCGCTAGAGATGATCTCTGGAGTGCGATTACTCCCAGAGATAGTTTCTAGGGTGTGCGTACCCCCAGAGATCATTCCTAGAGCGCTCGGACACCCAGAGATGATGTCTGGAGAGCGCTAGAGATGATTTTTGGACTGCGGTTACTTACAGAAATAATCTCCAAGGTGTCCGTACTCTCAGAGACCATTTCTAGAGTGCTTGGATTCCCAAAGATGATGCCTGGAATGCGCTTACTCAAAGAAATGAGCTCTAGAGTGCGCTTATTGGGCGCTAGAGATGATCTCCGGAGTGCGATTACTCACAGAAAAAATCTGTAGGATGTGCGTACTCTCAGAGATCGTTTCCAGGATGCTTTGACACCCAGAGATGATATCTGGAATGCGCTTACTCCAAGAAATGAGCCCTGGAGCTCTCGAAAACCCACAGATGATGTCTGGAATCCGCTTACTCAAAAAAATGAGCCTGGAGTCCCCTTATTCAAAGAAATGAGCTCTCGAAAGCGTGGTAACTCCCAAAGATGACCCCTAAATTTGTCAAAAATCCAAAGAAACTCACCTGATCCCTCTTCAGAAACTGCAACCTTTGCCACTGAATCACCGCATTCGCACAGGACATCGTCTCGATGACGAACGTCACGGTGATATAACTTATCCCGGCAAGAACAATGATAACGCCAAGACTCAGAAGCCATCCGGCTCTGGCAAAAACAGCTGGCAACGTAAGTGCACCCGTTCCAACAATTAAATTAAAAACAAAAATAAAACCAACCTAAGAAACGAAAGATAAAATTTCATCGAATACAAAAGAAAAAAAAAAAACCAAAACACTTACCCATGTCGGGTATTCGTCACCATTTCGAATGCGATATGGCATTTTTAATGAAAATGTCTGTCTGTCTTGTGAAAAAGGAAAATTGAAAATCAAACACAAAAGAAAAAAAAACAAAATTCAGCAAACTCGAATGATGGTCATCATTTAATTTTCAATTCGGCTTTAATTTCACTGCCGATTCGATTCCATTAAAGCAGTCGATGCATTTGTTCTCTTCGATAGATAATTGTTATCTAAAATTTTTAGAATTTAACTAAAAATATGAGGAGCAGCGAAAATGGATGGGAAAACAAAGTTAAACAATAAAATGAAATGAAAACAAAACATTCACTTCTTTTGTGTGGTGGTTTGACGTATTTTTCTTGTGTGCCGAGAGTGGATGGAGGCGAACGTGCCAGTGGATGGGTGAGTGACAGACTGTGCGTTGGTTGCTATGGTACGGCCGGTGAGTGAGAGTTGCCGTGGAAATGTTTTTTTTGAGTTGGAGGGAAGGCTGCTTATCTCTGTCGGGACTTGTTCATTCTTTTTTTTTGAAGGATTTTCCGAAGAATCTTCTGGAAGATTTCGAACAGGGACTTGTTCTTGACGATGATGACCTTAGAATTTATTCGATTAACAAAGGTGGCTGTGGGACGTGGTCGTTAAGGGCAACCACTCGTTCTGATGCCGTGTTTAACCTCTGAAGGCGTCGCGACCTGATTTAAGATGCTTTAGGGGGCTTTTTTTAAATCTAAAAATCTATCACCTTTGATTGTTTCTTGCCATCATTCAGGCTAGGGAGTCGTTCTGATGCCGTGTTTAACCTCTAAAGGCGCCGTGAATTGAGTTTACGAGATAAAGGAGGTCTTTCTTTGTTCTGAAAACCTATCATCGAGGTCCTTCGATTGTTTCTTGTGGGCTAGAGTCGTCGTTAAGGGTAGGGAGTCGTTCTAATGACGTGTTTAACCTCCAAAAGCAATCGAATTGAGTTAAGGAGCCGAAAGAAGTCTTTCTTAGCTCTGAAAATCTATAATTGAGGCCAAGGGAAGGTTCTTTGATTGATTTTTGTGGTTTGGAGTCGTTTTGCTACCGCGTTTAACCTCTTAAAGCATCGCGAGTTGAATTTAGGAGCTAATGGAGGTCTTTCTTTGCTTTGAAAATCTATCGTCGAGCTTTTTTGATTGTTTCCTGTGGGCAAAAGTCGTCGTTGAGTTCAGGGACTCGTTTTGATGATCTGTTTAACCTCTAAAGGTGTCGCGGATCGACTTCGGGAGCTTGGGATAAATTTGTTTGCTCTGGAAATCCGCCAAAAGCGTCGGGGACTGATTTTGGAGGTTAAGGTACATTTTTTTGCTCTGGAAATCCGTGATCAAGTCCGACGGAAGGCTCTTTGGTCGGTTTTCTGTGAGTAGGACTCATTTCGACGCATTGTTTAACCTCTAAAAGCGTTGGGGACTGCTTTATGGAGATTAAAATACATTTTTTTGCTCTCAAAATTCATAAAGAGGCCAATGGAAGCCTTTTAGGTCTGTTTTTGTGGCTCAAATGACATAAAACTCGATGTTGAGCGAATGTGGGGTTGAAATTTTATCACAGAGTGTCGGCTAGACGTGAGTTTAGGAATAAAAGACGCTATTTTCCTTCCGTCAAGTGTTTAAGGGTCGTCTACAGGCTCTTGGTTTGCATTTTCGTAGGTGTTGGGGCGAGAAATTGGGACTTAGAGGAGTTTAAGGGATTTTTTCGGTTCGCTACGAGATATAGACATATTTTTTTTAGGACCTAGGAGTCTAAAATTTTAAAGAAAAATCATCTAAGTATATTTTTGAGACCAAAAGCGTGTTGTTTGGAAGTTTCGGAGTCGAAAATCGAAAAAAAAAATAGTTCAAACTCATTTTAGGGATCACAAAGGTCTTTTTCCGAGCATTTGGAGTAGGAAATCCGAAATAAAAATAGTCTGGACCCATTGTAGGGACCACAAACGTCTTTTTCGGAAGTTTCGGAGTCAAAAGTCGTAAAAAAAAAAATTTTGGATGCATTTCCTAAATTTGTCATTCCCAAAAAAATAATCCAAACTCGTTTTAGAGACCACAAACGATTTTTCGAAAGTTTCGGAGTCGAAAATCTGAAACAAAAAAATTTAAGCTCATTTTAGAGATCTCAAACGTATTTTCAGAAGTTTAGAAGTCGAAAGTCTTAAGAAAAATTTGTTTTGACGCGTTTCCTAAATTTTTCGAAGCCAAAAAATATAATCGAAACTCGTTTTAGAGAATTTCGGAAGTTTCGGAGTCAAAAATCTGAAATGAAAAAATTTTTAGACTCATTTCCTGAAGCCTGATTGCCTAAAATCCAAAATAAAAATAATCTAAGCTCATTTTGAACACCACAAACGTCTTTTTCGGAAATTTTGGAGTCGAAATCTAAAACAAAATTACTTCAAACTCATTCTAGGGACCACAAACGTCTTTTTCGGAAATTTCGGAGTCGAAAATCTAAGACAAAATTAATTCAAACTCATTTTAGGGACCACAAACGTATTTTTCGGAAGTTTCGGAGTCAAAAATCAGAATTAAAAATATTTCAGAATGAATTTAAAGGTCACAAATGTATTTTCCTAAGCTAGGAGTCAAAAATCTGAAATAAAAAAACATTTAAACTCATTTCCTGAAGCCTAATATCCTAAAATCCAAAATAAAAATAATCTAAACGTATTTTTCGGAAGTTTCGAAATCGAAAATCTGAAAAAAAAACATTTAAGATCATTTTGAAGAGCGTACACCTATTTTCCGAAGCTCAGACGTCTAAAATCCAAGAAAAGCCTAATTTCAACTCATTTCCTAATATTTTCGCGTCCAAAAATCACCTAAACTCCATTCCTCCCTAAAATGTCGTCATCCAATTCGCCGTCGCCCACAAATTCGCCGTCGCCCAACAAATCGAATCTGGCACCACCACTCGCTCACACGTACACAACAGCAATCTCCGGCGCAATTCCTCTCCTCTTTACAGTAACCCCCTAACGGGAGTAAACGAGTCACAAAATCCACCACAATACCACCATCTCCCTCTGCAACTCAACACCACCACCAAGTTCACTCAGTTTGTATTCAATTTTTTTTTGTTTTCTTGTTTTTTTTTTTTTTTTTCATTTTTCGTTTTTCCCAATTGAATTCTTCTCCCCGCGTGCTGTGTGTTGGGTTTTGCGCAATTTGAATTTTTCTTTTTTCTTGTTTCTTCCTCCACAAGATCTCAAGAGAGAAAAAAAAAGAAAGCCTTTCGATAATAAAAAGAAGAACGTCACATTTTTCTCCTTTCACACACATTTCGCATTCACACTTCATTCGGGTTATAACGCAGCAACAGCAAAAAAAAAAAGAAACGAACAAAAAGAAGAGAAGAAAAATAAAAATAAAATAAAATTCATTCCGCTCTCAGTTCGGTCAAAGTTAACACATCAATTCCAATTTAATCCAACAACTGTTTGATGGGAAATCATAAATAAAAAAAAAAAAAATCCAATTAAATCGAAAAGACTTAAGAGAACATCTTCCACTAAAATTAAAATTTTGTGTTCTTTATTTTCAAAAAAAAAAAGAAAAGTTTATCTTCCCAGTTCGGTGACGAAAAAAAAAAAAAAGAAAAAGAATCACCAGAGCAAAAGCAACGCCTTAAATGAATTAAAACGCGGAAAAAAAAAAAAGAAAATTAATCGAAAGAAATAAAAAAAAAAAAAAACCGTCATCATCATCAACAAGAGAGATAAATATTTATCTAGGAAGGATGATTTTTCGAAATTTATCGTGCTTCATATTCCATCGTGTGTTTTTTAGTTGTCTAAAATAAAAGTGCAAAAAAAAACGAAAGAAAAAAGGAAATTCTACAGTGAAAGATTGTTTGTCTCCCGCTGTAGGAGGACCAACGACGATCGATCAATATGAGCAAAGATATTCTTTTGAAAAAAATCTAAAAAAAAAAAATTCAAAAAACATCACAAATCAATCTTCAAAAAGGAGTTCACATCCAAAATAAAAAAAAAACATATCCAAACTTATTTTCTTGCATCGGAAATCTTCCAATCAGCTGCCAGTAGACGACGACCCGACGGAGAGGAAATTTCGGGGTTTTTTTGTTTTTATTTTCATTGTGTTTCCTTAGTGCGTGGTTCCACAACCCCCCCCCCAGGAACGGACAGAGTTAAGTCCAAAAGAAGGTAAGTTCAGTAAAGACCTTGGATGAATATGCAAATGATGAGCGTAATTTATTCGATAAATTCTACACACAGATGCGGGTACGGCTGTACTCGGTGGGCAAGAAAAAGAAAAAAAAAAAAAAAGAAGGCAGCTGCCGCAGAGAGTATTCATTCCCCTCCCCCTTTCAATTTTCGCATAAAATTACGCCTCATGCAAGTTAAACGACGACGTAGTAAACAATGAATTAAGTCGCCTTAGATATAATTAGACCCACGTATCTCAACAGTTCCCGAGAGTCTTCGTCACATGAGACGACTTCAAGACTTTGTGTGTGCGTGAGAGACGCTGTTGGCTGGGCGTGAGCTTAAATCAACAAGTTGAACTCATATGCCTCAAGGAACGTCTCATCCCTTTATTAGATGTATGCGCGTCATAGAAGGTGTGGTCCTTTGAAGGATATGATTTCCTTTCCTTCCTTCGTCACATGAATGTGTGTGTGTGCCTTCATTTCCTTAATTTTTCTTTTAATTCTCATTTTGAATGGAAGTCATTGAAGTGTGTGTTCTCTAATTTGTCAGAGTTCTTCTTAAAAAAGATAAATTTGTCAGAATTCTTTCTGCGACCCACTGAGGGGGGGGAGGTTGTGGTTTATTTTGTTTGCGATGACTGTTGCCCGACTGACTCGGTTGTTATCGTTTGGTTCGAGGAAAGGCAAGACGTGGAAGTCTTTTTTTTTCTCAAAAAATCGTATGACCATTGCGGTCGATAAAGAGACGATTTGAGGGTTGGAATCGATGTTTAGACAGACGTTCATTTATTCGGTTTGCCGGAGATTCAGTTGATTAAGGTCTGGGGAGGAGCTTGAGGGGATTTTGGAGCGGGGGAAGACCTCGAAGGTGTCTGTGGGTTGAGCCGGGAACTCGAGCTATGAACAGAGAGCTGAGGTAGAGGTCGAGTAGTCTTTTTCAGTCGACTGAGAGCCGGGGAAGACGTCGGGAAGTCTCGATCAGTCGACTGAGAGCCGGGGAAGACGTCGGGAGGTCTCGATCAGTCGACTGAGAGCCGGGGAAGACCTCGGAAGGCCTCGATCAGTCAACTGAGAGTCGGGGAAGACCTCGGGTGGTCTCGATCAGTCGACTGGGAGCCGAGGAAGGTTTCGTTTGGCCTCGATCAGTCGACTGGGAGCCGGGGAAGACGTCGGGAAGTCTCGATCAGTCAACTGAGAGTCGGGGAAGACCTCGGAAGGCCTCTATCAGTCGACTGAGAGGCGGGGAAGACGTCGGGAGGTCTCGATCAGTCGACTGAGAGGCGGGGAAGACGTCGGAAGGCCTGGATCAGTCAACTGAGAGTCGGGGAAGACCTCGGGTGGTCTCGATCAGTCGACTGGGAGCCGAGGAAGGTTTCGTTTGGCCTCGATCAGTCGACTGGGAGCCGGGGAAGACGTCGGGAAGTCTCGATCAGTCAACTGAGAGTCGGGGAAGACCTCGGAAGGCCTCTATCAGTCGACTGAGAGGCGGGGAAGACGTCGGGAGGTCTCGATCAGTCGACTGAGAGGCGGGGAAGACGTCGGGAGGTCTCGATCAGTCGACTGAGAGCCGAGGAAGACCTCGGGAGGTCTCGATTACTCGACTGAGAGCCGAGGAAGACCTCGGGAGGTTTCGATTACTCGACTGAGAGCCGAGGAAGACCTCTATCGACCTCGAGCTCTGATCTGGGAGCCGTGAAAGGCCTCTACGTGCCTGTGGCTAAAGCCAGGAGCTGTTACGATGGTTTTTTGGACGCCAAATCGCATACTTACCTTGAGTTTGGCTAAAATTTTTTGGAATAGTGTCTTGTTACACGCAAAGTGTAACGAAATTCATATTTCCATGTTGCCTAATAACTTTTACACCTAAAAGGACTGTGGGCAGCGTCGTCCCGAGGCTTTAGAACATTGCCTGGCTCTTGATAAGTCACTTTCAGATGAGTTCCAGCGTGAATCGCACTCTTTGAACACACAGGACTCAGGAATTCCTTTCTAGAGACACGAAGACTCGAGATTTCCCTTTAGCGGACATGTGGAAATCGAGATTTTCTCTCCTCGGAAATGTAGGGCCCAAGATTTCCCTTTCGCGGACACGTGGAACTCAAGATTTCCCTTTCGCGGACACAAGGGAGTCGAAATCGACATGAAAAACTCGAGATTTCCTCCTCGTGGACAAGTGGAACTCGAGATTTCCCTTTCGCAGATACGAGGGAGTCGAAATTTTCTCTCGAGAAACGAAAAACTTGAGTTTTCCCCCTCGCGGTCATGAAAACCTTGAGATTTCCCCCTCACGGACATGAAAATTTCGAGATTTCCCCCTCGCGGACACGAAAACCTCGAGATCTCTATCTCGCGGGCACGAAAATTGAAGATTTCCTCTCCTCGGACACGAGGGATTCGAGATTTCCCCTCGCGAACACGAAAACCTCGAGATTTCCCCCTCGCGGACAGGAAAGGCTCGAAATTTCCCCCTCACGGACACGAAAACCTCGAGATTTCCACCTCGCGGACAGGAAGGGCTCGAAATTTCCCCCTCACGGACACGAAAACCTCGAGATTTCCACCTCGCGGACAGGAAAGGCTCGAAATTTCCCCCTCACGGATACTGAGGACTCGACATCAGCTGAAATTTGTCTCCCAGTTGCCACGAAAGACTCGGAACTCTCATATTTCCCTCCCAAGCACGGCTCCCTATCCATTTCCCATCCCCCCAGAGCTTGGCCCATAAAATTTGTCACTAAAGTCGAACATCCCGATGCTCACGTACTCATTTCCACTCTCGTGTCGTTGCCACGTAGCCACCTCCATCCACCGGACAAAGAAAAAAAAAAAACAAAAGGATTCCATAAAATGGAAGTCAAGAGGAAATTACTTTTCCTACGCATATTTACCTCCGCCCCCAGGCGTGTTATTTATCTCATCGATTTCTAGTTGACAGATTCTCTCTCTCTAATTACACACGCCCATGAAGCCTGAAGATGATTGGCAACTAAAACCACCCAAAGGCGATAATCAAGAGGTCTCTCTGGCCTCTCTCTCTCTCTCTCTCTCTCCGGTGTTGTTATTGATTCACGAAGGATTCGCATTTACTTCACAAATCGAGTTTATTAATCCACGAAGGACTCATATCGACTTTATTGATTCCCGGAGAAGGAATCGTCTCTCATCTTTTCTTCTATTCATCTCGCTGAGTTGTGTTTCCGGGGGGCGGATAAACCGACATTTGTCTCCCCCTCGTGAACCAAATCAAACCCTTTGTGCGGTCCTCTCCGACTCTTGTCCTGTCCTCCGACACATCGACGCATTAACATGACGGATTAAAGGATTTCTTGGGGGAGGAACGTGAAATGGGAAAATCTTGTGTGTCCTCCTGCACCTGTGAGCGTAAAAAAATGAAGGGAAACCTTCAGGAAGACGACATGAACACCAAGAAGAGGAAAAGACTTCAAGAAGGAAAGAAAAAAGCTCCAGGAAGACGGCAAAAACCAAAAGAGAAAGAAAAACTCCGAGAAGAAGCAAAGATAACCTCGAAATCCTTGTTGACGCTTCGTCAGCTTCGTCCTTAGTCAACAAAAAGCGTGATTTCGCATCATAATGATGGGTAATCCTTCTGGGATTACCTCCATTGACTCGTTGTCCTGAAACACCTCCACGTGTCAATCAATGTGCCAATTTGTTGTCCTCATCGTCGTTCCTTCGTCGTCCCTTCGCCTTTTCTCGTCCTCGTCGTCGTTCCTTCGTCGTCCCTTCGCCTTTTCTCGTCCTCGTCGTCGTTTTTGTCGTCCTCGTCATCGTCCCTTCGCCTTTTCTCGTCCTCGTTCGTCATTTTTGTCGTCCTGGTCGTCGTCCCTTGGCCTTTTCTCGTCCTCGTCGTCATTTTTGTCGTTCTGGTCGTCGTTTTTGTCGTCCTGGTCGTCGTCCCTTCGCCTTTTCTCGTCCTCGTCGTCATTTTTCTCGTCCCCATCATCATTTTTGTCGTCCTCGTCGTCATCCCAGATCTATTTGTCCACAAATCCTGCTCAAGTTCCACCTTCCACCTCTCCAAATCACTTCAACCAAAAAAAAAAATTAAACAAACATTTGATTTAAGGAGCAACATCCAATCTATTTCGTGTCACCGACGTTAACGAGGACACACGTTTCTCCTTATTTTGTTCTGTTTTTCTCTCCTCACCAGGACTACCATCACCGCATGAGTGAGATTGAGGATTGACAAGGAGGGATTTACCATAAGAGCAACACTCGAGCATCGTGTTTCCTCATTGAGATATGAAAACCATATCCTTCGTCTTCTTTGTCGTTGTTATCCTCGTCCTCATCGTCTTTCTTGTCCTTCGTGTCCTCGTTATCCTCGTCCTCATCGTCTTCCTTGTCCTCCTCCTCCTCCTCGTCGTCTTCCTTTCTTTTTCTCCACCTCATTTGAGTGTTATGATTCCTTCTTATTGTCAGGATTTGGTGACACTGATTAGCTTCTTGAAGTGCGTGTTGATTCAATAACACACATCGAGAGTCTCTTCCTCTCTCTTTATTTTTACCCCCCGAATCCACCTCCATCGAATCAATTTAACGGCGATAATAGAATTTCATTTTCTCTAGTATTTTGTTTTTTTTTTTTTTTTTTTTTTTTTTTTTTTTTTTTGTTTTTGATGATGAGGGAGGAAGAGGAGGCTTTTAAGGATCATGCGGGTGTCTGTGTGGGTGTCAAGTTGTTTACGAGTTCCACTTCGAGTGCGGGAGGCATTTCGGGAGCTGTTGGCATTGTTGGCAGTTGTGGGTGCCAGGTCGGGTGAGGGATTCATTTAGACTGTTGTTGTCATTTTTGGTGTTTTTTCTAGCTCTGGTTCAGTGCGGGTGTCATTCCGAGCGTGGAAGGCATTTCGGGAACTGTTCGCACTTTAGGTGCGGGTGCCAAGTCGCTTGTGGGTTTCATTTCGGACGTGGAAGGCATTTTGGGTGCTATTCCCAGCTCAGGTGCGAGTGCCAAGTTGCCTGCAAGCTCCACTTCGAGCGCAGAAGACATTTCAGGAGCTGCTCGCAGTGCAAGCGCGAGTGCCAAGTTGTTTGCGGGTTCCACTTCGGGTGTGGAAGACATTTCGGGAGCTATTCTCAGTTCAGGTGCGAGTGCCAAGTCGCTTGCAGGTTCCATTTCGGCTGTGGAAGGCATTTCGGGTGCTATTCCTACTTTAGATGCGAGTGTCAGTTCCATTTCGGATGTGGAAAGCATTTTTGGAGCTATTCCCACTTTAGATGCGGGTGCCAAATCGCTCGCGAGCTCCATTTCGAGGTGTGGAAGTCATTTCGGGGTCTGTTCGCACTTCAGGTGCGGGTGCCAAGTCGCTTGCAGGCACCACTTCGGCTGTGAAAGACATTTCGGGTGCTATTCCCAAGTCAGGTGCGGCTGCCAAGTCGATTTCGAGCTCCACTTCGGCTGTGGAATGCATTTCGGGTGCTATTCCCACTTTAGATGCGACTTCCAGTTCGAGTACAGAAGGCCTTCCGAGTTCTATTCCCACTTGGCCTGTACTTCCGACTCTTCCGACTCTTCCGACTCATCCCACTCCAACCACAATTCCCACCTCATTTGCCGGTCCCTAAATCGATTTTATGAAACATTATCACCGCACCACCACACCCGCTTAGCCTCGATTTGTGAAATTAAAATTTCCCTTTCCCAGAAAAAGTCACAAAAAAAAAAAACGAAAACACACGTCCACTGTAAAGTTTACTCAATCGACCCTTCGACGTGGATTATTCATGAGAGGCCGTTTCCAAGGCGAGTGCTGCTGGCTGGCTGTCACCTGTGCCGGCTAATTTTAGCTTTCAAAGACGTTGCCGAGCCCTCAGTCCGTCCCACAGCCACACTTCTCCCACGCTTCAACATGCCAATTACTTAGTCGTATTTTTTCCTTTTTTTATTTTCCACGATAAGAACGATGAAGTGACGGTTGACGGTTCACGGTTCACGGTTCACACATGTGGCTTACATTTTGAGTCAAGAGACGTGCATTAATTTTCGTCGAGCTCATTATTGATTTATGACGCGAAATATGTCGTTGGAAATTTTTGTTTTTTTTTTTGCAATCATTGGAACCGTACGCAAATGGTTGATTTGCTTGAGTGGAACCTCATTGTGACCTTCAATTGTGATGCAGATGTTTTCCCGGCTGACGGATGGGGATTTGGGTATTGGAGAGGGAAGAGATTTTGTTTTTTTTTTTTGAGAATGATGCTGCGGAGAACATGATGCTGTATTTTGCATTTTAATTTTGGAGCATTGTTTGGCAGGAGCATTGTGGATCCGGTGGGGGAATAAAAGCAGTCGGGAATTCGGCTTGTGGATGAATTTCGTTGACTTCTTGTGAACTTTTTTTCAATTTTTTTTTTTCTAATCTCGTTGACTTCTATGAACTCTCGAATTTTTTTGGACGTCTCTAGAGCCTTTAGAATTTTTTATTTCGACTTCTACGACCTCCAGAATTTTTTTTCGAAGTCTCCTGAAATTTTTTGGCTTCAGTTTTTGAACTTTTCGCATCTCGTTGGCTTCTCCCGAAGTTTTTTTTTTCGGCTTCTGTTGAATTTCGTTGACTTCTGGGTCCTCTCGAATTTTTTTTCCGACGTCTCTAGAGTCTTGGATTTTTTTTTCGTCTTCGTGGTCCTCCTGTTTTTTTTGTTGGACGTCTCTAGAGCCTCTAGAATTTTTTATTTTGACTTCTGCGTCGTCCCGAATTTTTTCGGGCGTCTCTAGAATTTTTATTTTGACTTCTGCGTCGTCCCGAATTTTTTTGGGCGTCTCTAGAATTTTTATTTTGACTTCTGGGGCCTCCTGAATTTTTTCGGGCGTCTCTAGAATTTTTATTTTGACTTCTGCGTCCTCCCGAATTTGTTTAACACCTCTCTGGAGTCTCTTGGATTTTTTTTAACCTCTGCGTTCTCTCAATTTTTCTTTCGACGTCTCGATAACCCCGCCATTTTAAACAATTTTTGAGACCAGTTTATGTCCATTCAACAGATCTCCCTCAGATCTAGAAAATCGCTCAAAAAAACTTTTTTCGTAGGACCTATTGTTTTCGAGATATTTGAGCTCAAAGTTGGAATGAGTCTTGACCAATTTTTTTCTCTTTTTTCTTAAAATTCCTTCCTCCAGCCGCAGTCTTGGTCCGTCCTCGGTCGAGGAAGGTAGTCACTCCGAGCCATAGTCTTGCTCCGGCCTCGGTCGAGGAAGGTAGTCACTCCGAGCCGCAGTCTTGCTTCGGCCTCGGTCGAGGAAGGTAGTCACTCCGAGCCGCAGTCTTGCTCCGGCCTCGGTCGAGGAAGGTAGTCACTCCGAGCCGCAGTCTTGCTCCGACCTTGGTCGAGGAAGGTAGTCACTCCCGGCCGCAGTCTTGCTCCGGCCTCGGTCGAGGAAGGTAGTGGCTCCGAGCCGCAGTCATGCTCCGGCCTTGGTCGAGGAAGGTAGTGACTCCCAGCCGCAGTCTTGCTCCGGCCTCGGTCGAAGGAGGTGGTGCCTCTCAGCCGTAGTCTTGCTCCGTCCTCGGTTGAAGGAGGTGGTGCCTCTCAGTTGTAGTCTTGCTCCGTCTCCAGTCAGAGGAGCTGATGGCTCTCAGCCGTACTTTTAATCTCTCAACTTTCGAATTTAAAAAAAAAAATTTAACTCTTCAAACCCTCGAATATCTTCGCAAAGCTCTTAAATTATCTCAAAACCCAAAGGAAACCCCTTGAACTCAATGGTTTCTTCAAAATTTTAAGCGAACCTTGATTCCTCTGAAGAGATTTTTCAGGATTTCTCCAGCTCCCTGTGGGTTCATTGACTCGAACTAGACATTTTCTGATAAATGCCAGATCCCTCTATCGCGTGCCATCCTTTTTTTCCATATTCACTCATCCATGTCGCGTCCAGGTCGTTTTTTAAGATTTCTTCAGCTACCAGTAGGTTCCTCGACTCGAACTAGACATTTTCTGAAAGCTGCCAAGTCCCCAAATCGCATGGAATCTACTTTTTCAAGATCCACCTAAAGATGGCTTCACCAGAACGATTTTTCGAGATTTCTCCAGCTTCCAGTTGCTTCCCAAAATCCATCCAAACATTTTTCGAATCCTCAAACAATCGTCCAACATCCCCAATCAAAAAAATTTTGATTTTTTCCAAAAAAATTTTTTCGCATTTTTCACGCCAAAAAATCGAGTCACGGTCAACGACTCGAGGTCGACTTTTCTTGGGAAAAAATGACGCGATTTTGACTTTCAATTTTTTTGGAAAAAATTATGAAAATTTTGATGGAGAATGATGGGTTTTGATGTCTTTTGGCGAAAAATGAAAAATTCAAGACTTGGACCTGAATGGTGTCGCCTCCAGGACGTTTTTTCGGGATTTGTCCAGCTTCCAGTGGGTTCATCGACTCGAACCAGACATTTTTCGAATCGTCAGACACGTCTCTAAATATTCCCATCACTTTTTTGAAAAAAAAAAAAATATTTTTTTTTTTCATTTTTTCGCCAAATATCACGATATTTTTGGGGGTCAAAAAAAATCTTTGAAAATTTAGAAAATTTTGATGCAAAATGATGGGTTTTGATGTATTTTAAAGAAAAATTAGTAATTCGGATTTTTAGCAGCGATGGCCTAATCGCTTTTGGCGTCTCTAGAGTCGCTGGTAACTTTTTGTCGACTTCTGTTGAAATTCGTTCACTTCTGGGTCCTCCTGATTTTTTTCCGACGTCTCTAGAGTTTTTTGGCATTTTTTTCGACTTCAGCGTCCTCCCGAATTTTTTTTTCTAGAGCCTCTAGATTTTTTTTTTTGACTTCTGCACCTTCTTGCATTTTTTTTTTGCGGCTCTAGATCCGCTGGTAACTTTTTGTCGAATTCTGCTGAATCTAGTTTGCTTCTCCGTCCTTCTGAGTCTTCTCTGACGTCTCCTCAATTTTTCTGACCTTTCTTTTTCCACCTCTCCCTCACCACAACCTCGCCACCGAAACTCTACTTTCAAATTCCATTGCATTCTATAAATGAACTGAGAAAAGAACACGTGCAACTTCGCCTCTAAATGTCTTCATTGTCCAACACAACACTCCCGCACGGCAAAACAATAACTCCCTCGGCAATGACCATCGGAATGACCTCGTTTCGAAAATCCATGCAACCAATAATTGCAATTAAAAAAAATGCAATCGATTTTACAATTGCGAATGCAATTTAATCACTCCTCGCATGACTCCTCCGTGGACTTTGACAATGAAAATCAAGCAAAAAGCAAAAACGAGAGAAACCTTCACAAACGCGGGCCTTTGAGGAATCTCTTGTCAATTTTCGTCTTTGATTATTTATAATCATTATCTGTGGACGGTAAGGCTAAGGCCACCTGGTGAATTTCTAGCCTTTGCTTAAATCGCTCGAGTCGAGTGGGAGGAGAAAATTGTCTCCGAGAAGAATTCTTTGTGGTTGCGGTTTTTTTTATTTTTAGTTTGAGATTTAAGTGGTCTCCTTGTGGCCGGCTACAGGACGAAGGGGAAGGGTATGACTTAGATTATTTTTTCGTGAAATAAATAGATCTTAAACGGAGTGACTAGTCGCAGTCGAGGAGGACTCGACTTAGTGGTCGAATATCTGAGAGAAAAATCGTGGACTAGTCAGTGTTGTGTTGAGTATTTGAATTTTTCAGTTAAGTCGTGGTTTGGTGAAGGCTTGAAAGATGCATGTAAGTAGAGGTGGATACAGTGAAACAAAAAAAAATGTGTGTGCGAAAGTAAAAAATCTCATCTTTTCTTGGTGTTTTCTGTCTTTCCAAGAAGTCGAGCGCTGGGAAAACGTCGATAACGTCGCCATTTTGACGAATTTTCAACACCCATTTATATCCATTCGAAAGATCTTCCTCAGATCCACAAGATCGGTCGCTAAGATTTTCCTCGCAGGACATCTCATCTTCGAGATATTTGAGTCCAAAGTTGAGATACTTTCAGCCGAGTTCCGACAAAAAATTGCCCAAATCTCTTTCGTTTTTTGGCGATATCTCCGGAACGGGGCGTCGTAGAACGAAAATTCTTTCGGTTCCTTTTTTCTAAAATCCCGCTCTACAAAATGGGCAACTTTTTTTGAGAAAAAAAATTTTTCAGTTTTTCGCCAAAATCACAAGGGGCAGCTGTATTCCAAAGGAAACAAAGATCCGTCCAGCCGTTTAGATTTTATTAGCCTTCCAAATTGGCCCAGTGGTTTTTTGGGGGTAAAAAAAAAATTTTGGAAAATCGAAAAACTTTTGATGCAGAATGGTCTGGACGGCTATATCTTATGGAAAAACAATGAATTCGAGATTTTCGTAGCGATGGTGTAGCCGTGAGAAGGATTTTTCGACATTTCTCCAGCTTCCACTCGCTTCCCAAAATCCATCCAGACATTTTCTGATAAAAGGCAAGCCACGCGTCCATTAGCTCTTCATCTCACAGCCAAACGCGCAATTCCTCCCCAAATAAATCCAAAAAATAAATAAATACCCCAACCCTTGCAATTCATATTTTTAGCCATCATCGACCTTTGCTCACTCATTAATTTTCACTTAACCCCCCGCTCAGATATCGAACATCAATTAAGTGGATTTTCATGTGAAACTTATCGTCAACAAACACCTTTTATATTAACCACAAAAAATCTCCACTGCACTCGGGAGACTCGAGTACCATTATCGCAAAAACAAAACTCCACCCCATCAAACATTCGATTATTGAACAGATTACACATATTAATAACAATCAGGTGATGTGATAAAACAAAAAACAATCACATCCACATCCACTTCCTCTCTCCCACTCTCCCTGCAGCTGTGAAAATTTCCTTGGAAAAAGGACAAGTGCATATTTATCATTAATGGCAAACTCTCCTCCTCCACTTACACAGTTGATATAATCACGGCCACTGTTTGTGGATATTGTCCATTTAAATCGACTAAATTACTCCTATTCTGAATATTTCATATTAATTGCAATCGTTTAAATCACGGAAAAGCTCGTCAAGGAAACAAAAACCGATGACCATGAATTATTGAACAGCGATTCGAAGTCGTGGACTGGTGGGTTGGGTTTTTTTTTGCACGGGGAATTGCGAAAGGACAGACGTCTTTCAGTTCGGAAAAAAAGATGAACTCGCGTCTCGAGGTAGGACAGACGTTTTTCAGTTCAAAAAAATGTAAGAACTCGTGTTTCTCAACTCAAAAAAAAAATAAAAAAAATAAAAACCCGCGTCTTCAAGTCGAGCAGACGTCCCTCAGTTGAAAAAAAAATAAGAACCCGCGTCTCCAAGTCGAGCAGACGTCCCTCAGTTGAAAAAAAAAATAAGAACCCGCGTCTGCAAGTCGAGCAGACGTCCCTCTGTTAAAAAAAAAAAAAAAAAAACCCGCGTCTCCAAGTCGAGCAGACGTCTCTCAGTTGAAAAAAAAAATAAAAACCCGCGTCTCCAAGTCGAGCAGACGTCCCTCTGTTGAAAAAAAAATAAAAACCCGAGTCTCCAAGTCGAGCAGACGTCTCTCAGTTGAAAAAAAATATAAACCCGCGTCTCCAAGTCGAGCAGACGTCCGTCAGCTGAAAAAAAAGAAGAATTTGCATCTTCGTGCAGACTCGGCGCTCTCCATGGTCAGGAAGTCGCCCTAATTTTCTGAATTGATGCGTCAATCGTCTCACCAGAAGAAATCTCACGCTTGTGGAACATGTTTCGGAGACGTTTCTTCGTGTTTCTTTAGAGCAGAAAAGAAAAAAACATCTTCTGGTCATCTCCTGGTCATTTCCACTCCCACAGAGACTCAACCTGGCCTCGAGAATCACTCGGACATCCATCTTAAGGCAGAAATTTCGTGCTGGGAGCTTGTGGAGAGTATTTCGAGAGTCGTGTAGAGGAGAAAAAAGAAGGAATCGTTATTTCCAGTCCCACAACGAGTCAACCTGGCGATTCTGAAGCTTCTGTAACGTGCCTCGGGATCGTGTAGAGAAGAAAAAAGTAGGAACTGACTCGGTCTGTAATCGGGAATCGACGCGAAAATTCCTAAACCGCATTTCGGGATGGTTAATATCAAAAAATAAGAAATACTCACCTCCGAGCCCGTGAAACCTTTTCCACTCCCACAACAAATCAACCTGCGCCATCAGTCTTATCACAGAAAAAAATTTAAGTCTCGGGGGAAATTAGATGAAGCTTCTATTCAAGTGCGCCTCGGGGTCGAGCAAAACAAAAACAAGAAGTTTATCGATTTGATTACGAGTATTTTGTTTTTTTTATTTTTTATTTATTAATAATTTCTATTGGTGTTGTGTTTTCTTTTTTTTTTCTGTTATCACGGCGCGGTATGAAATTCGTCGATTAGGCTATTTATAGATAAACACAACACATCAAAAATATACACCCATGTATTTCCGTTTTTTTTTTTTTTGAAATGCTTGTACCCCAGACCATGAGCGAAGTCTGTCAGAACGGTTTGATCTTGTGCAAAAAGAAAACGTTGTTATCATCGTCGTTTGTTGTGCCGGGAAAGAGAGAAAAAAAAAAAAAAAAAAAGAAGTACGTCACACCAAAAAGTCTGTTCATTTTTGAAAAAAAGAAATATCCAAACCTTTGTGTGATGTCAAAAAAGTCATATGCTAAGTGTTCGTCATTGTTTGGAACACAATCTCACAGCCGCACGGGGAGATTTGTGATGAAGATTATTGTTGGTTTGAGAAGAGGGGATGTCACAAATATCCTGGATGCATAAGTTAACCTGTGGGACTGAAGCTCGACGGTCTCTCAGTCGCCGGCAAGAACGCGAAGTGATTTGTTGTAGTACTCCAAAGTGATTTGTTTTGCTTCAGAAGTCAATCTCAAGTTTTTTCTTTATTTTTTTTTCGTCTTTCAAATAAAAATTCCTATATGAAACTACAGGTAACAATATTCATTGCACCTTCTGTTTTTTTCTTTTCTGAATCGCCTACCAAACAGTGTTTCAATTATCGTAAAGTGTCGCAAGTTTTCAAGTGTGTCCAAGTGTTTCACGTCTTTTCCCGGAAACTTATCGATTTTTTTTTTGTTGTTGGTATAAAATTCGATTCCGGGAAAAACGATTTGATTGCAACTTTTAGCTAAAGTCTTTGGTTTTTATCGTTGCAGCTGGTAGTTAATTTTGATTAGAAAATTCTTTGAAGAGGAAAAATTCATTGAAGAGGAAAATTTTATTGAAAATTTAAAGTCTGACTGTTTACATCGAGTTGCTCAGTTGGTGGTTGCTTGGAATTTAGTTTTCGACGTCGGTCTGTTTACATCGAGTGGAGGACGGTCTTTGAAATCGTCTCTGGAAGTTTTTTGGGCTGTAATGACATTTTTGTGGCTTCTGTAGAAGTTTTTCGGGCTTCTCTGGACGTTGTTCGGGCTTTCAAAGTTTTTCGGGAGTCTCTAGATTTTTTTTTCGGGATGTCCTAGAAGTTTTTCGGACTTCTCTGGCATTTTTTGGACTTCTCTGGAAGTTTTTCGGGCTTCTAGAATTTTTTCGGGCTTTCCTAGAAGTTTTTCAGACTTCTCTGAAATTTTTTCGGTCCTCTCTAGAATTTTTTCGGGCTTTCCTAGAAGTTTTTCGGACTTTTGTGGAAGTTTTTCTCCAAAAAATTTACGGGTTTTGAACATTTTTCGCTCTTCTCTGGACTTTTTTTTGGGTTTCTTTGGATTTTTTCGGACCGTTCCGGATGTTTTTTGAGATTTCCAAGAATTTTTTCGGACTTTAAAAATTGTTGGAGCCTCTCCACAATTTTTTCGGGACTCTCCAGAATTTTTTCGGGACTCTCCAGTATTTTTTCGGGCTTCTTTGGATTTTTTTTCGGGTTTCTTTGGACTTTTTCCGGCGGTTCTGAGCCCGAACTGCCCGATTTTCGGGCTTCTACAAAATTTTTTCGGGCTTTAAATATTTTTCGGTCCTCTCCGGAATTTTTTCTAAGAGTTTTTCGGGCTTCTCCAGAAGTATTTCGGGTTTCTTTGGAATTTTTTCGATGTTTCCTAAAAGTTTTTCGCACTTCTCCGGAAGTTTTTCGGGTTTCGGGCTTCTTTGGATTTTTTTCAGGCTGTTCCGAATGTTTTTCGATCTTCTCCAGAATTTTTTCGAGCTTTAAAAATCTTTCGGATCTCTCTGGATTTTTTTCGGGACTTTTCGGAATTTTTTCAGACTTCTCTAAGAGTTTTTCGGGATTCTCTGTACGTTTTTTTTGGGCTTTGGACTTCTTGAGGCTTCTCTGTTAATTTTAAGACGACGAATTTCTTCACGAGAATTTTCTGCGATTTTTTTTTCCAAAATTTTTTCTATCAACGAATTTCTTCACAAAAATTTTCTGCAATTTTTTCCACCGACGAATTTCTTCACGAGAATTTTCTGAATTTTTTTTCTAAAATTTTTTTCGTCGACGAATTTCTTCACAAAAATTCTCTGCAATTTTTTCCACCATCGAATTTCTTCACGTGAATTGTTTCAAAAATCGTTTGATAACGACGATAAACACGAGCAATCGGCTTCGATTATCGTTAGCGTTGTTACTACGAAAAAGAAAAAAAAAAAGCCCACCGATCCATGGTCTGACTAAGCAGCCTTTTGTTGAGTAAACAAAAGAAATCAGCTTGTCAATTACGGCGAAATCATTACGACGTGTTATTGTCATTGTGTGACAACATCAGGAGTCGTCTATTTTTTTTTTTCCTCAATCAACAGGAAATTTCATTGCTTTCTAAATGACTTTCTTTTGTTGTCCTTTTTTTTTTGGTGTGTAAATATTCCTAATGGCACATCGTTTTTCATTTTCTTTCTTTCAGTTCAATAAATTACAGAGCCACATTAACAGCAAATTCAGAATGGAGAAAAAAATCTCAAGTGCACAGCCAAGAATTTTGAAAAAGAAACATTTTCGTGTGAAGCATCAAAAGGTTAAGCTCTTCCGTGCTAATGAGCCAATCCTAAGTGTTTTTATGTGGGGCATTAATCACACGGTAAGTTTTTTTTTTGAATTTCCTTTCGAATTGAATTTATTTCCTTTTTTTTTTCTTAGATCAATGAACTAAGCCATGTAAATATACCAGTTATGCTTTTACCAGATGACTTCCGGGCATATTCAAAAATCAAGGTTGACAATCATTTGTTCAATAAGTAAGTCTACACTCCGGTCTCTGGATGTCCTGCCTCGTCTCATGTCAATTTTTTCTTCTTCTTTTTAGAGAGAATATGCCATCACATTTTAAAGTTAAGGAATATTGTCCTCTAGTCTTTCGCAATTTACGCGAACGTTTCAATGTCGATGATGTTGATTATCGTGAATCGTTAACACGTTCACAACCAATTCAAATTGATTCCTCTGGTAAATCTGGTGCACAATTTTATCAAAGCTACGATAAGTTTTTCATCATAAAGAGTCTGACATCAGAGGAAATTGAAAGAATGCATGCGTTCCTTAAACATTATCATCCAGTAAGTTCTCCTACGTCTTTCCATGTCCTTGTCTATAATTTCTATACCCTTCTTCGTGTCTTTTTTTTTTGTCTTTCTTTTCAGTATGTGGTTGAAAGGCATGGGAAAACATTATTGCCACAATACTTGGGTATGTATCGGATTACTGTTGAGAGTGTGCAATATTATTTTGTTGTAATGCGCAATGTATTCAGCTCACATTTGACCATACACAAGTAAGTTTAAATTTTCATTTCAAGTAATAACAAAAAAAAAAAGAAACGCAAATTCAATTTCACTTTAGTTTTTTTTTTTTTCGGTTTTTATTTAAATTTTTTTTTTCAAGGCGTTCTTTCTGGTTCTTTTGGCTTTTGAAATGTTTTATTTGTCTTGAACGTGTAGGTTTGCATGCAAAATTGTTTTTATTGATTTTTTTTTATGCACTTCTTGCAACTGGGATGGGACAAGAGTCGTAGATTGCAGCTGTTAAAATATTTTGCTGTCATTTTGGACTTCTCTGGATTTTTTTTCGACTTTTTGCGAAGTTTTTCAGGCTTCTGTGAAATCTTTTCCGGGCTGTAGATTCTTTTCTTGAAGTTTTTCGGATTTTTTTCAGACTTCTACAGAGTTTCTCCGGGCTTCTCTGAATTTTTTTCCGGACTTTAAATTTTTTTCAAGCCTCTCTCGATTTTTTTCAGACTTCTCTGGAAGTTCTTCTGCTCTTTGGATTTTTTTTTCCAGATTGCTACAGAATATTTTCGGGCTTCTCTGGAAGCTTCTCCAGGCTTTGGATTTTTTTCGGGCTTCTAAAATTTTTTTCGGGGCTTCGGATTAATTTTTAGGCTTCTGCAAAATGTTTTTGGGCTTCTCTAGAATTTTTTCGGGCTTCTCTAGAATTTTTTTGGGGTTCTCTAGAGTTTTTCCCAGCTTCTCTGGAAGTTTTTCTGAAATTTGAATTTTTTTCAAGCTTCTCTAGAATTTTTTCGGGCTTCTCTGAAATTCTTTCCGGGCTTGGGATTATTCTCGGCTTCTCTAGAATTTTTTTCGACTTCTCTAGAAGTTTTTCGGGGCTTTGAAATTTTTTCAGGCTCCACTAGAATTTTTCCGGGCTTCTCTAGAATTTTTTCGGGCCCCTCTAGAATTTTTCGGACTTCTCTGGAAGTTTTTCCGGGTTTTGAATTTTTTTTCAAGCTTCTTTAGAATTTTTTTTCGACTTCTCTGGAAGTTTTTCGGGTCTTTGAATTTTTTTCAGGCTCCTCTAGAATTTTTTCGGACTTCTCTGGAAGTTTTTCCGGGTTTTGAATTTTTTTCAAGTTTCTCTTGAATTTTTTTCGGGTTTTGCATTTATTTTCCTCCTCTTAAATTTTTTTGGGCTCCTCTAGAATTTTTTCCGACTTCTCTGGAAGTTTTTCCGGGTTTTGAATTTTTTTCAAGTTTCTCTTGAATTTTTTTCGGGTTTTGCATTTATTTTCCTCCTCTAAAATTTTTTTGGGCTCCTCTAGAATTTTTTCGGACTTCTCTGGAAGTTTTTCGAGTCTTTGAATTTTTTTCAAGCTCCTCTAGAATTTTTTCGGGCTCCTCTAGAATTTTTTCCGGGCTTCTCTGGAAGTTTTTCCGGGCCTTGAATTTAGTTTCAAGATCCTCTAGAATTTTTTCCGACTTCTCTGGAAATTTTTCGGGGCTTTGGATTTTGTTGAGGTTCCTCTAGATTTTTTTGCGACCTCACAGAATTTTTTTCAGTCTTCCTCCTCTTCCGCTTTCTTCCGCCTGGCTGTACTCTTTGTGTTTTTTGTCATGCAACTTTCGCGCTTAACTCAAAATAACACACGTGACACTCGGAACACACTCCACACTCGTCCGTGAAGTGTGCTTTGCTCTTTCTTTTTTTTTTTATTCACGTAGCTTCTTTCTCATCCTTTTGCACTTTACCCTTTTTTTTTCTGAAACACAAAAAAACCACCTAAAATTAAAAAAAAAAAAAAATCCCCTCTTCTCTTCGCATAGGAAATTCGATTTAAAAGGCAGCACAGTCGATCGTGAGGCATCAGAAAAAGAACTGGAAAAACAACTACCAACCTATAAGGATAATGATTTCATAAAACAAAAGATGAAGCTTGAAATCGGTGAAGATGCTAAACGAAAACTTCTCGAGACTCTTAGCAATGATGTTGATGTGAGTTCAATAGACCTCCATCTATGGCGGAAGGGAAATCTATAAAATGTCGGTCTTTTTTTTCTTTTTAGCTACTTACAAAGCTTCACATCATGGATTACTCTCTGCTAGTCGGTATTCATGATTGTGTACGAGCCGAGGAGGAGGCACTTCAGGGTGAGAACTCTCGTGACACTGGCGGACGTAGCGATAACAGCGAAAGTGAAGAATGTGATAGTGGTGAGAGGTAAGAATCGAAGGATAATTTTATGAAAAACGATCTTTTTGACTGTATGAATTTTTGTTTAGGTGGACCTATAACACTCCACCAGACTCTCCAAGAGGTGGAGCTCAGTATAATGAAGTAGTTTATGAAATTGATATTTATGCCATTCCAAGTATAGAAGGTGAGTTCCAGGATAAGAGAGAGATGATGTTCAATTTGAGATGGACATTTTTTTTTGGTTTTTTCTTAACAGAACGACGTGAAATCTATTTCATTGCAATTATTGATGTACTAACTCAATATGGAGTAAAGAAACAGGTAATTAATTTTCATTATAAACGATATACAGAATTTTTCCTCTTCAGAATATTATTTTATATCTAATCCGGCAAATGAAGGCGGCTAAAGCAGCTAAAACTGTTAAATATGGCAGTAACGTCGATGGAATCTCTACGTGTGATCCAGACCAATATGCTAAACGTTTTATCGAATTTATGGACAAGGCTATTGAGTAGATAGAACCCATAACAAAACAGAATGCTTTTTATCCTGAAAATGAAAATTTTAATATTTAATTTAAATCCTTATGTATGTGCATATGTAGAAAAAAAAAAAAAACAATTTATAGGAAATCCTTTAAGCCAAGAGCACCATTCTCTATAAAATGAATTATGTGTATGAATTGTAACTTTTGTTTTCTTTTTTTTTTTTTTATTTAATTTTTATTTTTTTTTTTACTCAATTTGGATGAATTGCGTCGGGGGTAAGACAAATTCTTGAATTCTCTTTTTTTGTTTTTTTGTAAATGCATTTTTTAGGTTTTAAGTTAAATTTCTTGTTTCGTATCAGGAAACAAAAAAAAGAAACCCAATTCGTCTCCTCAAGAAAGAAGATTTGTTTTTTGTTTTAAAAAGAACTCCTCCTTTTTTTTCCCCACTTCGATTTGAATATAAAAAAAAATTCTATGTTAGTAGATTGTTTAGATATTTGTGTGAAAAAAAAAATCTCTTAAAAAATACAAATTTATATACGTACCATGTTTCTAAAACAGTGACACGTTGCTAAAACAAAAAAACAAAAAAAAAGGAAAAAAAAAATCATATTCTAAGTAAAGTTGTATCAAGTGTGCTTGCTTATAATCGTTATATAAACAAATGAATAACTTACCCTTAAAATATTAACTTACTTAAAAAAAAGAATAATTAAACTACCATCCTAGCGAATCGCGAAGCAGCGGCAGATATTTCACTTGCGATCCACAAACACGCGAGTCATAAAAAGACGTTTTCCAAGGACTGGTCGTTTTTTGAAAAAAAAAAAAAAAAATGAAAACTAAATGTTGTAATAATTCCTCTCTTTTTCTTTACACTTGTTTATTTTTTTTTTATTAATTAATTTATTTATTATTGTTATTGAAAAGTGTAATTCAAAAAAAACGGAAAAAAACTTTTCAATCAAGAGAAGTTTTCATTTTTTCTAGTCTCTCTCTTTCTCTCTATCTCTCTCGCATAACAAACAAAAAAACTTAACAAGAAAAACTAGAAGCAACAAAACAATAAGCAATATTTAATCAGAAAAAAAAAAAAAAAAGAAAAACTTTTCTTTTTTCATTATTGAAACAGAAAACACCACATTAACTCAGGACGAGGCGTAGATTCAAATTTATAGATTTTACTCACACATAAGAAATAAATAAAACACCAATTTATCAACCATATTTAACAAAAATTCAGGATAGTTCATAGGAAAAAATAAAAATAAAAATATAAATCACGACAGGATATAAAAGAGAATAGCATATTTGAATTAAGCATATAATTTTTAAGCTTTAACCGAAAGAGAGATTAAAATGAAAATGCAACTGAAACAAAAAAGAAAAAACAAAAACAATGCAGTTAAAAAATAAAAACAAAAAAAGGATTTTTAAAGCGAGAAGCAAGAAATTAAAGTCATTTTGTGCAAATTGTCTTTAAATGTTAAATATATATATATATATATGAAAAACAAAAATCAACAAAAAATCGTCTTTTTTTTTACACACGGGTATTCGGTTGGGAGGGAGTTTTTTTTCTTGAATTTTCTTTGTGTTGGGCCGGTTTCGATTTTTTTTTTTCAGAGTTGGGACGATAGAAAAGCTATTTCTGGAGAGTGCATAAAAAATCGTTGAGGTCGATCTTGGCCTTTTGATTTTTTTTGTCGCTTTTTGGGTTTTTTTTTTCGTGTATTGAAGGATTTTTTTCTCGCTTTTTCCTTTCGGGAGATAAGACATTTTTATTCAAACTCAATTGTCTGAGTCTGCGGTGTGATCTGCTTTTTTTTCTATCGCTCGAGTAAGATGGACATACGAACATTTTTGTTTTTGGCAAAGTCTTCGCTTCAAAGTTTTTTTTTTCGGAGTCCAATTTTCGGAGTCTTCCTTTCGGATTTTCTTCTATTCGGAGTCCTTCTTTCTAAGTTTTCCTCTCGGAGTCTTCCTTCGTCCTTTCAAGGACCTTTTTTCGGATCTTCCTTTTGGAGTCTTTTTTTCGGAGTCTTTTTTTCGGAGTCTTTCTTTCGGATTCTTTTTTTCGGAATCGTCCTTTCACAGTCTCCCTCTCGGAGTCTTTCTTTCAGAGCCTCCCTTTCGGAGTCGTCCTTTCAAGGTCCTTTTTTTTCGGAGTCTTCTTTTCGGAGTCTTCCTTTCAAAGTCTTCTTTCTTTCCTTTCACAGTCTTTCTTTCGGAGGTTTCCTCTCGGTGTTTTCTTTTTGGAGTCTTTTTTTTTCGAAGTCTTCCTTTCAGAGTCTTTTTTTCGGAGTTTTCGTAGTCTTTCAGAATCTTCCTTTCACAGTCTTCCTATCGAGGTCTTCCTTTCAAAGTCTCTTTCTTTCAAGTTTCCCTTCTAAAAATTTTTCAAATTCTTTTCGGAGTAATTTTTTTTCGGAACTTTCCCGTCGGAGTCTCCCTTTCAGAGTCTTCCTTTCGCAGTCTTCCAATCGAGGTCTTCCTTTCAAAGTTCCTTTTTTCTTTTTTCAAAATCTTCTTTTCGAAGTCATTTTTTTCGGAGTTTTCAGTTCGGAGTCTTTCTTTCAGAACCTTTCTTTCGCAGTCTTCCTTTCGAGGTCTTCCTTTCCGAGTCTCTTTTTTTCCAACTTTCCCTTCAAATTTTTTTTTGTAAAGTTTAAAAAACATTTTCGGAGTCTGCCTTTTACAGTCTTCCAATCGAGGTCTTAATTTCAGTCTTTTTTTCAAGTTTCCCTTCTAAAATTTTTTCAAAATCTTCATTTCGGAGTCACTTTTTCGCAGCCTTTCTTTCGGTATCCAAGTCTTTTCAGAGTTTTTTTTTTTGTATTTTTTTTTTTAGTGTCTCCCTTTAAGAATCCATCCTTCACAATCGTCTAAGAAAAACGTCAATATTTGCCTAAAAAGACACAGAAGATTTAGTCTCCTCTTTTCACGTGAAAATAAATAAAAAAAAAATAATTATAAGGCGCTTGCTACCAATGGCATCCAAGAGCATGGACAAATACTTACCTCGTTATTTTTTCATTCACCACATCTCCACCTCCGTGGAAGTTCACATCGAAAATTGTTTCCATCAAAGTTTCTAAATCGATTTTCTTCACTTTTGACAACACACAGGACAACAAGAGCTCCTGACTAATTGTTTGATACAAAAACATCCCAATTCGTCCTTGAACCGCAGTAAGTTTATATTTTTCTATTTATTCTATCCATTTTTATTTATTTTTCTGTCTATTTTATTTTTATTTAATCCTCGTCGACAAGTTAAAGTCCACTCCTCATCAAATTGACGGTAACGTCACACAAATCATTTTTCCGGTTCGCGCAAAAGTATGCAACACAACATGTCGGTCTCCCCTGTGTGAGGTGAATTTTTTTTTCCTGAATGTCCATCGTCTCTAGACACCGAGAGGATAAGAACTCGCCCCTAGACACTGCTCCCGATTTTTCTAGGCCTCAAAATTGACTCAACGCACCGAGGAGATAAGAACTCGCTCCTAGACACTGCCCCCGATTTTTCTTGGCCTCAAAATTGACTCCACGCACCGAGAGGATGAAAACTCGCTCCTAGACACTGCTCCCGATTTTTCTTGGCCTCGAAATTGACTCCACGCACCGAGAGGATAAGAACTCGCTCCTAGACACTGCTCCCGATTTTTCTTGGCCTCAAAATTGACTCCACGCACCGAGAGGATGAAAACTCGCCCCTAGACACTGCCCCCGATTTTTCTTGGCCTCAAAATTGACTCCACGCACCGAGAGGATAAGAACTCGCCCCTAGACACTGCCTCCGATTTTTCTTGGCCTCAAAATTGACTCCACGCACCGAGAGGATAAGAACTCGCCCCTAGACACTGCCCCCGATTTTTTTTGGCCTCAAAATTGACTCCACGCACCGAGGGGATAAGAACCCGTCCTCGACACTGCTCCCGATTTTTCTTGGCCTCTAAATTGACTCCACGCACCGAGAGGATGAAAACTCGCCCCTAGACACAGATTTTTCTGGCCTCAAAATTGACCGATGAACTCCAAATTTCCCTTATTTAATTTCTTCCTCCACACACACAAACCGGAACCATAAATCGCATCTCATAACAATTTGTCTCCATTTCTGCAGCAAGCTTCTGGAACTTTTCAGAAAATCAACGACCTCGGACAAGAAAAAAAAAATCAATAAATTAGTGTCCCCCTCTTTCGTTCTTTCACCTTTCCCTTTTTTTTTTGTGATTCATGACGAGATTTGCAAAAAAACAAAAAAAATAAAATTCACTTTTATGCAGATGAAGTGATAGTTCCATGTCCGAGTCCAAGTCCAAGTCCATCGCCTCATTAGCGGCAAAAATTCAAAGAGACGTCCGCTTGGAGAGTGTGTTTACTTTTTTTGATTTAAAAAGAAAGTCAAATCGTATGGCAATTGTGATGGAAATTAAATCGACACACAGATTACAGAGCTACAGAGAGAATGTCACATTGATTAGTCATGCGGGGATTCTGATTGCGATTTTGATTTTTATTTTTATTTTTTTTTTGTCATGAAGCGCAATTTAATTGAAAAGAATGTGCGCGTTCACTTCACTCTATGGGGCCAATTAAGCAGTGGGTTTTGTTGCTGACGCTGACGCCCCTCATTAAGTCTGGATTCAAGTCTCTTGCGTGTGAGTAAAAAAAAATTCCATGATTGGGATTTAGTTCTTGAACGATGTGGGGTGGTTAATTGCTAGATTCATCCAGAATTTTGATTTCCAAGAGCACAGTCTGTCCATTGATTGTGTGTGGGATTGTCTCAGTTGGACATCGGAGGCTCTTGCGTCATTGACGTCTTTTTTTTTTTTTGCGATAAGGAAAATTTCTATTTGCCTACCGCAGCGGGATGGCTTCTGACTCGCATTTAAGTCAGACGAGATGAAGACAAGAAATTCAATTCTTTGTTTGAAATGAATGACTTCGTTCTGTTGCGGGGCAGCAGGAAGAGTTTTTAATTAGATTTCTTCAATTTTCAGAAAAAAATTTAAAAAAAATTCTAATTAAATTTTTTGTGCCAATTAAAATATTTGAGCCAACGTCGTCGGTCGTTAAAAATAATTGTTTGAGATCTTTCGCTCGTACTTTTCATCGACTGAGAGGAATTTCTTTGTGTGGCTTTGATTCAAAGGCACCGCTGCAGTCTCCAGACGTCGTGAACGAGACATTTGACCTCTTCATTCGATTTTTTTCAATTATTTCCTATATTTTTCTCTCACATAAAATTCGAATTTTCAATCGAGCTCGAGGCCATTCGAGATGTCGGTATTGTCGAAAGAACACCGAGTCGTTGAAGGAGGTCAGGGTAGTCATTTGGATGGTGTGTCTTATCACATAAAATTGCAAGAACGATTTTTTTTTTAATGACTATGTTATGTCACATGAAATGTCAAGAATGTGGCTTTCAAATGAAGCCAAAATCGTTCGTCTATCTCGCGATTTTGATTTTTGGTTGAATTTTCTTTTTACATCATTTTGCTTTCCCATATTTTTTTTTCCTTTCAACAGCCAGATGGAGTGAGGTGGACTCCCAGGGAAGCTGAAGAGACCGAGGGGCCTATAAAACGGTGTTTAGTGTTAAAAAAAATGGCAAAAAAGCAGCTTTAAAATTAGACCAAAATCAAATTTTTGTCTTAGACTGTTGATTTTTCCTTGATTTTTCTTTTCCCAAAATTGTTTCTCCATATTTTTTTTCCTATCATCATCCATGAGACGAGGCTATCGTTGTTGGACTCCCAGGAAAATTTAAGAATCCGTGAGAGCTATAAAGTGTTTAATTAAAAAAAAAATGGCAAAAATGTGGCTTTCAAATAGAACCAACATAAATTTTCTGTCTCAAATTCTTGTTTTTTGCTTAAATTTTATTTTCTAACATTTTCTTTGCTTATCTATTTTTTCCCCATCATCATCCACAAGACGAGCCAGTTAGCATTGGCCTCCCAAGAAATTCGGAGAACCCCAAGAATAAAGTGATGTTTAGCTTATAAAAAATGGCATAAAAGCAGCTTTCAAACTAGACCAAAATAAATTTTTTATCTCACGTTGTTGTTTTTTTCTTGATTTTTCTTTTTTTGTTTTCCAATAATTTTTTTTCTAAATCATTTCCTATCATCAACCAGATGAAGTAAGGCGCTCAGTGTTGGCCTCTCTGAAAATTGGGAGAATCCCAGGGATAAAATGGTGGTTGACTTAAAAAAAAAATGGCAAAAAATCAGCTTTAAAATTTGGCAAAAATCAATTTTTTACCGCGAGCGATTATTTTGTGGTGAATTTTCTTTTTGTATCATTCTTGCGTGGTCATCACTCACATCAGTCGTTTTTTCTCGTTGGGCAAGGATGGTACTTCTGGTCGGGCAATTAAAACGAACGATTTTTTTTTTTTTTGCAAAATTTTTATTTTTCGTGAAATTTTCTACAAAATATTTTTTCGGACTTAAAAATGATTTCCAGAAAAGTCTCGGAATTTTCCAAATTTTAGAGCCCTCTAGACTTCTCGACAGTCACCCGCCAGAATCTCGACCACAAACACAAGGGCTTCTTTGTCTCTGAGCTTCAAACAAAGGTTCTCTCCGTCTCTGAAATTTTCCCTTCAACATCGAAGTGACTCGACCGCAGTTCCCTTCGTCCAGCTCCGAGTGCCAACTCCGTGATTCCGCCCATGGTCAAAAAACCGATTTTCGAATCAAAAAAAAAAAATAAAATAAAATCCATCCGCTTGTCCGCCGACTCACCGGTCGCTGTTAAGACAAAAGGCTGACCTTCAAATCGGGCCCGGTCAACGTAATTAAACGAAGGCTGGGACAGTCCGTCCGCAGTCGAGTGTGACAAATGGAGCGCTCCCTTTGCTCGCGTGAGCGTTTTTTTTTTTTTTATTTCTGAGTTTTTTCTCACTCTCCATTTGTGGATTGTGTTTTTTTTTTTTTTCTTTTTTATCTGTTTTTGTTTATGTCAGGTCTTTGATTATTTAATCACATTACGGATTCAAAGCCATACTTGGCTTGGACTTCTGGGCCGGTGCTGGCTAGCCTGCCAAAAGGGGGAGGAGTGCTACTGCAACGACGAGTTGATTTATGTACACGGATTGAAATGCTTTGTTCGTTTCGGTGATTCTGGTTTTTCTTTTTTTTTTTTTTTTTTTTTTTTTTTTAGATTCCCTCTCTGTGTCTGTTGGACAGCCTTTGGCGGTTGTTGGTGGTGACGGCGGCGGCGGCGTCATTTTGCGGAAGAGACGTGCGCGGTGGTTGAGCGAGGCACTTTCATGGCAACTCTCGCATGCAAATCGAGCGCGATTAGTCAGCGTTTGAACGGGTTTTCGCTGTGCCACTTGGCTGGCTATAAAACTGCGTTGGCCTTTTTCGATGAGCTTGGTTCGAAAGAGGTGGACGAGAGTCTTTGGTTTACCGAGGCGGGTCAAGGGGAGGGCGGCGGATTTTTGTGTGGGATCGGTGAAGGAAAAGTCGAGCGGCGATAAAGTTTGTCAGGCGAGTAGAGTCGACTAAGTCACCGATGCCAAAAGGCCTCTTCCTCACTGGGATTTTGAGCGATGTAAACGTCTTTTCACGGCGTGCGTCTCATGCCAATGACTTACCATGTCCCACCAACGATTTTCCACGGCCCTCTAGCGAGTTTCCTCTACCCACCGATGATTTCCACCCCTCACATGACTCGTGACCACAATTTCGGAGCATCTGCCAGCAGCGCGTGCTTGCGGTTAGCCTAAACATGAAGTCATCTTCTCAAAACGAACTTTTAATTTGCTAAAATTGAAGATCACTCGTCTTGCATAACAATCGACACGCTAAATCGTTTATCATCCAAAACACTAGCGTTTTACAAGCCTCTCTTTGCGGTCGAAGCTCACGCCTATTCGTGAGTAATTCACGCCGACGGGCTTTCCAGGAACTCCCTGAAATTGTGGTAAAAAAAAATCGCTACCACTACTTGTGGTGAGGGTGTGACTTATTTGTTTTGACAAATCGATGACGGTAAAAAATGGGAAAAAAAAATAATTCGACATAAAAAAAATGGCAAAAAAGCAGCTTTAAAATGAGGCCAAAATCAGTTTTCTATCTTAGGCTGTTGTTTTTTGTTTGAATTTTCTTTTCGAAACTTTTGTTTTCCCATTTTTTCCCAATCATTTTTTTTCTATCATCATCCGCGACACAAGGCTCTCAGTGTTGAGCTTCTAGATAAATTCGAAAAATCTGAGAGATAAAGTGATATTTAGCTTTTAAAAAATGGCAAAAAAGCAGCTTTAAAATGAGGCCAAAATCAATTTTCTATCATACGCTCTTGTTTTTTGTTTGAATTTTCTTTTCGAAACTTTTGTTTTCCCATTTTTTCTCAATCATTTTTTTCCTATCGTCGTCGAGATGAGGCTGTCAGTGTTGAGCTCCTAGATTAATTCGAAAAATCGGAGAGAAAAAATGACTGTTGACTTTAAAAAAAATGGCAAAATAGCAGCTTTAAAATTTGGTAAAAATCAATTTTTTACGTCGGCCAATTATTTTGTGGTGAATTTTCTTTTTGTATCATTCTTATGTGATAATCACAGACACCTGTCATTTTTTCTCGTCTGACTAGGATGATAGCAGCAATCTCGTTTTTCTACCGAATTCTAGACTCGACTTTCTCCCCGTCAGATTCTAGTTCATCCCCCCGCTCGTAAGACAAACCAGTTGACCTTTAAGTTCAGAGAAGCGCTCCCATTGCCACACCGGCGAACGGCGGTAGAAGCGACGGAGGCAGCAGCTTAGAGATAATCATCCTTCGTGGCCTTGAGCAGTAAATCCCCTTTCACTTTCACATCGAACGTCGGCTCCGTCGTTGCCGCTTTGCCCCTTCGCTGCTTCGCTTCTCCGATTCTTCCCCGCGCCCGTAGAAAATCGTCTCGCTTGGCTGGCTGCAACTTAAGTCTGACTAAGAACGTCGACTCTTGGAGACGGAAGAAGCCGCAGACGCGGGCTGAGGGCTGAGAAAAAAAGAAATTTGGAAATTCTAGCCGTCCGTCCATCCATCCCTCCATCAAGATTGCATCTCTCCGATTGTGACCCACTTCAGTCGGCTTGGGAGCGTCTGATAGACCGGCCGGGAGATAAATTGCAACGCCAGCGCCTCATTACGCGATAACTTACGACGTCAATTTAAATTTTTTTTTTCTCCTCTCGGCGTCGTTTTTTCTGTTTTTGCACGCCTGGTCCACTTTTACCTGCAGACGCAAACACAAACGCGTTCAATTCCCATCGTGGTGTGCGTGTTAAGTAATTAGCAGCCAATCCAGCCGCCCGGTGATGCATCGACTTTCGAGCGACGCAAAGCCTCCTCCCGCCCCAAGCCCGGCGAATGTGTATCTCGAAGTATCGTATGGCAGGTTGAGTCATTCGTTTTGAGAAACCACTTTGTGCCATATGTCAGGTAACTAGTTGACGCGGTGAGACACGGGCGGGCACCTCACCTCACCGCACCGCCTGACCAAGTTGGCTTTTCTGGGTTTTGTTGACTTTTAGTTTGTTGATTTAAGTTACGTTTGTTGTTTTTTTTTTTTTGGTTTTTGTCACGTAAAGTTGATTCTCTTCCTGCCCGGGGTTTTTGAGTTTTGTAACAAACGAAACGTTCGAATTCAGTCACAAGAGTTGAGCTTCAAGGTTTGCCTGAACCTTAATGTGTTCTCCCTTCCCCGTCGCGTCTTTGTCGACGCTTCGTTGACGCTGTGACAGATGATCTGATTATATCAACACGCCACGTAGAGGAGAAAGAAGAAGATTTACCTTTTTTTTTTTTATCGGAGAACGATCGTAGAATTTAATTAAAGTCAAGGCGAAGCAAATTTGATTTGATGATCGATTCGGTTGGCATAAATAATGAGCCGGGGCCATGACTGACGCAGACGTCTCCGGTTCCTAGAGTTTTTTTTTTTTTTTTGGGGATTTTTCTTTTTGTTGTTAAGCGCAAGATTGAATTTTGATGCGGTGTCTTAAAATTGGACATTTTTGCTCTAGTTTCTGTCCCAAAACCTCCAGAATGGACTCTCAGATCGTTTTTAATGTTTTTCTTCAGCTTCCACTCGATCCCCAAACTCAGTCGAAATTTTTCTCAAGCTGATTTCAGCGATTTTCTGAATCGGATCAGGTCCCCATTCAATCCGGATTCGACTTTTCGAAGATTCACTCAACCGCGTCGCCTCCAGAGAGATTTTAAGGATCCCTCTAGCTCCCAGTGGGTTCCTTCACCCGAAATAGACATTTTCTGAAACGTGCCAGGTCCCTCTATCGAGTGATGTCCACTTTGTCTACATCCACCCAGCCACGTCGCAACCAGGACGGTTTTTCGAGATTTCTCCAGCTTCCAGTTGCTTCCCAAAATCCATCCGGACATTTTTCGAATCCTCAGACACTCGCCAAACATCTCCAATCAAAAAAATTTTGAATTTTTCCAAAAAAATTTTTTCGCATTTTTCACGCCAAAAAATTGAGTCAAAGTCAAAGACTTGAGGTCGACTTTTCTTGGGAAAAAATGACGCGATTTTGACTTTCAATTTTTTTGAAAAAATTGATTAAAATTTTAATGGAGAATTATGGGTTCTGATGTCCTTTGGCGAATAATGAAAAATTCAAGACTTGGACCTGGATGGTGTCGCCTCCAGGACGTTTTTTCGGGATTTCTCCAGCTTCCAGTGGGTTCATCGACTCGAACCAGACATTTTTCGAATCGTCAGACACGTCTCTAAATATTCCGATCACTTTTTTGAAAAAAAAATTATTTTCATTTTTTTTAATTTTTTTCGCCAAAAATTACAGGCATAACGTCGCCATTTTGAAATGGGGAGAAATAAGGAAATTTTTTGGCAAGCCATCAGGTGTCCAATCGACAGATCTCTCTCAGATCTACAAAATTGGTCGGAAGGCCTTTTCTCGCAGGACCTCTCATTTTCGAGATATTTGAGTCCAAAGTTGAGATACTTTCAGCCGAATTCCGAAAAAAATTGCCCAAACCTCTTTCGTTTTTTGGCGATATCTCCGGAACGGGGCGTCGTAGAACGAAAATTCTTTCGGTTCCTTTTTTCTAAAATCCCGCTCTACAAAATGGGCAACTTTTTTTGAGAAAAAAAATTTTTCAGTTTTTCGCCAAAATCACAAGGGTTTTTTGGGGGTAAAAAAAAAATTTTGGAAAATTGAGAAACTTTTGATGCAGAATGGTCTGGACGGCTGTATCTTATGGAAAAACAAAGAATTCGAGGTTTGAAAAGCGACGGGCGGGACTGGAGGACGAAAAAACGGAATTTTTTGGAAAATCTCTTTCGTTTTTGGCGTATATCTCCGGAACGGGGCATCCTAGGATAGAAAATTTGCCGTGTCCTTGTAGCTTGAAGGTCGCTCTACACAATAGACAGCTGAATTTTCGAGATGGCGCCCCGCTTTAGCAGTCAACCGACTGCAAATACGTGAAAATTCACTCAAACGCGTGTATCTCAAAAACGGATGTATCTTTCTCGCTGAACCCTTTTTTTTTCTGAAGGGATTAACGCTCCTCTACAAGCTGGTACCAAAACTTCCCCGATCGGAGCCTTAAAACGCCTCCTACACGAGCGCTGTTTCGAAAAATTTTCAAAAAACGTCGAAAACGCCTCGATTTTGAAATTTTTCTAAAAATCCGTTATGTGCAATCGACAGGTCTCCCTCGGATCTACAAGATCGATCATAAAGACTTTTCTCGTTGGGCCTATCGTTTTCGAGATATTTGAGTCCAAAGTTGACATATTGTCAGGTCGAATTCCGAAAAAAATTAAAAATTCCTTTCGTTTTTCGCTTATATCTCCGAAACGGGATATCGTGGGATGAAAATCGACGATGAATCCCAACCCGAAATCTCCTCTGCCCTCAGTTGACGTGTAGCCGCCACCCCACCCGAAACGTAGGCGCCCAGATCTCGAACCTCTACGGCACAACCCTATTTGACCCCCACTCAGGCGGATGCACGTTCCCATCTAACATCTGCGAGGGAGATTTATTGCTCATTATTCACGCATGAGATGAGTTTGATGCAAAAAAACGAAAAAAAAACGCACATCGTTCCTCCCCCACTCTGGCCCACTCTAATCCTGTCTCTGGCTAGACTTAATTAATTCCCATTCAAACACGGACTCATCTACTCCACTCCAAAAAAAAATAAAACCCATCCGTTTGAAAGATATTTTCACTCTCCCGTTGCAAAAGAAATACAGATACAGATACTTGCACCTTACATGGCACACCTCTACACGAGAGTCCGTGTTTTTCTTAGAAAATATCTTCCATCTATGTATCCACCAAAACTGTATTTATCAAAAGATACATTCATTTAATTTCAAAAAAAAAAAAAGAATATCGCAGAAGCGGCCGCCGCACCGTCACGGCGCTCACACATTCGATGCGATGAATTTTTTTCTTTTTTATTCCCAACCACCACCAAACACCATTTTAACTATTTTTTCGTTCGTTTGTCGGTTTTTTTTTTTCTGTGTCTTTTTTTTTCGTATCGCCGTCATATAGCGACTGTTATTGTTCAACCATAAGCAAGCATCGTTAAACAACAACCGCCATACAACACACCAAAGAGCCAAAGCCAGAGCAACAATAACAATCTTGTTCCCTTTCTCTGGCATATAAATACCGGCGTTGGTATATCTCAACTCTCAATTCAGTACTCACTTTCACTAGCTTCAGATCGTCGTCGTCGAATTTTTCTTCTTTTTTTTTTTCTTCTTCGTCGTGTCGTTACGTGTATCGTTACACATTTGTAATTTTTTTTTTTCAATTTGTGGTTTTTTTATTTAAAAATAAAAATAATTAAGATTTATTATTAAATATTTTTCTCCACCTGAATTCAAATTTCAATTTTATTATTTAAAATCGAAATTTCAAAAAAAAACCAAAACAACAAATTTTTTTTTCAAAAGAATCCTCTGTGATAACAGTTTTTCAAAAAAAATAAAATCCTTGTGATAACCAAAAAAATAAAAATTTTTATTCAAAATGAAATCCTACGTTGCTGTTGCTTGTGTCGCTGTCCTCTTCGCCGCCGTCCTGGTCAACTGTGAGGACGAGAAGAAGGCTGGTAGCGATGAAGAAATCAAAGTCTACAAGCGTTTGATTCCAGCTGATGTCTTGAGAGGTGAGTGGAAATTTGTCAAAAAAAATTTTTAAAGAGTTTTTAACATTTTATTCTCAAAATCGTTGTTAAAGAATTTTTTTTCGGTATTTTTTTTTTGGGGCTTCATTTGAGAAAAAATTTCCTCCTCACCATTTTGGTCTGAGAATTTTTTTTCCGAAAATAGAGAATTAATTTTTCCCAAAAAAAATGTTTTAATATTTCATTCTCAAAATCGTCGTTTAAGAATTTTTTTTTTGTATTTTTTTTTCTGGAAAAAACTTTTTCCTTACCATTTTTGTCTGAGAATTTTTTTTTTTGAGAGTAGAAGATTGATTTTTCCTAAAAAAAAATTAAATATTTTCAATTTTTTTTCGTAAGATTTTTCAACCCTGTTCGTCTTTTTTTTTTAATTTTTTTTTCTTGAGAGATCCAAGTGAAGTCTTCACATTCACGTGAGACTTCAAAAATGACGTCGTCTTTTTTTCTGAAAGGCGAGGTTTTTAAGAAAAAATCTCGACTTCTTTCCTTTTCATGAAAAAAAAATATTTTAAAATTTTGATCTCTAGAAATAAAATAAATGAATAGTCGGCGTAACAGCCCATACAGGGCCAGAGCCTAGCTTCTTCTTCGCGATCTCTAGAAAACCAAAAAAAAAAAATTCTGATTTTCAGAGAATCGAGTCGTGTAAAAAAAAATCTTTCTAATTTTTTGAGTTTTTTTTTCGTAAAAGTTTTGAATCTTTCGATCTTTTTTTCGAATTTAATTTAAAAAATTCACTAAGCCTACGCAGTCGTCAGAAGCTCCTCTTCTATTTCTGACGCTTATTCTCGTCATCAGATCTGCTTTACTTGTCTATCCGAGTTTCTCGTCTTATGATTTAACGAAAATCACTTAAGAAATTCGATTTAAAAAATTCGTTTCTCGTCTCATGATTTTACAAAAATCAATTGAAAAATTTCGTTAATCCCACGAAGTCGTCAGAGGCTCTTTTCATTCAAAACTTGCACTCGTCGTTCGTCTTCAAAGACTCTAAATCTTTTTTATTCAAAAATGACTCCCAGCGCATGTCGGCTTTCACTTCAAATCGTCACTGATTGAAGTTTTTTTTTTCTTCAGTTTTTTTCGGGAACTCAGCTACGAAATGAGCCTCCTTCCATCCCCAAGAGCCCATTTCCATCTCTTCTAACGCCACCTTTCTCTGTTTCCGATTAAAATTCACCCGCCAAAAGCCAGCAACAGCACCTCTGAACCCTGACACGTCGTCTAAGTCAAGCATTCTTCCTCCCCGATCCACCAGAAACCACATCACCCAAGCAAATTTAATACCCAGCTGCATTTCCAACTACCAGGAAACCACCTAATCTCCTTCCCCTCTCGAAATCGATCTAGTTCTAATCAAAACAAAAAAAAAGAAAACCCATTAGCATACAAGCCCCGACCATAAAAAAAAAAAAACTTTCCACTGAAACGAAAAAAAAAAAACAAGTTCACCACTTGTCAACATTCAATCCACTCACTCCACACCCCGGACTATTTACAATTTCAAATCACATCCCACAGGTCGTGTAGTAAAAAAAAAAAAAGAAAACTCCATTACCCACCTCACCCAAATGAATTCATGAAAGAAAAATGTTACTCATACGCCCCCCTCTCGAATCGAATCAAATCACTTTTAATTTTTTTCTGTTCTTAATTTATTCGCATAAATAATTGAAAAAAAAAATAAATAAATTATTAAACGCGATATCACCGAACGGATACATAAATCTGTGCAATTAATGTGGGACGGTATTTGAGAGAGATTCTGAATCTGGAGTCTGACATTTTCAAAAAAAAAAAGAAAAATGCAAATTTCCTTCTGAGGATGCCTTTACCTTTCGATTTCAAAGAATGGAAAAAAAAAAGATAAAACTCGCTCAACCGAATCGGTGTTAGTCAGCTGAGGTGGAGGTTTTTTTTTTTTCGTGGGTTTTTCAACGCAAAAAATCTTTTTTTATGGTTTTTTTTTTTTTATTGTTTACCAACCTTCACTCTAGCCTTGGATGCTTCTTTTTTTTTGACGAATAAATTAACACTTCGTCTTCGGGAAGACACATTTGGAAAAAAAAACACACTGACCGTGGACTAATGGTATTTGGTTTGCTTGAAATATTAGAGACTTTGGTTTTGTTGACTTGAGTTATTTTTTTCTTGAGGGCTAAACCAACCGGTCGGTGATAAGAACGACGTGACTTGGCAACAATATTGTCCGGATAAATAAAGTAAATTCATTGCCTGGACAATTTTTTTTTTGTTTTGTCACATTTTCATTCATTTCCATAAGACAATCAGAAAATCTGTCGTGGTGGGTTTTTTTTTTTGTTTGGGTAATTATGTGTCAGTGTCATCGTTTGCATGCGCATAGAGAGAGTCAATTTGAAGCCATTCGAAGACAGTTGATGTCATTTGCACGTCGACCGAGTTTTGGATTGTGAGAGGTTTCAATTGTGAAGGCGACGTGTAATTGAAATGCACGAAACCATCATTGTGTCGTATCACGATTGTTTCAGGTACACGTCGTTGTAAGACAACACGCAAGGGTTGAGCTTGACGGTCGGAGACAGACATAATTTTTTGAAACCTTTAAAGACTTTTTTTTTTTTTATGAATTTTTCATTTCGATTTGCGAAACCTTTCATGATTTTTTTTTTCGATTTTTAAAACCTTTGAAGTCACTTTCATGATTTTTTTTTTTAAAGACTTTTTTTTCATGATTTTTTTTTTCAAATTCGAAATCATTAAAGACATTTTTTATGAATTTTTTATTTTTATTTTCGAAACCTTCGTAGCTTTCATGATTTTTTTTTAAAGACTTTTTTTTATGATTTTTTTTATTTCCATTCTCGAGGAGCTTGACGTCGGGGATGGACATAATTTTTCGTAATCTTTGAAGACATTTTTTTATGAATTTTTTATTTCCATTTTCGAAACCTTAAAAGACTTTTTTTTACGAATTTTTCATTTCCATTTTCGAAACCTTCGAAGTCACTTTCATGATTTTTTTTTGATTGACAACGACTGACGGAGAATCCCATGCTTTCATCAAAAAATGTCAACGTCTGGTCTAAAAATTTTGACTAGCACTAAATTCAATTAGAATCTCGCTGAATCAGATGCAAGTCAATTATGACACGTCTCTCAAACTCCTTTACAGTACTCAAAAAAAATTTTTAAAAAAATTGCTTAAGACAAAATTCAATTAGAGTTTCATTGAACCTAATGATAATCGATTTTGACTCCCTCTCTGACTCCCTTTCAGGACTTAAAATAACCAAAAAAAAAAACAAAAATCAATTTCCAGCGTCGGCTTTTTATTTCAACTAGAAAAGAGTTCACTTAAAATTTCATGAACTCAGCTACAAGGCAATTTTTCTACAGCTTTCGGCCTTTCAGCCTCAGACCGCTCGCCAAAAATTTATTTAATTGAGTAAATTCTTGTGCCTGGTTTGAGACTTAGCTTAAAAATCATTTTAATTAGAATTTCATTGACTCGGCTACAAGTCAATGGCAATGCGACCGCCTGAAAATTCCTTTTCTGCCTCAGACGCTTCAGAAAAATCAATTAACTTGAAAAAATTTCCTTGTCTGGCTTAAGACTTTAATTAGACTCAATTCAATTAGAGTTTCATTGACTCAGCTACAAATCGATGGTGCTACGATTGGCTGCTGAATCTGAAAGATTGTTTTCTGCCCTGAAAATAAAAAAAAATGTTAGCGTCTGCTTTTTTTTTTAATTTTTAATTTTAATCAAAATTCACGTAATTTTTTCTCAATTGAAATTCAATTCCAAAAAGATTCCATTCCTGCAAGTCAACGGTTCTGTGGTTTTCTGCTGGGTTTCAAAAACTCCATTCGGCGCTTAAAATGACAGCAAAAAAATTCCAGCATCTGCTTTTTGTGGTTCTTAATTGCAATTAAAATTAAACTCAATTAAAATTCCGCTGCAAAAACTCTTGACAAAAACTCCATTCCAGCCATGCCACGAAGAAAAAATCAGTTCATCTCATTTTGGGCGTGACTTTTTCTGCATCAGATTTTTTTTTTCCTTCAAACCGATTGACTTCCTGGAAATCTAAACCTCCACGACTCTCCCCTGATTACCACACACCATCGCCAAAAAAAAAACCAAAAATCCTCCGCGCATTCAGTTGCATCATCGACTCGTCGTCGAATACGGGCACATAAACCCGGAAAAAAAGAGCCTTGGCTACACTTTCGCGACGTTTTTTTTTTCTCTTCTTCCATTCGAAAATATCATCGTTGCTTTAATTTTTTTTTATGGATTTTTTTTTATGTAATCCCATCCACATCTGGGGTGTGGGAAAGAAAGATAAACCAAGGAGACTAAAATACTTTCACCAGAATCACTCGTAATCTCGTCCACCCCCCGGACTGAAATTGAAAACCAAAAAACCAGTCAAAGCAGTCGTCACCGAACGAATCTCTGTGAACCGCACGCATTGCGCACGATGGATTGGTAATTCGCACGTTACACGTTTATCGTGTTGTCGTGTGAGAACCTTCGAAGCCGAGGCCCCGGTTAGTCTCTCTTTTTTTAGTCACTTTCTCAAAACTCAAGTACAGTTTCCCAATTTGTGATTTCAAGTATTTCAACCTGAGTTTGGAAAACTACAACAAGTCCGACCGACCAGTTTGGCTACGACAAAAAAAAATCAAAACGCGATACGATTGCGTTTTCTAATTGCAACTTCTACGGCGGGTATTTTGCCGCTGCACGCCACGATTGTTCGTTGCTCGCGTGCTCGTTGGACCGTAGTGGCATGACCCAGATTTTCCGCAGCTGCGTTTTTAGTTGCTTGGTTTTTCTTTCTTTTTTTTTTTTTCGGTTTTTTTGTTTGTGGCTTGCCACTGCTGGGCGTTGGAGATTTGCATGAATTGCGTTTGAGTTAAATTAGCCCTCGATTGGGATCGTTTAACCCTAATTTTTGTCGAGCTAGAGGGGCGAGTTAAAGGGCGTTGAATTTGGTGCTGGTCTCACTTCAGTCTCTGACGTCTTTGGATCCACTTCCAAATTTGGGTTTGAATTTTTTTTTTCGGAACACGAACGAATGCCAAACGTCATGACATTTTGGGCGCGATTTTTTGTGAGCCATAAATTTTGTTTCTTTTTTTTTGGTTTCTTCGTTTTTATTGCGCAATCTGAGCGCGGTGCCGCTCGGCGTCGTACAGAAGGCGAAAGTAAAGCGGTGTCGGAGATCACGGTGATGATGATGATGAAAGTGACAGCGTCATGAGGTTAAGGTTACGCTTGAGGTCATGACTGCAATTTTTTTTGTTCACCTTTCCGTCTTCCGAAAAGCTTACCGCTGACCCCCAACGGCCTGTAAAGCCATCCAATTATAATAAATTAGTCATTCCGTCTTTTTTATCATTTTTAGACTTCCCCGGAATTTTTTTTTTTTTTCAAACGAAAATTTTTATTTCATTTACTTAATTTTTTTTGCATTCCTCTCGTGTTATTTCAGACTTCCCTGGAATGTGCTTTGCCTCAACCCGTTGCGCCACAGTTGAGCCCGGCAAGACCTGGGAACTGACACCATTCTGCGGACGTTCCACCTGTGTCCTCAACGAGGAGAATCCAGCTAAGTAAGTGTCCTTCATCCTGTCTAACGACCACCATTCCCAAACTACCATCTCTCTGTTTTTTTTTTTTTTTTTTCTTAGATTGCTCGAATTGGTCGAAGATTGTGGACCACTTCCATTGGCCAATGACAAGTGCAAGTTGGACACTGACAAGACCAACAAGACAGCACCATTCCCATTCTGTTGTCCAATCTTCACCTGTGAGCCTGGTGTAAAGCTGGAATATCCAGAAATCAAGGAGGAGCCTAAGAAGGAATAAATTCATCCCACTCCCACCTCCCCAGATCTGATCCAGAAAATTGTTTGAAAAAAAAAAAAATCTCTGTCCTGGTTTTTTCTTTTTTTTTTTTGAAGACGGAAAAGGATTTAAATTTTTTTTTTCGAGATCCCATCCTTGTTCCTCGGTTTGAAAGAGAATTATATTTTTGTATTTACAAATTTTCGAAAAAAAAAGAAAACAAAAAATAGAAGAACCGTATCCTGTCCGTCGATACTCAAATTTTCCAATTCTTTTTTTTTTTTTTAATTTTTTTTTAATTTGTTCAATTTACTTTCGAATTAGAAATACGAAATAGATTTTATAAATGTAGAGATGGAGTGTTTTTTTTTCTTTTTGGAAATTTTTGGTCCTTGATTCTATCGGCGATGAGGACCCAATTTCAATCTCGAGTTGTGGGAGAAGCAGTCAAGGAATCGTCATGAGATGCGTTTTTGGATACAAAAATCTTGAAAAAAAAGTACGAATCTGAAGTTATGGAAAAGGAGTCCAGAAATTGACGAAAGAAAAGTCTAGGAAAAAATTGAGAAATCTAAGAGAGTCGAGCGCTGAGACCAAAAAACCTCGAAAAAAATTAAGGAACACCACAAAATTGAAAATCACTCCAAAAAGACGCGTCGTCGGGAGAGAGAAATCTCAAAAAAATACGGAACCAAGGAAGAGGTATTTTTGCCTCTGAGCCGTAGTCTTGCTCCGGCCTCGGTCGAGGGAGGTAGTGGCTCTCACTCTCAGTCCTGCTCCGGCCTCGGTCGAGGGAGGTAGTGCCTCTCACTCCCAGTCCTGCTCCGGCCTCGGTCGAGGGAGGTAGTGCCTCTCACTCCCAGTCCTGCTCCGGCCTCGGTCGAGGGAGGTAGTGGCTCTCACTACCAGTCCTGCTCCGGCCTCGGTCGAGGGAGGTAGTGGCTCTCACTCTCAGTCCTGCTCCGGCCTCGGTCGAGGGAGGTAGTGGCTCTCACTCCCAGTCGTGCTCCGGCCTCGGTCGAGGATGGAAGTGCCTCTCACTCTCAGTCCTACTTCGGCCTCGGTCGAGGGAGGTAGTGGCTCCCAGCAGTAGTCTTGGTCCGGCCTCGGTCGAGGGAGGTAGTGGCTCTCACTCTCCGTCCTGCTCTGGCCTCGGTCGAGGGAGGTAGTGGCTCTCACTCCCAGTCCTGCTCCGGCCTCGGTCGAGGGAGGTAGTGGCTCTCACTCCCAGTCCTGCTCCGGTCTCGGTCGAGGGAGGTAGTGCCTCTCACTCCCAGTCCTGCTCCGGCCTCGGTCGAGGGAGGTAGTGGCTCTCACTCGCAGTCCTGCTCCGGTCTCGGTCGAGGGAGGTAGTGGCTCTCACTCTCAGTCCTGCTCCGGCCTCGGTCGAGGGAGGTAGTGGCTCTCACTCCCAGTCCTGCTCCGGCCTCGGTCGAGGGAGGTAGTGGCTCTCACTCCCAGTCCTGCTCCGGCCTCGGTCGAGGGAGGTAGTGGCTCTCACTCCCAGTCCTGCTCCGGCCTCGGTCGAGGGAGGTAGTGGCTCTCACTCCCAGTCCTGCTCCGACCTCGGTCGAGGGAGGTAGTGGCTCTCACTCCCAGTCCTGCTCCGGCCTCGGTCGAGGGAGGTAGTGGCTCTCACTCTCAGTCCTGCTCCGGCCTCGGTCGAGGGAGGTAGTGGCTCTCACTCCCAGTCCTGCTCCGGCCTCGGTCGAGGGAGGTAGTGGCTCTCACTCCCAGTCCTGCTCCGGCCTCGGTCGAGGGAGGTAGTGGCTCTCACTCCCAGTCCTGCTCCGGCCTCGGTCGAGGGAGGTAGTGGCTCTCACTCCCAGTCCTGCTCCGGCCTCGGTCCAGGAAGGTAGTACCTCTGACTGGTAATCCTGCTCTTCGAGAGCTCTTAAATAATCTGAAAAACCCTGGAACTCAATAATTTCATCAAATTTTTGAGCGAACTGCAACGAACCCAAAATAATTTTTCAGGATTCCTCCAGCTGCCAGTGGGTTCCTTGACTCGAAATAGAAATTTTCTGATACCTGCCAGGTCCCTCTATCACACGATGTCCACTGTTGCTATATCCACCTAGCCATGTCGCCACCAGGAGGTTTTTTCGAGATTTCTCCAGCTTCCACTAGGTTCCTCGATCCGAGCTAGACATTTTCTGAAATCTGCCAGATCTCCACATCGCACGATATCCACCTTATCACCCTCGCGTCAAAGGTGCCTCCACCAGAACGTTTTTTCGAGATTTCTCCAGCTTCCACTTGCTTCCCAAAATCCATCCGGACATTTTTCGAATCCTCAGACACTCGCCAAACATCTCCAATCAAAAAAATTTTGAATTTTTCCAAAAAATTTTTTTCGCATTTTTCACGCCAAAAAATCGAGTCACGGTCAACGACTCGAGGTCGACTTTTCTTGGGAAAAAATGACGCGATTTTGAATTTAAATTTTTTTGGAAAAATTGATTTAAATTTTGATGGAGAACGATGGGTTTTGATGTCCTTCGGCAAAAAATGAAAAATTCAAGACTTGGACCTGGATGGTGTCGCCTCCAGGTCGATTTTTCGAGATTTCTCCAGCTTCCAGTGGGTTCATCGACTCGAACCAGACATTTTTCGAATCGTCAGACACGTCTCTAAATATTCCCATCACTTTTTTGAAAAAAAAATTATTTTCATTTTTTTAAATTTTTTTCGCCAAAATTTATAGGCATAACGTCGCCATTTTGAAATGGCGAGAAATAAGGAAATTGTTTGGCAAGCCATCAGGTGTCCAATCGACAGATCTCCCTCAGATCTACAAGATCGGTCGCCAAGATTTTCCTCGCAGGACGTCCCATCTTCGAGATATTTGAGTCCAAAGTTGAGATTGAGATTTTGAAATTTTTCTAAAAATCCGTTATGTCCAATCGACAGATCTCCCTCAGATCTACAAGATCGGTCGCAAAGATTTTCCTCGCAGGACATCTCATCTTCGAGATATTTGAGTCCAAAGTTGAGATACTTTCAGCCGAATTCCGAAAAAAAATTGCCCAAACCTCTTTCGTTTTTTGGCGATATCTCCGGAACGGGGCGTCGTAGAACGAAAATTCTTCGGTTTCTTTTTTCTAAATCCCCTTTTTTTCTAAAATCCCGCTCTACAAAATGGGCAACTTTTTTTGAGAAAAAAATTTTTTCAGTTTTTCGCCAAAATCACAAGGGGTTAGCCCAGTGGTTTTTTGGGGGTAAAAAAAAAATTTTGGAAAATTGAGAAACTTTTGATGCAGAATGGTCTGGACGGCTGTATCTTATGGAAAAACAAAGAATTCGAGGTTTGAAAAGCGACGGGCGGGACTGGAGGACGAAAAAACGGAATTTTTTGGAAAATCTCTTTCGTTTTTGGCGTATATCTCCGGAACGGGGCATCGTAGGATAGAAAATTTGCCGTGTCCTTGTAGCTTAGAGGTCGCTCTACACAATGGACAGCTGAATTTTCGAGACGGCGCCCCGCTTTAGCAGTCAACCGGCTGCAAATACGTGAAAATTCACTCAAACGCGTGTATCTTAAGAACGGATGTATCTTTCTCGCTGAGCCCTTTTTTTTCTGAAGGTATTAACGCTCCTCTACAAGCTGGTACCAAAACTTCCCCGATCGGAGCCCTAGAACGCCTCCTACACGAGCGCTGTTTCGAAAAATTTTCAAAAAACGTCGAAAACGCCTCGATTTTGAAATTTTTCTAAAAATCCGTTATGTCCAATCGACAGATCTTCCTCAGATCTACAAGATCGGTCGCAAAGATTTTCCTCGCAGGACGTCCCATCTTCGAGATATTTGAGTCCAAAGTTGAGATACTTTCAGCCGAATTCCGACAAAAAATTGCCCAAATCTCTTTCGTTTTTTGGCGATATCTCCGGAACGGGGCGTCGTAGAACGAAAATTCTTTCGGTTCCTTTTTTCTAAAATCCCGCTCTACAAAATGGGCAACTTTTTTTGAGAAAAAAAATTTTTCAGTTTTTCGCCAAAATCACAAGGGGTTAGCCCAGTGGTTTTTTGGGGGTAAAAAAAAAATTTTGGAAAATTGAGAAACTTTTGATGCAGAATGGTCTGGACGGCTGTATCTTATGGAAAAACAAAGAATTCGAGGTTTGAAAAGCGACGGGCGGGACTGGAGGACGAAAAAACGGAATTTTTTGGAAAATCTCTTTCGTTTTTGGCGTATATCTCCGGAACGGGGCATCGTAGGATAGAAAATTTGCCGTGTCCTTGTAGCTTGAAGGTCGCTCTACACAATGGACAGCTGAATTTTCGAGACGGCGCCCCGCCATAGCAGTCAACCGGCTGCAAATACGTGAAAATTCACTCAAACGCGTGTATCTCAAAAACGGATGTATCTTTCTCGCTGAACCCTTTTTTTTCTGAAGGGATTTACGCTCCTCTACAAGCTGGTACCAAAACTTCCCCGATCGGAGCCCTAGAACGCCTCCTACACGAGCGCTGTTTCGAAAAATTTTCAAAAAACGTCGAAAACGCCTCGATTTTGATTTTTTTTTAAAAATCCGTTGTGTCCAATCGACAGATCTCCCTCAGATCTACAAGATCGGTCGCAAAGATTTTCCTCGCAGGACGTCCCATCTTCGAGATATTTGAGTCCAAAGTTGAGATACTTTCAGCCGAATTCCGACAAAAAATTGCCCAAATCTCTTTCGTTTTTTGGCGATATCTCCGGAACGGGGCGTCGTAGAACGAAAATTCTTTCGGTTCCTTTTTTCTAAAATCCCGCTCTACAAAATGGGCAACTTTTTTTGAGAAAAAAAATTTTTCAGTTTTTCGCCAAAATCACAAGGGGCAGCTGTATTCCAAAGGAAACAAAGATCCGTCCAGCCGTTTAGATTTTATTAGCCTTCGAAATTGGCCCAGTGGTTTTTTGGGGGTAAAAAAAAAATTTTGGAAAATTGAGAAACTTTTGATGCAGAATGGTCTGGACGGCTGTATCTTATGGAAAAACAAAGAATTCGAGGTTTGAAAAGCGACGGGCGGGACTGGAGGACGAAAAAAACGGAATTTTTTGGAAAATCTCTTTCGTTTTTGGCGTATATCTCCGGAACGGGGCATCGTAGGATAGAAAATTTGCCGTGTCCTTGTAGCTTAGAGGTCGCTCTACACAATGGACAGCTGAATTTTCGAGACGGCGCCCCGCTTTAGCAGTCAACCGGCTGCAAATACGTGAAAATTCACTCAAACGCGTGTATCTTAAGAACGGATGTATCTTTCTCGCTGAGCCCTTTTTTTTCTGAAGGGATTTACGCTCCTCTACAAGCTGGTACCAAAACTTCCCCGATCGGAGCCCTAGAACGCCTCCTACACGAGCGCTGTTTCGAAAAATTTTCAAAAAACGTCGAAAACGCCTCGATTTTGAAATTTTTCTAAAAATCCGTTATGTCCAATCGACAGATCTTCCTCAGATCTACAAGATCGGTCGCAAAGATTTTCCTCGCAGGACGTCCCATCTTCGAGATATTTGAGTCCAAAGTTGAGATACTTTCAGCCGAATTCCGACAAAAAATTGCCCAAATCTCTTTCGTTTTTTGGCGATATCTCCGGAACGGGGCGTCGTAGAACGAAAATTCTTTCGGTTCCTTTTTTCTAAAATCCCGCTCTACAAAATGGGCAACTTTTTTTGAGAAAAAAAATTTTTCAGTTTTTCGCCAAAATCACAAGGGGCAGCTGTATTCCAAAGGAAACAAAGATCCGTCCAGCCGTTTAGATTTTATTAGCCTTCCAAATTGGCCCAGTGGTTTTTTGGGGGTAAAAAAAAAATTTTGGAAAATTGAGAAACTTTTGATGCAGAATGGTCTGGACGGCTGTATCTTATGGAAAAACAAAGAATTCGAGGTTTGAAAAGCGACGGGCGGGACTGGAGGACGAAAAAACGGAATTTTTTGGAAAATCTCTTTCGTTTTTGGCGTATATCTCCGGAACGGGGCATCGTAGGATAGAAAATTTGCCGTGTCCTTGTAGCTTGAAGGTCGCTCTACGCAATGGACAGCTGAATTTTCGAGACGGCGCCCCGCCATAGCAGTCAACCGGCTGCAAATACGTGAAAATTCACTCAAACGCGTGTATCTCAAAAACGGATGTATCTTTCTCGCTGAACCCTTTTTTTTCTGAAGGGATTTACGCTCCTCTACAAGCTGGTACCAAAACTTCCCCGATCGGAGCCCTAGAACGCCTCCTACACGAGCGCTGTTTCGAAAAATTTTCAAAAAACGTCGAAAACGCCTCGATTTTGATTTTTTTTTTTAAATCCGTTATGTCCAATCGACAGATCTCCCTCAGATCTACAAGATCGGTCGCAAAGATTTTCCTCGCAGGACATCTCATCTTCGAGATATTTGAGTCCAAAGTTGAGATACTTTCAGCCGAATTCCGAAAAAAATTGCCCAAACCTCTTTCGTTTTTTGGCGATATCTCCGGAACGGGGCGTCGTAGAACGAAAATTCTTTCGGTTCCTCTTTTCTAAAATCCCGCTCTACAAAATGGGCAACTTTTTTTGAGAAAAAAATTTTTTCAGTTTTTCGCCAAAATCACAAGGGTAGCCCAGTGGTTTTTTGGGGGTAAAAAAAAAATTTTGGAAAATTGAGAAACTTTTGATGCAGAATGGTCTGGACGGCTGTATCTTATGGAAAAACAAAGAATTCGAGGTTTGAAAAGCGACGGGCGGGACTGGAGGACGAAAAAACGGAATTTTTTGGAAAATCTCTTTCGTTTTTGGCGTATATCTCCGGAACGGGGCATCGTAGGATAGAAAATTTGCCGTGTCCTTGTAGCTTGAAGGTCGCTCTACACAATGGACAGCTGAATTTTCGAGACGGCGCCCCGCCATAGCAGTCAACCGGCTGCAAATACGTGAAAATTCACTCAAACGCGAGTATCTCAAAAACGGATGTATCTTTCTCGCTGAACCCTTTTTTTTCTGAAGGGATTTACGCTCCTCTACAAGCTGGTACCAAAACTTCCCCGATCGGAGCCCTAGAACGCCTCCTACACGAGCGCTGTTTCGAAAAATTTTCAAAAAACGTCGAAAACGCCTCGATTTTGAAATTTTTCTAAAAATCCGTTATGTCCAATCGACAGATCTTCCTCAGATCTACAAGATCGGTCGCAAAGATTTTCCTCGCAGGACATCTCATCTTCGAGATATTTGAGTCCAAAGTTGAGATACTTTCAGCCGAATTCCGACAAAAAATTGCCCAAACCTCTTTCGTTTTTTGGCGATATCTCCGGAACGGGGCGTCGTAGAACGAAAATTCTTTCGGTTCCTCTTTTCTAAAATCCCGCTCTACAAAATGGGCAACTTTTTTTGAGAAAAAAATTTTTTCAGTTTTTCGCCAAAATCACAAGGGGTTAGCCCAGTGGTTTTTTGGGGGTAAAAAAAAAATTTTGGAAAATTGAGAAACTTTTGATGCAGAATGGTCTGGACGGCTGTATCTTATGGAAAAACAAAGAATTCGAGGTTTGAAAAGCGACGGGCGGGACTGGAGGACGAAAAAACGGAATTTTTTGGAAAATCTCTTTCGTTTTTGGCGTATATCTCCGGAACGGGGCATCCTAGGATAGAAAATTTGCCATGTCCTTGTAGCTTGAAGGTCGCTCTACACAATGGACAGCTGAATTTTCGAGACGGCGCCCCGCTTCAGCAGTCAACCGGCTGCAAATACGTGAAAGTTCACTCAAACGCGTGTATCTCAAAAACGGATGTATCTTTCTCGCTGAACCCTTTTTTTTCTGAAGGGATTAACGCTCCTCTACAAGCTGGTACCAAAACTTCCCCGATCGGAGCCCTAGAACGCCTCCTACACGAGCGCTGTTTCGAAAAATTTTCAAAAAACGTCGAAAACGCCTCGATTTTGAAATTTTTCTAAAAATCCGTTATGTCCAATCGACAGATCTTCCTCAGATCTACAAGATCGGTCGCAAAGATTTTCCTCGCAGGACATCTCATCTTCGAGATATTTGAGTCCAAAGTTGAGATACTTTCAGCCGAATTCCGACAAAAAATTGCCCAAATCTCTTTCGTTTTTTGGCGATATCTCCGGAACGGGGCGTCGTAGAACGAAAATTCTTTCGGTTCCTTTTTTCTAAAATCCCGCTCTACAAAATGGGCAACTTTTTTTGAGAAAAAAAATTTTTCAGTTTTTCGCCAAAATCACAAGGGGCAGCTGTATTCCAAAGGAAACAAAGATCCGTCCAGCCGTTTAGATTTTATTAGCCTTCCAAATTGGCCCAGTGGTTTTTTGGGGGTAAAAAAAAAATTTTGGAAAATTGAGAAACTTTTGATGCAGAATGGTCTGGACGGCTGTATCTTATGGAAAAACAATGAATTCGAGGTTTGAAAAGCGACGGGCGGGACTGGAGGACGAAAAAACGGAATTTTTTGGAAAATCTCTTTCGTTTTTGGCGTATATCTCCGGAACGGGGCATCCTAGGATAGAAAATTTGCCATGTCCTTGTAGCTTGAAGGTCGCTCTACACAATGGACAGCTGAATTTTCGAGACGGCACCCCGCTTTAGCAGTCAACCGGCTGCAAATACGTGAAAATTCACTCAAGCGCGTGTATCTCAAAAACGGATGTATCTTTCTCGCTGAACCCTTTTTTTTCTGAAGGAATTAACGCTCCTCTACAAGCTGGTACCAAAACTTCCCCGATCGGAGCCTTAGAACGCCTCCTACACGAGCGCTGTTTCGAAAAATTTTCAAAAAACGTCGAAAACGCCTCGATTTTGATTTTTTTTTAAAAATCCGTTGTGTCCAATCGACAGATCTCCCTCAGATCTACAAGATCGGTCGCAAAGATTTTCCTCGCAGGACGTCCCATCTTCGAGATATTTGAGTCCAAAGTTGAGATACTTTCAGCCGAATTCCGACAAAAAATTGCCCAAACCTCTTTCGTTTTTTGGCGATATCTCCGGAACGGGGCGTCGTAGAACGAAAATTCTTTCGGTTCCTCTTTTCTAAAATCCCGCTCTACAAAATGGGCAACTTTTTTTGAGAAAAAAAATTTTTCAGTTTTTCGCCAAAATCACAAGGGGTTAGCCCAGTGGTTTTTTGGGGGTAAAAAAAAAATTTTGGAAAATTGAGAAACTTTTGATGCAGAATGGTCTGGACGGCTGTATCTTATGGAAAAACAAAGAATTCGAGGTTTGAAAAGCGACGGGCGGGACTGGAGGACGAAAAAACGGAATTTTTTGGAAAATCTCTTTCGTTTTTGGCGTATATCTCCGGAACGGGGCATCGTAGGATAGAAAATTTGCCGTGTCCTTGTAGCTTGAAGGTCGCTCTACACAATGGACAGCTGAATTTTCGAGACGGCGCCCCGCCATAGCAGTCAACCGGCTGCAAATACGTGAAAATTCACTCAAACGCGTGTATCTCAAAAACGGATGTATCTTTCTCGCTGAACCCTTTTTTTTCTGAAGGGATTTACGCTCCTCTACAAGCTGGTACCAAAACTTCCCCGATCGGAGCCCTAGAACGCCTCCTACACGAGCGCTGTTTCGAAAAATTTTCAAAAAACGTCGAAAACACCTCGATTTTGAAATGTTTTTTAAAATCCATTGTGCCCAATCGACAGATCTTCCTCAGATCTACAAGATCGGAGGCAAAGATTTTTTTCGCAGGACATCTCGTCTTCGAGATATTTGAGTCCAAAAATGAAATACTTCTCGGCCGAATTCGCCACAAAAAAAAAAAAAAAAAACAAGAAACGATGTCCGCAGAATCTAGATGGGGAAAAAAGAGAAACAATCAAACAACGCAACGGACTTACAAATATTTTATATTTTTTTTTACTGAAGGATCTTTATTGTAATTGTAATTCTTATGAAATAATAAATAAGTACTTATTAAATAGTATAATATATAATATATCATTTTGTTGTTGTTTTTTTCTTTTTTTTTTTCTTCATATTATAGTACATAAAAGGTTAAGTTTCATGTGACTTCTTGTTGTCTTTACATTTATATCAAGTACTAATCATTTCATTATATGTTTTTTTTGTTTTATTTTCTTTGAATTTTCTTCCTCAAAAAAATTGCTTTTTCCGCTTTACATTTTGGTTTTTTTTTTTATTTTTTATCTGTTTTGCTATAAATTATTATTTTTTCTTTTTTTTTAAATTTTAAAATTAATCAAATATACGTTTTTTTTGTTTTTGTGTATATTTTTTGTTTTTTTAGTTTTTTTTTTTTTTGCCTTCCATATTATTAATACTTTCTCTTAATTTTTTTTTGTTTAAACTATACTTACATTTTTAATTGCTTGTTTGTTGTTAAGTTTATGAAAAATATTTTTTGCATATTTTAATATTTTCCCCAAATGTATATGTATATATATATATGTATATACTTGTAATATATATATTTATATATATATACATGATTTTTTTTTTTTATAATACATTATTTTTTCCTTTTCTAATATACATATACACACACTTATATATATATTCCATTTTTTTTCTATGTATTTACTTATATACGTGTGTGTATATGCAACACAGTGGTTGCGAGAAAGCTCGGCCTATCAAGCCCTTTAAAGGCTATCACGCCAAAAATAAATAAGTAAGTATATGCGTATTATTTATGTTTTCCACTTCTTCCTTTATTATGTTAACTTAAGAAAACAAATCATAGACAAATTGTTTATTTGCTGAGAGAAATACAGAGTGAGAGGAAGAAAAAACATGATGGAGACTCAATTCAATTTCAGTCTGGTATTTTTAATTTTTTTTTTTTTGAAAATTTTCTTCGACAAAAGTTTAATTTTTTTTTTCAATTATGCCAACTACAAAAAAAAATGTCCACGGGTATAATTTTATATATTTTTTTTTTTCGTTTTTCTTTTCATTTAAAATATATTAATAAAAATATGTATTAACAAAATTTCTTGTTGTTGTTGTTGTTTTTTCCTTATGAAAATATCTACAATTAATTTGCTATTCTTATATAAATTCTATCCTTATCCGAAAAAAAACGAACTCAAATAAGATTTGATTTTTTTTTTGTTTTTAAATAATTGCAAAAAGGACTTTTAATCATTTTTCTAAAAATTGTTTTTTTTTTTAATATTTTTTACCCTTATTTTCTTTTTTGTTTTGTAACTAAGTAAAATACATTTATATCAGCATAAACATTCATTCAACGTTCACTCAAAAAAAAAACTAGGAATATTTTTTTTTTCTAATTTTTTTTCTCCAAAAAAAAAAGAATTAAATATATTTTATGCTATAATATCTTTTTTTTGTTTTCCGTAAAGTCTTCGTAAGGAAATGGAAATGACAAAAAAAAACAAATACTTCTATCACTAATTAAATGGAATCGATAGGAAGTAGTTATAAATGTTAAACTAACAAAATAGAAATCTCTGTAACACGATGATGAATTGCACGAAGGAAAAAACTATACAAAAAAAATTGCACTTCAGTTAAAACAAAAAAATCTTTTTTTTTACAGACATGCGATTTTAAGGAGGAAATACGAAAAGCCAAACATACTCGTACTTCTACAACAAAAGAAAAAAGAAGAAACTATATATTTTTTTTTTTCAAAAATGAATTAAAAACTAATTTACTTTGTTCCGTATTCTTATCTAAGATTGCTTTTTACTGTGGTGTTTTTTTTGTATTTTTTGATTCCTTATTCGAGGCACTAATTTTAATTTGTTGTTTTGGACTCAAAAGGACTCTTAGCCAGATACACGAAGTTGGAAGAATATTTTTTTTTTTTGAAGAAATCTCATTGCTTTCATGTCAAAGATTTGTGGTGGTCTGTGTGTTTTTTTTTTTTGTTTTTTGTGTGATACGACTTAATTCTATTTCAAGAACTTGATTGTCAAGTTAAGCTTATCTTCTAAAGAAAAAAATTTACCAAATTAATGCCTTTTTTTTTTCTTTTTGAGTGCAATCTCTGATACTCCTAATCCTTCTTCTCCTCTAACTCAAACGGAACAAATTGAAATTTTGCTAAGCCTCTAATCGGGGAAAAACTGACTGACTGAAGGAAAAACTTGTCAAAAATTAAGTGTTAAAATCGTAAGTGAAAAAAAAATGTTTACTGTGTATGTGAGTTCCTCATATTTTCCCGGATAAAATATCATTCCTTTCATAAGAAACAAAAAAACTTTATTTCTATTTAAGTTTTTTTTTTATATTTTTTTTTTTTTCATTTTCTCGTATTTTTTTTTCTTTTTTTTTTTCTTAAGTGCATTACTACTGTGCTGTAGTTTTCTTGTCTTCTAATTTTCTTGATGTTAATCACTGTGGTCGTAGGTATTGCAGTATTTTCCCTTTTTTGGTGTTTTATTTTTATTTTTTTTTAAGTTCTTTGTATTTCTATCAAATAGAATATTGGTTGGAGTTTGGTTTCATATGTGTTTCTTCTTTTACTTGACGTGTATTTTCCTTTTTTTTTTTTGTTTATATTGTTTATACTTAATAATATACATATATATGTGTTTTTTTATATATTAACTATGCAAATAACATTTAATGATGTTATAACTACATCGGTTATTTTTTTTTGTTTTTTTTTTGTATTTTTTCTTACATCAAAACAATTAATGTATACATGATTTTGAAAAGAATTTTTTTTTCTTTAAATTTGCGTCATGATGTAAAAGACGGATATCTTTAAAAAAAAATCATTTTTGAAAGTTTTTGCCAATTATCGAATGTCTTGTCAAAAAGTTTACATGACAAAAAAAAAAAAATTGTAAAGAAACAAAATTAGAGCGTATGTAGTTTAAAGTTTTGAGTTAAATTTCGAATTACATATACATATTGTTTGCTAAGTTAACACGTTAATTTATTTTATTTTATTTTTTTTTTTTCTTAAAGCAGTGTTTATGCTATTGCTTGGCTGAATTCATGAAATAAAATTAACTAAATCTTAAAAAAATGAAACGTATTATTATTTTTTGTTTGTAGAGAAAAGCCTGCAATAAATAACATAACACAAGAAATTAGTTTTTTTTTTTACGTATTTCTTTTCTTGCTTTTTGTTTTAAGGATTACAGCGTAAAAATTGCTTAGTTGGTTTTTTTTTTTTTTCGATTTCGATATATTAATATATATTTATTTAATAGGTGTTTTTTTTTTTTTATTATATGTTTAAATTTAAAAAACTATGTTATCTATTAAAAAGGAAGAAATCAGATTTCGATGACTTTGTGTTTATTTATATATATATATTCAAGTTTCTTATTTTTTTTTATTGTATATAAGTAGTTTTTTTTTTAAATTCAAAAAAAGAAAAGTAAAAAAATTCAACAAAAAAAAGAGACTACTTGTGTTAAATATGGCTTAGTTTTTTTTTTTCACATATAAAGAGAGAAATTAATGTGAGCCATGCGTTTTGGACTATTGTATTTATTTTATTATTTTTAAACAGAACAGAATGCAAAACAAAAAAAAAATGTTAGCTTAAACTAAAAAATCAGATTTATTTCAATTGTTTATTTTTTTGTTTAATAACTTTGTGTGTAGTGTGTATTATTTAAGTGTGTATCATGCCGAAGAAAAAAAAAGGGGAATCCTTTTTCTTCTCCTGACAAGAGTTTGGGCTATTGCAACGGATTTGAGTTTTGTTTTATTTTTTTTTTTTATTTATTTCTTATTTATTTGGGCTATTTCATTTTTTTTTCTGTTGTTATTGTTATATAAAAATTAGAGTAGAATGTTTTTTTTTTTTTTAAAAAAGAGGAAATTATGAATATTATATAGTTTGTTGTGTGACACATGCTAGTCTGGCATGTGTTTTTTGGGCTATTGCAACTGAGTTGTTGTTCATTTCTTTTCATTTTTTTTTATTTATCATTTTAATCGTACGTTAGACAAATAAAAGAATAAAACTATTTCGAATTACAAAAAAAAAAATGTTTTTTTGATTTTTCTTTTTTTGTTTTAATTATGGCTGTTGGTTGGGTGTATATCCTTTATCTGAAAATGCATAGTTTTGCTTTTTCGTTTTATCTGTAAAATTGGTTTTTGTTTCTGTTCTATTTTGTATGAGATAAGATAAAGTTCTTGATTTTTATTGGGCTATTGTTTGTGGTTCGTTTGTCATGTTTTTTTTTTTATCATTTTTTTTTAAATGTATGTACTGTCGTAGTATTTTTTGTCTTTTGCTTTATTTCGTTTCGATTGTTTGCTGGTTTTTTTTTTTTTTTCTTAATTTATTATCTATCCTTATTCCTAATGACTATATGGGATGAAAAAGAATAAAATTAAAATTTAACAGAAAAAGAAAACGAAAAGAAAACAAGAAAATATTGCAAGTATTTTATGTACAAAATCATAGAAAAATTCTACGATCTACGAAAACGATAAGATGTACACATATTTCACACATTCATGCGCTACTTGAAACGAACGTTTATATATCACTAGATGAAAAAAAAAAAAAAAATAAAAATTATAACCGATTACGAGATAACTATTGCAACTATTTTATTGCTGTATAATTAAGTATATTAATTTACATTTCAATTGTAAACACACGTCATATGTAGATAAGAAAGTGCTGGGTTAGGGTGAGGATACCACCACTGTCCCTGGGCACTCGCCTATAAAGGTTGCTATATTTTAGGTTTCTTTTTTTGTTTTATTTATTTGTTTGACGTTTCTTTTGTTTTTTTTTTTTTGTATCTAGGCAAGTAGTATTTGTAATAGGTATACATTTAAATTTTTTTTTATTATTTATTTATTTATTTTAATGGTTTCTTTATAATATCTGATTTTGTTTTGTTTTTTTTTTTTATTATAAACATGTGATGGGGAGCCAGTTGCAGTTGAAATATTATTATTCATTTTATTTTCTGTTTTTTTTTTTTTTTGTTTTTGTAAAGAATAATAAATTTTCATTGGCAAACTGGTTTGGCTTTTTTTGGGATTTTTTGTAGGGGTGTCTATTGAAAATTAAAATGTAAACTTTATTTATTATTATTATTTATATATATATATGTGTAAGTACATATTTCTCGGTTTTTTTTTTAACTTCGAAATATATCATATTTTCTTCCAAATATGTTTTTTTTTTTTATATGGGTTTTATTTATTTATTAGATTAGATCGAATTGTACGAACAAAATGCCTTTAAATAAAAAAAGTTTTATGCATGTATATGTTCATATACAAATAATACACATAAAAATATATTTTTATCGACGTGGTCCCAAAGAGAAAATCGTAATCCTACTCATTGAAAGTCCTTGGATCAGCAAGGCAATGTCTGGAGAAATTTTTTTTTTTTTCTTAAATTGCACCAAAAAAGTCAAAAGCCTGCAACTGCAAGGTTTGGAGGCAAAAAAAAAATTTAAGAAATTCCACCGAAAAAAAGAGATTCGATTTCTGATTAAAGAATGATTGAATCTTCAAGCCTTCTAAGACAATTTGATTGTTTTTGCCATCAATTGTCGAAAGATGGCTTTTTTTGATCTTGTCGTCTGGTGTATGCAAGAATTTCCTTCTCCCGCGTTAAATTAAAAAAAATAGTCAATCGAAGATTTCGGCTGAATACAATTTCAAGAATGAAAAAATTAAACTGAAACTAAAAAATTAATTGAAATTATGATTTTTCTATGAAAATCTTTTTTTTCGTTTTCAATTTTGAATGTCTAATGACCGATTTGATCAAAGTTGGAATTTTTTTTTTAAATTGCATGTCTTAAAAAATCTGCTGGGACACAATCAATAAATTTTTTTTTGTGTATATTTATGTATAATTGTATATATACATGCATAATCAAATTTATATATTTTTCATTTTCAAAAGCAAACGAAGGATGCTTAAATTGTCTGTTAAATTTCTGCGTTTTTTTTTATTTATTGGAATTCACTGTAGCCAACTTATTTTTATTATTATTTCTTTTTTTCGTATTATTATAAATTGTTTTTCTTTTATATATTTTTTTTTTGTCATTTGAGATGAGTAAATTGGGCTGGTAAATTAAGCAATGACTGGGTCATAGAAAGACGGGCCGAAAATTTGAAAATGAGCTGAAAATTCTCATGAAAATTGCTCAAAAAATGGACGACAAACTTTTGATAAAAAATATTTTGGAGGTCTTGGTCAAGTCTCAGTTTTTTATTCGTCTGTCTGTCTATTTTAAAAGGTCGTGGTCGAGTCTCAATTTTTTTATTCGTCAGTCACTCTGCCCTAAAGGTCGTGGTCAAGTCTCAGTTTTTTATTCGTCTGTCTGTCTGCCTTCTGAACAGGTTTCTTTCTCAGTAAAAAGGTCCTTGAGACTTATTCCATAAAATTCTGGTTAAGATTAGACTATGCATCTAAAATTAAAATTTTAAATTAAAAAAAAAATCAAGTAAAAAAATTTTAAATCCAAATCGAAGTTGTCTTGCTTGAAGAAAAAAAAAATAAACGGAGGACAACTTACCCTCATTAACCCATCTCTTTTAGTAAATTCCATTATTTTATTAGTTTTCTTGTATTATAATTTTTGCCGAAACATTTAAATTTGGATTTGTCACATCATTTGTATTTTTTCTTCATTATTTTGTTTGTTTTCTTTTTTTTTTTTTCTTAAATACATCAAAAAATTTCTGCTCTCACAGTGACTTCGCCATATGTGTGATGGAAAGAAGAGAAATCTATAAAATGATCAAATCACGAGAACAACAATTACATCAGAAATTTTTTTCTCGAAATTTCTATAGAAATACATATTTTTTTTTGTTAAAAATCTTGAATGGCAAAATTGAAAGAAACCATTCATAGTCATTTCATAATTTTTTTCTAAAAAAAACAATTTATTTTCTTGATTAATTTTTGAAAGACGAAAATGGTCTTATTGTTGTTCTCTCGTTTGACATTTTTATCGATCAGGATCAAGTACAAGGGCAAGTACGTGGTTTGATACTGGAAATTTTAATATGACTCAATTTTCTTAGAAAAAAATTTCCTTCCATGAGTCAAACTTTCAGATGTTTCGAAGAAGATTTTTGAGTTCAAGAACAAGAGCGAGTTCGAGTACTTCAAGTGAAAATGAAGATACCTGAACTTGAATGTGAAAGTCGCACTTGTGTTTTATGTACTTGAAAAATACTTTTTTTTTTGTATAAGCACTGACCAACAATTGAAGTCATGATTAAGGTATTTAAGAAACGGACTTGAATTAATCCGTCAATCCGTTTGGCTTTAAAAAACTTAGATATTCGCTGCACAACGTAGATATATATATTTCAAAAAATGATTTTTTTTTTTCATAGGAAATATACTTTGCACTTGTTTGATTTTTTTTGCTTGTTTCTTTGAAAATGAAACATTTTTTTGGGTTTTTTTTTCGTGAAAAATTTTCCGGGAAAATGGAAAATTTGATCGATTTTTTTTTTGTTGGTTTTTGAAACGAAAATAAAATGTTTCTTTTGCTTTTCTTGTGTTTTGTTTTTTTTTTTTAATTTTTTTTTGGTTTTTGGTATAAAAATATATTTAAAACCGAAGAGGTAATTTGTTGGTGTTATTTTGAATTCATGTGACATTATTATTATTTTATTTAATTTTTTTTTTGAAAAACGTTTTCGTTGGTTTTTTTTTTTTTTTTGCTTTTTTTCGTTTAGTCAGTTATTATATTTTATTTTTTTAAATACGAAATTCACACAATTGTAACAAAAAAATTTTGATTTTTAAGAAAATTTTTTTTTAAATAAAAGACAAAAAAACTTCGTTTTTCTTTTGTTCTTTTTTCTTTAGATTATTTTTTTCTGTAGATTTATTAAAGGGGGACGTGAAATAAAAAAATGGGAAATATTCGTGTAGAAAGCTCTTAAGATATGTTTTGAAAAAAAAAAACAAAACCTAAAATTTGCGATGCGGTGTTTTTTGTTTTGTTTAAATTTATTATTTAAATCATCCTACATCATTGCACTGCGCACTCATTTCTCACAATTCGTTTTTTTTGTTAAATAGCAAAATAAAAAAATTATTTTCAATTTAAAATTATCTTATCTTATTTTTCTTTTAAGTTTTTATAGCGCGCATAAACGAATTAATTATACGACAAACAAATAAATTTTGTATATAAATATTTTTAATGTTTGTTCTTAAATTACTAATTTGTATTTTTAAAATTTTTTAATTGTTTTTTTTTTTTTTTCTGGGGGGAGTAATGTACTTCTTACACGTATGGTTTTTTTTTCTGTTTTCTAAATACATGCACCCATTCATTCATCAAACATACACTCACACCTCGTCGTTTATTTACACACATGCGTACGCAGGGAGATACATGAATTCAATTGATGCATGTATCCCAATGCATATGACTTTTGAATTATTTTCTTTTTTTTTTTTGTTTATTATTAAAGTTCCTATATATAGTTATATTATAATTATTATTTTCTTATTTTCCGTGGTTTGTGGTTTAAGTTTTCTTATTTTCCCCTAGGTTTTCTGAAGTAGTTCACCCATTTATTTAATAATTTATTTCACATTTGCACGTTTTAAATCTATTTATTCTTTCTTTTCACTTATATTTCAGTACTAGAATCATTATAATATATTGAACTATTTATTTAATTTTTTTTTCCTGATTGTTTACTTCTTTTTCTTTTTTTTTTGTGTGTTCTGTGGGATCGTGTTCTCTTTTGTTGGATTTAATTTGGAAATGATTTTTTTCAGATTTTTTGAATGTTTGAAAAATTCGAATTTTATCATGATCTATTTTAATTTGGTAAATGAAAAATTTTTAAGAGACTTACTTCATTTTTTTTTTCTTGCTGACATTTTGGGACAGTTGACTTATGCTGTGTTCGAAAAAAACCAGCCTTACCTTTTCGAGTTCGATTTACGCTTAGACAAGGCTGTGAAATTTTTCTAACTCACTTCCAAATGCTGTCGAAAAAAGGAATATTTTCTTGCAAAATAAATTTTTTTTTTCAAATTAAATTATTATTCGAAATTTAATGGTCCTCGGCGGCATAACATCCCACCGACTAAATTTGTTGCCCACATCCATTGAATTGTGGGAACCTAAAAATTGATTGGCAGCACAATGGACCTAGCTTTATCCTAAGTGGACGGGATTTTCAAAATTTGCTATTCCATAATTATTGCTTAAAATCTTCCTGTCTCTGTCGCTAACGAACCATCCTGTCAGACCTATTTTTATAAAAAAAAATATTCAAAATTACCACCCCTCCGTTCTGTGACATGACTGTCTTACCCAAATCCTTTGTCTAAGAGTTCCGACCCAGCAGACCTAAGGCGGGAGAAGAGGATTTTCGAGGTCGAAAAAAATTTAAAAAAAATTTAAAAAAATTTGGCTCCCTTAAAAAAAGCCAGACGCGAAAGCGATTCGGCTCCTAAGGCGGGAGAAGAGGATTTTCGAGGTCGAAAAAATTTAAAAAAAAAATTGGGTCCCTCAGAAAGAGGTCGGAAAAATTAAAAAAAATATTGGAAAAAATTTGGTTCCCTCAGAAAAAGCCAGACGCGTAAGCGATTCGATTCCCTAAGGCGGGAGAAGAGGATTTTCGAGGTCGAAAAAAATTTAAAAAAAATTTCCTAAAGGATTTTTTGAAAATCAGAGGCCTAGCGAACTAAAATACTTTGGAGCATTTTCTTGTGATAAAAAATCTCTCCCCCCCCCCAAAATGTCAAAAAAAAACCAAATAACGTCTCCCGAAATTTTCCAAAAAAAAAAAAAACAAATATCACGAAATTGCTTGAGAGAGAAAGAGAACATTTGGTCCCACGCCACGGCTTAAAGTCCGATCCTTTGACCTCGCCTGCTCGTAAATTTACAAAAATGGACCAGGCCAGGCAAGCAAGGTAACGCCTCAGGTTATTTACATCTTTTTTTCTTTTAAAAGTTTTCTGTTATTTTTCTTTTTTCCTATTTACAAAATTTTCAAAGAGACAGGTTTTTTTTTTTTCTGAACGCGGCATTATTTTCTTTTTTTTTTTGGGCTCCTAAGGCCGCTCCCCCCTCCGCCTACTGGGCACAGACATTGCCGTCTTGTAACGCTCAGAAATAACTAAAATCTCATGGATTGGTGTTGTGCTGTTGCTGCTGGTGCTGCTGTTGGGTAACAGCGGCCGCCGCGGCAGCCACGACGCCGTTGCTGCCGGCGGTGGTGAGGAAGTTGAGGGCCCTAGCGTCGTTATGCAGGCGCAGGGCTTGCTCCAGGCGGTGTTCCTGGAGGCGAATGGCTTCACTTAAGTCTGGACTCACCTGGGATTGGTGCTGGGACTGCTGCTGGGAGGGCTGCTGCTGCTGTTGTTGTTGCTGTTGCTGCTGCTGTTGCTGCTGCTGCTGCTGGTTGAGGTTGGCAGCGCTTCCCGGCGTCTGGGACTGAGGTGGATGCTGTTGCTGAGATTGGCTGTTGCTCGAGCCGTTATTGCTTGTCGGGTTGGCGAGGGCGTTATTGCTGCCGGCGTTGTTCGGCTGCACGGAGGACGGCACGGTGGTGGTCGTACCGCCGCCAAACCCTACGCCCGGACCGTTGTTGAGGCGATTGCTCGCCGCGAGATCATTGTTCACTGGGACGTTGCCGTTGCTGCTTGACGCTGCTACCGAGACGGCCAGCCGGATGGCCGCTTCCGCTTGGGAGCGCAGTATTGCTTCCGCTTGCTGCATTCGTAAGGCTGCCTCCGGCGAATTCTGCTGGTGGTGGTGGTGGTGGTGCTGATGGTGGTGTCCGCTCTGGTGGGAGATCGGGTCGACGCCCATGCTAGAACGCATCATGGAGTCGGCCGCCATTGAGACGCGCATCGCGTTCATTGCCGCGACCGCTGTGACTGCTGTGTCTGCGTTGCTCAGTGCCGACGGCGAGGACGATATCACTGGACCGTTGCCGGTTCTCGATTGGCCCGTCGCGCCGAGGCCGCCATTACCGCCGCCCGACACGCTCACGTTACCCGTCACCGAACCGACGCTGTTCACTTGCTGATTCATGCGCATCGCGGCGGCCAGGTTTACGACGGCCGCCTGTACCGCCGCGCCGGCGCTTGTCGTGTCGACTATTGCACTTGGCGGGGAGCCCATTCCGCCGGGCACGCCGCCACTACTGCCGCCCTGCGACTGCGACACAATCCCCGCTGCCGCGGCCGCCATCAGGGACATCCGGTTCGCGTGCAAATCGTCCACGTTGTACTGCGAGTGCAGGTGGTTCCCGTGACTCGACCGCAGGATATCACTTAGCTTGCTGCTGCAGTTGTTGTTGTTGTTGTTCAGAAGACCCGAACCGGGGTCAGAGCCCGCCGACGACAGCCTGCCGTTCGAGGAGCACTCTGAGTTCGCCGACGGCGAGGGACATATCGAGTTTGAGCCAACGCCACCGCCGTCACCGCTGCCCGGACCGCCCATCGGCAGAAGCCCCGACCCGGACGCCGACACTGCGAGCGTAGCCGCCAGAATCGAGTCACGTTCCCGGCGCTCAGCTGCCGCTCTCGACAGAACGTACTGGGCCGCGAACTGATGCTTCGGATCCATTCGCATGTGCTCCATGTGGGTCAGGAGACCTACGGGAGAGAGAGAGAAAAAAAAGAGAATTTTTTATGTCCCGTCCTGGCCCACCTCCCTCCATCTCGTCCCACTCACCATTCTCGTGGGTGAACACGGCTTGACACACCGAACAGGGCCACATCCGAAGACTCGTCGTCAGCTGTGACGTTTCCGGATGACATGCCAGGTGCTTCCGCAGTGACCCCTCGTTCACGTAGTGCTTACCGCACACCGGACAGGGATGATTGGCGGTTCGACGCTTCGCTAAATACGGGTCAGTGGATTGTAAGCAGGCGGTACCAAGATTCTCAGTAAAGGGATATGTTTTTTTAACAGAAAATGAACATGGTTTCGCGTTTGTTGTTGATGCAGATGTTGTTATTGGTTGTTGTTGTTGGTGTTGGTGTTGATGTGACGATAATGGTGGTGATGAGGTTGGTTGCGAGGAAAATTGTTGTGGTGGTGATGAATTTGAGAGATTAATAATTTTATTTTTGAATGGAAAATCGGGAGCAAATGGAGTTGGAACGAGGTTAGTAAAATTAAATTGTGGTGATGGTGATACAACAGCAGCGAAAGTTAAGGAGAGAGAGAGAGAGAAAAATTGTTTATGGTTAATGCGAGAAGACATTTTTTATTTTTTTTTTATTTTGAAATTTTGAAAAAAAAAACAAAAATTAGAAAAACACCCCGGGGAAAATGAACAGAAATTAAAAGTGGAATTTAAGTGAACGTGAGGTGAGTTTTGAGGTCGACGTCTCAGAGACATGACGTAAAATTTCATTTGAGGCGACTTCGATACCAAAAATTTCAATTTTAGACGAAAATTTTAACAAAAAAAAAATAAAAAATTTGAACTAATTTCTGCTGCGGAAGGCGAAAAGCGAAAAGCGAAAAGCTCACCAGCGAAGTAAAAATTTTTCTGTTTTTATTTTCTAGTGAGCGTCTACTCGTTCGGTGAACCAGACGTCTCTTTAAACGAAGCACACGTTTTGTGTTAGTAAGAAAAAAAAATACGGCTTAAGGCCCATGCAAGAAGGCTACAAGTCCAAGTTGACGAGTAAGTCGTCCTCAATTAATCGTGCGTTTTTTTTTTAATGAAAAGTGAATGTAAGCCGATTGAAAAAAAAAATTCAAAAAAAGCAAATCCCAAAGAAAACTTCCAACACAAAAAATATGAAAAAAAAAATGAACATAAAACCAAAAGCAAAACGAAATAATCGTTTTTTTTTTTTATTTCGAAATTGATACTTACTAGCAACACCAGACGCATTTGGATCCTTGTGAGTATGCTTCATATGCTCCATTAGTGCTTCGCCACCCAAAAACAATTTATGACAAATTGGGCATGAGGTCGCATTTGGTCCGCCGATTAGTGCCGCATGCTGCTGCAAGACACCAAGATGCAGCTGTAGCTCCTGCATTTTTTGTGGGTTTTGCATTTTTTTTTTGTTTTTATGATTTACAAGGATTTTGTTTTTTTTTGTGTTTTTGGAAAATCGTTGATGTATTTATTTTGATTTTGTTTTTTTTTTTTTATGAAAGTGTGAATAAATTTGTTTTGTTTTTTTTTTTTTTTTTTGATTTTGCAACCAGGCACCAGGTAGTAAGCAATAAAAAAATGATTGGGTTGGGAATTTTTTAATTATAAGAAATCAATTGTTTGTTTTTTTTTTTTGTTTTTTTGTTTTTGATGGTAAAAAAAATAAATTGAATAAAGGAAAGAAAAATTATAATTCTAGAAGCGAAGAAGAGGTTAAGAAATTTAATTGATTTGATTGCAGGGTGGTTTTTTTTGGATTCGATTTTTTTGGAAATAAGTTGCGATGACGTCGAACCACCCTGCAAAATTTGAGAAGTTGCTTTTCAAAAAAATACTCAGGGATCTATAAACTCTATAATTTTGTGATTTTTGAGGACTGGGGGGTGTGTTAGTTCTCTAATTCATATCAGCGTGTTCGAGAGAAAATGGGGCACATAAAAATGAGATTTCAGAGACTCGCCGAACGGCGTCGCGTCCAGAGGGATTTTTCAAGATTTCTCCAGTTTCCACTTGGTTCCCCGGCAGTCTTGCTCCGGCATCGGTCGAGGGAGGTAGTGGCTCTCACTCTCAGTCCTGCTCCGGCCTCGGTGAGCTCGATGATTTCTTCGAAAATTAAATCGAACCTTGACTCCTCCAAAAGGATCTTTCAGGATTCCTCCAGCTGTCAGTGGGTTCCTTGATCCAAAATAGACATTTTCTGAATTCTACCAAGTCCCTCTATCGCGTGCTGTCCACTTTTTCTACATCCACTCATCCATGTCGCTTCCAGGGTGATTTTTCGAGATTTCACCAGCTTCCAGTAGGTTCCTCGACTCGAATTAAAGATTTTCTGAAAGCTGCCAAGTGCCCACATCGCGTGAAATATAATTTTCCAACCTTCACCTAAAGGTGGCTTAACCAGAATGTTTTTTCGAGATTTCTCCAGCTTCCAGTTGCTTCCTAAAATCCATCTTAACATTTTTCGAATCCTCAGACACTCGTCCAACATCCCCAATCAAAAAAATTTTGAAAAAATTTTTTGAAAAAATTTTTTTCGCATTTTTCACGCAAAAAAATCGAGTCACGGTCAACGACTCGAGGTCGACTTTTCTTGGAAAAAAATGACTCGATTTTGACTTTCAATTTTTTTGGAAAAAACGATAAAAATTTTGATGGAGAATGATGGGCTTTGATGTCCTTTGGCGAAAAATGAAAAATTCAAGATATGGATCTGGATGGTGGCGCCTCCAGGACGTCTTTTCGGGATTTCTCCAGCTTCCAGTGGGTTCATCGACTCGAACCAGATATTTTTCGAATCGTCAGACACGTCTTTAAATATCCCCATCACTTTTTTCAAAAAAAAAACATAAATTTTTTAAAAATTTTTTTCGCCAAAAATTGCAGGCATAACGTCGCCATTTTGAAATGGCGAGAAATCACGAGGATTTTTGGCAAGCCGTCATGTTCAATCGACAGATCTCTCTCAGATCTACAAAATTGGTCGGGATGCCTTTTTTCGCAGGACCTCTCATCTTCGAGATATTTGAGTCCAAAGTTGAGATACTTTCAGCCGAATTCCGAAAAAAAATTGCCCAAACCTCTGTCGTTTTTTGGCGATATCTCCGGAACGGGGCGTCGTAGAACGAAAATTCTTTCGGTTCCTTTTTTCTAAAATCCAGCTCTACAAAATGGGCAACTTTTTTTGAGAAAAAAAATTTTTCAGTTTTTCGCCAAAATCACAAGGGTAGCCCAGTGGTTTTTTGGGGGTAAAAAAAAAATTTTGGAAAATTGAGAAACTTTTGATGCAGAATGGTCTGGACGGCTGTATCTTATGGAAAAACAAAGAATTCGAGGTTTGAAAAGCGACGGGCGGGACTGGAGGACGAAAAAACGGAATTTTTTGGAAAATCTCTTTCGTTTTTGGCGTGTATCTCCGGAACGGGGCATCGTAGGATAGAAAATTTGCCGTGTCCTTGTAGCTTAGAGGTCGCTCTACACAATGGACAGCTGAATTTTCGAGACGGCGCCCCGCTTTAGCAGTCAACCGGCTGCAAATACGTGAAAATTCACTCAAACGCGTGTATCTCAAAAACGGATGTATCTTTCTCGCTGAACCCTTTTTTTCTGAAGGGATTTACGCTCCTCTACAAGCTGGTACCAAAACTTCCCCGATCGGAGCCCTAGAACGCCTCCTACACGAGCGCTGTTTCGAAAAATTTTCAAAAAACGCCAAAAACGCCTCGATTTTGATTTTTTTTTAAAAATCCGTTGTGTCCAATCGACAGATCTTCCTCAAATCTACAAGATCGGTCGCAAAGATTTTCCTCGCAGGACGTCCCATCTTCGAGATATTTGAGTTCAAAGTTGAGATACTTTCAGCCGAATTCCGACAAAAAATTGCCCAAATCTCTTTCGTTTTTTGGCGATATCTCCGGAACGGGGCGTCGTAGAACGAAAATTCTTTCGGTTCCTTTTTTCTAAAATCCCGCTCTACAAAATGGGCAACTTTTTTTGAGAAAAAAAATTTTTCAGTTTTTCGCCAAAATCACAAGGGGTTAGCCCAGTGGTTTTTTGGGGGTAAAAAAAAAATTTTGGAAAATTGAGAAACTTTTGATGCAGAATGGTCTGGACGGCTGTATCTTATGGAAAAATAAAGAATTCGAGGTTTGAAAAGCGACGGGCCGGACTGGAGGACGAAAAAACGGAATTTTTTGGAAAATCTCTTTCGTTTTTGGCGTATATCTCCGGAACGGGGCATCCTAGGATAGAAAATTTGCCATGTCCTTGTAGCTTGAAGGTCGCTCTACACAATGGACAGCTGAATTTTCGAGACGGCGCCCCGCTTTAGCAGTCAACCGGCTGCAAATACGTGAAAATTCACTCAAACGCGTGTATCTCAAAAACGGATGTATCTTTCTCGCTGAACCCTTTTTTTTCTGAAGGAATTAACGCTCCTCTACAAGCTGGTACCAAAATTTCCCCGATCGGAGCCTTAAAACGCCTCATACACGAGCCTTGTTTCAAAAAATTTTCAAAAAACGTCGAAAACGCCTCGATTTTGAAATTTTTCTAAAAATCCGTTATATCCAATCGACAGATCTCCCTCAGATCTACAAGATCGGTCGCAAAGATTTTCCTCGCAGGACATCTCATCTTCGAGATATTTGAGTCCAAAGTTGAGATACTTTCAGCCGAATTCCGAAAAAAATTGCCCAAATCTCCTCCGTTTTTTGGCGATATCTCCGGAACGGGGCGTCGTAGAACGAAAATTCTTTCGGTTCCTTTTTTCTAAAATCCCGCTCTACAAAATGGGCAACTTTTTTTGAGAAAAAAAATTTTTCAGTTTTTCGCCAAAATCACAAGGGGTTAGCCCAGTGGTTTTTTGGGGGTAAAAAAAAAATTTTGGAAAATTGAGAAACTTTTGATGCAGAATGGTCTGGACGGCTGTATCTTATGGAAAAACAAAGAATTCGAGGTTTGAAAAGCGACGGGCGGGACTGGAGGACGAAAAAACGGAATTTTTTGGAAAATCTCTTTCGTTTTTGGCGTATATCTCCGGAACGGGGCATCCTAGGATAGAAAATTTGCCATGTCCTTGTAGCTTAAAGGTCGCTCTACACAATGGACAGCTGAATTTTCGAGACGGCGCCCCGCTTCAGCAGTCAACCGGCTGCAAATACGTGAAAGTTCACTCAAACGCGTGTATCTCAAAAACGGATGTATCTTTCTCGCTGAACCCTTTTTTTTCTGAAGGGATTAACGCTTCTCTACACGCTGGTACCGAAATTTCCCCGATCGGAACCTTAAAACGCCTCATACACGAGCCTTGTTTCAAAAAATTTTCAAAAAACGTCGAAAACGCCTCGATTTTGAAATTTTTTTCAAAATCCCTTATGTCCAATCGACAGATCTTCCTCAGATCTACAAGATCGGTCATAAAGACTTTTCTCGTTGGACCTATCATTTTCGAGATATTTGAGTCCAAAGTTGAGATACTTTCAGCCGAATTCCGAAAAAACTGCAAATCCCTTTACTTTTTCGCTTATATCTCCGAAGCGGAAAATCCTAGGATAACCATTTTTCCGTGTATTTCTAGCTTAAAAGATGGACGAACAAATTTTCAGATATTGAGCTCAAATTTGAAACATTTTTAGGAAATTTTTCTAGCTTTTCCTCTTTTCGTGACGGGCAATTTCGAAAAAAATTCCAAATTCTTATAGTTTTTCGCTAATATCTCCGAAACAGGACAAACATTTTTTCATGTCCATCATTTTCCCAAAAGTCGCTCCACAAGAAAATTTATGACAAAAAAAACATTCTCTGGCTCTACATCGGCTGCTAAGCCGATTGTTGATTTTATTTAAATTCTTTAAAGACCCAAAAAAAAAAAAATACCGCGGTCCAAATCGTCAAGTCCCATTAAACCACTTTAGTCAATTAAGAAAAAAACATCCCCCCCATCACCTGTCTCAGTGAATGATTACCACCCCCGGGACGAAACCAAAACCCCACGAAACTCATTTACCTCTCATAATCCACTCCTTGGAACTGATGGCGCTGTAATTAGTTCTACATGCCGCAAGGATCTCCCGGCAACCCTTTTTTTTTCTCTCGTGTAATTTTTCTCGTTCTCGCCGGGTGATACATCACCAGAAAAAAAAAAATAAATAAATCACCGGAAAGGATGAAAAAAGAAAAACTGCTGCTGCTCGTTTAGTCCACCCCCGAGGAGCAGGAATCTGGACAACCGCATCGAAAACCAAAGAAAAGCACTTATTAGCGATACGCACGAAAGGACTCCTTTTTTTTTTGTCGGTGACGCTGGACAAGTTTGCGATAAAATTGCCCGCAGTTAAGCATTTGTCTGCACGTAGTCTTCTGTCTGTTGAGACAAAATACTTTTGGTGGGTCGGGTTTCTTTGTCTTTTTTTTTGGGTCGATTTTTTAAGGGGTCTGCTGCGGCGACAACGCTGTTCCCGAGAACGATGAAATTCCACTTGGAACCCAAAGAGCTGGGCTCTTCTCCTTGACGGAATCCTCGGCGCGTGAGCTCCGACCCTTTTTTTTGCCTTTTTTTTCGTTTCCTCTTGTTAGACATTTTTCGGTTTTTTTTGTTGGCCATGTCCTTTTTCGAGAATAATTACAAGAAATGAGCTTTGATTGCAGGCGACGACGACGCCAGACGTCGGTGGATCCAACAACGACGAAGAAAGAGTAGCAGTTGAGAAAAGTTGATCCAGGTGTTTGAGGAGTCCTTTTACTCCCAACAATGCTGGGAGATGCTTCCCATTAAAATCCTTTCACAGAACGAGTGCAGTTCTCTTGGAATTTGAAAGCAACCGAGCAGAGTGCTTAAGTGAAAGTTTTACGTAAATTCCTGTGAATATTTTTTTTTTTTTTGTGTTTAGGTGACAATTGTTGTGTTTTGAGGTGATTGTGCAGGAGAAGTGTCCTTATGGGAGGGAGGAGGGTCTCAGTGAGAAAATGGAGCGTGAGCCTGAGGTAAGACGTGAATGAAAACAAAAAAAGAATAAAAAATATCGGCATGGTTTTATGGCGTGTTTGAATAAAAAAAAAAGAACCAAAAGTGGAAACTCGTTGACTGATTTAATGTGAAGACATATCAAGGTGAAAGCATTTTTGAGTTTTCCTCCATCAAAATTTATTTATTTATTTTTTTCTTTTCAAAAACGTGAGAAAATCCAATTTTTTTGTTTTTCTTCCTGGCATAGGATTTTTTTTTTTGTTATTGATTTTTCTTGTTTTCTGAAAATATTCAACTCATACTAACTACAGCACTCCTCGTATATAAGCAACCCATTGAACTTTGTCAAGCTCCTAAATTTTCGAGGAAGATAGTCGCTTACTTCGATCTCAGACACTCCTCGGAGACGAAGAAAAAAAATCCTCGTGACTCTTGAGGGCGATGATAGTGCCTCTAGGCCACAGTCCTGCTCCGTCCTCGGTCGAGGAAGGTAGTGGCTCCCGCTCGTAGTCTTGCTCCGGCCTCGGTCGAGGAAGGTAGTGGCTCCCGCTTGTAGTCTTGCTCCGGCCTCGGTCGAGGAAGGTAGTCACTCTGAGTCGTAGTCTTGGTCCGTCCTCGGTCGAGGAAGGTAGTCACTCCGAGCCGTAGTCTTGCTTGAAGCGAACCTTGACTCCTTCGGATGAATTTTTGAGGATTCCTCCAGCTCCCTGTGGGTTCCTTGACCCGAAATAGACATTTTCTGAATTTTACCAAGTCCCTCCACCACGCAATATCCACTTTATCTATATACACCCAACCATGTCGCTTCCATGACGATTTTTCGAGATGTCTCCAGCTTTCAATCTGTTCCTCGACTCGAACCAGACATTTTTTGATAGCTGCCAAGTCGCTCCATTGCGTAAAGTCTAACTTTTCCACCTCGCATTAAAGATGGCTTCACCAGAAGGTTTTTTCGAGATTTCTCCAGCTTCCAGTTGCTTCCTAAAATCCATCCGGACATTTTTCGGATCCTCAGACACTCGCCAAACATCTCCAATCAAAAAAATTTTGAATTTTTCCAAAAAAAATTTTTCGCATTTTTCACACAAAAAAATCGAGTCACGGTCAACGACTTGAGGTCGACTTTTCTTGGGAAAAAATGACGCGATTTTGACTTTCAATTTTTTTGGAAAAATCGATCGAAATTTTGATGGAGAATGATGGGTTTTGACGTCCCTTGGCGAAAAATGAAAAATTCAAGATATGGATCTGGATGGTGTCGCCTCCAGGACGTTTTTTCGAGATTTCTCCAGCTTCCAGTAGGTTCATCGACTCGAACCAGACATTTTTCGAATCACGAGACGCGTCTTTAAAAATCCTCATCACTTTTTTTAAAAAACAAAAAATTAATTTTTTCAATCAAACATGTAGGCATGACGAATCGAAAACCGACGAATAACATCGCCATTTTGAAATGGCGAGAAATCACTTGAGTTTTTCATGAGCCCTCATGTGCAATCGACAGATCTCCCTCAGATCTAAAAGATTAGTCGGGAGGACTTTTTTCGTAGAACCTCTCGTTTTCGAGATATTTGAGTCCAAAGTTGGACTGTTTTTTCGTTCTTTTTCTGAAGCGAAATTCCGTGTTTCGCTCTCGTCTTTCGCTCGTATCTCCGGAACGGGGCATCCTAGCATAACAATTTTTCCGTGTCCTTGTAGCTCTACAAAATGGACAGCAACATTTTCGAGATGACGCCTAATTTAAGCTTCCACTTGGTCCCTCGTTAGATGGCCTTCGACTTTTCAAATTAATTTTCTTGAAATATTTTTATTTTTTATTTTTAGAGGACTTTTATGAAGCTCCTTACCTTTAAAATAATTTTCTCGTCCGATTTTGAAAACCTTTATGAAGCTCCTGATTTTTAAAATAATTTTACTGCCCCATTTTCAAAACCTTTATGAAGCTCATAAGTACCAAAAGCATTTTATTCCATTATTAAGTCCCCAAAGTGCATGAATATTCATGACACCCGCCGATGACCTTATCCCACATCCTTTCAATTGCGCCGCCCACCAAAAAAGCTTCCAAAAACTTCGAGATTTTCACATATTCAAACCGAACAGTAGTACCACTCACCTTTACTCATCCTCGACACGAATGAATTCACTTCGTCGTGCATGTCTGAGATGAAAAGCGAACGCAGTGGTTGTGTTCTCTGCTGAAGCTCTGCTAAAGCTGACGTTGTAGAGAAATCGCCTAAGAGGTGGCGTCGCCTGAGCGTCCCTAACATCCAACAGAGAGCGCTAGAGCCTTTTGAAACTGCCTACAATTGAAGACCGAAAAAACTATGCTCTGGCCTCGTATGGACAGCAGATTATTTACTTTTTTTTTTTACAATCAAAGACCAACTCTCGGGTTTTGAAAATTCTACCATCGGAAATTTGGACGAACCCGAAATTTGGTCACTCGGCTCGAAAAAAAAAATGAAAAAAATTCAAATTCATGCTGAAATTCCCTCGAAATTCTGGGCGTCTTTTCGGGTACAAAAGCTCTTTGGCCAAAAAATCGCAGTTCAGTCCCAGCCCCCCAGACAAGACCTAGGAAATTCTGTTTTCCCTAAAGACCAAGAGATAAGTCACCAACCCCACCTGAAACCAGAACCGCGAGCGACAAGAGAATCAACACCCGCCTAGTTTACACACCTCACCTTAATTACAAACAACACTTCATCCTCCACGTCACGGTGCTAAATTTCTTAATTACCCTTTGGCATGCTCTCCGTTCATAAGGGAAACAAAAACGGGTCCTTCCCGAACCCGAAAAAATCGCATTCGAACTACAAGAGTGCAACAATTAAACGAAAACAAAAGAAAGCACTCACAGCCACCAAAGGACATCGTCCAGGACGCTTGAATTTTTCATTTCAGTTTACCTTTTTCATTAATGACTGTTCTGCTGGTTTTTCTTTTCGGTTATTTTTTTTGTTTTTTTTTTCAGCTCCAATTGTCCTTCTTGGTGGAGACTATTCTTTGGCAACAGGTTGGTACCCACAAAAAGGACGAGGCACATCACAGAAAAAAAAAGAATTCCTGATGAGATTTAGCCACCTCCACCCTTCATCGCTTGTACATTTAATATCCGTTTTAATAATCCTTAAAGGACAGAAGGGTCCACGACGTTTTAATTTATCAATAGAATCATTTTTTTTCGTTCTTTTCTTTTTTTTTGGATTTTTTTTTTCATTCTCAAAATTACCTGTTATCATGAGATATTCAGGACTCAGATGGGGTCCGTGAATGGGTCAACAAAGCGCCGAACAATGTTCGAGTGGACAGTCGAGGAGGAGGTTCGCTTTTTTTCCTGATAAATCATTTTTTTTTTTTTGTTTTTTTGCAGACAGGACCCGCGTGCCAGACAGACGAAAGATAGACGGGTTTTTCATGGTGGAGGGAGGGGAGTAATAATCGCCATCACAGCTCATCCTTTTGTGATTATCCTGTGCGTATGTGTGTGGCCATTTTGTTGGGGATTTGAGTTATTACGAATATTTATGTTTTTAAATGGATGATGACGAGAGAAGAGTTGGCTCGTTGTCCTTGAAGGACGGTGGCGGGTTTTATAAGTGGAAACAATTTTTTTTTTGGATTCTCAGACGGTGGGATGAAATTAAGTGAATTGGAGGGTGGGATGTGGGTGAAAAGGCAGCTGCGAAAGGGTTTTAATCTTTTCATTCTTTTCACGGTGGAAATGAAACCTCTGGTCAACTCGAGTGGAGTGTGGAAATATTGAAATTTAAAGAAGGAACGGAAGGAGCATTTTAAGTAGGAATTCGGATGGTTCCTCTCGAAAACCTCCATAAATGAAAACATACTCGTGACTCTTAAGGACGAAAAAAATCGTAGTGACTGCAGTCACTCACTTCGATCTCAGACACTCCTCGGAGACGTAGAAAAAAATCGTCGTGGCTCTTAAGGGCGAAGACAGTGCCCTTGAGCCGCAGTATTGCTCCGGCCTCGGTTGAGGGAGGTAGTGGCTCCCGCTCGTAGTCTTGCTCCGGCCTCGGTCGAGGAAGGTAGTCACTCTGAGCCGTAGTCTTGCTCCGTCCTCGGTCGAGGAAGGTAGTCACTCTGAGCCGTAGTCTTGCTCCGGCCTCGGTCGAGGAAGTTAGTCACTCCGAGCCGCAGTCTTGCTCCGGCTTCGGTCGAGGAAGGTAGTCACTCCGAGTCGTAGTCTTGGTCCGTTCTCGGTCGAGGAAGGTAGTCACTCTGAGTCGTAGTCTTGCTCCGTCCTCGGTCGAGGAAGGTAGTCACTCTCAGCCGTAGTCTTGCTCCGTCCTCGGTCGAGGAAGGTAGTCACTCTGAGCCGTAGTCTTGCTCCGGCCTCGGTCGAGGAAGTTAGTCACTCCGAGCCGCAGTCTTGCTCCGGCTTCGGTCGAGGAAGGTAGTCACTCCGAGTCGTAGTCTTGGTCCGTTCTCGGTCGAGGAAGGTAGTCACTCTGAGTCGTAGTCTTGCTCCGTCATCGGTCGAAGAAGGTAGTGGCTCCCAGCCGTAGTCTTGCTCCGGCCTCGGTCGAGGAAGGTAGTGACTCTGAGTCGTAGTCTTGCTCCGGCTTCGGTGGAAGGAGCTGATGCCTCTTAGCCGTACTTTTGATCTTTCAACTTTCGAATTTGAAAAAAAAATGTTTAACTCTTCAAAACCTCAAACCTCTTCGCATAGCTCTTAAATTATCTGAAAACCCAAGGGAAACCTTTTGACCTCGACGATTTCTTCGAAATTTGAAGCGAACCTTGACTCCTCCGGAGGAATTTTTCAGGATTTCTCCAGCTCCCAGTGGGTTCCTTGACCCGAAATAGAAATTTTCTGAATTCTGCCAAGCCCCTCTATTACGCGATGTCCACTTTTTCTACATCCACCTAGCCATGCCGCTTCCAGGACATGTTTTCGAGATGTCTCCAGCTTCTAATGGGTTCCTCGACTCGAACTAGACATTTTCTGAAAGCTGCCAAGTCCCCGCACTGCGTGGAATAAACTTTTTCAAGATCCATCCATCGGTGGCTTTACCAGAAGGTTTTTTCGAGATTTCTCCAGCTTCCAGTTGCGTCCCAAAATCCATCCCGACATTTTTCGAATCCTCAAACACTCGCCTAACATCCCCAATCAAAAAAATTTTGAATTTTTCGAAAAAAAATTTTTCGTATTTTTCACGCAAAAAAATTGAGTCACGGTCAACGACTTGAGGTCGACTTTTCTTGGGAAAAAATGATGCGATTTTGAATTTAAATTTTTTTGGAAAAGTCGATTAAAATTTTGATGGAGAATGATGAGTTTTGATGTACTTTGGAGAAAAATAAAAAATTCAAGACTTGGACCTGGATGGTGGCGCCTCCAGGACGTTTTTTCGGGATTTCTCCAGCTTCCAGTGGGTTCATTGACTCGAACCAAACATTTTTCGAATCGCCAGACGCGTCTCTAAAAATTCCTATCACTTTTTTGAAAAGAAAACAATTTTCATTTTTCCATGACGAATATCGTGGTCATTTTGAAACGGCGAAAAAACAACTCAAATAAATTTTTTGGCAAGCCATCAGGTGTCCAATCGACAGATCTCCCTCAGATCTACGAGATCGATTACAAGGACTTTTATCGTAGCATCTATCGTTTTCGAGATATTTGAGTCCAAAGTTGAGATATTTTTAGGCCAAAATCCAAAAAAAACTGCAAATCCCATAAAATGCAAATCTGCATAAAAATTTCGTATCCTAATACCTTAAAGGTCGCTCTATCAAATTGACAAAAAATGGCCTTTTCCAGGTCTTCGTCCTAATTCATCACCTGCAAGACTTCCTTATGTCCATGGCATGTCCATCTTTTCCACCTAGACACGGCACCTACACACCCAGAAAAAAAATCCTATCGCCCACCATTGCCAACGAGAGGTCCCTTCAGAAATCTGCCCAATTCCAGAGTCCATTTTTTTTTTTTGCTTCCTTCAATTTTTCGCATTCCATCGTCCCCTTGCACACACGTAAACGATTTCGATTCCCTCACTCGTATCCGAGACGCTTACATGCACGCAGGTATGCCCACACATATCTTTCCTAAGTTCCTTGCCCGTCGCCTTTTGCAGCGAATACGATGGCGCGTTCAAAACAAGGAACTCCCCGACCTTATGTCTGGCCTCATGTGTGAGTATGTGTGTGACCAGACCTCTCACCCTCGTCACACAAAAACCTTTTGTGTCGCTTCGTTGCCAATGTAATTCACTTTGACACACCCCCGAGCTCGTTTTTTTTTTTTTTTTTTTGTTTGAGTCTTGCACTAGATCCCTTTTTTGAAAGCAACTTCATTTCGATATGAAAAAAAATTTGAGGCGACTACTTTAACAAGAATAACAGAAAATAAAAATATGAAAAAAAAAAAAAACAGAAAAACAGAAAAACAAAAGGACTAAATGTTTTAGAAAGGAATTAACTGACCTTAGAGGTATGCGTTCGTAGGCTTGATTCCGTTGCAAAGCCTTTGCCGCAAATATTACAATGAAACGGTCGATTTTTGGCACGCTCAACTTGAGCGTCGTGATTTCTTAAATGTTGCTGAAGATTCGATAGCTGAATAAATGCACGTCCGCAATCTGGTAAATGGCACTTGTAGGGTCGTTCACCTGAAAGAAAAATTTTAAAATTTAAATTAGTTGGAGGGAAAATGGTAAATTTCAATTTAAGAGTCAACTTTCTGGTCGAAGGGGGTTGTCTATTGCAAAAACGGTCACTGGTCTTTGTCACATTTTTTTTACTAATCTTCGTATCATTCTACGTAAAAGATATATTTTTTTATTTTTTTTTCTAACCACTTCTGAAATTCTCAGAATTTTTTAGCTCGAACACAAAAGTTTTCTTTTTGTCGCTTACGATAATTTGGCGGTCAGCACGCATCGTATCATGCAAAGGTCTCAGGAAACCAAATTTTTTTCACAGGCCAGATAGACAATATTATGCATTTTAAAAAATGGCATGACTGGGCCTTTTAAAGGAAGGAAAAATCATGAAAATATCTCATACACAGATTTTTAAATCGAATTTTAATTTTGAAACGATTTAATTGAAATGTCTCCTATCAAAATTCGAACGAAACCGAAGAAGGCACTGCGTAATTTTGAGCAGGGTCATGTGCCATGCGGGGGCCTCGGGAAACCAAATTTTTTCACACGTTGGATAGACAATATTATGCATTTTATAAAATGGCATGACTGGGCCTTTTAAATGAAGAAAAAATCGTGAAAATATCTCGCACACTCATTTTTAAATCGAATTTTAACTTTGAAACGATTTAACAACCGAAGATGCCGCTGTGTATCACAAGAAAACTTCTCCTATAAAATTTTCATTTTTTCGCTTGCGATAATTTGGCGGTTGGGCGCGATATATTTTTTTTATTTTAGTATTCAATTATTTTTGAGCTTAAGCTCGGACGATTTTAAGTCCCGACATAAAATTCGACGAGTTAAAGTCGAGGCCTTCCATACGGCGAAGAGGAGAGCCTCAGGAGGTTCTCCTGAACATTTTTACAGAGGACAGCGATTTTTTTTTTTGACCGAATTGATTTACAAACGGGCGTTTTCCAAGTCTTTAACTAAACTCCGTGTTCCTGGCATTCAAGATTTTTCCCAGTAACCTAACTCCGTGCTCCTGACTTTCGAAAATTTTTCCAGTAGCCAAACTCCGTGTTCCTGAAATTCAAGATTTTTCCAGTAACCTAACTCCGTGCTCCTGACTTTTGAGATTTTTTCCAGTAACTAAATTCGGTTTTTTTGTCTCTGAAAATTACCCAGCAAAACGTCGCTATAAAACCCGCCGGAACACGTCGCAGACAAAGAGCATCCACAAAAAGAAATTCTCCTAAAAAATATCCTGCGAACTTTATTCATCAACTGGTTTTCTGATTAAATCCTCTCCAGGGGTGGGCCATCTCCTACAAATTAACACTTTTTTTTTTTGCCCAAGAGCACATCCTCTTTAAGGTCCATTCACACTCCTTAACAAAGCCACGAACAACTCGCATTATCACAAAGAAATTGAACAAAAAAAAAATATGTTTTCCGCTTTTTCTAGAAAAACCAGTTTAACTTCCTCAAAAAGGACGAAACACCCCACAGCTTATCCAAAATAGCGTCGCGAACTCAATCAGGTGTGAATTTGAAAAAAAAAAGAGAGGAAAAAAAACCCCCCTCTCGAGAAGAAATTCGTTTGCAAATGAGTTTTTGCGAATATTTCGAAGCTAATGAGCTTGAAAAGAGTGAATTTCTTACAAAAAAAAAAAACGCAAGCGAACACCCCTAAGGACGAAAATAAATTTTCAGTTGAGAAAACATTATCCTCCCATTCTGACATAGAATACGAAATTGACGAGGACAAGGAGGACTGCGACTACTACGATGATGAGAGATACAAAATGCAAAAGATGACTTTTAATGTCATTGCATTCGCCATTTGCAGAGCGACAGAAACAAAGAAAAAAAAAAGAAGAAGAAATATGAAGGAATAATCATTATATTACCTCTTGTGTCCTGCAATCAACGAAAGATGCTCAGAGATTCTTATTTAATTTTTCATATAATCATGTTTGGCTTTTCTCAGTCTCTGTCTGTGTGGGGTACGGACTCGTCCTTTTTAGAAAACACTTATGATTTTTTAATTTCGAAAGCAGACGGACGGAAAAATTAGCTTCCACTCGACAGTTGAGGACAGAGGAAATTTTTAATTGTGACTTGTAATGAGTGTTTATGCAAGAATAACGATAACGACGACGACGACAACGACGATGATGAGTCCTTTTTACTTAATTGTACACAGCGCACAGAATAAAAAAGGATACACAACTCATTTCTCTAAAAATAGATTTTCGCGAGGGTACTTTCGACGGAGGAACAAAAAAAAAAAAGGATTACACAACATTTGTCCATTGATTTTCATCAGCGATGCGCGGCGCCAAATGTAGGTCATCGCGAGTACGTTACCCTCGAGAGTTCCCAAAAAAATACGACCACGACCCTTTGACAGTTGCTCCCTACTCCCGAAAGGGTTGCTTTCGAAAAAACACCTGGGTGCGCAGCATGTGCGGCTTTGATTACGCGGAAGTCGAAACAGTTACAGGATCGTGCCTCAACCCTTCTGGCTCTTGACCACGAAGAACGATGTTATCGAGAGCATATGCATAAAATGAGAACGAAGGAATTGCAATTGCAACGGAAGGATAATTCCCATTTATTTTTTTCATATTTTTCCGTAAATTTTTCTTTTTCCATTCTGTGGTCAGTGCACCTGGCACACGAACAGGACACTCTGTCTAAAATCAAATCCTGTTTAGAATTCAGTATCCACACTCACACACATTCATCTGTCAACCCTTCTTCTGGTCAAACAAAATTCCCCAAAAAGAATAATTTTTACATTTTTATTCGCGGCGTGGCAGGATAACGACACAAAAAAAAAAAAGGATCTCGTGTCACATCGCGCTGATGAGTGTAACTGACCGTGTAAATTGTTGTAACGTGTAATTAATCGTTTTTTTCCTCGTTTTTTAATCCTTTTTTTCTTTCTTCCGTCGGGAAAAAATAGGAAAAAAAATGAAAGAGAATTAACTGGGAAAAAAAAAGGGTTCGAGTTTAAGGCTGCGTTGTTCCCATGGAATGGGGGGAAGGACATTAAATGGTGAATTTGTTCGTTCTTTTTTTTTTTTCGTGTTTTCAAATTGTTACAAAACGTTTTTGAAACATAGAACGCAGTGCAATTTAACAGCAATTGAGTGTAACAAGTGAAAAGTGGCGTGTTGCGGTATGCGGTGGACATTTGGTTGAGTGTTTTGTTTGTCCTTTTTTCGACGGAAGGGGTTGGTCAGTAGATTAGTATTCTTCTTTTTTTTTTTGGATGGTAATTTAGTGAAGGTTCACCGCCAGGTGGTGGTTTGAAGTTAAGTGGGGAATTAAATGCCGATGAAGGGATTGAGAATGCATGAGATGGTCGGTCAATTGTCTATTGAATCTCAGTCAATTGGATTCGTTGTGTCTGAAGGGATTTTTTTTTTCACTAAAATCAAAATTCTTAAAGTATTTGAAAGTGATATTTTTTGATGAAAAATATTTAGTTTTCATTATTCTATTTTATTATTTTGATATTATTCTCTATTATTATTTTTATAATTGGATATGAGGTTAATTAGAATTGAGAGCAATGAAGCATTAAACCAAACTGATTGCTATTTCTCTTTTTTTCAACCAGAAATTCCATCCAATTCAATTAAAATGAGTAAATTTTGCAGTAAGCAATTGTAATCCAAACTCGAAAAAAAAAACTTAGAACTTTTTTTTTCAATTAAAATTAAATTATTGGAAAAGGTTTTTTCCAATATTATGCATTTTAAAAAATGGCATGACCGGACCTTTTAAATGAGGAAAAAATTATAGAAATATCTCACACTCAAATTTTTAAATCGAATTTTTACTTTGAAACGACTTAAATGAAATGTTTCCTATCAGAATTCGAACGAAACCGAAGATGCCACTGCGTGACTTTGAGCAAAGACATGTGCCACGCGGGGGCCTCGGGAAATCAAATTTTTTCACACGTCGGATAGACAATATTATGCATTTTACAAAATGGCATGACCGGGCCTTTTAAATGAAGAAAAAATCATAAAAATATCTCATACACAGATTTTTAAATCGAATTTTAACTTTGAAACGATTTAAGTGAAATGTCTTCCATCAGAATTCGAACGAAACCGAAGAAACCACTGCGTGATTTTGAGCAAGGACATGTATCGTGCGGAGGGAAACCAAATTTTTCACAGTTCAAATAGACAATATGATACATTTTATAAAATGGCATGATTGGGCCTATTAAATGAAGAAAAAATCATAAAAATATCTCACACTCAGATTTTTAAATCGAATTTTAACTTTGAAATGATTTAACAACCGAAAATGCCGAAAGATTTTCATTTTGTCGTTGGCGGTTGGGGCGAGTTAATTTTGATGTCCCGTGAAAATTCGACTTAGAGGGATTCGACTGGAATTTAAATCGCAGGCCTGATCGTTACTCCTTTTTTTTCCAAATTTGAATTATTGAACATCAGCCTAAGTAAATTAAAAAAAAATTCAATTCCACCGCTTTTCCCAAACAACTTATCGCACCCCTTGATGCGTTTCAACAGAAACAAAAATTAAATTAGCCTAAAAACACGGAAGAAATCTTTTTTCCACGACATCCTCCTCAAGGCTGTTTTTTCGTTTTCCTTTTTTTTCTTCTTTTTTTTTTTTCATTCCTATTTGAATATCCTGCAAGCAAACTTCTTCCTTGGTGCGTGTGTTTCGATGTTCCTTCCCCGACTTCCTGTTAACCGCAAAATAACAATGAATCCTCGACAAAAGAATCTATTTCATTCTACGCCTAATGTCGTCCTTTACGTAAATGTTTCAAGTCACGCGACACGTCTTTAAGGACGAAAACTAGTTTCAGAAGAAAAAAAACCCATCACCTCACCGACTGTCATGAAAATTATGACATCCAAAAAGGGACATGAAAATAATTTTTTTCCGTGGGGTCACTCGATCCTGGAAGGCATTTAAAATTAACCTTTCGGTGCTTTTATATTTTCTCATTTGAATGATTCGTTTTTTCCTCAAAAAAAAGGGACTGAAATGACAAATCAAATATACAAGTGAGGATTTTTTTTTTGTCGTGTGGAAAGTCCTTACGAATCGAAAGACTTGAGACGTCGCTCAAATTGGGGGTGGCATGCGTAAATAGGGAAAATAAAATTGTCTAGACATTTTTTTTTTCTCTTTTTCAAATAAATTTCTATTTTTCATTTGGCCGAGAATTGATTTGAAAGCTGACGTAGTGTGGGCGTCTTGTGAGCTGGGGGGATGGTTTGCGTCGTCGGTCTCGAGTGTTGAAGGGAGCGTCCGGAAAATAAGGATTTTTTTGTCGAGGGCGCGTTGGACTTGTCTTGAAGATTGTCAGTCCCTGCAAAAAAACGCATGACATTTTTTTTATGGAGCAATAAGTACACTTATTCCATGTTCTACGACTTTTTCAGATTCTTTTTATTTTCAAAAAAATCAGCTTTGATTTTGGGTTTCTCTTTCATTTCCACTTGGATTCAAAAATCGACGCATTCGATGTAATCACGAGAATATCAGCCTTCCTTTCAGAGGCCATCCCCGCATCACATAAAATTGAGAATTGAGAGATTCGCCCAGCCGCGTCGCCTCCAGAGGGATTTTTCGAGATTTCTTCAGCTTCCAATAGGTTCCCCGGCCGTAAAATTTTCTCCCACTCGCAGTCTTGCTCCGTCCTCCGTCGAAGAAGGTAGTGGCTCGGAGCCGTAGTCTTGCTCCGGCCTCGGTCGAAGAAGGTAGTCACTCCGAGTCGTAGTCTTGGTTCGGCCTCGGTCGAGGAAGGTAGTCACTCCCAGCCGTAGTCTCGCTCCGTCCTCGGTCGAAGAAGGTAGTCACTCCCGGCCGTAGTCTTGCTCCGGGCTCAGTCGAGGAAGGTAGTCACTCCGAGTCGTAGTCTTGGTCCGGCCTCGGTCGAGGAAGGTAGTCACTCTGAGTCGTAGTCTTGGTCCGGCCTCGGTCGAGGAAGGTAGTCACTCTGAGTCGTAGTCTTGCTCCGTCCTCGGTCGAGGAAGGTAGTCACTCCCAGCCGTAGTCTTGCTCCGTCCTCGGTCGAAGAAGGTAGTGGCTCCCAGCCGTAGTCTTGCTCCGTCCTCGGTCCAAGAAGGTAGTCACCCCCAGCCGTAGTCTTGCTCCGTCCTCGGTCGAGGAAGGTAGTCACTTCGAGTCGTAGTCTTGCTCCGGCCTCGGTCGAGGAAGGTAGTCACTCTGAGTTGTAGTCTTGGTTCGGCCTCGGTCGAATGAGGTAGTCACTCCGAGTCGTAGTATTGGTCCAGCCTCGGTGGAGGAAGGTAGTCACTCCCAGCCGTAGTCTCGCTCCGTCCTCGGTCGAGGAAGGTAGTCACTCTGAGTCGTAGTCTTGCTCCGTCCTCGGTCGAGGAAGTTAGTCACTCCGAGCCGCAGTCTTGCTCCGGCTTCGGTCGAAGGAGCTGTTGCCTCTCAGCCGTACTTTTCAACTTTCGAATTTGAAAAATAAATTTTAACTCTTCAAAACCTCAAACCTCTTCGCATAGCTCTTAAATTATCTGAAAACCCAAGGGAAACCTTTTGGCCTCGACGATTTCTTCGAAATTTGAAGCGAACCTTCATTTCTCCGAATAGATTTTTCAGGATTCCTCCAGCTCCCTGTGGGTTCCTTGACCCGAAATAGACATTTTCTTAAACCTGCCAGGTCCCTTTATCGCGTGATGTTCACTTTTCCCTCATCCACCTAACCATGTCGACTCCAGGAAGTTTTTTTGAGATTTCTCTAGCTTCCAATGGGTTCCTCGACTCGAACCAGACATTTTTTGAAAACTGCCAGGTCCCCACATCTCGTGAAATATAATTGTTCAACCTCCATCTAAAGGTGGCTTCACCAGAACGTTTTTTCGAGATTTCTCCAGCTTCCACTTGCTTCCCAAAATCCATCCGGACATTTTTCGAATCCTCAGACACTCGCCCAACATCCCCAATCAAAAAAAAATTTAATTTTTCGAAAAAAAATTTTTCGCATTTTTTACGCAAAAAAATCGAGTCACGGTCAACGACTCGAGGTCGACTTTTCTCGGTAAAAAATGAAGCGATTTTGAATTAAAATTTTTTTCGAAAAATCGATTGAAATTTTGATGGAGAATGATGGGTTTTGATGTCCTTTGGAGAAAAATGAAAAATTCAAGACTTGGACCTGGGTGGTGTCGCCTCCAGGACGTTTTTTCGAGATTTCTCCAGCTTCCAGTGGGTTCATCGACTCAAACCAGACATTTTTCGAATCACGAGACGCGTCTTAAAAAATCCCCATCAGTTTTTTGAAAAAAAAAATATTTTAATTTTTTTTAAATTTTTAGCCAAAAATTACAGGCATAACGTCGCCATTTTGAATTGACGAGAAATCACGAGAATTTTTCAGAAGCCGTCTTGTCCAATCGACAGATCTTCTTCAGATCTACAAAATTGGTCGGAAGGCCTTATTTCGTAGGACCTCTCGTTTTCGAGATATTTGAGTCCAAAGTTGAGATACTTTCAGCCGAAAGTACATTTTTCGAGATTCCTCCAGCTCACCTTCCCACACTCAATCCAAACATTTTTCGAGTCCTTACTGTTTGTCTGTCTTTTTTTCTAATTATACTTCCGATTTAATTTTTCCAATCTCATTTTCCCAATTTCAATTCTCTAATTAATTTTTTCCACTTCAGCTCAAGAAATCGATCCCAAAAATCGATCCAAGAAATCCAAACCGAGACAGTCGAGTTCAGAAAATCAAGCCAAGAGATCCGAGTCCATAAATTCACGCCGCGAAAATTTTTCTTCATGAAACCAACCACGAAAAATAAATAAATTCAAATTAAACTATTTTTACTTCTCAAACTCTCGAAGTCTCCTTCACACCTCTCACGACTAAAACTTAATTAATGAACAGCAATTAAGGCAAAAAAAAAAAAAACCTCACTCCCTCATGAGAAAAAAAAAAAAACGCTCACTTAAAACATCATAATCGTCCTCTGGCCAGGACACTTAGAATCTCACCTCGTAGGTCATCTTAACGTGTTTTTTCTCTGTTTTGCTTGCAAGTCCTTTAAGATGATACTTTATGCGAATTTTCAAAAAAAAAAACGTTTACAGATTGAAATCGCAGACACGAGAGAACGCTTGCCTTAAGTGAGGTGGGATCAAACTTTCAAAATAACTTAATTACCCATCAACCCACCCCCAACGCCAAATCCTCCGTCGGTCGACGAAAAGTCATTCGCTTCCTCGACGAGAAACAGTCTTTCGTTGATGACAGTCTGTTTTTTTAATTCAGAAAAAAAAGGAAATAATCAAGAAAAGATTTTTCTTCCTCCCTCTCGTCATTAAAATAGATTTACTTCATTTTAAGAGAAATCAGGATGCAGCTGGCTTTAAGGAGATTAAGCCCACCATTGGGTTCTTCGTCTTGAAATGCATGCATTTGAGGCCAAAAAGTGTCCACCAGAGTCACCGAAGGCCATCTACTAATCGAGTACATTCCCTCCACAAATTTAAAGCATAACCTCCCTTCATTTAATTTCTACAGGAAGCTTTAACCCGTTCGCACGTCGTTTAGCCAAATTATGCTTAAACATTACCAAAAAAAAAAAAAACACCCACAAAAATGAGCAAAAAAAAAAAACTGAAGAAAGCCAAACGCCAACCGACGAACGACGCCATCAAAGATTATCGGCCCAGGAATGCGCCGTGGCCACGCTGCTGCACACTCCCGTGCCAGAGCCAGGCGACAAAATAGCTCATGCCCACTAAACCAAGTTAAAAAGGTGACGATTCCCGCTCCTTCTCCTTCCTCCAAAAAAAAACGAACCACAGTCCACAAGGAGACAAACCCGAGAAAAACGAACGAGAGCAAGCGTCAGAAAAAAAAAAAAACGAAAAACGAAAAAAACGAACGTGGAAACGCTCTATCATAGTACGTGCCTGCTCCTGGATGCCCGTCTACGAGGCCAACGAAAAAAAAAAAAAAAGAAACCCCCCGAAGCACTGGCTGTAGAGATCTCTCCTCTGCGCTCGTTCTGGTCTCGACTTTTTATCGTCCACTTAATCGCCTTTGATGACTTTAACGCGATTTTTCGCACAGCATTTTTCTGTGCCTTGCGATATTTTTTTTTTTTCGCTTTTTTTTTGGCGCACGATTGCCGGCTCCTGACGCTTGCCGCTGCATATTTAGCAGAAATTAAGACATTGAAATTTATTTTCATTCCTGGTGTCAGTATACGTGAGTTAATGAGTACTTAACGAATATCTTTTTTTTTTTTTTTCGTTGGTCGTCCTCTCGTGGAGGTCGTGGAGAATCGAGAATCCTTTAAAGGACACAAAGTCGTCGTTCGTTTTTTTTTCTTTTTTTTTGCTGCTTTTTTCCTTTTTGGTGGATGGTTAAAGGTCAGACTGCAAGTGGTTGGGAATGGGTTAAATCCTTTCATAGTCGTGTTGCTGTTTTTTTTTTGTCGTCATCGTCGTTGTCGTCGTCCTTGTCCTCGTCCTTAATGGATTCTCTCTCAAAAAAAAAGAGTACTGCGGTCATAATCACCCGTAAAACGGCCGGAGGATAGCCTAATGGATAGAGATAACGACAGGCAGATTGAATAAACTCTTTTTTTTTTTCGTTTTAACATTTTTTTTCTGCTCCTTTCGTCCTTTCATCGTTTGGAATTTTTCTTTTTTTGTTTTTCCTTTTTTTAGGAAGCAAAGAGTATGTCTCTAGGTGATTAATTCGATTGATTATCGTAGTCAATTAGGTTTCGGTTGACCAGAAAGTCTCCTCTGATATTCAAGGATAAAGGAAATTTAATAAAAAATTGAAGTCACTTACCCGTGTGTAATCGTGTGTGTTGCTGCACATGTGACAGCTGCTTGAAGCGTCGATCACAGTAGGAGCATTTGTAGGGCTTCTCGCCGGTATGCACGCGTATGTGTTGCACCAATTGATGATTACTGGAGAAGGACTTTAGACATTGCTGGCATTGATGTGGTTTTGATTCAGCACCCATACCGCCAGGACCCAATCCAACGCGGGGTATCTGTTGAATTTGTTGCATTGCGCTCTTGTGCATGAAGAGCTGTGATTTTTTGTTTTTTTTTTTTGGAATTACACAAAACAAAAAAAGAAAGAAAGGCATTTTTTTTTTCATTAGAATTTGAATGGGAATTTTTCAAATTTTAAAAAGTCTTAATAAATCATAAAGATATCGGCCAAAAGTTTAATTTTTTTTTCATAATTGCATGAGTCCGGCATTAATTTTTTTTTCACACAAAACCGGCGTAGGACCTTTCGACTCATTGGAGAAACCTTCGGCTATATGGATGTACCTTTTTGGACTTGCGAACGTATCAAACGATTTTTTTTTTTTATTTCATTTCAATTCATTTTTTTTTTTGCTATCTACTGAGAAAAAAAAATTACCTTTGTCGAGTTTTGGGAACCACAGCTTCGTGGACGTGAGTCTAGTAAAGATTCACTCATTTTGCGTTCAAAATTTCAATTAAAAATTAAATAAAAAAAATTAAAGTCAAACTCTTTTTGTAAACTTAAAAAATTGGCAGCCAACAGGTCATCTTCGGGCAGCGAAAAAAAAAAAAAAAGACGGCTGCAGAAAAGCAGACGATTTCAGTCTACAAAAAAATCGGGGAAATTTTTGAGATTTTTTCAGTCGAATCGGAGATCGTTCAAAAATCAATTTTTCCTAATTACGAGTTGAGAAAAAAAATTTGTCATCGAGTTCATGGACGTCGAGAATTTTTTTTCATCGAGCTCTTATGTGATCTCGATTTTCAAAAATTTTTCTGGACGTTCTGGACATCGAGGCTTATTTTTTCATCGAGCTCTTACGTGGTCTAGATTCACAAAAATTCGTCTGGACGTGAAAAAATGTCCTGGCGTTGCATCGAGGACTTTTTTTCATCGAGCTCTTACGTGATCTCGATTTTCAAAATTTCGTCTGGACGTGGAAAAATGTCCCCCTGGACATCGAGGATTTTTTTTCATCGAACTCTTACGTGATCTCGATTTTCAAAGATTCGTCTGAACGTGGAAAAAAGTCCTCGGCATCGAGCTCCTACGTGATCCAGATTTTTAGTAATTTATCTAGTCGTGAAAAAATGTCTGCACTGCCACCGCTCTTTCCCAAGACCACGACAACGCAAGTTCAAGCCTCTCGTACAGATCTCGGTAGATGGGGAGAAAAAAGAAAGAAAAACCATCCCCAAAACAAGCCTCGGTTGTGTTTTTTTTTTTTTTGTGTGTGTATTTCTCTTCAACGCGAAGTAACTCCGCGTGGCTGTCTAATTACGAACTCCGCAGCCGCAGAAAAGAACACGGATTGTTTTTATTTTTCATTTTTTTTTTCCTACCTTAGATTCAGAACACTGATACTTCCCTCACTCCCCATCTCTGTTAACCGACACGACTGTATAATTTTTTTTTCTCTCCTTCTAAATATATTTAGACGAAAAAAAAAAACTGAACTAGAAGAAACATAAAATTTAAAAGAAAAAAAAAAAAAGAATTCGCCTTCCAACTCTCGCATGTGAGAATAGCAAACTGAAAAAAAAATGCAATTTTTCCCATTATTTTGTTTTTTTTTTTTAACTATGGCTATGTGTACAGTGCACTCTCTTCATTTTCGTTCAACAATCTACTGCCATTCCACCCCTTGAAGCACCACCGAGTCCCACCAACTCCTCCCGTCGACCCCACATACGGGCTTCGTACAGAAAAATAAATTTGAAAAAAAAAAAAAAAACCGAATGAAGAAAGAAAAAAATGGAAAAAGAAATTGAGATACGAAAATAAAAGGCGGCGGAGGATGGGGTCTAAAACGGTTGGTTGGTCCTCTCCTTGTGCGTTTATTTTTTTTCCCCATTTTTTTTTTTTTGTTCTTTGTAAAGAATTCTTTTTTTCTTTTTTTTTTTTTTATTCTTATGCTGACTTAAATCTTGAAGATGGTGTGTTCGCGTTCTTTTCATTTGTCTGTTTCTAGTTCCCCATCTTTCTCTCTGTGTCTGTTTGATTCCAGTGGTGGCTCTGACTCTGGATCTGGCTCTGGATTTCAATAAGGCCTTCGATGCCTTTGTGACAAAGAGTGGCAGAGAGTGGAGACAGTGGACTAGTTTTTTTTTTTTTTTGTTTTTTCTCTGATGATCTTACACAAATGTGCCCTTTTTTCTGTTCTGTGGCCGGAGAGTATTTATTTTTTTTTTCTTTTTGTATGTCTGTCGAGAATTGAATTGGCTAAGCGATGTAAAGGTGTAACAAATGTCGTTGGCCTAGGAGATGAACGTAAGTTGCCAAAGGGTGACGGGGGTACAATGGCGTAGTGTGTTTTGGATGTACGTAGCTTCATCAAGGCCTAATAAAGGAGCTCAGAGGAATTTCGTTGAGCCAGGATCCGACTGCGGAGAGAGCGGCTTACGCTTTTTTTTTTTTGGAGGCTTGTGGGTCATGGCTCTTTTTCTTCGTTTATTTTAAGTTCAATTTTTCCTTTTTTTCAAAATTCCTGAGTTCATCACAAAAACTCATGAATTTTTGAAAAATTTCAAGCCTGGATTGTCGAAATTCGGGGATAAGCGAGTTTCAGAATCGTTTTTAGTTTCAAAATGAGCTGGGGAGCCGATAATTGAACCTAAACGCAATTTTGGAGCCTTAGTACTTTCGAGTTTGAAAATGTACGCACCAAGTTTGAAGGGAAATTCGGTTTTTAAGCCCAGATTTGGACCTAAACGCGTTTTTTTTTTTTTCATTTTTTGAGCCCGGATTTGGGCCTAAACGCGTTTCTTGTTCGATTTTCGAGTCTGGATTTGGACCTAAATGTATTTTTTTTCGATTTTAAGCCTGGATTTGGACCTAAACGCAATTTTTCTCGGTTTTTGAGTCTGGACTTAGACCTTAACGCGTTTCCATTTCGATTTTTCCGAATTTTCGAGTCTTTTTCAATTTTCGAATCTGGATTTGGACCTAAGCGCGTTTTTTCTTGGTTTTCGAGTCTGGATTTGGACCTAAGCGCGTTTTTTCTTGGTTTTTGAGTCTGGATTTAGACCTAAATACGTTTCCATTTCGATTTTTCTGAATTTTCGAGACTTTTTTTAAATTTTTTTTTTCTCAATTTTCAAATCTGGATTTGGACCTAAACGCCTTTTTTTTCAAATTTTCCAGTCTAGATTTGGACCTAAACGCCTTTTTTTTTCAAATTTTTCAGTCTAGATTTGGACGTAAACGCGTTTTTTCTCGATTTTTGAGTCTCAACTCGGACCTAAACGCATTTTTTGAAGGACCTAAACGCAATTCGAATTTTTTCCTCCATGGTTCGCTTGTCCTCCTTGCCAAAAGGATACGGCCAATTTGTTTTTTTTTGAACAAACACTCCCTCCCCACAAGCCACCCATCGAAGAACGCGTCCCTAGAACAGTCTCCATCGACGCCTGTCCAGCCGCAGAAACCCACTCAGCCGCAGAACAGAAAAAAAAAATTCAGAAAAAAAAAGTACTAAGAGAAAAGAACCCCACGCCGCTTTTGTTTATGTCCTTTTTGCAAGTCCTCCGCTCTGTCTCCTCCTCATGTGTGCATAAGGCCACATGTTCTTTGCTTGATTTCTTTTATTTTTTTTTTTCGTAATTTCTTATGCCGTATTTCTTTTATTTTTTTTTTGTTTTCTTATTTTCTGAATGTTACTGACCTAGCACAAGAAAAAATTTGTTATATTACGATTGTTGTTGGCCCAGAGAGTAGGAGGGGAATATCAGGGACTGGAAAGGAACTCTGTTGTTGTACCACTAACACACAGCCACACACAGAGGCTGAAGAGAAGAAAAAAGCACATCAGTGGCTAACAGCCTCCACCTTCTTCATCAAACTAAGAATTTACCATCAACAGAAAAAAAAAAAAAAAAAAAAGAAACGAATCCATGAGTACACACAAACTCGAAAAGAAACTCAACGATAAAGACGACGAAGGATGCGAAACTAGCCCCCGCGACAGAGAGAGAGGAGAAGGAAGTTCAAGACTTAAAAAAATAATCCGACTGATATTTACGGATTTTTCGCTGAAATTTATTATCTCTCTTTGGTGTTTTTTTTTTTGGTTTTTGTTGTGTTTTTTTTTTTGTTTGTGTTGTCTCTCCTCTCTCTGTGCTCGTACAACGCACTTTTTTTTATTTTTTGCGTCATGTTAAGGTTGTTGGATCGTTTGGGATATATTTTTTTTTTCTGCACCACACTCTGTATCTTTGGCGAGCAAAATACAAAAAAAAAAAGTTGAATTTTCTATTTTTGGTCAAAGAGGCAAATGATCTTTTGACTTTACCAGAAGGAATTACGTACGTCTTTTTATTTTATTTTTTTTTTATTTAAAACGCCCTCTTATGGATACAAAGTGCAAGGAATAAAAGAAACCAATTCAAAAGATAAGTGTGTGGCAAAAAAAAAAATACAGAAAAAAACGGCGACGTTTCTTTTTTAAAACTATTCTTGAACTTTTTTTTTGTGTTGGGGGACGAGGATATCATGTGGGAATACAAATGAAACGAACAAAAAAAAAAAAAAGTCTGAAATGACGTCTTGGCGGAGAAGAGAGATGTAGCAGGAGATACATGTGTGTTATTAGATACTTTTAATATGTTCTTTTATCTACCTCTTGTGCTTGGAAGAAGAAAAAAAAAATTGTTTTTTTGTGTTTTTTTCTTAAACTCAATTTTGATGCTTTTTATTATGCCTTCGATTGTTTGGAGCTCGGTGCGGCAAGGCGGGCGTGTACAATCGCACTCGCATTCACATTCGGTTTCGGTTTATTTTTTTTTTGTTTGGAAATTGTACGCGCGCCGCGTCTACGGTAGGCCAAAGAAAGACGCAGACAGACGCAGAAGGAGGCACAAGTCCTAACATTAAAAATGTTAGTGCAGAGCATGGTCGTTAAATAGGATGTGGAATGTATCTTCTTTTTTTTTTTTTTTTTGTTTTTGTCTGTCAATTGGTTTCTTCAACTTTGAGTGAGGAAGAAAACAACAATAGGATGTGTGTAGGGAGTGTTTTGGTCTGGTTTGTAACAATTTTTTTCGTTTTTTTGAGTTCAGTAACTCTAGGTCATTGGCTGACGTACAGCACCTCTCAAATTTCGAATACACACAATTAACACACAACGTGGACATAAAAAAACACGAAGAGACACCCGTTTGTCTCTTCACCTCCTCATATCCTTTTTCCCTCCTCACAGACAATTAAATGAACGAGAATCTGTCACCTCCGCGTTGACGCTTCGTTTTTTTTATAAAAATATTGAATTTTTGTTGCCTGATACGATTAATGAAGTTTGACGCTAGGAGACGATAAATTTAAAATTTCAATGAATTTTTTCGTCAAATTAAATTTTTTTTTACGCCGACTGGTTGATCAAAATTCCATGGAATTTTGAATTTTTTTCTACTCTGACTGGTTGATCAAAATTCCATCGAATTTTTAATTTTTTTCTACTCTGACTGGATGATCAAAATTTCGTCGAATTTTAAATTTTTTTGTGCTCTGACTGGATGATCAAAATTTCGTCGAATTTTTAATTTTTTTCTACTCTGACTGGTTGATCAAAATTCCATCGAATTTTTAATTTTTTTCTACTCTGACTGGATGATCAAAATTTCGTCGAATTTTCAATTTTTTTCTACTCTGACTGGATGATCAAAATTTCATCGAATTTTCAATTTTTTTCTACTCTGACTGGTTGATCAAAATTTCGTCGAATTTTCAATTTTTTTCTACTCTGCTTGGTTGATCAAAAATTCATTGAAATTTCAAATTAAAGGGCGAAGACTTGTTCTTGATGAAGATGTTCAAAAAAAACTTATGGGAAATCATTTTTACAACCTCGAACTCGTGCTTTCAATAAGCTAAGAACCGCAGTCACTTTTGACCTTCTGAACGATTAATTGAGAAAGTGCTTTAAAAAAACTTGAATGAATGCCATTTTTGACCTCATTTACGACTTATTTTTTTTTTATGTCACTTAGGTCTTTAGATATGATTTCGTGGAAGTTGTTCAGAAAAAAAAACACGACCTTCTTCTAAAATCTGAGCTAAAATTTCAAAACAAAATTGAAATGCATGGAAATTACTCCCCTCTTTCAAAATTCAAACAGCAATTGAGCTGACCTAGAAACAAGGATAAAGAAACCTTATGAGCTCAAAATAAGAAGACAAGAACCTTCTCAAATTTAAATGAATTTTTTTTTCGAGATTTGTGCTAAAAGTTGGATAGAAAGAGTTTTTTTTTTAAATTGAAAACGCATATGAAGAACAAACTTCCATCACTGGCTAAGTTTTTTTTTAAATATCTCAGTCGGAGCAAAGTCTTCGTAGATGCGTCTAAGTAAAGGAGGAGAAGAACGTGAAAAGAAGAAAAGACGGTGCGAGGCTTCGATTAGGTGCGAGACTAGTCAAAATCTACTAAAACATTTTTAGATTCAAAATCTCGGGATTAATCGAGGAGCATCCTAGCTGCTAATTTTTTGATGAGAGAGTCGCTTACTTTTTGATAAAAGAGTCGCTTATTTTTCGATAATTTAGTCGCCTATTGTTTGATAAAAGAGTCGCCAATTTTTCGATAATTTAGTCGCTTATTTTTCAATAAAATAGTCGCTTATTTTTCAAATAACATGAAAAAATCGTCTCCCCAGCCGCTCTTCCGAAATCTCTTCCCTTCCGGTTTTCCAACCAATTGATTTATATCTTTTTTTTGTCTCAACTAGTAATGAATTTTTTTTTTTTATCAGTTCAAGTGAAACCAAAAGTAAATAAAAATACACAATTGAGTGCAAGAAAAGAAAAAAAAAAAAAATATCGCACATGGGTTTGACGGCGCAATGTCTGTGTGTGTTGACAGAAGGGGTGGCAAACCCCAATTGATTTTTATTGCAAAAAAAAAATGAAACTTACTTTATGTTTAAACAAAACCATTCAGAACAATAATATGTAGTTAACAAAATTCGATAAAAAAAATGTATCTAATTTATTTTTCCGATGCAAACACACGGGTGGAGGGCTGGGCACACGGCGAGCGAGATGCCTGGCTATAGTGACTGGCGAAACATGTCATCGATCACTGCCGACGATGCCACCACTATCGGAATGATCCTCTTCGTCGTCGTAGTCGCGATCGTCGTTGTTGTTTGCAGCATCATGGACGATTTAATGAAATTCATCATTTTCATTAACAGCCACCACAAATATCACGATCATTACACATTTGCGGGGGGAAGTTGAGAAGAAAAAAAAAAAAAAACACGCGCGTGGTCAATTCGCGATCGGTTCACAAATGCGGATGCGAATGAAATTAAAAAAAATAAAAACAACCCCCTTTTTCAAATTCGGTTGTCACCCGGCACAAAACAACAAAAAAAACAAATAAATAAATAAAAACAATAACAAATAACAACCGAGTTGTGATAGCGCGCACGCCCAAACTTCAGAATCGGTTTTTATTTCTGCACGAGAGAGCTGCGCGTCTCGTACGGATGTGTTGTTGCCTGTGGAACGTCGCTGCAGTTTTTACCGCCACCGCCACCGTCACTTGCACTATTGCACTGCGCTGCAGTTTGCCTATACTATTTGCAGGGTGCCGTGTTCTCTGTTGCTGCTGATGTTGCTGGCACACACATTGCCAATGTACACACAAGAGTGCGCGACGCGACGCGACGCGATGATGAGATGATGAGTTGTTGGTGCGCGCGGTGGTGATGTTATGCCTCGTGCACACCCTCCTCCCCCAAAAACAAAAAAAAAACTGAAAAAAAAACCCGGTCCGATCGGGGGGCGGGCACCCCTCCTGGTGCAATTCTTTTCGTATACAATTCTTGCCAGTTGTAGAATTGATGGCAGTCTTTAGTAATTGCAATATGATTATGGGCGAAGGTGGTGTGGTGCGGTAGTGGCGTTTTGAGTTTTTTTTTTCTATCTTCGTCCCGTCGTCCCATGGTACACACATGTGCGAAAAAAAAAAATAGAAGAAAGGAAAAAGGAATGAAATAATTCTGAGCGTTGGGAAATGCGACGATTCTTCTTATCGGCGATGTGCTAAAAATTCCGAGGTCACCCGGAGGTGACTTAGGATGTCACATCGCGAGGGGGTATACCTTGAAACCTGATCTCACCTTGTAGCGAGCATTTTTTTATCACAAGGATTTGATTTCCTTTTTCTTTGGGTTTTGTTTAAAGAAAAAACGAAGCTCTTGTCGAATCACTTCGGTGTCCCACGGTCACCTTTTTTAAATTGTCATTGTAATATTTTTTTTTCTAATGGCATACAATTCCGCTTAGGAACAGCGCTTAGTTTTTTTTTTACTTCATCTCTTTGAAATTTTTTCGGTATTTTACTTTTGAAAGGAAACTCCACACGTTTTGCAGAATTTGTCTTGCGTCTAAAAATCGATTCATAAGCCAATTAAATTTATTAAATTTCTCAAAAAATATCAAATGTAAGTAAATTGTCATAGCAATATTTTTTCTTTTAATGGCATAAAATTTCCTTCAAGACTAGCGCTAAGTCCTTTTTTCTACTCCATTTCTTTGAATTTTTTTCGTATTTTACTTTTGAAAGGACACTCCACACATTTTGTAGAATTTGTCTTGCGTTTAAAAATCGATTGATAGGGCAATTAAATTTATTAAATTTCTCAAAAAATATCAAATGTAAATAAATTGTCATAGTAATATCTTTTTTTTTAATGGCATGAAATTTCCTTCAAGACTAGCACTTAGTTCTTTTTTTTACTCCATTTCTTCGATTTTTTTTCTCATTTTACTTTTGAAAGCACACTCAACTATTTTGCATAGTTTGACTTGTGTCTAAAAATTAATTCATTGGGCGATTAGTTTAATTCTCTTTCTCACTAAATATCAAATCGCATATTCAGATTAAATAAAATACAATAAAAATCGAAAAAAAAAATTAAAAAAAAAAAAAATATGAATTAGCGGCGGAAGAAACAGACAAAATTGAATTTGACTGGGAGATTTATACGGCAATAAAATTCCTTGATGTAGAGAATTCCTGACCTACGACACGGATATCTGCTGTCGTTTTAAATTTTCTAAACTAGAGAATTCCACTAAAAGGCTAAGAAAATATTTTTTTGGACACCTTGTCGTAGGAAATATTTTTGGGGATCTTATAGAGTCCAACAAGAACGCAGCTCGGTATTTTTTTTGGATAACTTTACGTACGAAATATTTTTGGGCATTTTTTAGAGTCCAACAAGAACGCAGCTCAGTCGCCTCGGGCTAAGCAAATATTTTTTTTTAGACGCCTGGTCGTTGGAAATATTTTTGGGAATTTTTTAAGACTCCAACGCAGCTCGGTTATTGATTCAACTTTTACTTAGAATTTTTCAAAGACGAAAAATAAAGATTTTCAATGGGAATCACTTACTTGTAGACCTTTTAAATTGTTACTTCTTTTTTTTAAGAACTGACTTTAATTTGATTGTTTTGCATTGAAGCCTAATTAAATAAAAAAACGTAAATTTCCGGAGGATTATAATTTTTCACACTGACGTTGATTTCCGTCCGAGTCCTTTAGACAAAACGTATGAAATAAAATTTAATAAAATAAAACTCTCCTATTGAATTCTAAATTGCACAACGAATATCTTGTCGAAGACTATTTCTTATCACTTGAAGCGTCAAACTACACTCACTGGTCAAACGCACTCAAATTGCAGATACTGTACATGATAAATGAAAAACGAGAAAACAAACAAAAAATTAAAAATAATAAAATAAAATTCGTATTTAATATTCAAACTACGTGTAGTTGCAGTGAAAATTCTCTCGATTAATTTTCATCACAGCACACAGGAAAATTTTATTGCAAATTGATTGTGCTATGCACTTGAAATTAGAAAACGTTTTGCAAGAAGTCTTTTTTGAGTAACGTATTTTCAACTTAAGCATTTATTTGATTCTTTTCCTGTTCTTGTATTCTTAAAAAGACGAAAAAGGAGTTGCAATTAAATACACATTAAATTCTATGAATACGGAATGAGGGAACACCTACAAATATTTTTGAGTAGGTTCTGCGGTCATGTGCAATTGTGTCTAGACTTGTTCACCCAAAAGCTATAGGGCGAACAAGGCTAGAAAATGAACGTGGTAAGAAATGGGAAACAAATGGAATTTCTCAAACGGTTGAAGATACGAGTATATTTAAACATTTTTTTGAATGTCTTTTCTCTATTGAATTGCTTCTTTGAGGAGTGTCACATTCCATGCGACGCCCTGCCGGTCCTTAGTCAAACATCAGAATAATAAAGCATAGCATATCGAACAAAATGGCATGTCTGAACCTTTTTAAAGCAAAAAGAGAATTTTTAATAATTTGTACCCAAGGTATTTTATTTGATTTTTTAAATTGAAAAAATTGAACCCTCTGCTTACAAAAAATTCTCGTGATTTCTTCATAGCTGCATTTTTGAGCGAAAAAATTAAAAAAAAAATCTTTTCAAAAAAGTGATGGGGATTTTTTAAGACGTGTTTGACGGTTCGAAAAATGTCTGGTTCGAGTCGATGAACCCCCTGGAAGCTGGAGAAATCCCGAAAAAACATCCTGGAGGCAACACCATTGCCGCCAAAATCTCAAATTTTTAATTTTTCGCCAAAGTACATCAGAACATATCGGTCTCCATCAAAATTTTCACCGATTTTTTCCAAAAATATTCTTTTCAAAATCGCATCATTTTTCCCCAAGAAAAGTCGACCTCAAGTCGTTGACCGTGACCCGATTTTTTTGTGCGAAAAATGCGAAAAATTTTTTTTCGCAAAATTAAATTTTTTTTCGATTGAGGATGTTAGGCGATTGTCTTAGGATTCGAAAAATGTCCGGATGGATTTTGGGAAGCAACTGGAAGCTGGAGAAATCTCAAAAAAACGTTCTGGTGAAGCCACCCTTAGGCGGAGGTTAAAAAATTTTATTTCACGCGATTTGGGTACTTGGCAGCTTGCAGAAAATGTATATTTCGTGACGAGGAACTCACTGGAAGCTGGAGAAATCTCGAAAAATCCATCTTGGGGCGTCGTGGTTGGGCGGATGGGGAAAAGATGGATTTCGTACGATGCGGGAACCTGGCACGTTTCAGAAAATGTCTGGTTCGAGTCGATGAATCCTCTGAAAGCTGGACGAATCTCAAAAAATCTTCCGAAATGAACGCCAGATTTTCAAATGAAAGACTAAAGAAACGAATTTAAGTTTTTACACAATTTTCAATTTGCTACCGTCTGATGTAAAGATTTTGAAACATTTCCAATTAGCCGATTTGGCGCCCAACACAAACGCAGAGCAAACAAAGGCAAGGCCAATGTCCAGGATCAATTGTTTCCCATCGCCTCCCTCCACCCATGCGTATCTTCTTCTTGTTTTCATTTTTTTTTTCCTTCTCGATCATTGAGGTCTACGCACTGCTCCCCCTCCCCCATAAATCACATGTGCGTTTTCCTCACCCATTTCTCCCATCTTCGCTGCTCTCGAAGAGCGTTCGTTCTTATTCTCCGCCAGTGCACAATTCTTTGGATGCGAATTAAAAGAAAGCGAAATGAGTAAGAAAAAAACAAAAAAAAAAAAGAAAATGCCAACAATACCAAAGAAAAAAAAACTGATGATGGGCAATTGTAAATGGCAAAGGCAAACAACAAGAGCTTCTCCCTCGTCGTCTTCCGTCGATCTGCTGATTTGGTGGCTATTCTTCTTCTTTTTTTTTGAGTTTAGGTTAATAGATATAATTTTGCATTAGCAAAGTCGCAGTAGTTAAATCGCACGCCTATAATAAGTCGACCGGGAGTGGGAGCGTCTCATTTCTTTTTATTTTTTATCTGAGCACAAAGTGACACAGACGCAGAGAAGAGAAACAATGTAAAAGATACAAAAAAAAATAAAAGGAAAAAATTGTGCGGTAATAATAAAAATAAATTAACCGTGAGGTTTTTTTTTGGGGGGTGGGGGCGGCCGGGAGGGAGGCAAATATTACAACAGTTTCTCGCTTTCTTTATTTGTGCATGGTATTTTAGTTTTGGTTGGCTCTTTTTTTTTCGTTTTTAATCATCTTCTGTTTCTTTGCGTATTTTTCCGTTTTTTTTTTGGATGGATGGATGGAGAACTGAATTGAATAGAACTCGGTGTTGTCTGTTTTTTTTATCATTCGCCTCGGCATATTCTTTTCTCGATCTTTATACCTTGTAAATGATAAATTAAGGAAAAGATGCAAAAAAAAAAAAGCACGAGATGTTTGTTATTCTTTTTTTTTGTCTTGTTTTTGTTTCTGGCCTCCACGAGAGATAGAGAGTCTTGTGTGTTGGGAGGGGGCGGCTGCGGGAGCAATGTATCTATTCATGTGCATTGCACGTATCTGCGAGTCTTTTCGGCATTGACGCCAGGGTAAAAGAGAATCAGAGAGAAAGACGAAAAAAAAATATACGCAGAAGACGATTTTGATGCGCTCTGGTATACACGAGTTCTTCTCGTTTGTCAACGGGCAGATTGCTCTATTTTATTGTTTGCATTTTAATGCCGACGCGCTGCACGAGCGAAGGAAGGGTAACTTCTTCAAATTGCCTTTTTAAAGAATGTACTTGGGATTTAAAGGATCTCGATTGCGTGGAAGTCAGAGATATTCAAGGTCATTGGTCTTGTATTGAAGGCCAAATAGATGACGGTCGAAAAAGGAACGAATTTTAAACTCTACATAAGCGGTGTTCAATGAATAGTTCAGAATAAAATTATAAAATCGTCTGATATGACCACATTATACATTCTACAAAATGGCATGATTGGACCTTTCAAACTCAGAAAAAATCGTGAAAATATCTTAACCGTAACATTTTTTTATCGAATTTTAATTTTGAAAGTTCTATTGAGAACGACCCCTATATGAATTTGAACTCAATGGACGATTTCACCGTGTGACTTTGAGCAGAGCACGATTTCACTCGAAGCCCCGGCGATAATTATTTAAACAAGAGAATATAAGAAAATTATATACCATTCAAAATGGCATGAGCGAGCCTTTTTAAAGCAAAAAGAAAATTGTAAATAATTTGTAGTCAAAGTATTTTATTTGATTTTTAAAGTCGAAAAAATTGCACGCGCTCCTATTGCACACCGGCATTTGAATCAATGATTCGTCTATTTTTGATCCACTTTTTTAAAGTGTTGCATATCGAAAAAAATGGCTATTTTGTAGAGCGACCTTCGAGCTACAAGGACACGAATACATTTTTATTGTAGGATGTATCTTTTCGAAGATATAGGCGAAAAACGAAAGAGATTTTTCGGAATTGCGCGCCACAAAAAGACGAAAAATCGGAAAAATGGACTAAAAATATTTCAACTTCGGCTCAGTACCTCAAAACTTGTTTGTTTATCTTGTAGAGCGACCTCCAAGCTACAAGGAGACGGAACAATTGTTATGCTAGGATGCCCCGTTCCGGAGATACGAGCGAAAGACGAAAGGGATTTGCACTGAAAGCTTGTGAAATCTCGAAAAATCGCGCTTATGTCTACAATATCGCTGCTAAAAATCCGAATCTCTCTTTTTTCGTCATAATGCATCAAATCCCACTACTTTGCATCAAAATTTTCTCAATTTTCAAAAATTTTTTTTTTGCCCCCAAAAAACCACTGGGCCAATTTGGAAGGCTAATAAAATCTAAACGGCTGGACGGATCTTTGTTTCCTTTGGAATACAGCTGCCCCTTGTGATTTTTGGCGAAAAAATGAGAATTTTTTTTTCTCGAAAAAAGTTGTCCATTTCGTAGAGCAAGGCTTTAGAAAAAAGGAACCGAAAGAATTTTTGTCCTGCGACGCTCCGTTCCGGAGATATCGGCAAAAAACTAGAGCGAAAAACGCAATTTCGCTTCAGAAAAAGAACGAAAAAACAGTCCAACTTTGGGCTCAAATATCTCAAAAACGCGAGGTCCTGCGAAGAAAATCTTTGCGACCGATCTTGTAGATCTGAGGGAGATCTGTCGGTTGTATATGACGGCTTATGAAAAATTCTCGTGATTTCTCGTAAATTCAAAATGGAGACGTTATGCCTGTAATTTTTGACGAAAAAATTTCGAAAAATTAAATTTTATTTTTTTTCCAAAAAAGTGATGAGGATTTTTAGAGACGCGTCTGACGATTCGAAAAATGTTTGGTTCGAGTCGATGAACCCACTGGAAGCAGGAGAAATCCCAAAAAAACGTCCTGGAGGCGACACCATCCAGGTCCAAGTCTTGAATTTTTCATTTTTCGCCAAAGGACATCAGAGCCTATCATTCTACATCAAAATTTTTATCGATTTTTGCAAAAAAAATTAAATTCAAAATCGCGTCATTTTTTCCCAAGAAAAGTCGACCTCAAGTCGTTGACCGTGACTCGACTTTTTTGCGTGAAAAATGCGAAAAAATTTTTTTCGAAAAATTAAATTTTTTTTTTGATTGAGGATGTTAGGCGATTGTCTTAGGATTCGAAAAATATCCGGATGGATTTTGGGACGCAACTGGAAGCTGGAGAAATCTCGAAAAAACGTTCTGGTGAAGCCACCCTTAGGTGGAGGTTGAAAAATTTTATTTCACGCGATTTGGGGACTTGGTAGCTTTTAGAAAATGTATATTTCGTGTCGAGGAACTCACTGGCAGCTGGAGAAATATCGAAAAATCCATCTTAGGGCGGCGGGGTTGGGCGGATGGGGAAAAGATGGATTTCGTCCGGTGCGGGAACTTGGCGCGTTTCAGAAAATGTCTACTTCGAGTCGAGGAACCCACTGGCAGCTGCAGAAATCTCGATAAATCCTGTCTACGGCGACACCATCGCTGTCAAAATTCCGAATTTTTCATTTCTCGCAAAGACGCGAAGACAAAACTTTGCAGAAAAAAAATAAACATTTTTTTTTTTTGCGATGAATCTGACGATTCGAAAAATGTCTGAATGGAGTTTGCGAACCAGGAGTCTGCTATATGATTTTTTTCATAATTCCCATTTATTGTAATTTTTTGAACGACGAAAAGAAGAGCCCTTTGCAATTTGCCACAGCCAAACAAAATGGTCACCATCACCACGGCGAAGAAGCGATGAAATCGTGAAGCATTCAAACTCAAAGATCTTCCATTCAACGCAAAGAAAAAAAAAAAAAGAATCATAAAATTCACAAACGTGTATAAACCTCCCCAGGTCTGTGGGGGGGAATTCGTATTGGCTTTCGTTTCTTTACTCTGCGACACGGTCTAACGAGCACAAGTCTGTTAATTGATATCATCTAACTTCAATGAGGGCTTGTTCATTCTTATATCTTCTCTGGACTCTTCCACGCCTACCTTTCGCAATGGGTGAGTGCTTGTCATCATTTTTTTTTTTTCCTCCTGAATGCATTTTTAAGTCACAGACACACACAGAACCGTGTCGTGATAGGTGATTAAGATACCGTGATGATTAAAACAAAATTTAATAGTAAACTCAAATCTCGTAGCTAATTAAAGTAAAATAAAAAAAAAAAAAAACAAGAATTTCCCTTTTTTAATTGCAAAATTTTTCTTTTTTGTCTTCATTCCATGTACACGAGCACGAGCAGAGAGAGAGACGCGGATATTTTCTTTTTTTCTCATTTTTTTTTTCCACTTCAACGTCCCTCTAGAAGTGTTTGTATGTTTTATATAAAAAACTGTCTCTCGTACTAGCATTGGTCGCTAGACTATCCACGAGAATCTTTTGGATTGGACCCTTTTTCTGGTCATGCGAAATCTCTCCAACGAGAAGAATTTCCCACACACACACATCCACACAGAGAGAGGGAAAAAGGATATGAAATAGGGAGCACAGACAGAAAACTATAATTTTTTTTTTTCTTATTTTTTTTTTCCAAGGGTTCAGGAGAGAGAATCGTCCTTCTCCTGCTTCGCCAAAGTAAAGAAAAAAAAAAAAATTCATTTCATTTTATTTTTCCATTTTCGTGTTGGCCACCACCAACACCCCGGGCCCATAATGCAGGACACTCTTCACCTTCAGAGCGGAGAGACTTTATGAATGTTCGTTAAGTGAATTTTCTATTCCTCCACTGGCAGGCAAACTGCTTGGAAAAGTTCCAATTAAAATGGAGGAGTCTTTTTCTTTTTTTTTTTTTTTTTTGAAACACTTGTTTATATACACAGTCCAGCAGAATTGCGTGGATAGTTTCGTTTCGTGTTATATTTTTTTTGTGTCTGTACAAAACTAAAAATACAAAAAAAAAAGGGAGAAACTCGTTAGTCGGAGGAAGGGAAAGAATTAAAAACACAATATCTACTTTTCTCATCCCTTTACATAATGTAGAAAGGACACACTCATTCATGGAGTTGGACTACACTAGAAAAAATACGATCGAAGTCCTTTTTTCCCTCTTGTTTGTATTTGCCTTTTTTTTTGTCCTATTCAACCCCTTACCAAAATGTTAAATGAATCGAAATAATTTTTGAAAACGAATAAAAAAAAAAAAGCCCCGCACGGGTTGCACTTTGTACATAATGTAAAATCAAATTCAATACGCCGCTGTGTCCTTTAGGTATCCTTTTTTTTTTCAAGCCGGTTCCCTCAATCATTTTAAATAGAAAATTTAATAACTTACCATTTAAAATTTAAATGTCTTTTTTTTTTGTCAATACGAAAATTTTAAGTTCTAAATTTTGTTTCTGTTTTTTTTTTTAAATATAAATTTTGATTTTTTTTTTGTTTTTTATGGGAATGGGGGGAAATGGGTGTGAGTGTTTCTTTCTTTTGTTTTATGTGGTTGCTATATGAACGAAAATATAAGTTTTTGAAAAACAGAAAAAAACAAACAAAAGAAAAACAAAATTATGTGAAATACTCTTCGAAACATTGAAGACAAAAATAAGTAAAATCAAAGCAAAGTGTTTTTTTGTGGATGATGTGTTTTTGGATGGTGTTGTGGGGAGAGATGTTGTAGAATTTTTTTTTTTTTTGGGGATGGGGGTGGGAAATACGAAAAGAAGAAATTAGAAAATTGAACGAAAAATTGAGTCGTTTTTTTTTTTTGCTATGCTATTTTTTCTTTGCATAACGACGAAGGGATGTCGTTCATCTAAAACATAAAATCCGAACGAATTGAATTTTCGGGACATTTTTTCGGGAATTTTCTCGTGTCACTGAACTACCACTGAACATCAAAAAAATGGTAATTTACTTCTAAGGCTTCTTATTGGAAGAAATAATCGTCATTTTTTTTATAATTGGGATTGGGTTTATCCTTAAGTATCCTGTTTAGGACACACCACGGGCCGAAGGTATCGAGGAAGAGACAGAAAGAAGGTACCGGTCATGCTACAAAAAAGGTCTCATAAAAATTGAGAAACGTGAAAAGGCCGTTGTAATTGTTTCAAATCACAAATTGACCGTCCCACATTTTTGTCGTCGATCTTAATCAAGAAAAAAAAATCAAAAGTCCCTCAGTTCGCCGTCTTAAGGACATCTTCCATTAAAGTTTCGATTCATTTCTGACCACCCATCACCTTAATCCTTGAATAAATCTAACGAGCAACTGACCATCAACTAAACTCAATTCGGCTGCACGAATGAAAAGACGCGTATGATTCGACAGATGTATCCCCGCAAAAACTCCGGTGAAATACTTTTCTCCCATCGTCCTTGACATTCGTAAAACTATTTCAAAACGTAAATATTACGCCCAAGAAGAATCTTCAGTCGCATGTATACGTCGAAGGAAAAGTGGCGATTGAGTCGATGATTTCTTTTTTTCGGATGCGTAAGATGTCAGGATTTTTTTTTTTTTATTCAAAAATTAAAATTTCGAAATACGCTTTTAAAGGAGGAATTATGGTCAAGTTGATGTACGTGGGTAGGATGGAATCGTGGAATCGGGGTCGTTGGAAGTCGTTTGTAGAAAGTTTATCACTCAAAGGAATCGATCTAAAAAGCAAGATGAAGTTCACCTGTCTTCGTCTTCGTGTGGGTGAATTTTGAAGGTGACTTTGGGTAATGGAAAAATTTAATTTGGATGATTCGTCCTCAACTACTAAAACTCTGTGCGGAAGGCACGCGCTAAGATGTTTTTTAAGCGAATTTTTGGATGCATTTTTCATTTTTCATTTTAAATTGGTGGCAACTAATGGTTGATTCGTCCTTTTTCTTTTCGATTTTTTTCTTGTGTGACGGAAAAATTGAATTCGTGGCAGCTAATGGTTGATTCGTCCTTTTTATTTTTTTTTTGCGAAGACTGTTCTTTCAAAAAAAAAAATTGAACAGAGATCTTGAAGCGATTTTATTTTATGCCCTACAACTTCCTTTCCATCTGTTTTGGGTTCTCTCAAAGTTTTTGTATTTTTTTTAATTCATTTCATTTTTTTTGTGTGATGGAAAAATTGAATTCGTGGCAGTTAGTGGTTGATTCCTTTTTCTTTTAATTTTTTTTTTTTTGTGTGCTTGAAAATTTAAATTAGTGGCAGCTAGTGGTTGATTCGTCCTAAACTACTGGAACTCACGGGAAGGATTTTTTTCTTACAAAAATTAAGCCTGCAATCTGAGGCTACTCCACGTACATTTATTTTCAACAATAGCATTCTAATCCTGCGGAAAGTAAAAAAAAAAAAAAAAAATTGCCCTCTAATTCGGAGAGAAAAACTTTAAAAAAAATGGTAAAGTCTTTAACGTGTCCTCAACATTTTAATGCCGTAGGACGAAATTCGTACGTCAAGGGGTCAGACAGGGTCTACCATCCAAAGCATCAAGTAGGAAATGGTTTGTCTGAAAAAGCATATTCTTCCGTGAAATTTAATTGAAAACAAATTTTGAGCTTACTTTAAATTCTTCGATAAAATTTACGACTTAGAAAATTTTGAAATTGCTTCGAATTCTTCGATGAAATTAAATTTAAGACTCGGAAAATTTCGAAATGGCTTCAAAGTCTTCGGCGAAGTTTACGACTTAAAAAAAATTTGAAATTGCTTCGAATTTTTCGATGAAATTTTATTTAAGACTCAGAAAATGTTGAAATCGCTTCGAATTCCTCGATGAAATTTAATTTAAGACGCGGAAATTTTTTAAAATTGCTTCATTTTCTTCGATGAAATTTAATTTAAGACTCGGAAAATTTTTAAAGTTGCTTCATAATTTTCAAATCGCTTATTATTTTTCGTTGAAGATTAATTCAAGTCTCAGAAAATTTTTAAATTGCTTAATTTTCATCGAAAAATTTGTATTTAAGACTCGGAAACTTTTAATATTGGTCAATATTCTCAAATAAAATTTAATTTCCTACTCGGAAAATTTTGAAATTGCTGCAAACTCTTCTAAGACTCAGGAAATTTTGAGATTGCTGCGAATTCTTCGGTGAAATTTAATTTAAGACTTGAAAATTTTAAAATTAACTCAAATTCTTCAATGAAGACTCGTAAAATCCTTAAAATTGCTTCATTTTCTTCGATGAAATTTACAATTTAGAAAATTTGGAAATTGTTTTAAATTCTTCGGTGAAATTTAATTTAAGAGCCGGACAATTTTGAAATTGCTTTAAATTCATCAGAAAACTTTAATTTAAGATGCGGAAAATTTTTTAAGTTGCTTGATAATTTTCAAATAGAAATTTAACTGAAAACTCCAAAAATTTCGAAATTGCTTCAAATTCTTCAGATAAAATTTAATTCAAGACTCAAAACATTTTGCAAATTGCTTTAAATTCTTCGGTGAAATTTATGGCTCAGAAATTTTTTTAATTGCTTAATTTTCATCGTAAAATTTGTTTTTAAGACTCGGAAACTTTAGAAACTTGGTCTATATTCTTAAATAAATTTTAATTTGAATAATGAATGTTTGAATAATTTTTTTCGCTGAAATTTAATTTAAAATTAATTTTTTGGAGAAAATAAAATTCGCAGCTATCGGGCTTTAAAAATAAGGCTGTCGCGAAATTTAATTTTAGGATGATGAAGAAGATGCTCTTCTCAATTTTTATCTAATTAAAATAAAATCAAAAAAAAAAAACATCGATGAGATTTGCAAAAAAGCCAGTCTTCTCTTAAAAAAAAACGCATCGCTGGTCATAGCTTCACCTCGATTTCTCTGATATTTAAAGCACTTCCACTTTTCAAATAGAACGGGCAGAACCGACTTTTTTTTGTGTAATAAATTAAACCAATAAATGAAGACTTAAGTTACGACTTCTTAGCGCTTCTTAGAAGAACTAATTTTGAAGGCCTGCCACTTCTTAGCGTCTCAATTGGAACTTAAAAAAAATCCCCCAACTAAACCAATTAACTTTAAAGTTTCCTACAGAGGAAAATAATTTTTCCAATGATGATTTCTGAGGAGAATAATTTTCCTGTAGGAAACACTAATTAAATTCACCTGAGGTCATGGGAACGAAAAAAAAAAAAAAAATCCAAGCAATTTCCTCGACTCCGCGAAATTTATTAACATCCTTTCAAACTATTTATCTTCGATAAAGTTGGCTTACTTCAAAGACACCCCAAGGGATTTATAAAGTAAAACAAAAAGTTCAATAAACGACTGTCTTCGAATAACTTTCTCAAAGTCAATCGAAGAGTTGATAATCTATTTGTTTTGTTTCGACGAGGACATAGCATTGACTCAAAAATTAAAAACACAAATAATAACTAAAAAAAAAAAAGATAAAGTGGAGGATGGATATTTATACATTTATATTTTTTTTTTGTCTAATTTTTTTTTTCTTTTGTCCTTAATGTGGAAGAGTACTATACACAACGGAAGAGATGCCAACTCACTCGTTGCAGGGTTGACCAGCATTCTTCTAAGGTGCGTTCACTTATTGCTGCTGCACTATTCGATCTGGATAATTGAAGCTGTTTATTTTTTGTTTATAATTTTTGATTTTTTTTTTTTTCATCACAACATTTTGTTTTTTCACATAATCCGGAGGTGAGTATTTGAGTTTTAGGGAAAGACAGAAAAAAAAGTGAGATAAATTTGGAATTAGTAAACCTCATAGTGATGTCGTTCGACACAAAAAAAAAAATTTTTGAAACAAAAATTCAGCACACAGAAATATGAAAAGAAGAAATATGTTGTATATACTTAAATATCTAAGAATATTTTATGTACAAATGTTAAATTTAAATTATCTATACTTGTACATTTTTTTTTTGTAGTTTTCTTAATAAATTAACTAAGCAGCACACACAAAACACACACACACTCTTTTAAATTCGATTCAAGGAATAAAAAAAATTTATCTCCGTCACAAAAAGCAAAAGTGCTTTTTCCCGTCGGCAAAGCACAAAAGTGCAAAACAGAAAAAAAAACCCAACCAAAATCAGAGAAATACAAAATACAAAAAAAATAAAAAAACAAAAATAAATTGTGCAATGCAAAAAATCGTTTTATTGTTATAAAAAATAAATTACATTTTCATCATCATAGTCAAGTGTCATATTTTTGGATAAATAAAAAATAAATGAAATTAAATCAAAAAATATCCTCGATGGGGAGGGGAATTTTAAGTCACGTAGATTTTATTTATTTTACCAAAAAAATTCACCAAAAAAAATTTTTTGTTTCTTTTATTTTCAAAAATTTTTTTTCACTTTTCCCGCGTCACGTTGAGAAGAGACGAGAACGAAAAAAAAAAAAAATTCCAAAATCTTAAACCGAACCTTAACCGTCGACATCAAAGCCGAAAATGAATTTTTCAACAAAACATTTGACACTAAAAAGGATAAAAAAAAAAAACCCAACCGAAAGCGAGAGAGAGTCCGTCTTAAGAAGGAACACAAAAAAAAAATAATTCAACTCCTTTTTCTTTATAAACGACAAGGACGAGCGCACAATAAGGAATAAGAACGTCGATGTCCAGCCAAAGCAGCTGCACTTAATATAACGTCTACGACAACGACACGATAACGAAAACAACGACAGGACGAGAAACACCGAGAAACGAGAAAAGAAAAATTCCTTTTTTTTTTTTTTTTTTGAAGAAAAACGGACACAAATAAGAAACAACTTCTCAATAACGAAACATCCTTTGGGAATGGTGTTCCTTCACGTTCTGTGTGTGTTGTATTGTATATCAAACTCGGCGAAGGACTGCTGGCTGGAGTCGAGAAAAAGTATGCCTTTTCTAAGATACAACACAAGAGAAAGAAACACACAGTTCCGTTGCTTTCTTCCTTCTTCTTCTTCTTCCTAAAAACACAAAAAAAAAACCTGTGCTTTTTTTTTTTTCCTTTCTTTCTTTCTATTTACAAAAACTATGAATGTACATATACACACACTTGTGCAATTGGTAAGAAGAAACAACCACCATCGAGGAACAGAGTAAAAAATGAGAGGAAAAAAAAAAAAGCACCACTTTCTTTATTTCCAATACGAAAAACCATGGGGGTAGGGCCGAAAAAAAACAGGAGAGGAAAAAAAAAAAAAAAAAAACAATACAAAAAAAACCAACCCTCAAAACGACCTTAGAGAAATCCCACCCCCCTCCGAGACACAACCACCACTATCGTGTGTCGTGTGTATGTTCGCTATCCAGCCATTAGACGACGGCAGTCACGACGGCAGGACGACGGTGAGACAGAAAGGATGACGAACGGACGAGGACGGTGTTTCGCACGCGTCATGTGTTCGGTGTCAGTGTCGTCACACCGTCAGTGTCTTCGCAGTAGTCATTTCTGAGTTCCTGTACAACTGTCTATCCCGAGGAAAAGGACAATTAAAGGAACCCCCAAAAACGTAAACGTACACACACACACGGGCACGGACAGACACACACATGGAATTCTCTCAAGCCAACCAACTCAGTTCGAAAGAAAGAAAAGCAGCGGAGGAGAAGAATCCCTCACACACACACACACACACACATAGTGGAACAGAGGCAATCCTGCTCCTCGTCGTCCTGAAGACGAACCAGAAAGCCAGTGTACGTCGTCGTAGTCGTATACACAGACCTTTCCTCGGCTCGGCTGGTGTTTTTTCTTCGAGCGCCTGTGATTCTTTCTCCTTATCGCTGTCGTCCTTGCTCTCTCCTCGTCTTCTCTTGGGGGATATTTCTTTTTTTTCCACCGTACTTTTCCATCTACTATATTTTATTCGTTTGCTTCTGCCTTAGCCAGAGAGATATCCTTCGAAGATAAACACACAGAGAGAGGAAGGGATTTATAAACACACACACACACACACACACACATAGACTGAGACTGAGACTCACACAAGCGTCTGAGTTTTCTCTTTTCCTTTGCTCTGTCCCTTTTGACTAAGACCTATCATTCGGGCAGGACATTTATAATTACATTTCATTTTACACACCGTCATTTTTTTTTCTTCTTCTCATTCGTTCTTCCGTTCGTTTAAAGGAAAAAAAAAAAATTCCCCTCTTCGGTGGGATATTTTTTTTCCCTGTTCGTGCGCGGGGCACTCCACCAACACCACTGCGAAACTATTTAGAAAGTAGTAGTAGATTAGTAATGTAGAAAAAAAAAAAGAGGACACAAAAAAAAGGTGTGCGTTGTTTCCTTTTTTTTGGTTCTGTGTTTGTTTCCTTCTCAGGACTCTCTCTCGCTTCTCCTTCAAGAGAACGGCACAGAGACTCTGTTGTTGCGGCATAGACAGCAACAAGCTAAAAAAGTGCGGTAGGTGATGAGGCGGTTTGAAAGAGAGGGCGGGTCAGAAGGATTCTTTTTTTTTTTTTTTAGCGCTTAAATTGACCTACATAACTTCGATTAAAATACAAAATCATGGAAGGGTGGTGGAGAAGGAGAGATTCCTGTGAGTCTGATGCTGGTCAGACGATGTGGTCCTGGATGGGATGGAATTAGAAGTCCTGCCCATTGGCTTTGGAAACTTTAGAGCCAAGAGTTTTTTTTTTTTTCTTAAGATGAGATTAGAGTAAATAAGATTTTTTTTTTGTCGTGGGCTGTGGAAGTTTTTATGAACGCCGGTCCTTGGAAGACGTCGACGGAGGTCGATGGGGGTGGTTGGGTGTGCAGTGTACCAAGCAGAGTCGTGTACGTGAAAACTTTTGAGCAAATAATTTTTTTAAGAAAGAACATTATATCGTCGAAAAAATGGCATGACTGGATCTTTCAAACTCAGAAAAAATCGTGGAAATATCTTACACGCAACTTTTTTAATCGTTTTTCAATTTTGAAAGATCTACTGAAAAAGACGCCTACTCGAATTTGATGGTGCCACCGTGAGATATTTGGGCAAAGACATGTGTCGTACGGAGTTCTCGGGAAACTTAACTATCTACTACTAAAATGAACAACTTGAATCATTCGAAAAAAATGGCATGACTGAGCCTTTCAAACCCAGAAAAAGTCATGAAAATATCTTAACCGTAACATTTTTTTATCGAATTTTAATTTTGAAAGTTCTATTGAGAACGACCCCTATATGAATTTGAACTCAATGGACGATTTCACCGTGTGACTTTGAGCAGAGCACGATTTCACTCGAAGCCCCGGCGATAATTATTCAACCAAGAGAATATAAGAAAATTATATACCATTCAAAATGGCAAGAGCGAGCCTTTTTAAAGCAAAAAGAAAATTGTAAATAATTTGTAGTCAAAGTATTTTATTTGATTTTTAAAGTCGAAAAAATTGCACGCGCTCTTATTGCACACCGGCATTTGAATCAATGATTCGTCTATTTTTGATCCACTTTTTTAAAGTGTTGCATATCGAAAAAAATGGCTATTTTGTAGAGCGACCTTCAAGCTACAAAGACACGAATACATTTTTATTGAAGGATTTATCTTTTCGAAGATATAGGCGAAAAACGAAAGAGATTTTTCGGAATTGCCCGCCACAAAAAGACGAAAAATCGGAAAAATGGACTAAAAATATTTCAACTTTGGCTCAGTACCTCAAAACTTGTTTGTTTATCTTGTAGAGCGACCTTCAAGCTATGAGGACACGAAAAAATTGTTATGCTAGGATGCCCCGTTCCGGAGATACGAGCGAAAGACGAAAGGGATTTGCACTGAAAGCTGGTGAAATCTCGAAAAATCGCTCTTATGTCTACAATATCGCTGCTAAAAATCTGAATCTCTCTTTTTTCGTCATAATGCATCAAATCCCACCACTTTGCATCAAAAGTTTCTCAATTTTCAACAATTTTTTTTTTACCCCTAAAAAACCACTGGGCTAACCCCTTGTGATTTTTGGCGAAAAAATGAAAATTTTTTTTTCTCGAGAAAAGCTATCTATTTTGTAGAGCAAGGCTTAAGAAAAAAGGAACCGAAAGAATTTTTGTCCTGCGACGTTCCGTTCCGGAGATATCAGCGAAAAACGGAATTTCGCCTCAGAAAAAGAACAACAAAATGGTCCAACTTTGGACTCAAATATCTCGAAAACGAGAGGTCCTACGAAAAAAGTCCTTTCGACTAATCTTTTAGATCTGAGGGAGATCTGTTGATTGAGCATGACGGTTTACAAAAAATTCTAGTGATTTCTCCTCATTTCAAAATGGCGACGTTATGCCTGTAATTTTTGACGAAAAAATTTCGAAAAATTAAATTTTATTTTTTTTCCAAAAAAGGGATGAGGATTTTTAGAGACGCGTCTGACAATTCGAAAAATGTTTGGTTCGAGTCGATGAACCCACTGGACGCAGGAGAAATCCCAAAAAATCGTCCTGGAGGCGGCACCTTCCAGGTCCAAGTCTTGAATTTTTCATTTTTCGCCAAAATACATCAGAACCCATCATTCTCCATCAAAATTTTAATCAATTTTTCCAAAAAAATTTAAATTCAAAATCGAGTCATTTTTTCCCAAGAAAAGTCGACCTCAAGTCGTTGACCGTGACTCGACTTTTTTGGCGTGAAATATACGAAAAATTTTTTTCCGAAAAATTAAATTTTTTTTTGATTGAGGATGTTAGGCGATTGTCTTAGGATTCGAAAAATGTCCGGATGGATTTTGGGACGCAACTGGAAGCTGGAGAAATCTCGAAAAAACGTTCTGGTGAAGCCACCCTTAGGTGGAGGTTGAAAAATTTTATTTTACGCGATTTGGGGACTTGGTAGCTTTCAGAAAATGTATATTTCGTATCGAGGAACTCACTGGCAGCTGGAGAAATCTCGAAAAATCCATCTTAGGGCGGCGTCGTTGGGTGGATGGGGAAAAGATGGATTTCGTCCGGTGCGGGAACTTGGCGCATTTCAAAAAATGTCTACTTCGAGTTGAGGAACCCACTGGAAGCTGGAGGAATCTCGAAAAATCCTTTTTACGGCGACACCATCGCTGTCAAAATTCCAAATTTTTCATTTTTCTTCAAGATATATCAGAACACACATCTTTCCATCGAAATTTTCATAAAAACCTAGGAACTTACGTTCAATTTCCCTGAAACCAAAAGTGACCTGAAGTCACTCGAATATTTTTTTTTTTAAATTCTTGACGGTTGCTAAATGGCTTGGGGTCATCCTTAAGTGTCCGGTTTAAGACACAACGTGGACCGAAGGTATCGAGGGAGGACCTAGATCGTCTCTACACATCTGGAAATTTTCGAAGAATTTTTTTGTTTATTTTTGGCATACGAAATTGGTCTTCTGACTTCATGGGCAGGAAGTTGACCAACCCCAAAAGTCATTCAATGACTTCGGAGAAATTCACCCATCAGGCATAGCCTTTTCTCTGTTTCCCTGGTATCCTCTCAGAGTACACATCGTCGTCGGTCAAGCTTGTCTGTTTTCCAAGAAGTCTGATTCCACTCAGGGCTTCAAAAATGACTTCGAATTTAACTTCGATTCCTAGAGATCCTTTTTTCGCTGTCTTCCAATGTCCTGTAATAAATTTCAGCCAACATGAAAAACCCAAATCCTTCCCTACAGAGAGAGAGAGGAAAAAAAGTCCTGTGCAAAATACCACACCGACGGGAAAGTATCCAAGTAAAAGAATGGAAAAAGGATTCAAAGAAAGCACGAACGGAGAGCACTGCAGGACCAAAGGACGAAAGGAGGTTTTTTTTTTCATTTCGCTGTGTTTGTTTCTTTTTCATTTTTTTTCCCCGACCGGTACCTAAACTGAATATGTACGGGGTCGCGTACGTACGTGTGTTTTGTATCCTTTTTTTTTATTTCTAAGGTACTTCGGGTTGCCTCCTCGTTGAGGGATACTCCATCTCGCTTTGGTCGGTTGGTGCACGGATGTTTTATATACAGTTAGAAGTTCCAATAAGAAGTGAGACTATTCCATAGAGTGAGAGAGTTTTATTGTCCAATGTATGGGAATGTCCTCATTTTCTTTTTTTTTTTGTCACAGGACACTCGAGCTGTGCTCAGGATGTGTTGTGTAGTTTGACGTAATGAAATGAGGTTGTCCTTAGTTGGGGCTTTTGTGGGGGGGCGTGTGTTGTTGGACTTACGCAACAAAGTGGTGGTTGGAATTTCAAGATTTCGCGAGGTATTTTCTGGGGGGTTGTGGGTGATTTGGGGTTTGGAAACGGACAACGATTTTTGGGAGATTTTAACGTCTCTTCTTTTTTTTTTTAAATTTAACTTTTTCGGGAAATTCGCGGTTTTCTTTTCTTAGACGGGTTGGGGTCTCGAACACAATTTTTAGGAGCCTCTGGCCTTATGGGAAGCTTTGTTCTGGCACTGAGCCGCAGTCTTGCTCCGACTTTGATCGAAGGAGGTAGTGCCACTCACTCGTAGTCTTCCTCCGGCTTTGGTTGAGGGAGGTAGTGCCTCTCACTCGTAGTCTTCCTCCGGCCTCGGTCGAGGGAGGTAGTGCCTCCCACTCGTAGTCTTCCTCCGACCTCGATCGAGGGAGGTAGTGCTTAAAGTCACACGGTGAAATCGTCAATTGAGTTCAAATTCATATAGTGGTCGTTCTCAAGAACTTTCAAAATTAAAATTCGATAAAAAAATGTTTCGATTAAGATATTTTCACGATTTTTTCTGAGTTTGAAAGGCCTAGTCATGCCATTTTGTCGGATGTATAATGTTGCTCATCGAAGCAGTAGATATTTTAGTTTCCCGAGAACTCCGTACGACACATGTCCTTGCCCAAATGTCTCACGGTGGCACCATTAAATTCGAATAGAGGTTTTTCTCAATAGAACTTTCAAAATTAAAATTCGATATAAAAATGTTGCGGTTAGGATATTTTTATGACTTTTTCTTCATTTTAAAGGCCCAGTCATGCCATTTTTTTCGAATGATTCAAGTTGTTCATTTTAGCAGTAGATATTTTAGTTTCCTGAGAACTCCGTACGACACATGTCCTTGCCCAAATGTCGGTGGCACTATTAAATTCGAATAGAGGTTTTTCTCAATAGAACTTTCAAAATTAAAATTCTATAAAAAAATGTTTCGATTAAGATATTTTCACGATTTTTTCTGAGTTTGAAAGGCCTAGTCATGCCATTTTGTCGAATGTATCATGTTTTTTCATGGAAGCAGTAGATCGCCTGGTTTCCGGAGAATGCCGACTGACACACGTCTTTGTTGAAATGTTGTAGAATAACTCGATTTCCTTGGAGGTGGCAGACTCCGATTTTTCAAAAACGTCTGAAATGAAAACTGATCGGACTATGATTTCCCCATTAGACTGATTCTTTCGTCTCCACAGGAACGAGAATGCATTTTTTGTCTGTCGAAAAATTCTTCGTGTGCTGAAACAGCTTGCACCCGTCGTCCTCGGACAAAGGCCCAGCTCGAAAGGATAACAGATTGTAGCCATTTATCTCCACACAAACACGCCAGTTAAACCAAAGAACCCTTTGCTTAAAAACACGCTCCCTAAAAAAGGCTCACCGGTCATTGCATAAATCCTGTCGTGTGTACAACGAACCACCCCCAAGCCGGGAAGCAACCAACTTTACCACGCTATAGTCCTGCGTTTATAGTCCTTTTTTTTTCTCCCTATTTGCAGGGCACACTATAAAAGAATAGTTAACTCGAAAAAAAGTATCTTCTATCCCCCCGGAAGTTGTAGGCAGAGAAGGAGAGAGAAAGAAAAAAAAAAAACAACAAACAATTTTAAAAAGGAAAAGAATAATCAGTGTCCGTCTGTCCCACCCATAAAAAAAAAAAAAAACTAAAAAGCAAACTCGCCGGAATAAATTTTTTTCCTCTTTTCTGCTTTTTTTGTTGCCTCTTAAATCCCTCCCCTTTATCAGTTTTTTTTTTTCATTTCTTTCTCCTTCATTTTAACTTTTCTTTGGTCGGTTCTTTTTTTTTTGTATATATATTTTATTCCATTCGTATTGTCTGACTGTGTTTTAATTGTAGAGAACAAGTAGAGTCGGGAAAAAAAAAACTGAAAGGAAGGACATAGGAAACGCAGAGCGAAAGGAATAGGAATATAGGATTAAAGGATAGTCTACCACTACGGTGATTGCATTTTTTTTTGTGGTGTAATTTAAAAAAAACAGGACAGGGGGGAAAAAATAGTAACGATTAATATCTTATGTAGGTGGTTTCCTATTTTTTTTTTTGTGTGCAGGACGACGGTTGGGCTTTTCTGTGTTTCTTACGGCGGGTTGAATATTTTTTCGTCCTGGGGACACACGAGAAGGATGTACATGTCCGTTAATGTTTTTTTTTCCTGTTGTTGCGAGGTTGGGATTTCTTTTTTCGATTCCGTGAAGGAAGCCACGGGAGGATTTGGCAAAAAGGGTTTCTCTTTGGGATCTTTGCATATCTCCACTTTCGCTTGGAACAAAAATTTCTTTTCAAAGATTTTTCTTGATGTCCACGGGATCTCCCAGATCAATTTACATTCTCCTACTCTGTTCCCAAATTGACGGCCTCGAAGAAGGTAGTGGCTCTGAGCCGTAGTCTCGCTCCGTTCTCGGTCGAGGAAAGTAGCCACTCTCAGCCGTAGTCTTGCTCCGGCTTCGGTCGAAGGAGCTGATGCCTCTCAGGCGTACTCTTGCTCTTTCAACTTTCGAATTTGATAAAAAAAATTTAACTCTCCAAAACCTCAAACCTCGTCGCAAAGCTCTTAAATTATCTGAAAACCCAAAGAAAATCATTTGAACTCGACGATTTCTTGACTCCTCCGAAAATATTTTTCAGGATTCCTCCAGCTCCCTGTGGGTTCCTTGACCCGAAATAGACATTTTCTGAAACGCGCCAGGTTCCTTTATCGTGTGATGTTCACTTTTCCCTCATCCACCCAACCATGTCGACTCCAGGACGTTTTTTCGAGATTTCTCTAGCTTCCAATGTGTTCCTCGACTCGAACCAGACATTTTTTGAAAACTGCCAGGTCCCCACATCGCGTAAAATATAATTTTTCAACCTCCACCTAAAGGCGGCTTCACCAGAACGATTTTTCGAGATTTCTCCAGCTTCCACTTGCTTCCGAAAATCCATTCGGACATTTTTCGAATCCTCAGCTCGCCCTCGCCCAACATCCCCAATCAGAAAAAAATTTTATTTTTCGAAAAAAATTTTTTCGCATTTTTCACGCAAAAAAATCGAGTCGAAGTCAACGACTTGAGGTCGACTTTTCTTGGGAAAAAATGATGCGATTTTGAATTTAAATTTTTTTGGAAAAATCGATTAAAATTTTGATGGAGAATGATGAGATTTGATGTCCTTTGGAGAAAAATGAAAAATTCGAGACTTGGACCGGGATGGTGTCGCCTCCAGGACGTTTTTTCGGGATTTCTCCAGCTTCCAGTAGGTTCATCGACTCGAACCAAACATTTTTCGAATCGTCAGACGCGTCTCTAAAAATCCTCATCACTTTTTTGAAAAAAAAATAAAATTAAATTTTTCGAAATTTTTTCGTCAAAAATTACAGGCATAACGTCGCCATTTTGAATTGACGAGAAGTCACGAGAATTTTTCATAAGCCATCAGGTGTCCAACCGATAGATTTTTCTCAGATCTACAAAATTGGTTAGAAGAACTTTTTTCGCAGGACCTTTCATTTTCGAGATATTTGAGTCCAAAGTTGGACTTTTCTTTTCGTTCTTTTTCGGAGGCGATATTCCCTTTTTCGCTTTCGTTTTTGGCGTATATCTCCGGAACGGGGCATCCTAGGATAGAAAATTTGCCATGTCCTTGTAGCTTGAAGGTCGCTCTACACAATGGACAGCTGAATTTTCGAGACGGCGCCCCGCTTTAGCAGTCAACCGGCTGCGAATATCTGAAAATTCACTCAAACGCGTGTATCTCAAAAACGGATGTATCTTTCTCGCTGAACCTTTTTTTCTGAAGGGATTAACGCTCCTCTACAAGCTGGTACCAAAACTTCCCCGATCGGAGCCTTAGAACGCCTCCTACACGAGCGCTGTTTCGAAAAATTTTCAAAAAACGTCGAAAACGCCTCGGTTTTGATTTTTTTCTAAAAATCCGTTATGTCCAATCGACAGATCTCCCTCAGATCTACAAGATCGGTCGCAAAGATTTTCCTCGCAGGACATCTCATCTTCGAGATATTTGAGTCCAAAGTTGAGATACTTTCAGCCGAATTCCGACAAAAAATTGCCCAAATCTCTTTCGTTTTTTGGCGATATCTCCGGAACGGGGCGTCGTAGAACGAAAATTCTTTCGGTTCCTTTTTTCTAAAATCCCGCTCTACAAAATAGGCAACTTTTTTTGAGAAAAAAAATTTTTCAGTTTTTCGCCAAAATCACAAGGGGCAGCTGTATTCCAAAGGAAACAAAGATCCGTCCAGCCGTTTAGATTTTATTAGCCTTCCAAATTGGCCCAGTGGTTTTTTGGGGGTAAAAAAAAAATTTTGGAAAATTGAGAAACTTTTGATGCAGAATGGTCTGGACGGCTGTATCTTATGGAAAAACAAAGAATTCGCGGTTTGAAAAGCGACGGGCCGGACTGGAGGACGAAAAAACGGAATTTTTTGGAAAATCTCTTTCGTTTTTGGCGTATATCTCCGGAACGGGGCATCGTAGGATAGAAAATTTGCCGTGTCCTTGTAGCTTAAAGGTCGCTCTACAAAATGGACAGCTGAATTTTCGAGACGGCACCCCCCTTTAGCAGTCAACCGGCTGCAAATACGTGAAAATTCACTCAAACGCGTGTATCTCAAAAACGGATGTATCTTTCTCGCTGAACCCTTTTTTTCTGAAGGGATTAACGCTCCTCTACAAGCTGGTACCAAAACTTTCCCGATCGGAGCCCTAGAACGCCTCCTACACGAGCGCTGTTTCGAAAAATTTTCGAAAAACGTCGAAAACGCCTCGATTTTGAAATTTTTCTAAAAATCCGTTATGTCAAATCGACAGATCTTCCTCAGATCTACAAGATCGGTCGCAAAGATTTTCCTCGCAGGACGTCTCATCTTCGAGATATTTGAGTCCAAAGTTGAAATATTCTTAGGTCGAATTCCGAAAAAAATTGCAAATCCCTTTTTCGTTTCAAAGTTGAAATTCGATTAAAAAAATTGGGTGTCAAATTTTTTCATGATTTTTTCTTCATTTAATAGGCCCAATCATGCCATTTTGTAGAATCTATAAGGTTGCCCAAAGGCACACAAGAAAGTCTTTCTCACTTCATTTTTTATTCACCGCCACAGAATCAGGATCTCCCGCTCAAGAAAAAATTCATCCCACCCAAAAAACGACACTCGAATATCCTTCCCCCATCCACACACCTAAAACCCAAAAATATTGCATCAATTCTGCATCATGACTCAAACTAAAAATTTTCCGAAATTTCGCACACACAAATTCTCACATGAAGAGTCCTTTCCGTATCCTTTGCAGTCGTTCACTTTCTCTTTCTCAATCCGCCTCCCCCCCGACTCGGTCTACTCTGTGTAGCACATAAGCACACTACCACCCTCCACCACACATCTGTCTCCGGAGCACGTGAAGGATTTGGCGCCAAAAAAAAAAAAGGATATTCGCTTCTACCCCATTCGCCACCTTGGCTATCCCGGGCTGACCAATGTTTTTGCAAATTTTTTATCCTCCAACAAAAAATTCCGCCAATCTTGTTACGACCGGCAGTTGTCCTGCCAGAAAAAAAAAGGACACGGGTTCTGCTTTGCTGTCGTTTCTCGGAAATGGGAGTTACTTTTGCGGTCTTTAGTGCGAACGGGGGGGTGTGAGTGTGTGTACATCATCGTCAGGGAGGACGAAAAAGAACACAAGGAAATCTCCTTAAGCACACAGAGCGTGACATTGAAAATTTATTTAGAGCCTTGCGATGTGCGTCGTCGTGCGTCTCGCGTGAATCGAGGGAGAAAGTGTGTGTGTGTTTCGTTGCAGTTTGGCGTCTTTTTTGTTTTTTTTTTTGTTTTTTTTTTTCTTCCTTGAATCGTTTACATCACACACACACAAAAAACATACACACACACATGCATAAAAAAAGGAAGACTTCTCAAGGACTTACCTGAATCTCATTGACTAATTTTTCGCTGTTGAATTTGATGTCGGGGGTGGAGCTGCCACCCGACGGTGTAAGTGCCTGTGGTGGATGCGACAGGGATGCTGCTGCTGCTGCTGCCGCCGCCGCTGCCGCCTGTTGCTGCGACAAATTTAATTGCGGGCTATTTTGCTGCTGCTGTTGCTGTTGCTGCTGCTGGGACTGGGACTGGCTGGCCTGGGTTTGTTGTTGCTGCATGTGATTCTGCTGCTGGAGATGTTGCATCTGCTGGAGGCTGCCTGCGGTCAGGTGATTAGGAGTCATGTTGTGGCCGCCGGGCAGGGGCGTTGTGAGGTTGTTGGGGCCGTTGCCGCCGCCGGCAGGTCCTGCGTCGCCGCCGTTTGGGAGGGCGTCGTTTTGGGCGCCCTCGGCCGCCTGCTGTTGCATGTGGTGGTGGATCTGCTGCTGCAGCTGGTGGTGGAGGTGGGCGGACGCGGGCGTCGGGCTATTCGTTGGCTGGTGGTTGCTCTGGTTTGAGTTGGGACCGTTCTGCGAGGGGCTGCGGCGATCGCAGTTCGCGTCGCCACCGGATCGGCTGAGCGCCGCTCCGGACGGGGTGTTCTCGGACGTTGGGACCGCGTCGTTGCCGTTGTTCACCTCGTTCGCGTCGCCGCCGCCGTTGTTGTTCGGGTTGTTGCTGTTGTTGGACGGCGCACCGGGGCCGTTGGTGGTGTTGCCGGCGCTTGCCGCCATCGCGTTGAACAGCGACAGCGTCTGGTGGTTCTGGTGATGGGGATGTTGCTGGTGATGTTGCTGCTGCTGTTGCTGCTGGTGGTGGTGGTGGTGGGCGACGGTCGCGAGACCGATGGGCGGGCCGCGCGCCTGCTGCCAGAAGTCGGTGTCCATTTTGAAGAGCGCTCGGTTAGTTGCCTGGTGCTGGTGCTGCTGCTGGACGTCTGTGGTCATTTGGGATTCGAGGGCGACAGCGGTAGCGGCGGCTGCTGCTGCTGCTACTGCGGCGTTGACCACCGGGCCGCTGGCTAGCGAATTTTGCTGCTGTGGATGCGATAGTTTCGTCAAATGCTCAGCCGCGCCGCCGTCCAGTGGCAGATGTTGCTGCTGGTGCTCCTGTTGTTGCTGCTGTTGCGGGTCCAAATGTTGCTGATGGTGCTGGTGCTGGTGTTGCTGCTGATGCTGGTGATGCTGGTGGTGCGGATGGTGGAGGTGATGTGGCGGCGGCGGCGGTTGCTGCTGCTGCTGCTGCTGCTGCTGGAGGTGCGGCAGCGACAGGAGCGGCGTCGAGCGGAGGTCGAGCGCAGCTTCGGTTGCTATCTTAAACTGATTCAACAGCCACTGATCCACTTTTGAGTGGCTGCCCTGCGTCTGACCACTCGAAATGGCGCCTACTGTCGTCGGCTGCTGAACTTGCGAGGGTATCCTCACCGTTGCGGATTGGGGTTGGTTTTGGTTTTGGTTTTGATTTTGGGGTGTCTTGCCTCCGGTCGGTTCGTATTTGTATTCCGGTTGATGATTTGCGTCGCTCGCACCGCTCTCGAATTGCTGTTGCTGTTGCTGTTGCTCCAATTGATGATGGTGCTGTTGCTGTTGCTGATAGTGATGCTGTTGTTGGTAGCGATTTTTGTTTGTGCTGCCGCTGCTGTTGTTGTTGTATTGCAGCTCTCGCGCAGAGCTATCTGGCTCGTCTATTGATCCACTCGGTGGTACTTGAGTATTTTGATGTTGATGTGGATGCTGCTGCTGTGGATGCGGCTGCGTTTGCGTTTGTGGATGATCCGAGATGCGACGCAAATTGTCAACGGAATATGCAGCAACGTTACCTCCGGCAAATGGCACAAGATATGAGTGATACTCGTCCAGTTTTAAGGATTTTTTTTCCTTTCAATCTCGATGCTGACGATCGGAAAAAAAATTTTCTCTTTTCGTTTGATTTAATAAATTGGATAAAATTTGCAATGAAATTTTCAATTGGACTTTTATTCGTTGACCAGTTTTTGTGTATTTATGCGGTTGTGTTCGTTGAGCCATTCACTTTTTCTGTGTGGTCGTTTTTTTTTTTGGGTCGTTTGTATTTGGTTTTAGCTGGGTTTTTTTTGGATTTTTTGAGTCTTCGCTGGGTCGTTTTTGTTTTTTTGAGTTTGGTAGGTTTTTTTTTTTTTTGTTACGTGTGTGGGTTGTTTGATAAGCCTGTAAAGAGAAGGTATGTTAGTTTTCTATTTTATCTAATTAAATTTTAATATTTTCATGCAAAGAAGGATTTTCCTGCGGAAAGTAAAACTGCCACCAAAATTCTCTGCTCCTCCTATCAACACTGCGAAAGCGAAATTCCCACCAAAATTATCTCCTTTTTTAATTTCAATTTCAATTATTTCGTTTCAAAAATTTGGATATTGTTTTATCGTACAATTTCACAATTTATCGTCCAGAAATTCATCTTTAAAATTTTTACAAAACAAAAGACAATTTTAAAATTAAAACACAAAACGAAAAACAAAAAAATCTCAATATTTTCTACCTTAAATTTCAAATTCCAAGCTTCTGCGGTCGAAAACAAAAATTGCCTGAAATACATGGCAAATTTTAGAGAAAAAATTGCAGGATTTCCGCGGCTTGATTTTGGTCAGTCGGTCCTTTTCGTGATAAAAAAAATTTGACGAAAAATTGCAGGATGTCCACGGCTAGATTTTGATCAGTCGAGGTCTTTCCTGACAAAAAAAATTCGTGGCGAACTTTAAAGAAAAATTGAAGAACGTCCGTCGATTGATTTTGGTTATTCCCGGCCTTTCGTGAGAAAAAAAAATATTTTGGAGACTGTGAAGGAGAAAAGAACTTCTCCTCTCGTTGACTAGAAAATTATTTTTCTTAAATCTCAGGGAATTTAATTTAAAAAATTTCTTCGACAGGAATAAAACTCAAAAAATTACGGATTCTTTTAGAAATTTATCATACCATCGCCTCTAGTGAGAATTGTCTGATTTGCTTTAAAAAAAAACCTACGCACGGGCACGAAAAAAGATTTAGCTTCTTAAACGATTTGACATAGCAAGACGGGTCTATTTTTTAAAAATATTAAAAATCATTCGATGGGATAAATCAACAAGCAATTTAATTTATTAAATATTCTTTTTTTCGTTTTTATTTTTTTTTTGGTTTTTTTTTTGATTTCATGGCAATTTAAGAGAATTTTTTTTTTTCGAATATTTTTCAAATTTTTCATTCGAGGCAATGACATGGATAAAAATTCTTAGATGGTTTTTTATTATTGGCATAAAATTTGGCATATTGCCGTAAATAAATAAATATTTAAATAAATTAAAACAAAAATACTGGATGTGTTTTTAAGGACTAAACATTTTCCGTGAACAGTTCACAAAAAAAAAATATCCTCGAACTCGTTATGGTCTCCAAAGAATTTTCACATCGTCAGTTTGAGTCTCGGACTCGTTATGGTCTAGAAAAAATGTTCACATCGTCAGTTTAATTTGATGTCTTCAGCAAAAAAAAAGATTATAGAATTTTATAAACAGGTACGGATTTTTCTGCTTTCAAAATGCAGTCGTTTAGACCGAAAATATCTCATTCTTAGATCAAGAAATTTGAAATTAAATTTTCTCTGTTCAAAATTAAATTTTCTCTGATTCATTTAATTTTATTTTCTTGTACATTGAATTTTCTTTTATTTCAACAGCAATTGAATTACCATCTCGATTTCGAATTTTAGTCGATCTTGAATTTTGGTCGAGGTTTTTTTGTAGGGCTTAAGAAAAATAAAAAAAAACAAATAATTATAATCGACGGCAATGGAAACTACACCATCACATAAATTTTAGAAGAACTCCCCGGACCTGGATAGCCTTAAAACACGAATAAAAAAAATCAAGCAAGCTACGACGAATTATTTTGAGCATGAATTCAATAACGATTTTATAAACGATTTATTTTGGACAAAAATCCTTTTTAGAGATAGCTTCGGGAATTTTATTTATTTATTTATTATTTATAAACAGGTAATTTAAATTACAAGCTAATACATGGAGTCGTGGCAGCTGGGACCATTAGCTCAGCATGAATTTAAATTCGACATCTGAAAAATTTCTTACGAGGACCTACGTGAATTTAATTTCGACACCTGAGAAAAATTTTTACGAGATTTCTACGTGAATTTAAATTCGACAACTGGGAAAAATTGATGCGAGGGTCAAAAATATCAGAACGAAAATATAATCACAAAACACATCTAATCGAAAATTCTCAATTTATTCTTTTCTTGAAAGAAAACGATTTCTGAGACACTTTTTACCCATTTCTTGAAATATCCCCCTTTCAAAATTTCCAATTAAATTTTATTTTTTAAATTCCACATTCATTCGAAACTAAGCACAAAAAAACACAACAACTAAAAAAAAAAAAAAACTACGGTGAACATTTTTTTACGTGTTATTTCTACTTCGTTTACTAAACCAAAAAATTTTTTTCTAAAACATATTGTCACTTGGTCTCTGAGAATTTTTTTTTTATCCAGTTGTGATGACAATATTTTTACATCACAAAAAATAAAAAAAAAAATGAATTTCTACGGAACTGAAAATTTCAAGCCAATTTTTGATAAAATTTAAAATCATAATTTTATCAGTTTCCTTTTGGAAAACAAAAAATCTTAAACGAAACAAAAAAATGTTTTTGGTAAAGAAAAATGAAAATAAGAAAAATTGTGAATTTGAGATTTAATTTATCACTGAAATTATTTTTGGGGAAAATTTTGATTTTTGAATTTTTTGATCGAAAATTTTGTATTTTAAATTTTCCACCGTGGTCATATTTTTTTTTTTTTCAAATCACGACCGTGGTCATATTAATTCGAGATTTATCAAAAAAAGAAATACATGAAGGAAAAAAATAGAAAAAAAATATGTTCGAAAAAATTTGACAAGAAAATTTTTTAGTAAAATGAGCGGTCGAAAAAAAATCTTTCAAAGTCCCTGCGTTCACAATCTTGAAAAATATCCTCTGAACGAATTTTGAATATAAAAAAAAATATCTCCAAAGAAAAAATAAAAAAAAAAAATTCGAATAGAAAAACAATTAAAAAAAAAAAAAATTCGAATAGAAAAACAAATAAAAAAAAAAATCGAAAGAAATTGCTAACCTACTGCCCCTAAAAAATAAATCCCAAGTCCAACAGCAAACGGACTCGAAATTTCCTTCATGGCCTTCTTCAATAATTAAATCATCAAAGTTAACGAAAAGTAAAACACATTCATAATTGAATCCTTAAAGCGTGCACCCAAAAAAAAATACTTGTGCATCACATCGGAGGGATGTAAACACATCGAGAACAACTCAAATTAATTTGTTCCAAGGGTCAAGACCTTCCATCAACTCACATGCACATCGTACACGAAAAGTTTCTGGGGGAGCAACGCACACGAAATCCAGCAAAACAAAACAAAATTAAATCTCGAGATGGTAAAATTTAAGAGAAAATCTCACTGCAAATAAATTGCCTCGACAGTCGCATCGAAATGTTCTTGCATCGACACTCCATCATTCCAACCCCTACGACAACAACCCCTACAGAAAAGAAAAAAAAAACCAAAAAATATATGTCAACGAAATCAAATTAAGAAACAACACAAAAAAAAGGAAACTGATGTTTGGCGCCAAAAATATTAAAGGAAATCCACATACGTTTCGAAATTTATCTCCCGTCAGGTGTACACTTTGACACACATTTCACTTGAAATTTTGAAATTTCTTTTCTTCACTCATAGAATTTATTTTCTCTTTGAAAAACCCGCCAAAAAATCGTTTCGAATATTTTGCACAAATTGCACGCACAAAAAAAGGAGAAGCAAACCGAAAAAAAAAAAATAAATCACGCTAAAGTCCGACGTCCAAAAATTCGTCAAAAAAAAAAAAAATGAATTTATTACTTCAACTTGCAACTTGAAATTTAAATTTTTTTTATTTTTATTATCGCGTTCACATAGCACACACACACACTCACACACGCAAAAAAAAACAACACAAAATTTGTGTTAGTGAGTCAAAATGCTGTGATTTCCTTTTTATAATTTCACTTGCGTCTTAAAGGAGTCAAGTTAAAGGTTTTCTTAAGGAATTTTCTAGCTCCTTCTTGAACGGCAGATCCCGAGAAACTAACATCGAATTGTCGTGTTTCTTAAGTATAAATATTATTTTCTTATATTTTCAAGCGTAGCGGTGTAGAAGTCACCCCCTTTTTTGGGAAGTTTTAGAAGAACACCGAACGAAGAAGAAGACGCCAGAACGACGAAGGACGAAGAAAAAGAAGAAGAAGGTGTTTTCTTGCGCTCCTAACATTTACTAGTGTCAAGTCCCAAAATTCAAAGTACGCGCGGAGGTTTATTTTCAATGGAGAAAAGGCAAAAACCCCACACCCAATCTCACACCCCCTCTTCCAACTACCACCCCCACCCACTCTCATCTACCCATTCAACCCTCATTTTACCCTTAAGAAAATTTCCTTGTGAAGAAAACTCTTCTTTTCTTCAGTTTTCCTTAATCTTCTTCGTTCCTTGTCCACGAGGACGATATTTCCACTCTCTCTCTCTTGAGAAAATTTTGGAATCTCGTTGGAGTCGATTTTCACTCGAAGAAAATCACGCAAAAAAGGAAAAGAGAACTTTCTCGGGGAAAAGCGTGAAAAATCAACTCAAACGGTTGAGTGAGGGTGGAAATGCATCGAGGCAGGTTCCACTTGTTGGTGAGATGGGAAATTCCTCGTGGGATATTTTCGAGTGGAAAGGACTTCACAGGGAAGAGAGTTTCGCACGAATTTTAAGAGAGATTCTCATCAAAATCCTGTTCAACAGCAGAGCTCTGTTCGGCTGGTGGAGCTGGGAGGTGGGTCCTGTCGGTTTAACAGCGAGGTTAACATTTCTGGGATTCTGAGCAGTCGTGGCATGGAGCGAAACTTTTGGTGGCGGTTTGACTGACTGCAATTCGAGAGGAATATAAACCTGGCAGGCCATTTCGGTTCGGTGGTGAATTTTCTATTTCGTGCAATTTTGGATTCCGAATGCGATCCAAATCAGCGATGCGTCGCTCTGTTCAAACAGCAACCGTCACGAATTCCACTCGTGGGTAACCTTGAAGCCTGACGAACGTAGTTTTTTTCTTTTTCGTCGGTTAGTTCGTCCTCATTCAAATTTTGGCTCATTATTCTCGAAAAAAAATCTCAGCAGAAAAAATTTTGAATTTTCGCAATTTTTACAAAAAAAAATCCATCCGTCCGCAGCACAGTGGAGCAGCTTAGAGGGGACGGCCGGAATCAATCCAAAAATCTATGGATGCATTTTTTTGTCTTCAAATTTGAGTGGATGCTGAGTTTTTGATTTTCCTAAAATGGCGGTGGTTGACTTTTTTGACTTTTTTGATTTTTTTGATTTTGACTTCCATTCATCAATTCATCAATTGACTTCCATTAAATTTCTTTCAAACAAAAAATTTCGCAACAAAATTGTGATTAGATTTTGACTTTTGAATTTTTTGAGAAGCGTCGGAGCGCCCCCAACTTTTTACATCTCGTAGAGGGGAGAGTGGTTGATGAGTGCAGAGGCTTAGTACTTACTTACCTTATGGCTCTGGTAACCTTGGGTGCTTTTTTGTTTTGTCTTTTTATGGCTTGCGCCAAAGGATGTTTAACCCTTGTGAGATACTTACCAACCTGTGTTACCAGAGCATGCACGATTGGCGGGATTTTATTCTCCTTTCGCCTCATGCAAATGGACTAAGCCACCTCTGCACTCATCTACTTACCTGTGAAGCCTCTTGGGCTTCTTTTTTTTTAGTGTTCTCGCGTGCGTCGACCGTCGACCGCCAACCGGCGGACCTAGAGCAACGAGCGTCGTGTGTCGAACCACGGGCGACGGGCGACCACCGACCGCGTCGAGCGACCGGGGACTGGCGACCGCGTCGATCATCGAACGTCGAGCGTCGAGCTACCGGCGACGAGGGCTGCGGGCTGCGGGCTGTCGGCTGCGGGCTACGGGCTGCGGGCTGCGGGCTGCGGGCTGCGGTATGCGGGCTGCGGGCTGCTGGCTACGGGCTGCGGGCTGCGGGCTGCGGGCTGCGGGCTGCGGGCTGCGGGCTGCGGGCTGCGGGCTGCGGGCTGCCGGCTACGGGCTACAGGCTGCGGGCTACAGGCTGCGGGCTGCGGGCTGCCGGCTGCGGGCTGCGGGCTGCGGGCGGCGGGTTCCGGGCTGCCGGATGCGGGCTACGGGCTGCGGGCTGCGGGCTGCAGGCTGTGGGCTGCGGGCTGCCGGCTGCCGGCTGCGGGCTGCGGGCTGCGGGCTGCGGGCTGCGGGCTGCGGGCTGCGGGCTGCGGGCTGCGGGCTGCGGGCTGCGGGCTGCGGGCTGCGGGTTGCGGGCTGCGGGCTGCTGGCTGCGGGCTACGGGCTGCGGGCTGCGGGCTGCGGGCTGCGGGCTACTGGCTGCTGGCTGCGGGCTGTGGGCTGCCGGCTGCAGGCTACGGGCTGCGGGCTGCGGGCTGCAGGCTGCAGGCTGCGGGCTACGGGCTGCGGGCTGCGGGCTGCGGGCTGCGGGCTGCGGGCTGCGGGCTGCGGGCTGCGGGCTGCGGGCTGCGGGCTGCGGGCTGCGGGCTGCGGGCTGCGGGCTGCGGGCTGCGGGCTGCGGGCTGCGGGCTGCGGGCTGCGAGCTGCGGGTTCCGGGCTGCGGGCTGCGGGCTGCGGTCTGCGGGCTGCGGGCTGCGGGCTGCGGGCTGCGGGCTGCGGGCTGCCGGCTGCGGGCTGCGGTATGCGGGCTGCGGGCTGCTGGCTGCTGGCTACGGGCTGCGGGCTGCGGGCTGCGGGCTGCAGCCTGCTGGCTACGGGCTGCGGGCTGCGGGCTGCCGGCTGCGGGCTGCCGGCTGCGGGCTGCCGGCTGCGGGCTGCCGGCTGCGGGTTCCGGGCTGCCGGATGCGGGCTGCGGGCTGCGGGCCGCCGGGCTGCGGGCTGCGGGCTGCCGTAGCCTGCAGGCTGCAGCCCGGAACCCGCAACCCGCAGGCTGCAGCCCGCAGCCCGCAGGCTGCAGCCCACAGGCTGCAGCCCGGAACCCGCAGCCTGCAGCCCGCAGCCCGCAGCCGGCAGCCCGCAGCCGGCAGTCCGCAGCCCGCAGCCCGCATCCGGCAGCCCGGAACCCGCAGCCCGCAGCCGGCAGCCCGCAGCCCGCAGCCCGCAGCCCGCAGCCCGCAGCCCGCAGCCCGCAGCCCGCAGCCCGCAGCCCGCAGCCCCCAGACCGCAGCCCGCAGCCCGCAGCCCGCAGCCTGCAGCCGGCAGCCCGCACCCCGTAGCCTGCAGGCTGCAGCCCGGAACCCGCAGCCCGCAGCCCGTAGCCGGCAGCCCGCAGCCCGCAGCCCGCAGCCCGCAGCCCGCAGCCCGCAGCCTGCAGCCCGCAGCCCGCAGCCGGCAGCCCGCAGCCCGCAGCCCGCAGCCTGTAGCCTGCAGGCTGCAGCCCGCAGCCCGCAGCCCGCAGCCCGCAGCCTGTAGCCCGCAGCCTGTAGCCCGTAGCCGGCAGCCCGCAGCCCGCAGCCCGCAGTCCGCAGCCCGCAGCCCGCAGCCCGCAGCCCGCACCCCGTAGCCTGCAGGCTGCAGCCCGGAACCCGCAGCCCGCAGCCTGTAGCCCACAGCCTGCAGCCGGCAGCCTGCAGGCTGCAGCCCGGAACCCGCAGCCCGCAGCCCGTAGCCGGCAGCCCGCAGCCCGCAGCCCGCAGCCCGCAGCCCGCAGCCCGCAGCCCGCAGCCTGCAGCCCGCAGCCTGCAGCCCGCAGCCCGCAGCCGGCAGCCCGCAGCCCGCAGCCTGTAGCCTGCAGGCTGCAGCCCGCAGCCCGCAGCCCGCAGCCCGCAGCCTGTAGCCCGCAGCCTGTAGCCCGTAGCCGGCAGCCCGCAGCCCGCAGCCCGCAGCCCGCAGCCGGCAGCCCGCAGCCCGCAGCCCGCAGCCTGTAGCCTGCAGGCTGCAGCCCGCAGCCCGCAGCCCGCAGCCCGCAGCCTGTAGCCCGCAGCCTGTAGCCCGTAGCCGGCAGCCCGCAGCCCGCAGCCCGCAGTCCGCAGCCCGCAGCCCGCATCCGGCAGCCCGCACCCCGTAGCCTGCAGGCTGCAGCCCGGAACCCGCAGCCCGCAGCCTGTAGCCCACAGCCTGCAGCCGGCAGCCTGCAGGCTGCAGCCCGGAACCCGCAGCCCGCAGCCCGTAGCCGGCAGCCCGCAGCCCGCAGCCCGCAGCCCGCAGCCCGCAGCCTGCAGCCCGCAGCCCGCAGCCGGCAGCCCGCAGCCCGCAGCCTGTAGCCCGCAGCCTGTAGCCCGTAGCCGGCAGCCCGCAGCCCGCAGCCCGCAGCCCGCAGCCCGCAGCCGGCAGCCCGCAGCCCGCAGCCCGCAGCCTGTAGCCTGCAGGCTGCAGCCCGCAGCCCGCAGCCCGCAGCCCGCAGCCTGTAGCCCGCAGCCTGTAGCCCGTAGCCGGCAGCCCGCAGCCCGCAGCCCGCAGCCCGTAGCCCGCAGCCGACAGCCCGCAGCCCGCAGCCCTCGTCGCCGGTAGCTCGACGCTCGACGTTCGATGATCGACGCGGTCGCCAGTCCCCGGTCGCTCGACGCGGTCGGTGGTCGCCCGTCGCCCGTGGTTCGACACACGACGCTCGTTGCTCTAGGTCCGCCGGTTGGCGGTCGACGGTCGACGCACGCGAGAACACTAAAAAAAAAGAAGCCCAAGAGGCTTCACAGGTAAGTAGATGAGTGCAGAGGTGGCTTAGTCCATTTGCATGAGGCGAAAGGAGAATAAAATCCCGCCAATCGTGCATGCTCTGGTAACACAGGTTGGTAAGTATCTCACAAGGGTTAAACATCCTTTGGCGCAAGCCATAAAAAGACAACAAAAAAAAAAGCACCCAAGGTTACCAGAGCCATAAGGTAAGTAAGTACTAAGCCTCTGCACTCATCAACCACTCTCCCCTCTACGAGATGTGAAAAGTTGAGGGCGCTCCGACGCTTCTCAAAAAATTCAAAAGTCAAAATCTAATCACAATTTTGTTGCGAAATTTTTTGTTTGAAAAAAATTTAATGGAACTCAATCTATAAAAATCAAAAAAATCAAAAAAGTCAACCACCGCCATTTTAGGAAAATCAAAAACTCAGCATCCACTCAAATTTGACGAAAAAAAAATGCATCCATAGATTTTTGGATTGATTCCGGCCGTCCAATGTAAGCTGCTCCACTGTGCTGCGGACGGATGGATTTTTTTTGTGAAAATTGCGAAAATTCAAAATTTTTTCTGCTGAGGTTTTTTTTTCGAGAATAATGAACCAAAATTTGAATGAGGACGAATTAACCGACGAAAAAGAAAAAAACTGCGTCCGCCAGGCTTCAAGGTTACCCACGAGTGGAATTCGTGACGGTTGCTGTTTGAACAGAGCGACGCATCGCTGATTCAAAAAAAAAAGAAAAAAACATCCAAACGTCCTTCGATGACTTCGAATAGCGAACTGCGACGACTGCCACAAATTCATTTCCCAATCAATATCGAAAAATCATATCAGCCCGTCGCCTCCCTCACCACCTCCCCCCCCAAAAAATTGATAAGATGATTTATTTACCTCGCATTTTCCTCCCACCACCCTCAACGCACACCACGATTTTCACAAAAAATCAGACATTCTCCACGACAGGAATTCGAAAAAAAAAAAAAAATCACACGCGGGGAGATCCTTTCGAGGATCCTCGATAAATTTTAAAAAATGGGAAAGGACTTTTACAGATTTTTTTTTTGTTTCAGTTTCTTTGAGCCCGCGCGTTCCGATCGAGAAACCACTACGATTCATCTAATCACATGGATAATTATTATTTCAAATTCTCGGTTTGTGTTACACGTACTCCGGGGGTGGTTGGGTGGTTGCCTAGTGCGTTCTTGTATGTGTGTGTTCCCCCCGTACACACAAAATTTGCACTAAAATTGCAGCGCAACAAAAATAATATTTAACTTGGAATTGCATAGAAAAGTATTGTTGATTTTTATTTATTTTTTGCTCGTCTTTTTTTTTCGTTTTTTAATCTTTGTTACGATGAGCGTGGAGTGTGTCTGCGTTAGACTGGTATTGCAATTTGAAAACGAAAAAAAAAAAAGGGTGAAGAAAAAATCGTTTGTGTCGTTGGCAGGGAGTTTTATGTCAGTTCTGGACCTTGCTCGTTCTCGATTTGAATCGCGACCTTTTTGGATTTTCTCTAATTGACTTGACTGACTCAATCCGTCAATTGAATTAATTATTTCATATCTCTGTGGGCGATGCTGCGTTGGTCTGAAGTAATTGCAAATCGATTTTGGGTTAATGACGCGTAAACATAAGCTGAGGCTTTCACATGAATCTGGCCAGGTGTTTTGTTTCCACTAATTGCGGACTTGTTCGCTGGCGTGCATATTAATGTCAGGGTGGAGACAGGAGACTCGACTTTCGCGTCAATTACTCAATGGTTACAACGATTTACGTTTAATGAGGAGGAGTGAGGGCTGAGATTTGCCAAACCCACCATCTAGGGGTGGTAATTGATTGGAGCCTTTCAAGTCGTAGAGACATACAAACACCGCTGACCAAGGCTGTGGGTGGATGATAATCGCTCAATCAAATAGGACAGCGGAAAATCAAGAATTATTTTGAAAAAAATAGGACAGCGTGTATTTTTGAGTAAAAAAATGGCAAATCGAGAATTATTTTGAAAAAAAAAGGACAGATAAAAGAAAAAAAATGTTTGTACCAGCTTGTTGAAGAGCGTTTAATTCTGTAGGGATAAAAAAGGTTAAGCAAAAAACGAAAGATATTTGCAATTTTTTTCGGAATTGCCCGCCACAAAAAGACGAAAAATCGGAAAAATGGCCTAAAAATATTTCAACTTCGGCCCAGTACCTCGAAAATTGTTTGTTCATCTTGTAGAGCGACCTTCAAGCTACAAGGAGACGGAAAAATTGTTATGCTAGGATGCCCCATTCCGGAGATATAAGCGAAATACGAGAGCGAAAAACGCAATTTCGCCTCAGAAAAAAAACAATAAAATGGCCCAACTTTGGGCTCAAATATCTCGAAAACGAGAGGTCCTGCGAGAAAAGTCCTTCCGACCAATCTTTTAGATCTGAGGGAGATCTGTCGATTGGACATGACGGTTTACAAAAAATTCTAGTGATTTCTCATCAATTCAAAATGGCGACGTTATGCCTGTAATTTTTGACGAAAAAATTTCGAAAAATTAAATTTTATTTTTTTTCCAAAAAAGTGATGAGGATTTTTAGAGACGCGTCTGACGATTCGAAAAATGTTTGGTTCGAGTCGATGAACCCACTGGAAGCTGGAGAAATCCCGAAAAAACGTCCTGGAGGCGACACCATCCAGGTCCAAGTCTTAAATTTCTAATTTTTCGCCAAAATACATCCAACCACATCATTCTCCATCAAAATTTTTATCGTTTTTTCCAAAAAAATTGAAAGTCAAAATCGCGTCATTTTTTCCCAAGAAAACTCGACCTCAAGTCGTTGACCGTGACTCGACTTTTTTGCGTGAAAAATGCGAAAAAAATTTTTTCAAAAAATTAAAAATTTTTTTGATTTGAGATGTTGGGCGAGTGTCTGAGGACTCGAAAAATGTCCGGATGGATTTTTGGAAGCAACTGGAAGCTGGAGAAATCTCGAAAAAACGTCCTGGAGTCGACATGGTTGGGTGGACGTGAGAAAAGTAGATCTCACGCTATAGAATGACCTGGTAGGTTTCAGAAAATGTCTATGTGATCGCGTGGAACCAACTGGAAGCTGGAGAAATCTCGAAAAATCGCTCTGGTGGCGACAGAGTTGGGTGGAGGTGGATAAAGTGAATACCGCGCGATGACGAGACCTGGCAGCTTTGAGAAAATGTGTGCTTTGGGTCAAGGAACCCACAGGGAGCTGGAGGAATCCCGAAAGATCTGTATGGAGGCGTCGCTGTTCGTTCGAAAATTCAACAAAAATATCGATTTCAAGGGTTTTCTTTAAGTTTTTGAGACAATTAAAGAGATTAGAGGCACTACCTCCTTCGACCGAGGCCGAAGCAAGACTACGAGTGAGAGGCTCTACCTCCGTCGATCTGCATTTCCCATCAAGGATTCAAACCCTTAGCCGGGGCTACTCGCCCGAGGTTCAATTTACAAGACCACATCCGACAAGTGCAGTTCCGATGCATTTTCATAATTTTTTTTCTCGCTTGTCAAATGCATTCAACTTTGTTTGATTTTCTCGGTTTTTCATTTTTTTTATTTTTTCCTTTCCGGTCTGCATACATGTGATTTTTATTCGAGTTTTTTTGTGAATTTATTGATTTTAGTAATTAGAATAAAATACACGCAGAGAAATAAAAAAAAGGAAACAAAACAAGAAAAAAAAAAGGCAGCCGTTGGCAACAGATACACGTGTGTGTTGGTGCAATCTATGAAGTGATTAGATACAGCTGCAAGTGTTTTTTCTTCTGTTTGCATAACTCACACAGACAGACGACGCGTGTGAGTGTGTGTCAACGTCAATCTCATTTCACAAGTAAACAATTTACACAGCAATGCAGAGATAATAGTGATAAGTGTATTGAGTGCACACTACTTATGCCACAACCAACCCCCCTTTCATCCTCTTCTCAAAAAAAAAACTAAGTCAAAGATGTCAATAAAGCGCTTAGACAGATAACAGGTGCACAGATAAAGAGAGGAGGGAAAAAAATAAAAAATGTATCTCAAGGATTTGTGTTCCGTTTTTATTTTTTTCATGTACACATGTAATTAGGAAAACAAAAGAAAAACGTAATTAAAACGTGCAAATAGAAGCGTAAGCGAGATAAGATACGCGAGTCATGTGAATGAGAGAGATTGTTAAGGGAACAGAAAATCGAAAAAAAAAAAAAAAAACCTTCGGATGATCGTGATCTTTGTTTGCTCTGATCTGCGGTCTTGAGTGCTGACCAGGCGACTGCTGGCGAGTCCAGAGGGTCTGTTTTCGAAGCGAAGCGTCATGAAGCGGCAGATAAGCGTCGACTGTGGTCTGCCGACAGGCCGATCGATAGCAGTCGAAGTTCAACCCGTACTAGTACTGAGAATCTTCCCCACACGACTATTCGAATGATATAATTTTTAGAAAATGAAATGAATTACATTTTCATAAATGGCAAGATTCAAAATTGATAATCAAATGAAATTTTTATTAGAAATATATCGCGATGTATTTTTTATTCAGCATTACTTTTGAAAGCGAAGAATTAATGACCGAATTGACCGTCTGTCTAATGGCATCTTCGAATCAGTTGCTGCGAATCTTCCCGAGGCGGCCATGTGAATGATTTAATTTTTGGCAAAAAAACAAATGATATTGTTATAAATGGCAAAATTTAAAATTTATAATAAAATTAAATTTTTATCAAAAATATATCGCTGTATATTTTTTATCTAGCTTTACTTTTGAAAGCGAAGATATTATGACCGATGTCGCGCCGAATTGACTGTAAGCGCCTGCTATCGAATAGCTTGCTGTGAATCTTCCTGAGACGTCCAATCGAATCATATATTTTTTGTCAAATAGAACAAATGATTTTATTTCAAATGGCAAAATTCAAAATTGATAACGAAATAAGATTTTTATTAGTAGTGTATCGCGTTGTATTTTTAATTTAGTTTTACTTTTGAAAGCGGACAATTAATGAGCGCATTGACTGTAACCATCTGCCTCTGGGCATCTTTGAATCGCATGTTTTCCGAGGCGCCATTTGAATGAAATAATTTTTTGTCAAATAAAATGAATGATTTTGTTATAAATGGCAAAATTCAAAATTGAAAACCAAATAAAATTTTCATCAAAAATATATCGTTGTGTATTTTTTATTCAGCTTTACTTTTGAAAGCGAAGATATTATGACCGATGTCCCGCCGAATTGACTGTAACCGTTTGTCTATTGACATCGAATCACTTGCTGCGAATCTTTCAGAGGTGGCCAATGCAATGACATAATTTTTGACAAATAAAATGAATGATTTTATTATAAATGGCAAAATTCAAAATTAAAAACAAAAGAAAATTTTCATCCAAAATATATCGTTGTGTATTTTTTATTAAGCTTTACTTTTGAAAGCGAAGAATTTATGACCGATGTCGCGCCGAATTGACTGTAGTCGTCTGCCTATCTTCGTATCGACATCCTGTGAATCTTCCCGAGGCAGACATTTGACTGATATAATTTTTATAAAATACAATGAGTAATTTTATTACAAATGGCAAAATTCAAAATTGATAAATAAATAAAATTTTCATGAAAAAAGTTTCTCCGTGTATTTTTGATTTAGCATTACTTTTGAAAGCGAAAAATTCAACCAACCCTTGTGCCTGTCTTCTCAATCGCATCTCATCCTTTCAACAACCAAAAACATTCATAACTGTGACATGTAATTTAATTAACACCATTCACACGCTGAAAGGATCTCTTATCCATCGTCACATGAGCGCGGTCATTCGAGATGTCCCCATTCCCGTCCCCGAAATCAACAATACGACAACGTCCATTGTTCAGACATCGCCTGCATTTAACGAACAACAAAGACAGCCCCAAGTTGTGTCGTTCTTCGATTCGGTTTAGCTTAAGATTGAATCAATTGATATCCTTTATCATTCATGTACGTATGTCCTGTCCACAAGTAAACTCACCACGCTCCATTGGTTTCGATTGATCAATAAACAAGACCAAGACCCACCTCCTCCCCCAAAAAAAAAAAATAAAGCCAGCCGACGAAAATGAAAAACTAAAGTTTAGTTTGGAAAATTTTCAATCCTCCTCCTCCTCCTCCTCCGCCCTCTCGGTTTTAATTAAACATGTGTGGGATAAACACCACAACCGAAAATTGCAAAATGCTAAATAATTCTATTAATTTGTAAAATTCCTTTCAAAATTAATCTCCCGCATTTTCCAAAAAAAAAAAAAGGAATTTTACAAAAACAAACACACACGTTTGTTAAGCGCATTTCGCCATCCTGGATCGGAATTGTTTATCCAGCATCCAGTCGCGTGCGTGCGTGTGGGGGTGGAGGGGGGCGATAAATAAATAGAACAATTAAAAATTAAATTTAATTATATGTGCGAATGGTGACCGGTACGGTGGCGGGAAAATAAATAAAATATATATTTGAATTCAGCTAGTGGTGGGCCACCCTCGCGGATAGCAGCCTACACACAATGGCGGCGGCGGTGGTGGTGATGGTGATGGTGGTGATGGTGGTGGTGGTGGCGGCGTAATTAAGTACAAGGGAATCGAAAACAAAGCCGATCCACGGGTGGACGAGGGGGTAGTAATGACCAAATAAATAATAATATCCAAGCGTGTGTTTTTTTTTTTTTTTTTGCTCCTGGTGTTTGTGAATGCAACCCCTCACACACACACGCACACAGTCGATGCACATATGTGCATGGGGGGTGGTTGCATGGATTGCATCGAAGGGTGAACTCGTATTTGTCCGAAAGTGCATTCTGTGTGTTTGCGAACGTCGTCGTGTGCGTGCGTGTGGGTTACATGCGTGTGAAGGATTCTCAGTTTACACGCACAGGACAGGCTATATAGGCCGAGCTGTAAGCCCCACCAATACACTCGGTCTGTCTGTGTGTGTGGATGCAATTCGTACATTAAGCGCGAGAGACGAACGGAGGGGTGGGTGGGTGGGTCGGTCCTGCATGTGCTGGGCTCCCCAGTGAGTGACGACGACGACGACGATGATGATGACGACGGTCGGCGACGGTTGAAAGGACGCATGAGGGCATATAAACACTTTGTGTCCGTGCACGTGGGTGAGATTGTATGCGAAAATCAATTGATTATGGTTTTCCACAATTCGTATATCACATTGTCCTGTGGGGTGGGCACACGAGTGCGAGAGCGAGAGCGAAGGACTCTGGTCAGGAATTCACTTTGGGTTACTTAAAATTCGATTCAATTGGATTGTGGGGGGGGGGGGAAACGGAAATGTTCTTAAGACGATACGATGGATGGTCGATGACAATTGATATTTGGAATTTGATTATGAGTCGTGTCTGTGAGGGTTTCCGTGTTTTGTCCTGTCCTCTCCTGTCCTGGGTGAGTGGGGGTGGTCTTGGAAATTCTCACGAAAACCGCGTGTGTTCTTTTTTGGCATTTGAATTTCCTTTTCTGGGGATTTGATTGACCATCGGACTAGGTTTGGTCACCATGGGAAGAGAGGCTTATTAGTCCCTCAGAGTCCTTTTTGTGTGACAGGATGGATGTTTTTTTTTTCTCTGTGGAAATTGGCTTCGAGTTTCTATGGAAGTTCGACTGAATTTCTGGAAATTTCGTTTTATTGGAAATCATGACACTGTCGAAGGATTTAATTTGAGACAGGAAAGCAGACTGCACAGGTTCGACTTTCTGTAAGGTCGTTCCGGATCAATGCTGGGCCATTTCAAGAGACTTAGGAGCTGAGGGAAATTCTCTTTAAGTCAAATCTGCTTTAAAAGATAGATTTGCTGTAGACTTTTTCGTTTAATAGGATCAGATGTCATTTTCTAGGACTTTGGTCCTACATCGCAGCCCTGTGGAACGACGATAAGAAGGATTTTCAATCTTCTAGTCTTATTTCAAAGGACAAAATAAGCTATTTTATTTTTTTGCTCCAACGTAAGGAGAGCAATTCTGTTAATAGTCTTACGTCGATTTCCGATTAGGAAGTGGATCGATATTGAAGTTGAGGATGAACAGAGAGTTATCCCATAAGGTCGTTTCAATTTCATAGTCAAATAGAATAGTCTGCGTCTATGATTCTAGCAAAAGGATATTTTTTTTCTAAAAGGATTTGGTGTGCCATTTTTTTTAATATGTAACATTTTATTGCTTGAATTTTTTTTTTGTACGAAAAATGCCTTTTTTCGCGGTGACTTGTGATATGAACGAAAAAATTTCGAAGGACCTTAAAGGATAGTCAACGACGAGAGACGAGGTAAAATAATTTTTTTTTTATTTACAAAATTCGTTCCCTTTTTCATGCTTCCGATCAACAACGACCAACATAAGCCGCAAATACCCGCGCCAGTTTCTCAAAAGTTGCGTTCCAAAAGACCAACCCGTCCGACTGTTCCTACAAGGCTGTTGCATGGTATTTTGATTGATGTAAAATTCCTTAAGAAGAAGATCAATCAAATCAAATATCCTTTAACACGCACGATATGAAATTTATTTGGATGGATGTTCCCTTTTTTGATGTGCAGAACTCCGCCTCACATCTGCTGACAGATATCATTGTCCGATTATGTAACATTCATCCGAAAATCCTTTTCTCAAAGTGTATGGCAATATGTGTCCCAAGGATTAAATTTACTCATCGTCCGTGGGTTCATGGGGTTTTTAGAGAGACCCCAAAATTGATATCTTTGTTGCAGAATGTCACGAGTGAATGATATTTCAAAGGAGTTAAGAATGATTGTTTCATCGAACAGTAGCAATTTGGAAGACTTTTTAGGAGTTCTGAGAGGTATTGAGGAGTTTCATTATTTTGGCGCCCGACATGGAGTCAATTTTATGAGGAGCTCTTTAATAGAAAGGAAAAATCTAATCTGTGACTGGAATCCGTGAACGGCAAGACGAATTTTTCATTCAGCAGCATGATTTGGGAGACTTTCGAAGAGTTCTGAGGAGTTTCATGACTTTGGCGCCCAACATGGACTCAATTTTATGAGAAGGTCCTTAATACAAACGAAAAATTCAAATCGAGACTGGGACACGTCCACCGCAAGACAATTTTTTCATTCGGCAGCATGATTTGGGAGACTTTCGAGGAGTTCTGAGGAGTTTCATGACTTTGGCGCCCAGCGTGGAGTCGATTTTATAAGAGCGTCTTTAATAGAAATGTGCACGGGGACTTTTAAATTCAAGCTGAAGCCGAGAAGAACAATTTCTAAGAAATTTTGAGGAGCTCTGAAGATTTTTTTGAATTTGGCGCCCGACATGAAGTCAATTTTATAAGAAGGTCTTTAATGGCAACGAAAAATTCAAACGTACAAGCTTTTCGCGGTAAAATAATTCCAATCGAATTGTTTCCCCCGTCTCAGGTAGAAGCTGAAAATTTCATAAGCCTCCACCCCCAAGCCTTTTCTATATACAACCCCATCACCCGACCCCCCATCCCGGCATCATCTCCTCCTTTTTCAGGTGGAGGGTTCGGAATTTAAATAAATAGGCTGCATATTTACATGAACTTGCATATTTATATAATCAACACGCATGTGTGCACATGCTGACACATCAAGGATAATGGCAAATGACACTTTAAGCGCATTAATCAAGCCTAAAGTTCTAACTGTCCAAGTATTTCGGTTAAGTAGGATATGTGCAAAAAGAGGCATTTGTGTGCAGCATGCATGTGCAAGGCGAATGAGCGAGAGCCGAACGAGAGTCGAGCGAGAGAGAGCAGCAAGTGTCCACACGCACAGTGTATGGACCTGCATGATGCATTGATATGCTTGTATTGGTGGTTGGTTGGCTGGCTGAATTGCGCGTATGATTTTTGGGAAGAAGTTGCATCGTTTCGAGCCAAAAAACGCACTACAAACGCACGCGTCGGGGCGGTCGAGATGGGGTGGGTGGTGGGTTTGGTGCGTGGCCCCCACATTAATTCTCTGGGATAATATATTTTGATATGTCCGTCGCTATGTGTTGTTGTCCCCTTGTATATGCATCATCTGCGTTTCATACAAAAACCTCCCTCCCCCCCTGCGTACAGCACACGCATGCAGATACACACGCACGGAGAAAGAGCTGCTGCTGCTGTTAAATCGCTTACAAAGACCTTGGACTTGATGGGCTTTTTTTTACGCGTGTGCCCAGAGATCTCCTTGCGAAAAGGACAGAATTCCACACGCACACATATCGGCGATCGTGGAGTAAAATTTGAATTGAATATAATTTCCGAATGGAGGGGGGGGGGGGGGCATCATCCACACAAAAGAGGCGGGAGACGGTGGTCGTGACGCGAATGCGCTTGGAAAATCATTGTGTGCGTTTTTTTTTTTTTCTGCTTTTGACATTTTATGTATCGAAAAAGGGAGTGGTAAACGGGATTGCATAGGCCTTTGGTTTGAGTTTTTTTTGCTGTCGTTTCTGCTGTTTAATAACGGTTTTTTTTTCTCGAAATTCGTCTGTAGCTGCCAGCCACCCATCACTAATTCAATCTGAGTAATCCGCTCGTTGTCATTCTTCTTCAGTTAAAATGGAAAACCAACCCTACCTGGCGCCCAACGAGATTTCAATTCGTGAAGAAAGCCCCGTGTGTTTCCACCGTCCATGAAACCGTCAAAATTATCGATGAAACAGGCGTAACCGGCGAAAAAATCGACCCAAACCGGCCAAGTCAACTGGACGAGTCGACCGACATGTGGACTGGAGAGGACTCGGCGTTATCGGTTGCCATGAATTTTGCAATGAAGCCGATTAAAATCTCCGCAAAATGTGACAAGCCGGCTGTCGTCGTTCATTCGACAGAAAAAAAAATCTATCGATACGTTTGGATGCGTTAGGATGACGTTGGATGCGAAAATCGCATCAAAATGAATCATAGGCGGATGGTTAAAGGATCCTTTTGAGTGCGTGATTTCGGTTTTTGGCGATGTTTTTTACGACATTGGTCCTAAAATTTAAATCAGCGAAATGCTGGTGTGGATTTTATGGGACGGATTTGAGTTCACAACCATGAAACGAAAATAGATGGTCGATGTGAAAGGCTGTCGACCTCGAGTTTGGGGAAATATCTCACGCCAAGTGACAGCTGAAGGTTCAAAGGTGCGAAGAAAATCCTTTGAACTCTCATCGCTCTCATCGATCTTCAGTGACGACGGAGAGGACTTTTTGAAAGATTCCTCCATCTGCCAAAGCGAATCGCAACGATGAGTGAATCGCGGCAACGAGTCAAACTCGACGCCGCCAGAGGAATTTTCAAGGATTCCTCCAGCTGCCAGTGGGTTCATCAGCTCGAACCGGAAATTTTCTGAACGCTGCCAGGTCACCGCATAGTACGAAATCCATCTTTACCATCTCCACCCAACGACGCCGCCCCAAGATGGATTCTTTGAGATTTCTCCAGCTTCCAGTGAGCTCCTCGACTCGAACCAGACATTTTCTAAGACTTGCCAGGTCCCCGCACTGCGTGGAATAAACTTTTTCAAGATCCACTTAAAGGTGGCTTTACCAGAAGGTTTTTTCGAGATTTCTCCAGCTTCCAGTTGCGTCCCAAAATCCATCCCGACATTTTCCGAATCCTCAAACACTCACCTAACATCCCCAATCAAAAAAATTTTGAATTTTTCCAAAAAAAAATTTTCGCATTTTTCACGCAAAAAAATCGAGTCACGGTCAACGACTTGAGGTCGACTTTTCTTGGGAAAAAATGACACGATTTTGAATTAAATTTTTTTTGGAAAAATCGATCGAAATTTTGATGTAGAATGATGGGCTTTGATGTCCTTTGGAGAAAAATGAAAAATTCAAGACTTGGACCTGGATGGTGTCGCCTCCAGGACGTTTTTTCGGGATTTCCCCAGCTTCCAGCTGGTTCATCGACTCAAACCAGACATTTTTCGAATCGTCAGACACGTCCTTAAAAATCCCCATCACTTTTTTGAAAAAAAAAAATTTTTAATTTTTCGCAAAAAATCACAAGGGGGTGGTTCACGATTCTTGCCGATTTTTAGGGGTAAAAAAAAATATTGAAAATTGAGAAAATTTTGATGCAAAATGATGGGTTTTGAAGTATCTTGAAGAAAAACGGAGAATTCGAGGCTTGAAGAGCGACGGCAGGGACTTTATGACGTGAAATCGGCTAAAATGAGGCTTAAGCAACAGAAGGTTTATTTTGAGTAGGAATTAAATTCGAATTAAATTCGCTGTGTGTGGGGTAGAGGCGAATTTTTTTTTTCATTTGAAAGGGTCAAACACGCCATTTTTTTCGATATGCAACATTATAATAACGTTGGTCAAAATATGAACGAATCATTGCTGCGAAATGCCATGCGACGGTTTTCGAAAGCAGTGGATGCAATTTTTTTCGATTACAAAAATCAAATAAAATATATTCTGTGCAAATTATTTACAATTTTTTTTTTCCTAAAAAAAGGCCGCTTTATGCCATTTTGAATGATATATAATGTTCTGGTGTTTGAATAATAATCACCGGGGTTTCGAATATTTTAGCCGCGAGTGGTCTAAAATTCCATAAAAAAAAAAATCTCCACCAACTGCCCACTCATAACAACAGAAGAGTGGTGGCCGTTCAACCCGAACCCAAGCGACTAATTAATTCCTTTGATGTGATTTTTAGCCTCCATACAAACCACCCCTAACCGATACCCAAATCTCTGTCGTCTCTCGTGATGGTTTGTGGAATTTATTGCTCCACACACGTCCAAAAAAAAGGTCGAATGTCAATCGAGGACGTGTTTTGATTTTAGATTTTTTCAAAAAGAAATAAAAAATAAAAATCATGTTTGTGCTTCAATCAAAACAATCAACGCAATTTGCTAGGCTTGACTTCTGGCAATTTTTTTTATCGAGAGCTGACGTTGTTTTTTGAAGGTGTGAGTATGGCCGGTTTGAGCTCTTAATTGCTTGCGTGGGTATGGAAATGCCGATGAGTTCGCGGTCTTTTTCCAAATGGGTAGTAATTTTTTTTTTTTTTTAGAAAAAATTTCAAATTATTCATCGAGTGGTAATTGGACTTGAGTATGAATTTTGGGGACCTGTGGATGCAGGCTGAGCTGACCGAAGCCAGAGTAAGACTCCGAGTGAGAGGTGCTACCTCCTTCGACCGAGGCTGGAGCAAGACTCCGAGTGAGAGGCAGCACCTCCTTCGACCGAGGCTGGAGCTAGGACTGCGAGTGAGAGGCACTACCTCCTTCGACCGAGGCTGGACCAAGACTACGAGTGAGAGGCAGCACCTCCTTCGACCGAGGCTGGAGCTAGGACTGTGAGTGAGAGGCACTACCTCCTCCGACCGAGGATGGACCAAGACTGCGAGTGAGCTCCATTACCTCCTCTTTCCAAGCGGTTGCCTCGAGAAAGCGAGTTTTTCACAGATCAAATGGACAATAGTTTACATTTTAAAAAATGGCATGACTGGACCTTTCAAATGAATAAAAAGCCATGAAAGTACCTTACACACAGATTTTTAAATCGAATTTAAATTTTGAAACGATTTAAAAATCAACGCTGTGTGACAACAAGCAAAAAAGAAGTCTCTCCTGTGAAGTTTTCATTTTGTCGCTTACAATAATTTGGCGGTTAGAAAGCGATGTGTCATGCGAAGGCTTCGGGAAATCAAGTTTTTTCACAGGTCAGATAGACAATATTATGCATTTTACAAAATGGCATAACCGGGCCTTTTAAATGAAGAAAAAATCATGGAAATATCTCACACTCAGATTTTTAAATCGAATTTTAACTTTGAAACGATTTAACAACCGAAGATGCCGCAAAATTTTCAGTTTATCGCTTGAGATAATTTGGCGCTTAGCACGCAATGTATCATACGAAGGCCTAGAAACCAAAATTTTTACAGGTCAGATGGACAATGTTATAAGCTTTATAAAATGGCATGACTGGGCCTTTTACATGAAGGAAAAATCATGAAAATATCTCAAACTCAGATTTTTAAATCGAATTTTAATTTTGAAACGATTCAACAACTTTGCCTCAAAAAAACCGACGAGCGATTTTTCGATCTAACATAGAGGTACGACCTTTGACGTTTACAATTTCTCGGCTTGGCGGTGTTAGCAGTCTCCACCTAAGGAGGCTTTCTTAAAAAAAAAATAAGAACGCGTCGAAATTTCAAATCTCATCTCAACGGGAATCACGGTTTTTTGCTGTTACTTACCACAGACGATGCACCTTTGTCACGACCACCATCCAAACCACCACCACTCCAATCAACCAACCCCACCCCCCACCGCCCGGCTGAAATATCAAATTCTCTAGTAAATTAATTTATTTCGCATAACGGTACCATGTCCATATTCAAACCCCTTCTTTTAAATTAAGGGATCTTTTTTTTAGTTTATCATGCCCTCCGAAATGCGAAAATAAAAAATTTTATTTGTTTTTTTTTTTTTTTTTTTTTTGAAACTAGAATAGAAAAATTAAAAAATTAAATTAAATTCAGAAAAAACAAAATCAAAAGTGGAAAATAACGAGCTGTTATAACTGCAAAATTGCAACGTGTGTATGTGTTTGTGAATGTGTTTATATATGTAAATCGAATTAAATTTGCAAATTGCCCATTATCCTCGTGCGCAGCGGTCGGAAATATTAGGGATGCAGGAAAAAGAGCCGAACCGTGGAAAGGAGGAAAGCCAAAACCAAAATCCAAAAAAAAAAAAAATTGAATTTCCACATCAGCGTGCCTCTTTTGGAGGATGCAAAAAAAAAAAAGGGACGTTAGCTGGCTGCATGCCACTCCTATTTTTGCAACAAACGCGAAAAAGGCCCATAACTAAAATTTTAATGCACACGGACATTGTGGATGGGCCTTTGTTCCATTCGGATGCATTTTAGGCCGCGTGTGTATTGTGATGCGTGTGCATATGTATGTGTGCGAGAAAGAACGACAGAGAGAGTGAGAGAGAGGCACAGAGTAATTGTGTGCGTGTGTGTGTGCATGGGCCCGCTTACATAGATACGAGGTGAGGTTTTCTCTGCATATAATTATTAAATCATTGAATTTTAATGGAAATTCCCCTGCAGCATCTGCAGCGAAATGTACTGCATTCTTGTGGAGCACACGCACTATACACACGTACACGCACTGTGTGTGCTCAATCGAAATCGATGTTCACACAATCCGGGGGGGCTGGGTGATGGTTTGGGGGTTTTTTGGGGGGTGGGTCGCGTTGTGAAGAAGCGACGGCTTATTTTTTCATCCAGCGACAATTGTAAATTGTTTTCTTTTTTTTTTTTTCAAAATTGCATGCGTAGAATGTGCGTGCGGGTGGGTTGGCGGTCGAGCACCGCTTAGCTGTGAAAATAATCAATTTCCCCGGGATTTTATTTATTAATCTCCTCGCTGCTCGCTGCTATTTGTTGCGAGTGTGTGAAGTGCATTTTATTTTTTTTTTTCGTTTGTCTCGCTTTTGCCGTTGTCCCTCTCTCATTTTGCGATCAAAAGGACTCCAAGTCCTGGGCTAATAGGACAAAACTGAAAATTAATTATAATGGTCGAGATTTTCAATGTATACATATTTATTCACCGGAAACTCGCGCGGGAATGGTGCGTATACACCCAGGGCGTGGTCTGGCTGCGTGCTTGTTTTCGGCTCAAAGTGTGCGTTGTTCTTGTTTCCCTTTTCATCGAAAAGGTGTGCAGTTGAATGCACGCAAAATGCGTGGAACGGTGGACGGTGGTCTTGATGCGTTTTTTTTTTGGCGAGTGCAGCGCATCAAAAATTTAAATGAAAATTCTTTTTTTTCAGTCGTCTGTCTCTTAAGAGGAGACCCAACGACTTGCTTTAAACGCCACGACAGTAACCCCCACAAGGCCCACCAGGTGGCGATTCAACCACAAGAATTTCCTGTTTGGGGTGAATTTTGGATCGACTTGACTTCTTGTTAATCGTCAATAAGGATCACATTTCTCTTAGCCGGACGACTTGTGGTCACCGGAGGGTGGATGCTAAGTCCGATGATGCACACGGTCTGCGGGAAAGGGTGTGTGGCTGAGGCTCTGAAACGACGGGAGATGGGGTGAGATTGCTCTTAGGAATTCGTGAATGGGCTCATATCGATCAGCAGCGACGATGAGTGAATCGCTACGACGAGCTAACTGCGATACAGCGAGGACGAGAATCGCAACGCCGCGAGGGGAGTTTTTTTTTTTTTTTTAAATTCCTCCAACTGCCAAGCTATGCTAAGAAGTATGCTCTGGTCCGGTTTGGGCTGCTACGCAGATTATTTATTTTCTTTCTTCTAGCTGCCCGGGTGAATCGCGACAACCGGGGAGGAGTTTTTTAAAGATTCCTCCAGCTGCCAAGGCGATTCGCATCAACGAGGAGCAGACTCCTGGCTTCCAAACTTCATTTAGACATTTTCCGAAAAAAAAATTTGTTTGAAAATTTTTTCTGCAAAGTTCTGTGTTCTGATGCGTCTTTGCGAGAAATGAAAAATTCTAAATTTCGGCAGCTATGGTGTCGCCGTAAAAAGGATTTTTCGAGATTCCTCCAGCTTCCAGTGGGTTCATCGGCTCGAACCAGACAATTTCTGAAAGCTGGCAAGTACCCGCACCGGACCAAATCCATCTCTTTTCCCTCCACCCAACCACGCCGCCCCAAGATGGATTTTTTGAGATTTCTCCAGCTTCTCGTGGGTTCCTCGACTTAAACCCGACATTTTCTAAAAGCTGCCAAGTTCCCGCAAAGAATGAAATCCATCTTTACCCTCTCCACCCAACGACGCCGCCCCAAGATGGATTTTTCGAGATTTCTCCAGCTTCCAGTTGCCTCCTAAAATCCATTCGGACATTTTTCGAATCCTCAGATACTCGCCCAACATCCCCAATCAAAAAAAAATTTAATTTTTCGAAAAAAATTTTTTCGCGTTTTTCACGCCAAAAAGTCGAGTCGCGATCAACGACTCGAGGTCGACTTTTCTTGAGAAAAATGACACGATTTTGACTTTGAATTTTTTTGGACAGAATTATAAAAATTGTGATGGAAAATGATGTGGTCGGATGTATTTTGGCGAAAAATGAAAATTTCAAGACTTGGACCTGGATGGTGTCGCCTCCAGGACGTTTTTTCGGGATTTCTCCAGCTTCCAGTGGGTTCATCGACTCAAACCAGACATTTTTCGAATCGTCAGATACGTCTTTAAGAATCCCCATCACTTTTTTGAAAAAAAAAAAATTAATTTTTTCGATCAAAACTGATGAAAATGACGAATATCATCGACATTTTGAAATAACGAGCAATCACGTGAATTTTTGGCGAGCCATCATGTGTCCAATCGACAGATCTTCCTCAGATCTAAAAGATTAGCCGGAAGGCCTTTTATCGCAGGACCTCTCATCTTCGAGATATTTGAGTCCAAAGTTGAGATACTTTCAGCCGAATTCCGACAAAAAATTGCCCAAATCTCTTTCGTTTTTTGGCGATATCTCCGGAACGGGGCGTCGTAGAACGAAAATTCTTTCGGTTCCTCTTTTCTAAAATCCCGCTCTACAAAATGGGCAACTTTTTTTGAGAAAAAAATTTTTTCAGTTTTTCGCCAAAATCACAAGGGGCAGCTGTATTCCAAAGGAAACAAAGATCTGTCCAGCCGTTTAGATTTTATTAGCCTTCCAAATTGGCCCAGTGGTTTTTTGGGGGTAAAAAAAAAATTTTGGAAAATTGAGAAACTTTTGATGCAGAATGGTCTGGACGGCTGTATCTTATGGAAAAACAAAGAATTCGAGGTTTGAAAAGCGACGGGCCGGACTGGAGGACGAAAAAACGGAATTTTTTGGAAAATCTCTTTCGTTTTTGGCGTATATCTCCGGAACGGGGCATCCTAGGATAGAAAATTTGCCATGTCCTTGTAGCTTGAAGGTCGCTCTACACAATGGACAGCTGAATTTTCGAGACGGCGCCCCGCTTTAGCAGTCAACCGGCTGCAAATACGTGAAAATTCACTCAAACGCGTGTATCTCAAAAACGGATGTATCTTTCTCGCTGAACCCTTTTTTTCTGAAGGGATTTACGCTCCTCTACAAGCTGGTACCAAAACTTCCGCGATCGGAGTCCTAGAACGCCTCCTACACGAGCGCTGTTTCGAAAAATTTTCAAAAAACGTCGAAAACGCCTCGATTTTGAATTTTTTTTAAAAATCCGTTGTGTCCAATCGACAGATCTCCCTCAGATCTACAAGATCGGTCGCAAAGATTTTCCTCGCAGGACATCTCATCTTCGAGATATTTGAGTCCAAAGTTGAGATACTTTCAGCCGAATTCCGAAAAAAATTGCCCAAATCTCTTTCGTTTTTTGGCGATATCTCTGAAAAGAGACATTCTAGAATAGAATTTTTTCCATGTCCTTGTAGCTTGGTCGCTCTACAAGATGGACAACAAGTTTTGAAGTAATGAGCCTAAAGTTAAAATATTCTTGGGTCAGTTTTTCGATTTTTCGTCTTTTTGTTGGAATCGTCAATTGCATTTAAATTCGAAGAGGGGTCTTTCTCAATAGTTCTTTCAAAATTGAAAAATGATAAAAAAACTTGCGTGTAAGATATTTTCATGGTGTTTTCTTAATTTGAAACACCGAGCTATGCCATTTTGTCGAATGTACAATGTTCTTTTATAAAAGAATATTTGCATGAGAATTTCCATGTACGAGACTCTGCTTGATGCACCGTACATCCAACCACCCCCATTGACATCCTTCGACAGATTTTCGCGATTAGGCTCCGCAGGTTAAGACCAATTTTTCAAAAAATTACTGCGACGTTAGAAAATTTTCTTTTACATTAGAGAGAAAAAAAAATATATCACACGATTTTTTTTTCGCGTTTTTTCGAATTTAAATTTTTTTTAAGGGAAATTATGAAAACCCCAAAGAGCCTGCCATTAAGATAAATAAAAAATTTGCAAGATTCAGCCTAAAACTTTCAAAAAACATGAGGAACAATTCCACAAACACACCCCATACCCACAATGAATGACCTACCAAATATCTAAGCAACAAACGTAAAAATGCATTCGAAACAGAATAAAATAAAGGAATCAAAAAAAAACTCACCTTCTTCGTCAATCCGAGGTTGATTAAGTAAGCTGCTGGCTAAGTCAAAATTCCACTTCTCCTGGTACACGCAAAATCCTGACAAATCCTTTAGATAAGCATTTTAGTTGTATTAGTTCGATTCGTTTAAAACGTTTAGTCTGTCGCGACATTGTTTGTTTTTTTTTTTTGTTTTCGTTTTTCTTTTCTTTCTTGACTTTATTCAAAAATAAAAAAAAAAACAAGAAAAAAAAAGTTGCTAATTCACTTCATTGTCATTTCACTTGGGCTCTTTAGGGTTTTTGTTCTTTTTTTCGATTTTCAGTCAATTTTTGACATTTGATTTTCTTGGCCAGGTCTGATCGTGTTGATCGATGATGATTGATAATCTTTCGTTTACCCGTGATGCCATTTTGTTGATTTATTTATTTAGTTAATTTTTTTTTTTGGTTTTTTTAATCACAAATTAAAAGCAATAAAATTTTTTTTTTTGTACTAATTTTTTACTTATTACAAAATTTCGGTTTGCTTAGATGTGTTGATTTACTTGAAAAATTTTTTTTTTTATCTCTCTTAAGGTGGTTTTGATTCAAAATACTCTTCTTTTTTTGTGTTTTTTTTTTAAATTAATTTAAGGTCCCAGAGATGTGTGTATTTTTTTTTAATATACTTTTTTTTAATTCTAAATTTAACTAGAAACTATTTTTTTTTTTGGTTTTCACAGCGAAAATGGAAAATATCGATTACATATATAAAATTCTGATTTTTCTTTTGCTGTCAACATGATTTTTTCTTAACAAAAAAAAATATATACTTTTTGTTTTCTTTCTTTTTTTTTATACTATATATGTTTTATTTTTTGACCTAAACTTTAAATGTTTTTTTTTTGTTTTTTTGGTTAAGCACTTAAAAATGTTCGAAATGCTTGGTTTTTTTTATTACGTCTTCACTTTGTTTATCGTTTTTTTTTTTTTTTTTTGTTTAAGGCCAAGATAAGGCACACGAATTTTCAGATAAGGGTTGCTGTTGTTAATTTTTTATTTTTGTTTTTTTTTTGGTTGTTACACGTTTCTATAGAGTTATATTATTATACAATGTTTGTGTGTGTGTCTATGTTTTTGTTTCGAAATTTGAATAAATATATATTTACACCACTTTAATTTTTTTTTTTTTTTGAGTAAAACAAAAAAAAGGAATATGGTAACAAAAAAAAGTTTATGCTTTCACTTTTTTGCTATATAAAATAGTTTTTTTTTTAATTTTTTTCTTAACAATCACATTTAGGTTTCCCGAAAAAGAATTTATTTTAACTTGCTTTTTTTTTTTTTGGTTTTTGTATACAGGCCTAAAATATCACTAGAAATGTTTCGACGACGAGTATTTCCGCGGTTTTTTTTTTCCCAAAAAATAGTTGGCTTTATTGAGTTTTAGTTTTTTTTTTTTTGCTAAATATTATGGTAAATTTAATTTCACTAGATACACATTTTTTTTATATATATAGTTTATCTCTCGATTTGGTTTAACAATTTTTCTTCCACAACATGATAAATTATCAGGAACGTAAATGAAAGAATATATATACATATATATAAATATATATATATGTTTTTTTTTTTTTGTAGATATCTAAGTCTTTTTTTTTTTAAGTTTATTTATTATAATTTAGACTAGCCCTTTGTTTTTAAGTTTTGGTTTTTTTTTTTTTAAGTTATTGTTGTAGCCCACAACGAAACTTATGTTGTTTTGTGTAGAATGTTTTGTTGCAATTGCTTGTTTAGTTATTATTTTATATTTTATTTATGTTGATATATGTTTTGATGTGTGTGTTGTAAATTTAACGAAAATAAATGAAATCAAATGAATCGGAGAAGTAATGAAAACCAAAATAAGTTCTCAACGGAAAAATACGTATACGTATATTATTTATCTTAATTACTTAATTTTTTTTGTTTTTTTTTAAGTAGTAAATCTCTTATGTATATACAATTACTTGCTACTATATATTGTTTTATATTTATCTTTTGCCCTGAAGTTGAATGTTTTCTTATGGTGTTTCCAAAAAATCTGTTTTTTTTTTGTTTTTTTTTTTAGCTACTTTGTTCCCAAAAGTTTATTTTTTATTTGAAAATTTTGTTTTATTTGTGATTTTTTGCTATGGTTTTTAATTTTTTTGTGAATATGAATGCTTGTAAGTACGGGGCAATTGGATGTGTGTGAAGTTTTGGTTTTTTTTTTTTCTTTTCTTTTTCTTTTTTACTTTGTGTAGTAAGTGTGTTAAATTTCTTTGATTTTTGAGTATATTTTTTAGCAAATGCTAGCTGTATGGTAAATGGTATTGAAAACTGTATGTTCCGGTGTCAGTGTTATTTTGTGAAATTTTGTAGGAATGTATTTTGATATTTAGTATCGAATTTGTGTGAAATCTTATAGTTTTTATTGTTCTGTGTGTTTTTCAAATTTATTATTTTATGTGTGTTTGGTGTGTGTGTTTCTTATTTGACTAAAAAAAAAACTTAGTTATATTTTTTTTATTTTTCCGTTTTTCTTTTTTTTTTTTTTGGTTTTGTAAAAAATTGTAAGTTTAGTTTCGAAAATAAAGTCGTGTATGCCGATTGAATAAAAAATGTCCTATTTCGACTCGTTTCTAAATTTTTTTTCTGTTTTTAAATAAATAAATAATTTGTGTTTTTTTTTTGGTTTTTTTTTATTATTAAATTTTACTTTATTTTTGTTTTGCAATAAATTGAATTTCGTAGAAAATTTTGTTACGTTGACTTGTTTCTTTTATTTTTGGTTTCCTTGTTATTTTTTCTTATATTTTTTTTTGTTAGCTTTGTACTTTTGGTTCCGAAATTAGTTTTTTTTTTTTTTTTTTTTTTGGTTTTGCTTAATTTGATTGAATTTTTTTGCTTTTGTTCCGAAAGTTACGTTACTGGATTTTTTTTATTTTTTTTTTTGCTTTAGTTGATTTATTTTTTCTTGATTTGCGTTTTAAACTAAAAAAGTATTGTCCGTTCTATTGGGGAAATTAACTGAAGGTGGTTATGTATTTATTGGATTCTATTGTTCAATTTTTTTTATGGTAAAGTTTATAATATTTCTTGGTCTATTGCGATTTTAAATTATGATGACTAGACCTGGAAAAAAATAAATAAGAAATAAAATGATTTTTGTTGAAAAATGATTGTGCGGTTTTTTTTTTTCTGTGTGATGGCGGCATAACCCTCAAGCGGACGATAATGACCCGGTAAGGAATTTTATTAGATTTTCAAAATTGATAAAATTCGAATTTTATTAAATTTCGCAGGAGAGTATTTTAATTTTTGTCAATTTTCTCTTTTTTTCAGATGCGATGATAGATAGGCAGACACCGAAGGGATTGTTGGCAGGGAATAAAATTAAAAAAAAAAAAATTTCTGAAAAAAAAGCCAGAATCTAAAAAAAAGAAGGAATTTAAAAAAAAATAAGCTCAAACATCAACCAAAGTGATTCTAAAGGGGCTCCGATTTTTCCTGGGAAATAAAATTTTAAGACAACCTCCAAAATTCAGTGAAAATTTCCCAACGACCTATGCCGCAGCGTTTTTTCGACTTCTACACGATCTTTAAATTAAGTTTAGATGTTTTTCTACCAGTGCCCAGATCTCGATCCAAACATTTTCTGGTTTAGGCCGTACCCCTACATGATATCAAATTAAGTTTTTCGAGATTTATTTAACCGTGTTGTCTCCAGAAGGATTTTTCGGGATTTCTCCAGCTTCCAATGGGTTCTTCGACTCGAATCAGACATTTTCTAAGACCTGCCAGGTCCTCGCAACGCGTGGGATCTACTTTTTCAAAATCCACTTAAAGGTGGCTTTACCAGAACGTTTTTTTGAGATTTCTCCAGCTTCCAGTTGCTTCCCAAAATCCATCCCGACATTTTTCGAATCAGAAGACAAACGCCCAACATCTCCAATCAAAAAAAAAATTAATTTTTCGAAAAAAATTTTTTTGCATTTTTCACGCAAAAAAGTCGAGTTGCAGTCAACGACTCGAGGTCGACTTTTCTTGGGAAAAAATGACGCGATTTTGAAAATCACTTTTTTTGGAAAAAATGATGAAAATTTTGATGCAAAGTGATGGAGTTCGATGTATTTTTGCGAGAAACGATAAATACGAGATTTTGGCAGAGATGGTGTCGCAGTAAGAAGGATTTTTCGAGATTTCTCCAGCTTCCAGTGGGTTCCTCGACTCGAATTAGACATTTTCAGAAAGTTGCCAGGTCCCCGCATCGCACGAAATCCATCTTTTCCCCATCCGCCCAACCACGCCGCCCCAAGATGGATTTTTCGAGATTTCTCCAGCTTCCAGTTGCTTCCAAAAACCGATCCAGACATTTTTCGAATCCTCAGACACTCGCCCAATATCTCCAATCAAAAAAATTTTGAATTTTCCGAAAAAAAAAATTTTTGCATTTTTCACGCAAAAAAGTTGAGTCACGGTCAACGACTTGAGGTCGACTTTTCTTGGGAAAAAATGATGCGATTTTGACTTTAAGTTTTTTTGGAAAAATCGATTAAAATTTTGATGGAGAATGATGAGTTCTGATGTCCTTTGGCAAAAAATGAAAAATTCGAGACTTAGACCTGGATGGTGTCGCCTCCAGGACGTTTTTTCGGGATTTCTCCAGCTTCCAGTGGGTTCATCGACTCGAACCAGACATTTTTCGAATCGTTAGACACGTCTTTAAAAATCCCCATCACTTTTTTGAAAAAAAAAAAATTTCATTTTTTCTCCCAAAAATCTCGAAAAATTTTATCGAGAAAATTTTTTTTTTGTTTTTTGGAAATTTTCGATTGAAAGTGGTCTAGATAGATGTATTTTGAAAGGAAACAAAAAATTCGAGACCTCAAGAGCGACGGGGGTGAGACTGGGGACCATGAAATTAGCTAAAATGAGACTTAACCAATAGAAGTTCAATTTTGAAAAGAGATCAAAGTCGCTGTGTGAACGGTAGCGACGCGACCTATAATTCATTTGATCGAGTCAAACACGCCATTTTTTTCGATATGCAACATTGTAACAAAGTTGGTCAAAATATGAACGAATCATTGCTGCGAAATACCGTGCGACGGTTTCCAATAGGAGTGAGTGAATTTTTTTTTCGATTTCAAAAATCAAATAAAATAAGTTGTGTGTAAATTATTTACAATTTTTTTTCTTCATTAAAAAGAGTGTTTAATGCCATTTTGAATGATATATAATTTTCTTATATTTTGGTGTTTGAATAATAATCGCCGGGGCTTCGATTGGTATGTGGGGCTGCTCAAAGTCACACATTGAAATCGTCAATTACGTTCAAATTCTGATGGGAGTCTTTCTCAACAGAACTTTCGAAACTGAAAAACGATAGAAAAATGTGCGAGTGAAATATTTTCACAACTTTTTCTTCGTTTGAAAGGCCCAATTATGCCATTTTTTTCGAATGTATAATCTTTTTCATCGAAGCAATAAATAGCCCAGTTTCCAGAGATGACACATGTCGTTGCTCAAAATCACGCAGTGGCATCTTTGACTGCGTTCGAATTTTAAACGGGGACCTTTCAATTAAATCGTTTCAAAATTAAAATTCGATTTAAAAATCTGAGTGTAAGATATTTTCACGACTTTTTCTTCGTTTGAAAGGCCCAATTATGCCATTTTGTAGAATGTATAATGTGCAAATAAACTGTGTGAAATTTGTATCGTAATTTTGAAAAGAAATTTGCTTTGTGGGCAATTTTGATTGAAATTGGTTTTGAATAGATGTAACTTGAAAAGAAATAAAGAATTCGAGATCTGAAGAGCGACGGGGGAATAGATTTTCAGAAAAAAGTGGAATTTAAAAAAAACACTCAAAAATCTATCGAAGTGATTCTATAGGGGTGCCGATTTTTCTTCGGGAATAGAATTTCAAAAAAAAAAACTCTAAGATCTCAGTAAAAATGTTGATTGGATCGAACGCTTGTTTGAAGTCGCCAAACAAAAAAGGCGCCTTTCAGTCGGAATTATTTAAAATGCCTATAATGGCGTTTTTTGAGTGAACGTTTTACAGACAAATTTCCAAGTCATACGACAGGAATTATAATCGCGTTAAGGACAATAAGATCAAACCTCAAATTGAGCGTTAAATTGATTTTGGGTGATGCACCCGCAAGCCTTTGATTTATGGAAAGGAAGGGGAATGGGATGGAGGATTCAGAGGCTGAGAAAAATTATCTGGAGGTTATTAAATGTTAGATGAGGATGTAAAACACTCAAAATTACCCGAAACAATTTTTTTTTCGAAGATTTTCCAAGAGAGAAAAAAAAAATTCATTCGTAAACGTTTGCATTCAAAATGCCATGGAGAAAAAAAAGGAAGAAATGAAATTCCTTCTTCACACAAGAATGCATCGCTGTTCCCTCTCACACACACACACATTAAGTTCAGTTACAAAATGGCGACCACATTTGCATAAATTTTTCATTCCCAAAATCACACACACACAGGGGTTCGAATTCCTCGTCTACACAGATTTGAAAATTTTTGAAATTATCTTTTTCGTGAATATAGAAAATTCAGAAACGACTTAGAAAATCGACCAAAAAAAAAAACAGAAACAAAACTTCTTTTTCGTAATTTATCTCCTTCTCTCCTTCTTCGACTGGTTTTTTCCTTCTTCTTCTTTTTTTTTGTCACACACATACACACTCTGTTGGCCGGGTTTAAAGGAAGAATTTTGAAAGACAAACTATAAAATTTGAGAAGATGATAATAACAAAATGCATAAATAAATAAAAAGATGGAGGATGGAGAAAAAAGGAAAAAAATGAAAAACCGTTGTACACACACTCGATCGGGAAAACCGTTAAAAACTATTTTTGCCGCTTGAGGGTTATGAACATTTGCACTTTATTTTTTTTTTTTTCAAAGATCATTGACACTTGAAAGGAAGTTTTTGAATTTGAATTTCTTTTTTTTTTTTTTTGCACTTAAAGGGATTGAATTTTGAAATTTCTTATTTTTTGTGCTCTTGACATTTTTTTCGTCACAGAAAAGTCGAAAAAAATTCCAAAAAAAAGTCAAATTTCACTCAAAAAACACTTAAATAAATTTTTTCAAAAAAACTTTGATTTGAAAAAAAAAAAAAAAAAAATTATAGAAGGCTAAGAAAAAACTTGCTTTGATTCATGGTTGAGAAGAATGGAAAAAAATGTTGCCGGAAAAATATGTTGTGTGTTGTATAACCCAGCTAAAGGCTTATTATGTTTTGCATGGACATTTTTTGAGCTCGACATCGTCGATGTCGACATCATCCGAAATCCAGCAGGCGAACGGTTACGTGCAGGTGTATTGGTGGAATTTCCCATACACACGCGTAGCAATCGCACACAGAGACAGCCAATGCATGTGTGTGCGTGTGTAGAAGGAAATTGGAGGGAAACCAGGCAGCATCAGTCCAACATGCAGTTGCAATTTGCACAAAATGCATCCATCGAGGGTTTGGGGTGGTGGGGATGTGCATGTTCGTCGTTTATTTCCTGTTCCCGTCGGTGTGTGCTTATAAAAGAGGCCTATGGTGTGTTGTGCTCTCTCCGACGCACACCCGTGTGTGGATGCTTAATCAGCCCTCGAACGAATCCACCCCCACCCTCTGCTGCACATCGACAACGGGGAAAAGTGCATTTCGTTCACCTACAACAAAGAAAAGCAGCAGCAGACATACGAGTAATGCGAACGAGTTGAATGCCTCAAATTGGCAACTCACCCCAGAAGGTCAAAACTGCATTTGCACAATTTTCGGGGGACGGGTGGGCGGATGGCTCTCTCTCTCTTTCTCTTTCTCTTTCTCTGTACACGCATCTCTCTCTGTCGGTCCTGTAGCATGGCAACGGGTTTAAACCCCAGAGATTGTGGCCCGAAAACATGGCATGGCTTGGACCGATGCTGACCAACACTGGGCTGGGGCTCGGTATGTGCGTGTGCGTCGTCGTCTGTGTGCGGCATGTGCGTGCGTGTGCGTGCACAATGCATGCGTGAGTTGGGTTTCTTTTTTTTTTTTTGATTTTTTTTTTGGGTGGCGCAGTTGAGGAGAGAGACACAGCGACGAGCGGAGAAATTTTATTCTTCTCGGCCCGGCCGGCCCAGCGCCATTGATATATTGACGTTTCCTCTTCTGTGTAAGGACAAGGGAGAAAAGGTGACGATCTGGTCCACATACAGCGCTATGTGCCTGAGCCGCATCCACACGCAGTAACAGAGAGCCCACATAAAATACGCACAGAGTGGGATGGACAAATGCACGTTTAGCGCAGGAACGAAAGAGAGACACCGACGTTGGGCCTCACGAAAAAAAAGGACGAAAAAAAAAAAATAAATGCACCGTCGTCATGATGACACACCATGCATGTGTGACCTTTAAAAGGGTGAGTTTGAGCATGTGAGGGCTCTTTTTTTTTTTTTTTTCAACCGGCGAAGGCACAAAAATCGACTCTGGGGGGAGATGAAAATTGATTCCATTCCATGGAGGGTCGTCTCAGCGAGGATGCTGCAATTACCCGAGCCTAATAAGGTAGAAGCAATCAAATTAGAGAAAACTTCTAACGGTGGAGTAAAATGCGATGCCTGTGGCCGATGAGGGGACACGATATGAGACCGCGGATGACATCGATGGTCAGCGATGGCCGGAGGAGTTGGGAAAATTTTCAAAGCAGATGCTCGATGAAACCAAACCGAGGAGATTCGATTGGAAAATCAGGCAAAAAAGAATTGAATGCCAGCGGCTATGGTGGGTTATTGACCCATGGTGGATTTTTGAATCTCCTTGAGAAAATTTCCCGTCCACCCACAAATGTAGGCCAACAACACAACAAGCAAGTAAATCCGGTTCAGGGTGCAGAATTAATCGGAACGCATCACCTTAAGGCAGCCATCAACGAGAGGAGCATAGAGATCCTGCTGTGCTCTGTTGTGGGGTCTGTTTTGTGTTGACAGCGTGAACGGGTATGGAAAAGAATCTCCCAATCTGCCGTCGAACAGAGTTTGGTATTGAAGTTTCGGGTGACTCGTCAAGTGGGAAGCAATCACCTTGCTACCGTGGCTCGGGTGGAAGCGAGTGATGCGTCAAATCGAAAGCATTGTTCAGCGAATGTTATCATCAACTCCGCAGGGGCATTTTCGCGTCGATGAATTGCGGGACTTGGAATTTCAGTGCGGAGGATGACGCTGCGTTGAAAGGATCGGACTGGAAAGTTGCCATCGACAAAGGGTACTGCTCAATGACGATAATGAGTCCGCAGCCACCAAATGTGGACAAAAATAATGGAAAAAAATGCTTTGGCGCCCAACGATGTGTAAGTGGCCGACTGCGAACGAGGTGGTGGACAGCGGGACTTTACGAGGCATCTGTTAAGCATGCTACTTCGTCTTTTGGACTGAAAACTGACAAATTTTTCAGCGGTGAAAGACATTTGGATGCAATTGGCGCTCAACGACTGACCGAGTGCTTGACGGCGGGAGTATACGAGGTATCTGATGTATCTCTGAGGAAGTGACTTGGCAACATAGTCAAGATTCATGCTTTTAAGCACCTACTGACCAACCGAACGACGGCGAAAGGCATTTAGGAAAAATACGTCGCTCGACGTATGAGCGAGACCTCGACGGAGAAAGTCTCTGAGGTGAGGCTGAGTGTGTGACTTGGCTATATTATCAAGCTTCATACTTTCAAGCAGCTACCGACCAGCTGACCGACGGCGAAGGGCATTCAGGAGAATCTGGCGTCCAACAACTTACAAGCTGCTTCTTAGCGCGTATTCTGCAAGCGTTTATTTTTTGTAAGTGGCTGTAGAAAAGTAGAATTTGCGCCACCTACTACTGTTCGACATTGATATGAGTTTTTGCATGAGTGGCGCCCGACGACGACCGACAAAACTTCTTCCCAGCGCGGCTTCTGCAATCGCTGATTTTTTATAAGTAGCTGCAATAGTGGAATTAAGGCCATCAATTATTAGTCGACGTGGAAATGAATTCAGGTATGATTGGCGCCCAACCACTGACAAGCTACTACTTAGCGCGGCTTCTGAAATCGTTGACTTCTTCCAAGTGACTCTCAAAAGAGATACTAAGCGCCGCATAAGAAAACAACCAACTGCAGAACAGTTAAAGGGCATTAAGGACACAATTGGCGCCCAACAACGACGACACAGAGCACCCACCTACGAGGCATCCATCGAAAGTGCATCCCTCTACAAATGGACCACATAGCTAAGATTCCTTCTACCAACCGATCGACTTGTGACTTGTTGCTGCAGCTCGACAGTCAAGGAGCGCATCCACATGCCTCTCGCACGTTCCGAGAATCTCCAGATCGAGTGTCATGCCAGACGGGATGCTCCTCGAGTGTTTGTGTGGTTAAAATATAATTATAAACTTCCATACCCCGGTCTTTCAGTTTTCACGTGCAGATTTCAAAGTACACCCTGCACGGCATGGTGGCGTATATACGTCCAGCTTTTGATGCACACATCCCCATCATCGCCATCTCCCGACCGTCGTCGTTGTAATTCCCTGTAACTGTCGACTGTCCTCGTCACCGTCGGCTTGTAACATGATCGCATACATAATGAATGACTTCTTAACACATACACACCGGTGAATGTCCTGCACGCACCGTCCTCGTACCATGTGCACAGTTATATATATTTTAAGGACATTTTATGAAAATCCCCATGCACACAAATCGGATGCGTGCATGCGTGTAAAATGCATCCCAAGCCACCCCACCCATCGGTATAAAATTTTATCCTTTTTTTTTTTGTTGCTTTCCTCCTCTTCCTCTTTTGCTTTGCGTCCTATTTTCAGGTCATGCACACACAGGACCTGCACTCTTGGGAAGATGAAAAGAATCCAAGAGTCTAAAGTCGTTCTAAAAGAGGTCCCTGACCTTGACACAGGTTCTAAGACCTTTTTTTTTTTTTTCTCTCCTCATCGTAAAAAGCCACAAAAACTTCTTTCCGAGAAAGTTTACGTTTTTTCGAGGACAGGATCTACACCGGTGTGTGTGTGGAGGAGAAGGATGTGTCGCACACACACGCACACGCCTCGACTTAATTTTAAAGATAATAAAAGTTTGCTTTGTGCCATGCAGGGGATGGGGGAGGTAAGAGATTCCGCTTTTGCTCTGTGGCTGCACTCCATCTCGACGCAAGAGTTGGCGTGAGTGGGTGGGTGGTCGGGGTGGGAGGGTTGAGTAGAAGGTGGTAGAAGTTTTTGGTATTTTCCAAAAACTTGTTGGAAGTGATTGACTTTGACCTCGAAAACACATGAATAGACGAAGGAGAAAGAGAAGGAGAACGACTACACATCCTGCCAAGGGACACAACCGGTGCCGAGTGCGGTCGAGATGGGAACGGGGGGGGGGCGGACTGGGAGGATTGAGGCACATTTTAGGATGGGCTCCCTAGAAGTTGTGAATTGAAATATCGAACGATGCATGGAGGAAATTCGTCTTTACTCGTGATTAACTCGTGTTTGCTAGACGATATGACCCATTGAAGCCGATTTTGATGTGCGTCGAGATGGGGGTTGAGGTTGACTCTGGTTGAGAGAGAGTCCTTTCGTTTTTCTTGATTTTCTTTAGTCCTTCAGCGTGCGAGAGAGAAATAGAGAGAAAGAGGACGTTGTCTGTAGAGATTTTCCATTTTGTTCAATATTGAATTTGGAAGACTTATCTGAGACCATATTTAAGTGAAAAGTGAAAGTTGCCTCTTTTTGTCGGGGGGTTGGTGAGAGAAAGAACATCAAAGAGTCATGTGATCGTTTGATTTTTGAAAATGTTTTCCGAACCGAGGAGTTGGGGTTGGCTGGAGGTCGTTGGCTCGTGTTATTGTGGTGAGAGATTTTAATCCTTGCATTTGTATAGACTGTCGTGTGGATTTTTTTTTTTTTTTTGCTCCGTTTCGAGTACCCGTCGTACAGTCAACAGGTTTTCTGAGGAGACTTTTCGAGAGCTGTTTCAGAAAAATCTCAACATGTAAATTCCGAGACAAGGAGAAGTCAAGTGAGTTAAAGTACCGTCATAGAAATTCAATATCGGTCAATAATCGAAGAGCTAATAGAATTTTTATAAATGGCAAAACTCAAAATTGATAATGAAATCAAATTTTCATCAAAAATATATCGCTGAGTATTTTTTATTTAGCTTTATTTTTGAAAGCGAACAATGAATGACCGCCATCGCTCCGTATTGACTGTAACATCTGCCAATCGCATGCTGTGAATCTTCCCGAAACGACCAATCGAATGATATAATTTTTGGCAAAAAAAGTGAATACCCTTATTATAAATGGCAAAATTCAAAATTGATAACAAAATAAAATTTTCATCAAAAATACTTCGATGAGTATTTTTCGTTTAGCTTTACTTTTGAAAGCGAAAAATCAATGACTGATGTCAGTCCGTGTGCCTATTGGTATGCGAATCTTCCCGAGGCGGCCTTTTGAATGAAATATTTTTTTTCAAAAAAAATGAATCATATTTTTATTAATGGCAAAATTCAAAATGAATAACGATGTAAAATGTTCATCAAAAATATATCGCTGTGTATTTTTTATTTAGCTTTACTTTTGAAAGCTTATAGAACAGTCAACTCCCACCTTTTCTAACCGTCGTCCAAGAATCAAAAACTCCCTTTAAAGCAATTCTCAATCTCCCAACAGATTCTTTCTTTAAACAGAAATTCAAAAAAGGGAAAAAAGAAAAATAAAGAAATAAATTAAAATGAAAGACCATCTCCAACCAATTACCATGTCCTTTCGTGAATTTTCTTCAAATTTTTGCTCGATTTACTCTCATCGCGTCAGGAATTGACGAGGGGGGTGCGTAATGTCCTTCTACCGCGCACCAAAAAATAAAACAACAACAACCAAAAGCACCAGTTAATTGGTTACAATTTTTACCGCATCATGTTTCGCGTGAGACTCACTGACCCATTCAGGGAAAATTTTGAAGCATGAATTTCAATGTTTCCATTTTTTTTTTTTTCTTTTTCAGCTCCTGCCAAGGACCCGGACCCACGGCCATCACAACCACACAACAGAGGGCGGAATTTCAAGCGCACTGGCCAGAGAGAAAAAAAAAAAAAATTACCAACCCAACCCCTGTCGAAAAAAAAAGGAGTGGAAAAACAAAAAACCAACAAAAGACTTCCATTAAAAGCGCAAACAAAATATTTACGCAACGAAGGAACTACGCGAGCCACACTCAGGATCTTAAGGTGCTGTGTACTCATTCGTAAATAAAGACTTTTACGTGACATGATTCGAGTGGAATAAAAAGGACGAAGACACAGCGGAGAAAAAAAAAAAGGAAAAAGGGAAAAAATTAATTAAGCGTGGGTAAAATGTTTCATGAAAATTTCATTTTTAAATTCGCATCCCCGATGGAGCGTGCTGGACGAGTTCGTGGCATGAGCCGCCATCGTGACCCACACGGGGACTGTGCGATTCTATTCTGACGAGCAGGACTTTACCCAAATCATTTTTTTTTCGAGTTAAGTGTTTGAGTCAATTAGAAGCTTTTTTTTTTCGTGCATGTGGCGAGCTCTATAAATTTTTTGAATGAAGCATTTTTACCACGAAAAGAAAAATACAAAATGTCCTCAAAATGAAACGACTTTTTAAATTCTTTTTTTTTTTCTTTTTATTCAGTCGAACTGTTTTTTTTTTTTTTTGCAAAATTCGTTGCTTCCGTGAAACAAGAAGATCCTTCTTCCACTGAAGTCTTCTTCTCATCCAATCGGTGTTAAGCCTGATCGGTCTTCTACTGGCCTTTCTGTATATCGATATCCTGCGAAAGGAAAAAAAAAAAAAAGAACTTAAGAGACTATGACAAAAATTTGATTCAAAATAAACAAATTTTCATTAAATCAAAAAACCTAAAACCGAGTTGCTTTTTCGTGAAATCTTCCAAATGACCGCCGTAAAAAAAAAAAAATAAATCAAAATCCTTCATCAATTAAGCGACGCCCTATAAATTTTTTATACTCCGCTACATATCAAATCTCTGACAAAATTGGATGGATGGATTTTCAAAAAACACACCCCCATTTACCGGCCCCCAAACCCAAAATGTTTGCCATCCGGTGTACCGCATCGAACTAATTGCCTCAGCGGCACAAAATAGAAGTGTTTTAGGTGTTCTGTTAAAACCGAAAATGCAATATGCAGTGGCTACCTTCTAATTAATTGGCACCAAGTTACCAGCCAGGTTTACACCCTCATAAAGGCGTGTGTTTTTTTTGTATTTGATGGTGGCCCGAGGGGGATGGTGTCTGGCTGTACTGTGCGTGTTTGCAAGTGAGAGCTGTTTCGTATGAACAATTTCATCGATTCAATTAATCGTTAATTGAAAAGTTTCTAGTGATTTTAACACGAGTTGCTATACGACAAGACTGCGTGACGAGGTCTAGACGCATTGAAAACTCCCAAAAAAAAATTGGATATCATTTTTGGCAAATAAAACGAATGACTTTATTATTGATGGCAAAATTCGTGCTTGATTATAAAATAAAGTGTTCATTAAAAATATTTCTCTGTGTATTTTTCATTTAGCTTTGCTTTTGAAAGCGAAAAATTAATGACCGCTCCGTAATGACTGAAACATTTTTGAGTTGCATGCTGTGAATCTTCTCGAGGCGGCCTTTTAAATGATATAATTTTTGAAAAATAAATAAAATACCCTTATTATAAATGGCAAAATTCAAATTTTCTAATGAAATAAAATTTTCATCAAAAATTTATCGCTGCGTATTTTTTAATTAGCTTTACTTTTGAAAATGAAAAATATTTAACCGAATTGACTGTAACCGTCTGCCTGCTGATATGCGAATCTTCCCAAAGCGGCCAATCGAATGATAGACATTTTTGGCAAAAAAGCTGATGATATTTTTATAATTGGCAAAATTCAAAATTGATAACGAAATAAAATTTTTATCAAAAATATATGACTGTGTATTTTTTATTTAGATTTACTTTTGAAAACGGAGAGTTCAACAACTCACCTAAAATCATCAAGAAAAGTCGATCTCGAATCATTGACTTCGACTCGACTTTTTTTGGTGGAAAAATGCGAAAAAAATTATTTTTGAAAAAAATTATCTTTTGATATTGGGATTGTAGGAGACGTATCTGGGGACTCGAAAAATGTCTGGATGGTGGTTGGGAAGCAAGTGGAAGCTGGAGAAATCTCGAAAAAATTCTTTTACAGCGATGTGGTTGGGAGGAGATTAGAAAAGTGGATTCCATGCGATAAAGAGATTTGGTCGGATCCAAAAAATGTCAACTTCGAGTCGATGAACCAACTGGAAGCTGGAGAAATCCCGAAAAATCGTCCTGGAGGCGACACCATCCAGGTCCAAGTCTTGAATTTTTCATTTTTCTCCAAAGGACATCAAAACTCATCATTCTCCATCAAAATTTTAATCGATTTTTCCAAAAAAATCGAAAGTCAAAATCGCATCATTTTTTCCCAAGAAAAGTCGACCTCGAGTCGTTGACCGTGACTCGATTTTTTGGCGTGAAAAATGCGAAAAAATTTTTTTGAAAAAATTCAAAATTTTTTTGATTGGGAATGTTGGACGAGTGTCTGAGGATTCGAAAAATGTCCGGATGGATTTTGGGAAGCAACTGGAAGCTGGAGAAATCTCGAAAAATCGTCCTGGAGGCGACGTGGTTGGGTGGATGTGAAAAAAATGGATACCACGCGATAGGGAGACTTGGCAGGTTTCAGAAAATGCCTATTTTTGGTTAAGGAACCCACTAGCAGCTGGAGGAATCCTGAAAAATTTCTCTAGAGAAGTCAAGGTTCGTTCTAGATTTCAAAGAAATAATCGAAATCAAGGATTTTTTTTTTAGTTTTTGAGATAATTTAAGAACTCTGCGAAGAGGTTTGAGGTTTTGAAGAGTTCAAATTTTTTTTTCAAATTCGAAAGTTGAAAGAGCAAGAGTACGGCTGAGAGGCATCAGCTCCCTCGACCGAAGCCGAAGCAAGACTACGACTCAGAGTGACTACCTTCCTCGACCGAGGCCGGAGCAGAACTACGACTGAGGGGCCCTACCTTCCTCGACCGAGGCCGGAGCAAGACTACGACTCGGAGTGACTACCTTCCTCGACCGAGGCCGGAGCAAGACTACGGCTGGGAGTGACTACCTTCCTCGACCAAGGCCGGAGCAAGACTACGGCTCAGGGTGACTACCTTCCTCGACCGAGGACGGACCAAGACTACGGCTGAGAGTGACTACCTTCCTCGACCGAGGACGGAGCAAGACTACGGCTGAGAGTGACTACCTTCCTCGACCGAGGCCGGACCAAGACTACGACTCAGAGTGACTACCTTCCTCGACCGAGGCCGGAGCAGAACTACGACTGAGGGGCCCTACCTTCCTCGACCGAGGCCGGAGCAAGACTACGACTCGGAGTGACTACCTTCCTCGACCGAGGCCGGAGCAAGACTACGGCTGGGAGTGACTACCTTCCTCGACCAAGGCCGGAGCAAGACTACGGCTCAGGGTGACTACCTTCCTCGACCGAGGACGGAGCAAGACTACGGCTGAGAGTGACTACCTTCCTCGACCGAGGCCGGAGCAAGACTACGGCTGAGAGTGACTACCTTCCTCGACCGAGGCCGGACCAAGACTACGACTCAGAGTGACTACCTTCCTCGACCGAGGCCGGAGCAAGACTACGGCTGAGAGTGACTACCTTCCTCGACCAAGGCCGGAGCAAGACTACGACTGAGAGTGACTACCTTCCTCGACCGAGGCCGGACCAAGACTACGACTCAGAGTGACTACCTTCCTCGACCGAGGCCGGAGCAAGACTACGGCTGAGAGTGACTACCTTCCTCGACCAAGGCCGGAGCAAGCCTACGACTCAGAGTGACTACCTTCCTCGACCGAGGCCGGAGCAAGACTACGACTCAGAGTGACTACCTTCCTCGACCGAGGCCGGAGCAAGACTACGACTCAGAGTGACTACCTTCCTCGACCGAGGCCGGAGCAAGCCTACGACTCAGAGTGACTACCTTCCTCGACCGAGGCCGGAGCAAGACTACGGCTGGGAGTGACTACCTTCCTCGACCGAGGCCGGAGCAAGACTACGACTCAAAGTGACTACCTTCCTCGACCGAGGCCGGAGCAAGACTACGACTCAAAGTGACTACCTTCCTCGACCGAGGCCGGAGCAAGACTACGACTCAGAGTGACTACCTTCCTCGACCGAGGCCGGAGCAAGACTACGACTCAAAGTGACTACCTTCCTCGACCGAGGACGGAGCAAGACTACGGACCGGAGTCACTACCTTCCTCGACCGAGGCCGGAGCAAGACTACGGCTCAGAGTGACTACCTTCCAACCAACGTGCGAATCGCACGCGGAGAATCTTCCTAAGGCGGCCATTTGATGAATAGAAATTTTGGCAACCAAAATGAGTCATCATTTTATAAATGGCAAAATTCAAAATTGATGATGAAATAAAATTTTCATTAAAAATGTATCGCTGTGTATTTTTTGTTTAGCTTTACTTTTGAAAAAATTGATGACCGATATCGCTTCGAATTGACTGCAACTGTCACGTCTGTCAATTGGCATCTTCTAATCGCATGCTGTGACGTCTATTTTATTGATTTTATTTTTGGAAAATAAAACGAATGATTTTATTATTAATGGCAAAATGCATGCTTTATAATGAAGCAAAATTTTTTTCAAAAATTTATCGCTGCGTATTTTTCGTTAAGCTTTACTTTTGAAAGCGAAAAACTAATGACCGATGTCAGTCCGAATAGGTTGTAACCGGTTGTCTATTGGTATGCGAATCTTCCCGAGGCGGCCTTTTGAATGATATAATTTTTGGCAAGAAAAATGAATACTATTTTTATAAATGGCAAAATTTAGATTTGGTAATGAAAAAAAATTTTCATCAAAAATGTATTGCGGTGTATTTTTTATTTAGTTTTACTTTTGAAAGCGGAAAAGAAACGACTCTTTAGTAAACGCAGGATCCCGAAGTCAGCGTCTGGGACTTTGTACCAACCGACTGCCTTCCAACAGAGCCTCACGAAAATTCATTAAGCAATTTAAATTCGCCCTTCACCGTACTCGTAAAAAACGCCCCCACTCGAATTCATCATGCCAATCAATTTGTTTTCGGTCAGAAGACCTATAATCGAATTTCTTAATCATACGTATCCTCCCAAGATGTCTTCATCGTCGGTGGGGAAGAAAAACTGCATGCGTGACTGCGCTTCGTCAGCGTCTTTGTCTGAGACTCGTCCGTGTCCATATGTCGTTAGGCTTCAGTCATCGGATTAGCCACAAAATCGATTATTAATTGGCTAATTGTCGAATAAAAAGCATGTCCTGCCACAAGGCTCCCCATTCGCGCCACCACCCATCAATTAGAATAGCATTATACACAGGACAACAGGACAAGGGGAACCCAACTAAATTGCTATGGCGAGCGTAACGATTTTAATTTTTTTTTTTTTTTGCATGCGTGTCCTTTTTTTTTTTGTTTTTCCTGAGCCCGGGACACTCGTGATCGGCTGCGCTCGGAGGCATACTGGGCCCTGTGTAGTTAATTCACATAAATAATTTATTTATTGTCCTGCTTTTAACCAAATCCTGTCGCTTTTTTTTTTTTTTTGTTGTTGTTGTGTTATTATTCACCGGATTACACATATTCGCCAGTGGGGGTGGCTGCTGAGCTCCCCTCGTTCGCTGTCTGTGTGTGGCTATATGCAAACACACACACGGCCATCCGGTGGGTGGACCGAAAATTCAATTGCCCTGCTACCCTCTTAAATGAAGTGAACAGCTATAACAATGCTCGCCATTCGCGGTCTTTTTGGGGGGGTGGGATAGGGCACTCATACGCAGGCACAACACACAATGCACGCACACACACACGCACATGGGGGTAAAAAAAAAGTAACAGGAACAGAAATAATTATTGCACGCACGTATAAATATTTTATTCGAAATCGGCGATAACCCGTAATGTGCGCTGATGGTCAGCCGGAGGGGTGGAGACGTAGGCAGTGAGGGTTGATTTTCGATTGGGAAAATTGAAAAGCCACTACGAGGGTAGTTATCCGCACCTCACATGAATGCCGCAGCAGCTCCGGACCGGTGACAGGATCCTGGATGTAGAGTGCTTACCCTATGAATTATAAGTGCTCGTTGGCGGTGTTGTGAGTTTAGAGGTTCGGGTTTTTCATGCTAGGAAAATAGTGGCTGAGTGAGAATTTGATCAAATTTTGCGAATGCTCTGGGAAAGTGTTGGAAAATGGTAGGAAGTTTAGTTAGTTGTCTTAAATTAGAGAGGTAAACTAAGAAAGCTTAGTCTCTGGGAAGACGTTCGACTAGAAGACAAGTGGCGCCCGACGGGAAGAGTCACATAAGCTCAAAACAAGTCTTCCAATAGGCTCAACGAATCAAAAATGAAATCAAAGAGGCAATATAGCATTGACAAGAAACGAAGCGAAGGCTGTTTCTGGAAAGACGGTTGACTAGTAGACAATTGGCGCCTAATGGTAATACTCACACGACTTCCAAACGAGTCCTCCAATAGGCTCAAGGAAACAAAATCGAGAAAAATACTCAAGAGACACCAAGAAAATGCGGCTGTTGGTTGAGGAGTCTCTCTAATCAAATGGCGCCCAACGGGAGCACTTACATAAATTCGAAATCGTGTTTTTTTAATAAAGTGGTTGAAATTGAAGGAGGTAAGTCCGACAAAAAAAACCAACAAAAAATTCGACTAGGGTGAAAAAAAACTTCAGGCAATGGCGCCCGGCGATAGTTACTTACAATTGATGTCGGCAATTCAGTGGCACGAGTTGAAATAAAAGAACGACGATTTTAAGAGTACAAGCAAGGATAGATGGGAAAACCAGGTTCGCGCATAAGACGGACTACAGCTAATAAGTGGCGCCCAACGCCGTCGGTAAGACGACTCATGATGAAAAGCTCAATAATGTTGGTAGAATTCGAGTTTAAAACTTTTTTTTAAGAAGCTAGGTTCCTCAAAGTCGAGTCCCCGTGTTCCAAAGTCGACAACGGACACACACCCTACGCCAAAATGGTGATAAAGAAAAACAATAACAACGAAAAATAGTGAAAATAATATCTGTCAAATTGCCTCAGGGTGGCTCACTCACGCTCCGTGCGGCGATAACTTTGCCATATGGTTCGTTGCTGTTGCCGCCCGTTCACAGCCTCTGCTGATGAAATAAACTGACCCAATCCTAGGGATATGTGCATTTTTTTATTTCCCTTCAACTTCCCCAAACCCCCTGTCTCTTTCTCTCTCTCTCTTGAATAACAGAAGCGACAACAACAAAAAGCGCATTATATGCAATATTATTTAATTCTTGAACAATTGACACGAATGGATTGCATACTCTTGCATATCCGCGTTTGCATCCCTTAAGGGATGCAATCATTCTTTCTCTCTCTCTCTCTCTCTCTCCCGCCCACCACCCCCCCACCCAGAACATTTCAGGTATGAGTTGCAAAGCATCAGCGGGCAGGCAGGCAGGCAGGTGACGGCAGCTTACTTCCAACGACTCTCTATAGAGAACTTTAATGGAATTTCATTAATCTGCATTTTGTATACACAGCCGAAGTGATGGGAAATTAAGTGGAAAACATACAACTAGACCATCACACGCACACACGTACATATGGAACAAAAAAAAAGAAACACGCATGCAAAATAATTATAATGGCCGAATGGGAGGAGGATAAATTGACAAATTTATTTTCATGAATTACGCCAGCACGATGCGCTGAATGCAGCGAAAATGGGAAATTTTAGTGACAACAACGACAATCCTTGCGGATTGAATTACATTTGGACATTTATTTACCCGCGTAATTAATTCATGTGTAACCAGGACATGAAAATTCATAGTTTTCCTGTTTGTTTATTTGTTATTTCTTTTTGGGGATTTGGGGAGTGCTTTAAATGTTTTTTTTTTTTTTTTTTTTAAGGCCGCTTTGACCAATCGACGGTGCGAAGGAAACAAGAAAAAATTTCGAATGAAGATAGCTCCTCTTAACATGTGTGGTTTTCAACATCTGCATTTCCATCGGAGTTTTTTTTTTTCCTCTTTTTCTGTGCTTCAATCATGTTCAAATCAAAAACTACATTTGTAGATACACATGTAACTGTTTGCTCTCCATCTAATAACACATGCTCTCCAGGCTTCTTTAAAGTACACGGAAAAACACGATGCCAACAAACATGTACTCAGTCAATGTTTGGATTCGATGAAATTACTTCGAGTTATGAGCAGATGCTTTCATGCTTTAAAGGAGAAAAAACAAATCAAAGGAATTATATTAGGTCAAAGAAAAAGGACTAGCTTTAAAGAGGAATTGGGTTTTTAGGTGAAATTTAAGGGAAAAGACTTGAAGAGAACGTCATTGATTTTTCGCTTTCAAAAGAAAAGTTAAATGAAAAATACTTAGCGATATATTTTTGATGACAATTTTCTTTTGTTATTAAGTCTGAGTTTTGCCATTTTTAAAAATATTATTCGTTTTTTTTTTTTTTGAAAAAAAAATGTCATCATTCAAATGGCCGCCTTGGAAAAATTCGCTGCATGCGATTCGAAGACGCAAATTGGCGCACGGGTACAGTCAATCCGAAGCGGTCTTTAGTTTCTCGCTTTCAAAAGTAAAGCTAAATGAAAAATATGAAGCGATACATTTTTGATGAACATTTTTTTTCATCATCAATTCTGAATTTTGCCATTTATAAAAATGTTATTCGTTTTTTTGAAAAAAATTACATCATTCAAATGGCCGTGTCGGGAAGATTCGAAGATGCCAACGGGCGGACGGTTGTAGTCAATTCGGTCATAAATTCTTCGCTTTCAAAAGTAAACCTAAATGAAAAATACACAACGATGTATTTTTGATGAAAATTTTATTTCATTATCAATTTTGAAGCTTGCCATTTATTACAAAATTATTCATTTATTTGCCAAAAATTTTATTATTCAAATGGCCGCCTTAGAAAGATTCGTAGCATGCGATTCAAAGATGCAGACGGATACAGTCAATATGAAGCGGTCTTTAGTTTTTCGCTTTCAAAAGTAAATCTAAGTAAAAAATACGTTGCGATATATTTTTGATGAAAATTTTATTTCGTTATCAACGTTGAATTCTGCCATTTATTATAAAACTATTCATTTTATTTGCCAAAAATTATGTCATTTAAATGGCCGCCACAAGAAGATTCGCTGTATGCGATTCGAAGACGCCAATGAGCGGACGGTTACGGTCAATTGGGTCATAAATTTTTGGCTTTCAAAAATAAAGTTAAATAAAATACAGACAGCGATATATTTTTGATGAAAATTTTATTTCGTTTTCAATGCTATATTTTGCCATTTATAAAATTATTATCCGTTTTAATTGCCAAAAATCAAATTACAACTAAAATAGTCATTCAACGTTCCGTCCATTCCCGTCATTCCACACGAATGAAAAAAAAAAATCCAACATCCTGGCATTTAATCATTTGAAATTAAAAATCCTCATCCTTATGCAAATCCCGGTACGGATGCCTTCAAAATAAAATGCATTTAAAGTCCATCTGTAGGATAAAAGGTTTCCTAAACAGGGACAGGAATAATTAACAACGACAAAAAAAAAAAAAAAAACTATCCTTAAATCGAAAAATGGGAAAACGGACAGCCAACGGTACTTTGCCGGCGTCATGTCCTGTGTCCCTTTAATTCATTCGATTGTCCTTTACTTTTCAGGTAGCCCATAGAGTCAATTGAAATTAAAAAAAAAAAAAGGGAATTTTTAATTTCAACCCTATCCGCTCTCTGGACAGCCCTATTGAATATGACAACAACAAAAAAATAGAACGGTTCCTGAAACAAGATACATTCTCTTGGTCACACACACACGACAAGATAAATACCGGAAGATGTACCGTTGTCCATTAGAACATTTGTCCACGTGATTTTGATTCATTCATCCCTCGGCAGCGATCTAAAAACCTTTTTTCTTTTTTTTTTTCATCCCGAAGTGGGAACATGAAATTTAATTTATTCAAAATTTCAGTGGGAAAGGGTTCGGAATCGTGGACTCCTTTTTTTTTTCTGACCAGGATAAAATTTTTTTAAGGAAGGGTTCCTGTTCGGTCATTTGATCAGGTCCCGGTTGGTCCCTTTCGGTCCAGGCTTCGGTCCCGGATGAGATCGTGCATTTGAATGTGGTGTGCTATTACGACGAGGGGACCGCGCAGGACCACGGAATTATTATTGATGGCCAACAGGACGAATGTGTGTGGACACAATGAAAGGTGACGGATGCGCAGCTGCGGATAAGTTGTGCGATGTGTCGTTTGGGCTTTTTTTTGTGAGGTGGGGAGGGTGAGGTACACATCCTGTCATGTAATGGAAATCTCATTTTAGTCTTGCTACCCAAAGTTGTTCATCTAAACAATCGCTTGCTCGATAATTTTCGATCTACTTCATCCGAAACACGTGCAAAGGACGTTCTGACAGTCTTCGAGGTGAGGCAGATACACGCGAGTTCTTAGGTATCATGATCTATTTTTTCTATCAGTCTCCATTTCCTTGTTTTTAAGTCAATTTGAAGATTTTTCTGTAATTTTCGAAAATAAAATAATTTAGGTAGACAAACGAATTTTTTTTTTTTTTGGTACTTGCAAGCGGTTGAGGTCAATTCGGAGTGATATCGGTTATTAATTTTCAGCTTTCAAAAGTAAAGCTAAATAAAAAATAGATAGCGATATATTTTTGATGAAAATTTTATTTCATTATCAATTTTGAGTTTTGCCATTAATGAAAAAATCATTCATTTTATTTTCCAAAAATTATATCATTCAAATGGTTGTATCAGGAAGATTTGCAGTGTCCGGGTACAATCAATACGGAGCGACGTCGGTCTTTAATTTTCAGCTTTCAAAAGTAAATCTAAATAAAAAATACAAAGCGATATATTTTTGACAAAAATTTTGTTTCATTATCAATTTTGAGTTTTGCCATTAATGTAAAAATCATTCGTTTTATTTTCCAAAAATTATATCATTCAAATGGCCTCCTCGGAAAGAAAAGCGGTATGCGATTTGAAGATGCCAATGGACTGCCATGACGGTTACAGTCAATTCGAAACGATATTGTTCATTATTTTTTTTCAAAAGTAAAGGTAAGTTAAAAATATGAAGCGATATATTTTTAATGAAAATTTTATTTCGTTAAAAAGCATAGACGTTGCCATTTATAAAAATATTATTCATTTTTAATTTAAAAAAGTCCACATTAGACCTCGAACTTTCACCTTTTCGAGGTCCTTAAATTGAAAAAAAAAAAAAAACCGCCCGATTGAAGACCCCATTCGAGTAAAACCGATCTCAGACAATTGAACCTCGACTCTGACCCAGCGCATTCGCCAAGGACCTTTAATAAATCGCAGATCCGCTTGAAAACTCCATTTAAAAGCCGTCAACGCTCGTCAAATTCACCCTTCTGCGGCTGGGCAACCCTCAACCCCCCTCATTCCGACCTAACTCAAAGCCTTCCGCTTGTCAACCGCGCTGCTTTTGTGTTAGTCCGCGCATGTGTCGTGTTATCCTTTTGTTACCTAGAAAACTGGCAAACGGTTGGAACGAAAAAAAAGAAAAAAGCTGGTCAAACCGCCGTTTTGCGATATCTAGGACACGCACGTCAAGCCGCAGCTCACAGGCATACGACGTCCTCGCTGACCGGGTGTTTCCGCAAACACAAAAAAAAAAAACAGAGTTTTCCCCTCGCGGTGGGGTCGCCCTTTGTTCGAATAGTATCTAACAGATACACCGGTATCTTTGTATCTTTGTTCACGTTTTTTTGTTTTCCTTTTGTTTTTCTACTATTACCTCATTGTTTTTTAGCCGTACTGTGAGAAGTACACGCATCGAAAAAAAAAGGGTTAACCTCAAGTACCATGCGTTCATGTTCGTGCATTTACCGTAAGGTGATGGTCTGCGGTTAACAAAACAAAACGCAAAACAGAAACCGAGGAACAGAAAAGAGAGAGAAAATAAAAAAAAAACAGACAATTGGATCGCGGTAAAATAAATTATCAAAAAACGGGAATACCGATGCCAAAAGGGGAAAGCAATCAAGGAATAACTGTATCAAAGGATCCACTCCATCAAACGAAAAAAAAAAAAAAAGAAGAATAACAATGAGGACGCGTTACGTTACAATCGCGTCGACGAGATCCTGTCCATGTAATAAGACATTTAACGATCCATCCGGCCGGTCGAACGAACAGATGGACGCAAAGCGATGATATCCCGAAGTACCGTAAAGGAAAAGAAAAGAAGAAAAAAAATTCAGGTCCAAGGATACGAAGGGGAGAGACCGTCGTCGGGGAGCCTGGCCATTGAACCGAGGTTCCAACCGCGGCCGAGGAACTGACCTCTCAGAACATTTGGTCTGCGCCTGGTGGACGTCCTGGTGCCCAGATGGCCGTCCTCGACGGCGAAGGCGAGTGTACCTGTCAGACTGTGGAGCAGCCGTGGGGTTGGTGATTGGCAGTTGCAAAAGTATTTTTTTGTTTTTTTTTTTTTTTTGGTTTCATTCAGTCGAATAATCAGATGGAGATCGGACAGGACGCGATCGGAGACGCTGCGGGTTAGGTGTCTGCTTTCCTGTGCGGCGATCGTGGTGATCTGAGAAGGGAGATAAGTAGAGGCTTGCTCGAGTTGTTTTTTGGGGCGCCAGGACTCAATGTGGGATTTTTTTTTTCACGCCGATAAATTATGACCGATATCGCTCTATACTGACTGCAACCGTCCGCCCATTGGCATCTGCGAATCTTTCCGAGGCGGCCATTTAATAGGAATAATTTTTCTAAAATAAAATGAATGATTTTATTATTAATGGCAAAATACGAACTTTATAATGAAATAAAATTTTTGTCAAAAATTTATCGCTGCATATTTTTCGTTTAGCTTTACTTTTGAAAGCGGAAAAATAATGACCGATGTCAGTCGGAATAGATTATAACCGTGTGTCTATTGGTATGTGAATCTTGACGAGGCGGCCTTTTAAATGAAATAATTTTTGACAAAAATATGAATGATATTTTTATCAATGGCAGAGTTCAAAATTAATAATGAAATAAAATTTGCATCAAAAATATATAGCTGCGTATTTTTGATTTAGCTTTACTTTCGAAAGCGCTTCGAATTGACTGTAACAGTCTGTGCATTGGCATATTGGAAACGCATGCTGTGAATCTTTCTAAGGCGGCCATTTAATAAATATATTTTTTCTAAAATAAAATTAATAACTGATTTATTAATGGCAAAATTCAGTATTGATAATGAAATAAAATTTTCATCAAAAATATTTCGCTGTGTATTTTTTATTTAACTTTACTTTCGAAAAAGGAAAATTCAAAAGCTCATCTAAAATCACCAAGAAAAGTCGACCTCAAGTCGTTGACCGTGACTCGATTTTTTTGCGTGAAAAATGCGAAAAAAAATTTTTCGAAAAAATTCAATTTTTTTTATTGAATTGTGTCTGAGGATTCGAAAAATGTCCGGATGGATTTCGGGAAGCAATTGGAAGCTGGAGAAATCCCGAAAAAACGTCCTGGAGGCGACACCATCCAGGTCCAAGTCTTGAATTTTTCATTTTTCTGCAAAGAACATCAAAGCCCATCATTCTCCATCAAAATTTTAATCGATTTTTCCAAAAAAATCGAAAGTCAAAATCGAGTCATTTTTTCCCAAGAAAAGTCGACCTCAAGTCGTTGACTTCGACTCGATTTTTTGGCGTGAAAAATGCGAAAAAATTTTTTTGGAAAAATTCAAAATTTTCTTGATTGGGAATGTTGGGCGAGTGTCTGAGGATTCGAAAAATGTCCGGATGGATTTTGGGAAGCAACTGGAAGCTGGAGAAATCTCGAAAAAACGTTCTAATGAAGCCACCGATGGATGGATCTTGGGAAAATGGATTTCATGTGATGCGGTGACCTGGCAGCTTTCAGAGAATGTCTGGTTCGAGTCGAGGAACCCACAGGAAGCTGAAGAATTCTCGAAAGATCGTTCTTGTGGCGATATGGCTAGGTGGATATAGAAAAAGTGGATACCATGCGATAGAGGAACCTGGCAAGTTTCAGAAAATGTCTATTTCGGGTTAAGGAACCCACTGGTAGCTGGAGGAATCCTGAAAGATTCTGCCCGAGGAGTCAAGGTTCGCTTTAAATTTCGAAGAAATCATCGAGTTCAAGGGTTTCCTTTTGGGTTTTGAAATAATTTAAGAGCTCTGCGAAGAGGTTTGAGGTTTTGAAGAGTTAAAATTTTATTTTGGTTTCGAATTCAAAATCGAAAGTTGAAAGAGCAAGAGTACGGCTGAGAGGTATCAGCTCCCTCGACCGAAGCCGGAGCAAGACTACGGATCAGAGCCACTGCCTTCCTTGACCGAGGCCGGAGCAAAACTACGGCTGAGAGTGACTACCTTCCTCGACCGAGGCCGGACCAAGACTAAGACTCAGAGTGACCACCTTCCTCGACCGAGGCCGGACCAAGACTACGGCTGGGAATGACTACCCTCCTCGACCGAGGCCGGAGCAAGACTACGACTCAGAGTGACCACCTTCCTCGACCGAGGCCGGACCAAGACTACGGCTGAGAGTGACTACCTTCCTCGACCGAGGTCGGAGCAAGACTACGGCTGAGAGTGACTACCTTCCTCGACCGAGGCCGGACCAAGACTAAGACTCAGAGTGACCACCTTCCTCGACCGAGGCCGGACCAAGACTACGGCTGGGAATGACTACCCTCCTCGACCGAGGCCGGAGCAAGACTACGACTCAGAGTGACTACCTTCCTCGACCGAGGCCGGAGCAAGACTAGAGCCACTACCTTCCTCGACCGTGACCGGAGCAAGACTACGACTCAGAGTGACTACCTTCCTCGACCGAGGCCGGACCAAGACTAGAGCCACTACCCTCCTCGACCGAGGCCGGAGCAAGACTACGACTCAGAGGCTCTACAAATCGCAGATTTTTGCCCAGCTTGACGAAGGCACGCAAACCTTTTCTCTTTTGCTGCCCTTGCAAAGCTAAAAATTTTGGCAAACAAAACGAATGATAATTTTAGAAATGGCAAAATTCAAAATTGATAACTAAGTAAAATTGTTCTGAAAAACGTTGCGTTTTGTATTTTTTGTTTAGCTTTACTTTTGAAAGCGAAAAATTAAAGACCAATGTTACTGCGAAATGACTGTAACGAAATGGCTGCCATTGGCATCTTCAAATCACATGCAGCGAGTCTTTCCGAGGCGGCCATTTGAATGATATAATTTTTGAAAAATAAAACGAATAATTTTATTATTAATGGCAGAGTTCAAAATAGATAATAAAATAACATTTTCTTGGAAAATGTTTCGTAGTGTATTTTTTATTTAATTTTATTTTCGAAAAGGAAAAAGACGAAAAAACGAAAACGTCAAAGACTGGGACTGGTCTTCGGCTATTCAAAGCCACTAGAATGACAAAAAAAAATATATAAATTTGCATTTTGATTTTTCCATCATTTACGTAAAATTAAATACCAATAAAAATGCCAATTTCACGAGACTTAATCGGATTATATGCTTAACCAGTCGCATAAAAAATAAACTCATTTATCACCTCACAGTCCTGTGACTGTGAAGTCAATGAGTTAATTCAGACGTCATAACAGTTGCATTTTCATTCGAATTTGGAAAATGAATGCATTGTTAATAATAAAAAACATGGATACACATTTAGTCGATTTTAGTGGAGAAATATGAATTAATTTTTCAGACGCCAATATTTTCAAAAAAGTCAACAAAGGGAAATCGATTTTCATTTCCATTGTGAATTTTTTTATGGAAATTCCAGAGATTGATTGAGTTTTTTGGAATTAAAAAAAATTGTCATGTGGTTTGTTCATCCTTCTTGAGCTTATGGATTTTTAAAGAAGTTTTAATCCTTCCCAGTGGACTGAATTAAGGACGATAAAATCACATTTCGAGCTCAAAATGGTGATTAATGATTTTTTCGCGAGAACGTATCCCTCGACCCTTCAGTGCAACTTGCTCCCAACCGTGCACAACCGACAAAAAAAAAATGTAAAAAGTCCTCTCCACTAAAACGCTTCTCCGTCTTGAGCACCCGTCTTTCGTGTGATTTTTCATTTCACTCGTTTTTTTTTTTATCCTGTGGATGTTGAAATTTTCAACGGGAGGAGGAGAGAAAAATTATGAACTTTCCTCTAAAGAAAAACGAAGAATTTTTCACCAGTCCATGGCTCTGACCTTTGGCATGGCTCCTTGCTGTGTGTGTTTGCTTGCCACTGGGCAGAAAGATAATTTTTGTTTGTAAAGAAGCTGGAGCTATCGCATAAATAAACAAAAAACTTTGTATTTCACTCCAAAAAAAAATAAGAAAAGAAGCAAACAAGAAAGGAAAGAGAAAGGACTAGGGTTCTCTGTGAGTTGTGTTTTTTTCTTTTTGTAATTTTTTTAGTTTTTTTTTTAATTTTCCTGGGAATTGCGCCCTTTCTTGAAAAGGAAAAATGAAAATAACCACGGGAAAATGGAAAAAGTTTTTCTTTAAAAAGTTTTCTTCTTTCGGTTTTTTTTTTTTTGTTCGTCTTCTGTTTCTTTTGTTGGCGTTCTTTGAGAAACAATTTTTGTGGGTTTTTTTTTTTTTTTTTTGTGCTGCAATTGGATTCCATGGGAATTTTCTGACCTTAAACGGGGCAGGACTTAAAGGTGGGATTCTAAATGAATTACTGTTCAGTAATTTGAAAGTTTTATTTATTTTTTTCGCCGAGGAGTGCAAAGTGGATTTTGTGGGAAAATTGTGTGGGAAGTGGCAGGGATTGGGCGTCTAATTTATGCGAAAAACAAGCAAGTTAAAGGTTTTTTTTTTTCTGTTGAGACTGGAAGACAATTGATGGCTTGAACAGGAAAGAGAGATGAAAGAATAGGTCGTTCTTGCTGTTCAAAAAAATACAGTCGACACCGTCTAAGTCGAATTTCCTTCTAACTCGAATTAACTCTACACTGCTAAGTCTGATACAACTCAATTTTTACTTCTTTCATAAACTATGGATGACAATTTTTCTCTGTTAAGCTTTGTAGATGATTTGCTTTATATATTTTGAATGGAATAACCATGCCATTTTACGTAGACTAGTGTTTTTTTTATTACTATACTTGTATTTGCAGCCATAAATTATACAAGAAAATATCTTTTTTTTTGTAGAAAAGAAGTCGCGCAGTGTAGGGTTAATTTTGATATCTCGTGAAAATTCGACCTAGAGGGATTCGACTGTATTTCAAAAAATAATACAAGCCGTGATTTTATCGTTCTAGAGGTTCGAAAAAAAAAAATTACCAATGGAAAATTTCCTACGGCTCAGAAAAACAGACGGCCATAAGGAATCCATTCAAATAAAGCAGCTTCTGAGAGTTTTAGTCAAAAAAACATAAATTTTGAATAAGGACTGCAAACCCGCCATACAATCCCATACAAGGCCATACAAGGCCAAAAATTTTTCTTCGGAAAATTTTATTTAAAAAAAAAAAAAAAATTCTATTCGTCTTCCGTGATGATTCTAACGCCGCAATTAAAAAGCCAGAACCGTCGTGTGATAAATTTGACGATAAAATTACTCACTGACTTTCTCAAATTCGAGTTCCATCTGCTTCCGTACATCGTCGTCTTATTTTTTTCCCCAAAAAAAAAAAAAATTTCAACTGATTCCTGATCTCGTTTAAAACAAACCTCCCCCCACCACCATCACATTAAAAATTAACTAAAACGTAGCCTTCCGTTGAATCTTTTTCATAAATCAAGGGAAGCGCTTTTTCTCCCCTTCCGAAAGAAAAAACCTGCCACCACCCAAAAAAAAAAAAAAATTAAGGAAATGAAAAAGGAAAAACTCAAATAAGAAATTACATCCTTTTTTCTTTGCTTTCCCCCGACCGCCCACCAGCACCCGGCAAAAGAATGACGGAAAAGATTGCCAATTTAATTCCACTCTCCGCCCAGTGGCAGCAGCGCGTCCCCATTTAAATTGATAAGGGCACCGAAGGAAACAAAAAACACACAAAAAAAGGAAACAAGGATTCTTTTTGTACTTCCCTTTTTTTTTCCCCACAATTCTTCACTTTTAAAACATTTGATTTCTTCTTTTTTCTTTCGCCTGTCAGAGGCTTTTTTTTTGCCCTAACAACCCAGGGAGGGGGAGGGAGAATTTTTTTTTTTTTTTCTTTCGGTGCGGTGGATGAAGAAATTAAAGAAATCACCAATACTTTCTTTACAAGGCACGAGAGGACGAAAGGGCTAAATGTCCTTTTTCTTTGCGTTTGTTCGTTTGCATGCATTACGATGGAAGGGAATGGAGCGTAAGGCGCGAAGGTCACTCAAGGGAAATGGAAACAGCGCAGTTGTCAAATTAAAAATAAAAAAAAAAAATTAAAATGAAATGAAAGAAAAGAATGAAAGATAGTTATAAATTGGTCCTGGAGGCGAGGCAGGATGGCGCGTTGGATGGGTGGGGGTTTGGGATCAAGTAGCTGGTCGTAGTCGGGGGAGTTGGCAGAGAAAATGGACGAAAGTAGCAGAGACTTCATGTTCTTGTGGAGGAAGATGGGACTGACTAGCTTCTGTCTGACCGCTGGACCGGTCTTTGAAGGGATTTATTTTTAATTGTTTGTAGATCTAGGCACAAAAGTCTAGAGCAACGTGAAAAAAAAAATTGTTTCTTGAGCGACAACGAAAAATTCCTTTCAGGTCTCTCAGAAAAATGTACTGCCTTTTTTTTCAGAATCTCTTTATTGAAATTTGAACGCAACTCATGGTGCTGCCGTGGGACATTTAAGGAGAGACGTGGGTCATTGAAAAATTAAGTCTTTCATGGACCAAATGGACAAAATTATGAATTTTATAAAATGGCATGGCTAAGCCTTTTGAATGAAGAAAAAATCATGAAAATATCTTACATACACATTTTTTAATCGAATTTCAATTTCGAACCGATTTTGATTGGAAGGGATTTGCATTTTTTTTTTCGGAATTCGGCCGAGAAATATTTCTACTTTGGACTCAAATATCTTGAAAACGAGTGGTCCTGTGAAAAAAATCTTTGTGAAGATCTGTCGATTGGACATAACGGATTTCAAAAAAAATTTCAAAATCGAGGCGTTTTTGAGGTTTTTTGGATTTTTTTCGAAACAGCGCTCGTTTAGGAGGTGTTCTAAGGCTCCGATTGGGTTTTGGTACCAGCTTGTAGAGGAGCGTTAATCCCTTCAGAAAAAAAAGGGTTCAGCGAGAAAGATACATCCGTTTTTGAGATACACGCGTTTGAGTGAATTTTCACGTATTTGCAGCCGGTTGACTGCTAAAGCGGGGCGCCGTCTCGAAAATTCAGATGTCCATTTTGTAGAGCGACCTTCAAGCTACAAGGACATGGCAAATTGTCTATCCTAGGATGCCCCGTTCCGGAAATATACGCCAAAAACGAAAGAGATTTTCCAAAAAATTCCGTTTTTTCGTCCTCCAGTCCCGCCCGTCGCTTTTCAAACCTCGAATTCTTTGTTTTTCCATAAGATACAGCCGTCCAGACCATTCTGCATCAAAAGTTTCTCAATTTTCCAAAAATTTTTTTTTACCCCCAAAAAACCACTGGGCCAATTTGGAAGGCTAATAAAATCTAAACGGCTGGACGGATCTTTGTTTCCTTTGGAATACACCTGCCCCTTGTGATTTTGGCGAAAAACTGAAAAATTTTTTTTCTCAAAAAAAGTTGCCCATTTTGTAGAGCGGGATTTTAGAAAAAAGGAACCGAAAGAATTTTCGTTCTACGACGCCCCGTTCCGGAGATATCGCCAAAAAACGAGAGCGAAAAATGTCAATTTCGCCTCCGAAAAAGAACGAAAAAAGAATCCAACTTTGGACTCAAATATCTCGAAAATGAGAGGTCCTGCGAAAAAAGGCTTTCCGACCAATTTTGTAGATCTGAGAGAGATCTGTCGATTGGACATATGATGGCTTGCCAAAAAATTTCCTTATTCCTCGCAAAATGGCGACGTTATGCCTGTAATTTTTGACGAAAAAAATTTAAAAAATGAAAATAATTTTTTTTTTTTCAAAAAAGTGATGGGAAAATTTAGAGACGTGTCTGACGATTCGAAAAATGTTTGGTTCAAGTCGATGAACCCACTGGAAGCTGGAGAAATCCCGAAAAATCGTCCTGGAGGCGACACCATCCAGGTCCAAGTCTTGAATTTTTCATTTTTCTCCAAAGGACATCAAAATTCATCATTCTCCATCAAAATTTCAATCGATTTTTTCAAAAAAATTTGAATTCAAAATCGCGTCATTTTTTCTCAAGAAAAGTCGACCTCAAGTCGTTGACCGTGACTCGACTTTTTTGCGTGAAAAACGTGAAAAAAATTCTTTCGAAAAATTAAATTTTTTTTTGATTGGGAATGTTGGGCGAGTATCTGAGGATTCGAAAAATGTCCGAATGGATTTTCGGAAGCAACTGGAAGCTGGAGAAATCTCGAAAAATCGTTCTTGTGAAGCCACCTTTAGGTGGAGGTTGGAAAGTTATATTTCACGCGATGTGGGGACTTGGCAGCTTTCGGAAAATGTCTGGTTCGAGTAGAGGAACCCATTGGAAGCTAGACACATCTCGAAAAAACGTTCTGGAAGCGACATGGCTAGGTGGATATAGAAAAGATGGAAATCGAGCGGTGGAGGGGATTGGCGGAATTCAGAAAATGTCTATTTTGGGTCAAGGAACCCACTGGTAGCTCGAGGAATCCTGAAAGATTCTGCCCGAGGAGTCAAGGTTCGCTTTAAATTTCGAAGAAATCATCGAGTTCAAGGGTTTCCTTTTGGGTTTTGAAATAATTTAAGAGCTCTGCGAAGAGGTTTGAGGTTTTGAAGAGTTAAAATTTTATTTTCAAATTCGAAAGTTGAAAGAGCATGAGTACGGCTGAGTCCCATCAGCTCCCTCGACCGAAGCCGAAGCAAGACTACGACTCAGAGTGACCACCTTCCTCGACCGAGGCCGGAGCAAGACTACGGCTGGGAGTGACTACCTTCCTCGACCGAGGCCGGAGCAAGACTACGGCTGGGAGTGACTACCTTCCTCGACCGAGGACGGAGCAAGACTACGACTCGGAGTGACTACCTTCCTCGACCAAGGACGGAGCAAGACTACGACTCAGAGTGACTACCTTCCTCGACCGAGGCCGGAGCAAGACTACGGCTGGGAGTGACTACCTTCCTCGACCGAGGACGGAGCAAGACTACGACTCGGAGTGACTACCTTCCTCGACCAAGGACGGAGCAAGACTACGACTCAGAGTGACTACCTTCCTCGACCGAGGCCGGAGCAAGACTACGGCTGGGAGTGACTACCTTCCTCGACCGAGGACGGAGCAAGACTACGACTCGGAGTGACTACCTTCCTCGACCAAGGACGGAGCAAGACTACGACTCGGAGTGACTACCTTCCTCGACCGAGGCCGGAGCGAGACTACGGCTGAGTACCAGAACCTCCTCCGACCGAGGCCGGAGCAGCTATGACGGAAATCGCAGTTCGCAGATTTTTTTCCAGCCTGACCAAGGTCCACCGCCATTTCTTTTTTTTTTTGCAACCATCGCGAGTTAATCGAAAAAAAGACATCTACTCATCGACCCCTTCCCAAGCCGAGACCACAGCCACCCCCAGCAAACTTTCCCAATTTAATAACACCAAAGCCTGCCCGCGTCCGTCCACCGCCACGGACCATTATCGATGTCCTGAAATATGTTTATTTAATTAAACGGTCGGATCTGCTCTCCAGGCCATCCACCGGCCACGTCCACCATGGACTAGATCATTAGTTTACACAAACAAAGGAGTCACTAATTTAGATAATTGCATTCTTTTCATCGTCCTCAAACTAACCGTGATGGCGACCGACCGCCGGCCAGGACACCAAAGTAACACACACCGTCCGTCCAGGCGAGAGGTGTGTATTTCATGGCAAATAGATTTTTTGAAAAAAAATTGAGAAAATAATTTTTTTTTTTTTGTTTTTTGTTGACTGCCCGAGGCGCACATGCAAGGACCTCGAAGTGATTTGAAAACTTTTCACCGTGACACTGGACATTGTGTCTGTGTGTGTGTGTTTTTCAAAGCGCCAGCTGTTGTTTTTTCCCGACAAATAGTTTAGCCGATGGATGGAGAAAAAAAAAAGGAAACTAGTGTGGAATTACCCTAACAAAGGGGTTGGCACATAGCAAAGCAATGCGTGCTTAGAACGATAACAAAAAACGAAAAAAAAAAAAGGACACCCCATCTCCAGTCCACGCACGGCAGTAAAAATGGTTCCGATCCCTTGATTCCGTAGACAGGTCGGTGTTTGGTATTTTTTTTTTTTTTTTCTCTCCTCGTGTTAGGGGTTAGTTTTCACAGGGGTTGGGCTGTTCTGTGTGTGTAACGTGATACGGGACGGGGGTTAGTTTAGAAAAAAAAAAAGGAAAAGGCAAAAAAAGGTGTGTACCGTCACCGAGAGTGTAGGGAAAAGGACTCGTATGTGGGATGAGGTATTCCATTTTCTTTAAAGTTTTTTTTTCCTCTTTTTTTTTGTTCTCTCCCCTATTCATTAGCACGCTACTTAGAGTCACGGTTGATGGTTGTGATGTGTGTGTGAGAGTGTAGGCTTGGCTGGGTGAAAACGAAAATGGCGACAGGTAAAAATAGAAAAAGTGACCTAATTGTGGTGTGTGTTTTTTTGTTTGTTTGCTAGTTTCTTGTTCTCGGCAGCGGATGGCGGGGGTGGAAGATATTAGGTCGATAAACGAGCCTAAGAAATTCTCGAGGGCGGGCGGTTGTTTTTTAGAGAGAGGTGTCTAAGGTGCGGCGAGTGTAGTCACAGCATGTGTTTGGTCAGAAAGGACTTGCAGGCGATCAGAGTCATCTGAGAAAAATCGTTTCTTTTTTTTCCGAGTATTTGGAAAATAAAGCGAATAGTTTTTTTTATCAATGGCAAAGTTCAAAATTAGTGATGAAATAAAATTTTCATTAAAAATAAATCGTTGTGTATTTTTTATTTAGTTTTACTTTTGAAAGCGAAAAAATAATGACCGATGTCAGTCCGAATGGACTGTGACCGTGTGCCCATTGGTATGTGAAACTTCCCGAGGCGGCCTTTTCAATGATTTAATGTTTGGCAAATAAAACGAATGACATTTTTTTAAATGGCAAAATACAAAATTAATAATGAAATAAAATTTGCATCACAAATATATCGCTGTGTATTTTTTATTTAGCTTTACTTTCGAAAAAGCTTTAAATTGACTGTAACCGTCTGTCCATTGGCATCTTTAAATCACATGCTGCGACTCTAACCGAGCCAGCTATTGAAATGATATTTTTCTGGCAAAATAAAATGAATGATATTATTATTAATGGCAAAATTCAAAATTAATAAAAACATAAAATTTTCATCAAGAATTGTTCGCTGTGTATTTTTTATTTAATTTTACTTTTGAAAACGAAAAATTAATGACCGAGTTGACTGTAACCGTCTAACTATTGGCGAATCGCATATTGCATATTTTCTCGAGGAGCCAATTTGAATGATAAAATTTTTGTAAAATAAAATTACTAATATTATTATTAATGGCGAAATTTTATTAAAATAAAATTTTCATTAGAAATATTTCGCTGTGTATTTTTTAATTAGCTTTACTTTTGAAAATGAAAAATATTTAACCGAATTGACTGTAACCGTCTGCCTGCTGATATGCGAATCTTCCTAAAGCGGCCAATCGAATGATAGACATTTTTGGCAAAAAAGCTGATGATATTTTTATAATTGGCAAAATTCAAAATTGATAACGAAATAAAATTTTTATCAAAAATATATGACTGTGTATTTTTTATTTAGATTTACTTTTGAAAACGGAGAGGTGAACAACTCATTTAAAACCACCAAGAGAAATCGACCTCGAGTCATTGAGATTGACTTGATTTTTTTTGGTGGAAAAATGCGAAAAAAATTATTTTTGAAAAAAATTATCTTTTGATATTGGGATTGTAGGAGACGTATTTGGGGACTCGAAAAATGTCTGGATGGTGATTGGGAAGCAAGTGGAAGCTGGAGAAATCTCGAAAAAATTTTCTTACAGCGACGTGGTTGGGAGGAGATTAGAAAAGTGGATTCCATGCGATAGAGGGATCTGGTCGGATCCAAAAAATGTCACATTCGAGTCGATGAACCAACTGGAAGCTGGAGAAATCCCGAAAAAACGTCCTGGAGGCGACACCGTCCAGGTCCAAGTATTGAATTTTTCATTTTTCGCCAAAGGATATCAAAACCCATCATTCTCCATCAAAATTTTCATAATTTTTTCCAAAAAAATCGAAAGTCAAAATCGCGTCATTTTTTCCCAAGAAAAGTCGACCTCAAGTCGTTGACCGTGACTCGATTTTTTGGCGTAAAAAATGCAAAAATTTTTTTTTGGAAATATTCAAAATTTTTTTGATTGGAAGTGTTGGGCGAGTGTCTGAGGATTCGAAAAATGTCCGGATGGATTTTGGGAAGCAAGTGGAAGCTGGAGAAATCTCGAAAAATCATTCTGGTGGAGCCAGCTTTAGGTGGAGGCTAAAGTGATCAATTCCATGCGATGCGGGGACCTGGTAGCTTTCAGAAAATGTCTGGTTCGAGTCGAGGAACCTACTGAAAGCTGGTGAAATCTCGATATAACGTCCTGGTGACGACATGGTTGGATAGATGTCGATTAAGTGGACTCCACGCGATAGAGGGACTTAGCAGAATTCAGAAAATGTCTATTTCAGGTCAAGGAACCCACTGGGAGCTGGAGGAATCCTGAAAGATTCTGCCCGAGGAGTCAAGGTTCGCTGTAATTTTCGAAAAAATCATCTAATTCAAGGGGTTTCTTTTGGGTTTTGAGATAATTTAAGAGCTCTACGAAGAGGTTTGAGGTTTTGAAGACTTAAAATTTTATTTTCAAATTCGAAAGTTGAAAGAGCATGAGTACGGCTGAGTCCCATCAGCTCCCTCGACCGAAGCCGGAACAAGACTACGACTCAGAGTGACTACCTTCCTCGACCGAGGACGGAGCAAGACTACGGCTGGGAGTGACTACCTTCCTCGACCGAGGACGGAGCAAGACTACGGCTGAGAGTGACTACCTTCCTCGACCGATGCCGGACCAAGACTACGGCTGAGAGTGACTACCTTCCTCGACCAAGGCCGGAGCAAGACTACGACTCAGAGTGACTACCTTCCTCGACCGAGGACGGAGCAAGACTACGACTCGGAGTGACTACCTTTCTCGACCGAGGACGGAGCAAGACTACGGCTGGGAGTGACTACCTTCCTCCACCGAGGCTGGATCAATACTACGACTCAGAGTGACCACCTTCCTCGACCGGACCAAGACTACGGCTCAGAGCCACTACCTTCCTCGACCGAGGCCGGAGCGAGACTACGGCTGAGAGTGACTACCTTCCTCGACCGAGGCCGGAGCAAGACTACGGCTCGAAGGCTGCAACAGGCTATTTATTTAATAGAAACTAAAATAGGGACTGTTTCGGAAGATTTTTCATTTATATAAATCGTCTTAATCTAGAGAACAAGGCCAAGAATCACACAATGGACACGCAATGGACACGCAATGTCTTGTGCTGTATTTTTTCCAATGAGATCCAAAATCGATTTTGGTCAATAACTCGAAAACACTTAATGCCAAAGTGATTAAAATAATTTATTTTAGTTTAGTCTTGTCTGGAAAATCACTGACACGTTCCATTAGCCGAAGGTGCCGAAAGTCTACAAGAAATAAATAACGAAACACCTTCGGCCAACGCCATGCCGTCGCTAAAGAAAAATCTACACGAAATACTCGACCGAGAATTTTAAATTTCCTTAAAACTACCATGCGGACATTTAAAGAACGACTTTTAATTACCCTTTATGAGTTGATTCATCATCAAACGCCACCCCCAAAAAAGTCCACTATCGACTTTTTTCTTTGAAAGAAAAAAAATTTAAGTCACACTCCTGCTCATCACAACTGATTCCCACACGCGCGTCACCATTCTTCACCGCGTCCACCCCAAACCGCAGCAGCGACATCCATCGACGGCAATGTCCTTCGGCAAACTGAACTGAGTGACTTCGAACGAAAGAGCCCCTTCTCTCTTTGGAAAATACAAAAAAATTCAAAAACAGACTCAGTCCTTAAAATAATCCTTTGCCAACCCTTTTTCACCAAAATCGAAAGAATGCACCGAAAAAAAACGAACTGCCATCTATTGTGGAATAGATGAACTCCTTAAAAGCACAGACTTCTTCCGAAATGCCGAAGGATATTTCATTTCTTTCAAGGAGTGAAAAATAAAGAAAAAAAAATTTACCACCGTGTGGCGGTTAAAACGGTCCATTTTCTTGTTAGAAAAGAAGAAAAAATGTACGAGAATCTGGTCCTTGCGGTTTGCGTGTCCTGCCAGGGAGAGGAACGTCTGCTGGGTTCAGCGGGTCTGTGGTTTCTCTTGCAAGACAACGCCTGGTTGAGAAGGGAAGGAAGACAGAAGGACACCGAAGTGATTCTATGAAAGTTTTGTTATTCCTTTGGAACGAAAAGGAGGACAGACAGTCAGAAGGACACCGAAGTGATTCTATGAGAGTTTCGTTATTCCTTTGGAACGAAATCATAAAAAAAGAACTCTCATGCTTGCGGCAGAAAAAAGACGACAAGGAGAACTCAAATCACACGGACGTGTGAAAATATTGAGCTACGCCCGCATGCGGAGGAAGCAGTCGGAGTCCCTTCTTCGTCGTGTAAAAATATTGAGCTGCTTCCAAACATACAGACGAACATTAAAATGATAAAAAAAAAATGAAAAAAAGACGGAGAAACTCCTTGAAAGTCAAATTAGCCGGTTGGTGGTTCCCTGTCGTATCGGAAACCCCAAAAGGATCTTAAAGCCGCTCCTAACACCCGATAATTACGATTGTCTCCTGTTAATTAGGCCAATAAGTGCATGGTGTCAGCCACAAAAATCACCCAAAAATCGACCGTCTAATCCTTTAAACCGACATCCCTGCCCATCCACCCAGGCAGACAGAAAGGATTCCAAAAGAAAATCCCCATAAAGAAGAATCAGTTTAACCGTTTAAAACATTTTAAACGGTCCTTCAATTATTGCCAATAACAAAACAATTACTTGTGATTGCCCCCCACATTCACACGCGCACACACATGTGAATCCTTTCCAGGACGACGTGCGCTTCGTGCGAAATTTAAGGAATTTTAATAGGAGCACAGATCTTCCTCCACGCCGGCAGACATTTGTAGCGAATTTTTCGTCTCTGTGTGTGGTTTTTTTTTTTTGCCGCCCGAAATTAAGCCGCGTTAAAGTCAACAGACGCTTGACGGAAAAACAAAAAAAAAAAAAAAAAAAAACAAGAAAAAACGAAACAAAAGGCCGTGCTAAGGGTTTGGCAGTTAATCGCTTACTTCATCATCGGCTCTTCTCTCGTGTGTAACCTGTGGCCTGGCTTCCTTTTTTTTTCTTTGGTCGGCAAAGAGCAGAAAAAAGAAAGAAAAAAAAAACCTGCCACACTTTGGCAGCATTTATTTGCCAATTTAACCTGTTGACCGGTCCTGAAGGACGATGTGGATGTGGGCGAATGGCGAATAAAAAAAAAAAAATAAACGACACGAAACGAAATGAAAGGAAGGAAAAAAAATTGAAAACAAACATCCATTACACGGTAATTTTTGTTTCGTTTTGTTGATGTGTTCGCTCCCACCGCTTATCGGTTGATCTCATCCTCGTGCTGGAATTTCGTCCTTTGCATCGGCAGGAGTGTTGAAAGCAGAAGCATTTGGGGAGGAGGATTTTTTACTGATTCCTTTCTATTTTTTTTTTTTGCTGGTTTTTTTTTTCCATTTCGTCGTATTGGCGGTGACAATTACAAGCAATTAGCGAGTTTTTGTACGATGGTAATTAGGGAACACGATTTGGATGATGTCCTTGTTGGAAGGGGGTTCGGCATGATGAAGTGAGAAAGTGTTGCATGATTTTAGGAGGCGGTCTAAGTGGTCTGATTAGGAATCTTATTGGGATTTTCAGGTTGGAGGGATGATCTAGTGATCTAATTTGAAAGGCGATTACAGTGAACTCGGAGTGAAATCGGTCATTAAAAATTCGCTTTCGAAAGTAAAGCTAAATAAAAAATAGACAGCGAAGCATTTCTTATGAAAATTTTATTTCATTATAAAGTACGTGTTTTGCCATTAATACTAGTATTATTCATTATATTTTCCAAAATTTATATCATTCAAATTAGCTCCTTGGGAAAATACACAACACGCGATTCGAAGTTACAGTCAACTCGGTAATTAATTTTTCGCTTTCGAAAGTAAAGTGAGATAAAAAATAGACAGCGATATATTTTTGATGAAAATTTTATTTCAGAATCAATTTTGAATCTTGCCATTAATTTTAAAATTATTCGTTTTATTTGCCAAAAAATTATATCATTTAAATGGCCGCTTCCGCCACACGCGATTCGAAGATGCCAACACACGGTTACAGTCAATTCAGAGTGATATTGGTCATTAATTTTTCGTTTTTCAAAAATAAAATTAAAATAAATATGCACGGCGGTATATTTTTGATGAAAACTTTATTTCGTTATCTTTTTTGAACTTCGCCATTTATAATAAAATTATTGATTTGTTTTGCAAAAAAATTATATCATTCAAATAGCCGCTTCGGGAAGATTCACAACATGCGATTTGAAAATGTTACAGTCAATATGAAGCGATGTCGGTCATTAATTTGTTGCTTTCAAAAGTAAAGCTAGACAAAAAATACACAACGAAATATTTTTCATGAAAATTTTATTTCATTATAAAGCATGAATTTTGCCATTGATAGTAAAATATTAATTTCATTTTCCAGATTTTTTTATCATTCCCCGCAGCCGGAAGAAATTAAAGATGCCAATAGGTTACAGTCAACTCGATCAAGAATTTTTTTGCTTTCGAAAGTAAAGCTAAATCAAAAATACACAACGAATTTTTTTTGATGAAAATTTTATATCATTATAAAGTACAAATCTTGCCATTTTTAAATCATAATATCATTTATAAAATTTTCCGAAAATTATATCATTCGAATAGCCGGCCCGGAAAGATTCGCAGCATGCGAATTGAAGATGCCAATAGGCAGACTCGGTCAATTATATTCGCTTTCGAAAGTAAAACTAAATCAAAAATACACAGCGAATTTTTTTTGATGAAAATTTTTTTTTTTTATCAATTTTAAGTTTTGCCATTTTCATAAAATCATTCGTTTTATTTGTAAAAAAATATATTGTTTTAAATTGCCGCGTCGGTAAGACTCGCAGGATGAGATTTGCCAATAGGCAGACGGTTAAAGTCAGCTCGGTCAAGAACTTTCGGCTTTCAAAAGTAAATCAAAGTCAAAAATACACAACGAAAGATTTCTAATGGAAATTTAATATCATTATAAAGCACGAATCTTGCCATTAATAAAAATGTCATATTTCCCAAAAATTTTATTATTTGAATTGCCGCCTCGGGAAGATTCGAAGATGCCAATAGGCAGGTGATTACAGTCAACTCGGTCAGTAATTTTTCGTTTTCAAGGATTTTTTTTTGTTGAAGATTTCAATCGGATCTCCACGAGCTGCAGACTTTCACATCTCGCCAAAAATCAAAAACTCAAACTGTCTTTCCTCTCGTCCTGATATGCATCTCGGTCCGGAGACACATATCACCATCACCATCACCACTCAAAAAAAAAAATCATCTCCAACCTCGCCGACCCAAAAAATAAAAAGGAGTCATTTTTATCTCGAAAGGCAAAAACCCTATGTCTGGAAATAAATTTCATTATATGGAAATATAATTCAAATTCACCATCCTCCGGACAGCAGCGCAGAAAACGAACCCAGAAATTTCTCCAAAAAAAAAAATAAGGAACGAGAGAATATAATGATTATCATACATCCTTCCAATGGAAAAGGAAAAACTTTTTCTGCTGACAGCAAAAAATGACTCCGGCAGGATACCAGAAAAAAAAAAAGGACGAGTTCCACCGTATCCCCGTGTATATATCCAATAGACTGCTTTTACATAGGACGAGAGAGATTTTCATTTTCCCCCCCACAAAAAAAAAAATGAGAAGGAAATAAGAATAAGAGCCCCCACTTAAGTACACATTCCCGAGCCAAGGCATTTTTGTACGCTCTCCAGACACCAGCCACCAGCTACCAGGACGAAGGACCAAAAACCTTTTTCCCGACAAAAAAACTGAAAAAAAAAAAAAACCGAAAGTCTGTCCGCTGCCGTTTGTGTTTCCTTATCTTGCCACACCGCTGCTTCAAGACTCCCCCCTTCCTGCCTGAGATGTAATTACACAGAGTTGGAGGGAAAAAAAACCAAAAACAACCAGAAAAATCATTAAGAAGGATCTGTGCATAGGAATGTGTACATGTGTATAAATGCACATAGAAACGTCTGTTATCCTTTTTTCTCGGCCTCATTGTGCTTCTCTCCCTCCCATATTGTCCGTCTCTTGCGGCTCGTTGAGATCCAAGAAACCGGGAGAACAAAAAAAAAAAAAAACAGAACCCACGTCCTGTTGGCTGCTGCACAGTAAACGAGAAACAAGGATAAAGGAACAAAAAAAAAATAAATAACCGTAAAGGAATGTATTTACAATCACCTTTCGCAGCGCACTTGGACGTGATATACACAGCCACATGGAGGGAGAAGCAGATTGGGTTCTTGCGCGACGAGGACAAGGACGACGACGACGACGATGACGATGAGGACGGTCGTGGAGGGTAGGCAAAAAAGACTCTCGCCACGACTACACAATGACGACGACCATTTCAAATGGTCCGTCCCCAACTTTTCTCTCTCGCTATGTATTTTCTTATTTATTCGTTCTTTCATTTTTTTTTTGGGTTTTTTTTTCGTCCTGCTGCTGCTTAGTTTTAGTTTTACCTTTTTTACGAGTGGGAGGACTAAGGATTTTCCTCTCTTTACCTGGACATGTGCCCGTGTCTATATCCAACCGCGGACCGCGTTATTTAATGCCACGCTGCGGCAGAGTCCTTCCACACACACACACACAGCCCTAGATCGAGATATTCTTCTTCCTTTCTGATTTTCCGCTTCAAGATGACTCCCAAGTGTTTTTTCCGGCGAGTCTCTGCTATATTTTTTTTTTTTGTCCCGCAAAAATGAAGGACTCGTTGTCCTTGTGTGTGTTTTTGGGTGGTTGGGCTGGTATATAAAAACCCACCAACACTCCACCGAGTGGGTTCATAAAATGAGATTTTTCAACCGTTTTACTATGCATATAGTTGGAAATTGGATTTTGATATAGAAGGACATTGTCTCGTAGATGAAGACGAGACGAGACGGTGGATGTGGCGGTGGAGAAAGAAGCCACCGACGACGACGACGAAAACGAACGACGGACGGGAGTGAACGAATTGGAAAAGTTTTTATTCTCTGAATATTGAAGGAGTATTTTCTGTTCATTTTATTTCTCTTTCTCTGTGTGTGTGTGTGTGTGTGTGTAGGACGGAGGAGGATTTTTTTTTGGAAAGGATATCGCCGAAGCAGAATCGGATTTCTATTTCAATTTTATTTGTGCAACTTATTGGTCTTTTTTTTGATTTTATTTGTTCTATGTTGATTTGGAATTTATCGATTTTCGACGGGAGGGAGAGAGAAACGATGAATGGTGCTGACGTGCATTGAAATTTAGCAATTCATTGGATTTAATTAGGTTCCCCCGAAAATCCTTCCGGACTCACAGGCCAATTCGTTCAGGTGCAGTGATAATGTGAATTGGGGAATTTGTCCATTTCGGCGGGCACTGTTTTAATCTCATATTTTTTTTTTTTTTGCAGACGAAATGAAAATTTAAATGAAAATTAAATGAATCAACTAAATTTTGATTACTTTGTAGGGACTTCAGTAAGACTATCTGGCAGGAAGACGGCCTCATTTCTGACACATCCTTCTTATTAGGCTGTCGATAAATCAGGGACTTCAGAGACTGACAATAAAAGGTTTTTTTTCCCTAAATTGAGTCTATGGACATCGATTTTTATTCATTAAAATAGCTTGGAAATCAAAAAAAAAAAAAGAGAGAAAGAAAAAGAAGTCCATACCAAGAATTTAGAAAAAAAGGATTTTTTAATTAAAAAAAAATTCGAGATTATACATTTTATAAAATGGCATGAATGTGCCTTTCAAATAAAGAAAAAAATAAGAAAATATCTCACACGCAAGTTTTTTTTATCATTTTTCAATTTCGAAAATTTTGTTGAGAAAAAAAAGAAATCCATAGCAAGGATGCCACGGTGTGACTTTGACCAAAGACATGTGTCATGCGGAGGCCTCAAAAAATCAGTTTTTTCATAGCTCTAATTGGCATCACTATACATTTTATGAAATGGCATGACTAGGCCTTTTAAATGAAAAAAAATTCGTGAGAATATCTTAAATGCAACTTTTTTTTATCGAATTTTAATTTCGAAAGCTCTATTGAGAAATACACGCATTACAATTTGCACACAATTGAAGGTACCATCGTGGGACATTTGAATAAAGATATGTGTCACCCGGAGCTCTCGAGAAACCAAACTATCTACTGATTCGTGGAACATCATTTTATATTCCGCAAAATGGCATGATTGGGCCTTTCAAATAAAGAAAAAATCGTGAAAATATCTTACACGCATTTTTTTTTATCGTTTTTCAATTTCGAAAGTTTTATTGAGAAAGAAAAACAAAGAAAAGAAGTCTAGGTCAAAAATTTGGAAAAAAAAAAATGATTTTTAAAAAAAAGAAAATCGACATTTTATATTCGACAAAATGGCATGATTGCGCCTTTCGAATAAAGAAAAAATCGTGAAAATATCTTAAACGCAATTTTTTTTATCGTTTTTCAATTTTGAAAGGCATAAAAATTGCAAACAAAAAACCCATTAAAGAAATCCAATCAATCAAACCACGTTATTGTGTAAGAATAAACGTCGCACAAGTTTTTTTTTGAAAAAAAATGAAAAAAAGATAAATTAATCTCTTTCACGAATTCCAACCAACCCCAACTGTTTAATTCAATAACTCGACCCATCACTCCGTGTAACCAAAAATTAATTACTGTCTCAAGTGAAAAAAATGGGAAACAAAAAAAAACAAATTTCATTTTCACTCCAGGATCAGAGTTTATTTAATAAAAATAAAATCCTCGCCACATACATGCACAGAATCCATAAACTGCCCATGTCTACCATAATTATTAACCTCTCGACACTGAGCGACGGCAAACGAAGGACAACAACGAAGAACGAAGGACCAAAATGAAAACCAACGAAGCTCCACCAGACCAAAGGGATTCCCGCAAAATCCGATTATAGAAATGTCCACTTTCCAATGGTGAAGAGCGTAAAAAAAAAAATGAAATTCACAAGCCCACGAAAACTCTGAAAAAGGTCATAAAGGCTACTTAAGTGGTGTAAAATTACCGCATGCGAATGACAGATTGCTTCGTTTACAATGTCCTCACACGCATACACACACGCAGCACGCACCAGCCAGACCATAAATTTAAATGTAAATTAATGTGTGTCTGTCGCTTGCCGACACCCTAAAAGAAATTTCTTTCTTTTTTTTTTTCGTAAAAAAACAGAGAAATAGGAAAATCCTTTAAAGGCAATTTTGTAAGCTTGTTCTTTTATTTTTTGAAAGTCCTCTTCCATCGCTGTCATCTCTCACCACCGGTGTTCATCTGCATGTCCATTCATTTTACACGACCTGCTGAAGGACTACTTCTCCTTGACAAGGGTTCGCCGTCAAAGCTAAAAAAAAAACTCGTGTTAAAGAAAAAAACAGACAAAAAATCGAAAAAAAAGATTCCCAGAATTGGGGCTGGGTAAAAGTGGAAGAAGAAAAACAAAAAAAAATATTCCCAGCAACAGGACTCGTGTCCTCGTGTGGACACATCATTTATTTCCCATGACACAAAGCAGTGCACGTAGATGTGATGACCGGAGAAACCGACAAAACGAGCTCGTGGTAAAACGTTTGAATGGACACATAGCTAAGCCGGGGTCTTCCTTATTTTTTTTTTTTTTTGATGGTGTCCTTGTTAGCACGACACAGTGCTTGGTGGTTACCGCAATGAGGACATTCATTTTTATTTAATTAGGTTGAAGTTGGTTTTCTTTTTTTTTTGGTCTTTCTGGTCAGGTTTTGATATTCAATGATTTTCGTTTGTATCAATTAGCCTCGGGAAAGGAGCTGGGTCACTCTGGAGAGACGAAAGAAGTGTCATATTTGTGGCGCTGTAAGTCGCCAGGAGGAGGACTTTCAATGGACAAACTGAGGGGGGTGATGAGAGACTCTTTTTTGCATGGGAATTCCGAGAGACTGCTAATTAAAGGCGTTTGCGTGCAGACAAGAACAGCTCGGGCAGCTCTGGGCAGTCGTTGGAGACTTTTGACGTCGGCTATCTTTACAGATTTCTCTCGAAAACCGACTTGATTTTTGGCGTTTTTCAAGTCCCGAATTCTTCAGTTTTCCTTAATACATTTCAACGACATTATACATTCTACAAAATGGCATGGCTCAGCCATTCAAATGAAGAAAAGATCATGAAAATATTGCAACAGCAACATATTTTTATGGAATTTTAATTTTGAAAGCTTTTTGCAATTAAAATCTCCAAAGGTAACCACTCGATTTTTCAGCGAAAAAATGATAAAAATTTTTTTTTGAAAAAAAATATTTTTTGGCTTAGGGACTTTTAAAGGCGTGTCTGGTGATTCGAAAATTGTCTGGTTCGAGTCGATGAACCCACTGGAAGCTGGAAAAATCTCGAAAAAACGTCCTGGAGGCGACACCATCCAGGTCCAAGTCTTGAATTTTTCATTTTTCTCCAAAATACATCAAAACCCATCGTTCTCCATCAAAATTTCAATCGATTTTTCCAAAAAAATTTAAATTCAAATTCGCGTCATTTTTTCCCAAGAAAAGTCGACCTCAAGTCGTTGACCGTGACTCGATTTTTTCGTGTGAAAAATGCGAAAAAAATTTTTTCGAAAAATTAATTTTTTTTTTAATTGGAGATTTTTGGCGAGTGTCTGAGGACTCGAAAAATGTCCGGATGGATTTTGGGAAGCAACTGGAAGCTGGAGAAATCTCGAAAAATCGTTCTGGTGGAGCCATCTTTAGATGGACGTTAAAAAAGTGGATTCCATGCGATGCAGGGACCTGGCAGCTTTCAGAGAATGTTTGGCTCGAGTCGAGGAACCCGCAGGAGGCTGGAGAATTCTCGAAAGATCGTTCTTGTGGCGATATGGCTAGGTGGATATAGAAAAAGTGGATACCATGCGATAGAGGAACCTGGCAAGTTTCAGAAAATGTCTATTTTGGGTTAAGGAACCCACTGGTAGCTGGAGGAATCCTGAAAGATCCTGCCCGAGGAGTCAAGGTTCGCTTTAAATTTCGAAGAAATCATCGAGTTCAAGGGTTTCCTTTTGGGTTTTGAAATAATTTAAGAGCTCTGCGAAGAGGTTTGAGGTTTTGAAGAGTTAAAATTTTATTTTCAAATTCGAAAGTTGAAAGAGCATGAGTACGGCTGAGTCTCATCAGCTCCCTCGACCGAAGCCGGAGCAAGACTAAGACTCAGAGTGACTACCTTCCTCGACCGAGGACGGAGCAAGACTACGACTCAGAGTGACTACCTTCCTCGACCGAGGCCGGAGCAAGACTACGGCTGGGAGTGACTACCTTCCTCGACCGAGGCCGGAGCAAGACTACGACTCGGAGTGACTACCTTCCTCGACCGAGGCCGGAGCAAGACTGCGGCTCGGAGTGACTACCTTCCTCGACCGAGGCCGGAGCAAGACTACGACTCAGAGTGACTACCTTCCTCGACCGAGGCCGGACCAAGACTACGGCTGAGAGTGACTACCTTCCTCGACCGAAGCCGGAGCAAGACTGCCACTGAAAGACACTACCTCCTCCAACCAAGCCCAGTGGCACTGCTCTTGTGCAACAAGCAGCCAACGAAAAAAAAACCCAGCATCACCCAAAAGTGGCCAATTCAACGACAAAACTGTCGTTCTCGTGACAAACGGACGGCAAACACTTTGGCGTCATTTGTCCCGTCAATGGAAGCGCAGGAAACACAAACACTCGACTCGAGTCCTTGAAAGTGCAGTCATCGCCTACACAGACGAGAAAATGCGCAGAGTGACTTCACGAGGACGAACTTCAACGGAGTGCTTTTGAAGTCTCGTTTTTTTTTTTTTTTTCTGGGATTCGTGGAGGAGAGGAGAAAGGATAATTGCCGATGCAATGGAAATTCGAGCCATGAATGCAGTGCTTGAATTTCAAACAAAATCCTCAACCGAAAAAAAAAAAAAAAGGAAGACTCTCAAAACGGGTCTCCATCCACAAAGACTGATTTATCAACTTTTTCGCTTTTCCACTGAAATGAAATTCATTCGAAATACAACGCCCCCCCACCAAATTCTACACCCACACTCATGAAATTCAAAAACAAAGGCGATTCAACCGCATTCAATCACACTCGCGGCGTGCCACCCAAAATCTGATTAGCACCTCATTTCAGTTTACCTTTTAATCAAATTTGCGTGACAGTTATAATTAAAAAGAGTTCATTCTCTCTTCACCAGAAAAAAAAAAAAAAAAGAAACGACGACAAACACTCCAACAACGACGATGACGACGACGACAGCCGAGGACTACGAATCCACCACAGACGAAAAATTTAAAACACACACAAAAAAAAAAGGAAAAAAAATCGTACGAAAATAAAACATCCAAACATCCCGCCGTGTGTCCTTTCCTCGAAAATAGAAGCCACCCAAAAAACCATCCCCCCAGCCGAAAACAAGTGCACGAGTGTGTAACAGGCAACCTGTCATTTGTTACTTTTTATTAGGCGCCTTTACAGAGGGAAAATCCTTTTTTTTTTTTTAAGTGTGTGTGTGTGTAAAATTTATTTTACCTTCAAAGATTTTTATGTGATATTTATCATTTAACGAGATGATACCCTTCTCCGTGTCCTTTTTCCCGATTAACATGCCTCCACCAGGGGGATGTGAGCGCAGAAAAAAAAAAAAAAAGAAAAACCCTGTGGGGGATGAGATTCCTCTCCTTTTTTTTTTTTGGAACGAAAAATAAAAAGGAAAATTTTTAATCTCTGCCATTGAGCTCTGAGTGGCTGTTGTTGCGTAAAAAATAATACACACATATGAATTTTTATGCGTTTAATTTTTGGAGAAACTCGAAGGGTGGTGGAGGTTTCTCCCTAAAGGGCATCGTGTCTGGATTTCTGTTCTTTTTTTTTTTTTTGTCTTCTAATTCAGTTATCCTTACCGGCAATTCTTTTTTCTTTTTTTCAACTTCTCGAATATCCTTTTTTTTTGTTCCAAAGTGATGTATCCTTTTGAAATGGCAAAAGTTTCGTCTTGAGTTGCGGCGGATAAGCGTTTGGAAGTAGCATTTTGAGGGGAGAATTTCCTTATCTCACGGCAAATTATTGCATTAAACTACTTCGTGCAATAAACATACACAAGAAAAAAGAAGAAAAAGAATTTTGAAAAAAATAATGTAGCACTCGTTTATGGTTGCCACGAGCGTGGGTTAATTGGGGGGGCACCATCAATCTAACGAATGGGTGTGGATTACAACGTCGAGGGAATTTTAAGGGGAGTTCATGAAGGTTTAAAGTGGCTGGAAGTGCCAGAAAGACTCAAGAGAGCTTAATTTTTTTTTTCACAAAGTCGTACCCTGAATTTCCACGACGAAGCTTCCTCTCGGCCTACAGAATGTCTGGTGGTGCCTCGAAAAATCCTCAACTCGCACTGCCAAGAAGATGAACCCTAGCTCTTGCCGAGTGTAGCCAACAGCCCGATTCAACTCAATCGATGTTTTGAAAATTCGAAAAAAAAAAAATCGCTCTATCTCAAAATGAACAAAATCTGGAATTAAAGAATCAAAAAAAGAAAAAACTCAAAAACATGAAACGACTTAAAAAAAAAAAGAAAAAAAAACTCAAAAACACGTATCGCCTTCGGTTGAAATTCAAGAATTCAATTTCTTCCTCACCATCGAATTCAACTCGAATTTAAACTCCTGTGAGAGAAACCAATTTACGAACCACAGACGAAACCAAAAAGTCCTTAACGCCATTTATCCACCTCGATATCATTACTTGACCCAAAGATAATAAAATTAAAATTAAAGTCCTATTAGTCCTTCGAATCGACGCAAAACACCATTAAAATGGACAAAACAAAAAGCCTGTTAGCGATACTTAAATAAAGCACACGAAACAGGTCCTGACCACCGGTCAATGTCTCGTGGGGCATTGAAGGAGAGGACATGAATTTTCAAACAAAAAAAAAAAAAAAGGTCCTTCGTCCTGTGGTTTTTTTTATTTTTTTTTTTTGTTAACGTAATTCCTCCCAAAGGGTGAACAAATCTCTCTACGGTATGTTTCAAATCAAATTTATTATCAGCAGTTGTTTGTGATATTTTTTTTTCTCTCGAAAATCTCGATCCATATGGAAGGACTCCCACTCCACGACCGACGCGGTTAAGGACCAGGAAAACAAGCGACTCTCCCGCCAGGACTCGAATCAAATAAACAGAAAGAACTGAAAATGCCTTTCACTTAATTTCGCTCCACGAGGGGGACTTTTCTGTGTGTGTGTGTGGAATGGAGTCCTTCTGACAAGCTCCTGTGTGTTGTGTTCTTTTTTTTCAGCGCTTCTTTTTTTTTCTCTGTGTTCAGTGGCATCATGCGGTTTTGGTGTCCATCGGGCTTTGGGGGAAAAAAACACGTTTCGCCAGGATAAAGTTAAATTTGTTTCAATTGAGGAAGGAAAAGTGGGAAAAAAAAACGTACGTTTTTTTTTTTTTGTTTTTCTACCAACAGAGTCAATTGAAAAACCAAAAAAGAAGGAGAGAGGATATGCAAAAAAATCACGGAATTGGGGGAACCGTGGGAATCTGCACACAGGATCATAGAGTGGTGCGGATTGGTATGTAAATAATGACTAAGCGGTTTGTCCTGGCGAGTGGAAAGGATGAGACTTTGATTAATTTACGAGGATTTTTTTTTCTTTGGTTTTTTTTCTCTCTCCGTAGTCCCAGAGATTCACTTGCTTTACATTTCTTTTGAGAGGACCATCTACTTCACTCCCGGCTGGGTTAAGAGGCTCAGCAGCTTAAGGATAAATGTATGCTCTTTTCGAGAGTGGATTGGGCACAAGAGAGATTGCACTGATTGACGCGGTAGTTTGAAAATTAGAGACGAACAAATAAGTGATGAAACAAAGAAGATGATACGATATGAATGATATTTAAATGATATAATTTTTGAAAAATAAAACGAATGATTTTATTATTAATGGCAAAATTCAAAATTAATAAAAACATAAAATTTTCATCAGAAATTGTTCGCTGTGTATTTTTTATTTAATTTTACTTTCGAAAACGGAAAAATCATTGACCGAGTTGACTGTAACCGTCTAACTATTGGCGAATCGCATGTTGCATATTTTCTCGAGGAGCCAATTTGAATGATAAAATTTTTGTAAAATAAAATAAATAATATTAGTATTAATGGCAAAATACTAACTTTATAATGAAATAAAATTTTTATTAAAAATGTTTCGTTGTCTATTTTTTATTTCGCTTTATTTTTGAAAATGGAAAAATTAATGACCAATATCGCTCTGTTTTGATACGTATGCTGTGAATCCTTCCGAGGCGACCATTTGAATGATGAAATTTTTTAGCAGATAAAACTAATAGTTTTTTTTATCAATGGCAAAACTCAAAATTGATAATGAAATACAATTTTCATGAGAAATGTTTTAATATATATTTTTTATTTAATTTTACTTTCGAAAGTGAACAATTATTGACCGAGTTGACTGTAACCGTGTCTGTCTTCTTTGAATCGCATGCAACGTATCTTACCGACGCGGTAATTTGAATGAAATAATTTTTGGAAATTAAAATAAATAATATTTTAATCAATGGCAAAATTCATGCTTTATAAAGAAATAAAATTTCTATTTAAAATGTTTCGTTGTGTATTTTTTACTTGACTTTACTTTTGAAAGCAAGTCATTTTCGACCAAATCGACTGTAACCGTCTGCCTATCTTCGTATCGACATACTGTGAATCTTTCCGAGGCACTAATATAAATGATAAAATTTTTGACAAATCAAACGAATAATTTTATTATTAATGGCAAAATTCAGTACTTATAATAAAATTAAATTTTCATCAAAAATATATCGCTGTGTATTTTTTATTTAATTTTATTTTTGAAAGCGAAAAATTAATGGCTGATGTCAGTCGCAATGGACTGTAACCGTGTGAATTGGTAATTAAATAAAAATTTCAAATGTCTTCCTACGTCGTTTATTTCTAGGACCGCGCACGATTTTTTTCCCCCCAAAAAAAAACGATCAAAAACCAATTTCAATAACGAATGAGTCGGAAAAAGCCACAGGTATCCCAAAGGGAGCTACATCCCCTCATCAAACTTCCATAACCTCTCAATCGCGTCATGTGGAGCAATGTGCAACCTCCATCACGATGACAAAGTATTTTAGGTCAAGTAATTCTCAACGTCCTGTGAACGACAAATGCGAAGAATCTCCCACGAATGAAATTTCCTAATCACCAGGACCTCGAGGATATGCTTCACACCACCACCACACCGAACTGCATCGTTGCACCAGCCGACCGCAAGAAATGATAACAATTTGATGTCTGTCACAAGCCCTTCACAGGCAGATGGAATTTATTCACCTCCATCCCGCCCCGTTGATGGAATTTTTTAATTTGCGATGTCCCTGACGTGCGTGACACAAATCGAATGCTTGCCATATTATTGAAAACGCAACACGAGGCGTGGTCATCTACCAGTCAGGATAAAAAGTGAAGAAAAAAAAAAAATATGGAAAATTTATATCACCCACCCACACAGAGAGAGAGAGACCCTGCAAAGCCAACGAACGAGTTAGGTCCACGTCCTTCTCTATCCTGCCGACGATCCCGAGGACACCTACACACAAGCAGAGATGTTTTCGTGGATTTCTTTTCTTTGCTCCTTTTTTTTGTCCTCCCAGGATTTATCCTCTCCGGGGGAACCACCACCAAGATGAAGTGGAACGAAACACCGTCTTACGTGACGGTGGACGCTGGGTCCTTGCCTTGGCTGGGTCCTTGCTTGTGCAGTTTCCTTCTCCTGTTTCTTGCTCCTGCGATAAGGATTATAATTCAAATAAACTGTTTTCGTTGTTTTTTCGTTTGTCGTTTCTTTTCTTTTTAACTCGATTAAAAATTCGTACAAGTTGAGTTGGAGAGCACACACACACATCCACATAGGGAGTAATAAATGTAAGTTGGGTGGGTGGTGGAGATGACTGCACAGAAACTATTATTTTTCTTTCTTCTGCCATCGTTGTCGAGAATGTTAGGGTGTGGGACACAGAGAAGGAGAAAAAAAAAACACGAACCACACGTACGTAGCTCGGGCGCTATTCTCCTTTTTTTTTGCCGTATATCCTTTTTGCATAGTTAGCTGACGATGAAATATTGCATTGAAGCACACATTTTCTTATAATTTTCTTGGGTGGTAAGAGCCGTAAGAACCGTAGAGACTAAGTCCGGAAGACAAATGTGTGTTCATTTGTGTTTTCCACCGTCGGGTTTGGGGGTGGGTTCGTTTTTTTTTTTTTTTTTTTGTCGTCTTGATACGGAAGAAATGATTTTTAATGACCTTGCATTCCTTGTTACGGCACATGTGGGTGGTGTTGAGAAAATTTTGTGTGTTGGGCGGGTGATTTTAAGGGGAATCTAAAAATGTCGAGTCATTCGAGGGAAATTTTCTTCTTTAAAGGGCAGGAAAAAATCGCCGACATACGAAGTCGAAGATGCGATTTTTTGCTACTTCTCTGTGGTGAACGACAAGACTCAAGTTGATTCAAGCAGAGAAGAGTTTAAAAATAAGAGTTTCTATAGTGTGATTATACACTCAACAAAATGGCATGATTGGACCTTTCAAAAAAAGAAAACCTCGTGAAAATATCTCACACACTGATTTTTTAATCCAATTTTAATTTTGAAACAATTTAACAACCGAAAATGTCACTATGTGACTTTGACCGAAGAGATGTTTCATGCGGAGGCCTCGAGAAAACAAGTTTTTCAGAATTCAAATAGAGAATATTATACATTTTACAAAATGGCATGACTCAGCCTTTCAAACTAAGAAAAAATTGTAAAAATGTCTCAAACGAAATTTTTTTCTATCGTATTTTAATTTTGAAAGCTTTTTGCAATTAAAATCTCCAAAGGTAACCACTCGATTTTTCAGCGAAAAAATGATAAAAATTTTTTTTTGAAAAAAAATATTTTTTGGTTTAGGGACTTCTAAAGACGTGTCTGGTGATTCGAAAAATGTCTGGGTCGAGTCGATGAACCCACTGGAAGCTGGAGAAATCCTGAAAAAACGTCCTGGAGGCGACACCATCCAGGTCCAAGTCTTGAATTTTTCAATTTTCTCCAAAATACATCAAAACCCATCGTTCTCCATCAAAATTTCAATCGATTTTTCCAAAAAAAATTAAATTTAAATTCGCGTCATTTTTTCCCAAGAAAAGTCGACCTCAAGTCGTTGACCGTGACTCAATTTTTTTGCGTGAAAAATGCGAAAAATTTTTTTTCGAAAAATTATTTTTTTTTTTAATTGGAGATTTTTGGCGAGTGTCTGAGGACTCGAAAAATGTCCGGATGGATTTCGGGAAGCAACTGGAAGCTGGAGAAATCTGGAAAAAACGTTCTGGTGGAGCCATCTTTAGATGGACGTTAAAAAAGTGGATTCCGTGCGATGCAGGGACCTGGCAGCTTTCAGAGAATGTTTGGCTCGAGTCGAGGAACACATTGGAAGCTGGTGAAATCTCGAAAAATCCCTCTGGAAGCGACATGGATGGGTGGAGGATGATAAAGTAAATCCCACGCGATGACGGGATCAGACAGGTTTCAGAAAAATTCAATTTCGGGTCAAGGAACCCACTGGCAGCTGGAGGAATCCCGAAAAACTCTTCTTGAGGAGTGAAGGTTCGCTCTAAATTTCGAAGAAATCATCGAGTTCAAGGGTTTCCTTTTAGGTTTTGAAATAATTTAAGAGCTCTGCGACGAGATTTGAGGTTTTGAAGAGTTAAAATTTTATTTTGGTTTCGAATTCAAATTCGAAAGTTGAAAGAGCAAGAGTACAGCTGAGAGGCATCAGCTCCCTCGACCGAAGCCAGAGCAAGACTACGACTCAGAGCCACTACCTTCCTCGACCGAGGCCGGAGCAAGACTACGAGTGAGAGCCACTACCTTCCTCGACCGAGGCCGGAGCAAGACTACGGCTGAGAGTGACTACCTTCCTCCACCGAGGCCGGACCAAGACTACGACTGGGAGCCACCACCTTCCTCGATCGAGGCCGGAGCACGACTACGACTCAGAGTGACTACCTTCCTCGACCGAGGCCGGAGCAAGACTACGACTCAGAGTGACTACCTTCCTCCACCGAGGCCGGAGCAAGACTACGACTCAGAGTGACTACCTTCCTCGACCGAGGCCGGAGCAAGACTACGACTCAGAGTGACTACCTTCCTCCACCGAGGCCGGAGCAAGACTACGACTCAGAGTGACTACCTTCCTCGACCGAGGCCGGAGCAAGACTACGACTCGGAGTGACTACCTTCCTCGACCGAGGACGGACCAAGACTGCGGCTGGCAGCCACTAGCCTTCTCTTTGGCGATCTTTTTTAAATTTTGGAACCCCTCCCTTCTTGGCCCCTTAATTTTTCACTCCCTTGTATGGAAACATAAAATTCATCGTCACAAAAATAGGAGTTCCTTCGCCCGGTCCTCACAATGCACAAAACCATCCCGACCAAGAAAGACAAAAATTCAAAACAACCTCCGAGGGGCTTTGCCTAAGCCTCTCAATGACACTTTTCAACTTCGAGAACAAAGTCCTCCTCCGTATGCGTTCGTGTTTTGTTTCAGAATTTTAAAATACGCTCTCCTCTTTTTTTGTAGTCAGGACATCACTCCACTCCCACTCCAGCCACTGACATGACTTACACTTCGTTTCGGCTTTAACAACACCTTGGGCCCCCCTCCACAAGCCACCGAGAAAAATTGACGACGCGCATTTTCACCCCATTTGCACACACGTTTATTCATATTTCCCATGTGTGGGGAGGAAGAGTCCTTTTCCTCCCTCCCGGTTCCATTTTTATGCATAAAAATGTATCGTGCAGAGGGCTCCCCGGCGTCTTTTTCTTTTCAATCATTTTCCCTTTGTGCCGTTGTGTGACTTGGTGGTGTCTGTGACTGCGGGCGTGTGTAGGGGGTGTGTGTGTACCCCTTTTTTTTTTTTGTGTGTAAGAAAAAGAAATCCTTTTCTACGACACACCGACGGACAGCGGTGGAAGGAAACGACGACGAACAGAAAAAACGACAACGACTACGACGACGACGACAACGACTACAAAAGGAAGCAGAAAACCCTTTCGTTAAAATCCTTATCGCCAGGATATAAAATTCATGCAAAAAAAAAAGATGAAAAAAAAAAAAGAAAGTAAGAAAAGAATAATGAGGGACATAGCACCGTGAGTGTATTTGTGTGGGTGTGTACATGAGCCTCGGGACGACGACCAGGAAAAAACAGGGTTGAACACAGGACATCGGGGAGGCGAGCTACAGAAGAACACGCACAGAACACAAAAAAAGGATTTAAGTATACTTCAGGGAGGAATACCTGCATGGGCTGCCCCCCCCTCCTACCAAGAAAGAAAGGAGCAAAAATACGAGAAAAAAAAAATATCCACCAAATCACCGAGGATGGGTCATTACAATTGAGAACGAGGATAACAAAAAGTAAACGTACAAAAAAGTATATTCCTCGTCCTTTTTCTTCTTCGCCTGTGATAGTGTGTTAGCCCCTCGGGTTTGCCTAAGTGTTCGCAGAAGAAAAACGAAAGAACGACGAAGCACACAGGAATAATAAACACACAGAAAGGAAATAGCAAAAAAAAAACAAAAAAAAAAGAAAGAAAAAAGTTCAACTGAACTGAAAGAATAGAAGCGCACAACAAAAGGAAAGGATAAAACAAAAAAATTCGCCCACGGTTGGTTATATTTCTGTGAAAGTCCTTACGGTTGGTTAGCAGGACTCCGGTGACGGCGGTGGTGGTTGGCTAGTCAACGTCGACAACGACGTTGAGGACGACGACAACGAAGGCGAAGACACTTGGCTTGATAATGATTCGGGCTGGCCTCTGGGCTGGCTGTGTGGTAAATGGCGAAGTGGGGAAAAAAAAAAAAAAAAGAAATGAGAAACGAATACAGTCCAACGTTTTAAGGACTTTCTCTCCAGTGTATTCGTGTGTGTGTGTGTTGGAGAGAAGGCTGGCAATTGTTTATTTTCTTGAGTAGTGTGCGCCTCCTTCACCCCTCTTAATTAATCTCTCGGTCTTCTGTTTTTGATTGAAGGATCTCGTTTCTCGGACAAGAAGGATGGAGCTCCTCTCCTCTTCGATGGATGAATTGAACGGTAGAAGGTATTTTTTTTTTCCTATTTTCTGTGTTATTAATGCCCGTCAATGGCAAGTGACAAGATGGCTGACTAAGATGCTGCTACTGCTGCTGAGGCAGGTAGGGAAAAGTTTCGAAGGATATGCACGTTATGCGGAGGAGGGGCAGCCTGTAGATGGAGTTTTCGATGATGAGAGGGAGGTTTTTAAACTTCCTTAGACTTCAATTAGGAATTGAATTTGAATTTTTATTTATTTAATGCTTTCAGGAAGCGCGTTTTTTTTTTTTTGTCAAAATCGAGACGTAAGATAATTGAAGTTTAAATGGAAACTCGAAAGCTGTCCATTTCTGGTGGTTTTCTAGTTTGAATCCATTTTGGCTTTATATTGGCACGAGTTCGAGGAATGGAGGTGGATGTCATTTTAGATCCTTTTCGTTCCATTGGACAGATTTGTCATTTACGAATCGCATGCTGCGTATCTTTCCGAGGCGACCATTTGAATGATATAATTTTCGAAAAATAAAACGAATGATTTTATTATTAATGGCAAAATTCAAAATTAATAAAAACATAAAATTTTCATCAGAAATTGTTCGCTGTGTATTTTTTATTTAGTTTTACTTTTGAAAACGAAAAACTAATGACCGAGTTGACTGTAACCGTCTAACTATTGGCCAATCGCATATTGCATATTTTCTCGAGGAGCCAATTTGAATGATAAAATTTTTGTAAAATAAAATTACTAATAGTATTATTAATGGCAAAATACTGACTTTATAATGAAATAAAATTTTTATTAAAAATGTTTCGTTGTCTATTTTTTATTTCGCTTTACTTTTGAAAATGCAAAAATTAATGACCAATATCGCTCTGTTTTTTTATGCGCATGCTGTGAATATTTCCAAGGCGCCAATTTGAATGATATAATTTTCGAAAAATAAAACGAATGATTTTATTATTAATGGCAAAATTCAAAATGAATAATAACATAAAATTTTCATCAAAAATGTATCGCTGTATATTTTTTATTTCGCTTTACTTTTGAAAATGGAAAAACTAATGACCAATATCGCTCTGTTTTGATACGTATGCTGTGAATCCTTCCGAGGCGACCATTTGAATGATGAAATTTTTTAACAGATAAAACTAATAGTTTTTTTTATCAATGGCAGAACTCAAAATTGATAATGAAATACAATTTTCATGAGAAATGTTTCAATATATATTTTTTATTTAGTTTTACTTTTGAAAACGTAAAATTAATGACCGAGTTGACTGTTACCGTCTGGCTATTGGCATCTTCGAATCGCATGCTGCATATTTTCTCGAAGAGCCAAATTAAATGATAAAATTTTTGTAAAATAAAATAAATAATATTGGCATTAATGGCAAAATATGGACTTTATACTAAAATACAGTTTTCATTAAAAATATTTTGCTGTGTATTTTTTATTTAATTTTACTTTCGAAAGCGGAAAAATTATTGATCGAGTTGACTGTTACCGTCTGTCTTCTTCGAATCGCATGCAACGTATCTTACCGACGCGGTAATTTGAATAAATAATTTTTAGAAATTAAAATAAATAATATTTTAATAAATGGCAAAATTCATGCTTTATAAAGAAATAAAATTTCTATTTAAAATGTTTCGTTGTGTATTTTTTACTTGACTTTACTTTTGAAAGTCAAAAAAAAATAATGACAGAGTTGACTTTAACCGTCTGCCTACCTTCATATCGACATACTGTGAATTTTCCCGAGGTAGCCAATTGAATGATAAAATGTTTGACAAATAAAATGAATAATTTTATCATAAATGGCAAAATTCAAAATTGATAATGAAATAAAATCTTCATGAAAAATATTTCGCTGTGTATTTTTTACTAAGCTTTACTTTTGAAACCCAAAAAAAAAAAAAAAAATCAAGAATCCACGCCAGGAATAGATACGACCCACAAAATCCAATCCAATACACTGTTCCATATACAGCATATATCCTTGCATCCTTGGCACACGAGAATCTCAGTCGAAACTTATCGCAGTTTGTGCCAGTTTAATACAATCCACCCACCCGTTCACCCTCCCGGCGGCAGCAGCTTAAAGGAAGAGCTCGTTCTGCATATGGGACGTTCCAGGAGCATCTTGCAGGATATGTAAATAATGCAATTTCTTACACCTCTGCCTCTGCCTCCGCCTGCGGTGGAAGTATGTGGGTAGAGTTTAGTTTCTTTTTTCGTCCTTTTTTTTCCCTCGAAAACGATGCACGATGCACCCGGTTAATCACTGCGTGGCGTCCTGTTCAGAAATATTTACTTGCCGTTCCTGGGGAGAGGATTAATTTCGAGTGGGTACGAGTGGTGGTGCGAGTGTTCATCGGAATTTTTGGACTACGAGTAGCGCAGCGTTGGAAATAATTCCCTCCTTCAATAGGCACTAATTCGCATGCTCATTATCGTGGACGAAGCGCTGTCGGTTTTCCATCAAAACTCGTCGAGAAAAGCTACCGCCTGGCGTGGTATCGTCCTTTCCGCCAGTCGGCGCAATCAGATCCAGACGAGGCATAAGTTCCTCGAAAACTGCGCCTCATAAGAACCTCCAGGGCTTAAAATTCACCAACAAAACTGCATTTTCGTTCGATCTCTGTTGTCCTCCTAAGACTTCCACCCCTTTTTTTCCAAAAAAAAAAAACAAACCCACTCTCGTCCTAATCACAACCGTCTATTGTCCTGCCACGGACAAGCTGCCGCTCGGTGAGTCAAAAGGAAAAACCAGTTTTCTCCAATCGCCCAACTGGACAGAGGTCATTAACATGATTCGCGTACGCCATACGCCGCATGTGTCCTTCAGGACCAAAAAAAAAACAATTTTATTTGTTTCCTTGAATCCTTTATCTCCGTACCGTGCAGAGCGCGCATACGACAAGCCAGCTGCTGGCCAATTGTCCTGGAAAATCTCAACGCAACTGGCCACTGATTCTCACAATGGTCAGTTTCCGTTCTGTTTTACGTAACTGACCAAACGCACACACACGCACACGCAGTCACAGACCACCACAACGACACCAGCACCTGTATGCCGAACAGGGATGATTATATTCGTATCCAAATGTGAATTTTGCCGGCCCCGGGGGTTGCCTCTTAGGGGATGAATGCGTAATTCATGCAAATCGCATTTTTATCATTTTTTTTTTTTTTTTTTTTATCAGACGGACATAAGCACGTTCGTAAGATGTAATGAGTGTGTGATGCAGTCCTTGTGCTTGACCGAAGCATATGGCGTCGCATCCTGAACGAAAACGTGCGTTTCCTTTGGGGGTGATTTTTTTTTTCTGCGGAAGGACTGTGGGCTTGAAGATTATGACGATTTCCGTTGATTTACGAGCTCGGTTTTTCTTAAAAATTTTTGTCTTGATGGTTTTTCAGTGGGTGGCTTTTCTCGGATTCTATGGGAGGTTTGCCGCGAAATTTAGGACTTGAGGTCTAAATTGGAAGCCGAGGTCCGAATTTTGGGCGAGAAATTAAGCCGTTGAGGTCCGAATTGTGGGCGAAGCATTGATTTTTGCAAAAAAAATTTGTTTCCCTCTTAGAAAATTCATTGTTATCGCGATAAGCAACAGAAACTGGAGAAATAACGCCGTTCTGTTGTGAAAAGAAAAAGCTGGGCGAGCAGGCGAAATAAAAAGTGATGTTCGTCACTCTATTCAGTCTTAGCTTTTTTTTATTTAAATGAACTATTCATTTTCGACCTTCAAAAAATTCATTCGTCTCCGACAAAGGTTAAAGCTACTAGGCGAGCAGACAGATTAGAAGGCCGATTCTCCGATTCTCGTACACCTTTCTTAGTCATTCGATTTTAGTTTATTTATTTTCTTAACAAACAGATTTCCAGTCGGAGAAAAAACTAATTAAAATTTTTATGACATTTTGCTAATTTCAATCGATTTGGAATTAATGAGCGATGAACCTGGAAAACGAACCAGGAGATCAGCAAAAGTAGACAGAGGTCTGGTCGCCTGAAAATGGAGCACGGTAGTCAGAGGCAGCTAACTGCCCATTCATTCAGTAGCACTCGTCAGCTCATTATTCTCGAGCACGCATATCCACCGGACAGATTTGCATGCCGCACTTAGAATCTTCCTCGCCCCCGTCGAGGCGCAGCAAGATCGTTGCTCTGGACCCATTTAATGACCACCGATCGTAAAATTTCCTTTGTCTTGAATTTCGAGGGAACGGGCCTCAGACCAGGCGATCAGAAAGAGAAACTGGAGACTCTGAACTCGAAGATTTTCACTGTCACGGACGTGGCAGATTTGCATGCCTCACTTAGAATCTTCCTCGCCCCCGTCGAGGCGCAGCAAGATCGTTGCTCTGGACCCATTTCATGACCACCGATCGTAAAATTTCCTTTGTCTTGAATTTCGAGGGAACGGGCCACAGACCAGGCGATCAGAAAGAGAAACTAGAGACTCTGAACTCGAAGATTTTCACTGTCACGGACGTGGCATTGACTTCCGCGAGGCGGGGAGTGGTCTTGCAAAACGATCAGTATTCATGATCACGATTATTGGACGTCAAGTGCGAACCGGCGTTAAAAAATGCACCGCCACGTCAAGAAAAAAAAACGCTTATGAGCAGCTAATGGCAAGGTTCGAACTTTGTAATGAAATAAAATTTTCATCAAATATGTAACGTTGTGTATTTTTTATTGAATTTTACTTTTGAAACAGAAAATGATTGATCGATATTGCTCCGAATTGACTGTAATCGTCTGCCTATCGGCATCTTCAAGTCGCAAATCTTCTCGAGGCGGCCATTTGAATAATTTTATTTTTGTCAAATAAAACGAATAATTTTAAAATTAATGGCAAAACTCAAAATTGATACTGAAATAAAATTTTCATCAAAAATGTATCATTGTCTATTTTTTATTTAGTTTTACTTTCGAAAGCGAAGCCTATTTACACCTTCGAATCCCATCATGTGAACCTTCTCGAGGCGGCCATTTAAATGATTTAATTTTTGGTAAATGAAATGAATGCTTTATTATAAATGGCAATATCCAAAATCAATAATGCAATAAAATTTTCATCAAAAATGTATCTGTATGTATTTTTTATTCAGATTTTTTTTTGAAAACGAAAAATTAATGACCGAGTTGACTGTAACCATCTAACCACTGGCATCTTCGAATCTCACCGAGGCGGCAATCCAATTAATATAATTTTTGGGAAAATACAATGAATGATATTTTCATTAATGGCAAGATTTGTACATTATAATAAAATAAAACCTTCATCAAAAATAATTCGCTGTATATTTTTGATGTAGCCTTACTTTTGAAAACGAAAGATAATTGATCGACTTGAATTGGCATCTTCAAATCGCATGCTTCGAATATTCCGGAGACGGCCATTTGAATGATAAAATTTTTGGCAAATACATGGAATGGGTTTATTATTAATGGCAAAATTCAAAATTTACAATAAAATAAAATTTTCATCAAATATGTATCATTGTGTATTTTTTATATATTTTTACTTTTGAAACAAATATGAATGATCGATATCATTTCGAATTGACTGTAACCGTCACCCCATTGGCATCTTCGAATCGCATGCTGCGTATCTTGCAGAGGAGCCTATTTGAATGGCATAATTTTTGGCAAATAAAATGAATGATTTTGTTATCAATGGCAAAGTCTATTCTTTAAAATGAATTAAAATTTTCATGAAAAATGTTTCCTTGTGTAATTTTTATTTAGGTTTACTTTCGAAAGTCGTGGTGGTTTCCCAAAACTTTCCTACAGCGAAAAATTTAGCCTTCTATCCACTCGGCGCACTTTTTTCAGTCAAAAATGCTAAAGCGTATATTTTTGACTGAAAAAAAACGTGTATGCAAACGTTTCTTAGAGATCAAACCGCCGACCGCCATCTATAGCTCTCGACACACTTTCACCACGGCCGATTTCCGCCTCCACTCAAATCAAGCCAAAAAATAATCACAAAAAATCATTCTCCAACTCACCCACACTCCTGGACACGTTTTTTTCAAAAATCTCACTCACTTTCAGGACCAAAAACTACGAAAATTCTCAATTCCATTCTGCCGACGGTATTTTGCAAACCCCAACTATTCACCGACACAGAAAAAAAAAAAAAGGAAAATCACAGAAATAAAATAAAATTCCACCCACCATTTTCTCGTCCTCGCCATGGAGGGCAGAGTCCTTAGAAAAAAACTCTATCAGCCAAAAGATGTCGTGTACTCGTCCACTTGAAAATTGATGTCCATCTTAAAGGCGAATCCCTTTTCTTTTCAATAAGAAGGTGCCATTTTTTTTTTCACACACACACCTCAAAAAAAAAAATTAAATTTTTTTCCCGTCAAAGAAAAAAAAAAAGGATTCAAATTTAGCCAACTCCCTTTTTTTTTCTATTTTCAATGACAATAAATCACAAGTTTTTTGATAGAAAATTTTATTTGAAATGCGAGTTTTTCCGAAATTCGATTTTGACTGCAAAACGAAAGGATCTCTCGGTGTGCCATAAGCCTATACATGTCCTTTTTTCCCGTATCATCATCATCATCATGTGTGTGTGATGTATAAGGAAATTTTGGAAGGAGGCAGCGAAGGAAATGACGGAGAGAAATGAAGAAAATTTTCTTCTTTTTTTTTTTTTTTCTCTCATTTTCGTTTTCAACATGCGAATGGGTTTAGCAAAACACCAACTACACATATTTGCCGCTTTATCCTTGCTGCTGCTACTTCTCCTGCCCGTGTGTGTATGTGGCTCCTTTCACATACATCATGTGTGTATTGCAGGTGAAGACGGGGGGGGGGAAACAACGACGAATTGTGTGTTATGAAATTTTTCGCGTTTATTTTCAGTTGTACTTTCGCTTCTTTTTCGTTCATTTGTCTTACCCCCAAAAAACTAACCCCTTTCGTTTCTTTTTTTTTTTGATGGGGGGTAAAGCGAAGTGAACGACAAAAAGAACTCAGAAAATTTTGTGAATGAATAGGATGCCCCAGGACGACTCAGACGCTCTTTGGTGCGAAGTGCAATGGGATATGATTTACAACACACATGACGAGAATCGCTCAATGAGGTCCTTTGTGGGGTGGAATAGTCCGATGAGTGCGAAAAGTGAGGGAAAGATTTGAATTTGAGTGATTCTTCGAGGAAGAGAAAAAGTCCTCGATGGTTCTCTTTAATTTCCCAGTGAAGGGAAATTTATTTTTCGTTCAAGAGGCGAGTTCTGTTAAGCTGATGTTAGCCTGCTGTTAAAATTTCAATTTTTTTTTTCTACTTATTTCTGCCAAAGGAGGAAAGGTCTGTGACGGACTGAGTTTGAATATAAATTCAATTAAATTCAAAAAACAAAAAACAAAAAAATTAAATTTTAAATCAAAAAAATTTAATTAAAAGAAAGAAAATGGAAAAAAATCAGCCAGCCAGCAGCAATTCTGAAGAGGATCCTCACCCGGACAATGCATCGGCACACCGCCGCCGAGAGAAGGCCTGGCTCTGACTATCCAAAAAATAAATTCACCAGCAAAAATAAATGGCACTGTTGATCTAAAGCGTTTCTTCCTTTTTTTCTTCCAAAAAGTAATAAACGCCACCTACCAATCGTTAGCGTCTACTGATTTAAGCTTTTTTCTTGTTTAACTGCGATCAAAATTAGCATGGACATGATCCATCCAATAAGAACTTCTGTAGGTAAAAGTCGACCTACGAATGAAAAATTTCGTAGCATGGTTCGTGAAAAGCACTCTTTCAGAATTCTAATTTGATCAGTTTTTTTTTTTCATTTTTAATGGAATTTTTAAAAATCCAGCTTATTTGCCAGCTACTTGCAACATCCAATCCCATTCAGCAACATTCATCACCCAGCAACATTCTATATTTGTTTTCCCAAATTATTTTTTTTTGTTCTTTCATTTGTTTGTGCATAAAACGTCATTCCCTGATTTTTTCTTTATATCATCGATTACATGTGAGTTTAGCGTCTTTTATGCCATTTTTTTTATTGTACTCTGCTTTGCGTGAGGCGTCTACCCAAATATTCCACTGCAGGTTTTTGAGGCATGTTATGTTTTGCAATGCATGAACCTCTTCTAAAGGAAAACTTAAAAATTGGAAAAATTTAATAAATTTTTTTTTTTTTAATTTTGAAGCTCCCGCTTATGTCCTAGACCAGACTAGGCCTATGCCAGACATTTTCTGATTGAGACTTTATCGTCTCTTTGAATAAAATTAAGTTTTTGGACCTCAATCCAAAGACGAAGCCTCCAGAGGACCTTTAAAGACTTTTCTTAACTTCCACAGGATCTTCAAACCTAATCTACACACTTCTACTGTGTTCCTAGGCTGTGACCTAGATATTTTCTGTATGCGACCAATCCCCAGCACTACATGGAATCGATTTTTTTAGCTTCCACCCAACCACGTCGTTTCTAGAACGATTTTTTGAGATTCCTCCAGCTTTCAGTGGGTTCCCGTACTCAAACTTGACATTTTCTGAATCCTACCAGGTCACCGCCGAAATTCGCCCAGCTTCCGGTGGGATCTCTAATTCAATCCAGACGAATCCAGAATCCAACCCGATCACTGCATCACATCGAATTCAGTTTTTCAAACTCCACCCCAACTGAGACGCGTCTAGAGAGATTCTTACGACTTTTTTTTAGTTTCCACAGGATCTCCAAGTCACAATTTACATGTTGTCTATTGGGATCCCAAACTTGATCTGAAGATTTTCTGATTCAGACGACATCTCTACACCACGTCAAGTCGAGTTTTTTAAGATTCACCGAACCACGTCGGATACAGACGGTTTTTTAAGGATTCCTCCAGCTTCCAGTGGGTTCTTCGACTCGAACTAGACATTTTCTGAAAGCTGCCAGGTCTCTGCATCGCATGGAATCCACCTTTTTAACGTCCACCTAGAGATGGCTCGACCAGATCGTTTTTTCGAGATTTCTCCAGCTTCCAGTTGCTTCCCAAAATCCATCCGGACATTTTTCGAGTCCTCAGACACTCACCTAACATCTCCAATCAAAAAAAATTTTAATTTTTCCAAAAAAAAATTTTCGCATTTTTCACGCAAAAAAATCGAGTCACGGTCAACGACTCGAGGTCGACTTTTCTTGGGAAAAAATGACGCGATTTTGAATTTCGATTTTTTTGGAAAAAATGATGAAAATTTTGATGCAAAGTGATGGAGGCTGTTGTATTTTTGCGAGAAACGATAAATATGAGATTTTGGCAGTGATTGTGTAGCCGTAAGAAGGATTTTTCGAGATTCCTCTAGCTTCCAGTGGGTTCCTCGACTCGAATTAGACATTTTCAGAAAGTTGCCAGGTCCCCGCATCGCACGAAATCCATCTTTTCCCCATCCGCCCAACCACGCCGCCCCAAGATGGATTTTTCGAAATTTCTCCAGCTTCCAGTTGCTTCCAAAAACCGATCCGGACATTTTTCGAATCCTCAGACACTCGCCCAACATCCCCAATCAAAAAAATTTTGAATTTTCCGAAAAAAAATTTTTTCGCATTTTTCACGCCAAAAAGTCGAGTCGCGGTCAACGACTTGAGGTCGACTTTTCTTGGGAAAAAATGATGCGATTTTGAATTTAAATTTTTTTGGAAAAATCGATTGAAATTTTGATGGAGAACGATGGGTTTTGATGTATTTTGGAGAAAAATGAAAAATTCAAGACTTGGACCTGGATGGTGTCGCCTCCAGGACGTTTTTTCAGGATTTCTCCAGCTTCCAGTGGGTTCATCGACTCGAACCAAACATTTTTCGAATCACCAGACACGTCTTTAAAAGTCCCTAGGCCAAAAAATATTTTTTTTCAAAAAAAAATTTTTATGATTTTTTCGCTGAAAAATCGAGTGGTTACCTTTGGAGATTTTAATTGCAAAAAGCTTTCAAAATTAAAATACGATAGAAAAAAACTTTGTTTGAGACATTTTTAAAATTTTTTCTTAGTTTGAAAGGCCGAGTCATGCCATTTTGTAAAATGTATAACATTGTCCATATGCGTTCTGAAAAATTTGGTTTTTCAACGCCTCCGCATGAAACATGTCTTCGGTCAAAGTCACACAGTGACATCTTCGGTTGTTAAATCGTTTCGAAATTAAAATTCGATTAAAAAATTTGTGTGTAAGATATTTTCTTGATTTTTTCATGATTTAAAAAGGTCAATCATGCCATTTTGTAAAATGTATAATATTGTAAATTTGAGCTGTGAAAAACTTGATTTCCCGAGGACTCCGTAAAACACATGTCTTTGTCCAAAAATCCCACGGTAGCATCTTCAGTTGTTTTCAAATTCTCAAAGGCGACTTTCCAATCAAAATCGTTTCGAAATGAAAATTCGATTTAAAAATTTGTGTGTGATATATTTTCATGATTTTTTCTTCATTTGAAAGGCCCAATCATGCCATTTTACTGAGTAAATAATGTTGTTCAATAAAGCAGTAGATAGCTTAATTTCCCGGGGATTCCGCAAGACACAAATGTCCCTCAGTGACACCATCAAATTGTAATAGAGGACCTTCTAATTAAAATCGTTTCAAAACTGAAATTCGATTTAAAAATCTGTGTATGAGATATTTTCATGATTTTTTCTTTGTTTTAAAGGCCCAAATATGCCATTTTGTAGAGTGTACAACATCATTTAAGCAATAAACAAAAAATTGGTTTCACGATGATTTCACATGACACACGTCTTTCCTCAAATGTTCCACGGTAGCAACAGGAGTTGCGTTCAAATTCTAAAAATAAAATTCTGAGAAAAAAGACAGTCGATTCTTCTGAGAGACCCGATAGGTCTCTCCAGGAAATTCAATTCTTTAAATCTGAAGGTGGAAATCTTGAATTTCATATGAATTAGAGACTCTTAATAAAAAAAAATAGGTAAACGATAATGGTCCTCCATTATCATAAAAATCGAAAACAAGTTAATGTATTGAAAATAATCATCGACCAGAGAGCTTCGGTCTGTAAAAGCAGAAGAGACCCTGTCAGGCTCCAGCAATACTGGTCCGATGCATCAATTCTATTCATAGCCACCCGTAAGGAGCACTGCACTCGACCCCCCGCCATTTCCACTGCCGCCGCAGGGACCTCTCTCTGTTCATTAAACCATTTCAGCGAGCACACAATCTTCTCATTACCTCCACAAAAAGGCAACAAAAACTGAATTATAGATCATAGTGGCTTCTACATATGTACCAGCAGGAGTATCCTTTTCCACAAAAAAACACCCTCCCCCCCTACCCCGAAAACACAATCTCCATTATATCCTTTTTACTCATTATTTTATTATAGCCCAATAGACGGGGGTTAGATGGCAATTGTAACGGCAGCGGAGACAACGACGACGATGATGACGATGGTATCCTTAGCATCGTCCTGTGCACACAGAAGCGCAGAAATTCAAAATGAAAAAGTGAGTAGGAGTAAAGAACCCCAACAAAAACAAAACTGTAACGAGTAGAGAACTGCAAAAAAAAAAAAAAAAAAAAAAAATTATCCTTATCTCCTGGCTCAGGATAGGTTACCACCAACCAACCCCAACACCGAAGATACCAATGCCAGCTAACACAGTCGGTGTAAAACTCCGCTTCCCAAGAACGAACGAGAGAATAAAATAGAGAAACACAGGGATCCCCCACCGCGCGCCAGCTGCTATCAAATACACGCAACGCAAGGATTCCCAACCAACATCTTCAACTCTCACACAAGGACATCGAAATCCTCCCCACAAAAAAAACGAAAAACCAAAAAAAATCCAAAAAAAAAAACTGGAGAAGATATTCCACCCAGACACAGGGATAAGATTTGTCTACAGGATGAGTGGAAAGGATGCAGAAAAATGACGAGAAAAAAAAAAACATCCTCTCCCACCCACTTATCCTAGGATTTTGAGCAAGGATGAGGCTAAAGGACGCACCAGAGCGAGTGCAAATAACAAAGGCGCGCAAGAAGCCCAACCAAACTTAAAGACACACGACACGACACCAAAAACGAAACGAAATGATGACGAAGAAAAAAACGAAAAACGAAAAACCAAAAAACGAGAAAAACGAGAGGAAAAGAAAAAGAAAACGACCAACGACGACAACGATGACGGGGAAAGAAAAGAAACCGACACCAGCAGCGTAAGAGGGAAAAAGTATCCACAGGATCCCGGCATCTATAATACATCTTTCCGTGAATCCTTGAATCCTCTCGAATGAAAAAATGAGAAGGGCTGTAATATAAGAATGGGCGGAGCCAGGACTCCGAGGGAGATCTTTTTTGCCATTCCGTCCCGTATCGTGTATTCCTTCGTCGTCGTCGTCGTCGTCGTCGTCGTCGACGTCGTCATCATCGTCGTCGTCCTCGGCGCTCCGTAAGTTAAGTAAATGCGACGAGCGATGATGCGTCAGTGTGTTCTCTGTGTGTGTATGTGTGCCTGCGGTGAAACAGGAATTTCATTTTCACAACTCTTTTCTCTTTTCTGCAGGATATGTGTGCTCTGTGTGTATATCCTGCGTCGCTATGTGGCGCCTCGCCTTCAAACCCTCTTCATGTGAGTGTGTGTGAGGGAACTGTGTGCTGCACTTGACTATATACGTACAAAGGAGACGCCAAATTCAACTAAACAAATTCAACTGAAGGTATGAAAGTAGTTTTTTCAAAAAAAAAAATAGCTGATCCTTTTTTTGAGAGAGAGAATAATTTTCTTTTTTTTTCTCGAGTTCTGTCACGCGGGATCTGCTAATTACACACACTCCTTTGTCTTTTATTTTTGTGATCTCGGAGGACATGCATCTGCAGCGACGAAGGATAATTAGTGACGATGAATAATTCCCCCAACATTCGGAAGCAGGTTGAATGGGAGAGAATGGATTTTTAGGAGTAATAACCGGGAGCCTGATCATCAACCTTTGAGTTGAGGGGATGTAAAGAATTTCGAGGAGACTTTCACGAAGGTGAGACGTCTTGAAGTCCTAAGGCCCTTGGTTAGACTTATGTTGGATCTTTCAGGGACTGAAAAATATGTCACCGCACACATCTAACAGGCGGTTGTGATTGAAAAAAAAACAAGACTAAGGTACTCTTTGTGTCATTTTTGGACTATCAGAGGCGCAGCAGTTACAGTAGGGAATAAAATTTACTCGGTAATTACTCCTAAGATTTTTTTCGCTTTCGAAAGTAAAGTTAAATAAAAAATATACAGCGAAATATTTTTAATGAAAATTTGATTTCATTACAAAGTCGGTATTTTGCCATTCATTGAAATATCATCCATTTATTTTTCCAAAATAATATCATTTCTATGGCCGGCTCGGAAAAAGTCGCAACGTACGAATTGAAGATGCCAATTGGCAGACGATTACAGTCAATTCGGAGTAATATCGATCAATCATTTTTCTGTTTCAAAAGTAAAATTCAATAAAAAATACACAACGATACAAATTTGATGAAAATTTTATTTCATTACAAAGTTCGAACCTTGCCATTAGCTGCTCACAAGCGTTTTTTTTTTCTTAACGTGCGGGTGCATTTTTTAACGCGGGTTCGCACTTGACGTCCAACAATCGTGTTCATGAATACTGATCATTTTGAAAGACCACTCCCCGCCTCGCGGAAGTCAATGCCCACGTCCGTGACAGTGAAAATCTTCAAGTTCAGAGTCTCCGGCTTCTCTTTCTGATCGCCTGGTCTGAGGCCCACTTCCTCGAAATTCAAGACAAAGAAAATTTTACGATCGGTGGTCATGAAATGGGTCCAGAGCAATGATCTTGGCGGGCCTCGACGGGGGCGAGGAAGGTTCTAAGTGAGGCATGCAAATCTGTCCGGTGGAGATGCGTGCTCGAGAATAATGAGCTGACGAGTGCTACTGAATGAATGGGCAGTTAGCTGCCTCTGACTACCGTGCTCCATTTCCAGGCGACCAGAGCTCTGTCTACTTTTGCTGATCTCCTGGTTCGTTTTCCAGGCTCATCGCTCATTAATTCCAAATCGATCGAAATTATCAAAATGACATAAAAATGTTAATTAGTTTTTTCTCCGACTGGAAATCAGTTTGTTAAGAAAATAAATAAACTAAAATCGAATGACTAAGAAAAGTGTACGAGAATCGGAGAATCGGCCTTCTAATCTGTCTGCTCGCCTAGTAGCTTTAACCTTCATCGGAGACGAATGAACTTTGTGGAGGTTGAAAATGAACATTTCATTTAAATTTCGTTAGAGTGACGAACATCACTTTTTGTTCCGCCTGCTCGCCCAGCGTTTTCTTCGGACAACCGAAATGCGTTGTTTCTCCGACTTCTGTTGCTGAGCGTGTTGAAGCTACCGGGCGACTCTGCCTGTAGAATTTGTATTTTATTTTATTTATTTTATTTCATTTTAATTTTCATAACCCTGCTGTTCTTTTCTCGCCCTTGGTGTCTTTTTTTTCAAATACGACATAAGAAAGAAAATTTAGCAACCGCCACGACCGATTTCAAAAGTAAAGCTAAATGAAAAATACACAGCGATACATTTTTGATGACAATTTTATTTCAGTATCAATTTTAAATTTTGCCATTGACAAAAATTTCATTTATTTTATTTCCTAAAAATAATGTCATTCAAATGGCCGCCTTGGGAAGAGTCACAGCATGCGATTCAAAGATGCCAATGGGCAGACTCGATCAATTACTTTCGCTTTCGAAAGTAAAATTAAATAAAAAATTCACAATGATATATTTTTAATGAAAGTTTTATTTCATTGTAAAGTCCGTATTTTGCCATTAATAATCATATGATTCATTTTATTTTCCAAAAATTATATCATTCCATTGGCCGCCTCGGGAAAATACGCAGCATGGGATTCAAGATGCCAATAGGTTACAGACAATTTGGAATAATATTGGTTTCGTTTTCAAAATTAAAGCTAAACAAAAAATACACAACGACGCATTTCTAATGAAAATTTTATTTCATTACAAAGCCCGTATTTTGCCATTAATAATAATATGACTAATTTTATTCACAAAAAATTGTATCATTCAAATGGCCGCCTCGGGAAGACTCACAGCATTCGAGGAAAAAAATTCGAATTGTCTTGTTGAAACACGATTTTTAATAATCTTGGAATTGTAGACTCTCCAATCAATGGCAAAGCGTTCAAAAGAGGTTTTAGTTGAATTTAATTACCTTGAACGAGCAATGAATGCAATTTCACTTCAACTACACCCACCTTTCCCGGTCTTACGTCAGATTTCCGATAAATGAATCATCTCAAGCTACACGCGCACATCAAATTTATGACTAATCACCCTAAAGAAGACCGAAGCTCCAAACAACCACCCAACCCCCCCCAAAAAAGTCATTAACATGGATTTCAAATAGCACCACTCGTTCGCAGATGAAACTAATTAAATTAATTAAACAATTTCCCTCGAAAAAAAGAATAAAATTGAATTTTATCAATCAAAAAAAAAAAAGGACACGTGGAACCCCATCTGAGTGTGTCACCCATAAATAAACCCTCGGTTTATTCAATTTATGAAAATTCCTCTACCCCCCCAAAAAAAAAAGAACGAACGAATAATATTTTCAAAAACACACAGAAAACCTGAGCGTAATTTAAACGCAAACGAGAGAAATTTCCGAAATACCTTGAGTTTGAGTTTCGAGTTTTTCTCTGTGTGTGCGGGTGTGTGTGTTTTTTTTTTGTGTACGTGTGCCGGGATACCATCGCCTCCTTTTTTTTGTGTACGTACGTGTGGGCTGGTTTTCTAAGAAGCGGCTCTACGATTGTAAAACCCCGAAATGTGGCATAGTCATTAGCGGAAAAAAGGGTGCAAAGCGTACACATAAGGACAGCCTTTAAGGACGACGATGACGATGGCGAGGAGGACGACTTACGGAGCATGTACCAAGGATATGGCTTCCACCGAGCACACCAACGAAATTCGATTAGTAAAAAGCACTCTAGCTGCTTTCTTGTGTTCCTTTTATTTTTTTTTTTGTTTTGTTTTGTTTCCTTTTCAAGAGCTTTTTGTGTGAGTGTGTTTTTCTTTTTTTTTTGCGGACGGTTAAGACGAGAGGGTGGCAGCTGAGAGGCCTTTCTTCTTTGCTTTTCATTGAGTTTAAGGGGTGGGAGGGGAGGAGGGAGAGCCTTCTGTCATAGAAAGGAAAATTGATTTTGTTCCTGTGTCTTGAGAGATGTTCTTGGGGATGACGGGTTCGCTATGTGTGTGGGTGGCGGGTGGATGCCTTTGTCTTCTTGTTGAATAAAAGGACTTCTTCTTGCCCTGGTGTTTTGATAAAATTAGGCACTCACATCACATAGAAGGAGACGAACAAGACGAACAACATACACGCACATACGTGGCGGGAGGGAGTCCCTTTAAATTGGGACATCCTACGATATATTTGGTTTGGTATTCAAAATGTTATCCTTTCTGGAGAGATCTGTGGAAAGGAGCACATCTGTAAGAGGTACGGGGGAGATCTAATTGGTTTGACCTCCTTCGAGGTGAGGATATTTTTTCTCTCTCTAGAAAGATTTTTAAGACTTTTTTTAGCTTCCACATCTTTTTTTTTACCACCCACTTCCATCTCCAGGGTTGGTCAGGCACCCCTTTTGGTCGAAGTCGCGAGACGGCGGAAATCCGACGGTAACAATTTTCAAGTCACAATCTACATGTTTTCTAGTTGGATCCCAAACTTGATCTGAAGATTTTCTGATTCAGACGACATCTCTACACCACGTCAAGTCGAGTTTTTTAAGATTCACCCAATCACGTTGGATACAGAGGGATTTTTAAGGATTCCTCCAGCTTGCAGTGGGTTCTTCGACTCGAACTAGACGTTTTCTGAAAGCTGCCAGGTCCCTGCATCGCATGGAATCCACCTTTTTAACCTTCACATAAAGATGGCTCGACCAGATCGTTTTTTCGAGATTTCTCCAGCTTCCAGTTGCTTCCCAAAATCCATCCGGACATTTTTCGAATCCTAAGACACTCACCTAACATCTCCAATCAAAAAAGAATTTAATTTTTCCAAAAAAAATTTTTCGCATTTTTCACGCAAAAAAATCGAGTCACGGTCAACGACTTGAGGTCGACTTTTCTTGGGAAAAAATGATGCGATTTTGAATTTAAATTTTTTTGGAAAAATCGATTGAAATTTTGATGGAGAATGATGGGTTTTGATATATTTTCGAGAAAAATGAAAAATTCAAGACTTGGACCTGGATGGTGTCGCCTCCAGGACGTTTTTTCGAGATTTCTCCAGCTTCCAGTTGGTTCATCGACTCGAACCAAACATTTTTCGAATCACCAGACACGTCTTTAAAAGTCCCTAAGCCAAAAAATATTTTTTTTCAAAAAAAAATTTTTATGATTTTTTCGCTGAAAAATCGAGTGGTTACCTTAGGAGATTTTAATTGCAAAAAGCTTTCAAAATTAAAATACGATAGAAAAAAACTTTGTTTGAGACATTTTTAAAATTTTTTCTTAGTTTGAAAGGCCGAGTCATGCCATTTTGTAAAATGTATAATATTGCCTATTTGCGTTCTGAAAAATTTGGTTTTTCAATGCATCCGCATGAAACATGTCTTTGGTCAAAGTCACACAGTGGCATCTTCGGTTGTTAAATCGTTTCAAAATTAAAAATCGATCTAAAAATCTGTGTATGAGATATTTTCATGATTTTTTCATGATTTAACAAGGCCAATCATGCCATTTTGTAAAATGTATAATATTGTAAATTTGAGCTGTGAAAAACTTTGTTTCCTGAGGACTCCGCAAGACACATGTCTTTGTCCAAATATCCCACGGTAGCATCTTCAGTTGTTTTCAAATTCTCAAAGCCGACTTTCCAATCAAAATCGTTTCGAAATGAAAATTCAATTTAAAAATTTGTGTGTAAGATATTTTAATGATTTTTTCTTTATTTGAAAGGCCCAATCATGCCATTTTACTGAGTAAATAATGTTGTTCAATAAAGCTTAATTTCCCGAGGATTCCGCAAGACACATATCTTTGTTCAAATGTTGCTCAAATTTTAATGGAGGACCTTCTAATTAAAATCGTTTCAAAATTGAAATTCGATTAAAAAATGTGTGTGTTAAATATTTTCATGATTTTATCGTCATTTAAAAGGCCAAATCATGCCATTTTGTTGAATGCATGGTGTTGTTGAAGTCTTCTAAAGAAAAATGAAGAATTAAAGACTTGAAAGAGGAGACAAGACGATTTTTTGAAGATGTTTCTCGGACGGTCTTTCAGACGATTTTTTGATTCTTCTCGGATCTAAGATTTTCCTCACAAAATGTCTGAAGGTTCGCTGAGCTAAATTTCGCGCGTCTTGCGTCCTTCAAAAGTCGCCGTGTAGACCTCAAAAATTATTCCTTGAAAATCGTTGTGTGGACCTCAAAAGTCATCCTCCCAGCGTCGACATTTGAACCTCAAAAGTCGTTCTTTCAACATCGACATCGAGCAAAAACTCCCACCACGTTCACATGACACAGAAGTTGGTTCAAGAACAGAGAAGTTGGTTCGTAGTTGCAAAAAAAAAAAACTTTCTCGATCTCTAGCTGCAGCCATGTCAGGTACTCCTTCCAGCAAAAAAAAAAACCCACACACACAGAGAAAGAGAAAAGTTCTCAAAAACAAGAATACAAAAAGTGGAAAGAAGAGGTTTTTTTTTTTCGTTATTTTCTAAGGCAAAATGAAGGCTTCCCTCGCATGGAGAAATGAAACATGGCTGCCATAGAGGCCCGGTGGTTGAGTGGGTAGATGGTGGGGGGTGGTGTGCTTCGTTCTCTTGATTCCTTTTTTTTTTTTGGTAGTTTAATTATTTGGGACTTTTTTGTGCGGCGCTCTAGTTCGGGAGGGTGCCACTTCTGCTGCTGCGGTGGTGCTAAGGGAAGTTTTTCTCTCATTTTCTGATCCGGGTTTTTTTTTTTTGTGTGGAGGAGGGCGAGAATAATATGTGTGTCCTGGAGAATTCTTCCACGAACGGGTCGTGGTTGCTTCGATTTTTTTTTTCAGGCAGAGACCCACCACCACCACCACCAACAACCGCTGCCGGGACGGGGATAGAGCAAAACTAATGAATTTTCTGTAAATGCTTAGGGGGGTGTTTTTCGTTGGTTTTCTTTTCGGCTCTCTCTGTGTTATTTTTTTTGTCTGTGTATTCTGTTTTTTAACCCGAAAAGGGGACGGAAAATTATTTCAAAAATGGCCGAAAGTAGTTTTTAGTTTCGTTGGTTTTTTTTTGTTTTTTTCCTTTTTATCTGGATTTGTGTTTTTTTTTGGGATGCAAGGGTCGTTTTTTCTACCTCCCCCAGAACAACACACAGGCTTCACTTTGAGTTTCAGTGTCCTGTAAAAGTGAGGGAAATTTTTGGAATTTTAAATTAAATTTGACGTTGAGTTTTTTATTTTTTTTTCAGGAGCGGTTCGTGAGGTGAGCTGATTGCGTTTAGATGAGTGGCAGAATGACATTTTGTTAATTTTTGAAAGACACGAAAAACGGACAGGGAACTGTCCAAAGGTTCAAGATTTGGATTTAGGGTCGTGGCAGTTGGACGAGAAACTGAAAGGTTTATGAAAAAAAACTCGGAGTGGACCTGAGGACCACTTTGAACGCAGTTTAAAGGGAATTCAAGGAAAAAATCGACACGGCTTGCGTCCTTTTTTGCTTCAACACACGCCAATTACAAAAAAGAAAGAAGGAACACGCGTTCCTGTGCGTGCCGTAAAAAATATTCCAGAAAGAAATTCAATTTTTATTGAAAATTTCATGAAAAAACTCAATTTCAATCGAAAAACATTGCATTCTTATAAAAGAAGCAAAATTCTTGGTAAAAAATTTGACTAGAAAATTTTTCAGCAACACCAAGGATTTCCAACGAATTTCCTCTTCTCCCGAACGATTTTCAAATTCCAACAAAACTTTTCACATGAAAAATTCTCCTCAAAATCACCACCTTCGAAGAAATCATTTTCCAGGCTTCAGAGAAAATGAACCCACCCCATCGGCATCATGTTGTTCACTTACCGCCCACAGCCACCCACCTACCCACCACCCGTTTTGAATCAATGAAAACTTTCTTCGATTCGATAACACCGACCGCACCGCACCGTTCTACTAATTAGACTCTATGCCAAGCTTTCAATTGGAAAAGTAAACGTCAACACACGAGTCAATATCTGTATCCTTCCTTGGCACACGCACAGTTGACATTGAGAATGAGGATGAAGGGCAAGTTTTGCCACATCCTTGTGGACATCAATTGCCGTGAAATGTAGAAAAACTTTGCCTAAAAAGTGCATTTAGTCTGACTGGTGGAAAGGTCGAAAGGATTACGAAACTTTTTCGCATGGACTGTTGCTTGTGTCCTTTTTACACTGCACTTGTTGATGTTTCGGGGGTAGGCATTGTTGACTTTTGTGAAGAGAAATGTGGATCCTATATATTTATTTAGCCGTCGCCTTAGGGTGCTTTGAATGGTAGTCTCTGTTTTTAAGGTGAATTTCAAAATCCCGTCCTCCCGTCATTAATTACAACCAAAAGCACACCGCCCTTTTAGGTACCACACATAAGCCGCCTATTTCCGTTTAAGTTGTAGAATTAATTTTATCCACTGCCACCCATCAATGCCACCCCCAATGTTATTTATGCTGCAGTTACAACGCGAGTGCAATAAATTAAGTTTTGGCGGCCCATCCTTTTGATCCACCACGTCACACGGGTGTAGATACTTTTCACCGGCTTCCGACGGACTAATTGAAATGATATTCTCGTGTGTGTGTATGGTAGACCAATATCAAGAGTAATCCTTTGAGTTATCAATTTTTGAATGATAGATTTAAAGGGGGGAGGTGAGTTTTGCGAAAGCGCTTGTGGGCGTTTATGAAAAAGGTTTTCACAAATTAATAATACCCTTGACGTTGGTTGCCTTTGGTCTGTCGCCTTTTGTCTCATTAAAAACTCCATTTGGAAAGTAGCTTCTAAGTTAAGTAGCTTATTTGATTAATTTGCGAACAAGCTATCCAGAGCTATTACACAGATTATTATTTTTTATTTGATTAATCTCATGCGGATGAGAGAACATATCAGGCGGAGACTTTAAAATGCATTTTTGCATTTTCCAATGATTTAGCCGTCAGCAGGGATTCTTCACTCGACGTCTCTTTGATTTTTCATCCATGTTTGGAAAGTGTTTTAACCTTCCATTTCCGACTCAATGATAAAATGCAAAAAAAAGGACGAGCTGTGTAAGGTGTAGGCCATCTAGAAGTTTCTTTTCAAATCAAAGATTATTTTAGCCAAGAAGACAAAAATGGTTAATGGATACCTCAAAAGAATCGCATGGTGCGAATATTCCTGAGACATTTTAAATTTAATGGCAAGGTCTAAACTTTACAACGAAGTAAAATTCTTATCAAAAATATATTTTTCTAAATTTTTTATTTAGCTTTACTTTCGAAAACGGAAAAAATAATAGCCCTTTATTTGAATAAAAAAATATTTTGATTTGAAATCTAATGCAGACTGCTGTGTTGTGAGTCTTCCCGAGGCGGCAATTTAAATGATAAAATTTTTGGAAAATATAATGAATGATAGTATTATTAATGGCAAAATACGGACTTTATAATGAAATAAAATTTTCATTAAAAATATTTCGCTGTGTATTTTTTATTTAGCTTTACTTTCGAAAACGGAAAAAATAATAGCCCTTTATTTGAATAAAAAAATATTTTGATTTGAAATCTAATGCAGACTGCTCTGTTGTGAGTCTTCCCGAGGCGGCAATTTAAATGATAAAATTTTTGGAAAATATAATGAATGATAGTATTATTAATGGCAAAATACGGACTTTATAATGAAATAAAATTTTCATTAAAAATATTTCGCTGTGTATTTTTTATTTAGCTTTACTTTCGAAAACGGAAAAAATAATAGCCCTTTATTTGAATAAAAAAATATTTTGATTTGAGATCTAATGCAGACTGCTCTGTTGTGAGTCTTCCCGAGGCGGCAATTTAAATGATAAAATTTTTGGAAAATATAATGAATGATAGTATTATTAATGGCAAAACACCGACTTTATAATGAAATAAAATTTTTATCAAAAATGTATGACTGCGTGTATTCTATTCAAGTTTACTTTTGAAATTGATTACCCCTAGAGAAAAAAATTCAAAAAAAAAAATAAAAAAAACTACAGAAACATTTCAGCGGATCGTATTAAGCACTCAACATTCGTTGGGCGCCAAGCCTCATCAACCATCATAAAAAAAGAACCCTCCTCATCAACCATAACATCGTCAGTTCCAAAGACTCCAGAATCTCCATTACTCTCTCAGACATCGTTGACTTTCACGAATTTCTTCAAAGACGATATAAAGCTGTCGCTGTCGCCAGCAGACCCACCGAGTCTTGGTGGCGACAACGAAGTCATTAAAGCGATGGAAAACAAGAATGGCTCCGCCCGTCTCCTCGACGCGCCATCAAATTCAAAGCGAAGCGAAACACACCACCTCAAAAACCATTCAAGGCCAGTTATACCCACCCTTGTCCTCCCCCCCCCAGAATCCATGAATCATTCGTTTATTAAATTTCACATCACAACGTCGAGAGAAGGAAACTTATTTCCTTAGAAAATTCTTCTCTTTCTCTCTTTTGGTCTTTTTCTTTTGAAATCGAGTTTCACTGTGTTCCATTAGCAAGGGAAACTTCTTTGAGAGTACAAAAAACATTTAAAAGGATATAATCCAACGTGCTTATCTCCCAGACACCCACCCACCCTTGGCGCCTCTATACTCGTCTATGTGTGTGGAGTTAGATATTCTTCAACATAAGAAACATAAGAAGATAAGAAAAAATAAAATAAAACCGCGTGCGTGTGCGCGCATATATTTTTCAAATAGTCACCACCTCCGCATAAAAAAGAATCCGCCACCAGGAGACGAACATGAACACGAACACGAACACACAGCAGCATCAGCCAGAGGCTAAAAAACGACACACAAAGAAACTTTTCCTCGAAAGAAAGCTGGGGAATTTCGAGGCGCCAAAATATACAAAAGGATATACCATCCTTATTCTTCCCCCACCTCCTCCACCTCCTCCTCCACACACTCGTACTTTCTTTCCCGTTTTTCTCGGTGCGCCGATGTCTTACCACACTGCTGTCATTTTCCTCGGTGTTTTTTTTTTTTTTTTGTGACGTTTTTCTTCTTCGTTTTTTGCCTCTCCTACTCTTCGTGTGTGTGCGCGCTTTTCCATCTTGACGGTGTAAAAATGAAAATCAAGGGTTGGGGGGGGGGGGGGGGGGGGAGGGCGAGGGTGAAAATGGTGGCAGCGATTGCGCGCACAAGAGAGAACCGCGCGATGGAAGCAGCCCAAGAAAAGAAAAGCAAAAAAAAAAACAAAAAACGAAAGAAAAGAAGGAAAACAGAGAAAAAAGCCGCACCCCCCTTTTGGCATGTCACACATGGAAGTACACATGGAAAATGGAAAAAAGGACTCTTCGCGAGCGCGATGTGTGGAAAAAGAAAAACCACACACACACCACCGGAGGTGTGGGTGAGAGAGAGCGCAAAAACCGAAGGCAGCCAGCCAACCAGCCAACCGCATACGGCACTGCACACTAACACCAATCAAGGATCCCGGTGCTCGGGACAAGAAGACGCGATTTTTCCATCCCCACCCCACATCCGGGTTTCGTATCCTCTTTCGGTTTTCTTTCTCGGCGAAGGAATTCTTCTCGATGATCATCGTCGGAAGGGGTGCGCGTTGTTTTTTTTTTTTTTTCAAAATCGATTCGAGAGCGAGCGAGCGTCGTCATCCCCCCACTCGAGTGTGGGAAAATTTTCAAGTTATCTTCTTGGTGTCCTTTTTTTTGGTCCTTTTTGGTGCCCTCTCTCTGTCCCGATGGTCAAGATGTGTGAATTATATCCCGGCAAGAGGACAATGCAAGTTCTTTCCTTCGTCTTTGTTCTCGTCAACGACTTGGGGTGGGTTTTCGAAGACTGTGTCCTTTTTTTTTGTTTTCTCTCTCCACGGGAAAAAAAGGGGGAAGCAAAAATTTGACCACTGGTCAGATGGGTGTGTGTGTGTGTTAATCACATCGAAGGAAGAGGAAAAACTTTTGCTTCAAGACACAAGAAGAAAAAAAAAAGGATAAAACTGGTTTAATGGACTGGACCTTGGTGTCCTTCTTAAGTTTTTTCTCCTCCCTATTGTCCTGTCGTGGTCAGTCTTGTGTCCTGGGAAAGTAAACCTGAATTTCATGGTAACGGTCAGTTTTAGATTTAAAAATAGAAAAAAAAAAAGGATAACAAAACCGAGTGACTTTCGAAGAAAAGGATTCATTTTGATTTGAAATTTACCCGAAAAGTCTTATCCGTGTGTGTGTGGCAAAACTTGTTTGCCGAGCTCGGACAATGTCCAGTTTGCAGATGTTCAGCAGAAGGGGATGATTTTTTGGATTGAAACCGGACCTTTTTGTCGAATTTTGAATTTAAAAAAAAAATAAATTAGACGAGAATTCCTGTTTATTTTGCATGGAAATTTTTTTTTTTTTTTTTTGATTGACATTTTTCGGGGTGGGATGACGGTGGATAGAGCTAGGCGACACCTGGCAACTGGTGGTGACCGAAAAAGGGTGCTTAATTAAAAGTTTCTCGAATTTTGTCAGTCAGTTTCAAAATGGCATGATGCGTTTTTTTTTTTTACAGAGTCCTAATTACGACGGAAAATTCAGCAGAAGTTTTTTTCTGCAGTCGAATGGATTTGAAAGGATAATCATGATTTTTCCTCTTGACAATCTCTGTGTGTTTTCACGAGGCAGCGAATTAAATGATGTTATTTTTGGAAAATAAAATAAATGATTATCAATGGCAAAATGCGGACTTTATAATGAAATCAAATTTTCATTAATAATGTTTCGCTGTGTATTTTTTATTTAGCTTTACTTTTGAAAACGGAAAAATTAATAGCGCTCTTTATTTGAATAAAATAATATTTTGATTCGAAATCGAATGCATACTGATCTGCTGCGAGTCTTTCCGAGGCGGCCATTTGAATGATACAATTTTCGGTGAATAAAATGAATGACAGTATTAATAATGGCAAAATATGGACTTTACAATGAAATAAAATTTTCATCAAAAATGTATTTTTCTGTATTTTTTATTTAGCTTTACTTTTGAAAACGGAAAAAATTAATAGCGCTCTTTATTTGAATAAAATAATACTTTGATTCGAAATCGAATGCATACTGGTCTGCTGCGAGTGCTCACGAGGGGGCCATTTGAATGATAATATTTTTGAAAAATAAAATGAATTACAGTATTAATAATGGCAAAATACGGACTTAATAATGAAATAAAATTTTCATCAAAAATGTGTCGATTTGTATTTTTCATATAGGTTTACTTTTGAAAGAAAAAAATTAATGACCGAGTTGACTGCCCATTGACATCTTCAATTTGAATACTCTGAATCTTCCCGAGGCGGCCATTTGAATGATACAATTTTCGGTGAATAAAATGAATGACAGTATTATTAATGGCAAAATACGAACTTTACAATGAAATAAAAATTTCATCAAAAATTTATTTTTCTGTATTTTTTATTTAGCTTTACTTTTGAAAACGGAAAAATTAATAGCGCTCTTTATTTATATAAAATAATATTTTGATTCGAAATCGAATGCATACTGGTCTGCTGCGAGTGCTCACGAGGGGGCCATTTGAATGATAATATTTTTGAAAAATAAAATGAATTACAGTATTAATAATGGCAAAATACGGACTTTATAATGAAATAAAATTTTCATCAAAAATGTGTCGATTTGTATTTTTCATATAGGTTTACTTTTGAAAGAAAAAAATTAATGAAGCTGTCTTCTGTGAAAAAAAAAGTTGGACCGCAAGAGGTGAAAAAAAATTAACGATTGACTGACTTGAGATGCCTTCTAGACGTTGGAGCGATATTTCATTGGCTTTGCATCGTAAACTTTGGTTCAGTTCGACGTTTTTAAGAGTCCTAAGACACGTGCAAAAAAAAAAAAAACTAGCCTCTGGCCATCGACTTTTTAAAATTTTATTTTACTATCGCGTCTCCAAGTCTCTGATTAGTCGTTCAGAATCTTTTTAGGTCCTTGAATTCTATGATTTTAAACGATTTCATTCGTAGTTTTGAAGGAAACTTCAAAAATGTGTCCTTTTCTAAATTCGTATCTCGGAAACGACGTCTCTTCGGAGCGCAAAGCCTTAGGAAAAATTTCATCATCTCCTTCTTTCCGTTGTCCTTTTTCATTTGTTTCTTTAATCCCTTTATTTTTTGTGCTTGCATTCTATTTTGAGTTGTGTTTTCTATTTTTTTTTTTTTCAACACACATGCCAACCATCCCGTCCGCCTCGTAAGGACATAGAAACCAACGACAAGACGACAAACGACGAACGCTAAAACTACAAATAAAATTTTCACCATGTATAAGTGTGTGGGAAGGCGCACACACTTTCTTTCTATATCCTTCGTTGAGTGTTTTTCTTGTTTTTTTTTCTCATTTTTTTTTTCTTTTTTATCCCCCGCTTATACGACCGAGAGAGAGAGAAAGAGAGAATGAAAGTGAGAGAGAGAGTGAGAAGAGAAAAAGGCAAAGTACATAAATTTTGAGAAAAAGGATACTTTTCATATCTCAAAAATACGGCGCATCACGTTCTCACATCATTACCACATCAAAAACTATGAAAATGAGAAAATTCCATATTTCCACGGTGTGTTAGTCTTTGAAAGTAATTCGAAATGTAAAATGAAGAAAAAAAAAAAAAGGACGAAAGGAGAGAGAGAGATTGTTGGGGTGGGGTGGGCGGGTGTATAAGAAGGTCCTAATGATGATTACGTTTGAGATGATGATGACTTTCTCTCATTTTTAATTTAACATTTGGGTTTTGAAATGAAAATCCATCGTGAGGATTAAGGAGCAAGGATTACCATATCGTTATGAGGTGTCAAATGAAGGACGTTTTTGAAAATAAGAAAAGCAGACGAGATATGTGAGTGCTTGGAATTAATTTTCGCTTTATATGGTCGGTTGGTGGTTTTTTTTGTGAGAGAGCGCTAAATAATCGGGATCACAGAATGTCCTGAATTTTCATAAATTTGCAAAAAAATTTTTCTTTTTTTGAGACAATGAAAGTGAACTCATTAGCAGGAGTTTTTCTGCATGTTCTTAGGCGACTGGGGAAAAAAATTATTTTGTTTTTTTTAGCTTTAAAATTAAGGAAAATACGGTGAGTCTGCCACATGGCTCAACTGTGGCAGGAGTCGGTGTACCAATTGCCCCTTTGGCACCTTTGAGTTGTACTTAGACTCAACTACGCAGTTTCTCAATAAATATTTCAACTTTAAAAACAAATTTAAAAAAATGTATAAAAGGCAGCAATGAGATTATTTTTTTGTTTGAAAGACGAAAGTCTGCCATTTTGTGAAATGTTAAGTCTGAACTCAGGAACTAATGGGAAGCTGGAGAAATTTCGAAAAATGTCTCTTGTGGCGACATGGTTTAGAGGAGGTTGAAAAACTGAATTTCATGCAATGCGGGGACTTGGCAGCTTTCGGAAAATGTCCGGTTTGTCCGGAAGAACCCACTGGAAGCTGGAGAAATCTTGAAAAATCCTTCTTACGGCGACACCAGCATCGTCCAAGTTTCAAATTTTTCATTTCTCTTCAAGACACACCAGAACACACCATTTTGCATCAAAATTTCTATCGTTTTATTCTCAAAAATCGATTTTCAAAATCGCGACATTTTTTCCCAAGAAAAGTCGACCTCGAGTCAATTTCATTTTACTTCATTTTTTGGGCTAAAAAATGCGAAAAATTTCTTTTTCAAAAATTTGAAATTTTTTTGATGGGGAATGTTAGAGGCAGGTTTTGTGATTCGAAACATGTTTGGACGGATCTTGGGAAGCAAGTGGAAGCTGGAGAAATCTGGATTAAACGATCTGGTCCAGCCATCTTTGGGTGGATCTTGAAAAAGTGGATATCATTCGACGTGGGGACTTGGCAGCTTTCAGAAAATGTATGGTTCCAGTCAGGGAACCAACGAGAAGCTGGAGGAATCTCGAAAAATCATCCTGGAGGCGACGTGGTTGGATGAATCTCTGAAAAATGAATTTTGTATGACGTAGGGATTTTGCCTGATTTAGAAAATATTTGAATTGGGTTTGAGACTCCTCTCAAAAAATATGTAAAGTGATTTTAAAGACCATGTCGAAGTTGGAAAAATCCTTAAAAATTCCTTTGAAGGACTACGGCTCAGTACCAGAGCCTCATCCGACCGAAGCTGGAGCAAGACTACGACTCGGGGCCACTACCTTCCTCGACCGACGCCGGAGCAAGACTACGGATCAGGACCACTACCTTCCTCGACCGAGGCCGGACCAAGACTACGACCGAGGCCAGACCAAGACTACGACTCAGGGCCACTACCTTCCTCGACCGAGGCCGGACCAAGACTACGACTCAGGGCCACTACCTTCCTCGACCGAGGCCGGAGCAGGACTACGACTCAGGGCCACTACCTTCCTCGACCGAGGCCGGACCAAGACTACGGCTGAGAGTGACTACCTTCCTCGACCGGGGCCGGAGCAAGAGTACGACTCAGGGCCACTACCTTCCTCCACCGAGGCCGGACCAAGACTACGGCTGAGAGTGACTACCTTCCTCGACCGAGGCCGGACCAAGACTACGGCTGAGAGTGACTACCTTCCTCGACCGAGGCCAGACCAAGACTACGGCTGAGAGTGACTACCTTCCTCGACCGAGGCCGGAGCAAGACTACGACTCAGAGTGACTACCTTCCTCGACCGAGGCCGGAGCAAGACTACGACTCAGAGTGACTACCTTCCTCGACCGAGGCCGGAGCAAGACTACGGACCAGAGTCACTACCTTCCTCGACCGAGGCCAGACCAAGACTACGGCTGAGAGTGACTACCTTCCTCGACCGAGGCCGGAGCAAGACTACGACTCAGAGTGACTACCTTCCTCGACCGAGGCCGGAGCAAGACTACGGCTGGGAGTCACTACCTTCCTCGACCGAGGCCGGACCAAGACTACGGCTGAGAGTGACTACCTTCCTCGACCGAGGCCGGAGCAAGACTACGACTCAGAGTGACTACCTTCCTCGACCGAGGCCGGAGCAAGACTACGGCTGGGAGTCACTACCTTCCTCGACCGAGGCCGGACCAAGACTACGGCTGAGAGTGACTACCTTCCTCGACCGAGGCCAGAACAAGAGTACGAGTCAAATGCACTACCTCCTTCGGCCTAACGCCCTGGCATAGAAATCAAATAAATGCACACAAATCCTGCCAAGAGGCTCCAAATAACAACAAAAGACGATTGCGGAGAAATCATCAACTGAGGACGCATCATAAAGTCACTTCACCTTCACATTAAATAAACTTAAGAGAGATTTAGTGATTTCATGGTTTCTCAGAATTACGCTGAATTGGATTTAACCAACAAATTACAATTGAAATTTCCACAAAACACAAAATTCGAAGGTGAGCAAGACTAATGCTCTTATGTGGCTTTCTAAGCAACACCACAAAAGAGCTCCTTAGCGCACTGCAGACAATCTTAAGGAAATGATTCACAGAAAACTGAAGACACCATGAGACGGGGTTTTTCGAGAGGCATGAACAGTCTTAATCATGCGATTTAGTTATGCGAAATTCGATGAAGAATTTAAAATATTTAAATTGGCTTAAGGACTTTTTTGGAAAAAATCAAAATTTGCTTGAATTGATGTCATGGAGCGAATTTAAGAAAAAAAAAATAAAAATTGGTTTGTTCTGCTTTTCCACTCTCAGAGGAATTTTTCAAGGATCATTCATTTTTCTGTTTCAAAAGTAAAATTCAATAAAAAATACACAGGGATATATTTTTGGTGAAAATGTTATCTTATTGTCAATTCTGAATTTTGCCATTTATAATTAAATAGTTCACTTTATTTGCAAAAATGTTGTCATCCGATTGGCCGCCTCGGGAAGATTATAAAGCCTAAGCTTTGCCATTAAGGTTTTGTGTACACAAGCGTTTTTCTGTTTCAAAAGTAAAATTCAATAAAAAATGCACAACAATATATTTCTGATGAAAATTTTATTTCATTATCAATTCTGAACTCTGCCATTAATTTTAAGACTATTCGTTTTATTTTCCAAAAATAATATCGTTCAAATGGCCGCCTCGATAAAATTCGCGACTTGAAGATGCCGATAGGCAGACGATTACAGTCAATTCGGAGCAATATCAATCAATCATTTTCCTGTTTCAAAAGTAAAATTCAATAAAAAATACACAACATTTCATATTTGATGAAAATGCTGTTTCATTACAAAGTTCGAACCTTGCCATTAGCTGCCCATAAGCGTTTTTTTTTCTTGACGTGGCGGTGCATTTTTTAACGCCAGTTCGCACTCGACGTCCAACAATCGTGATCATGAATACTGATCGTTTTGCAAGACCACTCCTCGCCTCGCGGAAGTCAATGCCACGTCCGTGACAGTGAAAATCTTCGAGTTCAGAGTCTCCTGCTTCTCTTTCTGATCGCCTGGTCTGTGGCCCGTTCCCTCGAAATTCAAGACAAAGAAAATTTTACGATCGGTGGTCATGAAATGGGTCCAGAGCAACGATCTTGCTGCGCCTCGATGTGGGTTGGGGAAGATTCTAAGTGAGGCACGCAAATCTGTCCGGTGGAGATGCGTGCTCGAGAATAATGAGCTGACGAGTGCTACTGAATGAATGGGCAGTTAGCTGCCTCTGACTACCGTGCTCCATTTTCAGGCGACCAGACCTCTGTCTACTTTTGCTGATCTCCTGGTTCGTTTTCCAGGCTCATCGCTAATTAATCCCAAATCGATCGAAATTAGCAAAATGACGTAAACATTTTAATTAGTTTTTTCTCCGACTGGAAATCAGTTTGTTAAGAAAATAAATAAACTAAAATCGAATGACTAAGAAAGGTGAACGAGAATCGGAGAATCGGCCTTCTAATCTGTCTGCTCGCCTAGTAGCTTTAACCTTTGTCGGAGACAAATGAATTTTATGGAGGTTGAAAATGATAAAAAAAACTCGTAAAGTTTAAAATAACTTCACAGATGTGATTACCGTCCCTTTGTCATCTGATGACATTAATCTCATTAAATAGACCTCCATTAACGCCTTTGACAGTGGACTCCCTAGAAGTGCAACACCATTACGCTGCCTTACAAATATTAATCGACAAAGGAAAATTTAATGGATTGATTGAAGGCGTGGAAGGACATTGAAAACAGAAATGGCTTCAGCAGTTCGGTAGAAAATATAATTAAAAATCAAAGAAAGATATTTTTGTAATTTCTTCGGCGTCATTGTGTGCTTAAGTGGTTGCAATAGCATCCATCTGTTCAGAGTTTTTCCCTCATTTAAGAAACCCTTCTGGCCTTCTCAAAAATGTAAAACCACCCCAAAAAAAAACTTTCATCTTGAGCCTGAAACATCATTCAACCACTCCTTGCAACACATTGAAATGATACAAAAAAAGGAAGAAGGAAAGAGCTATAATCCTTCAGCCAAGCCCATTTTATACAAAAAAATGTTTTTTTTTTCAAAGTCTAAGAGTCCCATTTCGGCACACGTGTGTACACCCCCCATTCACCCCCAAGACACACATCCACAGAGACTCGCAGAGGAGTGCTGCATAATTTAAGTTTTACAATTCCATGTAATAAACGAATGAAGGACTTTTTAATGAGCAGCGAGTGGAGGGTGAAAAATAAAGAAATTTCTCTGTGTGTATGTGTGTTTCGGCGGCTCTGTGGCGGGACAGGCACACGCGGTACGAGTGTGTGATACCATGCATGTGAAAATTTCGGGAAGGAAATTCCAGAGGGTTACGAGCACATAGGCACAGAAAAAGGAAGTACATAAAAAAAAAAAAAAAACACTACACGCACACACAAAACAAAAATGGCGACGAAGAGAAACGAATTTTCCTTTCTTTTTCTAATCAAAAAAAAAAAAAAAAAATAAGAAAGAAGAAAAATAAATTTAATGACGCGGTAGCGTGTGTGCCAAAGAGCTTTGCCGAACACGTGGCGCAGCGTTAGATGTGGAACGATGTCTTGGTTGGGATTTGGAACAGAAATTTCGCCTTCAAGGCAAAGAATTGTTATGATCCTTTGTTTAAGAGTTCGCAGAGTGTCTTGAATTTGACGTAGGAATTTGCTTATACCAAAAAAAAAATTGATTCGAGGGACTTGCTTAAAGGTTGGTGAGAGCTCTAGTGACCATTTTTCTTGAAAAAATCAGGAGGATCAAGGATTGAGGCGATGGGCTTTTTTTTTTAACAAGTTTCATCGAAAAAATCCTTCGCCTCAATTTGATTCTTGAAATTTTCTACAGGTCATGGGCTCGATGAAATAAAAAAAAAATCGAAAAAAAAATAAAATTGGCTTGAAGAGGTCTCTTACAACGATTTTTTTGAAAAAAAAAATAAAATCGGCTTGCAGACGTCTTTTATAATGAAATTAATTTTTGAAAAGATTGAGAATTAGCTAAAGTAGTCATACAGTGAATTTTTGAAAAAATTAAAAATGTTTAAATGGGTTTCTCATAGCGAGTTTTTTGAAAAAAAATTAAAATTGGCTTCAATGGGCTTTATCTAGCGAATTTTTTGGAAAAATTAACAACTGGTTTGAAGGGTTCCCACAAAGCTAGTTTTTGAAAAAAATTTAAATTGGCTTAAATAGGTCTCATATAGAGAACTTTTCGGAAAAAAATAAAAATTGGGTGATGGGTCTCATATAGCGAATTTAAAAAAAAAATTGGCTTAGATCCGTTTCTCATAGTGAGTTTTTGGAAAAAAAATTAAAATTGGCTTGAAGGCGTCTCTTACAGTGATTTTTTTTTTTAAATTAAAAGTTGCTTGAATAGCTCTCCTATAATCATTTTTTTGAAAGAATTTAAAATTGGCTCGAAGGAGCCTCTTATAGCGATTTTTTTTTCAAAAAATTAAAAACTGGTTTGAGTAGGTCTCTTATAGTGAATTTTTTGAAAAAAAAGCGTAAAATTGACTCAGTGCGTCTTTTAAAGAAAATCTAAAATTGGCTTGAGTGTCTTAAACGTTCGTTCCCCCAAGCAAAAGGAACCGACAATATTCTCATCACCTGTTTACAATGAAGTGGACATGTTCGTAATTGATACTGAATTGCCTCAAGCATATGAGCAGCACTCAATTAGCAGACACACACTCACAGAGGACTCTGTTCATCCCCTCGGCAAAGGTTATATAACAGGCTTTTTTTTTTCACCTTGGAAGCTGCTCCATATTCGGTATAATTTGATTGATTTTGGTAAAAACAGCGGCAACAATTAAAGCGAAATTTTGGGGAGGATTCGAATACTTTTGAAAGAAAAAAAGGGTGTCAAAATTCAAGTCAAAAATATTTACATACGTAATTGATTTAGTCGAGATTGGTTCATTGAAATGGTGAAAGGTGAGATCAGATAAAAAATGGTTACTCGAATTGGGTTGGGGTTTTGTGAGGTAAATTCAAAAAAAATTTTCTTCAGTAAAATAACTTTCAAGCTCATCAATTGCTCCCATCAACAGCTCTCATCACAGATTCCTTTTAAATGGATTTGCGTGGTTTATTTTGAATACAAAATCCTGTCAAAGAAACTTTTAAATAAAATAAGTGATTTTCTAAGGTTTGAACTCCGCAAAGAAATTTACAAAAAAGTGAATTCAATTGATGGTCTATAGGACGCACGACTTAAAATTATCTCACGATTCAAATCTACCACTAAATAAATCTAAAAGAGATATCCACGCCGCAAAACAAACTAAAGACTATCGAATAAAAAGTTTCGAAATGTTTTCTAATTAACGAATCAATCAACGATAACACAGGTTTGCAAAGAGTCGTCCAATTGAAAGTGTTTCATTTTGGATTGAGATTTAATTTACTGTGCGTGAAGTTTTTAGAGAGATTTTTATATCATTTGAAAGGCCGTTTCATGCCATTTTTAATGATATATAGTGTTTTGATATTCTCGTGTTCAAATAATTATCGGCTGGACTTCGATTGGAATGTGGCACTGCTCAAAGTTACACGTTGAAATCGTCAATTGCGTTCAAATTCTGATAGGAGTCTGCCTCAATGGAGCTTTCAAAAGTAAAATTCGATTAAAAATCTTGCATGCGAGATATTTTCATATTTTTTTCTTAGTTCGAAAGAATCAATCATGCCATTTTGTAAAATATATAATGTTGTTCACATAAACAGTAAATAGTCTAATTTCCCAAGGACTCCACATGACACATGTCTTTATTTAAATGTCCCTCGATGACACCGTCAAATTCTGATAGGAGACCTTCTAATCCAAATCGTTTCAAAATTAAAATTCGATTAAAAAATCTGTGTCTAAGATATTTTTATGATTTTTCCTTCATTTAAAAGGCTCAACCATGCCATTTTTTAAGACGTATAATATCGTTCGTTGACGGAGTAAATAGTTTGATTTTCCGAGGACTCCGCGTGACACATGTCTTCGTCCAAATATCCCTCGGTGACACCGTCAAATTCTGATAGGAGATCTTCCAATCAAAATCGTTTCAAAATCAAAATTCGATTAAAAAATTTGTGTGGGAGATATTTTCATGATTTTGTCTTCATTTAAAAGCCTAAACCATGTCATTTTATAAAACGTATAATATCGTTCGTTGACGGAGTAAATAGTTTGATTTTCCGAGGACTCCGCGTGACACATGTCTTCGTTCAAATATCCCTCGGTGACACCGTCAAATTCTGATAGGAGACCTTCTAATCCAAATCGTTTCAAAATTAAAATTCGATTAAAAAATCTGTGTCTAAGATATTTTTATGATTTTTCCTTCATTTAAAAGGCTCAACCATGCCATTTTTTAAAACGTATAATATCGTTCGTTGACGGAGTAAATAGTTTGATTTTCCGAGGACTCCGCGTGACACATGTCTTCGTCCAAATATCCCTCGGTGACACCGTCAAATTCTGATGGGAGATCTTCCAATCAAAATCGTTTCAAAATTAAAATTCGATTAAAAAATTTGTGTGGGAGATATTTTCATGATTTTGTCTTCATTTAAAAGCCTCAACCATGCCATTTTATAAAACGTATAATATTGTTCATTAAGCTGATTAAATGAATGACTTTCCTGAAATTAAGACGATGGAGGTGTCTAGCGATTAACGCTGTTAACCTGAGCAATTCTTATCGGCTTGGTGTATTCAAATTCTGATCCGAAAAATAAAATCAGCAGATCTCTTTTCTTAAAAAAAAAAACCTCCGCCATTGATTTCAAAAAATCCCTTCCCGGCCATCTTTAAAAAAAAAACTTCCCGTGCGGGCAAAACAAAAAAAAAACACCACGCCATTCTTCAAAACTCTACACCCTCACCCTCCTCGAAATTCATAGAATTTATGGCTTCTTCCTTTCAAACTAAATTAGTTTTCCGAACCCACCCCCACCCCACACCATCCTCCGTCCTTTGGTCGGACCCCTTTTTTGTGGAAGAAACCAAAAAAGTGGCAGTGCTCGTTTTTTTTTTTTTTGTTTTGTTTTTATGATCCGAAAACTAAGGAAACAAAAACCTTATCCATTAATTTCTGCCATTATCTCCTCACTACCCCGTCTTTCCTTCATTTCGTCTATGTCCTTCCCTGTGTATGTGTGTGTTTTGATGGGTGGAGAAGAAATTTTGTTCGTTGTGTACACATCTCTAAAATGTAATCACCCTCAAGAAAGTAGAAAAGAAAACCAAATATTTGTTGATTTGAAAAACGAGTTTTTCTCGCAATCCTTTTTCGTCCACCCACCAAACACACAGATGGCCTCTCCTCTTCTTCTATTTACCACCACCATTTGGAAAATTCTTATGTACAACTTTTCGACCCATTTTGGAATGGAAAAGATAAAAATCTACGCCTCGAGTGGATAGAGACACCCTTTCAAAAATCACAAATGGAAGCAAAATCCAATTTTTGGTGTGGGTGGTGAGGGTGGTGATGCCGGTGATGGTGATGGTGGTGGAATGTGAATCCTGCGCGTCTTTGGAGAAAAATTTTCTATTCCCTTTGACATTATTTTTTTTTTTTTTTTGAAAATAATGAAATCCATCATCAGAGCGTCATCTTGCTCAACGTGGGTGGCTTATTCATAGAAAATCTCAAACTGAATTTTAATTTAAAAAAAAAAAAAAGCCGACCAACGAAAAGGAAATTCAAATGCTTCTTTGTTTCTTTGGAAAATCCCGACCCCCTTGAAAATTCTCAAAAAAAAAAAAAAAAAACATCCTGGTTAAAGGATGAAGCCAAGATAAGAGCCCTCTGGTTGTTGCCTGCTTCGTCGCTCTGCCACGTTCATCCGTTTCGTTTCTTCTCTTGTTCGCTCTGAGGAAAAGTCAAGAAGTTGTTGTTAAGGAAATTTATTGTTTTTTAAGGGATGACGCACGCACGCACGCACGGGGGAGCCTTTCTGCCCTGTCTTTTGCAATGGCTAAGCCATAAGCAAGAGCCAAGCATAAACAAGCGATTTCTTCAGGGAAAAACAATGACAACCAACGTTTCGATGTGGTTGGGGGTTGGAGAATGGAGTGCTATAACTCCCCCTCCTCCAGCACACGCACAAGGCACGTGATAAATGAAACTCAATGTTAATAGTAATTTATTTTAAAATATTCCATGTGTGCTCTGGTTAAAAGAATTTTTACATAATTAATTTCGATCACGAAGACATATTTTGAAGAAACTTAATCGAGTGGAAAGTGCTGAGAAAGAGGAGGAGGAGGTGGGGTTGGACTTTGCTACATTTGCATTTTAATTCGGAGAACTTAAAGTTTTTGAAAAGGATGTTTTACGTTTTTTTTTTTTTAGGCTTTTGGGTTTTCTTTGAGGTCAATTTTCAAGGGGATGTTTGTGTTACGGAGATGTCCTGTGGTTCGAAGAGTCCTGTCAGATCTTTTTTTGAGTGGTGGACAGACGTATGTTTCAAGGGTATCAAGGGCTCATCCATCATTTCGTTGGTGGTTCGATGGGATTTTAGAGATGGTGTAGGGTGTTAAGATGACCCTTTTTTGGGGGATAACTATGCGTAAGACGGGTTAAATTTTAAATTGGCTTGAGTGGGACTGATGTGGAGAATTTTTTGAAAAAAATTAAATTGGTTTGAGTCGGTCTTTTATGGTGAATTTTTTTGAAAAAAATTTAAATTGGCTTAAAGGGGTCTCATATTCGATTTTTTTTTTTTTTTTTTAAATAAATTTGCTTGAAGGAGTCTCGTATAGTGAATTTAAAAAAAAAAATTAAAATTTGCTTAAATGGGTCTCCTATATTAAATTTTTGAAAAAAGAAAAAATTAAATTTAAATTGGCTTGAGTTGATCTCATACGGCGAACTTTAAAAAAAAATCTAAAATTAGTTTAAATGGGTCCCATATTGCGATTTTTTTGAAAAAAATTAAAATTGGCTTAAAGGGGTCTCATATGGTGATTTTTTTGAAAAAAGTTAAAATTGGCTTGAAAGGATCTCATTTGATGAATTTTTTGAAAAAAATCAAATTTGGTTGAACGGGTCTCATATGACGATTTTTTTGAAAAAATATAAAATTGCCTTAAATGTGTTTCGTATTTGGAAAATAAAATTTTGAAATATTTAAATTGGCTTGAGTTAATCTCGTATGGCAAATTTTTAGAAAAAATCTTAAATTAGTTTAAATGCGATTTTTTTTTTTAAATTTAAAATTAGTTGGGGCTCACATGCGATTTTTTTGAAAAAAATATTGAAAATTTGCTTGAAAGGGTCTCAAATGGCGATTTTTTTGAAAAAAAAATTAAATTGGCTCGAATGAGTTTCGTACAGTAAATTTTTTGGAAAAAAAAATTTGAAATATTCAAATTGGCTTGAGTTTTTTTTTGGAAAAAAATTTAAATTGGCGTAAAAAAAAAGAAGGGTCCGACGACTTCCCACCTGCTTGACAATTGACTTCGAACTTTTTTTGGACTTCTACGAACGAAATGTGCAGATTTTCCCGCGTGTACATGACGCGCGCGGCCCACCCTCCCCCCAAACTAGGCCGGCCCAAAAAAAAAAAGAGGAATATCTGCCAAAAAAAAAAACTACAAAACAAAAAAAGGGAAAAACCTCACTCGAACTTTCCATTTTATCTCCGCTCCACCATTTTCTTCCTCGACGGCACCTACCTTCCACCCTCCGCCCTCCCCTGGATAGGTGCATAGGTGTGCGAGCGTCCCTCTGCATGTGTGGGTGTTGTTTTGTGAAGAAAACTTTTTGGGTAATTGCTAATTTTTGGTTTCAAAACGCACACACACACACACACACACACAGACATCCAATGGAAGATGGTGCGGTGGTTTGCTGGCTTGCGCGCGGAGTTGTGTCGTGTGCTGGTTTTAGGGGTGGTGGATGAAGCTGGCAGTCGGGGGAATGACGTGGAAAGGCAGAAATGATTTTATTATGGTGCAAAAGGAAAACTTTTACAGAACAGAAATTTTGATATTCCTGTCGCTGAGGCGCGTTCTGTTCCTTCCCACCTCCAACACCAAACTCTCACCCCCAATCCAGCCAGCCAACACATGCAACGCTATCGCACTATCGGCGTGGAACAATAAAGAAATTCTCTGCATGGTTGACATGGAGGACGACAACCGGGGTGGCGACGGGTTTGACGGTGGAAGATAAAGAAGTGAATTGGTTGCGGGATGGTGGGTAGGGTGTCGCTGCCAAAGTGAAGGTTTATGTAAATGTATGAAAATTTTCTTATCCCGCGCGCACCTATAAATAAAATACATTTTCTCGGAGAAAATTTACGATGAACGGTTACTAACAAGGGAATCAGCCGAAGCAGGATTCAGAAGGATTCAGCAGGATGCGCGAGGTGTGAGTTTCTGAGAGAATGTAGTTAAAATTTTGTGGGGCGGGCGGGAGATGACGTTGATAAAATGATTTTGGGAGATGATTTTCGTTTATTTTTATTTTTTATTTTTTTATTTCGTGATGTGTGAAGGTGCCTTATGCGCGTTGAATTACAAATGAGGAGCGACGCGTCTCAGAGGGATTAGGTTTTTGCTTTAACAGAGAAAATGACTTGCAGATAGGAACAACATTGATGGAATGCTTTTTCCACGTCGTTCAGTTTTCTTCAAAACACTTGAACAATATCATACATCCTACTAAATGGCATAATTGGGACTTTCAAACAAAAGAAAAATCATAAAAATATCTCTTACACAAATTTTTTAATCGAATTTTGATTTCGAAACGATTTTGATTGGAAGTGGGACATTTGGAGAAAGACATGTGCCATGCAGAGTCTTCGGGAAACCAAGCTATCTACTGCTCAAATAATTAACATTATAAATTTTGCAAAATGGCAAAACTGCACCTTTCAAAAAAAGAAAAAATCGTGAAAATACCTCGCACACAGATTTTTTAATCGAATTTCAATTTCGAAAGCTCTATTGAGAATCTATCAGACTTTAAACGCAATTGACGATTTCAACGTGTGACTTTGAGCAGTGCCACATTCCAATCGAAGCCCCGGCGATTATTATTTCAACTCCAGAGTATCGGAACATTATATATCATTGGAAATGGCATGAAACGACCTTTCAAATGAAATAAAAATCTTGTGAAAATTGTACACACAGTACATTTAATCTCAATCCGAAATGGGAGACTTCCAATTAGACGACTCTTTGGAGCATCCTTCTCAGCCTCGCACTTCGCTGTCCAAGTATTAAACATTTTACAAAATGGCATGATTGCGCCTTTCAAAAAAAGTAAAAATCATATTTTAGTCTTTTACACAGCAAATTTTATTCCACTTTTAAATTGAAACTTATAAGAAAAAATCTCAGTTCATCCGATTTCACCCTCCCCAGCCTCCCCCCTCGCTCGCAAAAACTCGAATTTTTCATTTTTCTTCAAAATACATCTATCCACACCATTTTCAATCAAAGTTTCCATCAGTTTTCCTCAAAAAATCGAAATTTAAAAATTTGTCATTTTTTCCTAAGAAAAGTCGACCTCAAGTCAATTTCATTTTACTTCATTTTTTGGGCTAAAAAATGCGAAAAAAATTATTTTTCAAAATATTGATTTTTCGATTCTGGAATTGTGAAAATCTGTTGGGGGCGAGTGTAGGGACTCGGAAAATGTCTGGTTCGAGTTCGGGAACCCACTGGAAGCTGGAGAAATCTCGAAAAAACGATCTTGTCCAGCCATCTTTGTGTGGATCTTGAAAAAGTGGATATCATTCGACGTGGGGACTTGGCAGCTTTCAGAAAATGTATGGTTCCAGTCGGGGAACCCACGGGAAGCTGGAGGAATCCATAAAAATCATCCTGGAGGCGACGTGGCTGGATGAATCTCTGAAAACTGAATTTCATGTGATGTGGGGATTTGTCCTGAATCAAAAAATATTCGAATCGAGTTTAAAGCACATCTAGAAAAATATGTAAAGTGATTTTAAAGACCATGTCGAAGTTGGAAAAATCCTTAAAAATTCCTCTGAAGGACTACGGCTCAGTACCAGGGACTCCTTCGACAGAGGCCGGAGCAGGACTACGACTCTGGGCCACTACCTTCTTCCACCGAGACCGGAGAAAAACTACGACTCAGGGCCACTACCTTCCTCGACCGAGGCCGGAGCAGGACTACGACTCAGGGCCACTACCTTCCTCGACCGAGGCCGGAGCAGAACTACGACTCAGGGCCACTACCTTCCTCGACCGAGGCCGGAGCAAGACTACGACTGAGAGTGACTACCTTCCTCGACCGAGGCCGGAGCAAGACTACGACTGAGAGTGACTACCTTCCTCAACCGAGGCCGGAGCAAGACTACGACTCAGGGCCACTACCTTCCTCGACCGAGGCCGGAGCAAGACTACGACTCAGAGTGACTACCTTCCTCGACCGAGGCCGGAGCAAGACTACGACTCAGGGCCACTACCTTCCTCAACCGAGGCCGGAGCAAGACTACGACTCAGGGCCACTACCTTCCTCGACCGAGGCCGGAGCAAGACTACGACTCAGGGCCACTACCTTCCTCGACCGAGGCCGGAGCCAGACTACGACTCAGGGTGACTACCTTCCTCGACCGAGGCCGGAGCAAGACTACGACTCAGGGCCACTACCTTCCTCGACCGAGGCCGGAGCAAGACTACGACTCAGGGCCACTACCTTCCTCGACCGAGGCCGGAGCAAGACTACGACTCAGGGCCACTACCTTCCTCGACCGAGGCCGGAGCAAGACTACGACTCAGGGCCACTACCTTCCTCGACCGAGGCCGGAGCCAGACTACGACTCAGAGTGACTACCTTCCTCGACCGAGGCCGGAGCAAGACTACGACTCAGGGCCACTACCTTCCTCAACCGAGGCCGGAGCAAGACTACGACTCAGGGCCACTACCTTCCTCGACCGAGGCCGGAGCAAGACTACGACTCAGGGCCACTACCTTCCTCGACCGAGGCCGGAGCCAGACTACGACTCAGGGTGACTACCTTCCTCGACCGAGGCCGGAGCAAGACTACGACTCAGGGCCACTACCTTCCTCGACCGAGGCCGGAGCAAGACTACGACTCAGGGCCACTACCTTCCTCGACCGAGGCCGGAGCCAGACTACGACTCAGGGTGACTACCTTCCTCGACCGAGGCCGGAGCAAGACTACGACTCAGGGCCACTACCTTCCTCGACCGAGGCCGGAGCAAGACTACGACTCAGGGCCACTACCTTCCTCGACCGAGGCCGGAGCCAGACTACGACTCAGGGTGACTACCTTCCTCGACCGAGGCCGGAGCAAGACTACGACTCAGGGCCACTACCTTCCTCGACCGAGGCCGGAGCAAGACTACGACTCAGGGCCACTACCTTCCTCGACCGAGGCCGGAGCCAGACTACGACTCAGGGTGACTACCTTCCTCGACCGAGGCCGGAGCAAGACTACGACTCAGGGCCACTACCTTCCTCGACCGAGGCCGGAGCAAGACTACGACTCAGGGCCACTACCTTCCTCGACCGAGGCCGGAGCAAGACTACGACTCAGGGCCACTACCTTCCTCAACCGAGGCCGGAGCAAGACTACGACTCAGGGCCACTACCTTCCTCCACCGCGTTTGGAGCAAAAATGCGCTCGATTTAAATTCAAGCAGTTTTTCAAATTCCCCCAAAAATGCAATAGAACTAGCTCTAGCTGTGAAGGCTTACTGTACCACACAACCTCCTACTGCTCTGCCCTCACACGTAACAACCCTCTAAGAACCCGCACTTGAATTCCTCCACAGTTCAGGATTAAAATGTCACCTCCCAGCTGTGAAACAATTATCTCTCGAGAGGATAAGCCACCCTCCCACCAAGACGTAATCGAAATTCAAAAACAAAAAAAAAATTCCCAAAAGAAACACTCTTCCAACGGAGTAATCTCTTCACAGGAGGGAACTCAACCACCACTCTCAGAGTCTTAAAAGAAGTCCTTGTATTCTTATTGGATTTTTCGCGCGACGAAGCCCTCTGTCGGCAAATAGCAAAACTACAGCGAAAGAAAGTTAAAGAGTCCTTGCTAGTTTGTTTGAAAAATCCACACCGCACCAAATTTTGACGCGAACCATTTTTTTTTTACGAAAGGATATTTTTTTTTTCATTATTCGACTGTCGTTGGTTTTTGAGATGAACAAAGAGTCCTCGAGTTGTATCGGGCTTGTGATAGGAATGACTTTACTGAGGGGCGATTGAGGAAGATTTTTATCAAAACTTGTAGCTATGTGTATTTTATTTAGCTTTACTTTTGAAAGCAAAAATTAATGACCGAGCTGACTGTAACCGTCTGGCTATTGACATTTTCGAATCGCATGTTGCATATTTTCCCGAGGAGTCAATTTGAATGATATTATTTTTGGAAAAGAATAATTTTTCGAAAATTAAATGAATCATACGATTATTAATGGCAAAATACTAACTTTATACTGAAATAAAACTTTCATTAAAAATATTTCGCTGTGTATTTTTTATTTAGCTTTACTTTTGAAAAAAAAAAAAATTAATGACCGATGTCACTCGGGTTTGGCTATATTCGTCTGCCTATTGGCATCTTCAAATCGCATGATGCGTATCTTATATAATTTTTGGAAAACAAAATAAATGATATATTTTTTAATGGCAAAATACGGACTTTATAATGAAATAAAATTTTCATTTAAAATATGTCGTTGTGTATTTTTTATTTGGCTTTACTTTTGAAAACGACTGTAACCATCGCCTATTGGCATCTTCAAATCGCATGCTGCGTGTTTTCCCGAGGAGCCAATTTGAATGATAAAATTTTTGGAAAATAAAATAAATGATAGTTTTATTAATGGCAAAATACGGACTTTATAATAAAATAAAATTTTCATCAAAAATATATCGCTGTGTATTTTTCATTTAGCTTTACTTTCGAAAGTGATAAATTCGAAGACCCTTTATTTGAAGAAAAGAACATATCAATGTCCATGGAAAAATATATATCGCCTCTTAATCACTTTTTTTTTTATTCCACAGTTAACCTAAATTCAATTGGCCCCATTAAGGGCACACATTCGTCCAAAATCCTCTGACAAAGCACCCCTTTCGACCCCCGAAAACACATTCCCGTATGTGCATCAGGTCAGGCAATTAAAAACATTCCAACACCATCGGCCAATCAACCCATCCACACACCCCAAAACAATAAACAATCCATTGACCAAGGACATTGGTCAGTAAGTCCTGGCTCGTGTTATCACCTCGGTGCGATGCAACACAGGGACACATATACACGCAGCAGTATCCGACGGCTTCAAAAAAAGGATGTGAATGAAAAAATTGCAAAAAATCTTTTTTTTTTTTTTTCGTTGCACGGGGCGTGGTTTGGATAAGTGCGTCGAATAAGAAAATCCTTTTTTTCATACCTGAATTCCAGACGTCCCTTTATTTCCAAAAACCCAAAAAGAACCAGACAGGAAACTAGAGAAGGATACAGCAACAGAGAGAAAAAAAAAATGAGGGTTGGAAGCATCCTGTTTGGTTATTTTAAACCTGGTGGTGGTTTTTTGAGTTAAAATACCAGCCCATGGATGGGTAAGTAAACGAGGAAGGATGGAAAAAAAAAATGGCGTCTTTGTAAGTAGTTTGTACGCTTGAAGATTCCGAAAGTTTGAAAGAACTTTTCGCAGTGGGATTTTGGGATGGTTTAGGATTAAATTAGAGGAGGATATATGGAGGTTTCACTGACAGTGAAAAATTACTTTCCTTCCGATGAATGCGGAAAGTTTGGAGTCGCTGAAAGTGTTCCTAGAAGGAATTCAGTCGAGGATATGCATGTAACTAACCACGATTCGGAGTTTGAACACGGCTCAGTAAATCCAAACCGACCGAGTGGGAGCAGGAAACAGGGGTGGTTAAAATTAGCTCAAAAGACTCGCATGTTGTGAACTTTCCTGAGGCAAGCAGGAAAGTTCACAACATGCGATAATTATTAATTTTTTTTTGGCAAATAAAATGAATAATTATTTCATCAATGGCAAAATTCAAAATTAATAATGAAATAAATACTTCACTATAAAAGTATCGCCGTGTATTATTTATTTATTTTTACTTTTGAAACAGGAAATTGAATGACCATCTATTTGCACTACACCATCACGACTTCCTCATGTCAAATTTTACTACAGCATCGCCGTGTCAAAAAATCTCCTGTATACTGAATGGCAAGGCTTAAACTTGATAATGAAATAACATTTTCATCAAAAATATATCGCTGAGTATTTTTTATTTATTTTTACTTTTGAAAGCAAAAAATGAATGATCGACATCGCTCTGAATTGACTGTGACCGTATGGCTGTTGGCATCTTCACATCGCATGCTGCTAATCTTCCCGAGGCAGCCAATGGAATGATATAATTTTTGGAAAATAAAGTAAAATATTTTTTCATCAATGGCAAACTTCCAAATTGATAATGAAGTAAAATTTTCATCAAAAATGTATTGCTGTATATTTTTTATCTAGCTTTACTTTCGAAAGCGAAAAACTAATGACCGCTTCGGAATGACTGTTTCTGTCTGCATCTTTAAATCGCGTGCTACGAATCGTTCCGAGGAGGCCAATTGAATGATCGAATTTTTGTAAGGTAGAAAAAATTACATTCTTATCAATGGCAAAATGTATGCTTTGTAATGAAATAAAATTTTCATCAAAAATATATCGCTGAGTATTTTTTATTTATTTTTACTTTCGAAAGTTGAAAATTAATGACTGATGTCGCTCCGTATTGATTGTACCCGAACACTGCAAAACTTCCTGAGACAACCATTTGAATGAAATAATTTTTGAGAAAAAAAAAAATAAGATTTTTATTATTGGCAAAGTTCAAAATTGATAGTGAAGTAAAATTTTTATCAAAAATATATCGTTGTCTATTTTTTATTTAATTTTACTTTTGAAACAGAAAAATTAATGGCCACGATTTAAAGAGGTATGAGAGATTACTACAGTCGAAACGAGTTCCAAAGCTAATTTCGATTGTTAGACGACATTAAAGAAAATTTATTTGAACTTCTCATCGTGGCCTGGTAGCCCGATTTTCATTTCTCATTTTCCACGCACTGAAAGAAAGACACCCTCCACCCTGAGGAGGATCAAAAGTGGAAATTTTCGCAAATATAGAGATAGCTTTCAAAACATCGTACCCATCACAGCCCAGGACCTCATGGTGGTTAAGCTAACTTAAATCCTTTCCACTGGCATGTGAGCTGCTTCTACAACCCCAAAAATTTTGATTGTTCGTTGGAAAATAGGAAAATTGCAAGTGACGGCGTAAGTGCTTACGAAACTTCCATTAGGAAAATCCTTTCTGAGCACCACCACCATCTCTCTCGTCTTGATGTATTGTATAACACTATAAAAGAACGCGTCAGCAGCACGGTCTCAACCCTCTGCCACAGCAATATTCGCTGAGATCTAAGATGTAATTAGTGCCGAAACTTCTGGCTCCATCACGTGCGCTGAAAATGAATTTCAGTGGAATTTTTTTCGTGTTGGTTTTTTTTTTTTTTTTTTTGGTGAGGGAACTTTGAACGTGGCACACCCACATGTTGTGGGTGTATGTGTGTGAGCCGCAAGAACCGCGAATCATCATCAACACGAGAGCAATGAAATTTTGGGAAAATTTTCTTCTCGAAAAACCGCCTCCTTACACACACACAAGCACACACAGAGGAAGAAGGCGCGCCCCGTCTTTCTCTCGTTTTGAAACTTCGTCGTCGGTTGGGAGCAGCAGCAGCACGTAAAAAACTTTTCCCAAAACGTCGACGCTGTAGTAATCTTCGTCCTTATTTTATATTCGAAGAAGGAAAGGAGGACGTGTGTTTGTGTGTGTGTGAGGCTCACAAATACGCCGCCATTCCGTTGGGTATTTTTGTTTATTATTTTTGCTTGACGTTGACGTTAACGTTAACGTCGCTGGTGCAGGTTTCTCTTGCTCCTGTTGGTTTTCTTTTGCCAGGATAGTGCTTCACTTGTGGTTGTTGGGGAAACTTTTCGCATCTTGTTCTTCTATTTAAATGAACATTTTCAAACTCTCCACCCCCCCCTTGGCACCGCGATGCCTCATTATGCTTGCAAAGCAAGAATCCGTGTAAAAGGAAACGACTACCACGACGACGACGACGATGATGATGATGAGAAGGAGGAGGAGGAGGAAGAAAATGAGAAGGATGTTGCAAGACGACTTTTGTACAAAGACGCTGCTGAAGTGTGGAAAATCGTTTACCCTAAAAACTCATTCAAACTCTCTCTTCCACCCCCACCCACACACACACACACTCATATGAGCACCGCACTTGGGTGTGTCCTCACTGCCGCGGGAATGAAGACTTTAACTTCAGCGGGTTTTTGCAAAAAAAAAAATTAATTTACAAGAAATTCCCAATGAAGAATTTCTTTCCCACTGAAACTGGTTTGGAGTTTCTTCAAAATTCAAGACAAATTCCTGGGAAAATTTTTTCCACCAAAAAAACACGTTTTCAAAGAAAAAACAAGCGCCTCGCTTGACCGGCGAAGGATTCGTCGTTTTGCCACCCCTTTTCTTGAGGCCACACTCGTCCACGGTCAGGTATGCAAATTGGATTTAAGGGAGAAAAATTCAAGAATTGTCCTGTTTTTGACTTTCATTTTTTTTTTCCTGCTGGACACAATGCAACAGGTCAGTTGTTTTCTTGGTACGAGAACAGGTTTTCGGTGCAAAATGGGAATGGGTGTGGGAAATTTTCGGATAGTCGTGTGGGAAAAATTTTATTTTTCTTACATTTTGTTCCTTTTTCGGTTTTTGGTTACCGAGGTTCCTTTTATTTTGGGTTAAAATGTATTTTTGGGTCAAACAAGTTTTTTTTTTTGTCAAAAGAAGTTCTCTGAGGAGGACTTGACAGCTTGAGGTCTCAAGGATCAAAAATTTAAGGAGGTAGGTAAGTAAAAGGCGGCAGATAGACAGACAACAAACCTTTTTTTCTGCAAAGGTAAGAAATATAAATTAATAGTTTCGAAAGTAAAGCTAAATCAAATACACACAACCATACATTTTTGATGAAAATTTTATTTCATTACTAATTTTGAATTTTGCCATTAATAATAACATCATTCATTTTATTTGCCAAAAATAATGTCAATAGGAAAGATTGGCAGTTTGCGATTCGAATATGCCATTCGGCAGGCGGTAACAGTCAACTGGTTCATTAATTTTTCGCTTTCAAAAGTAAAGCTAAGTAAAAAATACATAGCGATAGTTTTTCGATGACAATTTTATTTCATTGTCAATTTTCAATTTTGCCATTAATAATAAAATTATTTGTTTTTTTTTGTCAAAAATTATATCATTCAAATTGCCGCCTCGGGAAGGTTAGCAGTTTGCGATTTAAAGTTGCCAATAGGCAGGCGGTTATAAATTTTTTCGTTTTCAAAAGTAAACCTAAGTAAAAAATACACAACGATACTTTTTTGATGAAAACTTTATTTCAAGATAAAGTCTGAGCTTTGCCATTCATTACACATGAGGTTTTTTTGACGCAGCAATGCAGTAGTAAAATTTGACGTGTGGAAATCGTAATCGTGTAGTGCAAAAATAGTTTCATTAAATTTCCTGTTTCAAAAGTAAAATTCAATAAAAAATACACAACAATATATTTCTGATGAAAATTTTATTTCATTGTCAATTCTGAATTTTGCCATTAATTTTAAGACTATTCGTTTTATTTTCCAAAAATAATATCCTTCAAATGACCGCTTCGATAAAATTCGCGACTTGAAAATGCCGATAGGCAGACGATTACAGTCAATTCGGAGCAATATCAATCAATCATTTTCCTGTTTCAAAAGTAAAATTCAATAAAAAATACACAACGATGCAAATTTGATAAAAAAATTATTTCATTACAAAGTTCGAACCTTGCCATTAGCTGCTCATAAGCGTTTTTTTTTTTCTTGACGTGCCGGTGCATTTTTTAACGCCGGTTCGCACTTGACGTCCAATAATCGTGATCATGAATACTGATCGTTTTGCAAGACCACTCCTCGCCTCGCGGAAGTCAATGCCACGTCCGTGACAGTGAAAATCTTCGAGTTCAGAGTCTCCAGTTTCTCTTTCTGATCGCCTGGTCTGAGGCCCGTTCCCTCGAAATTCAAGACAAAGAAAATTTTACGATCGGTGGTCATGAAATGGGTCCAGGGCAACGATCTTGCTGCGCCTCGACGGGGGCGAGGAAGATTCTAAGTGAGGCATGCAAATCTGCGACGTCCGTGACAGTGAAAATCTTCGAGTTCAGAGTCTCCAGTTTCTCTTTCTGATCGCCTGGTCTGAGGCCCGTTCCCTCGAAATTCAAGACAAAGGAAATTTTACGATCGGTGGTCATGAAATGGGTCCAGGGCAACGATCTTGCTGCGCCTCGACGGGGGCGAGGAAGATTCTAAGTGAGGCATGCAAATCTGCGACGTCCGTGACAGTGAAAATCTTCGAGTTCAGAGTCTCCAGTTTCTCTTTCTGATCGCCTGGTCTGAGGCCCGTTCCCTCGAAATTCAAGACAAAGAAAATTTTACGATCGATGGTCATGAAATGGGTCCAGGGCAACGATCTTGCTGCGCCTCGACGGGGGCGAGGAAGATTCTAAGTGAGGCATGCAAATCAGTCCGGTGGAGATGCGTGCTCGTGAATAATGAGCTGACGAGTGCTACTGAATGAATGGGCAGTTAGCCGGACCTCTGTCTACTTTTGCTGATCTCCTGGTTCGTTTTCCAGGTTCATCGCTCATTAATTCCAAATCGATTGAAATTAGCAAAATGACATAAAAATTTTAATTAGTTTTTTCTCCGACTGGAAATCAGTTTGTTAAGAAAATAAATAAACTAAAATCGAATGACTAAGAAAGGTGAACGAGAATCGGAGAATCGGCCTTCTAATCTGTCTGCTCGCCTAGTAGCTTTAACCTTCATCGGAGACGAATGAATTTTATGGAGGTTGAAAATGATAAGAAACTCGTTAAGGCAGTACACGACTTTTTTTTTTACACGAGTTGGTTGAAAAAAATTCTATTTTTTTACAGAATCGTTTTGTTTTGACACGATTTTTAGTTTTCCAAAAATTTTTCTCTCCTTCAAAGACCTATTTTTATATTTTGTAAGCGTTTTATTTTCATAAGTCACGACATAAAATGGAAAAAAAAATCATCGTCTAGGTTACAAGGCAATGACGCCAGTGGCAACGCGTTCGTACACCCTTTCTCCTAAGATCTCCTCGCGAAAACCACCCAGCACTCGCCCACCCCGTCGCCTTTAACCTTTCAGACTAATTAAAGACCCCAATTCCGGAGAAAATGGATTGCTGCTGCCATCCTCCCCCGCCCGTCATCCACTTCAGATCTTTTCAATCTGCCTAGTCCCCGCAAGCCACAAAAAAAAAAAAAAAAAAAAGCAAGCAAGGGGTGGGTTTATTCATTCGATATCCTTTAGAAAAAGGAAGACGTAGAAACTTTTTATGCGCTTCACAAACACTTGGCTCATGAATATTCATTACAAATACACCTACCGTGCTCAAGTTGTACATATTTACATCGCCCTTCGTCGTGTGCCTAAGCCTCTTAAGAAAGATGAAGAAAAGGAGGTTCTCCTTTCTCGTTGTCGTTGCCATCGCTGCCACAGTACCCACATTAACCGCAACTGACATATTGTTACTATGAGACATTGTTCATGTTAAGAAAATCCTCTTCGGGGAAAAACTTTTGCTATACATGTGTAGGAAAGGACTAAACTCAAAGTCGAAGGACCAAGTTAAGGAGGAGATGCCCCAACACAACTGATATCCGAGGAAAAAAGGACGCCTTCTTCTTCTTCGTTGGTTTTCTTCTTCTCAGTCAATGTGCGTGTGTTATAAGAAAATGGAAAATTTATTTCATCCCCCATCCCGGGACGGTGACAAGGGTTGATGTGCAAAATAACTCACGCCACCCGCCCGCCATTGCGCCGTTGTCAACCATCACCATCACCGTCACCGTCACCGCCACCGCCACCACCACTAACGCTAGTGATTTTGGTTTTAAAGAAAGATGGCAGAAGAAATTTTCGCACAAAACCAACCCCTGAGTGGAGGATGTGTGGTGGTTGTGGGTGTCTCTGTGTGTGTGTGTGAGTGGAAGCATGGCTGCCGCAGCATTCAAGTCCCGGATAAAAAGGGAAGAAATTTCGCCGTCCTTCAAAAATTGAGGGCGGGTGGGTTGTTGGGCTGTTGGAGTGTTGGGATGGTTTCCTTTTTCTTATGGCGGCTGTTTTGTTTCTTTGTTTAGATAGGGATGTTGGCTGGCATCTCTTGATGGCGACGGAGAAGATTACGACTGAGCAGGCGTAAAAATTAATTGGGAGAGGGGGGCGGACAGGATGATGACTTTAAAAGAGGAAACGATCCCCCCGATGTGCTTCATGTGACAGGGAATCGATTAGGATTGCGGTTTGGGGGTGGCGTGGGGGAGGGAATTTTTGGGATTGCTTTTGAGTGATATTTTAATGAAATAGGTTGATGGAAGGGCATCTTTTTTTTTTTTCTTTGACTTCTAAGTGTTTTTGCGGTTTTTGTGTCGGATTCAGTGGAGCGAGAGTTGGGACTAGACAAAACTTGTCGGTCAAAAGATGAGTTGGGGGCAACGAGAGAAGAGCAAGACTTTACGCTTTACGAATTTTTCAGTTTTTTTTCTTCACAAAAATACGTTATTTGGTATTTTTTTCAGAAAAAAAAAAATTAAGTGGAAGTTTTTATTCAAAGAAACGCTTCAGCTCGAAGACTTTTTTTAGATTTCTCATCACAGACGTCGAAGTTTACAAAAAAAATTAAAACGAGAGACCTCTCAGGTCAACGTCTACCGAATTTTATCACCGACTTCTGAATTCGTCCTAAAGTCAGGAAAAAAAATTTTCCAATTTTCCTCCGACGACCCTGAGAACAGGCTCCCATCGATCTCCAGCGACAAAAAACGAACAGCGATGATTTCACGATTTTCCCGACTTCGACATGATTTTTAAAATCGCTCTACATATTTTTCTACAGGTGCCTCAAACTCGATCCAGATATTTTCTGATTCAGGACAAATCCCCACATCACATGAAATTAAGTTTTCAGAGATTCATTCAACCATGTCGCCTCCAGAAGGATTTTTCGAGATTTCTCCAGCTTCCCGTGGGTTCCCTGACTTGAACCATACATTTTCTGAAAGCTGCCAAGTCCCCAAGTCGCATGATGTCCATGTTTCCAGCATCCACCCAAAGATGGCTGGACCAGATCGTTTAATCCAGATTTCTCCAGCTTCCAGTGGGTTCCCGAACTCGCACCAAACATTTCCCGAGTCCCTACACTCGCCCCCAACAGATTTTCACAATTTCAGAATCGAAAAATCAATATTTTGAAAAATAAATTTTTTCGCATATTTTAGCCCAAAAAATGCAGTAAAATGAAATTGACTCAAGGTCGACTTTTCTTGGGGAAAAATGTCGAGTTTTTGAAAATCGATTTTTGGGGATAAAACGATGGAAATTTTGATGCAAAGTGGTGTGTTCTGATGTGTCTTTGAGAGAAATGAAGAATTCAAGACCTGGACGACGCTGGTGTCGCCACAAGGTGGACTTTTCGGGATCTCTCCAGCTTCCAGTGGGTTCGTTGTACAACCAAAGGGACCAAAGGGACGATTGGTATACCGACTCGGATTACAACTGAGTAATGTTATACCTCCCACAAAATGGCAGATTTTCATCTTTCAAATAAAAATATAATCTCGTTGCTACCTTTCACACAAATTTTTTAATCTTTTTTTAAAATCGAAAAATTTATTAAAAACTCCTTAGTTGAGTCTAAGCACAACCAAAGGTTCCAATATGGAACGATTTGTACTCCGAATCGTGCTACTTTTAAGCAATGTCATACCTTCCACAAAATGGCAGACTTTCCTCTTTCAAACAAAAAAATAATCTCTTTGCCACCTCTCACACAACATTTTTAAATTTTTTTTAAAATCGAAAGATTTATTGAGAATCTGCTTAGATGAGTCGAGGCATAACCATCAGCGCACTATTTTTCCAACTTTCTCCGGATCTTTAAGGGCAGTTTACAAGCTCTTCCGCTAGTGTCCCAAACTCGATCCATACATTTTCTGATTCAGGACAAATCCCCACATCACATGAAATTAAGTTTTCAGAGATTCATCCTACCACGTCGCCTCCAGAAGGATTTTTATGGATTCCTCCAGCTTCCCGTGGGTTCCCCGACTGGAACCATACATTTTCTGAAAGCTGCCAAGTCCCCACGTCGAATGATATCCACTTTTTTAAGATCCACCCAAAGATGGCTGGACCAGGTCGTTTAATCCAGATTTCTCCAGCTTCCAGTGGGTTCCCGAACTCGAACCAGACATTTTCTGAGTCCCTACACTCGCCCCCAACAGATTTTCACAATTCCAGAATCGAAAAATCAATATTTTGAAAAATAATTTTTTTCGCATTTTTTAGCCCAAAAAATGACGTAAAATGAAATTGACTCGAGGTCGACTTTTCTTGGGAAAAAATGACACGATTTTGTAAATCGATTTTTGGGAAAAATTGATAGAAATTTTGATGCAAAGTGATGGGTTTTGATGTGTCTTGAAGAGAAATGAAAAATTTGAAACTTGGACGGTACTGGTGTCGCCGTAAGAAGGATTTTTCGAGATTTCTCCAGCTTCCAGTGGGTTCTTCCAGACAAATCGAACATTTTCCGAAAGCTGCCAAGTCCCCGCATTGCATAAAATTTAGTTTTTCAACCTCCTCCAAACCATGCCGCCACAAGAGACATTTTTCGAAATTTCTCCAGCTTCCCATTGGTTCCTGAGTTCAGACTTATCATTTCACAAAATGGCAGATTCTCGTCTTTCAAACAAAAATATAATCTTGTTGCTGCCTTTTATATAATTTTTTAAATCTTTTTTTAAAGTTGAAATATTCATCGAGAAACTGCGTAGTTGAGTCTAAACACAACCAAAGGTGCCAAAGGGACACTTGATATACCGACTCCTGCTACAGTATCCTGCTACAATGCCGTACCTCCCACAAAATGGCAGATTTTCGTCTTTCAAACAAAAAAATAATCTCGTTGCTGGCTTTCACACACATTTTTTAATCTTTTTTTAAAGTCGAAGCAAAATTTTAAAATTGAGATGAGGACAGCGTTCTTGTCGTCTCCAGAGGGATTTTCCGAGATTCCTCCAGCTTCCAGTGGGATTCTAAGCTCCACAAATTTTATTTAGAAAACCTCCCCCAAAACGTGTAAATTGAATTTATCTAAATAATCCACGACCGTCTGTCCCAGTGACGACGGCAAAAATATCCTCAAAAAAAAAAACCGAATAAATTAAAATTGACACGCAACTAAGACCAATCTTTGAAAATCCCTCCCGAATTGGGGTCCGTAACGATAGGAAAATCTAAACAACGTTAAGCCCAAAGAAACTTTTAATCTCCTTTCAGTCTTTCAAGAAAAGACGCTCGGGTTGTATCCTTCCCGCGATCCTGTCCACGAATAAATTACAAAATTGTCCATCCGTCGACGAAAACAAAACTAATACCAAGTTGTCATACCCATGTCCTTTGTGTTATTAAAACAAAATTTAATGTGAAGTAATGAAGAATCCTTCGTCTCCTGTCGTAGGGATTATACCCTCCCTCCCATTGGACCCCACCACACTGGAATCACGATGCATCCACATCCGAATCTGCACACGTCCTTTAAAGGTGTTCTCATGTTCTCCACTCTCGATGCAACACGTGGTCGGTCATCCTGCCAGGACGACCACAAAAAAAAAAAAACAAAAATCCATGTCCAGCATCAAAGAACGAGCGAGAGAGAAGTCGATGTCGATTTTCCAAATACACGACTTCGACTGGCCCACCACCACCCCCTCAGCAGCATCAGACCGACCACCGTCCGGTCAAGTCGGACGATTCGAAAGGACGAATGGGCAGGGGCAACGGGCGTATCTCGTGTGCAGGACGAGCAGACAAATGTATAAAATTATGTAACATAATGAATTTTCGTGTACGGCAAAGCGGCATAGGTTAGGGGTTGTATTGCGAGAGAGGCACTTGGTCAGTTGCGTTTCTTGTCCAATCGTAAGGACATGGAGGTTTTCATTATTTTTTTTTTTTTGTCTGGACAGAGAGAACAAATCTTTTCTTTTCACAAAAAAATTAACTCGTTTTTTTTTTTTCTCTCACAGTCTCTATTTTCGTGTGTTCAAGACATTTGAGTCGTCGCCGTCGGGCGGTGAACGGCGACCGACGGGAAAACGAACGCAAGTGGAGAGTGTTTTTCGAAAAAAAAAAAAAAAAGTGATGACTGACTTATCCGCGTCCTTGAGGAGTCGGTATCCAAGTCTTGTGAAGATTGTGATTTTTTTTTTTTTTTCGTGTTCTGCGCCTGTGTGATGCGGAGAGGTGTCCTTTCTTCGGGGAAAGTTTGTAGTGGAATTCAAATGTGACCGGCTGTCAATGTCACAGACAGACAGGACTTTGTGAGAGGTACTTGGTGGTCTGTTGGAGGTCGAAATTGCACGTGGAAGTGGCTATTTTCACTTGGCTTTAACTGCCGACGGAATTTCGTTAAAAAAGAGAATTTCGTTAGAAGAGAGAAGAGTACCTACGTGTCCTTTTTTTCGAGAAAATTTTTATTTCGATGTCTAGCTATGCATAAATCATATTTAAGACTTAATTTACAGAGTTAATCATTTTCCGTTTTCAAAAGTAAATTTAAATGAAAAATACACAGCGGTATATTTTTGATGAAAATTGTATTTCATTGTTAATTTTGAACTTTGCCATTGATAAAAAAGTCATTCGATTTATTTGCCAACAATTATATCATTGAAATTGCCCCCTCGGAAAGATTCACAGCATGCGATTCGAAGATGCCAATATCGGTCATTAATTGTTCGTTTTCAAAAGTAAATTTAAATAAAGAATTCCCAGCGAAACATTTTTTATGAAAATTTTATTTTATTGTCAATTTTGAACCTTGCCATTAATAAATATATATTCGATTTATTTGCCAAAAATTATATCATTGAAATTGCTGCCTCGGAAAGATTCATAGCATGCGATTAGAAGATATCAATAGGCAAACGGCTACAGTCAAATCGCAGTGATATCTCTCAGTAATTTTTCGCTTTCAAAAGTAAAGCTAACTAAAATACAAAAGTCGATACTTTTTTGATAAACATTTTATTTCATTGTCAATTTTGAACTTTGCCATTAATAAAAAAGTCATTCGTTTTATTTTCAAAAAATTATGTCATTCAAATTATCGCCTTGGGAAGATTCACAGAAGATTCCAATGGGAAGACAATTCGAAGCGATATTGGTCATTCATTTTTCGTTTTCGAAAGTAAATTTAAATAAAAAATACACACCGATACATTTTTGATGAAAAGTTTATTTCATTGTCAATTTTGAGTTTTGCCATTAATAAAAAAGTCATTTGTTTTATTTGCCAAAAATTATTTCATTCAAATGGCTGCCTCGAGAAGACTCGCAGCATGCGATTCTAAGATGCTAATATCGGTCATTAATTTTTTTAGCTTTCGAAAGTAAAACTAAATAAAAAATGTACAACAAAATACTTTTTGTAAACGTTGTATTTCATTACAAAGATTGTGTTTTGCCATTTATAATAAAATAAATCATATTATTGGTCAAAAATAATTTCATTCAAATGGCCGCCTCGGGAAGATACGCAGCATTCGATTTGAAGACGCCAATGGGCAGGCGATTACAGTCGATTCGAAGCGCTTTCGAAAGTAAAACTAAAAATAAAATACACAATGAAATATTTTTTATAAAATTTTTTTTTTATTATAAACTTTGAATTTTGCCATTATTACTTGAATTATACATTTTATTTTCCAAAAATAATTCAATTCAAATGGCCGCCTCGGGAAGACTCGCAGCAAGAGACTCGAAGATGCCAATATGCAGACGGTTATAGTCAATTTGGAGGGACATATTCGAATGAAAAACGAAAACTAAAGACTTTTGTAATAAGTTTTAATAATTTGAATGCTCCTTTCAGCCCTTCTCCCTTCAAATTCCCCACTCTCTCAAACAAAATAAATATTATCCTCTTTGATTTCATGAAATGTCGCTCAACGTCGCCTGTCACTTACGTCTTTTCACATTTCTGACTACAAACACCCTGCAAAGTCCTTATTGACGGTGAAAAACAATCCGTACCAACCGCGAACTATGTATCTCCCCCCCCAAAACGTAAACGACATGAACACAAAATTCCCTAAAAGGAACCTGCTGCTCATGGAAAAGCGGCTTAAAATTCAAATACCTTCCTTCGATTGATGGAGCGCCACCGCTTTGCATCGTTCCTCATCCTCCTCGAGTAAATCTCATTATAGAAGAAGCAACGCGCAACACACCTGCAAGAGGCAGTCAACAGAAGTTTGACAAACACGTCTTCTACTCGATAGCGCTTACGCAATCCAATTATACGATCCACCATCACGTGCATGGGGGGTGGTGGTGGCATCCCTCCCACCCCCACCAGCAACTCTCTTGAGGTGCGTACATAATTAACTTAGAGAAAATTAAAATGGTTTCTACTCCCCGCCCACCTTCCGTCGTCGTCACCGTCTTCTTCGGGCTCGACAAGAAGATCCTTTTGCGTGTATATACCGCAGGAAAATGGCTGAATGCATGTAACGAAATGTCAATCTATCCTTTAGCCTGGCTGTGTATGTATGAGGAGCCAACGTCGTCATCGTCTTCTGGAGGGAGGGAGTTCTGTAGCGTTGGTATTCGTTTAAGGATTTTAATTTTAATTCATAAAACTCCTCTTCCTCTCCCACCGGGCGATCCTTGAAGGGATTTTCTTCAAAAGAATCGCACTAGCGGCGTAGGGGCTTGGGGGGTGGCGTTTTAAGGAAGGTCACCTTGACAGCACACCGGTAAATGTAAGAGAAATCGAAACCAATGAATATGAATATTTCCGAGAGAGAAAATCCTGGCTGTGAGGACGTACATCTGGTGCCTGCGATTCGGGTGGTATCTGTGGGTTTTTGGTGAGTGCTTCGTTTTGCATATTAAGAAGGGTTTTCCGGGTGCCATTAGATATCCAATTAAGGGGAGCGCAGGGTGGCTTACAAGTTTATTAAGGATTGCCTTACTGGATCCTGAAACTGAGCAAGGGACGTAAGGACAGCGGGTATTAGATTTTCTGGTGGATTTCACACTGTGAGCTGCGAGTGGACTTGTTGACGTCCTTTCTCAGATATGTCTTCCTCCTCGAGATAGTGGATTTTTATTTTTTTTTCTTCATGAGCCACGAGAAAAAACGCCGAGCCATGGCGGATTATTTGATTTTTTTCACGAGCCAATAAGGTGGTTTTAGTCAATTCGTAACGATATCAGTCATTAATTTTTCGCTTTCAAAAGTAAAAATAAATAAAAAATACACAGCGATATATTTCTGATGAAAATTTTATTTCATTATCAATTTTGAATTCTGCCATTAATTTTAAGACTGTTCGTTTTATTTTCCAAAAATAATATCATTCAAATGGCCGCCTCGAGAAAATTTGCGACTTGAAGATGCCGATAGGCAGACGACTACTGTCAATTCGGAGCAATATCGATCAATCATTTTCCTGTTTCAAAAGTAAAATTCAATAAAAAATACACAACGATGCAAATTTGATAAAATAATTATTTCATTACAAAGTTCGAACCTTGCCATTAGCTGCTCATAAGCGTTTTTTTTTTCTTGACGTGGCAGTGCATTTTTTAACGCCTGTTCGCACTCGACGTCCAACAATCGTGATCATGAATACTGATCACTTTTCAAGACCACTCCTCGCCTCGCGGAAGTCAATGCCACGTCCGTGACAGTGAAAATCTTCGAGTTCAGAGTCTCCAGTTTCTCTTTCTGATCGCCTGGTCTGAGGCCCGTTCCCTCGAAATTCAAGACAAAGAAAATTTTACGATCGGTGGTCATGAAATGGGTCCAGAGCAACGATCTTGCTGCGCCTCGACGGGGGCGAGGAAGGTTCTAAGTGAGGCATGCAAATCTGCCACGCCCGTGACAGTGAAAATCTTCGAGTTCAGAGTCTCTAGTTTCTCTTTCTGATCGCCTGGTCTGTGGCCCGTTCCCTCGAAATTCAAGACAAAGAAAATTTTACGATCGGTGGTCATGAAATGGGTCCAGAGCAACGATCTTGCTGCGCCTCGACGGGGGCGAGGAAGATTCTAAGTGAGGCATGCAAATCTGCGACGTCCGTGACAGTGAAAATTTTCGAGTTCAGAGTCTCCAGTTTCTCTTTCTGATCGCCTGGTCTGTGGCCCGTTCCCTCGAAATTCAAGACAAAGAAAATTTTACGATCGGTGGTCATGAAATGGGTCCAGAGCAACGATCTTGCTGCGCCTCGACGGGGGCGAGGAAGATTCTAAGTGAGGCATGCAAATCTGCGACGTCCGTGACAGTGAAAATTTTCGAGTTCAGAGTCTCCAGTTTCTCTTTCTGATCGCCTGGTCTGAGGCCCGTTCCCTCGAAATTCAAGACAAAGAAAATTTTACGATCGGTGGTCATGAAATGGGTCCAGAGCAACGATCTTGCTGCGCCTCGACGGGGGCGAGGAAGATTCTAAGTGAGGCATGCAAATCTGCGACGTCCGTGACAGTGAAAATTTTCGAGTTCAGAGTCTCCAGTTTCTCTTTCTGATCGCCTGGTCTGAGGCCCACTTCCTCGAAATTCAAGACAAAGGAAATTTTACGATCGGTGGTCATGAAATGGGTCCAGAGCAACGATCTTGCTGCGCCTCGACGGGGGCGAGGAAGATTCTAAGTGAGGCATGCAAATCTGCGACGTCCGTGACAGTGAAAATTTTCGAGTTCAGAGTCTCCAGTTTCTCTTTCTGATCGCCTGGTCTGAGGCCCGTTCCCTCGAAATTCAAGACAAAGAAAATTTTACGATCGGTGGTCATGAAATGGGTCCAGAGCAACGATCTTGCTGCGCCTCGACGGGGGCGAGGAAGATTCTAAGTGAGGCATGCAAATCTGTCCGGTGGAGATGCGTGCTCGAGAATAATGAGCTGACGAGTGCTACTGAATGAATGGGCAGTTAGCTGCCTCTGACTACCGTGCTCCATTTCCAGGCGACCACAGCTCTGTCTACTTTTGCTGATCTCCTGGTTCGTTTTCCAGGCTCATCACTTTCTAATTCCAAATCGATCGAAATTAGCAAAATGACGTAAACATTTTAATTAGTTTTTTCTCCGACTGGAAATCAGTTTGTTAAGAAAATAAATAAACTAAAATCGAATGACTAAGAAAGGTGAACGAGAATCGGAGAATCGGCCTTCTAATCTGTCTGCTCGCCTAGTAGCTTTAACCTTCATCGGAGACGAATGAACTTTGTGGAGGTTGAAAATGAACATTTCATTTAAATTTCGTTAGAGTGACGAACATCACTTTTTGTTCCGCCTGCTCGCCCAGCGTTTTCTTCTGACAACCGAAATGCGTTCTTTCTCCGACTTCTGTTGCTGAGCGTGTCAAAGCTACCTGGCAACTCTGCCCGTAGAATTTGTATTTTATTTTATTTATTTTATTTCATTTTAATTTTCATAGCCCTGCTGTTCTTTTCTCACTCTTGGTGGCTTTTTTTTCAAATACGACATAACAAAGAAAATTTAACAACCGCCACGACCGATTTCAAAAGTAAAGCTAAATGAAAAATACACAGCGATACATTTTTGATGACAATTTTATTTCAATATCAATCTTTAATTTTGCCATTCATAAAAATATCATTTATTTTATTTCCTAAAAATTATATCATTCAAATGGCAGCCATGCGATTCGAAGATGCCAATGAGCAGACGGTTACAGTCAATTCAGAGTGATATTGGCAATTCGTTTCTCGCTTTCAAGAGTAAAATTAAATAAAAAATACACAACGATATATTTTTAATGAAAGTTTTATTTCATTGTAAAGTCCATATTTTGCCATTAATAATCATATGATTCATTTTATTTTTTCAAAATAATATCGTTGCAATGGCCGGATAGGAAAGAGTCGCAGCATACGATTTGAAGATGTCAATAAACAGACGATTACAGTCAATTCCAAGCGTTTTCGAAAGTAACGCTAAACCAAAAATAAACATTGATATATTTTTGATGAAATTTTTATCTCGTTATAAGTTTTGAATTTTGCCATTTATAGTAAAATTATTAATTTTATTTACCAAAAATTTTATCGTTCATATGGACGCCTCGGGAAGATCTACACCATGCGATTTGAATATGCCAATGAGCAGACGAAATCACCCAATTTGTACATTATCTTTGCGCTTTCAAAAGTAAAACTTAGTAAAAAATACAAAGCGACGTATTTTTTATGAAAATTTTATTTTATTATAAAATACAACTTTTGCCATTAATATTAAAATTATTCATTTTATTTGCCGAAAATAATATTATTGAAATGACCGCCTCGGGAAATCTGTGGAATTTGTAAGAAAACTGCAGGAAAAATGAAAAATGAAAAATTTGGGAATTTCTTATATTTTTGATGGAAACGAAAAGTCAGGTGGCTTAAAGGCTCCTGAGAATGACTCCCTAAAACAAAACCCTCATATAGATCGAAGGCATACATACTTTCACTCCAGAGCAACAGGAGGACAGAAATCTTCACTACAATGACCGACTTCACATGCAAGTGGCAGCTCTGAACGCATCCCACTTCACTGCGGACCTCAAGTTTTTTTTGTTTCCTTTTCAAAAGCATCTCGAGATAATCAAAAACAAACGCCTTAAGTCCGTCAATAACAGCAGCCACCCCCACCAACCCATAGGGGTTCTTAAAAAAGTCTTCTTTTCAGCCCTGTTATCCCGTAAAGATGGTCTATTTAATCCTTTTTCGTTGTTGTTCCCTTGAAGTTGTTTTCTATATCTTCAAATACCCACCCAAGAAAAAGGGAAAACTTTTCATCCGTCCTCCTCCCCCACGTCACAAAAAAAAAAAAAGGACATAGAAGAAAAGTCTTACAAGAACCACTTACCCAACGGAGACATCCTTCTCCATCTCTCTAACATTTTCCCTTTTACGTTCGTTCGTTCGTGCCAAGGGGCTGGGAGGTTTTTATTATAACTGTATTCGTGTGTAAGTCGTAAGTTTTTGCAAAAGGGAAAAACGGAAAACTTCTCTAACCCTACCAGGAGCAGCCAATAAGAGTGAAATCCTTCTTATAAGAATTTCCCCATTGGTTAAGGTTTTCCGCGTGTTTTCATTTTATTTATACACACGCTGCGCGACTTTGGGCTCGTTCTTCGTCTTCGTCTTTTGCTTCGTTAGGGAAAAAGGACGAAAAAAAAAAAAAACAAAAAAGCTGAACACCATCGCCTACAGTCATTCAGGATGGTGAAAGAAATCGCGTGCGTGGTGTGGGAGAAGGAGGACTCTTCTTGTGCCTTAAGGAAAAAATATTCGAAGGATCTCGTACTTAACATTTACGCCCTAAAACTACACGCTATCTCAGTCTTGCTGGCAGGCGACTATGTTTCGTCCTCTCTGTTTTCCCTCTTTTGGCCCTTCATGGATCCTTTTTTGCCGAAGGTTGCGCAAAATTCCCGCTGTCGTCGTCGCGAATCGGAGAACGTGTTGGTTGCTTTTTTTTTTTTCGTTTTTTGAGTCCTTTTTTGCCGTGCGTGTGTGTGAGATAGGAATCTCATTTTCGATGGTTTTCTAATTTCTTTTGTCGGCGGCGGTTGAAAGAAGGAAACTTGATAGGAAGCAAGCGAGAATACACACACAAGCGCACACGGGATATATCGCGACCAATCAAAAGAATCTTCAGCGTCCGTGTGTACGGTGGTGGTAGGCAGCGCGCCGCACACACACGGGAGGGAATGTCTCTAATTTTGGCCATTTTTCCAAGGAACTCTGAAGGTGTACATACAGCTGCGAGTGTGGCTGTGTGCGTTGTTATGTGCGGTGTCCTTTCGAGCATGAGAGAGTGTTTCATGTTTTTTTTTTTTTTTTTGCGCGAGAAAGAAATTTTCATTTCATGCACCTTAAACAAGGATACATACGATACGATACATGTGCAAGAATCCTTCAAGAAGAATGTCTTCGCTTCACCACCACCCGCCAGGACCGCAGAGGCAGGCTCTCCTTGTAAGGCTCCTTGTGTGTGTGTGAAGCGCTCTGGGGAGCTGTTGTAAAGGTATACGTAACCGAATAGGATTTTAATTATGTTTATGAAGCTGAGTGTGGTGATGGATGACGGCAGTGGTGGGTGGCGTGGGGTTTATTTTCATTTAATTTACCCACACTCTTTCTCCTTTTGTATGCTTTGATACCGGTTGCTGTAGCTGCTGCTGGTGGCTTAATTCTGGAGCGTGCTTTCAAGGGTTTCAAGTTCTTCAATTCAAAGACACATGACGGTGGTTGTGGAGATGGGCAGGGGGGATGTCTTGATTAAAATTTAATGAACGACACGCATGTAAGGACGATAAGAAGAAGAAATCCAATCTCAGGATCAATCGGAGCACAAATCCTCCAGTGCTTACACTCAAATGTTTCAATTTTGAAAAAAGATTAAAAAAATTGTATGAAAGGGAGCAATGAGATTGTTTTTTGATTTGAAAGACGAAAATTTGCCATTTTATGGGTGGTACAACATTGATCAACTGTGGCGCGAGGCGGTGTATCAATCGTCCCTTTGGCACCTTTGGTTGTGTTTAGACTCAACTACGCAGTTTCGCAATAAATATTTCAACTTTAAAAAAAGATTAAAAAAATTGTATGAAAGGGAGCAATGAGATTATTTTTTTGTTTGAAAGAGGAAAGTCTGCCATTTTGTGAAATGATAAGCCTGAACTCAGGAACCAATGGGAAGCTGGAGAAATTTCGAAAAATGTCTCTTGTGGCGGCATAGTTTGGAGGAGGTTGAAAAACTAAATTTTATGCAATGCGGGGACTTGGCAGCTTTCGGAAAATGTTCGATTTGTCTGGAAGAACCCACTGGAAGCTGGAGAAATCTCGAAAAATCCTTCTTACGGCGACACCAGTACCGTCCAAGTTTCAAATTTTTCATTTCTCTTCAAGACACATCAAAACCCATCACTTTGCATCATTATTTTTATCAATTTTTCCCAAAAAATCGATTTTCAAAATCGCGACATTTTTTCCCAAGAAAAGTCGACCTCGAGTCAATTTCATTTTACTGCATTTTTTGGGCTAAAAAATGCGAAAAAAATTATTTTTCAAAATATTGATTTTTGGATTTTGGAATTATGAAAATCTGTTAGGGGCGAGTATAGGGACTCGGAAAATGTCTGGTTCGAGTTTGGGAACTCACTGGAAGCTGGAGAAATCTGGATTAAACGATCTGGTCCAGCCATCTGTGGGTGGATCTTGAAAAAGTGGATATCATTCGACGTGGGGACTTGGCAGCTTTCAGAAACTGTAGGGTTCCAGTCGCAGAACCCACTGGAAGCTGGAGAAATCCATAAAAATCCTTCTGGAGGCGACGTGGCTGGATGAATCTCTGAAAACTTCATTTCATGTGATGTGGGGATTTGTCCTGAATCAGAAAATGTATGGATCGAGTTTGGGGCACTAGCGGAAGAGCTTGTAAACTGTCCTTAAAGATCCGGAGAAAGTTGGAAAAATAGTGCGCTGATGGATGTGCCTCGACTCATCTAAGCAGATTCTCAATAAATCTTTCGATTTTAAAAAAAAATTAAAAATGTTGTGTGAGAGGTGGCAAAGAGATTATTTTTTTGTTTGAAAGAGGAAAGTCTGCCATTTTGTGGAAGGTATAACATTCCTCAAAAGTAGCACGATTCGGAGTACAAATCGTTCCATATTGGAACCTCTGGTTGTGCTTAGACTCAACTAAGGAGTTTTTAATAAATTTTTCGATTTTAAAAAATGATTAAAAAATTTGTGTAAAAGATAGCAACGAGATTATATTTTTATCTGAAAGATGAAAATCTGCCATTTTGTGGGAGGTACAACATTACTCAGTTGTAATCCGAGTCGGTGTACCAATCATCCCTTTGGTCCCTTTGGTTGTACAACGAACCCACTGGAAGCTGGAGAGATCCCGAAAAATCCACCTTGTGGCGACACCAGCGTCGTCCAGGTCTCGAATTCTTCATTTCTCTCAAAGACACATCAAAACACACCACTTTGCATCAAAATTTCTATCGTTTTATCCCCAAAAATCGATTTTCAAAATTGCGATATTTTTCCCAAGAAAAGTCGACCTCGAGTCAATTTCATTTTACTGCATTTTTTGGGCTAAAAAATGCGAAAAAATTTATTTTTCAAAATATTGATTTTTCGATTCTGGAATTGTGAAAATCTGTTGGGGGCGAGTGTAGGGACTCGGGAAATGTTTGGTGCGAGTTCGGGAACCCACTGGAAGCTGGAGAAATCTGGATTAAACGATCTGGTCCAGCCATCTTTGGATGGATCTTGAAAAAGTGGATATCATTCGACGTGGGGACTTGGCAGCTTTCAGAAAATGTATGGTTCCAGTCGGGGAACCCACGGGAAGCTGGAGGAATCCATAAAAATCCGTCTGGAGGCGACATGGTTGATTAAATCTCTGAAAACTAAATTTCATGTGATGTGGGGGTTTGTCCTGACTCAAAAAATGTCTTCCTCGAGTTTGTGGCACCTGTAGAAAAGTATGTAGAGCGATTTTAAAAATCATGTCTAAGTTGGAAAAATCGTGAAAGCCTCGCTGTTCGTTTTTTGTCGCTGGAGATTGATGGGAGCCTGTTCTCAGGGTCCTCGGAGGAAAATTGGAAAATTGTTTTTCCTGACTTTAGGACGAATTCAGAAGTCGGTGATAAAATTCGGTAGATGTTGACTTGGGAGGTCTCTCGTTTTGATTTTTTTTGTAAACTTCGACGTCTGTGATGAGAAATCTGAAAAAGGTCTTCGAGTTAAAAGCGTTTCTTTAAGCAAAAAATCTCCATCAGACTTTTTTTATGTCAAAATTTTGAAATCAGAAAGGCAAAGGGATTTTTTCCAAATAATTTGAATCCATTCATTGTAAACAAAAATAAAAAAAATCAGACAGACAGACACCGAAGTGTCTGGGATAAAGATTGTTTATGGGATAAAGATTTAGCTATCCCCTTGGAATGAGATCTCCTAATTCTCTCGGTCATGAAAAATGAAAATTCAAAAATTCAAAAAAATTGTTTGAAAGAAAAAAATTCCCTTCATAGAAACGAGAAGAGAAAAATCCTTATAAAAAGGACTAAAATTTTCCTTTTTTTTCCGGTGGTGGTTCGTGAGTAGAGCAGCTATCCCAATCAAGGATACTCAGTTCATCTACGTACCACTAGATGGCTGTGAAAAATGCATCCTTGAAATAAAAGTGAAAAAAAATTTTAGGGGTTGAGTTCATAAGAAGTCGAGTGAAATAGGAGGACGGCTGTTGAGTGGCCGATGGAAGAGAGTGAATGTGGAAGGGCGAAGATTTTGGTGGGATTTTTTTTTTCAATTCGTGGGATTTCTTAAATTTGGAGGACTTTTTTAAAATCGCTGGGAATTTTTTTAAGAGTAAGGGGCTTTTTAATTTCGAGAATTGCGTGGGTTTCTTTTTCATTTCGTTAGATGTCAACCGATAGAAACTTTTCAACATCCACTCTTGTCGAGGTCCTAGAGCTGCCCGCATTTGATTTGAATTTTCTAGAGAAAAATCGCCTTAGTAGTCTCGACTGCTCTGGGAGGGTGTAGAGGCTCTAGAGCTGCCCGCATTTGATTTGAATTTTCTAGAGAAAAATCGCCTTAGTAGCCTCGACTGTTCTGGGAGGGTGTAGCGACTGTAGAGCTGCCCGCATTTGCTTTGAATTGTCTAGAGAAAAATCGCCTTAGTAGCCTCGACTGTTCTGGGAGGGTGTAGCGGCTGTAGAGCTGCCCGCATTTGCTTTGAATTTTCTAGAGAAAAATCGCCTTAGTAGCCTCGACTGCTCTGGGAGGGTGTAGAGGCTCTAGAGCTGCCCGCATTTCCTTCGAATTATTTAGAAAAAATTTTCTTAGCCCTGACTGTTCTATGGACAGCGTAGATTTTCAAAAAATCATCAAACAAGAAAACTAAGTGCTGAGAAATAAAAGTAATAATTAAAACTCATTGTTAAACTTATGATTCCTAATGAAGTGCTGTTGATTTTTAAAGCCACAAGACCAAGCGTCCTGCTGAACCTTTCGTGGCGTCTAAAAAAATACCAAGAAGTCCTAATTCTTTAAAATAAGGCTTGAATATGAAGAATTTTCGAACAACTAAAAAAAAATATTTTTTTTATCTTTGACTTCAAAGTATTTTTTTTTATTATTTTTTTAGGAAAAAAAAAGTAATGAAAAAAAAAAAACATTAAAATGGCCCACCTCCTTTAAACCCATCCCGACAGAATCAAACCAAAGTCCAAGGGATATTTTTAAAAGAGGACTTTTGCCGTCCTTTCTTTAAAAGTCTAAGTCAAAGAAGTGACTCTCTGCCACTTCGGACAATAAAGAGAGCGTCACGACGTCTTACGCTGATTTATTTCTTCCCACAAAAGAAAAAAACCCCAAGAAAAGAAATTCCACTCAATTCTCATCTCAGCAGGACACGGCAAAGAGCATCTTCGCCATTGAGTTCCTTCGCCAAGGTGTCTCGAAACCACCCCACAAGTCACAAGTCACATTCTGGGAATTCTCCAACCAGAGAGACCAAAAGAGCGGCCATAAGAAAGAAGAAACAAAGGACCGGAGGTCCTTAAGAGAACCAAATTCGTCCAGAAGGAGAAGTCCTTTCCTCTGTGTGTTGAGTGACTGGAGAAGAAGACGACGGACGACGGACACAAAGGAGACAAAAAAAAAAAACACACACCAAGAAAGAAAAAAAGTGTGAAACCCTCCTGGATGATGGCCGTGAATTCACCCCGACCAACCGACCACCGAGAGCGAGTGAGAGAGTCCTTTTTTTTTTTTTTTTGGAATTTTTGTAGGTCGCCTCAAAGGCAATTGAAAATGGGTTACAGGCAGACATTAGTTAGGGGTAAATTACCCTCGTCCTGAGGGGTGTCACTTTTGTGAGTGAGCTTCACCCACAAAAATTTCATTCATCGAACACACGGAGAGTCCTTTGATTTCAAAGACGCTGATGGTGATGGTGGTGTTTGTGGGTGTCCTGGCGATGACACTGGTGAAAGGATTATGATTTTTTTTTTTTCTTGAGTGTATTAGTGTGATTTGGGAAATTTTTCTACCTTTTTTTTTTGGATTTTTCTTATTTCATGTCCATTTGCAGGAGGACGCTTATAGTGATGGTGGTCGATGATGACGCTGGTGGTGGTGGTGGTCGACTTCGGTTGGCTGTTGATTGAAGGAGAACAAAAAAAAAATATATCCTTTTTCACACACACACAAAGAGAACCGTATATAGGACGTTAAAGGGCCGAGCAGAGCTAAACGAAGGCAAAACTTTTAAATAAAGTAACGAAACACGATGCTGTATTGTCAATATTTTCTTTTTTTTTTTTTTTTGAGTGGGGAGGACGATGGTGGGCTCTTCTTTCTGCGCGTCCTTTTTCTTATCTTTAATTTTGGAAAACGGCGTTTTCTTCTTCTTTTTATTTTCTTGCGCTTGGGTCAATGAGTTTGACGTCAAAAAAGCCAGGTGAAGAGAAGATATAAAGATAAAATCGTAAGCGGATAACATTTAAGATTCTCTGTAGGGTTGGGTGATGGTGGACAGGAATGCTTGGAGGAAAGGATTTTTGATTTTAATGAGGGAAAACGACAATTTCGTTGATTGTATTATTTTTTTTTTTTTTTGGTTTCTTCTTTGGTTTTTTTTTGTGGAGTTTGAAGGTGGTCTTTTTGACGGTGGGAGAAGGAGCAGCTGTGTTTTTTTGGGATTCCTTTATTTTTGATCGATGGCCGCGCTAAGCACGACGCTTTTGAAGATACGATTCGAACAATCTGATCGGAGGAGGTTTTTCTTCATATTTTTCTATGTTATTTTATTTTATTCTGTTGCTTCTTTTTATTTGATTTTTTTTTGCGAGGCTTTTTTTTCTGTTTTTAATTTTTTTTTTCATTTAATTCTTTTTTTTTTGTGTTTGTGGATGAAGGAGCTCTTCTTCGTATTTTTCTATTTTTCTATTTTTCGATCTTTCTATTTTTTCATTTTATTCTTTTTTTTTTTTTGAGAGAAAGGAAGCTCTTCTTCGTATTTTTAACAAAAAAAGAAATTATTATTCTAGTGATTTATTCAAAAATTCCACCGCCAAAAAAATGTCTGCAGATAAAAAGGAAAGTTCATAAATTTGAAAAAAATGGCGAGAATTGAAGTAAATTTTTCTTAAGAAAATATTTCCATTTTGAGTAGGAAAATACAATCAAAAAATTATTTGAAATGAAAAAAGTTATGTAAATACAATCAAAGCCCTCTAAGTCGAAAAGCCCTCTAAGTCGAAAAGCACTCTAACTCGAAATTTTTCGCAATATGTTGGCGAAATCCTCTACGTCGAACGTCCTTTAAGTCGAAAAATCTCTCTAACTCGAACTAATTTTGATATCCCGTGAAAATTCGACTTAGAGGGCTTCAACTGTATTTCCGTTTTGAGTAGGAAAATACAAAAAAAAAATACTTTGAAATGAAAAAATTTATGTAAATGCTTTATATATTTTTGAATCAATAAAAGGAAAGTTCATAAATTTGAGAAAAAATGGCAAGGATTGAAGTAAATTTTTCTTAAAAATATATTTCAGTTTTGAGTAGGAAAATACAAAAAAAAAAAATTATTTGAAATGAAAAAAGTTATGTAAATGCTATATTTATTTTTTAATAAGTAATTTTTTTTTTGATGGAAGAGTCCAAAAAAAAAATTTGAATAGACTAACGTGTATATTTTTCAATAAGCAATTTTTTCGATAGCATTGGCAATGCCAATAAATTTACTTAAAGAAGTGTTTGATTCGTTTTTTTTATTTTTAAAATTTTCCATTAATTTTTTCCTGCAAATTTTTTACAATTTTACTGAATTTTTTTATGTGTCCTGTGAGAGATCTGACCTCAGATTACCAATTACCATTCTTTCAAAACTTCCTTATCATCATTCAATGCACAAAAACGGTCATCCCATCAAACCAAAAATAATCATAAATTAAAGCTGAAGCCATTTTTTTTTTTGACCACGAAACCATATAAAGGACATTTCTCTTCTCTCTTTCAAAATTCGAAAATAATGCGATAATTAAACAAAAATGAAATATCTCCCTGTCAAAGGTTCTCCTAATTTTTTTTTTTGTTGGATTTAAGGATTCTTTTTTCGAAGGGGCTTCTCGCGCTTTTTGTGTGTAGTCGGATTCAAGGATATCAATTTGCAAAGGAGCATGGGTGGAGAGAAGATATCAAAGAAAATTGTTGACCAAATTTATAATTGCGCAGTAGTTAATGATGCGATGGAGTTGTTGCGTGAATGTGGGCAGGCAAATTGGTGGATGAATGGGTGGTTTGTGTGAGTGGAAAGACACACAAAGGACGAAGCTTAATGAATTTATTTTATTGAACCTTTGAAGTTGAGTAGAAAATTACAAGAAAAAAAAAAAAGAGGACAGACAGACAGACGGAAAATGAAGTGATTCGGTATTTCTATGGAACGAAATTCTAAAAAGAGTCAAGGGATTGCTGAAATTGAGACGGAATTTTTCTTTTTGTGTTTTTTTTTTTCCTTTTGATTTTTTTGGTATTTTTAAAGTAAGTCTAAGTTCTAACAGATTGGAAGCCAAAAATCTTTCCTGCAAAAAAAAGATAGAAAAAAAATAAAAACCTCGGACCCACGGGACTTGGAATGTCCCAACCCAAATATTATCGCCAAACCGGTTCCAAGAGAATTGGAATAATTAAAGGGACACGGATGTCAGTCCGTTGAAAACCCCACTTGGACAGCGGACCGTAATGATTGATGTGATTTGGAAGGGATGAAAATTTAGCTGTGTTTAAAAAATGAATACAAATAATTGTTTTTTGGGAAATTCAGGAAAACGAATCAGGAAAAATGCCTCTAAAAATATTGATAATGTTGACATTCATGATACCTGCCTGATAAATGCCGAGAGACTCATATAAAGCAACCACCTAATTAGCTTAAAGATAATTTTCAAACAGACATTATTCGAAAATTCACTTTGCAAAATCAATTGACCGCGTTAATCGCTTTTGAATATGTTATCGTAATTCAACGTTCATTGCAAATTACCTTAAATCGATAATCTTATGACTTACTCAACGAATTCAAGGCAATTAATTAGTGATTAATTTCACTATTGTGTTTCCGATTCGGATCACAACTGAGTAATGTTATACCTTCCACAAAATGGCAGATTTTCATCTTTCAGATAAAAATATAATCTCGTTGCTATCTTTTACACAAATTTTTTAATCTTTTTTTAAAATCGAAAAATTTATTAAAAACTCCTTAGTTGAGTCTAAGCACAACCAAAGGTCCCATTATGGGACGACTTGTACTCCGAATCGTGCTACTTTTGAGGAATGTTATACCTTCCACAAAATGGCAGACTTTCCTCTTTCAAACAAAAAAGTAATCTCTTTGCCACCTCTCACACAACATTTTTAAATTTTTTTTAAAATCGAAAGATTTATTGAGAATCTGCTTAGATGAGTCGAACCACAACCATCAGCGCACTATTTTTCCAACTTTCTCCGGATCTTTAAGGGCAGTTTACAAGCTCTTCCGCTAGTGTCCCAAACTCGATCCATACATTTTCTGATTCAGGACAAATCCCCACATCCCATGAAATTGAGTTTTCAGAGATTCATCCAGCCACGTCGCCTCCAGGATGATTTTTATGGATTCCTCCAGCTTCCCGTAGGTTCCCCGACTGGAACCCTACATTTTCTGAAAGCTGCCAAGTCCCCAAGTCGCATGATGTCCATGTTTCCATCATCCACCCAAAGATGGCTGGACCAGATCGTTTAATCCAAATTTCTCCAGCTTCCAGTGGGTTCCCGAACTCGCACCAAACATTTCCCGAGTCCCTACACTCGCCCCCAACAGATTTTCACAATTCCAGAATCGAAAAATCAATATTTTGAAAAATAAATTTTTTCGCATTTTTCAGCCCAAAAAATGCAGTAAAATGAAATTGACTTGAGGTCGACTTTTGTTGGGAAAAAATGTCGCGATTTTGAAAATCGATTTTTGGGGATAAAACGATAGAAATTTTGATGCAAAGTGATGGGTTTTGATGTGTCTTGAAGAGAAATGAAGAATTCGAGACCTGGACGACGCTGGTGTCGCCACAAGGTGGACTTTTCGGGATCTCTCCAGCTTCCAGTGGGTTCGTTGTACAACCAAAGGGACCAAAGTGACGATTGGTACACCGACTCGGATCACAACTGAGTAATGTTGTACCTCCCACAAAATGGCAGATTTTCATCTTTCAGATAAAAATATAATCTCGTTGCTATCTTTTACACAAATTTTTTAATCTTTTTTTAAAATCGAAAAATTTATTAAAAACTCCTTAGTTGAGTCTAAGCACAACCAAAGGTTCCAATATGGAACGATTTGTACTCCTAATCGTGCTACTTTTGAGCAATGTTATACCTTCCACAAAATGGCAGACTTTCCTCTTTCAAACAAAAAAGTAATCTCTTTGCCACCTCTCACACAACATTTTTAAATTTTTTTTAAAATCGAAAGATTTATTGAGAATCTGCTTAGATGAGTCGAAGCACATCCATCAGCGCACTATTTTTCCAACTTTCTCCGGATCTTTAAGGGCAGTTTACAAGCTCTTCCCCTAGTGTCCCAAACTCGATCCATACATTTTCTGATTCAGGACAAATTCCCACATCACATGAAATTTAGTTTTCATAGATTCATTCAACCATGTCGCCTCCAGACGGATTTTTATGGATTCCTCCAGCTTCCCGTGGGTTCCCCGACTGGAACCATACATTTTCTGAAAGCTGCCAAGTCCCCACGTCGAATGATATCCACTTTTTCAAGATCCACCCAAAGATGGCTGGACCAGGTCGTTTAATCCAGATTTCTCCAGCTTCCAGTGGGTTCCCAAACTCGAACCAGACATTTTCCGAGTCTCTATACTCGCCCCTAACAGATTTTTACAATTCCAGAATCCAAAATTCAATATTTTGAAAAATAATTGTTTTCGCATTTTTCAGCCCAAAAAATGCAGTAAAATGAAATTGACCTGAGGTCGACTTTTCATGGGAAAAAATGGCAAATTTTTGAATTTCGATTTTTTGGGGAAAACTGATGGAAACTTTGATTGAAAATGGTGTGGATAGATGTATTTTGAAGAAAAATTAAAAATTCAAGTTTTTGCGAGCGAGGGGGGAGGCTGGGGAGGGTGAAATCGGATGAACTGAGATTTTTTCTTATAAGTTTCAACTTAAAAGTGGAATAAAATTTGCTGTGTAAAAGACAAAAATATAATTTTTACTTTTTTTGAAAGGCGCAATCATGCCATTTTGTAAAATGTTTAATACTTGGACAGCGAAGGCGAAGGTGGGAAGGATGCTCCAAAGAGTCGTCTAATTGGAAGTCACCCATTTCGGATTGAGATTAAATGTACTGTGTGTGATTTTTTTATAAGAATTTTATTTCATTTGAAAGGTCGTTTCATGCCATTTTGATTGATATATAATGTTCTGATATTCTGGTGTATAAATAATAATCGCCGGGGCTTCGATTGGAATGTGGCTCTGCTCAAAGTCACATGTTGAAATCGCCAGTTGCGTTCAAATTCTGATGCGGGTCTTTATCAACAGAGCTTTCAAAATTGAAATTCGATAAAAAAAAAATACGTGTGAGATATTTTTGTGGTTTTTTCTTCATTTAAAAGGCCCAGTCATGCCATTTTGTAAAACGTATAATATTGTCTATTTGAGCTCTGAAAAACTTGTTTTCTCAAGGCCTCCGCATGACACATGTCTTCGGTCAAAATCACACAGCCACGGTTGTTAAATCGTTTCGAAATCAAAATTCGATTAAATAATCTGTGTGTAAGATTTTTTCGTAATTTTTTCTTCATTTTAAAGCCTCAATCATGCCATTTTATAGAACATATAATTTTGTTTATTTGAGCAGTAAATAGCTTTATTTTTCGAGGACTCCGCGTGACACATGTCTTTGTTCAAATGTCCAACGGTTGCACCATCAAATTCCTTCTTCTAATCAAAATCGTTTCAAAGTTAAAATTCGATTAAAAAAATTGTGTACGAGATATTTTCACAATTTTTTCTTTATTTGAAAGGCCTAATCATGCCATTTTGTAGAATGTATAATGTCGTTCATTTAAAAATTCAAATGGTCGAGTTTTTGTAGATGGTATGTATGTTTATTTAAACATCGGTCGGGGTAAAAATCGCTACGTGTTCATAAGAAAACCTTTTAGGCTTTAGCTCAGGCAAAGTCCGTCCAAGGGTAAAAGGCCTGATAAGTAAGTTCATAAGAAAAAAACGCTCTTTCCTACCCACCTCTGTGACGATTTTATGACAAAATTCGTCACACTTTTTTTCCACATAATTCGCGCGTGCAGAAGGAATTATGTGACTACCCTTAAGTGTCTGAAGCCAAGACGCAGCAAGCGTGTATAACTTCGGTATCCTTTTTCCCAAATCCCCCACGAAAATTTCAGTTTTTTTTTTTTTTCTACTCTCCCCCCCATTGTCAGAGCGATAAATATGAAAATGATGAGATGGTGTAGCAAAATTATTACCGACAATAGGAACGGCATTTCTTCGAAGACCAAAGACTTCGGCCGCTACCACCCTCTTTTTTGGCGGCTACAACGCGCTCGTCTCTGGCAAACAAAAAGCGAAAAATAAATACATAAAGTAAGAAATCTCTCTCTCTCTCTCTCTCTCGCTTGTGTTCAAAAAAAAAAAAAAAAAATAAATATCCTTTTTGAAAGGAAAAAAAAAAATAGGACAATGAAGAAAAGTCAGAGTCAGAAAAAGACGACGCCAACGGAGAAGAAGCCAATCCCAAACAGTAAAAAGCAATAGAAGCGCGCGAGCTCACAAAAAAAAAAAAACCAAAAAAAAAAAAATGAAGAAACGATAAAAAAAAAAGGACCAAAATCGTTCTCCATGAATCGCCTTCATCAGAGAATTGATGAAGGAACATTACGAGGGACGACTACAGGACCACGACGATGCTGAAGCTAAGGACGACGACGCGGAGACGTGGAGGACGATGTAACACAGAAAGAATTATGTTTTGTAATAAAGCAGCGTTCCGCAGTCCACCGCCCATCGCCCACCATCACGCGGTACTACATAAGCCCCTGGTGTCGTTTTTTACGCGATCAAAAATGTAAATGCGAAAGGACTCTCGTATATACCCACGGGTGGGGGGCGGCTGTGTCCCGCCTGTCGTCTTCCTTTTTTGGGATTTTTTTTTTTTTTTTCTTCATTCTCCTTTTCTTTTTGTTTTGTATTTATTTTTCTTTTTTTTTTTTTAGTGGAAAAACTCTCAATGAACAGGACCCCCGCCAACGTTTCTTTCTCGCGTCTTATTCTTGTTGTGTTGCCTTTCTTTCATTGTGTTTTTCACCATCATGGTGGCGGTAATGGATTTCGGGGGGGTTGGTGTGGGACGGGGGGGGCAGAGATGATGAAATTTCATAAAAAGGGTTGATTTTCAGTTTTGTGAAAATAATGCCGAGCGTGCTAAAGAAAAACTAGGACTCGCCTTTTAATTCTCTCTCTGACTTTTTTTTTTCTTCAACTTCAGCTTCGTCCTTTTTTTTTTTTTTTTGGTAATTTTTCGTCCGCGTGTCGCGCGCCGTTTTTGTGTTTATCAAAAGCTTGATGAGGATTCATTTGTACGGAAGGACGAGGGAGAGAGCGAAAGTAAAGCGAGAGAGGTGCAAGTGTCCGCGGATGGGGTGGAATTTTGAAAAGTGGTTGATTGCGATTAAGATACGAGTTGCTGTTGCTGCTGCTGCTGTGCCTCGTTTTATGTACACCAAAAAAATGGAAACGCCGATTTTTTTCAGTCTATATACAATATTCAAAAATAAATAAAAGCCGTGAAAGGGGACGCGCTGTTGGAATAGAAAAATCCAATTAGTTTGAAGGATTATGGCCGGCACTGGGTTGGGGGGTGGTTGGGGGTTGAATTTCGTTCGGTGTTTAAAGGTTTTCTGTTTTTTTTTTGGGAATGGACGACGGAGAAGAATCGAAAGTGTGTTGGTCTTGAAGGAGTTTTTGGAGGAGGACGAACTGCTGTGGGATGCCACAGATTCTTGAAAGAGTTGGAAGAGTTTTAGAAATGTTTTCGGATGTTTGAGTGGTGTCCTCGCTGGTCATGAAGGTCATTACGACTTAGATGGAATCGAATTTCTGAGGATTTATCCAACCAAAATGCCTTCAGAGGGCATTTTCGGGATCCTTTCCGCTTCCAGTGGGCTGCCTAATTCGAACCAGACCTTTTCCGATTCCTACCGCGCTACATGGAATTCATGTTTTCCACATCCACCCAACCACATCGCCTCCAGAACGATTTTTCGAGATTTTTCCAGCTCCCAGTGGATTCCTGAAATCAGCCTAACGACTTTCTGACGCCTCCACATTGATTTTTTGAAATTTCTCTGCCATCGAATGCGTTCCTTGACCCGAACTATACATTTTCTGAATCTGACAAAGTCCTCACATCACATGGAATCCACTTTTTCCAGATCCATCCAACCACGTCGCCTCCAGAACGATTTTTCGAGATTTCTCCAGCTTCCAGTGGGTTCCCAAATTCAAACTTAACATTTTCTGATTCGCATTTTGTACCCACGTCGAATAAGACCCAGGTTCCGGACCTAGTCCCACAATGGACGCTTCCAGAGCGATTTACAGGATTTTTTTTAAGTTCCACATGATTTTCAAAGTCACTTTACACGTTTTTCTACTCAGTTTCCAAACCTGATCCAGACATTTTCTGATTCACATCAAGTCCGCACATCACACGGAATTCAGTTTTTGAAGATTTATTCAACCACGTCGCCTCCAGAAGGATTTTTAAGGATTCCTCCAGCTTTACGTAAATTCCCCGACTTGAACTATACATTTTCTGAAAGCTGCCAAGTCTCCACGTCGCATGATGTCCACTTTTTCAACATCCCTTCAAAGATGGCTTCACCAGGTGGTTTTTTCGAGATTTCTCCAGCTTCCAGTTGGTTCCTAACGACCATCCAGACATTTTTCGAATCACCAGAAACACCTTTAATAATCCCGAAAAAAAAATTTCACTTTTTTTGAAAAAAATTTTTTCGCATTTTTTAGCCCAAAAAATGCAGTAAAATGAAATTGACCTGATGTCGACTTTTCTTGGAGATTGATGACACATTTTTGAATTTCGATTTTTTGGGGAAAACTGATGGAAACTTTGATTGAAAATGATGTGGATAGATGTATTTTGAAGAAAAATTAAAAATTCAAGTTTTTGCGAGCGAGGGGGGAGGCTGGGGAGGGTGAAATCGGATGAACTGAGATTTTTTCTTATAAGTTTCAATTTAAAAGTGGAATAAAATTTGCTGTGTAAAAGATAAAAATATGATTTTTACTTTTTTTGAAAGGCGCAATCATGCCATTTTGTAAAATGTTTAATACTTGGACAGCGAAGTGCGAGGCTGAGAAGGATGCTCCAAAGAGTCGTCTAATTGGAAGTCATCCATTTCGGATTGAGATTAAATGTACTGTGTGTGATTTTTTTACAAGATTTTTATTTCATTTGAAAGGTCGTTTCATGCCATTTCCAATGATATATAATGTTCCGATACTCTGGAGTTGAAATAATAATCGCCGGGGCTTCGATTGGAATGTGGCACTGCTCAAAGTCACACGTTGAAATCGCCAGTTGCGTTCAAATTCTGATGCGGGTCTTTATCAATAGAGCTTTCAAAATTGAAATTCTATAAAAAAAATTACGTGTGAGATATTTTCATAATTTTTTCTTCATTTAAGAGGCCTAGTCATGCCATTTTGTTGAATATATAATTGTGTCCATTTGAGCTCCGAAAAACCTATTTTCCTGAGACCTCCGCATGACACATGTCTTTGGTCAAAGTCACACAATAGCATCTTCGGTTGTTAAATCGCTTCAAAGTTAAAATTCGATTTAAAAATCTGTGTGTGAGTTATTTTCACGATTTTTTCTTTATTTCAAAGGCCAAATTATGCCATTTTGTAAAATGTATAATATTGTCAATTTGAGTGCTAAAAAACTTGTTTTCTCGAAGCCTCCGCATGACACATGTCTTCGGTCAAAATCACACAGCCGCGGTTGTTAAATCGTTTCGAAGTCAAAATTCGATTAAAAAATCTGTGTCTAAGATATTTTCAAGATTTTTTCTTTTTTTGAAAGCCCAAGTCATGCCATTTCAAAAAATGTATAATGTTATTAAGGTGCTCTAAAGAAGTCTGACAATTTTCAGCCTTGGAGCGGATGGGAGAGGCTGTAGAATGAATGAAAATGTGAACGAATTTTCTAAGTGCGACCGAGTGAATGAGGAACTAACTGAACCTTCCCGAAAGATATCCTCCTCTTACTGAGCCACAATCATGTGCACAAAAAAAAAAAAAACAATATTCACCTTCAGAAGAACTCGCTCCTTAAAGAATCGCCATCCCCTTCCTCGTGAGAATTCCGGTGTCCCTTCTCACAGGACAACCATCTACGAAACCGACAGCCGCACATGTCCAGCTTGCTCATCCCTTAATGTATCTCCTTTCGAAGACCAACCGTCGGTTTTCCCATGACCATTGTCCTCCTATGGACCAAGAAAGAGAAAAAAAAATAAAGATAAATTAATAACCACTCTTCGTCCTGGCAAGTCCTTCCCCACACAAAGGAACTCGCGTTGCGGAAGATATTTTCAAACAAAAAAGAAATCCCAAAGTGCCCCGCACAGGTAAAGGGTTACATGAGACGTGTCGTAATTTGCATACATTATCCTTAAGAAGGACTCTAAGGATGCACTTCCTTAGGAAAGGGTTCGCCATCACACACACACACACTCTGTCCCGACCGGCCGGCGACAGATGTGTGTCCGCTTGGAAAATCTGCCGCTGGCCTGTTTTCATTTAACAAAACGAGTTTCGCAGGATATTTTCAATAAATTACTACTCATCAACCGTTAGGGATGCGAAAGCACATACACTTCGGACGGGTCATGCAAAAGGATAAAAGGGTTAAAAAAAAACAAAAAACTAGCTTGACAACAAATCCCTGCAACGGACATCACACACAAACGCAAAGGACTCGAGAACCGGTCGTCGGTCACCTTTTGTTTGTCGAGCTGCAAGGAAACGGGGTCATTTTCCAACAAAAAGGACCGACGGCAAAAAAAAGGGGTAAGGTCAGTGTACGGACGCGAGGCTCACGTGAGAGGAAAACTGGTCAAACCGGTTCCACCGGCATTGGGCATTTCTTTTTGGGGTGAGGCACACAGCGGGCAGGATTTATTTTGAAGGACATATGCAAATTGGATGTTTTTCCCTGTTCAGCACACATGTACGACGGCAAGGACTGTGGAAAGCGTGCGTGCGTACGTGTGTCCAGTGAGTGGAGCTCGAGGGTGGTCATTCATTCGGTCAGTGACTCTCGGACGGACTGGACTGTGTGAGTCCTGCGGGCTTTCAGATATTTTCGGGAGTGTGGAAGAAAGTGTCGGGTGTCGGGTGTGCTTCTTAAATCGAGGACGAGCCTTGAAAATGGACATCGAGTAAATTCCTTAAACGTGTCCATTTGTAGTGCCTAGGTTTTCATCCCAAGCTAAGTCACAGAAGCCGGAGAAACAGAGCATTTCGGTTGTCAGAAGAAAAAGCTGGGCGAGCAGGCGGAAAAAAAGTGATGTTCGTCGCTCTTTTCAGTCTTGGTTTTTTTTTTTTTAAATGAACGTTCATTTTCGACCTCCATAAGAGTCATTCGAGGTTAAAGCTACTAGGCGAGCAGACAGATTAGAAGGCCGATTCTCCGATTCTCGTTCACCTTTCTTAGTCATTCGATTTTAGTTTATTTATTTTCTTAACAAACTGATTTCCAGTCGGAGAAAAAACTAATTAACATTTTTATGTCATTTTGATAATTTCGATCGATTTGGAATTAATGAGCGATGAGCCTGGAAAACGAACCAGGAGATCAGCAAAAGTAGACAGAGCTCTGGTCGCCTGGAAATGGAGCACGGTAGTCAGAGGCAGCTAACTGCCCATTCATTCAGTAGCACTCGTCAGCTCATTATTCTCGAGCACGCATCTCCACCGGACAGATTTGCATGCCTCACTTAGAACCTTCCTCGCCCCCGTCGAGGCGCAGCAAGATCGTTGCTCTGGACCCATTTCATAACGACCGATCGTAAAATTTTCTTTGTCTTGAATTTCGAGGGAACGGGCTTCAGACCAGGCGATCAGAAAGAGAAACTAGAGACTCTGAACTCGAAGATTTTCACTGTCACGGACGTGGCATTGACTTCCGCGAGGCGAGGAGTGGTCTTGCAAAACGATCAGTATTCATGATCACGATTGTTGGACGTCAAGTGCGAACCCGCGTTAAAAAATGCACCCGCACGTCAAGAAAAAAAAAAGCGCTTGTGAGCAGCTAATGGCAAGGTTCGAACTTTGTAATGAAATAATTTTTTTATCAAATTTGCATCGTTGTGTATTTTTTATTGAATTTTACTTTTGAAACAGGAAAACGCTTGTGTACACAAAGCCTTAATGCCAAAGCTTAGGCTGTATAATTTTTCCGAGGTGACCAATCGAATGATAAAATTTTTGGAAATTATGACGAATGATATTTTTATCAATGGCAGAATTCAGAATTGATAATGAAATAAAATTTTCATCAGAAATATATCATTCTGTATTTTTTATTAATTTTTACTTTTGAAACAGAAAAATTAATGACCGACATCACTCTGAATTGACTGTGACCGTATGGCTGTTGGCATCTTCGCACCGCATGCTGCTAATCTTCCCGAGGCGGCCAATGGAATGATATTATTTTTGGAAAATGAAACGAATAGTCTTAAAATTAATGGCAGAGTTCAGAATTGATAATGAAATAAAATTTTCATCAGAAATATATTGTTGTGTATTTTTTATCGAATTTTACTTTTGAAACAGAAAAACGCTTGTGTACACAAAACCTTAATGCCAAAGCTTAGGCTGTATAATTTTTCCGAGGTGACCAATCGAATGATAAAATTTTTGGAAATTATGACGAATGATATTTTTATCAATGGCAGAATTCAGAATTGATAATGAAATAAAATTTTCATCAGAAATATATCATTCTGTATTTTTTATTAATTTTTACTTTTGAAACAGAAAAATTAATGACCGACTAAATGACTGTAACCGCCTCTTGGCATTTACGAATCGCATGGTTTGGGGGAGGGGCAATTTGAATGACATTTTTTTTGGCAAAAAAAAAAACTAATAATTTTAAAATTAATGGCAAAATTCGAAATTATTATTGAAATCAAATTTTCATAAAAAATAAATCGTTGTCTATTTTTTGTTTAGCTTTACTTTTGAAAGCGAAAAATTAATGACCGACATCACTCTGAATTGACTGTGACCGTATGGCTGTTGGCATCTTCACATCGCATGCTGCTAATCTTCCCGAGGCGGCCAATGGAATGATATAATTTTTGGCAAATAAAATGAATAATTCTATCATCAATGGCAAAATCTAAGCTTTAAAATGAATTAATATTTTCATTAAAAATGCTGCTTCCCGTATTTTTTATTTAGCTTTACTTTTGAAAGCGAACATTTAATAACCGATATCGCCTCGAATTGACTGTAACCGTCTGCATAATCTGTCTATGAATTCAAGTGGAAAACTCATCTGAGAGCGAAAAAAAAGATTAAACGTTAGCGGCTTTCAAATTTAGCTCCTACTCAATACTAGACATAAGAAAGACGGAGGCTCTCTGTGATATATTGGAGACACTTTGAACCATGGGAATATTTCTTTATTTGATATTCGGCTTTTAAAAAACTAGTAAATTGGATGCTGTGTGTTCATCCTCATCTACCTCTTAATAAAAAAAAATTAAAAAAAAAAAACCCAAACCCTATCAAGATCCTTTCCCACTTCGTGGCTAGATTGCTTCCCTCAGGACACACCAAACCCGATAGACTCTCTCAAGTCACCGCCTGACCACCCGTCGCCCACACACCTTCGAGCACTTTATCCCAGTCGTTAGCGACTCTCTCGCAAATCCCTTAAACCATCGGCATATCCTTTTGCCGATGCACTCCCAGTCCACCACCACAAGCCACCCACCAGAACAGAGGACACACGCGAGAGGCAAGCGAAAATAATTACCACGCCAACCCATAAATCCAATTCTAACAGAGACAAAATTAAGTAAGCGAGCAAACAGCATTACTAAGTGGACCTCCTCTTGGGCTTCATTTTTTATTTTTTATTTTTTTCGTCCTTCATCCTTAGCAGGCACTCTTACACGCCTTCCCTCTGGGACATTATGTCTTGTTTTATGTTTCATTATTGCGAAATGGTCATCCGCGTTTTCGTTGTGTCGAAAATAAAATGTTTACCCACCTCCCAAAAAACCACCACCCCCACCCCACCTTTTTGCTGGGGCCTTCCAATTATTTTCTCTTTTCAATTTCTTGTGTGTGTTTGTATATAAAATTCTCGTTTCTCGTTATAAAAAGGATATAAATAAGAACTTGAGTTATTACATTTGTGTTTGTAAGAAATATTTAAATTTTCTGCCTCTCATTAGAGGCGGCGAGCAATCCTTGAGTTTTTGTTTCACTTTAGTTTTTTTTTTTTTTTTGGTATCCTGGTCCTGTTGTTCTTTTCTCGCCCTTGGTGGCTTTTTTTCTCAAATACGATAAAGGATACTTTAAATAAAAAAATAGAAGAAAACGGGTCAAGTGCGGGGCAAACTCACGTGCAGAGGGTTCGCTCGAAGGGTGGATAAGGAAATTTACAGAAATTCTCGCTCGATGAGGAGACATTTTTTTTTTTTTTTTCAAAAACAAAGTAAAATAAAATATACATTTCGATGCTTTTTTAATGAAAATGTTATTTTATTGCAAAGTTTAGATCTTGCCATTGATAATGAAGTCATTCATTTTATTTATCAAAAATTATATCATTTAAATGGCAGCCTCGGGAAGAGTTGCGATTTGGAGACCCCAAAAAGGCAGATGCTTGCAGTCAATTCCGAGTGATATCGGTTATTAAATGTTCGCTTTCAAAAGTAAAACTAAATAAAAAATACGGGGAGCAGCATTTTTAATGAAAATTTTAATTCATTTTAAAGCTTGGATTTTGCCATTGATGACAGAATTATTCATTTTATTTGTCAAAAATTATATCATTCCATTGGCCGCCTCGGGAAGATTAGCAGCATGCGATGTGAAGATGCCAACAGCCATACGGTCACAGTCAATTCAGAGTGATGTCGATCATTAGTTTTTCGCTTTCAAAAATAAAGCTAAACAAAAAATAGACAACGATTTATTTTTTATGAAAATTTGATTTCAATAATAATTTCGAATTTTGCCATTAATTTTAAAATTATTAGTTTTTTTTTTGCCAAAAAAAATGTCATTCAAATTGCCCCCTCGCAGCATGCGATTCGTAAATGCCAAGAGGCGGTTACAGTCATTTAGTCGGTCATTCATTTTTCTGTTTCAAAAGTAAAATTCAATAAAAAATACACAACGATACAAATTTGATGAAAATTTTATTTCATTACAAAGTTCGAACCTTGCCATTAGCTGCCCATAAGCGTTTTTTTTTTCTTGACGTGCCGGTGCATTTTTTAACGCCGGTTCGCACTCGACGTCCAATAATCGTGCTCATGAATACTGATCGTTTTGCAAGACCACTCCTCGCCTCGCGGAAGCCAATGCCACGTCCGTGACAGTGAAAATCTTCGAGTTCAGAGTCTCTAGTTTCTCTTTCTGATCGCCTGGTCTGAGGCCCGTTCCCTCGAAATTCAAGACAAAGGAAATTTTACGATCGGTGCTCATGAAATGGGTCCAGAGCAACGATCTTGCTGCGCCTCGATGTGGGTGCGGAAGATTCTAAGTGAGGCATGCAAATCTGCGACGTCCGTGACAGTGAAAATCTTCGAGTTCAGAGTCTCCTGCTTCTCTTTCTGATCGCCTGGTCTGAGGCCCGTTTCCTCGAAATTCAAGACAAAGAAAATTTTACGATCGGTGGTCATGAAATGGGTCCAGAGCAACGATCTTGCTGCGCCTCGACGGGGGCGAGGAAGATTCTAAGTGAGGCATGCAAATCTGCGACGTCCGTGACAGTGAAAATCTTCAAGTTCAGAGTCTCCAGTTTCTCTTTCTGATCGCCTGGTCTGAGGCCCGTTTCCTCGAAATTCAAGACAAAGAAAATTTTACGATCGGTGGTCATGAAATGGGTCCAGAGCAACGATCTTGGCGCGCCTCGACGGGGGCGAGGAAGGTTCTAAGTGCATGCAAATCTGTCCGGTGGAGATGCGTGCTCGAGAATAATGAGCTGACGAGTGCTACTGAATGAATGGGCAGTTAGATGCCTCTGACTACCGTGCTCCATTTCCAGGCGACCAGAGCGCTGTCTACTTTTGCTGATCTCCTGGTTCGTTTTCCAGGTTCATCACTTTCTAATTCCAAATCGATCGAAATTAGCAAAATGACGTAAACATTTTAATTAGTTTTTTCTCCGACTGGAAATCAGTTTGTTAAGAAAATAAATAAACTAAAATCGAATGACTAAGAAAGGTGTACGAGAATCGGAGAATCGGCCTTCTAATCTGTCTGCTCGCCTAGTAGCTTTAACCTTCATCGGAGACGAATGAATCTTATGGAGGTCGAAAATGAACGTTCATTTAAATTTCGTTAGAGTGACGAACATCACTTTTTGTTCCGCCTGCTCGCCCAGCGTTTTCTTCTGACAACCGAAATGCGTTCTTTCTCCGGCTTCTGTTGCTGGGCGTGTCAAAGCTACTCTGCCTGTAGAATTTGTATTTTATTTTATTTATTTTATTGCATTTTATTTTTCATGGCTCTGCTGTTCTTTTCCCGCCCTTTGTGGCTTTTTTTTTTTCAAATGCGATAAAAGAAAGAAAACCCCACAACCACCAACAGACAGACAGAAACCAAAGTCCTTCCATCTTTTCCTCAAAGCGAAACCCTTACAAGAAAAAAAAAAAAAAAAACTCGAAAAGACATCATCGTTGTTTGTCCTTCTCGAATTCCGAAACGTTGCAGGGAGGGAGAGTATTTTTTGTTCCACCCTCACCACGAGCGATGCCATCACCACCACCACCGCCACCACCACCATCAAAGACATGAAGCCAGAGAGAGCCAAAGGAGCGCCAAGCACGGTACAGGGAACAAGAAAAAGTGATTTAAATTGGAATCTATGCCAAAAGCGTTTCTCGCTTCTCAGATGTATCTCTTGGATACTTCTATTTTTGCTCGTTCGTTTGTTTCTTGCTTGTGATGCCAGAACGAACGTAAGAAAAAGAAGCTTCATTTCGTTTTGTATAATTTTTTTTTTTTTTTTTTATGTAAAACACAAAAGTCCCTTTCTATTGTCCTTCGTTTGGTGGGTGTTTTTTTTTTTTTTTTTTATGTATTCGAGCGCTGATGGTAAATGGTAAAAATTTTCAAATAAAAACGAGGGTAGATTTTTAAAGTAGAAAATCAATTGGGCAGGGGGATGCTAGAGGAATAATAATGAAAAAAAAAAAAACACAAAAAAATGGCCGCTTCGTGGACGAAGGAGTGTGTCTTTTTGTAAGTCACTCGACGGTGGAACGGATTTTTATGATGCGAAGGAAATAAAGCGTCTCCCCTTAGTAAACGAGGAACAGATGGCTGGTGGATGGAATTGGTGGAGATTTCTTGAAGGTGATTGGAATGTCCTTTCATGGAGCAGAGGTAGGGCTCTGTTTTAAAATTTGAATTTTTTTTTTTCAGGTATTTTCAATTGTCAAAAAATTCACTTTCAATTCAAGTCAATTTAGTTTTTTTTTTTCAGAAAATTCAGTACATGAGACCCGTTCAAACTAATTTTTAATTTTTTCAAAAAACTCGCTTCATAGAACCTGTTCAATCTAATTTTTAATTTTTTCAAACAATTTTCTAGATAAGATCCTTTCATGCCATTTTTTTATTTTTTCAAAAAATTGACCGCATGAAACCCATTCAATCGAATTTTTAATTTTTTCAAATAAATCAGTATATGATAACCCTTCAATCCAATTTTTAATTTTTTCAAAAAATTCACTATACCCATTTAACCAATTTTTATTTTTTTCCAAATATTCAGCACATGAGACCCCTTGAAGCCAATTCTTATTTTTTTCAAAAAATTCTCTATATGAGACCCATTCAATCGAATTTTTAATTTTTTCAAAAAAAAAAAATAGTATATGAAACCCATTTAGCCAATTTTTATTTCTTTCAAAAAAATCACTTCATAAGACCCATTCAGGTAATTTTTATTTTTTTCCAAAAATTCGCTCTATAAGATCCATTCAAGCCATTTTTTAAAATTTAGATTACAAATTTCTTTCAGGTCGTTAGAACGTTTTGATTGGAAAGAAATGCTTGAAGACCACGTCCAGGATTGTCCATCAACATCATATTCATACATCGAAGTTTTGAAAAAAAAAAATCGAATGGACCGAAGTTCGAAAATAAAAAAAAAAAAATTTAAAATAAAAAAGAATATATATATATTACGTAAGATATTCAATTGTTTCATTTTAGTCCCTTTTCTCTTTTTTTTTGAGGGGGCTCCAAAATTGTCCACATTTTTGCCATCCACATTCAGGTGACACCGAAACGCGTTGCAGCATCATTAAAAGGACATCCCTTCACTGTACAGGTTTCATTTAAGAATCCTCCATTAGAGGAAGGCTGAAGGTAGATTTTATGTATATACTCAAAGTACACCCCCCGGCTTCTTTTATATTTTCCAACCCCCCACCCCCAAGAAAGTCCTTTTTACTGATAATTCCAATGAATACAATAATTTCATACCATGGTCGATTTCACTCCATTCAACTCACTCAACCATTGGCACGCATTTCTTTTGGCCCACCCCAGCCCGCAGGGGAAGCTCTCTAAACACGCGCCATCAATCTACCCATCCTCGGACCACCGTCCGCCCTCTGTCCACCCTCATTAAATATTCTTCCTTTTTATCACCACGCCGTCGTTCGCCACTCGCCATCGCCATCGCCATCATCATCATCGTCGTAGTCGTCGTCGTCCTTTAGCATCGTCCTGAGTCCAGAATTTTAGGTCCTGCAAAAAAGACGTCCTGTTTAAAGTCCTTCCATCGTTTCTTTATCGTCGCACCTCACTCCCACCCCCCAATCCCGCCGGTTGGCAACCTACTTACTGGGGTAGAATCATACAAAAAAGATGAGGATCCTTATTTTTTCACTCCTCTAAATGGTATTTCATTTTATATTCCTTTATCCTGTCTGCGCTGTACTCTATTTTATGGTGTGTGTGTGTTTTTTTTTTCTTTTTCTTTTTCCCTTTCTTTTGATTTCGTGAATAATTTCGTTTTTCTTTCCATCAACGGGTGGGTGGAGATTGAAGGAAGAAAACGCCACCGAATGGCAAAAGGACTATTTATTTTGTGCGCGTTGTTTTATCTCCTTCTCTGCTCTGCTGTCCTGCGTCCACAATGGAGGGATGGGATAGAAAAAAAAAAACAAAAAAAAAAGGCGAAAAGGCGCTCTTTTTGCCAAGGTCCTTCCACCCTCAAAAAGTATATTGCTTTGTGTCGTAACGAAAGATCTAAGCGCAATAATAAAAATGGCTTTCAATTCTTCTGCTCCACCACCACTGAGGGACGTCGACTTTGGGTGGCAGTGACTCAAGGAAGAAACACCATCGTTCTCATCGTCCTGAACGTCATCATCATCATCATCATCGGTATCAGTGTTGTCCTAGAGCTTTTTCTTTGAAACGGTTTTCTTTTCATTCGGCAGGAGGTCCTTTTTTTTTTATTTTTTCTCGGTGTGTGTTTGTGTGGGTGTGGAGGTCTTTTGAAGGTTTGTATATTTAATTTTTGTTTTAATTTTACTGGTCCTTCGGTCTTCATCGTGGGAGTTAAGATGTCGTCCTTGTTGGAGGTTCTCTCTGACAGAGAGGGAAGGGTGTTCTTCTAATTCATTTAATCAAGAAACGACCACTCTCTCTCGGGCACATGGATTGTCCTAAGCGAGTGTAACCTAAATCAAGGGGTCGACACCGAGTTAACCGTGAGAACACAGGCGAGGACCAAGCGAGGACCCTTCAGTGTGTTTATTAAGGATGCGTCTATGTTGAGGGTTGTTTAAAAGAAATTTCACTCTCGGACTCACGATACGGCAACGAAAGTTTCTTCAACTCACAAGTGTGAAGAGTAATTGGCAGAAAAGAGGACTTATGGTCAGTTACAAATCTTCTTTAAGGGCCATCTAAAGGAGGTGATTTCAGAAGTGAGTAGGAACGTGTTCGTCCAGCTCCTGTGAGGGAGGTGAGAGACTTTAGGAATTTTCTGTTTTTTTTTGTGGGATCTAAAGTGAACTTTTTTTTTTGATTTCGAAGATTGGAAGACAAAGACTTGAAGGCAACGAGTGAAATACGAAATTCGGAAGGAGGTAGCACCTCTCAATCATAGTCTTGCTTCGTCTTCGGTTGAACCCATGAACTCGATGATTTTTTCGAATTTTTCGCTCGCAGACGTCGAAATTTACGGGAAAATAAAAACGAGAAACCTTCGAGGTCATCGAAGTCTTCGGAATTTCATCACAGACTTCAGAATTCGTTCTAAAATCAATAAAAAAAAATTCAAGTCTCCTCTGTGAACGATCTCCGATCGTTCTTAAGCAAAGGCGAGCGAATCATGACAACGTCAGAAGGATTTTTCGAGATTTGTCCAGCTTCCAGTGGGTTCCTCGACTCGAACCAGACATTTTCTGAAACCTGCCAGGTCCCTTTATCACATCGAATCCACTTTTTCCACCTCCACCTAACCACGTTGCTGTAAGAGAGATTTTTCGAGATTTCTCCAGCTTCCAGTGGGTTCCTCGACTCGAACTAGACATTTTCTAAAACCTGCCAGGTCAGTTTATCACATCGAATCCACTTTTTCCACCTCCATCTAACCACGTCGCTGTAAGAGAGATTTTTCGAGATTTCTCCAGCTTCCAGTGGGTTCCTAACGACCATCCAGACATTTTTCGAGACCCCAGACGAACCTCTAACAATTTCAAAAACAAAAAATCACTTTTTAAAAAAAAAAATTTTTTCGCATTTTTTAGCCCAAAAAATGCAGTAAAATGAAATTGACCTGAGGTCGACTTTTCTTGTAGATTGATGACACATTTTTGAATTTCGATTTTTTGGGGAAAACTGATGGAAATTTTGATTGAAAATGGTGTGGATAGATGTATTTTAAAGAAAAACAAAAAATTCGAGTTTTTGGAAGCGAGGGGGGAGGCTGTGGAGCGTGAAATCGACGGAAATGAGATTTTTTCCCATAAGTTTCAATTTCGAAATAAGATCAAATTTGCTGTGTGAAGGATAAAAATATGATTTTTCTTTTTTTTGAAAGGCCGTTTCATGCCATTTTGAATGATATATAATGTTCTGATACTCTGGAGTTGAAATAATAATCGCCGGGGCTTCGATTGGAATGTGTCTCTGCTCAAAGTTACACGTTGAAATCGCCAGTTGCGTTCAAATTCTGATGCGGATCTTTATCAGCTTTCGGAAGTAAAATTCGATAAAAAAAATTGTGTGTGAGGTATTTTCATGATTTTTTCTTCATTTGAAAGGCCCAATCATGCCATTTTGCGGAATATAAAATGTTGTTAATCTAAGCAGTAGATAGATTGGTTTCTCGAGAGCTCCGCATGACACATATTTTGAATTAAATGTCCCACGGTGGTAGCTGCAGTTGTGTTCAAATTCTGATGTGGGTATTTCTCAAAAGCGCTTTCAAAATTGAAATTCGATAAAAAAAGTTTTATGTGAGACACTCTCACGATTTTTTCTTCATTTAAAAGGCCCAGTCATGCCATTTGATAAAATGTATAATGATGCCAATTAGGGCGATGAAAAACCTGGTTTGTCGAGGCCTCCACATGACACATGTCTTTGGTCAAAGTCACACAGTAGCATCTTCGACTTCGTTCGAATTCTAATAGGAGACTTTTTAATTAAATTCGTTTCAAAATTAAAATTCGATTTAAAAATCGGTATGTAAGATATTTTCATGATTTTTTCTTCATTTAAAAGGCCCAGTTATGCCATTTTGTAAAGTGTATGACTTTGCTGAAGTGTCGTGAACAAAAATGAAGAGTTCGAGACATGAAACAATAAAAGTCAATCTGTTTCGTGTACTGACTTCAAACTCTCTGTCTGATCCTTTTCCATTCATTGCCAGTCAAACACTTCTGTGAAATCCTTATCGTTATCATTTTTCCCCACCCACAGACATCGTAACTTACCTACCCTCTCATCTAAATCTTTCCCGAGGACAGTGATAAAGACCTTGAAAACCTCCTCGAAAAAAAAAAACAGAAAATTATGTCTGTTCCAGACACACACACATTCCACTCATGACTACCCGCCACCCTTGTGTCTGAAGTGCGTACGTGCGTGCGTCCCCCTCACATATGCCCAACATACACGTTAACCACCCCCATCCACATGGCACCCATCGTTACACAGTAATTCGTTGCCTTTTATTGCCCAGCAGCCGAACTCTCACCCACAAGTTGGATGAGGAAAACGTTTACACGTCCTGATGATTCCTCTCAATGATGATGGGAATCCATCGTGTGTAGGAGGCTCAGCGTGTGTGTGTGCGTTGAACATGAATAAAGGATTAATTACCAAAAACAAAAAAACACTTGTGGTGCGTGCGGTCCCCCATTCCTCCCACAGTTTCGAGACGACAAGCGGGGATGCGTGTACGAATGGACGTGTGAGATTTTTTGGTTTTTTTTTTTTTTTGTAAGTCAGTCGGCTTCTTTCTGAGTCCTTTTCGAGGATGGCATGGATCCGATGGGAGTGTAACAAGTGGAATCAGAAGTCAAGGAACAGAAAGGAGGCTTTCTAGAGTTCGTCGACCGCCAAAGTGGGAGCTTGTTGCTTAATCTTTCGGGAGAATTTCAAGAGGAGGAGGAGGATATTCTGTTTGTGAGTATTTCGTTCACAATTCTTTGGAGTTAATGAAGGATTTTTTTTTGTCGTCCTCGGGAGTCACGAGAATTTTTTTCTTCGTCCTCAGGAGTCACGAGAATTTTTTCTTCGTCCTCAGGAGTCACTAGAATTTTTTTCTTCGTCCTCAGGAATCACTAGAATTTTTTTCTTCGTCCTCAGGAGTCACTAGAATTTTTTTCTTCGTCCTCAGGAGTCACGCGGATTTTTTCTTCGTCCTCAGGAGTCACTAGAATTTTTTTCTTCGTCCTCAGGAGTCACTAGAATATTTTCTTCGTCCTCAGGAGTCACGAGAATTTTTTCTTCGTCCTCAGGAGTCACTCGAATTTTTTTCTTCGTCCTCAGGAGTCACGAAAATTTTTTTCTTCGTCCGTAGGAGTCACGACAATTTTTTTCTTCGTCCTCAGGAGTCACCTGAATTTTTTCTTCGTCCTCAGGAGTCACTAGAATTTTTTTCTTCGTCCTCAGGAGTCACTAGAATTTTTTCTTCGTCCTCAGGAGTCACTAGAATTTTTTTCTTCGTCCTCAGGAGTCACGAGAATTTTTTTCTTCGTCCTCAGGAGTCACTAGAATTTTTTTCTTCGTCCTCAGGAGTCACTAGAATTTTTTTCTTCGTCCTCAGGAGTCACGAGAATTTTTTTCTTCGTCCTCAGGAGTCACGAGAATTTTTTTCTTCGTCCGTAGGAGCCACTAGAATTTTTTTCTTCGTCGTCAGGAGTCACTAGAATTTTTTTCTTCGTCCTCAGGAGTCACTAGAATTTTTTTCTTTGTCCGTAGGAGCCACTAGAATTTTTTTCTTCGTCCTCAGGGGTCACTAGAATTTTTTTCTTCGTCCTCAGGAGTCACGAGAATTTTTTTCATCGTCCTCAGGAGTCACGAGAATTTTTTCTTCGTCCTCAGGAGTCACTCGAATTTTTTTCTTCGTCCTCAGGAGTCACGAAAATTTTTTTCTTCGTCCGTAGGAGTCACGACAATTTTTTTCTTCGTCCTAAGGAGTCACAAGGACTTTTTTCGCCGTCGGGAGTCACCTCCTACATTATCCTATTCCACGACAAAAAAAGGAACCTTCGCCATCCTGGCCATACCTCCCCGTTTCCATCCAAAAAATTATAACCACCCCCAAAAAAAAACCTAAACTGCCAGAAAAAAAGAACGCCAAAGGATGCCTCGCTCATCCTTGGCTTAAGAAACCTTGATCCTTTAAACGGGTACTTAAATCAATCGCATCAGAAATGACAGCCTAAAACTTTTGTTTCAAATCCCATTCCCATTTTCAATCCTCCCTCTTCTAAGACTTCTTTATTCCTCGCGAAGATGTCGAAGAACACCTCGCGAATGATTTTGAATTTCTTTTATTTTATGGGATGGAGATTCAAGAAAAGTGCTGGCCCCGAGGCAGGCTTTTGGGATTGTCTTTCCTCATTTCTTTTATTTTTTTTTTTTGAATATTAATTCCTGACAATTTTTTTTTTTTAATCAACCCTCTGTTCAATCGGTTTTTCTTTTTGTTTTATTAAATGGAATACGCACTGCTTTGTGGTGTGGTTAAGAAGTAAATAAAAATCCAACCCTTAGATGAGAAAAATCACTCGCTCCCTTATGTACTCTCCCCGGGGGAAAGGGATGATGCAAGGGTGTGCGTGCGGGCTTGTGGAAGGGGAGGTTTCTTTTTTCGGTTTACGAATTGAAAATCAGTTTTTTTTTTTCTTTTATTTACCTAGGTTTGAAATGACTGACAAGGTTTCAGATACACGACGTGACGTCGGAAAATCGAAACTTGGAAACGAAAATGAGGAGGGAGAGTTCTGGAGATTTCTTTAACCGGACGGGTCAATCAGCGTAAAAAAAAAAAAGCGCTTATGAGCACTTAATGGCAAAACTTAGGCTTTATAATAAAATTAAATTTTCATCAAATATGTATCGTTTTGTATTTTTTATCGAATTTTACTTTTGAAACAGAAAAATTAATGATCAATATTACTCCGAATTGACTGTAACCGTCTGCTCATCGGCATCTTCAAATCGCGAATCTTCCCAAGGCGAATCTTCCCAAGACGGCCATTTGACAAATAAAACGAATAATTTTAAAATTAATGGCAAAACTCAAAATTGATAATGAAATAAAACTTTCATCAAAAATATATCGCTGTCTATTTTTTACTTAGCTTTACTTTTGAAAGCGAAAATTTAATGACCGACATCGCTCTGAATTGACTGTGACCGTATGGCTGTTGGCATCTTCACATCGCATGCTGCTAATCTTCCCGAGGCAGCCATTTGAATGATATAATTTTTGACAAATAAAATGAATGATTTTATTATTAATGGCAAAATCTAAGCTTTATAATGAAATAAATTTTTCATTAAAAATGTATGGTTGTGTATTTTTTATTTAGCTTTGCTTTCGAAAACGCTTCTAATTGACTGTAATCGTATGTCCATTGGCATCATCAAATCGCATGCTGCGACTCTTTCCGATCCGGCCATTGAAACGATATTGTTATGGAAAATTTAAATGAATAATACTGTTATTAATGGCAAAATACGAACTTTATAATGAAATAAAATTTTCATTAAAAATATATCGCTCAGTATTTTTTATTTAGCTTTACTTTCGAAAGCGAAAAATGAATGACCGACATCACACAGAAGGACACCACTCAAATTCGTCAAAAAAGTGTCCACTGACTTTTTTCTTTTTTTTTTTGCAATTTCAACACCTCAATCAGATGTTAGATTTGCCTTAAACTCAGCCCATGTCCTGACGGACATCTCCTCTAAAATATAACATGCCGATTTCTATCCATGGTCTTCGTCTGCTAACAGAATTCCGTTCTGCACCTTGCCACTCTCGTTTAACAATAAGCCCGTCCACCCTCCTTCAATCTTACTTTCATTATTTGTTCACCAATTCTACCTCTTGGGGGTTAATTTTTCCAGAAAATAATAAGAAAATGCCGGCGAATAATTTTTAACCCCAACAACAGGACCAATAAAAGGACGAAAACATGAATCAGCTTTGCGTTGCAAAAACTTTTTCAATTAAACAACTTTCTCTCTCTCACTCTCTCCTACTCTTTCTTTTCATTTTTTAGGGTACCTATAACCGGCCATGGTCTTCAAGGATTTCTTTTTTTTTTTTTGGTATTTTTTTTAGGGTTCCATCCTGAAGGAAGAAATGGAGAATCATTTGGAAAATCATTTTGCGTGTCTGTCTGTCGGTGAGGTTTGACTTGCCTGGGAAACCAGGTTCTTCATCGCCCTAATTGGCATCATTATACATTCTATTAAATGGCATGACTGGGACTTTTAAATGAAGAAAAAATCGTGGGGATATCTTATACGCAACTTTTTTTATCGAATTTCAATTTTGAAAGCGCTTTTGAGAAATACCCACATCAGAATTTGAACACAACTGCAGCTGCCACCGTGGGACATTTGAATAAAGATATGTGTCATGTGGAACTCTCGTAAAATTAAACTATCTACTGCTTAGATTAACAACATTTTTTATTCCACAAAATGGCATGATTGGGCCTTTCAAATGAAGAAAAAATCATGAAAATACCTCACACACAATTTTTTTTATCGAATTTTACTTCCGAAAGCTGATAAAGACCCGCATCAGAATTTGAACGCAACTGGCGATTTCAACGTGTAACTTTGAGCAGAGACACATTCCAATCGAAGCCCCGGCGATTATTATTTCAACTCCAGAGTATCAGAACATTATATATCATTCAAAATGGCATGAAACGGCCTTTCAAAAAAAAGAAAAATCATATTTTTGTCTTTTACACAGCGAATTTGATTTCACTTCTAAATCGAAACTTATGGAAAAAATTCTCATTTCCGTCGATTTCACGCTCCACAGCCTCCCCCCTCGCTTCCAAAAACTCGAATTCTTTGTTTTTCTTCAAAATACATCTACCCGCACCATTTTCAATCAAAATTTCCATCAGTTTTCCCCAAAAAATCGAAATTCAAAAATGTGTCATCAATCTCCAAGAAAAGTCGACCTCAGGTCAATTTCATTTTACTGCATTTTTTGGACTAAAAAATAGGAAAATTTTTTTTTTTGAAAAAAGTGATTTTTTATTTTTGAAATTGTTAGAGGTTTGTCTGGGGTCTCGAAAAATGTCTGGATGGTCGTTAGGAACCAACTGGAAGCTGGAGAAATCTCGAAAAATCTCTCTTACAGCGACGTGGTTAGGTGGAGGTGAAAAAAGTGGATTCGATGTGATAAAGAGACCTGGCAGGTTTCAGAAAATGTCTAGTTCGAGTCGAGGAACCCACTGGAAGCTGGAGAAATCTCGAAAAATATCTCTTACAAAGGCATGGTTTGGTGGAGGTGGAAAAAGTGGATTCCATGCGATAAAGGGACCTGGCAGGTTTGAGAAAATGTCTGGTTCGAGTCGAGGAACCCACTGCAAGCTGGAGAAATCTCGAAAAAACATCCTAGTAGCGACGTCTGGAGGTTCATTCTACCTCCTCCGATTTGTTTGTATTCCCCTCATTGCCTTTCAGTCTTCGTCTCTAAGACTTGAAGTCTTGTTCTTCCAATTTTCCAGAACAGAACCCTCGACGCGTTAGTTCTCCTCGCCCCTATCCATTTTTTTTTTTCTTTTCATGGAACTTTCCTGGGCTTCCCTTTCATCCGTTGTTTACGCGCGCGAAGACGTCCCTTCGCTTATCTATTTGTGTTTGTGCGTGTATTTTTATTTTCCCTTCGCATCCCCAATTTACCGTGGAAATTTATGAACTTTACATTCGAAGGATCCTCCTCATCCCTCATCAGGCCGAATGGCCATAATAAATAGCTCCGCTGTGCAAAAGTTGAATATTAATTGAAAAATCTACAATTCTTTTTCTCTTTGTCGTCCTTCCCTAATTCACAAATGTCCTTCTAACGAAAGGCTCTCAAGACTGATGACAGAAACGAGGGAGCAAATAAAATAAAAAAAATAAAAAAAAATTCTTTTTCAAAATGGCAAACATATAATTTTCGTCGAAAATTTTAATTATGCTCGGCTTTTAAGTTTTTGCCCGGTGGGCGGGGGTGGGGGTGGGTATTTAGCTTTGATGGGCATTATGTACATTGGACGGAAGTTGGGCGGGGGTGTTAGTTTTCTGTTTCAGAGCCTTTATTGTAATTTTTTTTATTTTTTGTTTTCTAAGAGAATGAATCAATAAATGCAAATTGTAGTTAGGGAATTGTTTCGATGGCCTCAGGAGCTGAATATTATTTTTTTTTTTGGATTGGGTCAGTGGGGGGAAAAGGGTTGTTGGATTTTTTTCTTCTGAATGAGGTCTTGCAGGTAAAGGAATCGAATTCCGAGTTTTTCCATCTTCCGGAAGTCGAAGAGCGGTCTCTGGAGTCGAGAACTTAATTTACAGACGAAATTCTCAAGGTCCGACACTCCTAGGAGACGAAGAAAAAAATCCTCGTGACTCCTGAGGACGAAGAAAAAAATTCTCGTGACTCCTGAGGACGAAGAAAAAAATTTTAGTGACTCCTGAGGACGAAGAAAAAAATTCTCGTGACTCCTGAGGACGAAGAAAAAAATTCTCGTGACTCCTGAGGACGAAGAAAAAATTCTAGTGACTCCTAAGGACGAAGAAAAAAATTCTCGTGACTCCTGAGGACGAAGAAAAAAATTCTAGTGAATCCTGAGGATGAGAAAAAATTCGGGTGACTCCTGAGGACGAAGAAAAAAATCCTCGTGACTCCTGAGGACTAAGGAAAAAATTCTAGTGACTCCTGAGGGCGAAAAAAAAATTCTAGTGACTCCTGAGGACGAAGAAAAAAATTCGAGTGACTCCTGAGGACGAAGAAAAAAATCCGCGTGACTCCTGAGGGCGAAAAAAAAATTCTCGTGACTCCTGAGGACGAAGAAAAAATCCTCGTGACTCCGGAAGACGAAGAAAAAAATTCTCGTGACTCTTGAGGACGAAGAAAAAAATTCTAGTGACTCCTGAGGACGAAGAAAAAAATTCTAGTGACTCCTGAGGACGAAGAAAAAAATTCTCGTGACTCCTGAGGACGATGAAAAAATCCTCGTGACTCCGGAAGACGAAGAGAAAATTCTCGTGACTCCTGAGGACGAAGAAAAAAATCCGCGTGGCTCCTGAGGACGAAGAAAAAAATTCTCGTGAATCCTGAGGATGAGAAAAAATTCGGGTGACTCCTGAGGACGAAGAAAAAAATCCTCGTGACTCCTGAGGACGAAGAAAAAAATTCGGGTGACTCCTGAGGACGAAGAAAAAAATTCTAGTGAATCCGGACCCAAAAAAAAAATATTTTTTTTGAAAATCAAACGGTTGTAAACTCAGATTCGGATGAGCTTTAGAAAGCTTATTTGATTTTCAGGGCCAGAGCCTAGTTTTCCACCATGAGACTTCGACCGCTGAATTTTTTCTCGGAAAGGAGCACCGTCTCAAAATAAATGGAAATTCAGGGTGGTGTATTTGGACTGCTAATAGTCAACTTCAGGTTGGTTTTAATATCTAAGACGCTACGCCATTTTGAAAGCAGCAAGCGACTAGCAAATTGAAGAACCACAACGGATAGAAAGCGTCGTTAGCGTGCCTGCGATAATTTTGAAACATTTTCAAGAAATATTTATTGTGTCATGCGGAGGTCTCGGGAAAGCAAGTTTTTCACAACTTAAATTGGCATCATTATACATTTTATCAAATGGCATGACTGGGTCTTTTAAATGAAGAAAAAATCAAGAAAATATCTTAGACACAGGTTTTTTAATCGGATTTTAATTTCGAAACCATTAAACAACCGAAGATGCTTTTGTGTGACTTTGACCAGAGGCATGCGTCATGCGGAGCCCACAGCTCAAGTGGGCAACATCATATACTCTAAAAAATGGCATGTTTTAACCTTTCAAAAAATGAAAAAATCCTGAGAATATCTCACACTCAGATTTTTTAATCGAATTTTAATTTCGAAACGATTTAATTGGAAAAAAACGCTCTTGTGTCATGCGAAGGTCCAAGAGATGGCGACACTTTCTATTCACTGAGCTTTCCAAAAGCTCATCTGAGTTTTCAACCATTGTTTTTTGTAATTGTTCGATATTAAAGGAAAGTTCATTCGAAAGATTCAACGGAAATCCTTTTTTCACACCAAGGACGGTACGATAGTCGAAAGAGGGTCTACAAATTGGTCTTTCCAACCTTGTGCTTAAACCAGATTAAACTACATATCGAAGACGCTTGTGTGGGAGTGTAGACACCCCTTTTAGCTAAAGATTTACCAGCTTTTTAAACCTTTACCTACAGGATTGACGATTAGCCGGTACCACTTAACCGAACCTAACTCTCTATTGCAACCAGAAGGGTTTTTTGCCGTTCGAAGCACAAGTCGAAAAGCTCCAGGAAAAAAGGAAAAAAGTTTTTTTGCCATTCAAAGCTTGAATCGAAAAGCTCCAGAGAAAAAGGAAACAAGTTTTTTGCCGTTCAAAGCGTAAATCGAAAAGTTCCAGAAAAAAATGAAAAAATTTGTTTGTCGTTCAAAGCTTGAATCGAAAAGCTCCAGAGAAAAAGGAAACAAGTTTTTTGCCATTTAAAGCATAAATCGAAAAGCTCCAGAAAAAAAGGAAAAAATTTGTTTGTCGTTCAAAGCTTGAATCGAAAAGCTCCAGAAAAAAAGGAAAAAAGTTGTTTGCCGTTCAAAGCTTGAATCGAAAAGCTCCAGAGAATAAGGAAACAAGTTTTTTGCCGTTCGAAGCATAAATCCAAAAGCCCCAGAGAAAAAGGAAAAAAGTTTTTTGCCGTTCAAAGCTTGAATCGAAAAGCTCCAGAAAAAAAGGATACAAGTTTTTTTGCCGTTCAAAGCGTAAATCGAAAAGTTCCAGAAAAAAAGGAAAAAATTTGTTTGTCGTTCAAAGCTTGAATCGAAAAGCTCCAGAGAAAAAGGAAACAAGTTTTTTGCCATTTAAAGCATAAATCGAAAAGCTCCAGGAAAAAAGGAAAAAAGTTGTTTGCCGTTCAAAGCTTGAATCGAAAAGCTCCAGAGAAAAAGGAAACAAGTTTTTTGCCGTTCGAAGCATGAATCGAAAAGCTCCAGAAAAAAAGGAAAAAAGTTTTTTGATATTCAAAGCATAAATCGAAAAGCTCCAGGAAAAAAGGAAAAAAGTTTTTTGCCGTTCAAAGCTTGAATCGAAAAGCTCCAGAGAAAAAGGAAACAAGTTTTTTGCCGTTCAAAATCGAAAAGCTCCAGAAAAAAAGGAAAAAAAGTTGTTTGCCGTTCAAAGCATAAATTGAAAAGCTCCGGAAAAAAAGGAAAAAAGTTGACATAAGGGTACATAACATTTCCTTATTTCTGCACAACGATGAAAATAAAAGAAAAACCATAAAAAAAAAAAAGAACATCTGATCCTTCCTCTCACTTGATTATCGATTTCAAATTTTCAACACTCAGTTTTTATTTTTTTCTTCATTTTCTTCTTCCAACACTCAATTCATGATGCAGTTTCTATTTTCTTTTGTTATTTAAAAATACTTTGAGTGCAGAGTTGCAAGGTGCATCTGGGTGGCATATGGGGAAAATGATTGTTCATTTTTTTTTTTTCAAGAAAAAGAAAGAACAATGCGAAAGGAATCAGGCTGTTGTTCAATCAAGGAAACAGGCAGATGAGGAACATCGATGTTCAGAACGGGAACATGTTCGCGAACGGAATACGTCCATCAAAATCAATGTTTTGCATTTTTTTTCTTTTTTTCCGGAGTTTTTTTGTAATCGATGAGTTATGTTGGGGGCTCACGAAAAATGTTCGATGAGGAATACTTGGAATCAAGAATGATGGAATACAAGATAACGTCGTTGTTTTTCGTTGTCGATTCCCGAAGAATTAAGAGAGGAAATCTTAGAATATGCGATTACGTCGTGGTGTGTTTTCTTCCACGCTCTGCATTATTCATCGTCATTACTGACGGAACAGCCCACGAAGGGCCAGAGCAACAGACAACCCAATAGAGACAGCCATCTGGGCAGCTGCTATTTCCCCAATGAAGTTGGGGACTGGATTTGGGGAATGAATTTGCCAGTAATTCATGAAACACAGGAAGCATTTTGACAGCAAATCAGGAATCATCGAACACGAACTTTAATTTGTTGTTTAAAAGTCTCTCTCTGACACAAAATTTAATAAAAAAAACGCTGTCGAATCAAATCAAGGGTCAAGAGAAGAAGAAGTTGGATATCTGTATTGGCTCATTTGTGGTCAGCGCCTTGCTTTCCGCACCTCCAGTGTGTTGTGCGCGTTGTAGTTTTGACCCATCATTGAAGGCTTCTTTTCCTCTGTGAGAGATGAGTGAAAAAACAAGAAAGCAATGGATCTTTTCAATGTCAGACCATCCTCACACACATGTTGTCCTCAAAACACACTTAATTTTTATGCTAAGAGACCTGTGGCCTCGAAATTGCCCGCAGACGGCAGCCACAGTGTTGTTAAGGTTATAAACGACCGCCTTTCTTAGCTACCTTCTAACCTTTTTGATAACCATGAACCATTCATGGCCGATACACAGCCAGAGCCTATCTTTTTCCAGGAGAACACATAAAAGAACAAGAAATTAACATTTTCTCTTCTGTTTATTGCTTCACGTTGCAAATCGCAGCAGCGAAACGCATGTCTCCGTCACGAATCGTCAAGCATCTCAACAACTGCAAGCTCATTAATGCTCAGGAGTCGAATTCTTTATTCGTGGTCAGTAAAAGGTCCGTACTTGTTAATAGTCAGAGAAAGACCTCAGTTGGAGAAGGAAAAACCGGATTTTTGTGTTCAAATTCAAGAATCATCGCCAACTTTTATCGCATTTTGCCAAGATGAGCACAGTGAGATGGGAAAAGTGTTTATCCGAAGTTGTTTGTTTTGTAAGGGACTAAAGGACAAGGAAAACTGCATGTTGTTAGTTTTATATTAGTATTTTATTATAAAATATCATTAGTACAATATTAATTACAAAATAAATCCACAAAATTCATTCCTAGTCACGACTCACATACATTTTTGTCTTCCCATCGTCTTCCCATCGGTGTTAACCATTGAATTCAATCCGATTTACATCCATAAAGTTTCCCTTAGCTTCCTCTTGAAATAGTCATCCCTAAGTCGTCTTAAAACTCTTTCCAATTAACATTTAGAGAACAAAATTAAAAAATTTCTGAATAAAATTGCCGGTAAAAAATTGAAAAATTAATTCTACTGTCATTTATCAGCTGATGAAAAAATGTAATGGTTCCGTGTTGATTGACTTAGCAAGTTTCTCAACCACTGCGCGAAATTTTTTTTTTTTTGTTTGACATTTGAGAAATTTTTTTTTTATTTCAAAAATTTTATGATTTTTTTTATGATTTTGGACAGTTTTTTTGGAAAAAGCAGTAGGTCTGTTGTATTTAAGACCTTCCTTTATCAATATATTGATGTTCAGATTCAAAAGAAAACGTCTCCAACATCGAGTTGATGGATGTATTTTGGGACTGTCCGAATGGATATTCTAACCAACATCTTCACGAAAAATCTCCATTACAAAGATTCGGAAGAATTTATATTCTTTTTTTTGTTATTTCAGGCAATTAATTGTGGTTTTTTTGTGAAATTTCGAGTCTCAACAGCAAATCTAAAGAATGTTTCACTTAAAGTTTATGTTAAACCCCAAGACGTGGACGAAATGTCCATGCCAATCGCCTGTGATTTCGTGCAGTCTGGCTACCCTTTGGCATACGAGTTTTTGTCAATTTTGGAATTCCAGAGAAATGTTTTAAATAAATCGAATTTCATTTGTTTTCTGGATATTATTCTCTTCTAATTTCTAGAAACTATGATTCCAAACACTAAACAATTAGAATCAAATACGGAGAAGATGTTTGCAACGAAAGATTGTTTAGATTTTTGCCAGCAATGGATGGAAGTTTTCGGGATTTCAAAGAAATGTTTTAAATAAATCGAATTTCATTTGTTTTCTGGATATTATTCTCTTCTAATTTCTGGATAATTTCATTCCAAACACTATTCAATTAGGATTAAACACGCGGAGGTCTTTGCGACGAACAATTGTTTCGATTATTTGCCGGTAATGGATGAAAGTCTTTGTCAATTTTGGAATCTCTGAGAAATGTTTTAAATAAATCACATTTTCCTTAGTTTTCTGCCAATTATTCTCCTCTAATTTCTGGAAACTATCATTCCAAACACTAAAAAAATAGAATCAAATACGGAGAAGATGTTTGCAACGAAGAATTTAGTTTTTGCCGGCAAATGGATGGAAGTTTTCGCAAATTTTTGAGGTTAAAAAGAACAGACTCCATAAATTTATAGAAAAAATAAAAATGCTTTGCTAAAAATTAACAACGAGATTTCGGAAGCTCAAGGAATTGTTTCAGCAGATTCTATTAAAATAAATTCACGTTGAGTGGAAATGCAGGAATCAGTGGTGTGGTTGATTTTTGGTCAAAACTTGACCAGTTCCGTCACATCAGCGATTGCAGGAATCAGTGGAAAGGTTGATTCTACTTGAAACTCGGCCTGTGCGTCACATCAGCGAACGCAGGAATCAGTGGAAAGGTTGATTCTACTTGAAACTCGGCCTGTGCGTCACATCAGCGAACGCAGGAATCAGTGGAAAGGTTGATTCTACTTGAAACTCGGCCTGTGCGTCACATCAGCGAACGCAGGAATCAGTGGAAAGGTTGATTCTACTTGAAACTCGGCCTGCGCGTCATATCAGCGAACGCATGAATCATATGAGCTGCTGGTTAAATCGCAGTGACCAAGCAAATTTTCTGCGTCAGTTATGGATGTTTATTGGTCCACTTCGGACGCCACATGAATGGGAAGAAGTAGATCCCTTTCTCTTCCTCATAGCGCGTGTTATCTGCATGAATAGTTGTATCCCCCTGCTGTGGCTTGATTACTGAGATTACCGCTTGGCACAAATGAGCCATTGGGAAGTCAGTGCGTCAGTGAGTTTTTGGGTAGTCTGTTCTTTTTGGTTCGTGGGATCTTCCCAAAGGGAGTCGAGTGTCTTTTTCCTTAAAAGTCTTTCACCCCCAACACAAATCCTCATCACAAATTCTCGGAATTGAATTGAAAACAACTCACACCACGTCCAAAACAATTTTCATTAAAATAACCTCACAAAAAAGAAAAACCATCCATGTGGGATGTCCCAATGTTTCACTAATTGACTCTCCATCATCATCGTTATCTTCTTGGCCGCATGTTCCACTGCGTCGTGGGTTGCCTTTCAATTTTTGGGACAAACAAAAATTCTATCCGAGAAAAGACGTTGGCTTTGTTTACTCGGAAGGCACTTGAAAATTGATGAGGCTTCCCAGTAAGCTACTTTCGACATGGGAAAGTGGGAATAGGACTACTCAAAGCCCACATATAATTCATGCGTCGTTATTATCCGCACGTGTGCAAATTTTTTTTTTCCTGTTTACACAATTCAATTAAACACTTTTGTTGGGAAAAATATGCTATGATTGAGGTTAGGTGTTTTATTTTAATCGAAAGAAATGTACACGAGTGAATTTAATGTTTCGCGTGTGTGTAATCGATGCTGAGAAGGACGTTGGTTGATTGAGGGTTTGTGTTGGGCTTAAGTGTAGGTGTGGAGGGCCTCGGCATCCCCAGCCAGCCACTCCTATCTGTTCCCCGGGCGATGTTGGGCGTTGTTACTGAGCTTTTTTTTTTCAGTTCGTGCTTTGTTTCCAAGAATGACTAAAAGATTCCTTGTACAGAAAATAGGACGCATGCGATTTGAGGACGTAGAAACAAAGCTCCAACGAAAAACTTTACCACGTCGTGTGTTCCGAAAAATAAAGCACGAAGGTACAGCTCCAAGTTTACCCAGGCGTGTGCTTTGTTCCGCGCTTCTGCGTCATTGGAGACCTCATTTCCTTGCCTTGGTCCCGGGCCAATCGAAGGAAATTGAGCCCGGAAAACAAACACACGCCTGGGTAAACTTGGAGCTGCTCCTTTGAACTTAATTTTTCGGAACACACGACGTGGTAAAGTTGAAATTTCTCGTTGGAGCTTTGTTTCTTAGTCCTCAAATCGCATGCGTCGTATTTTTGGAAAAAAAAACTTCACATGATTGTTAAGAAGATTGCGGATACGCTTGAAAACTTTTCGACAGCAATGCAGGGTGCTTTTTCCGAGAAATGTGTGGCGTCTTTTTTCGAGCAATGAGTTCCGCTCTTTCCAAGAAATGCATGACGCCTTTTCCGTGCCATGCGTGGTACTTCTTTTGAGCAATGGCTGCCGCTCCTTCGAAGCAATCTGCGACGTCTTTTTCCGAGCAATGTGGTGCGTTGTTTTCGAGCAATGAGTCCCGCTCTTTCCAACAAATACATGACGCCTTTTCCAAGCGATGCGTGATGCTTCCTTGGAACAATGACTGCTGCTCCATCGAAGCAATCCGTGGTGCTTCTTTCGAGCCATGAGTTCCGCTCCTTCCAAGCAATCTGTGGCGTCTTTCTCAGCAATCCGTGGCGCTTCTTTCGAGCCATGAATTCCGATCCTTCTGAGCAATCTGCTGCGTCTTTTTCCAAACAATACGTGGCGCTTCCTTTGAGAAAGCAATGCATGGCGCCTTTCCCGAGCAAACCGTGGCGAATCATCCGCAGCACACGGTTGAAAAAAGACTTCTTGGACAGTTTTCTTTATTGCATTTTATTGACTAATAACTAACAAATAGAATACAGTGGATTCTTTAAAGACGTCCATCCATGATTCATGATTAGAATCCGTGCTTTCCATGCTTTTGTAGATTGTTCCTGCTTCTCGAGTTGGGGAGACGCCCTTTTCTTCATATCTTCCACATATCTTTATTTATTTTCCTACAAACTACACATATTCATATTTATTTCATTTTATTTGGTAAAGAATTGAATTAGAAATAAAATTAACATAAATTGAAGTTGACAAATTCATGGTTTTCATTTTGTGAGGTTAGGTTCGATTGATGTTGATGGTTGCAAAAGTGAACCCATCGCACTTAGCCCAGATGAAGCTCTGCTGTGTGGCTCCCCATTTTCTGTAATGAATCACAAATATATGTGAATAAAGGATACACATCCTTTTGCAAAAAAAAGTTGCGCATAAAAGTCCTTGAAATTGGTCAGATTCACCTCAAACAAAGCTTTCGTCAGCGATGCCAGATCAAGGGGTTTAAGGACTCAAATTTTAACTTTTCAACGTTTAAACTAAACTAAAACTAACTAAAAACAACAACTATATCATGAATTAAAACATTTTAAAGTATTTTATTGAATTCAATAGACAGGTCTCGTGACTTTTTGTGTTGTTTTCCTTCGTTTCTTGACCGGGCAAAAAATTCATACGAAGGGTTTCTTCTCTGAAACTGAGGAACGGCTTGACGGATTTGGCTGAAATTTGGAAGATAAACTCCTTGTGTGTTGAAGCCAAGATTTGCATACTCACATTGAGTGCCGCAGCAGTCCGTTGAGAGCCAGAGCCTAGGTTCTTCGAACCTCCACTGTGCTGTGCCCGGCAGCCATTACTAGCATGCCATATAACCCCCGAATTACATCCAATTTTCAACTGCTTGTGTTACAAAACTTGCCTTTCATTTCTTTTAAATTAATTATTTCATTATTCATTCATTAAATTACGCAAAAAACAAATTAGAAATTGATAAAATAAAAATCGATGAAAAACATCATATGAAGGGGGAAAGAAATTCACCATGGGGAAGAATTTCTCTCTTTAAAAAATTCTGGCAATACCACCGACCACCCACCGTAAACCGTCGACTGCTCATGCGCAGGCAAAGCGTCGGTCCCATTTTCACCATGTGAAAAAAAGGAAACTCCCTTATACACATAATTTTTGCAAAAATCAAGGAAGCAAATTTGATGGAGTAATTTTTTTCAATAAAATAAAAGTTAAAATAAAATAATTAAATTCTCTATTACCATATCAAAAGAAAAAGAAAAATCTACTACAATAACTAATTTATTCCGGCAAGTGAAAAGTCAATTGAATTTTGTTATGTCTTTTCGTTGGTGTGAGGTTTATTTTCATTTTTTTTTTTTGCAAAAAAGAAAAAATATACCAAATGCACTGACAATAAGTCTTTTGTTATGGAAAATTATGAATTTACATGCCAAATAAAAGCAACTATTCAGAGTATTTAAACAATTTGTCACTCACTGAGACAGTAACTAAATCAAAGTGTATTTTGTTTTTTTCTCGCGCTTGTTTCGAGAATAAATAAATTCTTCGTGTAAGTGAAGATTGATTTAAATGTTTATTTGTTATGTTTTCTTAATCGTTTTTGATAGATTTTATAGGTTTGAATTAGTTAACTCGAACATTGGGAGGAACTAATTGCCTAGAGAAAGAAAAACTCAATTGCAAAGTGTGTATTTTTGCGAGCGTCAAAGAAAAATAAAATAAACTTTTGCATTCGCCGGGAGCGGGATGATGAATTAGGCCGCTACACAACTAAAAACAACAGAAACACTGGAAAACAAACTGGTAAGTGGAACTTTGATATTGTAGAATTATCTTAAATAAAAAAACCAAAACGATTTAATTCAGATTTTTATATCAAAAACTTTCATTTGTTTGGTAAATGCGTGCGCAAATTTGCGCTGATTTACCGGCTTTTGCTGGATGGACGCGGACGGACGGGGTTTGGATACAATTTGGCGACATTTGTATGTTCTTCTTTTTGCTTATTCGTTCGTGGCCAAGCCCAGGGACTCGGTAACTTAGTTTTATGCGTTTTTATGGGTCTCTGCCGCGGCTTTTGTCATCCATTCGTTTCGCGTCTGGAGGATGCTGGCTTTTGTCTCGCATGATGGTCTTCTGACCGTCGCATCTTGAGGAGCGGACGTCTACTGCTTTTTCCTCGATTTCGTTTCGCCTGCGGACGTGACCGTCACGTCTTTGGAAGCAGACGTCTACTGCTTTTTCCTGGCTTTCGTTTCGCCGGCGGTTGATGCGACATTCGCGTCTTTAGAAGCAGATGCTTACTATTCGGCATTCGCGTCTTTGGAAGCAGACGTCTACTGCTTTTTCCTGGCTTTCGTTTCGCCGGCGATTGATGCGACATTCGCGTCTTTAGAAGCAGACGTCTACTGCTCTTTTCTGGCTTTCGTTTCACTTGAAGAACCGACCCCGCATTGTTCCTGCGGACCAGACGCCTACTGTTTTTATTTTTTTCCTGGCTTTTAAGAGGAACAGGAAAAGCTGACGGAGTGTTTTTGCCCGGGAAATAATCGCCTAGGCAACGTAGTTAGCTCAATTTCTTGGTTTTATGAATGCTTGCAATGTTTCCGAGAATTTAATTCGTGGTCTAGTTACCCTGATGGCGAGTGGACAGTTCTGTGATGCTTTTTTTCGAGTGTTTTTTCTTTTTTTTTTTCTTCCGAGTAAGGTGTGGCACCTCCGAGAAATATGTGGAGTCATTTCTATGAATTTTGTGGTTTCCTTTTCCGAACTTCTGTCGAGCAATGAATGCCGCTCCTTCTGAGCAATGTGTGGTGTCTTTTTCCGAGCAATCCGTGGCGCTTCTTTCGAGCAATGAATGCCGCTCCTTCCAAGCAACGTGTGGCATCTTTTCCGCGCAATCCGTGGTGCTTCTTTCGAGCAATGAATGCCGCTCCTTCCAAGCAACGTGTGGCATCTTTTCCGAGCAACCCGTGGTGTTTCTTTCGACCAATGAATGCCGCTCCTTCCGAGAATGCGTAGTGCGAGTAATGGGTGTCGTCTTTTTCTCAGAATTTTGTGTCGCTTCCGAGCTCCTTTCGAGCAGCTATTGGTGTTTCACCAAACAGCCAATCGAGAGCTGCTGGGAACCTGAATTTTCATTCAGACTTCCTGTAAAAGGAAAGTCGGACTCTGGCCCTCAACGGACTGTTACGTCATGCAATGTAATGCCTGTAAAAGATTCCCCAAGCATTTCAATCCGATTGGAATGTCCTTCGACATCGATTCATGTTCTTCTTTTGGAGTAATTCCCATTAATCGCGAGTGAATTGCTCGTCTTCCAATGTCGTCGCCTTAGACATCGATTCGTGTTTTTCTTCGGCGGTAGCTCCCGTCAATTGCTCGTCTTCCAATGTCGTCGCCTTAGACATCGATTCGTGTTTTTCTTCGGCGGTAGCTCCCGTCAATTGCTCGTCTTCCAATGTCGTCGCCTTAGACATCGATTCGTGTTTTTCTTCGGCGGTAGCTCCCGTCAATTGCTCGTCTTCCAATGTCGTCGGTTTAGACATCGATTCGTGTTTTTCTTCGGCGGTAGCTCCCGTCAATTGCTCGTCTTCCAATGTCGTCGGTTTAGACATCGATTCGTGTTTTTCTTCGGCGGTAGCTCCCGTCAATTGCTCGTCTTCCAATGTCGTCGCCTTAGACATCGATTCATATTCCTCTTCTGCAGTAATTCCCATCAATCGCGAATGATGGGAACTACTGCAGAAGTGAGTGAGGTGTTTCAATGTCGTCGCGACAATTTCTCTGCTGACTTCGTGTTACAATTGAAAAATTAATTAAAAAGAAACAAAAAAATGGTCTTGGAACCATGTAACGTTTTTTATTTATTACTGAATATTAAAAAAACACTCGGTTCTTCAGTCTGAACTGATAATTTCATCAAGTATCGACCCCTAGGCTGTCTCTGGCTCTCCAAGAGGTTTTACACCAACCCAATGCAATGTCGGCATCTTTTTATTCACATTTATCCCGACTACCGGGTTACTGCGGTTTTGTTTCTTCCTCTTTTTTCCTTCTTCCTGTTTTTTTTTTTCGATTGAAGCAATCCAAGGTGGACCTGGGAGTCTCTTAGGAGACTTTTCCATCATATTGTCGTGACAGGTATTTTCAGCAACGCCCATCGAGTTGATTCAGGAGTTTTTCCATCGGTATACGCTATTTTTGACGCAGGCGTCCTTTGCTGGGGGGACAACACAGCAATCGATTTTTCATTTTCAAACATTTTGAATGCCGAACTAGTAGGTTAACACAAAGCTAAATGATTTACACTGCTTCATCGTTTTTGTCCAAAAGGTGATTTATTTCCATAATCCAGCAAAAGGAGAATCTTTTTTCTTGTGATTTTGAGATCATCAACTTACTGCAAAATCATTATTTTCTTTCGATTTTGGGGTTATATACCTTCATGTCTCTTTTTCTTGTGATTTTGAGGTTATGCGTTCATGTGCGCATCTTCAAATTTGCTTTTGAAACAATGGACAGAGCAGCAGCGCATGTTCCTGCAAAAAAGGTGGTAGAAAATATCGGAATTTTATATATCTCCATTGATGGACATATAAGACCATCAACTTACTGCAAAATTTATTGTTTTCGTGTGATTTTGGGGTTATACCTTCATGTGTGCAAACTTGGAGTTGCTTTTGCAACAATGGACAGAGCAGCAGGTCATGTTCCTACAAACTTACCGCAAATTTATTGAATTCTTGTGATTTTGAGGTTATACCTTCATGTGTGCACCTCCAAATTTGCTTTTAAAACAATGGACAGAGCAGCAGCTCAAAAAGGCTGTGAAAATTATAGGAAATTTTATGTATTTCCGTTGGTGGACATATACAGTGGCGTGCAAAAATGGATGCATACTCGGTGGTCGTATTCTTTTTTGTAAAGAAAAAACCTCCCATTTGACTGCTTCGAATGTTTTTTGTGTTGGTTTTTTCCTTCCGACAACCTTTCGCAAGACTCTCGCAAGCGTCTCGCAAGTTTCTCGCTTCCAAACTCTTCTGGCCAGTTTTCAAGCGAGTTTGTGAGAAGTGTTAATGGTTTTTGTTGTTTCTATTTACCACGCTTATTAAATATTAGGTTGTCAAATATCTCCCTTCCGCCTTTTTGTCTTTTCAATTTTCCGGCTATGTACAAAGAGCTACAGAGCACGTATCTGGCAATACATCATTTGAAAGGTCTTGACATAATCTACAAAACGACGCTATGCATGATTAGTTTGGATACGAGCTCTGTAGCGCTTTGTACATTCCCGGAAAATTTAAAAGACAAAAAGGCGGAAGGGAGATATTTGACAACTTAATTTGAGCTCTTGAAGCAATAGCAAGACAGCTTCCACTGTGCGCATTATTTAGTATCTCGTATCACTTCTCCTCACAAGGGGCTCACAAGGACCTAAGTGAGGCGGAATATATATATTTTGTTAGCCCATCTACCTAACCTAACCTACCATTTCTTCTATCGCTTCTCGTATCGCTTCTCATATCAATTCTCCTATCGCTTCTCGTATCGTTTCTCCTATCACTTCTTCTATCGCTTCTCGTATCACTTCTCGTGTCGCTTCTCCTATCACTTCTTCTAACGCTTCTCCTATCACTTCTTCTATCACTTCTCGTCTCCGCATCGCTTTCTCGTCTCACTGTGCGCGTTGCCTAAGACCATTAACTTGCTGCAAAATTATTCTTTTCCTTTCTTGACGTTCATGTCATCATCATCATCGGCGCAACAACCGATGTCTGGTCTGGGTCTCCTGCAGCAAGCACTTCCACCTACCCCGATCGCTTGCCGACGCCATCTAGGCTTCGAGCGTCCTGGTCTATGCCATCCTTTCAGCATAAGCGCTGTCTGCGTCGCTGCCTTGTATCATGAATTGTATCGATTGTAATTGATGTTCATGTCACCCACCCATGAATACGGATGAGCTCTTCATAAAGGGAACACTCCGATAGTCCTGTAAAGCATTTCGTTAAGACTATCAACTTATCAAGAGACCTTTTTTAAGCAAAGAATTTCCTTCAGGCTGTGAACTTATCAAGAAACCTTTTTTAAGCAAAGAATTGAGAAGAATTCAGGCTATGAACTCACACTCACGTTTCGCTGAAATCGATGAAAATCGAATGTCTAGAGTGCCCGAGTTCGAATTTAGCTCGAGGATTCAAACTCCGAGCAACTCGAAGAACACCACAAACAATTTTCACGGCTCCATCTCCAGCGAAGGACTGACAATCCTCCTGGAGTACTTCTGTCAGGGAAATCTTGGTTCGGAACCGGCAGTAGGTCCTTGGCCGCGTGTTCCACTCTTGGCGTCCACGATTCGTCGTTCGGAACCGGCAATAAACAGATGGTTCTTGGCCGCGTTTTCCACTCATGGGGTCCACGATTTGTCCTTCGGAACCAACAAAAAACAGATGGTTCTTCGCTCGGAACTGACAGAAAACATATCGCTCTTGGCCGCGTGTTCCACTGATGGGGTTCACGATTCGTCGCTTGGAACCGGCAATAAACAGACGCTTCCTGGCCGCGTGTTCCACTGATGGAGTCCACGATTCCTCGTTCGGAACCGGCAGCGATTCTTGACCGCGTGTTCTACTGACGGGGTCCACGATTCGTCGCTCGGAACCGGCAGTAAACAGTCGGTTCTTGGCCGCGTGTTCCACTGATGGAGTCCACGATTCCTCGCTCGGAACTGGCAGCGATTCTTGACCGCGTGTTCCACTGACGGGGTCCACGATTCGTCGCTCGGAATCGGCAAAAAACAGATGGTTCCTGGTCGCGTTTTCCACTCATGGGTTCCACGATTCGTCGCTCGGAACCGGCAATAAACAGTGGGTTGTTAACCGCGTGCTTTATCAATGGGATCCACGATTCCACGCTTGGAACCGGCATAAAACTGTAGCTCCCCTTCCCATGTTCCAAATTATAAAAAGCACAACAGAGTGAAGGCGCAAAATATCTAGACTCTGTTCCTCTGCGGGATGTTACGCCACCAAAGACGATGAAAATCTAGTGCAAATGAACGCTCGTATTTACCCAACAAAAGAAACGAAGTTTTGATATAAAAATCGAAATTTCTACTTTTATTAAGGACATTTTAAATTTATTATAATTTTTTCTTTAAGCAAATCTTTAAGACGACTTAGGAATTTATTTTTATTTTTATTTTTTGCGTGGGAAAAGACAACGCATGTGCAATAAATAAGCAATCGATAGGTGAAAAATAAATTTGAGGTTAGAATTGTCCTTGCAAACCAAAGAAAAAGGAAAAGAACACATTGACACATAGAAAAAAATGGAGGCATTTCACATTTAGGTTAGGATAGAACAAATTGACACATGAAAAAAAAAATGGAGGTTAGGAATTTTCCTTCACGTCGTTGTCGACCAAGAAAAAGAAAATCCCTCAAGGTTTTTAATTAATTTCAGCTGTAGGTTCCTTTCCACTAGATTTTTTTTTTACACTTTTTACACAGGTTTGGAAGACTTCGTATTTACGCATCGTGGAGAAAAATAAAATGGATGAATTCAGCTCGAAATCCGTCCATCTTGTCCCATCAAGAAAAAAAAAGAAAAAAAAAAAAAGAATTCTTTTTGACAGGTAGGTGAGGAAAATGGCGGTGGTGGTGGTTTAGATTAGAAATCGTAAAGCACTTGGTGCTGCTTTGTATTTTATTATTCTAAACGTCTAAACGTCTATAAAAGACTGTAAAATCATAAAAAAACTTGTAGAAAAACATGAGTTCCATAACTAACATACATTTAACACTGCACGAGTTTTCTTTTCTTTCTTTTTTTTAATTTTTATCTTGTTTTCCTTTTTTTTTTTGCTTGCTTTCTTTTGTGTTTTGTTTTAATTTTTGTTCATTGTGGTGGCAAAAAAACTTATTTTGATTATTTTATTAACTTTTAGCGCACGTTTAGTTCACCTTCGAAGCATTGGTCCTTTCGTCGCTGATTCCTTCCTCATTTCGTGAGAGGAAAGTCGTTTGTTCATGTCCCGATCCGTTCATCTTGTCTTGACTCAGGAACCTGAAAATGTTCTTTGAGGGAACTGGAGTACGTTTTTTCGGTATCAATTTCATCATTTGGTCATAGTTGCTCCGGTACTCATCCGTAGTCTTGCTCCGGCCTCAGTCGAGGGAGGTTCTGGTACTCAGCCGTAGTCCTACTCCGGCCTCGGTCGAAGGAGGTTCTGGTACTCAGCCGTAGTCTTGCTCCGGCCTCGGTCGAAGGAGGTTCTGGTACTCAGCCGTAGTCTTGCTCCGGCCTCGGTCGAAGGAGGTTCTGGTACTCAGCCGTAGTCTTGCTCCGTCCTCACTCGAGGGAGGTTCTGGTACTCAGCCGTAGTCTTGCTCCGGCCTCGGTCGAAGGAGGTTCTGGTACTCAGCCGTAGTCTTGCTCCGGCCTCGGTCGAAGGAGGTTCTGGTACTCAGCCGTAGTCTTGCTCCGGCCTCGGTCGGAGGAGGTTCTGATACTCAGCCGTAGTCTTGCTCCGGCCTCGGTCGAAGGAGGTTCTGGTACTCAGCCGTAGTCTTGCTCCGGCCTCGGTCGAAGGAGGTTCTGGTACTCAGCCGTAGTCTTGCTCCGTCCTCACTCGAGGGAGGTTCTGGTACTCAGCCGTAGTCCTACTCCGGCCTCGGTCGAAGGAGGTTCTGGTACTCAGCCGTAGTCTTGCTCCGGCCTCGGTCGGAGGAGGTTCTGATACTCAGCCGTAGTCTTGCTCCGGCCTCGGTCGAAGGAGGTTCTGGTACTCAGCCGTAGTCTTGCTCCGGCCTCGGTCGAAGGAGGTTCTGGTACTCAGCCGTAGTCTTGCTCCGTCCTCACTCGAGGGAGGTTCTGGTACTCAGCCGTAGTCCTACTCCGGCCTCGGTCGAAGGAGGTTTTGGTACTCAGCCGTAGTCTTGCTCCGGCCTCGGTCGAAGGAGGTTTTGGTACTCATCCGTAGTCTTGCTCCGGCCTCGGTCGAAGGAGGTTTTGGTACTCAGCCGTAGCCTCGGGCCTCGGTCGAAGGAGGTTCTGGTACTCAGCCGTAGTCTTGCTCCGGCCTCGGTCGATAGAGGTTCTGGTACTCATCCGTAGTCTTGCTCCGTCCTCGGTCGGAGGAGGCAGTGTCTCTCAGCCGTACTCTTGCTCTTTCAACTTTCGAATTTGAATGGAAACCAAAGGAAAATTTGAACTCTTCGCTTCTCTCTTCGCAGAGCTCTTAGATTATCTCGAAAACCAAAAGAAAACCCTCGAACCCTTGAACTCGATGATTTCTTTGAATTTTTCCCTCACGGACGTCGAAATTTCCACGAAAATCAAATCGAGAAACCTCCGTGGTCAACGAAGTCCTCACAATTTCATCACAGACCTCAGAATTCTTCTCAAAGTCAAGAAAAAAATTTTAAGCTCCGGCTGTGAGCAGTCTCCCATCGTTCCCAAGCTGCAACGAGCGAACAACGCTGCCTCCAGAGGGATTTTTCAGGATTCCTCTAGCTTCCAGTGGCTTCCTTGAGCCGAAATAGACATTTTCTGAAATCTTTCAAGTCCCTCTATTGCGTGGTGTCCATTTTTTCCACATCCACCCAACCATGTCGCCTCCAGGACGTTTTTTCGAGATTTCTCCAGCTTCCACTTGCTTCCCAAAATCCATCCAGACATTTTTCGAATCCTCAGACACTCGCCCAACATCCCCAATCAAATTTTTTTTAAATTTTTCCAAAAAAAATTTTTCGCATTTTTTACGCAAAAAAGTCGAGTCACGGTCAACGACTTGAGGTCGACTTTTCTTGGGAAAAAATGACGCGAATTTGAATTTCGATTTTTTTGGAAAAAACGATGAACATTTTGATGGAGAATGATGTGTTCTGATGTATCTTATAGAAAAATTAAAAATTCAAAACTTGGACCTGGATGGTGTCACCTCCAGGACGATTTTTTGAGATTTCTCCAGCTTCCAGTTTGTTCCTCGACTTGAACCAGACATTTTTCGAATCACCAGACACGCCTTTAAAAATCCCCAAATCATAAAATATCTTTTTTCAAAAACAAATTTTCATCATTTTTTTACTCAAAAATCAAGTGGTTACACCTTTGGAGACTTTTATCGCAAAAAGCTTTCAAAATTAAAATACGATAAAAAAAAGTTGCGTATGAGACATTTTCATAATTTGTTCTTTATTTGAAAGGCCGAGTCACGCCATTTTGTAGAATGTATCATATTGTCCATTTCAACTGTGAAAAACTTGGTTTCCCGACGCTTCCGCATGTCATATGTCTGATAGGAGTCAATTAAGTAATTTCAAAATTAAAATTCGATTTAAAAACCTGTGTGTGAGATATTCTCATGATTTTTTCTTCATTTAAAAGGCACAACCATGCCATTTTGCAGAATGCATAATATTGTCCATTTGAGCTGTGAAATACTTGATTTCCCGACGCATCCGCATGACACATGTTTTTACTCAAAGTCACAGAGTGGCATCTTCGGTTGTTAAATCGTTTCGAAATTAAAATTCGATTTAAAAATCTGTGTGTGAGATATTCTCATGATTTTTTCTTCATTTAAAAGGTTCAGTCATGCCATTTTGTAAAATGCATAATATTGTGCATTTGAGCTGTGAAAAACTTGGTTTCCCGAGACATCGCGCTCTAACCCTCAAATTATCGTTAGTGTCCACGCAGTCGATGTGGCCAAGCCACTGTAGTCGACGCATTTTTGTCTTCCAGATTATATACAACTCATAAAGTTCGCAGTTATGTCTTTCCCTTCATTCGCCTTCCTCGCAGACAGTAGCAAATATCCGCCGTAGAACTTTCCGCCATCGCTCTGAAACTCGCTAGTCTTCCCTATGATTTCCCTTAGTCTTTGAAAATCGACACATGACAACGCATACGCATTCGCAGAGTTTCAAGGCAATTCTAAACACTGAAAATGAACGAAAAGAAAACTAAAAAGGGAATCGTTAATCGTGAGAATTTATTCATTTGACCAACGTGATTCGCATACGCAAAAGAAAAAAAAAAATTATTGTAAGTCTTATCGAAGTCCATTAAAGAACGAACTGCTGTCATAAACTTCCCTGCAATTATGATTGTTCGTACTTAATTGTGTCCTACTTTTCGTGTTATACTCGCAATTTTCTGTAATTAAATACTTTAAGGTCGTTGTACGTTTAAGAGGAAGGTCTCGGAATTGCAGTCCACATTAAACGTTCGTTCAGCGTCCCATATAACCGCTGTTAAAATATTCAGAGCCTAGATAATTTTAGCCGAGCGTTTGATCCTCTTAACCTCAATCGTTTTCTAATGAATTTTACTATCATAGTTAATTCATAGAAAGTCCGTGGTGGCCAAAGGAGCACTCTTGAGACGTAGCAGCTCATGTCCGCAGGGATTTGAAAGGAAATTGATTGTTTTTTATTTCATCGGGATTCGCAGTTCTTGTATACGAATGCAGTTTTTATTTTTACACAAAAAAACTTGGATTTTGAAAATTTAGCGAGCAGCAGTCTCAACACATCAACCAAATGGTCAAATGAATCAAAGCCATTTACTTAGCTGGTGAAAAAAAATGTTCATTCACATTTTTTGTGACCAAATTTCCACTCTTGGTGGTTATTGCAAAATCACATTTAAATTCAATGAAAAGATGAAGAATAATCATACAATTAAATAGAAATTACTCAATTGAAATGCCTAGACGAACCTGCAAATTAAATAAATTAAATATTCCCTCTGCAGAAAATGAAACCGCACTGCTGATTAAATATTAACTCTTGCAAACCCGAGCACCTGCTAGCAAGGTAGTTGTCTAATTTGCAGGCCATCAGTTCACTTGTTATTGTCTATGCCTTTGAAAAAAAAATTGATTCCATTAGAGTGGCCTCAGAGGGACAGTCTTGAGAAACGCCAGCTGATGTTGACGGTGATTTCAAGAAAAATTGCAGGTCCCCGTGCGATTGTTGGGAAATATAAAAAGAAATGCAAATTCTATTTACTAATTCATCCTCGGCCGATGTCTTTGGGTCAATTTTGATTGTTTTTAAATATCTGGCGTCGTTTTTCATACAGCGATTTGATATTTTCCAACCCTGCTTGGAAGTGTGACAACAAAATGGGTCAATGCACGGCCTATGTGAGCCTTTTTATCATTTTCAAACAACAAAAAAAAAAAGGAATTTCTTTTACATCATTTCTTCTAATTTTCCTCGCTTGAGATTTTGTTCTAAAATTTTCCAAACTCCTCGCCTGAGATTTTCTTCTCAAATTTTCTTCCAAAATTTTCTAAAGTCCTCGCCTGAGATTTTCTTCTGAAATTTTCTAAAGTCCTCGCCTGAGATTTTCTTCTGAAATTTTCTAAAGTCCTCGCCTGAGATTTTCTTCTGAAATTTCCTAAAATCCTCGCCTGAGATTTTCTTCTCAAATTTTCTTCCAAAATTTTCTAAAGTCCTCGCCTGAGATTTTCTTCTGAAATTTTCTAAAGTCCTCGCCTGAGATTTTCTTCTGAAATTTTCTAAAGTCCTCGCCTGAGATTTTCTTCTGAAATTTCCTAAAATCCTCGCCTGAGATTTTCTTCTCAAATTTTCTTCCAAAATTTTCTAAAGTCCTCGCCTGAGATTTTCTTCTGAAATTTCCTAAAATCCTCGCCTGAGATTTTCTTCTCAAATTTTCTTCTAAAATTTCCTGAACTCCTCGCCTGAGATTTTCTTCTAAAATTTTCCAAAGTCCTCGCCTGAGATTTTCTTCTCAAATTTTCTTCCAAAATTTTCTAAAGTCCTCGCCTGAGATTTTCTTCTAAATTTTTCTAAAATCCTCGCCTGAGATTTTCTTCTCAAATTTTCTTCTAAAATTTTCTAAAGTCCTCGCCTGAGATTTTCTTCTAAATTTTTCTAAAATCCTCGCCTGAGATTTTCTTCTCAAATTTTCTTCCAAAATTTTCTAAAGTCCTCGCCTGAGATTTTCTTCTGAAATTTCCTAAAATCCTCGCCTGAGATTTTCTTCTGAAATTTCCTAAAATCCTCGCCTGAGATTTTCTTCTAAAATTTTCCAAAGTCCTCGCCTGAGATTTTCTTCTGAAATTTTCTAAAATCCTCGCCTGAGATTTTCTTCTCAAATTTTCTTCCAAAATTTTCTAAAGTCCTCGCCTGAGATTTTCTTCTGAAACTTTCTAAATTCCTCGCCTGAGATTTTCTTCCAAAATTGTCTAAACTCCTCGCCTGAGATTTTCTTCTCAAATTTTCTTCCAAAATTTTCTAAAGTCCTCACCTGAGATTTTCTTCTGAAATTTCCTAAAATTCTCGTCTGAGATTTTCTTCTGAAATTTCCTAAAATTCTCGTCTGAGATTTTCTTCTGAAATTTTCTAAAATCCTCGCCTGAGATTTTCTTCTCAAATTTTCTTCCAAAATTTTCTAAAGTCCTCGCCTGAGATTTTCTTCTAAAATTTCCTAAACTCCTCGCCTGAGATTTTCTTCTAAAATTTTCTAAAATCCTCGCCTGAGATTTTCTTCTAAAATTTTCTAAAATCCTCGCCTGAGATTTTCTTCTCAAATTTTCTTCTAAAATTTTCTAAATTCCTCGTCTGAGATTTTCTTTTAAAATTTTCCAAACTCCTCGCCTTTTCTCTAAAACTTTTTCTGAAATACTCACCTGAGATTTGTTTGCAAAAAAAAAAAAAAAATCCAATGACCAACCACTCCCAGATTCTTGGAAAAAATAAATCCCCTTCGTCCAGCAGATACATTTCTATTTCTTGTTGCCTCGCCCGGGATTTATGTGTGTATTCGAAATGCGTCAAAAAACGAACAAAAAAAAAAAAAAACTGCATATGCATTGTGAGGGAGGTAGGGTGGTGAGAAGGTAGGTGTGTGGAGGTGCTTCATATGTGCTGCAGGTGGTGATGGCTTTACTCAGAATTTCTGTATACTCACGCCTGCATTGCACAATGCCACTCAACCCACGAGTGGTGTTCGAGGTGAAGTGGAGGGAGTATCGCCCCCTTCTTGGCGTGGGACGGGATGTACTCATGGCAACCTCTTCCCGGGCTCACTCCAGCAATCGGTTTGGTTATGTGTTGGAGTTTGACGCATTTCGAATTGAAAAGAGGAATACACTCTGCGACAGGGAATATTGGACATTGCCATCGTTGTTTTTTTTTTTTTTTTTGAGAAAGAACAATTTTCTTTTTTTTGGATGAGCGTAAGTCCTTTGCCGTGGCTACAAAGTCGTGTTCCTACGAGAGTCCTGTTGGCCAGAATATGCCGATATAATAAATGTTTCGATTTTAAAAAAACATTAAAAAACTTGTGTGAAAGGTAGCAACGAGATTATTTTTTTATTTGAAAGACGAAATTCTGCCATTTTGTGGGAGGTATAACAACTATGGCACGAGTCGTTGCATCTGTTGTCTTATGATGGCACCTTTGGTTTTGCTTACACTCAACTAAGAAATTTTTTTTTAAATTTTACAATTTTGAGAAAAGATTAAAAAATTTGTGTGAAAGTTAGGCACGCGATTATTTTTTTGTTTGAAAGACACAAGTATGCCATTTTGTAGGACGTAAGTCTGAACTCGGGAACCCAGGGAAAGCTGGAGAAATCTCGAAAAATCCCTCTTGTAGCGACGCGGTTTGGTGAAGGTTGAAAAACTGAATTTCATGCAATACGGGGACTTGGCAGCTTTCAGAAAATGTCTAGTTCGAATCGAGGAACCCACTGGAAGCTGGAGAAATCTCGAAAAATCGATCTGAAAGCGACACCATCCAGGTCCAAGTCTTGAATTTTTGATTTTTCTCCAAAATACATCCGACCACATCATTCTTCATCAAAATTTTCATCGTTTTTTCCAAAAAAAATTGTTCTCAAAATCGCATCATTTTTTCCCAAGAAAAGTCGACCTCGAGTCGTTGGCCGTGACTCGACTTTTTTGTCTGAAAAATGCGAAAAATTTTTTTTCGAAAAATTAATTTTTTTTTTGATTGGAGATGTTAGGCGAGTGTTTGAGGATTCAAAAAATATCTGAATGGATTTTGGGAAGCAAGTGGAAGCTGGAGAAATCTCGAAAAAACGATCTGGTGAAGCCATCTTTGGGTGGATCTTGAAAAAGTAGATTTCACTCGATGCGGGGACTTGGCAGCTTTCAGAAAATGTAAGATTCAAGTCGGGGAACCCACGGGAAGCTGGAGGAATCCACAAAAATCCGTCTGAAGGCGACGTGGTTGAATGAATTTCTGAAAACTGAATTTCATGTGATTTAGGGATCTGACCTGCATCAGAAAATATTTGAAAAAAAATTGAGGCTCGAGTAGAAAAACATGAAAACTGATTTTAAAGATCCTGAAGAAGTGCGGTAGGGGTTGTGCTAAGGCTCAACTAAGCAAATTTACAATAAATGTTTCAGTTTTAAAAAATGATTAAAAAATTTGTGTGGAAGGTAACGACGAAATTCTTTTTTTGTTTGAAAGACACAAGTGTGCCATTTTATGGAAGGTATAACATTGCTCAACTGTGCCAGGATTCAGTGTACCAGGCGTTCCGAAGCCCACACCTTTGGTTGTACTTCGACTCAACTAGACACTTAGTAAATGTTTCGATTTTGAAAAAAAGATTAAAAAACTTGTGTGAAAGATAGCAAGGAGATTATTGTTTTGTTTAAAAGACGAATCTGCCATTTTATGGGAGGTATAATGTTTCTCTACTGTGACACGAGTCGTTGTACCAGTTGTCCCATGGCCGCGTCTTTGGTTGTGCTTACACTCAACTAACCAGGTTTTTTTAACAAATGTTTCGATTTCAAAAAATTATTAAAAAACTTGTGTGGAAGGCATCGTCAAGATTATTTTTTTGTTTAAAAGACGAAAATCTGCCATTTTGAAAAAGGTACAACATTCCTTAGCTGTGATACGAGTCATTCTACCAGTTGTCCCATGGTTAAATGCAAGTTGAAATCGTAGCTGACTTCAGTCAAAAAGATGTCAGTCCTTGACTTGTGGGAAGTCTATTTTCTAGAAAATAATTTTAAATATTATTTTCTTTCTGTTTCGTGGTTTATGATAATTTTATTTGCTAGGAAATAATTTAGAAAATCATTTTCTTTTGTTTTTCTTCTACTTTGCGTTTATTTCGATTTTTTTTTCGCGATATTTTGGCATTCGACTTTCCCTCTAGAGTTCCCTCTAACTCGAATTTTTTTTGCCAAATTTTGGCATTCGATTTTTCCCTCTAGAGTTCCCTCTAACTCGAATTTTTTCGTCACAGTTTGGCATTCGACTTTCCCTCTAGAGTTCCCTCTAACTCGAATTTTTTCGCCACATTTTGGCATTCGACTTTCCCTCTAGAGTTCCCTCTAACTCGAATTTTTTCGTCACAGTTTGGCATTCTCTTCTCAATTTTCCATACAAAACCCGTCCTCCAACTCGAACTAATTTTGATATCCCGTGAAAATTCGACTTAGACGGATTCGCCTTTCATTTTTTTCAATAAAAGAATATTTGAAGATAATCGAAAACGAAAAATCCAGCATGTTCTAAAATTCTCGTCGCACAGTGTGGCATGGAAACAGTGCCTATACCTTATGTCTATATTGGTATCCACCACCCAAGCCAATTCTTGTGAAAACCCTGGACAAAACACCCTTCCACCCACACGTTCACTAGAGCCACACCTGACTACAACAAACATAAATCTTTTCAAAGACTCTGCCTCACTCACACATCAGTGCAGCCAATAAAATCGTTTTACGTCAATGTACTTGTCCCCCCCCAGTGCTCGACGTAATTGCCAATACACACCTCGCTGACGCAACTGCTTGGTGCAGATACACAACAGCCAATTGAATTGAAATTCTCCATTCGGCTTCTGCGCCGTACTTTTTGTGGAGAGTTTCTTGTGAAAACGCTGGATTCTGGGCCCGGAAAAGCTTCATGAAAAGACAAGCTTTACACTTCCCCAGCCCGTTTGTATGTATGCAAAATATTTTGCGTCGTTAAAAATTCATACGATCAGAATCGAATTAGTATCTCAATCCAGGTAAAAGTGATGCAGAGGTGGTTTAAGATGAAAAATTGATAAAATTTGCAAAATCAAATTTATATAAATTTTCTTAATTGTGAGTGATAAAACTTTTCATCGGCGATAGTTTGAAAAAAAAAACAAAATCATGTAAGTAGAATTCTTTTTTCTCTCTTTCTCTCCTTCGATAGTTTATGAAAAGTACAGTCCCGCGGTGAATTTTAGTCGCTCATTAAAACAGGCACAATGGGTTTAACCAGGTCTAAGTGAAGCTGTGGGGTTCTTTTTTTGTTTTTTTTTGCAGCCACCTAACCTAGACGCATAAATTTAAAGACTCTATGGCGGCAGACATACCATCCCGCCTGCCTTCCATCTCACTCTCATTGTCTTGAAATTTTTTATGTTTTTCAAACGTTTTTTACTTTTTTTTTCAGGAGATTTTTATCTTCACAGATAAGCATTTGTTTGAAAATGAAAATGAAGTATACTTAAAATATAAAAATATGTTTCTAGGTTTCTTTCTATTGTTCAAGCAACTTTTGTTTTCAAGCTCATAAATGCGCAAAACTAAATAGCTTCTGAAGAAGGTCTGTCTCGGTTTTTTTTTTTTGAGTTAAAAAAATGACCTTACATGCGTCTATTAACTCTGTGGCGATAAGCAAAAAACTACTTTCGCTTTTTTTTGAAAAAATAAGTTTAAAGTCGGTTAGGTCTCTATTCTGACGGAACCTTGATGGAGATTAGGCATCTTCGAAATGGCATAGTTTTGTCTTTTAAACAAAAAAAGAATTTCGTTGCTGCCTTTCATACAATTTTTTAAATCTTTTTTTAAAATCGAAAAATTTATTTAAAAAAATTCTTAGTTACAAGTTGAGTAAGCACAGCCAATGGTGCCACGATGGTCCAATTGATACACCGACTCGGTCATAGTTGAGTAATGTTATATACATCATAAAAAATGGCAGATTTTCGTCTTTCAAACAGAAAAAAAAACTCGTTGCTGCCTTTCATACAAATGTTTTAATAATTTTTTAAAATTGAAAAATTTATTTAAAAAACTGCTTAGTTGAGGGTTAGCGTAACTAAAGGTATCACGATGGTCCAATTGGTACACCGACTCGTGCCGCAGCTAAGCAATGTTATACCTCCCATAAAATGGCAAATTTTCATCTTTCAAACAAAAAAATAATCTCGTTGCTACCTTTCACACAAGTTTTTTAATCTTTTTTTAAAATTGAAACATTTGTTAGATAACTGCGTAGTTGACTGTAAGCACAACCACTGCTGCACACCTACAGGAATTGAATTCCATGAAATTTAATTGAAATCTGACTACTTTGTGTTTCCTCACATGAACTAATTTGAAACTTTTACATGGACTGTAAAAAAAACTTTTAATTAATGATGTCCTTTCATTATTTTTGCGTCTCTCGAATTCGAGCTCATGTGGTTGACTTTTTTGTTTCGAATTCCACGAAGACCTTTTCATGACCACATCAATGCAAAGTCTCTCGTTACGATTCATGGAAAAACTAATTTGCTATTTTCCCTCTACATCAATGCAAAGTCCTCTCGTTAGGATTCATATATTTTTTTTTCATGGAAAAACTAATTTACTGTCGAGATGGTTCACAGAAAAGTTTCTCTGGCCAGGACTTTACAATCCTTTTTTTCAAATGGAATTAAAAAAAAAGTTTCACAACACACAACAGCTGCAGCGTTGAACCTTGACATTAACATCGTTTAGAATTATGAAAAAAAAAAATTCATTTCAAATGAAACAAAGAAAATTATCTCATTTTCAACTTGAACTTTTCGTGAAACTTCTGGATGTTTTAATTGGCACCTTGTTAACCTAACAACGCAAGGACTGCTTCTCGTAGGTGTTTGCGGACTCAAGAGAGTCGGTTTACCTCCTCATTTCCATGGTGACCTAACTCGCTCTCGAAATTAATCCGAATCACGATTACCCAAAATTTCAAAAAGCCGACAAACCGATTGAGTCGAGTCAAATTGAAAAAAAAAATAAAAGAAAATAAATAAACTTAAGCGGCCACCAGCCGACAGTCTTTTAACGACCGCGGCAAACGTTAAGGGCGTCACTTCGACAAATTCGACTCGCGTCCTAATCCCCCAGTCCGTCATAAAATTTCCTCTCGTTTTTTTTTTTTTTTGTTAATGCCGTTGGTTACAGAGTAATGATTTTGGGAGCACGCTCGGATATGGTTTTCAAGAAGTGTGATTTAATGGAGCCAAAGAAGAGACTCTTACACTTGAAACATGAACTAATTGAACATGAACAAACACTTAATATATATTTTTTTTTTGTATTTCATTTTAATGCCATCACTCAGTTGGCATGCGTTACAATTCGCGTTTAACACGATCCATAAATGCCCGTGAAAAGACTCACACGAACGAACGATTCAAATTTCTTTAGCGGTCTCCCTTAAAGTCTTTTTCGCAAACCAAAAATGAAATGAATAAAAATTTTAATTGCCGTTCTGCTAGACACATTACAAACGAAGCAGGACCAACTTCAAAAAAAAAAAAAAAAAACAAAAAATATGTGTAAAGGCGACAGACAGGCCGGACACTGAAGTGATTCGTCGTTATTCCTCCTTTGGAACGAAACCCTAAAAAACAGAAATCACTGAAAAATCATTAGCTACGGTACCGCCAACATCGTCTTCTCCTTCGTGTATTGTTCGTCAGAGAACAACTCAAACGCAGATCTTTTTTTTTTTTCAATCAGTCATTGAACTGTCGTTAAGATCTGGTGCATTATGCAAATTCTACGCAATCTCATTCTCCACCGAAATAAAAAGAAAAAAAACAATTGTGTGTGCGTTTGTTCTTCAGAAAAAAAATCAGAGAGCCCTTCTACAACGTTTGTCTGCATACCAGCTGTTGGACATATATACATTTTTTTTTTTTTTTTTTGCAAGAGACACGCAATAAAATTGTAGACCTCATTATCGCCGATGTTCGGTGGAGTCAAGCAAACAAAAAAAAAAAAGGGGAGAGAGACTTGAACTTGGCATGATATTTTGTGTTCTGCTTGTTTTATGTCTTTTCCAATAAAAAACAATTCACATATTATTCACTTAAAGGAAAATGAAAAAAAAAATACGTATTTTTTTTGCTTCCACGAAACTGAGATCGTTTTTCTTTCGCACCATTCGCTATGCTTTGATCACGATTCTGGAGGTCCAGTGTTGTTATGATTTTTTTTTATTTTCTTTATTTTCAACAGTCTCTGATTGTTTAGCTCTCAATGAAAATAAGAATAGTCTGTTCTTGTGTTGAATTATTTTTTTTTTATTTTTTTCTGTTGATTGAATTGAACTGGTGCCACACTTGAGCGGCTATTTTTTTTTTTTTTTCGTAGTCCACTGAAGGCTTATTGGCAAATAACACAAACAAACGATTTAGTTTGATTTCAGTAAAATTCTTTGCTAGAATCATAATCCCTTGGTCCGCTTAAGCAGAATGAGGTGTTGAAGATCATGAAGCGAGTGGAAATCAAATTTCTCCTGAATAAAGGAAGCCGCACTTAAGTGACTAATTTTGTTCGTAGTCTACTGAAGACTTTTTAGCAAATTGAATTATAATTTCAGCAAAGAAATTTTTCGGAATCACAATCCCTTGGTCCGCTCAAGCAGAATGAGGTGTTGAAGGTCATGAGGCGAGTAGAAATTGAATTTTCCCTGAATAAAGGGAGCTGGAGCGCCTCACTTAGGAGGCTAATTTTCTGCGTAGTCCACTGAAGGTTTATTGGCGAATCACATAAATAAACATTTTAGTTAAAATTGAGCAAAGAAATTTGTTAGAATCACAATCTCTTGGTCCGCGCAAGCAGAATGAGGTTTTGTAGGCCATGAGGAGAGTGAAAACCAAATTTTTCCTGAATGAAAGAAGCTGGAGCGCTCTTTTCGGCTGCGCTTTCTTTTTTATTTATCAACGCGATTCTTTTTTCTTTCTTTTTTGTTTATCAACGCGATTTTTAGTCTGCTGTAGTGACCATTCGATGGATTTCTAACCGCCAAGTCGTTCTCGCAACGCGACTTGCCGCAACGCCTCTACGCTCGCCGTCACCGTGGAGCTTGGCAGTACAATGGGCGGCTTAGCTTTGTCCTAAGTGTACCAAATGTACTGTGTGTATGTAATGTGTACTAAAATTTCAAAATCTGTTTAATCTACTGCATAAAATAGGGTTGAACCTAAAAAAGAAAAATGATCCACGTCCTTCTTTAGTGAGTCATTCGGAAATTGCCAACAAATCGATAAAATTTCTTAGTCAGAAGAACCATTTTGTTTCCAATCGCTGCAGAATTGTTTATGTATTTTTTATCATTTATTTGATTATGTAAATCTTCAGATAAAGTACATACATACGTGGGTAGAACTTAAAAAAGAAAAATTGGTCCTCCTCCTTCGGTCATTCGGAATTTGCCAACAAATGAACGAAATTTCTTAGTGCGGAGGAATATTCTTTTTTCCAATCGCTGTAGAATTTTGTTTGTATTTTTTATCATTTATTTGATTATGTAAAGTTTCGGATAAAGTACATACATACATGGCGCAACAGCCCATTGAGGTTCAAAGCCTCATTTTCGTCACGGGTAACAACCCAGATAAATTTCAAGTATATTGAACCACCTTTCTCACTCCTTTTTCCACTTCCTTGCTAGATCGACTGAAAAAAAGAAAAAAAAAATATCCTAATTCAATCGAAAAAAAAAAAAGAAAGAAATCTCATAAAGGATACCCGCTGAAGTGTGGGAGCACACAGGCGGAGAATGAATGCCTAGGCGAACAAAGCGCCAGTAAATTACTGAAGCACATGCCTATTGAATGTGTTTTGAATACAGAAAATGGAAGAACGCCTACTAGGGTTTCCAATTGAATAAACGTGTTGCGTAATTTGTTTTTCTTATTTTTTGTTTTCATTCAAACAGAAATTATCACAAAAATGGTTTCTGATTGCAAATTATTTGCCATTTATCATTTTAATTTCAATCACTATTGTTTTTTTTTTTTTTTGTGTTGATTTTTTGGCTCTGTTCCAGGCTGTTACGTCAGTACACATTTTTTTCTTTGATTTTCTCTACAAAAACAATTTCTGTGAATAGGTTCCTATTGATCTCCAGAGACGAGTGAATCGCGACGATGCCAGATGAATTTTTTAGGATTCAGATGATTTTTTTAGGATTCCTTTAGCTGCCAGTGGGCTCTCCGGCCCAAGGTAAAAATGTAATACCTTTTCCAAAATGGCAAATCTTCCTCTTTCAAACAAAAACAAAATCTCGTTGTTACGTTTCACATAATTTTTTTAAACATTTTTTGAAATCGAAACATTTATACGTAAAGAAAACTTCTTAGTTGAGTGTAAGCACACCAAAGATGTCATAATGGTCGAAAATGTACACCGATTCCTACCACAATTGAGAAACATTATACCTTCCATAAAATGGCAGATTTTCGTCTTTTAAACAAAAAAATAATCTTCTTGCTATCTTTCACACAATTTTTTTAATCATTTTTCAAAATTGAAACATTTAATAAAAAATTTCTTAGTTGAGTACAAGTTGAGTAAGCACAACCAATGGTGCCACGATGGTCCAATTGGGACACTGACTCGGCCATAGTTGAGTAATGTTATATACATCAAATAAAATGGCAGATTTTCTCCTTTCAAACAAAAAAATAATCTCGTTGCTATCTTCTACACACGTTTTTTAATCTTTTTTTCAAAATCGAAACATTTACTGTCTAGTTGAGTCGAAGTACAACCAAAGGTGTGGGCTATGAAACGCCTGGTACACTGAATCCTGCCACAGTTGAGCAATGTTATACCTTCCATAAAATGGCACACTTGTGTCTTTCAAACAAAAAAAGAATTTCGTTGCTGCGTTTCACACAAATTTTTTAATCATTTTTTAAAATTGAAACATTTATTGTAAATTTGCTTAGTTGAGCCTTAGCACAACCCCTACCGCACTTCTTCAGGATCTTTAAAATCAGTTTTCATGTTTTTCTACTCGAGCCTCAAATTTTTTTCAAATATTTTCTGATGCAGGTCAGATCCCTAAATCACATGAAATTCAGTTTTCAGAAATTCATTCAACCACGTCGCCTTCAGACGGATTTTTGTGGATTCCTCCAGCTTCCCGTGGGTTCCTCGAAATGAACCATACATTTTCTGAAAGCTGCCAAGTCCCCGCATCGAGTGAAATCTACTTTTTCAAGATCCACCCAAAGATGGCTTCACCAGATCGTTTTTTCGAGATTTCTCCAGCTTCCACTTGCTTCCCAAAATCCATTCAGATATTTTTTGAATCCTCAAACACTCGCCTAACATCTCCAATCAAAAAAAAAATTAATTTTTCGAAAAAAATTTTTTCGCATTTTTCACGCAAAAAAGTCGAGTCACGGCCAACGACTCGAGGTCGACTTTTCTTGGGAAAAAATGATGCGATTTTGAGAACAATTTTTTTTGGAAAAATCGATCGAAATTTTGATGAAGAATGATGTGGTTGGATGTATTTTGGAGAAAAATTAAAAATTCAAGACTTGGACCTGGATGGTGTCACCTCTAGGACGATTTTTCGAGATTTCTCCAGCTTCCAGTGGGTTCCTTGACTCAAACCAGACATTTTTCGAATCACCAGACACGTCTTTATAAATCTCCATCACTTTCTTGATTTTTTTTTTTTTTAATTTTTTCACTCAAAATCAAATTTTACAAAAATATTTGTTTTGATGCAAAATGATGGGTTTCGCTGTGAATTGAAGGAGAAATGAAAAATTCGAGACATTGACAGCGATAACGTCGCCGTAAGAAGGATTCCTCCAGCTTCTAGGGGGTTCCTCGACTTGAAGAGGCATTTTTTCAGGATTTCTCTAATTCTCAGGTGGGTTCATCGACTCAGATTCGATATTTTCATAATCCAACCAGGTCCCTCTATTGCACGAAACACACTTTTTCAACCTCCATCTAACCACATCCTCCTTCAGATGAGTTTTTCGAGATTTTTCCATCTTCCACTTGCTTCCCAACCATCATCCAGAGAGAAATGTCCACAACATATCAAAACCAAACACTTAAACAATAAATAAACTCGAACACGATTCCATAACACGAAGTACGTCCTTTTAGATTTGTGGTCGTTCTAGAAATTGCCAATTACCTGATGGAAATAGCACACAGTAAATGTTTTCATACGATTATTGATCTGTGTCTCTTGTAGTCTCTGGACATGGATTTCCTCTTCGTAACAAGCAATCACCAATTAAGTGGTTGAGAAAATTGAAAACCAGAATCCAAATTGCACTTCGTCTAAAAGTGCAAAATTGATTGAATGGATTTACCAAGTTTACTGCTCGTTGCAGATGGAGAACACTAAAAATTTATTTGCTTCAGCAACTTTATCCTTCGATTTGTAGTTGAATCAATTTCGAGAGTTATGAGATGCTGTAAAGTGTTTTTCCTATTTGTAATTTCATTGGCAATTGGAACTGTGTTCCAATGTACACTCAAAAGGACATTTTTGATTAAAATCCTTTCTGGTCCGAGTAAATCCTATCTCTCCATGGACTGTCACGCTCATGGTTTCATCTCGATTCGCAGAGAATTCAAAGCAAAGATGATAGAATTTGAGATTATGTCGTCGGGTGTTTTGTTCCACACTCTACATCATTAGAGACTTCATTTCCTTGGCTAATTACATCGTCCGCACGTGTGTTTTGCTCCCACACTCTCCGTCATGAGGCTCCTAATTCGTTCCACTCCACTCCAGGCTGAACTAAAAAAAAAAAATTCTTAAACCTAAAACCACCACAACAGAAAGAAATTCTCCTCCAAAATCGAAGCCAATTCCGTCGATTGAATTCGTCACTAAATAGTTCTTCACTAACTTGTCCCAATAGCTTGAATTTTCCCCATCAATTTCTGTATTTCGGTCCGACAAGGTGATCCACGACGACCCAAAAATTTTGTAATTTTAACAAATCGTCTCTGCCGAATTTTCATCAAGCTTTATAGCGAATTTTTATAATTTCATTGCCTTGTTGAAGAATATAGTGTTCCATTTTTATTAATGGCGTAATTTCTACTTGTCAAATGTCAAAAAATTTACAGTTTCAAAAGTGACATTTATCGAAATAACGGGCTAGTCAAAATAACACCTCTTATTGGAAAACCTTGTAGTACAGAGGTTTGATATTAAATTTATTTTTTTTTTGAAAATTCATTTATAATTGTGAAATCAAGTTAGGGAAAGGGAATTATTTTTTTTCTCGTTTTGAATCGAGCGACGCGAATCAGCTTGGCTATAAACGCAGACTTAAGATTCAAGAAAAACGACGCGCATATTGAATGTTTTCAATGCAGTATGGCCACCTCCCTATTTTTTTTCTCTCACATTGAATTCCTATGCTTCATATACTTCCAATTTTCTGTTTCATATGCATCCTCCAAAAAAAAGGAAAAAATACGAGGAAGGAACTCTCCGGGCAACGAATTTGGTCGGTGGGATGTTACATCGCCACATACCACGTTGGATTCTTCGTGAGACGAGGACTAGCTTGACCATAAACGCAGGCTCAAGTTAAAAAAAAAAAACGAGGCGTATATTGAATTTTTCAATGCGGTATGGGCACCTCCCTATTTTTCCTATCTCCCTATTTTACTTCCAATTTCCTAGTTCATATGCGTCCTGCAAAAAAAAGAAAAAAAAAATACGAGGAAGGAACTCTCCGGGCAACGAATTTGGTCGGTGGGATGCTACATCGCCACAGACTACGTTGGATTTTTCGTGAGACGCGAAGTAGCTTGACCATAAACGCAGCCTGAAGCTTAAAAAAATTTTTCAATACAGCAAATTTTCAATGCAGTATGAGCCCCTCCCTATTTTTTCCCTCACGTTGAATTCCTATGCTTCGCATACCTCCAATTTCCTAGTTCATATGCTTCCTACAGCAAAAAAAAAAAAATACGAGACAGGAACTCTCGGGGTCCCCACAAACGAATTTGGTCGGTGGGATGCTACATCGCCACAGACCACGTTGGATTCTTTGTGAGTTCATTCGAAAAAAAAATTGGTTACAAATTCCTCGTAGAAAGTCCACTCAATGGCGAAATCCGTTTGTAAAAATTGGAAGTCAGAGAAAACAAATTGTCACAAATTCCTCGTCAGATTATTCAGCAGTCCCCTCCAATGACGAGAGTTGCTTTCATTTGCCAAAGTTGAGAGTCGGAGACAACAAATTGGTCACAAATTCCTCGTAGTAAGTCCCCTCCAATTTCGAGAGTTGCATCCATTTGCAAAAAGTTGTGAATCAGAAAAAGGAAAAAAAAAAAAAAATGGTTATAAATTCCTCATCACAAATTCTACCTGTCGTTGCCTTGGTGTCCGCCTGCGTATCAATGGGAGATGGGATGCAATTCAAAATAACCCATCTCTACCTAGTCATTCAAGTTTTAACTGGTCAGCGTTGGGTTTTTGCTGAAGCAATGGCGACGTAGCTGGCAAAAGAAATTCCGATGAATTAATTTTTATTTACTCATGACCGCACAAGGTAATCAACCATCGAATTCATTTTGCATGAGGCGCTTGTGTATCTGATTTTTCATTTCATTTGTTCATTATTCCGAATCATTTACAATGGATTACAAACCCTATCCGTTTCGGTGGATACAAAAATAATAAACTTGAAATTTAATTAATCTGTTATTCTCGTGATGATCGCACATGCATCGATTTTTAGTCAGCGTATTCGTACAACACATTTGATGCGCTCGCTCTGGCTGTTGCTCTCAACGGTCTGTTACGCCATTCAATGTGTATGCATATATTTGCAGCACACCTTTCAACACTTAATTAAAATGAATTCCTTTTTCGTGCTCGAATTTAATTTCTCTCTACAGAATTTTTATACGAAATTGGTTTAAATTTCAAAAAATTTATGTTTGTTTTTTCCATTTACAACTTGTCAATCAATGAACGAAATTTGCACCCGTGTTTTCTTCGATATACAATTTCATAATTCATTTTTCGAGGTCACACAAAACAACTCACACTCAAAGGGTACATAACATTTCCTTATTTCTGCACAACAACGATGAAAATAAAAGAAGAACCATAAAAAAAAAAAAAGAACATCTGATCCTTCCTCTCACTTGATTATCGATTTCAAATTTTCAACACTCAGTTTTTATTTTTTTCTTCATTTTCTTCTTCCAACACTCAATTCATGATGCAGTTTCTATTTTCTTTTGTTATTTAAAAATACTTTGAGTGCAGAGTTGCAAGGTGCATCTGGGTGGCATATGGGGAAAATGATTGTTCATTTTTTTTTTTCAAGAAAAAGAAAGAACAATGCGAAAGTAATCAGGCTGTTGTTCAATCAAGGAAACAGGCAGATGAGGAACATCGATGTTCAGAACGGGAACATGTTCGCGAACGGAATACGTCCATCAAAATCAATGTTTTGCATTTTTTTTTTCTTTTTTTCCGGAGTTTTTTTGTAATCGATGAGTTATGTTGGGGGCTCAAGAAAAATGTTCGATGAGGAATACTTGGAATCAAGAATGATGGAATACAAGATAACGTCGTTGTTTTTCGTTGTCGATTCCCGAAGAATTAAGAGGGAAAATCTTAGAATATGCGATTACGTCGTGGTGTGTTTTCTTCCACGTTCTGCATTATTCATCGTCATTACTGACGGAACAGCCCACGAAGGGCCAGAGCCACAGACAACCCAATAGAGACAGCCATCTGTGCATCTACCGAATCTCTGGATAAAATCCTAGCTTGCATTAGTTTTTGAAATACAGTCGAATCAAGTTACATCAAACTTAACCCTACACTGCGCAATGAAAAAGATATTTTCTTGTATAATTTATGGCTGACAATACCAGTATAAACAAAAAAAAAAACCATTAGTCTACATAAATTGGCATGATTATTCCATTCAAAATATATAAAGCAAATCATCTACAAATCTCAACAGAGAAAAATTGTCATCCATAGTTTTTGAAAGAAGTAAAAATTGAGTTATATCAGATGTGTAGGGATAAACAATCAGATTCCAATTCACAATAATTCCTGACTTACTTCTATTTACATTTCCTTGAATCTCCTCCACTTCAAAACAAAAAAAAAAAAATCGATTTCACACTTAAAACTAAACACTAACCGTCCGGCCGTCGGTGACAAATCACTTCATTGTGATTTGAATCGAACTTTCAGTAAAACGAAATTGTTTATTGTAAACAATTCAGAATTCTATATTCTTGGTGCTCTTTCGTGCTAGAGAATTCGATGGAAGTGGAATTTGTTTTTTTTTTTTTTTTCTATTCTTCGAATTTATTTACATCACACGAGTCAACTGATAAACAACAAAAATTGTCAACACAAATTTCTCTGATTTGATTCTGGTGTTTGGGTCATTTTTAAGACGATTTTTCGGTGTCCATAAGTCGATTTTAAGAGTTCGTTGACAAATCGTGCATGAGATTTTTTTAATTCTTGTGAAATTTCAATTGTTTTGCTCGCATTTTAGTGGGTCACATTTATTTGTCTTTTAGCTTAGTGTGGAGATTTTGAGCAGAAGTTTCTCTCTGGTGTTTGAAGCGTCTTATCAAATTGTCTTTTTTGAGGATCTGATGGACTTATGATCAATCAGTCAATACAATTTGATTTTCGTTTAAAAAACATCTTTTTGGGAGTCAAATTCTGGGAAGAATAAAGCCCAAATCGCAACGGCGCGTTCGATCGTAAGAGCATTGTACAAATGAAAATAGAGCGGTCGGCCGTTGCAACTTCGCAGATCGTAATATCATAAGACTGGGTCTACTTTCTACTCGTTCAGACGTTTGACAGATATGTGTATAGTTTTTTTTTATTAATTGAAATTTGAATGCAGAAAGACGACTTTTAAAAATGATCTTTTTGGGAGTAAAATTCTGTGAAGAATAACCTTCTTTCGGATTATTGCTCCGACAATACACGTTTTACCTAAATAATTTTTTTTTTTCACGTAATTTCATAAACGAATATGTGAAAATTATAGAAATCTCCTTCGTGAGGATGCCATCAATTCGATTGATTGAACCAACGCCATTCATGGATCATTAAACTGATGGGTCGATAGCTAGATTCTCTGTTTGGGGATTTGGTTGTACGAATTCATAGAAATTTTTCCAAAAAAAATTCAGTATGTGAGATCTCAAACTCAAACCAATTTTTAATTAGAAAATTCAACGAGAATTCATTTCTCAGTATATTCCTAAAGATTCGGGCGGTTCATGCAATATGAATTCTATGATTTTGGATAATTAAATTGTGATCACGGTACAGAATGGAATGCATGAATTCTATGATTTTTCATAATTGAATTGTGATTACGGATTTGCATGGAAATCTTTAAATCAGTCTAATAGATAAATCCTTCTAATTTTTTTTCTATTCTCGTGTAGCAACATCACGCTGCTGTTTAAAAAAAAATAAATGATATTCATATTTCGTTGGTCATCTCCCGTGCATGATTTTTTGCTCGGATTCTGTCCCCTAAATTTTTTGCCTTCATTTTTGCTCTGACTCTGTCCCCATAAATTTTTTTTTTGCCTTCATCGTTGCTCTGACTCTGTCCCCCTAACTTTTTTTTACCTTCAATTTTGCTCTGACTATCCCCCTAAATTTTTTGTCTTCATTTTTGCTCTGATTCTGTCCCCCTAAAATTTTTTGCCTTCATTTTTGCTCTGACTGTTCGTCCCCCTGAATCTTTTTGCCTTCATTTTTGCTCTGACTATCCCTAAATTTTTTTTTTGCCTTCATTTTTGCTGTGACTCTATCCCCCTAAATTTTTCGACTTCATTTTTGCTCTGACTCTGTCCCCTTAAATTTTTTTTCCTTAATTTTTGCTCTGACTGTCCGTCCCCCTGAATCTTTTTGCCTTCATTTTTGCTCTGACTATCCCTAATTTTTTTTTTTTGCCTTCATTTTTGCTGTGACTCTGTCCCCCTAAATTTGTTTTCCTTAATTTTTGCTCTGATTCTGTCCCCTTAAATTTTTTTTCCTTAATTTTTGCTCTGACTGTCCGTGTCCCCCTGAATCTTTTTGCCTTCATTTTTGCTCTGACTATCCCTAAATTTTTTTTTTGCCTTCATTTTTGCTGTGACTCTGTCCCGTCAAAAATTTTTTTCACCTTCATTTTTGCTCTGACTCTGCCCCCTTAGTTTTTTCACCTTCATTTACATCGTTGAGCAGATCTAGATCTATCCGAATAAGGTACGCCCAAGGAGAATGTGTCACTAATTAATAAATTTTTCTCAATTCCTGACATCATGATCCTTTCAGAATATTTTCCAGATAATCGAATCCTTCTCCAATTTCCCATCGAGGTAGTTTTTCCTTTTTTTTCTCAGTTTCTCTCTCACGACAAAGTTACAGCGTCTTAGTTTTCAATGAAGTCATTTCTTTTTTTTCTCGAAGCATAATTCGTCTGTTAAAAAAATAGAAAAAAAATTAAAATTTGAATTTTAAATTTAAATACACGTGAGATTTGTTTCTCAGTTGAGAGCGTTGTTACTTATTCAAATGTACAGGTCTCGCTCAATGACCTGATGTGCTGGAAGAGTAAAAAAAAAAAAAAAAAAAAACGATTCGAAAATGTTTGTTTCATGAAAAGGTTGACCCGAAGTGAGTGAAACTATTATGTTAATTATTCTTTCAATTGTATTGATGGACCAACTACAAAAAACTTGCCTGTTTACTTTTGGACATACCTCCTGATGAGTTAGAGTTTTCGGCGGAGGAGGATCGAGTTGAGTTGGAGATCTCATCTGTGTGTATTGCCCTCGTGACCTTTTTAGGGGAATATGCGACTGAAAATTTTATTTTGGGTTTTATTTAAATCTTTGAAAAAATTCTTCGGTTGTCACAGAAATTGATCACAGAATTGCTTTAGCTTCAATCACATTGACTGATTTTCGGAGTAGAGATTTCTTTATTTTGTTTTTTTTCAAAATCGTTACATTTATTTGAATCGTTGATTTTGGATAATCTACAAAATTTGATATTTAAAATTTAGATTTTTCATTGCCATTTAATTTAATCATCAATTCTTGCAGGTTTTTTAATGTCTTATATGGTTTTTGACCAATCTTCTGGCCACAGAATAGACTATAAGGAATAATCGTCTAGGGCAACAGAATTTTATCTTTTTTCGAAATCTTTACACTTATTTGAATCGTTGATTTTGGATAATCTACAAAATTTGATATTTAAAATTTAGATTTTTCATTGCCATTTAATTTAATCATCAATTCTCTCAGGTCTTTTAATGTCTTATATGGTTTTTGACCAATCTTCTGGCCACAGAATAGACTATAAGGAATAATCGTCTAGGGCAACAGAATTTTATCTTTTTTCGAAATCTTTACACTTATTTGAATCGTTGATTTTGGATAATCTACAAAATTTGATATTTAAAATTTAGATTTTTCATTGCCATTTAATTTAATCATCAATTCTCTCAGGTCTTTTAATGTCTTATATGGTTTTTGACCAATCTTCTGGCCACAGAATAAATAGACAACAAGGAATAATCGTCTGAGTCAAGTTAAGACAAAATTAAGATTTTTTCCGTTTAAATGGAATCTAATTCGGAATTGGAAATTGCACTTCTTAATGGAAAATGTAAATGAAAGAATTTTCTGCTCCTTCGAATGAAAAACCTTCATTACGCAACCAAACCAAAGCAATTGCAGTTCAGAAGTGGAAGATTAGTCTTTTTCGTAAACGAAGTCGCTGGGTCATGACATGCACGAAGAAGAGTCAGCAGTTTTAATTTTTTAATTTCGATTTTTTCAATTTTCATATTTCTATCCTACGAAATACTTAGAAGCCAACATCAACATCAACCAACAAGCTAAAGCAATTGCAGTTCACAGGTCGCTGAATCATGACTTACACGTCAATTTTGATATTTTTATCCTTCGGAAATGTTAAAGACTCGTCTATTTTGTGGTTCATGGAGAGTCATCAAATTTGAAATATTAATTAAAAGCCTAGAAGCCCTGTATTGGCAATCAAGCCAAAGCAATTGCATTATGGAAAGGTCAGGAACTAGTCTATTTTGTTTGCGATGTCACAGGGTCATGATTTCCACGAATTTATGATTTCCATAAATTTTTTATATTTCAATTTTGAAATTTGTTTCCTACGGAGAAACTTAAAAACCCTTTATCTTCACAAACAAGCCAAAGCAATTGCAGCAAATTCAGAAGTCAAAGACTAGTCAATTTTGTATACGAAGTCCCAGGATCACCTAGAAAAAAAGAACAGGAAAACATTGAGTTAAATTTGAAAAAAAAAAAAGTCTCTTTCGTTCAGTTACCAGAGTCGTCTTGTTTTTCTTCCTTCAAAAGGATTTTTTTTATAATTTCATTCCTTAAATGAATTTCACTGGTTAGACCGACATCAAAATCTCTTCTGCTTCAATTTCATTCACTCAATAAATTCTGATAGGATTTTTTTTTAGAATCCCTTGCTTTCAAATTACGTAATTTCATTTTCATAACCACAATCAAATTTTTCTGTTTCACAACACAATAAAAACTTCCAGAACACAATGACAACCTTCAGAAACACAAGAATAAAATTTCTATAAATAAAAAATATTCTTCACGTGGATTTTCGATTTTCTACTTCACCCATGTTTTCGCATTCGCAAAAAAAAAAAGGACGAATCGTCCTGTCAATCAGTGTTGCCGCTGACGGGAAAAGAAAATCCGATAGAAATGTTCGTTTTTGATTTGAAAAAAATCCACTGAAAATCTCTAAAATTTTGAGGAGAAATAAATTCTTGAAGATACCGAGGGAGAGATGGAAAGAAGTTATCGGTGAGCGTTGGTTTTAAATGTCTGAATGTTATATTCAGATGGGAAAATTAAGTTTGGAAGAGTATTCCATATTCGTGTGGTGCGGCTAAAGAATGAGTCTCTAAACTTTACCCTACGTCCGAAAGCAGGCTTGAGGGCGTACTGATGAGCAATCCTAGCTTGACGTGAGGGCGTACTGATGAGCATTTCTAGCGTGTCGAGTATTGCGGGTGAATGTTTGAAGGGTGTTAAGCAGGGAGGCGCAAATACTTTTTTACCGACGGTACATCAAAGCCAAGCATTGCTTCGTCTCAAAGTTGCGTCGTTTTAGAATTGCAGTTCCATTTTAGTGAAAAGTCGTGATTAGTAAATGTTCTGTGTTTTTTATTCGTGGTACGAAAAAGTCGTTTGAAATAATTAGATTTTATTTTACCGACAATTTTTCTTGTTTTCAAAAATCATTAAGTCTTAAAAATTCGTGTCGATCTACCGGCAACACTGCCACACAAAAAATCCTCCTCAATTCTATTATTCTTTGGATTTCATGCCATGCGCCCCGTTCACCCTAAAATTATCGATTTTCTGAAAACTACAACCCGACTGCTGACGTCCTGCTCTAATAAGGGTTGAGTTTGTCTAAAAAGAAAATAAAAATTTATATTCGAATTCAATGTGCCTTGAAAGACTTGAAATCCGTCTTAGGCAGGTTTTTGTGTTTTACACTCCTGCACGTAGATTGAAGACATGAGTATTTTTGGATGATAAATATTTGTCTTGACGCTTGAGGAAATCATAAAACGTGACATTTAGAACTTTTGGTGGGATTTGAATGATTATTTTGCGATAAATCAACATTCGCCTATGCCAATGGAAGTCGGACAATTTGTGTCATAAGAGAAGATGTTTAATTAATTTTTGTTTTATTTGAACGAAGTTTTGCGATTTTCAATGAACTCTTGATGTTTGTAGTTTAGTTTTTTTGTTTGGAGGGATTATGGAAATGATTTTCAAATGAATTGCTGATGATGAAGTAGCAGTGTCTGCAAGTAGTTTTCATTTCATGGCAAATCGGACATTGTCATCATTTTTTTTTTAGGACAGCACAATTTGTTTTTTGTATGAGCACAAATCCTTTCGCGCGGCAACAAAGTCGTGTTCTTACGAGAGTCCTGTTGGCAAGAATTTGCCGATTTAATATACGTTTCAATTTTAAAAAAACATTAAAAAACTTGTGTGAAAGGTAACAACGAAGTTATTTCTTCATTTGAAAGATGAAAATCTGCCATTTTGTGGGAAGTATAATATAACTCAACTGTGGTAGGAATCAGTGAACCAGTTGTCCCATTGTCGCATCTTCGGTTGTGCTTACACTCAACTTAGAAGTTTTTTTTAATAAATGTTTCAATTTTAAAAAATCATTAAAAAAATTGTGTGAAAGGTATCAACGAGATTCTTTTTTTGTTTGAAAGATGAAAATCTGCCATTTCATCGAAGGTATAATATTACTGAACTGTGACACGAGTCGGTGTACCAGTTAGACAATCGTGGCACCATCGGTTGTGCTTACACTCAACTAAGAAGTTTTTAAATAAATTTTTCGATTTTGAAAAATGATTAAAAAATGTGTGTGAAAGTTAGGCACAAGATTATTTTTTTGTTTGAAAGATGAAAATCTGCCATTTTGGGAAAAGTATAACATTACTTAATTTTCAAAATCGCGATATTTTTTCCCAATAAAAGTCGACCTCAAGTCATTGACATCGACTCGCCTTTTTTTTGGTAAAAAATGCGAAAAATTTTTTTTTCGAAAAATTTAACTTTTTCTCTTGGGACTGTTAAAGACTTATTCTGTGATTCGAAAAATGTTTGGTTCGAGTCGATGAACCCACTGGAAGCTGGAGAAATCTCAAAAAATCGTCCTGGAGGTGACACCATCCAGGTCGAAATCTTGAATTTTACATTTTTCTCCAAAAGACATCAAAACCCATCATTCTCCATCAAAATTTCAATCGATTTTTCGAAAAAAATTTTAATTCAAAATCGCTTCATTTTTTACCGAGAAAAGTCGACCTCGAGTCGTTGACCGTGAATCGATTTTTTTGCATGAAAAATGTGAAAAATTTTTTTTCGAAAAATTAATTTTTTTTTTGATTGGGGATGTTAGGCGAATGTCTGAGGATTCGAAAAATGTTTGGATGGATTTTGGGAAGCAACTGGAAGCTGGAGAAATCTCGAAAAAACGATGTGGTGAAGCCATCTTTAGGTGTAGGTTGGAAATGTGAATTCCACGCGATGTGAGGACTTGGCAGCTTTCAGAAAATGTCTAGTTGGAGTCGGGGAACCCACTGGAAGCTGGAGAAATCTCGAAAAGTCGATCTTACGGCGACACCATCGCTGCCAAAATTTCGTATTTTTCATTTTTCCATAAAATACATCAGCATACGTCATTCTCCATCAAAATTTCCATCAGTTTCTTCCAAAAAATCGAAATTCTAAATCACGACATTTTTTCCCAAGAAAAGTCGACCTCGAGTCGTTGACCGTGACTCGACTTTTTTGCGTGAAAAATGCGAAAAAATAATTTTTCGAAAAATGAATTTTTTTCTTGATTGAAAGTGTTAGGCGAGTGTTTGAGGATTCGAAAAATGTTTAGATGGATTTTGGGAAGCACCTGGAAGCTGCAGAAATCTCTATCTTTGGGTGGAGGTAAAAACTGTGGACTCCACACGTTGTGGGAATCTGGCATCTTTCAGAAAATGTGTGGTTCGAGTCGGGGAACCAACGGGAAATCTCGGAAAAAACATCGAAATAAAAAAAATTACTTAATTTCAAATAAACACAATTCTCGAAGCATTTTTATTTTGAATTTATCGATTTTTCACAAGAAAATTGCTGTCATTGAGAGCCTGTCGACGGAAAGAAGTGTTCTGTTCGTCTTAAAAAAAATCGTGCTCCCTCTCAAGGATTGTTTCTGTTGTTAACTTTTTCATTTTCTTTTCCACGTGTACAATTATAAAATTTTCTAATTAAAATTTGAAATTCGATGGTCTCTTGAACTCCTACATCTGCTTTATGCTCTCTCACCATAACAACAAACTTCTTCGGCGAGTAGGAGTATTTCAATAGACCTCTAATTAGGCTCCATTGATAGACAAAAAAAGAATGGGGAATTCGTATTAATTCCTTGACTGTTGGGTGTTTTTATCTTTCAAGTTGGAAATTGCCTAGTTGGCAACGTTCGGGTTTCCATGGAATCTAGGGAATGAGTTCGTAAAATACTCTTGAAATGGATTCTTCAGAATTGAAACAAATTAAATTATTTTTTTTTCTTATTTTGAAAAAAGAGACCAAAGGCGGATGAAGGTGGATGGGAAAAGTACTTGGAAACAAATTAAATATTTGAAGTAATACGAGAATATTTCTGTCGTTTGTTGCTTTGAATTGAAAAGAAACAAAATTGAGGTGGAAATAGTAGACATTTTTATTCCACGGTAGCAAAGAATCAAAATTCATTTAGGCGTCTTCTTAAAAACAGAGCGGTCGACATTTCTAGACCTCGGGAAGAAATTCTTCAACGATTTCCAAAGATTCAAAATTCATTTAGGCGTCTCCTTAAAAACAGAGCGGTCGACATTTCTAGACCTCGTGAGAAAATTCTTCAACGATTTGCAAAGTTTCAAAATTCATTTAGGCGTCTCCTTAAAAACAGAGCGGTCGACATTTCTAGACCTCGGGAAAAAATTCCTCAACATTTTGCAAAGTTTCAAAATTCATTTCGGCGTCTCCTTAAAAACAGAGCGGTCGACATTTTTAGACCTCGGGAAAAAATTCTTCAACATTTTGCAAAGTTTCAAAATTCATTTAGGCGTCTCCTTAAAAACAGAGCGGTCTACATTTCTAGACCTCGGGAAAAAATTCTTCAACATTTTGCAAAGATTCAAAATTCATTCGGGCGTCTCCATTTCTAGACCTCGTGAAAAAAATTCTCCTTTTTTGATTTTTTTTGTTTGCTTTTTGTCAATCAATTTTCTTTTTTTTTTTTTAATCCGATTTTCCATCTGATGGAATTTAATCCTTCATGAGAATCCTTCATCTGCATATATTTTGAGTTGTTTTCTGTTTTTTTTCTATTGCAAGTAAATAGACCTGCGTACAAAACACCTACGCTTCTGGGCGTGGAGAAATACTCATATACTTGTTGCCTAGCAACCCTTTTTGCGCATCAAAACCTTCCACAACGAACCTCGTACATATAAAAAGAACTTGCAAATATTTATGATAAAAGGAACTCTTCCTCAACTGAATATAACAATGTTCAAGTACACAAACAACCGCCCATACCTGAGCATAGCTTTTTTTATATTTACGTACCTACATAGATCTCAATGGACGGTAATACTCCTCTTTCCATGAACAAGCCCTGGTTGTTATGCCAAGAGAAAATCTTATTTTATTTTTCTTGGAAAACAGAGAATTTGCATGAGTAGACATAAGCTCTGGACATAGACATGGGCTGTTACGCAGATTATTTTATTTTTAGAAATTTCGAGAAAAGAAAAAAATTGTTAAGAAGTAACAACACCTTCGAAGCCTTTAAGCTTCTTTCGTAAGTAGAAATTTGCAAAAGAAAAACTGTTGAACTTAAAAGGAAATCTTTTTCAGCGAGAGTCGAGAAATTTGCGATTGGATTTTTTTTTTGTGTTGCTGGTTTTTTGCATCACTGCGTTGTCCACAGGAATGGAATGCATTGTCCACACACCTAGAAACCGAGAGAGTCGGACTTTTTTTGTATTTTACGCATCTCTACTTTGTCCACACCCCTAAGAACCTTCTTAGTCGAGAATTTTGCAATTGAATTTTCTTTGTGATGCGTTGTCCACACGCCCAAGAATCTTCTTCCGGGAGAGTCAAGATGCTGATTTTAAGTGTCACTGCGTTGTCCACAGGAATGGAATGCGTTGTCCACACACCTAGAAACCTTTTCCAGGCAGAGTCGAGCATTTTGCAATTGAATTTTCTTTGTGATGCGTTGTCCACACGCCCAAGAATCTTCTTCCGGGAGAGTCAAGATGCTGATTTTAAGTGTCACTGCGTTGTCCACAGGAATGGAATGCGTTGTCCACACACCTAGAAACCTTTTCCAGGCAGAGTCGAGCATTTTGCAATTGAATTTTCTTTGTGATGCGTTGTCCACACGCCCAAGAATCTTCTTCCGGGAGAGTCAAGATGCTGATTTTAAGTGTCACTGCGTTGTCCACAGGAATGGAATGCGTTGTCCACACACCTAGAAACCTTTTCCAGGCAGAGTCGAGCATTTTGCAATTGAATTTTCTTTGTGATGCGACTTTAAGTATCATCGCGTCGTCCACACGCCCAAGAATCTTCTTCGGGGATAGTCGAGATGCAGATTTTAAGTGTCACTGCGTTGTCCACACGCCCATGTAATTATTTAAGACACGTTCATCGAGTCGTTTGCACCAATGCAATCGTTGTCCACACGCCTAGAAACATTTTCTAGGGAGAGACGGATTTCTTTTTGTATTCTAAGCATCACCGCGTTGTCCACACGCCCAAGAATCTTCTTCCAGGGAGAGTCAGATGTTTTTTTTTTGTATTTTACGCGTCTCTACTTTGTCCACACCCCCAAGAACCTTCTTTAGGAAGAGTCGAGAATATTAAAATTGGATTTTTTTTTTGTGATGCTGATTTTTAGCATCACCGCGTTGTCCACACGCCCAAGAATGTTCCTCAGGAAGAGTCGAGATGCAGATTTTAAGTGTCACTGAGTTATCCACACGCCTAGAAACCTCTTCCAGGGAGAGTCGGATTTTTTTGTATTCTCAGCATCACCGCGTCGTCCACACGCCGAAGAATCTTCTTCCGGGAGAGTCAAGATGCAGATTTTAAGTGTCACAACGTTGTCCACACGCCAGAAACCGGGAGAGTCGGACTTTTTTTGTATTTTACGCATCTCTACTTTGTCCACACCCCTAAGAACCTTCTTAGTCGAGAATTTTGCAATTGAATTTTCTTTGTGATGCGACTTTAAGTATCATCGCGTCGTCCACACGCCCAAGAATCTTCTTCGGGGATAGTCGAGATGCAGATTTTAAGTGTCACTGCGTTGTCCACACGCCCATGTAATTATTTAAGACACGTTCATCGAGTCGTTTGCACCAATGCAATCGTTGTCCACACGCCTAGAAACATTTTCTAGGGAGAGACGGATTTCTTTTTGTATTCTAAGCATCAACGCGTCGCGTCGTCCACACGCCCAAGAATCTTCTTCCAGGGAGAGTCGGATGTCTTTTTTTTTGTATTTTACGCGTCTCTACTTTGTCCACACCCCTAAGAACCTTCTTTAGGAAGAGTCGAGAATATTAAAATTGGATTTTTTTTTGTGATGCTGATTTTTAGCATCACCGCGTTGTCCACACGCCCAAGAATGTTCCTCAGGAAGAGTCGAGATGCAGATTTTAAGTGTCACTGAGTTATCCACACGCCTAGAAACCTCTTCCAGGGAGAGTCGGATTTTTTTGTATTCTCAGCATCACCGCGTTGTCCACACGCCCAAGAATCTTCTTCCGGGAGAGTCAAGATGCAGATTTTAAGTGTCACAACGTTATCCACACGCCTAGAAACCTTTTCCAGGGAGAGTCGGATGTTTTTTTTTTTTTCTTCGTTGTCCAAACCCCTAAGAACCTTCTTCAAGTAGAGACGAGAATTTTGCAATTGAATTTTCTTTGTGATGAAACTTTAAGCATCACCGCGTTGTCCACACTCCTTAAAACCTTTTCCAGGGAAAGACAAGAATATTGAAATTGGATTTTTTTGTGATGCTGATTTTAAGTATCACTGCGTTTACCACGCCGATGTAATGCGTTGCCCTGCCCACACACCTAAAAATCGTCTCCATTGAGACTCAAAATTGGATTTTTTTTTTTGTATTTTAAACATCTCTCACGTTGTCCACATGAATTGAATGCGTTTGTCCACACGCCCATGTAATTACATAAGCCACGTCGTTTCGTTGAGTCGTTTCGTGATTTCTTGCAAAAAAAAAAGAAATAATTACTCTCCTGTCGTGGTGTTGCTTTAATTTTGAGTATGCAATTTTCCTTTTTTTTTTTTCTGTTGAACCCAATCCCTTGAATCGTGCCTCATACAAATACCGCCCGCAAAATCATAAACACCTTTGTGGACATGAGACATGCGACACACAAAAGGGACGATGAGTGACCACGAGACAAGAGACCCCTTAGTTCACGCAATTTTTTCTCTTTTGCCTTGGTTTTTTTTTTTTGAAGCAATTAAATCTGACTCTTGGAATTTAGTCCGAGGTGTCCCAAGCCCCGTCTATAACTCACAAGTGTCACACATAACAAAGGAATAACAAATATCTGTGTGGGTTTTTTTTTTTTTTTTTTTTTTTTTTTAATGTGGTGAACGTCGTGGTGACTTAATTGGAGCTGACTTGCTAATGGATTTCATGGTCCAGCATATTTTTTAAAGCAAAGTTTTTTTTTTTTTTTACGATTCCTTGGAAGGTTTTTCATTCTCTGAATTATGCAAGGAGAGCCATAAGTGTCTCTAAAAACCTTACAAAAAGTATTTGGAATAATTGTTTGCTTTTTATATTTAGGTCTGCTACTTTGTTTAGTCTGTGTGCCTTATCGTCTTGTTTTTGTTTTTTTTTTGCACTTGAATTGTTGTTCCATAGACCTTTGTTGGCAAAATATATATTTTTTTTTGTGACTTAAACGTGATCGCTGGCCTAGAGAAAATGAGGTACTTTGCGATTTTAAGTCGACACTGTGGCCTAGAGAAATGTGGGTAACCAGGTTCGATGGTGTTTAGGGAGAAAATAAGAAGGAATCTCTAACACTTTCTGTTTCTCAATGCTTGGGATAAAGTCTTAAGAAATTTCTTACAATTTTTTGTTCATTTCATGGGACGGATTTTGGAAAATCGAATAAAATTTCTGTTGCCTTCATGAGACGACGTTAAAGTCTTTGAAAAGAATTTTCTACAATTTCGAAAAATCGAATAAAATTTCTGTTGCCATCATGAGACGACGTTAAAGTCTTTGGAAAGAATTTTCTACAATTTTTGTTCATTTCGTGGGACCGATTTCGAAAAATCGAATAAAATTTCTGTTGCCTTCATGAGACGACGTTAAAGTCTTTGAAAAGAATTTTCTACAATTTCGAAAAATCGAATAAAATTTCTGTTGCCTTCATGAGACGACGTTAAAGTCTTTGAAAAGAATTTTCTACAATTTCGAAAAATCGAATAAAATTTCTGTTGCCATCATGAGACGACGTTAAAGTCTTTGGAAAGAATTTTCTACAATTTTTGTTCATTTCGTGGGACCGATTTCGAAAAATCGAATAAAATTTCTGTTGCCTTCATGAGACGACGTTAAAGTCTTTGAAAAGAATTTTCTACAATTTCGAAAAATCGAATAAAATTTCTGTTGCCTTCATGAGACGACGTTAAAGTCTTTGAAAAGAATTTTCTACAATTTCAAAAAATCGAATAAAATTTCTGTTGCTGAGACGACTTGAAAGAAATTCAATTAAATTCGGTTTTCATTTCATTTCATTCATTTCATTTATTTAATTGAACTTCCTAGAGACAAACTTTACGTGAATTTGATTGTCTTAGGTTAGTCTGGAAGAGATTCCAAATTAGCAGGAGATGAAATGCTTGTCGTGACGTTGTTTCTTAAAATAAATCCTCGTAACGTTGTTTCTAACGAAAAAAAAACCCTCGTAACGTTGTTTCTAAAGGTAAAAAACTCATAACGTTTCTAAAAACCTAAATGACGATAAAACATCTTTTCCTTAAATTACTCGTGGTCTAAGTCCACTCAACAGAATCCTTTTGGCTGAAAGCCTCGTCGCACTTAACAACAGAGTAAATTATTTTCGCAATTTCAAGTAATTCAATTAGCGTTTAATTCAATTTACCTCAGTTCATCATTCAAACTCAATTTTTTTTTTTGTTTTTTTCGCCTTTTCACATCAAAAAAATGGATACATCCTGCCTGCGTCCTGTGACGAATCTCGAAATTCTCCTCTCGCAATACATTCAAACATTACCCTACGCAATTGAGTGCCTGACTAGGGTGTATCCATATCCAATCCCAGCACAAAAACCAAAAATAAGCAAAAAAGAAAAAGCTTTTTGGTCGATGTCCTGGAAAAAAGGAAGTATACCTTCGAGTTTCCTGCTAAACAAACAATGGACAGTATCTGGGCGAGGAATATCTATTTTCTCTACCACTTCACTACATACACGAAGAAAAATGAGATGAATGATTTTATTGGATATCTCTTGCTTTTTCGCACAAATGGTTGCATATTGGCTGTTTTTTTTTTGCTTTTCCCTCCCTGCCTGACGTCCTCCCTTCGTGTATTTTCGTGTGTGGCTGTGCTTCTATATATTTTTGCACTTGTTACCATGGTTGCAACCAGTGGTTTTGCATTGGTATTAAAGTCTCCAGTGCCACCCACTTTTCTGATGCTGCGTAGATTGTTTGTATGCGTGAGGTAAGGAGGATTTTCTTTTGGTTAATAAAGGCATGTCTTGCACTTGGAGACCATCAGTTCGTAGAGAAAATTCGAATAATTCGGTTGTGCTTTTTAGAAAATAAAAAAAAAAATATTATTTTTCCTTTGCAATTGGATTAAATTAAAAAAAAAACATTTTACCTGTGAAGTGATTTAAAATCAAAAACTTTGTCTATTCCCAAACTTCAATTGAAGGAATTTAATTTTGAATTCTTCAATTTTCCCTCTTTTTTCTTATTTCTAAAATTTGAAAACTTAAAATAAAAACAATTTATTTGTGAAATGATTTAAAATCAAAAACAAAAAAAACTTAAAAAAGAAAAAAAATACGTATCTAGTGTTTGTAATGAATTTTTGAGTCTTTTGAACTCCAAAAATTTCTCTTATTCTTAAAATTTTTATAATCAGAGGAAAACATTCAAAAAAATACCTGTGGAGTGATTTAAAATCAAAAAGAGAAAAACTTAGAACAGAAAAAAACTTGTCTAGTGTTTGAAATGAATTCTGGAGTCTTTTGAACTCCAACATTTCTTTTATTCTTAAAGTTTTTCTAAAAAGAGGAAAACAGAAAAAAAAAATACCTGTGGAGTGATTTAAAATCAAAACCAGAAAAGGTTTTTAAAAAAAAAACTTGTCTATTGTTTGAAATGAATTCTGGAGTCTTTTGATCTCCAAAACTTCTTTTATTCTTAAATTTTTTATAAACAGGAAAACAAAAACAAAAAAAATACCTGTGTAGTGTTTTCAAGTTAAAACCAGAAAAAGTTTAAACAAAAAAACTTGTCTCGTGTTTAAAATGAATTTTTGAGACTTGTAAACATTTCTCTTATTTATAAAAAGGGGAAAATATTTGAATAAAAAACCTGTGGAGTGATTTTCAACTTAAAAACAGAAAAAAATTTAAAAAAAAAAACTTATCTTGTGTTTAAAATGTACTCTTGAGAGTTTCGAATTTCAATGTAAGTCATTAAATTCAATTTTATCTTTCTCCTCTGATTGAAAATTAATCTAAAACTCGATACCTTAAATTCTGAAATTTTCAAAATCTTAAAGTCTTTCAGAATAAAAACAAAAAAAAAATCCCTACAAGTCCCAGAATTTTTCTAAGTCCCAGAACTTTTCTAAGTCCGAGAATTTTTCTAAGTCCGAGAATTTTTCTAAGTCCCAGAATTTTTCTAAGTCTGAAATTTTTTCTAAGTCCGAGAATTTTTCTCATTCGATTTTTTTAAGTCCCAAAATTTTTCTAAAGGAGTCTCAGAATTTTTCTTAAGCCCTAAAGTTTTTTTAAATGAAAGTTTAAGCATTTTTTTCAAATCTCAGATTTTTTCTCGGTCCCCGCGTTTATATTTTAGTCGCAGTCGAATTTTCCCAAGTCCAAGAATTTTTCGAAGAAAAAAGTCTCAGAATTCTTGTAAATCGCAGAATTTTTTTTGAAAAGTCTCAGAATTTTTTTTAAGGCGCTGAATTAAATCACAGCATTTTTCTAGGTCCTAGAATTTCTCTTAAAAAATAAGCCTCCGAATTTTTCCAACTCCCCGGAATTTTTCTAAGTCCCAAATTTTTTCTCAGTCGTTTTTTCTAAGTCCCAAAATGTATCTAAAAGATTCTCAGAATTTTTCTTAAGCCCCAAAATGTTTCTAAGTAAAAATTTCAACATTTTTTTTCAAGTTTCCGATTTTTTCTCAGTCCCAGCGTTTAGATCTTAGTCACAGTCAAATTTTTCCAAGTTACAGAATTTCTTTAAGTCCCAGATTTTGTTTTTAAAAGTCGCAGAATATTTCTAGAAAAAAATTTCAGCGGTTTTCTAAGTCCCAGATTTTTTCTCAATTAATTTTTTTAAGCTTCAAAATTAAAAAAAAAAATCTCGGCATTTTTCTAAATCCCAGAATTTCTCTTAAAAAAAAAAGCCTCCGAATTTTATCAAGTCCCAGAATTTTTCTAAGTCCCAGAATTTTTCTAAGTCCCAAATTTTTTCTCAGTCGATTTTTTTAAGAGAAATTTTCTTAAAAAAAAATCTCAGCATTTTTTCAAGATTCCCAGAATTTTTCTCGGTCCCATCGTCTTTATTTTAATCGCCGTCGAATTTTTCCAAGTCAAATTCTTTAAAGTCCCAGAATCGCAGAAATTTTTGCCACATCCTAGATTTTTCCGAAATTAAATGTCGCAGAATTTTTTCTAAAAAAGAATCTCAGAATTTTTCCAACTCCCCTAATTTTTTCTAAGTCCTGAAATTTTTCTAAGTCCCACAACTTTTCTAAATCCCACGAATTTTCTACGTCGCAGTCGAATTTTTCCAAGTCTCGGAATTTTTCCAAAAAAAAAAATCCAATGAAGTTTTTTTTCTCTCTCCAAGTCCCAGAATTTTTTCTTTTTAATCCCTCAGAACTTTTTAAACTCCCCAACTTTTTTCCCTCAATTTTTCTAAGTCCCAATTCTTTTCTAAAAATAATCCCAGAAATTTTTCCAACTCACAAAATTTTCCTAAAAAAAGAGCCTGAGAATTTTTCCAAGTCCCACAAATTTTCGACGACCCAAAAAATTTTTATGCCCGAAAATATTTCCAAGTCCGAGATTTTTTCTGTCTCAGAATTTTACCAAGTTCCACGAATTTTCCGACTCCTCAAATCTTTCAATGTCCCAGAATTTTTCTAAGTCCCACGAATTTTCAACGTTGCTGTCGAATTTTTCCAACTCTCGGAATTTTTCTAAAGAATAAATCACATTTTTCCAAGTCTCAGAATTCTTCCAAATCGTAGAAATGTTTCCAAGTCCCAGATTTTTCCGAAAATAAATGTCGCTAAAATTTCTTTTAAAAAAAAAGTCTCAGAATTTTTCTATGTCCCTCGAATTTTCTACGTCCCAACGTCCCACGATTTTTCGCTGTCGAATTTTTCCAAGTCCCACGAATTTTCGCTGTCGAATTTTTCCAAGTCCCAAATCTCTAAAAAAAAGTCGGAATTTTTCCAACTCTCAGAATTTTTTCCAAGTTCCGGAAATTTTTCTAAGTCCCAGAAATTTTTCCAAGTCCCACGATTTTTCTACGTCCCAAATTTTTTCTAAGTCCCGGAATTTTTCTAAGTGTCCGATTTTTTCTAAGTCCCAGAAACTTTCCCAGTCCCACGATTTTTCCGCGTCCCAGATTTTCCCCAAGTCCCACGAATTTCCCCCGTCTTCTTCGTCCCAAGTTATTCTGCAGTTCTCCAACTACCCACGCACCCAAAAAAAAAAAACAAAAACAACTTCGCAAATGCATCTCTGCCCGTGAATTAATCCACCCCCGGTAGCTTTCAATTTGCACGAATTCCCGGGTCTGTCCATTTCTCTGCGGCCACTTCATTTCCGGGCCCAGAAATGCATTTCACCCCGTCCTCCCACTCAGTCCTGTTCCCGGAATTCCCGGGACGACCAGTTCCTTCTCTACCCCTCCGACAGATAAACCCAACCGATGCATCCTCCCACTGCAGAAAAGTGTATCTACGCAAATCCCACCCTCCCATGGTCAGCAGGATCTTCTCTGTGTGTGCATCAACCCTCACCCGTGGTCACCTCCACACACATTTTTTTTTGTTGCAAGTGTCCTGCTCCCGTCCGCCCTCGGGCCAGTGTTCGTTCTATTTATGACGTTGATTAGCGTCATGCATGTATGCAGCTTTGATGGCCTCCCCACCCACGTATGTGTTTGCTCTCATAATCAAATCATGTGTGTGCGCACACTCCAACCTACCTCAATGTGCAATTGTGTACCTTTTTCTTCTTTGCCGGTGTCCTCTCTGCCGATTCTCGCGAATGTCTCCAAAATTTCTCCAGCTCTTGGAGACATCTGTCAAGCATTCGGAATCGTGTGTGTCTAAAGCTTTTCTATACCTGTCCTCTTCTCTCTCATCGGTTTTTTGCGAAATTCGCACTTTTCCCGAGTGTGGGTAGACGCTGAATTTCGCAAGTGCAGACATGCGCGTTCGATTACGTCTCATCAAGTCTCCACCGAAAGCTCTTTCGCTCGCCTGCATTGAGAGAAGGGCGAGTCCCTCTTGGTCATTCGTGGAGAAGTTCTTGACTTGTACGGTTCGTTTCGCGGAAGAAAATTTCTAAGTGCAAAAAAAAAAAAAAAAAAATTCAAGTTCAAACAAAAAGAAACAAATCCAATTCTGATAAAGAAATTTTATCAATTGTTTTCTTCAATTTAAAAATTATCTAGAAAAATTCAAACCTTCATGCAAATATAAGAAAAAAAACAAGGATTTTTGTTTTCCCAGAAAAATATAAATTTCATGAAAATATTTTTCCAGTAACTGTGTGTGTGTGTGAAAAAAAAAAAAAAAAACTTTTCCGTCGGTTGAATTTACCCGACGGCATATTCGTCTCGCGTACAAAATACATATACATTCCTGCAGATAGAGATAGATACACTGTTTTTTTTTTTGGTGGATACCTCCTTTTCCCCAACTGTGATTTAAAGTGACAATAGCCGTTGAATTTGTTTGTGTGTGAGTTTGTATAACATCCTGTTTGTTGTATCCTTTCGTCCTGCGCTGTTGTGTGTTGCAGAGGACCATCGATGCATTGGAAATTCCTGGTAAATTACTTGCATTTCATTTTTCTCTATTTGTAGTTTTTTCTATTGAATTTTCTGTGAAGGGGGGGGGGATCTCGAATATCAGTTGTGTCTGAATGATGGCGGAATCTTAACAACTGCGCACATCCGAAGCACAGGGATATGCAAGACTGCAGGAGGGAATATGAATACACAAACGTAGGACATTGCATTCGAAATTTCTGTTGAACTTTGATGTCTTATTTTCGAACATCAAAGGAGGCTTGCGCGGGATTTTCTGTGGATCAGGCTATACATACATCCACACTTTTGTTTCGATGGTAAATCTGTCTACAATCCTTCGATTGAAGTGTCCTTATCTTCGACGGTAAATTTGCCTAATAAATCCTGTCATTTAAATTCTTATCTGATTCTTGCAGTCCAATTGGGATTGTGTTTGAACTTCCGTCGGTCATGGCTGGTTGTACTTCGAATAGATTTTCGTGTTTTTTCAACTTCAACTTTTAATTAGATTCCAATATTGTGATGGTACTGGCAAATAATTTATGGATCATCACTTGTCGAATGATGCATTTCGCAGTCTCTTCTCTGGGTTTTCCTGGAATCCGAAGCCACTGAAATTCTCGGTAGTCTCGTCGGTGCATGGAATTTTAGTGGAAGAATAGAATTTCTCTACGATTTCTAGGAAATTATAATTTGAGTTTCGTAGTTTTTTTTTTTTTTGTTAAAGTTTTCTTCCTTGCAGATTCTCAGAATCCTTGTGGCTACATTTGGGTCCTCCGAATCCCCCTTTCGCCTTTCAAGTTCTCAGAATCGGATTGGATCCTCAATATTTTAATTGGAACTTATTGTTTTGAATTCGAATGCGTTCTCCGTCGAAAATTAAAGGGAAATTAAATTCTGATTTGAATTTCGTGGCTTTGTTTTTGTTAAAATCCTCTTGTGAGTTCTCAGAGTCCTTGTGGCTCCCAAAGGGTTCTCAGAATCGGACTGGATTCTCTATTTTGTAATCGGAACTTGTCGCTTTGGAATCGAATGCATTCTCTGTCGAGCTCTTCTAGGAAAATTAAATTCTGATTTGAATTTCGTTGTGGTTTTTCTTTTTTTTTTGTTAAAATCCTCTTCCTAGCTGATACTCAGAATCTCTGGGGCTCTATTTGGGTCCTCGGAAACCCCCTCTCAAATTCTCAGAATCGTATTGGATCCTCAATATTTTAATTGGAACTTATTGTTCTGAATTCGAATTCATTCTCTGTCGAGCTCTTCTAGGAAAATTAAATTCTGAATCGAATTTCGTGGTTTGGTTTTTGTTGAAATCCTTTGGTAGGTTCTCAGAGTCCTTGTGGCTCCCAAAGGGTTCTCAGAATCGGACTGGATTCTCTATTTTGTAATCGGAACTTGTCGCTTTGGAATCGAATGCTTTGTCTGTCGGGTTCTTCTAGGAAAATTCAATTATTACTCAAATTTCGTTGTGGTTAAAACTTCCTGTTCATGTTGTTGAAGTTCCAGTTCCTTGCAAGTCCTCAGAATCATCCATCTCACTCCTTTTGAATTCTCAGAATTGCTCTGCTCCCTTTGAAAATTTCAGAATCCTTCTAGTTCTCTTTTTATTCTCAGAATAGTTGTGTTCTCTCTATTTTTTAATTAGAACTTGGGGCTTTGGAAAGGAATAAAATTTCTAATGAACTTTTCTAGGAAAAAAGAAAAATAATGATTTGAGCTTCGTTAAAGTTTTCTTAGAATCCTCCGAGTTTCCTTCAGATTCTAATTGGATCTTGTGGTTTTTCAAATAAAAAAAAAATCTCGTTGTTGTCTTTCACATTTGAGATCTAGTGTCGCCTCTAGAGGGATTTTTTATAGATTCCTTCAGCTTTTAGTGGGTTCCTTGACTTGAATCATACATTTTCTGAAAGCTGCCAAGTCCCCACATCGAATGGAATTCAATTTTTCAAGATCCAACCAAAGATGGCTTCACCAGGTCGTTTTTTTGAGATTTCTCCAGCTTCCAGTGGGTTCATCAACTTGAATCATATATACAAGTCCTGAAATGAAGAGAAAAAAAGTTCCAAGTTTCGTCTAAAAACTCTGTGAACAATCTCTCATCATTCCCAAGTGACGACAAGCAATCGGCGATGCCTCTTGAGGGACTTTTTGGGATTCCTCCAGCTGTCAGTGGGTTCCTTGAATCGAAATAGATATTTTCTGAAATCTTCCAAGTCCTTCTATCGCGTGATGTCCATTTTTTCTAAATCCACCCAACCATGTCGACTCCAGGGAGTTTTTTTTCGAGATTTCTCTAGCTTCCAGTTGCTTCCCAAAATCCATTCAGACATTTTTCGAGTCCTCAGACACTCGCCTAACATCTCCAATCAAAAAAAAAAAAATATTTTTCTCAAAAATTTTTTTTCGCATTTTTCACACAAAAAAGTCGAGTCACTTGAGATCGACTTTTCTTGGGAAAAAATGACGCGATTTTGAATTTCGATTTTTTTTTGGAAAAAGGATGGAAATTTTGATCGAAAATGATAGATTCTGATGCATTCTTGAGAGAAATAAAAAAATTCAAGACCTAGACTGTGATGGTGTCGCCAAAGAATTTTTCGACATACCTCCAGCTTTTCGTGTGTTTATCGCACAACCAAAGGTGTCACGGTGGGACAACTGGTACTACGACTCCTGCCACAGTAGAGCAATGTTATACCTCCTAAAAAAATGGCAGAATTTAGTCTTTCAAACAAAGAAAAAATCTTGTTGTCATCTTTCACACAAGTTTTTTAATCATTTTTCAAAATCGAAACATTTACTAAGAGTTTAGTTGAGTCGAAGTACAACCAAAGGTGTGGATCATGGAACGCCTGGCACACCGATTCGTGCCACAGTTGAGCAATGTTATACCTTCCGTAAAATGGCACACTTGTGTCTTTCTAGCAAAAAACCAAGAATTTCGGTGCTGCCTTTCACAGAATTTTTTTAATGATTTTTCAAAATTGACGAATTAATTGAGTGAGAAATTTTGAGACCCCCCGGTTGGGGGAGGTAGTAGCTTTGAGTCGTACTGTTGCTCCGGCCTCGGTCGAGGGAGGTAGTGCCTCCCACTCCTAGTCTTGCTCCGGCCTCGGTCGAGGGAGGTTCTGGTACTCATTCGCAGCCTTGCTCCGGCCTCAGTCGAGTGAGGTTCTGGTACTCATCCGCAGTCTTGCTCCGGCCTCGGCCGAGGAAGGTAGTGCCTCCCACTCCTAGTCTTGCTCCGGCCTCGGCCGAGGAAGGTAGTGCCTCCCACTCCTAGTCTTGCTCCGGCCTCGGTCGAGGGAGGTTCTGGTACTCATTCGCAGCCTTGCTCCGGCCTCAGTCGAGTGAGGTTCTGGTACTCATTCGCAGTCTTGCTCCGGCCTCGGCCGAGGGAGGTAGTGCCTCCCACTCCTAGTCTTGCTCCGGCCTCGGTCGAGGGAGGTTCTGGTACTCATTCGCAGCCTTGCTCCGGCCTCAGTCGAGTGAGGTTCTGGTACTCATCCGCAGTCTTGCTCCGGCCTCGGCCGAGGAAGGTAGTGCCTCCCACTCCTAGTCTTGCTCCGGCCTCGGCCGAGGAAGGTAGTGCCTCCCACTCCTAGTCTTGCTCCGGCCTCGGTCGAGGGAGGTTCTGGTACTCATTCGCAGCCTTGCTCCGGCCTCAGTCGAGTGAGGTTCTGGTACTCATTCGCAGTCTTGCTCCGGCCTCGGCCGAGGGAGGTAGTGCCTCCCACTCCTAGTCTTGCTCCGGCCTCGGTCGAGGGAGGTTCTGGTACTCATCCGCAGTCTTGCTCCGGTCTCAGTCGAGGGAGGTTCTGGTACTCATTCGCAGTCTTGCTCCGGCCTCAGTCGAGTGAGGTTCTGGTACTCATCCGCAGTCTTGCTCCGGCCTCGGCCGAGGAAGGTAGTGCCTCCCACTCCTAGTCTTGCTCCGGCCTCGGCCGAGGAAGGTAGTGCCTCCCACTCCTAGTCTTGCTCCTGCCTCGGTCGAGGGAGGTTCTGGTACTCATTCGCAGTCTTGCTCCGGCCTCGGCCGAGGGAGGTAGTGCCTCCCACTCCTAGTCTTGCTCCGGCCTCGGTCGAGGGAGGTTCTGGTACTCATCCGCAGTCTTGCTCCGGTCTCAGTCGAGGGAGGTTCTGGTACTCATTCGCAGTCTTGCTCCGGCCTCAGTCGAGTGAGGTTCTGGTACTCATCCGCAGTCTTGCTCCGGCCTCGGTCGAGTGAGGTTCTGGTACTCATCCGTAGTCTTGCTCTGTCCTCGGTCGAAGGAGATGTCTCCTACTCGTAGTCTTGAACTGAACTAGACATTTTCTGAATTCTACCAGGTCCCTCTATCGCGCGGTGTCCACTTTTGCCACATCCACACAATCATCTCGCCTCCAGGATGATTTTTCGAGATTTCTCCAGCTTCCAGTTGCTTCCGAAAATCCATCCAGACATTTTTCGAATCCTCAAACAGTCGCCTAACACTTCCAATCATAAAAAAAATATTTTTTTTCGAAAATTTTGTTATCCCATTTTTCACGCAAAAAAATCGAGTCACGGTCAACGACTCGAGGTCGACTTTTCTTGGGAAAAAATGTCGCGACTTTGATTTTCGATTTTTTTCGGAAAAAATTACGAAAATTTTAATGGAAACATTACTTTCTTTGAATTTAATTTTTTTTCGCATAAACTGAGTAAATATTTCATTCTACATCGGTTCGGCATCACGCCGTCCACGAGATTAACAAACGAACTGAAACCCAACACTCCACCAACACAAATTAATTGTTTACCTCGAAAACACAAAAGAAAAGTAACCCCATCCAAACGCAAGTCAAAGAACTCATTCCAAATTCCAGTCTCGAACCTGTTGAATTTGTTTACCTCGGCGTCGACATTCGCCGGTCTCCAAAGCAACCCCAACCTCAAATTCCAGCCGACCGCCGGCATAACACGAAAAATGTCTACACAAATTTCAGCGCCACAACAAATCACACACCACCCGACTCGAAGCTTTCCCTGCCCTTACACACACGAGGGAAAAACATTCACTCTCTTAATTCTCCGCAAACCGAGTTCTCTCCCACCTGGACGTATCCTTCGAAAGAAAACAAATCCCGCTCAGTAGACCGACCGGCAACACACACAATCCAAACGAAAAGCTTCCAAGTGCATGGAGAAGCTAAAAAACAGCAGGGATGCGGATTGACAACCCTTAACTAGGCCGCAGCTGATGAGAGCCGGCAAAACTCATGCGCGTTGAATCACCAGATGAGGGTGTCTCTGTTTTTGTTTTCTTTTCTTTTTTTCTTTCATCAATCGATCCAAGTCAAGGACACGGACACGGACACGGACAAACATACCCGGTTTTTCGCATCGTCTATTTCTGTTTGAAAATTTTCTCCCGCTCATCCGGCGTGACCTTCTGGAGCGTGGCTATGCCGTCGATCGATTGGCGTCGTGTGAATGAATTTAATTTTCGTTGTTGGTAAACAACGTTACACGGGCGGGAGAAGGATTCGAACTGGCGCGCAACATGATGATGGAAGGATATTCGTGTGTTTGGATTTTGTTCTCGTCTTTTTTTCTTTTATTTTCTTTTTTTTTTTGATTGAAAAGAATTTCGTATCTTAAAATAGATAAAATCGAATTTATTCTTTCGAGATTTCTCCAGCTTCCTGTTTGTTCCTTGACTCGAACCAAACATTTTCTGAAAGCTGTCAAGTCCCCACATAGCGTGAAATCTAATTTTCCCAGTTGGCTCCCAAGGTGGCTCCACCAGATCGTTTTTTCGAGATTTCTCCAGCTTCCACTTGCTTCCCAAAATTCATCTAGACATTTTTCGAATCCTCAAAAACTCGCCTAACATCTCCAATCAAAAAAAAATTTTAATTTTTCGAAAAATTTTTTTCGCATTTTTCACGCAAAATAGTCGAGTCGAAGTCAATGACGTGAGGTCGACATTTCTTGGGAAAAAAAATATCGCGATTTTGAAAATCCAGCGATGTTATACCTTCCGTAAAATGGCAGATTTTCGTCTTTCAAATAAAAGAATAACCTCGTTGCTACCTTTCACACAAGTTTTTTAATCTTTTTTTAAAATTGAAACATTTACTTAAAAAACTGCGTAGTTGACTGTAAGCACAACCACTGCTGCACACCTACAGGAATTGAATTCCATGAAATTTAATTGAAATCTGACTACTTTGTGTTTCCTCACATGAACTAATTTGAAACTTTTACATGGACTGCAAAAAAAAACTTTTAATTAATGATGTCCTTTCATTATTTCTGTGTCTCTCGAATTGAATTCGAGCTCATGTGGTTGACTTTTTTGTTTCGAATTCCACGAAGACCTTTTCATGACCACATCAATGCAAAGTCTCTCGTTACGATTCATGGAAAAACCAATTTACTATCTTCCCTCTACATCAATTCAATGCCTCGTAAGGATTCATATTTTTTTTTTTTCGTGGAAAAACTAATTTACTGTCGAGATGGTTCACAGAAAAGTTTTTCTGACCATGACTTTTAACTTTTACTTGGACTTGGACAAAAAACTTTTACCTTATGATTTCCGCCTTCATCATTTCTGCGCCTCTGGAATTGCTTTTGTCTTTTCGTGCCGAGCTTCTGTTTCGATACCCACCTCCTGTCTCGATACTCAGCTTCCCATTTCTTGACCACAACTCTTTGCCTTCCAACTCCAACTCTCGATACTCAGCTCCCGTCTCGACACTCACCTCCTCCCATTTCTTGACCACAATTCTTCGCCTCCCAATCCCCAGCTCTCATATTCATTTCAACTAAAAACCCTTGCTTGCTTTGGTGCCTTTGTTTTTTCCATTCCACCTTAAATAAAATTTAAAACTAAATAATCTTAAGCTTAACATAATTTTTCAACAAAGTTTTTTGTATAATTTTGTTTTTGCAGATGCTTTGTTGACTTACACATAGCTTAGAAAAAAAAAATAACAAAACAAAACCAAAATAAGGTGAGTTATTTACTTTAATGCAAAATTTTAGTAATTTCCAATTCGTGACTTTTGATACGCAAAAAAGGTTTTACTCGCTTTTTTTTTTGTTAAAACTTTTTTTTTCTTTTTTTTTTTTGTACGTACGCGCTTAGAGAACAGGCCTTGCTGGTAATAGTGCCTAATGGTTTTAATAGAATGCGTTTGTTCTTCTTTTTTTTTTCTGTGTTATTCCAGTTCGTGCCGTCAGCAAAAAAAAAAGTAAAATAAATTAATCGCAAAATTGTATACCTTATCCTAACGAATTTTTAAATGCAAACAAAAAAAAAAAGGATTTACTCAAGTGATTCATCGAGATAGGACTTCGGTTTTTTTCTTGAATTTTTATTTAATTTTCCAATCATGTGTGAAGTTTGATTTTTTTTCTTTTGAACTTGAATTTTGCAATCATCTGTGAATTTTGATTTTTTTTTCTTTTCGTTTGCATTCATCTGCGGATTTTTTTATTTTCGTTTAGAATTTTCCAATCACGTGTGGAACTTGATTCCTTTTTTATTTTCGTTTAGAAATTTTCAATCACGTGTGGAATTTGATGTTTTTTTTTCTTGAATTTTCATTTAATTTTCCAGTCATGTGTGACGTTTGATTTTTTCTTTTTTCTTCTTGAACTTTTGCTTAGAATTTTGCAATCATCTGTGAATTTTGTTTTATTTTTTCTTTTCATTTAGAGTTTTGCAATCATCTGTGGATTTTGTTTTCTTCCTTTTTGCTTAGATTTTTCCAATCATCTGTGGAATTTTGATTTTTTTTTTTTACTTTTCATTTAGAATTTTCCTATCACGTGAATGAAATTTTTTTCCTTTTTGAATTTTATTTAAAAAAATTTTCCAATCATGTGTGAATTAATAAATGCTCAACCATGCAGCAGCTGTGACTGTGACATACGTCGTCTTCATCGAGTTTGTACGTGCAATAAGTTTGACGGTTTAAACGTTATTGTTGTTGAAAGCGGTCCTAAGGCAAGGTCTGTTACGTGTCGCTTGATAAGTCTTCTGGCTTATGCACTTTATTTGCTTTAAAGTAACGCACAAAAGTTGTAAAATTTTCAATTTGTGATTCTGGTGACAGTTTTTCCTTCAGGAATTGTTTAAAATTTTAAGCTTTCCCTTTGAAAACTGACGAAAATCCTAAGATTTTCCTTCCTAAGGTGTTTGAGATCCTAACCAAGGCTTTGGAATTCAATGATCTTTTGAAAAATAAAGCTTGGACCTTGTAACCTAAGCTTCGGAATTGATTTTTTTTCATTAAGACCTCGAAGACTCTCAAAAATCGTAATCCTAGCTTTGGGATCTAAGAATTTCTTAAAATATCTAAGCTTGGCCTTTAAAAACTGCTCAGAATCGTAACCTTAGATTCAAAATTTACGGATATTCTGAAATGCCTCGATTTTGTCTTTAGGAACTGCCTAAAATCCTAAGCTTCGCCCTTAGGAACTGCGCAAAATCCTATCCTCAACTTCGGTATTTAAGGATCTTTTGAAAATCCTAAGCCTCGCCTTCAGGAACTGCCCAAATGTCTAACCTCAACTTCCGAATTTAAGGATTTTTAAAAGTGGCTTTCGAAAACTGTTTAAAATACTCAGCTCAGCCTTTAGGAAGTCTTCAAAATCCTATGCTCGAGTTCGGAATTTAAGGTTATTTTTTTTTTTTTTTTTAAATATTTAAGCTTGGCCTTCAGGAACTGTTCGAAGTCCTAAGCCTCGCCTTCAGAAACTGCCCAAACTCATATCCTTGAATTCCGAACTTACGGATTTCTTGAAATATTTAAACTTCGTCCTCAGGAACTGTTCGAAGTCCCAAGCCTCGCCTTCAGGAACTGCCCAGCTTCGGAATTTATTGATCTTTTGAAATATCCAAGTTTGGCCTTCAGGAACTATCGAAAATTCTAAGCTTAGCTTTCGGGAATTAACCAAAATCCTGATCTGACCTCGAATTTTCGGAATTTTTTGAAAATCCAAAGCTTGGGCTTCGGAAACCCTTCAAAATCCTGACTTCAACTTCGGAATTTAAGAATTTTTTAAGACATCTGAGCTTGGCCATTAAGAACTATCGAAAATCCTTCGGAAATTCTCTAAAATCTTCATCGAGCTTTGAAATTTATGAATTTTTTAAAAATCCTAAGCTTGGTTTGTAAGAACTGTTCAAATTCCGAATCCTCGCCTTCCAGAATTGCCAAAAATCCTAATTTCATAGTTTCAGGCTGCTGAAAATTCAGTTTAAAGCTTTTTCTTTTTTTCTGAAACTCATTACCATACTTGACGTGATTGTGATTGGCAAATCCTTTAATTCTCCTACCCAACGAAACCGTAAGCCGATGATTGGCCAACAAAGCGAGCCAGCATTTGTCTCCTATTTGCTTACCTTGCTTACTTTCTTAAATTTTGCAAATCCTAACCAGGGTCACTTATTTGCTTGCCTTGCTTACTTACCTACAGTCCAGAATTGACCTAGTCCTCAACCAACTTACCTCTCCAACTTGGTTTTTCTTTTGGTTTTTTTTTTTTAATCTTGACATCAAAATCTGCTCAGCTTTGTCTGCTATTCAAATTCAATAAACTTCAAATTGTTTCTTAGGTTTGAGAGACTGTCACGAGCGTCATTTCTTTCATTTAATTCTTGTACTGAAGATGAAGACCGAGAAAGAAAGTCGCGAATACCTTACGCAGGCCATTTGTTGGCCCATTGTAGTCGTATTCAAATTGTTCAAAAAATACAGTCGACTCTCCCTCTGACTCGAATTTTTTTTCCTCAAATTTTGGCATTCGATTTTCCCCCTAGAATTCCCTCTAACTCGAATTTTTTTCGTCACATTTTGGCATTCGACTCTAGAGTTCCGTCTAATTCGAATTTTTGTTTCCATATTTTGGCGTTTGACTTTCCCTCTAGAATTCCCCCTAACTCGACAGTTTTGCAGTTTTTCCTTCAGAAACTGTCCAAAGTTCTAACCTAACTCGATTTTTTTTCGTCACATTTTAGCGTTTGACTTTCCCTCTAGAGTTCCGTCTAACTCGAATTTTTTTAGTCACATTTTGGCATTCGACTCTAGAGTTCCGTCTAATTCGAATTTTTGTTTCCACATTTTCGCCTTCGACTTTCCCTCTAGAGTTCCCTCTAACTCGAATTTTTTTCGTCACATTTTGGCATTCGACTTTCCCTCTAGAGTTCCCCTCTAACTCGAATTTTTTTCGTCACATTTTGGCATTCGACTCTAGAGTTCCCCTCTAACTCGAATTATTTGCGCCACATTTTGGCATTCCTCTCCTCAATTTTCCACACAAAAACCATCCTCTAAGTCGAACGAATTTTGATGTCCCTTGAAAATTCGACTCAGAGAAACTCGACTTTCCCTACTTGTATGATTTTTCAAATTTTCTATTATTTTGCTAAAAGAATTTTGTCTTCGATGAAATCACCTCAGAAATCTCTCCAATCGTTTCCAAATTTTCGAAGGATAAGGTATCTTTTTTTTTTTTAATAAATTGGCTTGAATAATTATTTATATTCGCGCGTACATTAAACGAATAACCAGCATGGAATATCTCTCAACAAACGTAGTAATTTTTTTTAAGTTAGACTCTTCCCTCCCCTCTGATGGTGTGTGAAAAATTCAATTTTATTCATCGAAAAATCAAAGCAAGGTAAGTAAATTATATCCTCCTTATGCTCTTCTCACATCAAAATCGTCAAAAAGCACCAAAAAAAATGATTAAAATTTAATTAAAAAAAAAAAACAAGATAATAAATTAACGATGGCATTTCGATTAGAAATAAATTTATAAAAAAAAAAGAAAAATATTGGAACGAGAGAAGAAACAAAAAAAGGAATCATCTCATGCAGCACAGTCGTCGTCAAGAATTGAAATTATAAAGTCAAGTGAAAATGAATTCAAAATAGAAAAATTGAAAATAATTGCAACAAGGACAAGCTGCATAAAATGAACGTGTGAACCGCAGAGGGATAAATTTTGATCTCTGCTCTCAAAGTGACTTTAAAAAAAAAAATGGTGGGATATCTTTCCGAAGAAATGGATAATTGGCTTTTTAGCCACCAACGTGTGGATAAATTTCATTTTATTCGTGTCTTTTGTGAGCTGCAAATTGAACGTATCGCGCGCTGTGTTACTCGTCGATGACTCGTCTGGTGGTGGTGAGGGAGAAAAGAGTTTGGGCTGGAAATCTGCTGGCGGTGTTAAAACTGATCAAGAATTGTTAAGGGTTGTGCTTTAATGATTTTCTGGAGGTTGGGTAAACATTTTTCTCTCGTGGCATTCAAAACTTAAGATAAACTACACTAATCATCATTCTCAGAATCATTCAAAAAACCTGGCTTATTTTTTTTTTCTTGTCAATAACTCACTATTTATTTATTTATTTAAAGTTAGCTAAAAATTTGAAAATTGACAGCTAGAAAATATGGTCAGAGTAAAAAAGACCTTCGGCTATCAACCGTCCACTTATCATATTCCATTTCGGCAAAGGAAAGGGAATACAAAATTGTCCTCTAGTAGGTGAGTCTTTTTTTTTTTTTTTAAGAATCGCGTTGTAGTATTTTTTTGTTTTAAAGAACTGAACTTTTTTTTTTAAAATAGGACCAATCAAGCAAGGAAACCGAGATCGAGACGATTTTTTTCAATTGAAATGCGCTACTAGATCATTTCTTCACACTAATGGCGTATTTTTTTTTTAAGAATCGCGTTGTAGTATTTTTTTTTAAAGAACTGAACTTTTTTTTCTAAATAGGACCGACTTCCTCAAGGAAACCGAAAGCAATCGAGACCAAGACGATTTTTTTTGAATTCAAATGCACTCCTAGATCAACTCATTTCCTCAATTCTTTACACAAATGGCGTATTTTTTTAAGAATCGCGTTGTAGTATTTTTTTTTTAAGAGCTGAACTTTTTTTTTAAATGTGACCGGCTTCCTCAATCAATCGAGACCGTGATAATTTTTTTTTTTCAATTCAAATGCGCTCCTGCATCAACTGCTCCCTTCACATTTTCATGGCGTGTTTTTTTCTTTTTTTCAAAGAACCGATTTGTAGTATTTTTTTTTTTTCATAGAAAGCATTTATTTTGAGAACAAATTTTTTTTTTTTTTTTTTAAATAGGACCGACTTCCTCAAGGAAACCGAAAGCAATCGAGACCAAGACGATTTTTTTTGAATTCAAATGCGCTCCTAGATCAACTCATTTCCTCAATTTTTCACGTCTTTTTTTTTCTGAGAAGAGGACAATTTTGTTTCAATCCAATGCGCATCTTTTCTCTTCTCTTTTCCAAATTTTCACTCAAATGGCGTATTTTTTTTTCTTTTAAGAATCGAGTTGTATTTTTTTTTTTAAAAACCGAGTTGTATTTTTTTTTTAAAACCGAGTTGTATTTTTTTTTTTTTGTAAGAACTAGCATTTGTTTTTAGCGGATCAACTCCCTCAAGTAAAACGCGAGACCGATTTTTTCTTTTTTTCAATCCAATGCGCTTCTTGATCAACTATTCCAATTTTTCAAACAAATGACGTATTTTTTTTTAAGAAATTATTAATTTTTCTTTTTTTTAAAAAACCGAGTTGTATATATTTTTTTTTTTTTAAATAGGACCAACTTCCTCAAGCGAACTGAGACCGCGACTATAATTTTTTTTAAAATCCAAATGCGCTCCTAGATCAATTCCTTTTCAATTCTTCACATGGCGATTTCCCTTGACTCATTTTTCCTTCAAACTTCCTCACAAAAAAAAAAAAAAAAAAAAATCCTCCCAAATCTCTCTTTCTCTCTCTCTCTGTTCGACGAGACTTTATTTTTTTGGAAACAAAAAATGAAAACACAGTTGATGGATGAATTCTCATCTCACAAGCGAGACTTCAGCAGCTCATACAAAACATTGGATTGGCGTAACAGTCCAGAGTTGAGGACCAGAGCCACCAATGCAGCAGCTCATTGACTTAAAAAATAAAAAAAATCCATTCGTTGTCTTTCATCACGAAATGTTCATGTTTTCGTTCATTTTTTTTCACTTCTTGCCTTTAAGTCTTTGCAATTGTTTAATTTTCTTGTCACTTGACATCTCGGTTTCCCAACTTCACTCGGTTTTCCAATTAAAGCCGATTTGCTGCTTGATGGGTGAGACACTGTGTCGTGCAAAATGAGCGATAAAAATTCGTGATTTTTTTTGAATTCATTTAAAATCGAGGGATAAACTCGTGAATTTTCTGAATTTTTATTCAAATTGAGCGATAAATTCGCAATTTTTTTTTAAAAATTTGTTTAAAATCGAGGGATAAACTCATGAATTTTCTGAATTTTTCGATAAATTCGCAATTTTTTTTAAAAATTTGTTTAAAATCGAGCGATGCACTCGTGAATTCTTTTTTTTTGAAATTAATTTCAAGTCAAGCGGAAGACTCGTGAATTTTTTTCAAAATTCATTTCATAGTCGAACGATGAACTTGTGAATTTTTTTTAATTCATTTCAAATCGAGCGATAAACTCGTGAATTTTTTCGAAAATTCTTCTTAAATCGAACGATAAGTTCGTGAATTTTTTTTTCTTAAATTCATTTCATTTCCCCTCAATTCTGTATTAATGTTCAATTAAAAAAAATCGTCTTAGAATTCGGTTAAATCGTGTAAATTTAATTCCAATGCTTAATAGAGGAAAGTCTGGTTCTTCAACTCTAAATAAAAAAATATATATAGCATTCAATTCATGTGAAATTTGCTTTCCAATGCTAATGCTCAATTAAAAAAAAATTAATAGGATTCAAATCGTGTGAAGTTTTTTTTCCAATGCCAAAAATCGAAGTTTAAGAAATTTTCATAGGATTCTATCATTTCAATTGTATATCCCAATCCAATGCTTAATGCTCAATTAAAAAAAAGTTCAGTAGGATTCAAATGGTCTGAAGTTCGTTGTCAAATGCCAAAACTCTAAATTAAAGAAATTTACATAGGACTCTATCACCTGAATTCTGTTTCCCAATTCAATGCTAATGCTCAATTGTAAATAATTTATAGAATTCAAATCGTCTGAAGGTTGTTGTCCGATGTCAGAACTCTAAATTAAAGATTTTTCTTAGGATTTTATCGAATCATGGACATTTTGTTTCCCAATCCAATGCTAATGGTCAATTAAAAACAGAATTTTGTAGGATTAAAATCGTCTGAATTTTTTTGTCCAATGCCAAAACTCAAAGTTAAAGAAATTTTCATAGGATTCAATCACCATCTGAATTTTGTTTTCCATTTCAATGCTAATGCTCAATTAAAAAAAAAAAAAGATTTCAATGGGATCTAAACTGTCCCACATTCGTAGGTAATCAGTAGTACAGTAGAACCGCACCAAGAATACTTGAAAGTAGTTTTTAGTTTTTTTTTTAGTTTTATAGATTCCTTAAGTCGTCTTAAAGTATTCATATTCTTTTGGTTTTTTTTGTTCTTCTTAGATTTAAGGTTTTTGCTAGAAAAAAACATTTTAGCAATCGTCTCCTAAATATGGACTCATTCAAAGTTTCAAAATTGCTTTTTTTTAAATTTTTTTCTTTGAAGTTTGAAATTTTTCTTTGAAATCTGGCGTATTCTTTGGATGACTCCATGTTCAGGAAAACGATGTGCTCTCGAACCGCATTTAAGCGGGTTCATATTTTTAGTTTGTTTTGATTCTAAAATCTTTCTCTTTAATTTATCTTTTTCCAGAACTTCAACTTCAACTAAATTTTCACTTTCAAAAAAAAAAAAGAGTTAAAAAAAAAAACAAATTTTCAATCCATCATGGACATGCTTTTTCCGCCTGACAATCGTGAGCTTCAAGAATTCAAAAATTCCGCAAAACTTATCGGTTTTGATGATCTAGCTACGGTTGGTCTTAAGATCTCTTTTTCTTTTCTTTTTTTTGATTGACAAAAATTTTTTAAATCTCCCTCCCCTCAAAAAAAAAAAATCGAAAAATAGGAATGTGCAGCAAGTGCTCATTTACTTCAACCAAACGACAGACTTCAGGTCTTGCTGATCGCTTGGAAGAAAATCGGAGACTTTCTCACACAAAATCCGTACGCTCCTGTTGTGGATCTGGTCATGAAATTCATCGGTAGGCATACACTCGACTTGTGGTTCGGTCGAGATTGGATCTCATGCTCAATCGACCACAAGACCTATCTGGTTGAACAGATGATGAAGGTGTATCCGGCCGCTTACAGACCCCTCAAGCCATACGCTTGGCCTTATATGTTCTCGATCTATCGAGATCCCTGGATGGTTGATTATTTAAATCAAAATTTTCAACGCATGCAAGATCTTGACATTGCCGAGAGGCTTGCACCACGAGGTATGCAAAAAAAAAAAAAAAAAAAATGAATTTCTCTCTCAAAAAAAAACCCACACATTTGTAGACCTTGAATTCATACAACAAGAGGGACTCTGTTTGATTGTCTTTCGGATTGTGAACATGTTTGAATTTCAAATGTTCAACCTGGTCAAGTACATGTGCGTACGGCTGATGATGGCGTGGCAGGAGACCGCAACCGCGGCTGGCTACGCCATACACAGCACTCCGAACTCGAGGCAGTACATTGATTTTGTGAGGCACGTCTTTCTGATGGTCCTCTATGATTCTGACGGTGAGAGGGCACTCCACGAAGCGGTAAGGATTTTAATTCAAAATTCGTAAAAATTCTCTCGACCGATTCCCCCCCCCTTTCCACCCGAACCTGTTTCAGCTTGAAAACATCCAAAGAAGAATTCGCTGTAACTTAATCCAAGGCATTCGTCAAGTCGAACTAATTACCCAGATAATTGCAACCGGTCTAAGGGAATCAAATCGGACCTTTTTGGAATTTCTAACCGAATTCCTTCTTCAGACTCCAGAGAAATTCACACGCACAGCATTCGGGGGTGCCATACAAAAATATGTCTCCTTCCTAACTGTCTACAATCTCAGAAAGATTAATTCCATGAATTCGATTTTTGCCACACAAATTCCTGACAACATACACGAAAGGCTTTTGGAAATGTTCATTGCCCAACGGGAGTCCTCCGATGAAATGATGAGTACGATTCCCATGGTATCTGAAAGGCTGTTCTCTAGAGTACGAAACCTAAAGGCTTTAAAGTTTGCGTACGATAAACTAAAAAATCGGGTAAATACAAAAAAAAAATTTCGAAAAAAAAAAAATCACACGAAAAAAACAAAAAAAAAAAAAAAATTCTCCTAAATTCTCTCCTCTCTCTGGACATGTGCGTCTGGACAAAGTGAATCATTTTACAAATCACGTGAGGTGATTCACTGGATCTGTGCGCCACAGTCCCAAAGAGAGAGAGAGAGAAATTCGAAAAAAAAAAAAAAAACAAAAATTTGTCTTTTACGAACACACCACACATTTTATCGATTTCAGACACGTTCTGAGTGGTATACCACAAAAATAAGCCTTGTCCTTGCGATAATTAGCGACGAACTCAACGATCTCGAGGAGTATAAGTACATCGAGGGCAAGTCTGCGGATGAGCTGCTGAGAAAAGAACAGCAATTGGCGGTTTATTATTCTGAGCTTGGGAAGTTGTTTGCTAGAATTCCGTATCTTGAGCAGGAGGTTTGGTTAACAGCGTTTTCATTGCATCCGTGTAAGGAGTACTCGGACGCTGTGACAAAGTGTGGGAGTCGAAATTTACGAGCGATAAAAAAGCAGTATTTGAAATTTGTTAAATTACCAGAGGAGCCAAGTCAAGTTGCTTGTGAATCGCAGCCGATAGAAGAAGATCCTCCTCAACCCGAACCGAAGGTCGAGGAGGAGTTGAAGGAAGCCGAGGAGAGTCGAGAGGAGGAACCAGAGGAACCGGAACCGGCTTCTAGTTCTGACGTCGCATCTTCTGACCCCGGCGAGTTGTTGAAGAAGGCAGCTAACAAAAAAGCCCGTACAAAGCCACCGTCCAAGTCAGTGGTGAAAGTGAAACCAGTTCCAAAGTCTCGACCAAAGATCGCTTTGAAAAAGGAACTCGTGCCGAAGGTTATTCCGCCCAAGAAGCCCTCCATCGTCAAGCCAGAGCCGAAGGATAAAGATTCCGCCGAGGTTATCTTTGCGGCCGCAGCAGGCGCTGCCGACAACATCACCTCGCAGACGCTTGACGACCTGAAATACCCGGCGTTTGCGTTGATCACGTGTATCACCGACACAGACGACCTGGTCAGGAACACAAACTACCAGAACGCGAGCTCCGATCAGTACAACGAGCTCAATCGGGTGCTCTCGAACTTGAAGCTCAACTACTTCGATTTTAACGACATCCTTGCGCTGCTCATATCCCCGCGGTACAAGCGACTTTCGTGGGCCGTCTGCTGGAAGGGCCTGAAGAAACGCTGCCGTGAGCTTCTCACCAAGGACAAAAAGAAGTTTCAGCTCGCGCAGCAGTGTTTGGCCGACGCCAACGAGCGGCTTCTCTATCTCCACATCGACTACGAGAAGTACAAGGATAAGCCGCAGCTTGATTACGGCACCATCGAGCAGGGCTACGAGTGCTTCGACACAGAGACCGGCGATGACGGACTAAGACCGGTTGTGGTTGATTCGAAGCGGAAACCAGGTCCCAAGAAACCCGACGAGCAGTCAAAGAGACCCTTAAAACGACCGCAAAAGATCAAATTCCCTCCGAAGTCGAACAAACCAGAGGAAGACGACGACGACGACTACGAGGAGGTGGTTGAGAATGTGAATCTCATCATTGACGACGAAGAGTTCCTAAATCCGCCGTCCAGCAAGCAACCCATCCTCCACAATCGCATCTCCCCCGTGACAGTCAGTCGCCCGACGACTCTGTCCTCCCCGATTTACCTCGATCGTCCGGTTTACATAGTCCGTCGAAGTCCAATTGATCCCAACGACAATTCCCACCTGATCCTAAGACGATCGACCACCCTGGAGCCGAGACAACAGCCGGCTGCTCCGGTTGGGGTGATCACGACGCAAGTTGTGCACTCACCGCCGCCGAAAGTCGAAACTCCTCTAACTATGGCGCCATCACCGAACGCTGAGGACACCCTCACCTCGGATTCATTCTCCGAGCCGACCTTGGACCCCACCGAGGAGTCGCCTAAGCCCGCTCGTCATCTGGATGTTCCATCGGATTTTCTGCAGTACTATTTGACGAATCAGAAGGTTTTAGTTTCGCCGGCCTTCGAGAAACCGGTTGAACCTGATGACTCGGAAGAGAAGGTCGAGGAAGAGTCGAATCAGCGATCTTCCGTGAAACGAAGCACCAAGGAGACTCGTAAGGAAAATGCAGAGGAAATCGCTGAATCTACAAACGCCGTCGATGAGTCGGATGATGACAGCAGCACGTACGAATCGGCCACGTCCGAGGACAATTGGAGTCAGGACGAGGCTGACGAGGATGTGCCGACCGTGTTCCGACGGGGGTTTTATTCCAAGATTGAAAGCCATCTGCAGAAAACTGAGACAGATCAATCAACAGGAGAATCTGCCACAAAGGATGAACCCAAAACAGAAGCAGGAGCCAAGAAAGATCAATCCAAAACGGAACAGAAGACAGGAACAGAAGAATCTTCCACAAAAGATCCGAATCCAGAGGCAGACCAAACAGACGACGACGATGACGACGAAGAGGTTGAATTTTTCGAATTAACTGATGTTGAAGAGGATGAATTGAGTCAATCCGAGAAGAAGGATCAACCAGAGAAGGACAAGAAAGGTGAAGAAGAGGATGAAGAAAAATCTGAGGATGATGCTGATTTAAGTTCATGCGAGGGCGATGATGTTCCAGCCAAAGGTGAGCAATCAAACGATTCAGATGAGAATTTAGAGGATGAATTTCATGATTTAGAAGGTGAATGGGGAGAGGAATCTAAGGCAGATGAGGCAGAAGATCCTTTGGCAGGAGATGCAAAAGCGGACTCAACAGGAGATTCAGAGAAGGGCTCAACGGGTGATTCAACAGATGCTTCAACAGCTCGTTCAAAAGGAGCTTCTACAGAATCTTCAACAGCTCGTTCAAAAGGAGCTTCAAAAGGGGCCTCTACGGGGGCTTCCACAGAGGCTTCAACAGCTCCTTCATCCGCTTCTTCAACAGGAGCTTTACCACGATCTTCAACAGGCGATTTAACAGCTCCTACAACAGCTCCTTCAACAAAAGCCTCAGCAGGAGCCTTAAAAGACCCTAACTCCACTCCTTCAACAGCTTCTTCAACAGGAACTCAAACAGGAGCCTTAGAAGATCCGAAGTCTGCTTCTTCAACAGGAGCTTCAAAAGGGGCTTCAACAGAGACCTCCACAGCTCCTTCATCCGCTCCTTCATCAGGAGCGTCAACAGAGGCTTCAACAGCTGCTCCAAAAGTTCCTTCAAAAGGCGATCGAAAGGTTCCTTCCAAATGTGATCAAAAGGTTCCTTCAAAAACTGCTCCGTCAGTAGCTCCAACAGTTGATCTTACAGCTCCTGCTCCTTCATCTGGAGCTACAGCTAATCCAACAGCTGCTCCTTCATCTGCAGCTACAGAGACATCTTCAGCTCCTTCATCTGCAGCTTCAGATAAACCTTCAGCTCCTTCTACAGCTGCTTCAAAAGCTGGTCCAACAGTTCCTCTTAAAGCTGCTTCTACACCTGATCCATCAGTTGCTCCTTCAGCTGCTCCTACAGCTTCTTCAACATCGGCCCCTAGAGCTGCTCCTTCAGCTGCCTCTACAGCTGCTCCTGCAAGTGGTTCTACAGCTTCTTCAACATCGGCTGCTTCAACTGTTCCGCTAGAAGCTACTCGAACAACTGCTCCTTCAACTGCTCCTGAATGTGGCTCCACAGTTGTTCCAAAAGCTACTTCCACAACTGGTCCGAAAGCAGATCCAACAATTAGTCCAAACGCAGATCCAGCAACTGGTCTTAGAGCAGATTCAAAAACTGGTCCAAGAGTAGACCCAGCTATTGGTCCAACAGCTGGCCAAAGAGCAGATCCAGTAACTGGTCCAAGTGTAGGTCCAGCACCTAGTCTAAGAGCAGACCCAGCAACTGCAACATTTCCAGCAATTGATCCAAAAGCAGATCCAACAACTGGTCTAGGAGCAAACCCAGCAACTGGTCCAAGCGCAGAACCAGCATCTGGTCCAAGAACATTTCCAGTGATTGATCCTGGAACAACTGGTCTAAGAGTAGACCCAGCGATTAGTCCAAGAGCAGGTCCATCAACTGCTCCAAGAGTAGATCCAACTCGAAGGGCTTCAATAACCCTTCCAAAGCCAAAGTTCCCGCTCCTTTTGGAGGAGTACCCTCCGCACCTGACCGGTCCGGCTCGGTACACGAACGTCATTCCCGTCGACAAAAACGGAATAATCAAAAAACACTTTCACATCCGACCCGGTCCGATGGAGATTTACTCGTCCGACCAAAATCCTTGCCGTTCCACTCCCATGCAGCAACTCATAATTCCCTGCTCGGGTCCATTCGACGACTGCAAAAAGCTAGGGGGCGTCATTCAAGTCTCTGCCAGTCCACCGCCTTCTGTGGAAAACCCAACAGTCGGCAACCAACAACCACTACCAGCGGTCTCGTCTCAACCGAACGTTCTCATCAATCGCTTGCAAGTTCCGACCATAATCGGACGCCAGGTCCTCGTATCGCCCTCACCGGACAACCCGAATCAGGTGATCATCCACGTCGCAAATCCGGTTGCTTACACGGGCTCAGCACCCAGACCAGTGGCTCCGAACCAGCCCCGAATAACTCTGCAGTCCCAGGTCATTTACCAACGCGTGAATCCCTACACTCTCTCTCATGAGCCGCCGGTTCAGCAGACTTTAGTCTCGAGCTCAAACGGGAGCACGGCTCCCAGGCCGCAACCCCGTCAGCTGACCGAACAGCCCGCCCCCACGCGGGCTCCAGAGCCCAGACCCGCCCAGCCGTCGACTTCGCAGGAAAAACCCAAAACCACCACCCAAACGACGACTGACAACGACGGAGTCTTCAAATTGCCAAAACCCAAGCGTCCGCCACTGCAGGAAGACACCGTGATGAACTTTTTGCTTGCCCCATTACCCACCCTCCCGGAGGCAGGCACCATACCCGTGAAGGAGAATGACCCATGCATCTTTGTCACCGAGCTCCTCTCGACCCTCACACGTTCAATGCTCAGCACTGGGCTGTCCACACTGCGTCCGACATCGATCTGCATCCACGAAGCCGTCGACAGTGTCACCTTGGTGGTCAAGAGCATCCTCAGTCCCCCAGAGGTCCCAATCGACGACATTCCCATCGTTCTTCGTGGGGGAAATAAATACTTTGAAGTTCGCACTCGCGAGATACGCGGCGAAAATCGCTCGGAATTCGTGACCAGATTGGTGCGTTGCGCTAAGCCGGCAACATTTTTAGCTTCCACTGAGCGGGAGTCTCCTTTAGTCTCGGCCGCACGGCAGCTCATCATCATGTTTGTGAACGGGATGCAGCAGAGGAGGAAAGCTCGTTCCAGGGACTCTTCATTCCCTGACTTGCTGATCGCGAGGCTTCTCCGGTCCGACAAAAACGAATCGAAGGCGACTCAAACTGAGGCGAGACGCAAGAAGTTGTCCTCGACGTCGTCACCAATGGTCAGGACTAAAACTGATCCTTTCTCGTCATTGGCCGTCGGCGGTGCAGCCGCTAAGTACAAAATTGACCCTTTCCCGTCATTGGCCGTCGGCGGTGCAGCCGCTAAGAACAAAATTGACCCTTTCTCGTCATTGGCCGTCGGCGGTGCAGCCGCTAAGAACACAATTGACCCTTTCTCGTCATTGGCCGTCGGCGGTGCAGCCGCTAAGAACAAAACTGATCCTTTCTCGTCATTGGCTGTCGGCGGTGCAGCCGCTAAGTACAAAATTGACCCTTTCCCGTCATTGGCCGTCGGCGGTGCAGCCGCTAAGAACAAAATTGACCCTTTCTCGTCATTGACCATCGGCGGTCCAGTCGTCAAGATCAAAACCGAGCCGCTGCTCTCATCAGCAAGCGGCAGTCCAGTCGTCAAGATCAAAACCGAGCCGTTGTTCTCATCAGCAAGTGGCAGTCCAGTCGTCAAGATCAAAACCGAGCCGCTGTTCTCATCAGCAAGCGGCGGTCCAGTCAACACGGAGACTCCAATGGCCGTCAAAACTGAAACCGAGTCTCTGAGGAGCGTACGGTTGCCACGCGTCTCTGCTGATCCAAAGAAAGGACCCATTCTCATGCCAAGGCTCGTGAGTGCTCCCGCAGGCTCGAGGAAATCTCCAACAGTCAGTGCTGTCCACGATTTGCTCAATGCCCCAGCTGTCGAGGCAGGACGAAAGAGTCCCAACACAGGAGAAACCAAAAAGATTCAAAAGAATCCCGGGGAAACCGAAAAGGTCCAAAAGCCGTCAAAGAAATCCAAGCGCAAGGGGAAAACTCCCCCATCCACGGTCACAACAGAAGCCGAAGTTGCAGGCCAACCAAAGGCCAAGCCACAAGCATCAGTCGAACAAAAGAACATCGATCGCAAGCAACGAGAATCTCCACCGCCATCAGCATCGACATCGACAAATCAGAAGGCCGCAATTGTTGGCGGCGTCTTGAAAAGCTCAGTCGCCGCAGGCCTCTCAGGCAACGTCTCAATGACCATCGATGAACTTAACGCCACGGTAAGGAATATCTTGCTCAACGCCAATCAGCGTCAGAAGACAACTCCACCAAACGATTCAGATATCTTCTTGGTCCCGGCTCCTCGCACGGCAGCAGTTCATAATCCATTCAAGAATCTCCCAGTTCCCCAAGTGACACTCACTCGGATCCGTTGCCCTCAGACCGCTGCTCTTCTTGCAGCTCAAAGGGAATTAAAGGCTAAATCCCAACCAGAAACTGTTGCTCAAAAAGATTCAAAGGTCAAGACCCAACCAGACACTGCTGCTCAAAAAGATTCAAAGGCCAAGACCCAACCAGAAACTGCTGCTCAAAAAGATTCAAAGCCCAAGACCCAACCAGAAACTGCTGCTCAAAAAGATTCAAAGGCCAAGACCCAACCAGAAACTGCTGCTCAAAAAGATTCAAAGCCCAAGACCCAACCAGAAACTGTTGCTCAAACCCCAAAACCAACTGCAAAACCAACCCTAACCTCTGCCGAGGCACAAAATCTCGAAAAGACTCTTGAAACTTGGACCGAGTCCTTTGATGACAATTCTGGCTCACAACTTCTCACTCAGTTTTTCTCCAAAAATCTCAGAAAGCCCAAGAAAACTCGTAAAACCAAAGCACAAAAGGCCGCAACTACGACTCCTTCCAAGCCAACAGCACAAGCTCAACAAAGCCCAACCGGATCATCTGATCGGGATGCTGAATCTTCGGATCCAACCGTTGATCAAGCAAGTAATGCTAACTAAAGAAACAAATTTTTTTTTTAGTCCTTGCTCAACTAGAAAATGTTTTACAGTGAATCCCGCCCATCGTTAAATTTCCCAACCACTCCCCCATAACCCTTCATAACTCCAATCCCCTCCCCCCAATCCCAATAGACCCAGACAACGATAAAGAAAACAAATGTTCGTAACTGGAAATCCATCCAGACATTCAATCATCCAGCTCAGTTCATCTGCAATAGAAGCTTCAGACTACTCTCTCCATAGAACACCTCCATTTCAAACCACCCTCATGCTAGACCACTCCCATGTCCACGAAGACGAAAATTAAATTTACGAAACCCCTAGAGGATGAAAGAATCAAATAGACCACCTTCAGTAATAGAGTCGAATAGACCACCTCCTGCAGAATCTGCAGACCACCTCCACGTCCACGAAGAGATCTACGAAAATTTCAAACAAAGACGAGTTCTGCAACAGAATCTCTACACCACGTCCACGAAGAAATCTACAAAAATCCCAGAGTTCTGTAACAGAATCTCCAGACCACTTCCACGTCCACGAAGAGATCTACAAAAATCCCCGAGTTCTGTAACAGAATCTCCAGTCCACCTCCATGTCCTCGAAGACGAAGATGAAATCTACAAAAAATTCCAGACCAACCCAAGCTCTGTAACAGAAACTTCAGACCATCTCCTGCACCTAAATTTCTCGTCAACTGCACGTCTACGAAGACGAAGATGAGATCTACAAAAATTCCAGATAAGTTCTGCGAATTTAATCAGTACGACGAGTTCCATAAAATCATCAAAAATCCTAGAGAAAGACAAATCCTAGAGAAAGACAAATCCTATAACAGAATTTCCAGACCACATCCCTTAACAGAATCTCTAGACCATGTCCACGTCCACGAAGACGAAAATGAAATCTACAAAACTTCCAGACAAGTTCTGCGAATTTAATCACCAACAACGAACGAAGATGAGTTCCGTAAAATGAAAGATGTCACATAACCACAAAAAACAAAATGAAAGAAAAACACAGTCAGGTCACTAACTTAAAACTAATCATAACTAATCATAGCCTGCTTAAAGGAGTTCCAAGAATTTCGTTCCTTCTCGGACTCGAGAAAAAATTGTGAGCTAGAAAAAAAAAAAATTGCAACATTCTGCGAGCATGTCGTTTCTAACTTAACCTCAAAGTGAGAATCACGAAAAATCTACTACAAAAAAGGTAAAGTATGTCAAAACTTAAACTAAAATAGAATTAAACTTAAAACTAAATATTTACTAAACATAAAACTAAAATAGAATTAATTTTCACACAATAGAATTAAGCACACGCACAAAACCCTGCTTTTTCTACAAATTCCCATCCATCTTTAGAGAAGAATAACCCAAATGTCTTTCACATTTCCACAGATTCCGGAACCCAAGGACAGACAACAGAAAAAAACACCCCCTAATCGAATAATAATTAAATATAATAATCGAATTTACTAAATGAAAACAAAATGGATGACGATAGGAAAGAGAAACTAAGATTGAACCGACCAGCTCATTTGGTTAACTTTGATATGCAGAAATGTATGACTTTATTGTTCCAACGATTGCAAACCGGGGAAGTAATTGATCTCGACGATTTGTTGCGAGAGTCAGGTATGTGGAAAATTTATATTTTCTAAATAGAATTGAATAAAATGTTTGTCTTTTGTTTTTCCAGGAGTTATTGTGGACGTTCCGAGTAATACTCAACTGCAATTGAGTGATGTTGATGTGCCCACACAAAAACGACCAAATGACGATGAAGACGACGAGGACCAATCGGGCAAACCAAATTCTAAAATGGTAAAAAATCAGGTGTGTTTTTTTTTGTTTTGTTTTGTTTTTATCATTCGGGGAGAAGCTAGGCTTTCATAAAACGGAGCTTTCGTAAAACGTAGTCGGAAAATAGGAAAAAAGAAAAGACGACTCCACGCACCGTCTTGTTTCTCACCGGGCCCAAAGCGGACATTTTCTGAATCAGGCAAATGTTGTGCCTTTTCCAAAATGACACACTTGTGTCTCTTAAACAAAAAAATAATCTCGTTGCTACCTTACACGGGAATTTCTTAATTTTTTTTTTCAAAATTGACGCATCTGTCGAGTGAGAAATGAAAAACTTGAGACCTGGACCTGGGGACCGATAATATCGCCTACGGCCTCAGTCGAAGAAGGCAGTCCTGCTCCGGCTTCGGTCGAGGGAGGTGATGCCTCTCGTTCGTAGTCCTGCTCCGGCCTCGGCCGAAGGAGGGACCGCCTCTCCCTCGCAGTCTAGCTCCGGCTTCGGTCGTGGGAGGTGGTGCCTCTCACTCGCAGTCCTGCTCCGGCCTCGGCCGAAGGAGGAGATGCCTCTCACTCGCAGTCTTGCTCCGGCCTCGGCCGAAGGAGGGAACGCCTCTCCCTCGCAGTCGTGCTCCGGCCTCGGCCGATGAAGGGACCGCCTCTCCCTCGCAGTCTTGCTCTGGCCTCGGCCGAAGAAGGTGATGCCTCTCGCTCGTAGTCCTGCTCTGGCCTCGGCCGAAGAAGGTGATGCCTCTCGCTCGTAGTCCTGCTCCGGCCTCGGCCGAAGGAGGTGATGCCTCTCCCTCGCAGTCTTGCTCCGGCCTCGGCCGAAGGAGGCGATGCCTCTCGCTCGTAGTCCTGCTCTGGCCTCGGCCGAAGAAGGTGATGCCTCTCGCTCGTAGTCCTGCTCCGGCCTCGGCCGAAGGAGGTGATGCCTCTCCCTCGCAGTCTTGCTCTGGCCTCGGCCGAAGAAGGTGATGCCTCTCGCTCGTAGTCCTGCTCCGGCCTCGGCCGAAGGAGGTGATGCCTCTCCCTCGCAGTCTTGCTCCGGCCTCGGCCGAAGGAGGGAACGCCTCTCCCTCGCAGTCGTGCTCCGGCCTCGGCCGATGAAGGGACCGCCTCTCCCTCGCAGTCTTGCTCTGGCCTCGGCCGAAGAAGGTGATGCCTCTCGCTCGTAGTCTTGCTCTGGCCTCGGCCGAAGGAGGCGATGCCTCTCGCTTGCAGTCCAGCTCCGGCCTCGGCCGAAGGAGGTGATGCCTCTCGTTCGTAGTCCTGCTCCGGCCTCGGCCGAAGGAGGTGATGCCTCTCCCTCGCAGTCTTGCTCCGGCCTCGGCCGAAGGAGGGGCCGCCTCTCGCTCGTAGTCTTGCTCTGGCCTCGGCCGAAGGAGGCGATGCCTCTCGCTTGCAGTCCAGCTCCGGCCTCGGCCGAAGGAGGAGATGCCTCTCACACTCAGTCTTGCTCCGGCCTCGGCCGAAGGAGGGACCGCCTCTCCCTCGCAGTCTTGCTCCGGCCTCGGCCGAAGGAGGGGCCGCCTCTCGCTCGTAGTCTTGCTCTGGCCTCGGCCGAAGGAGGCGATGCCTCTCGCTTGCAGTCCAGCTCCGGCCTCGGCCGAAGGAGGTGATGCCTCTCGTTCGTAGTCCTGCTCCGGCCTCGGCCGAAGGAGGTGATGCCTCTCCCTCGCAGTCTTGCTCCGGCCTCGGCCGAAGGAGGTGATGCTTCTCGCTCGTAGTCTAGCTCCGGCCTCGGCCGAAGGAGGTGATGCCTCTCGTTCGTAGTCCTGCTCCGGCCTCGGCCGAAGGAGGAGATGCCTCTCACTCGCAGTCTTGCTCCGGCCTCGGCCGAAGGAGGAGATGCCTCTCACACTCAGTCTTGCTCCGGCCTCGGCCGAAGGAGGGACCGCCTCTCCCTCGCAGTCTTGCTCCGGCCTCGGCCGAAGGAGGTGATGCCTCTCGTTCGTAGTCCTGCTCCGGCCTCGGCCGAAGGAGGTGATGCCTCTCCCTCGCAGTCTTGCTCCGGCCTCGGCCGAAGGAGGTGGTGCCTCTCGCTCGTAGTCTTGCTCCGGCATCGGCCGAAGGAGGGACCGCCTCTCCCTCGCAGTCTAGCTCCGGCCTCGGCCGAAGGAGGTGATGCCTCTCGCTCGTAGTCTTGCTCTGGCCTCGGCCGAAGGAGGAGATGCCTCTCGTTCGTAGTCCTGCTCCGGCCTCGGCCGAAGGAGGAGATGCCTCTCACTCGCAGTCTTGCTCCGGCCTCGGCCGAAGGAGGGAACGCCTCTCCCTCGCAGTCGTGCTCCGGCCTCGGCCGAAGGAGGTGATGCCTCTCGTTCGTAGTCTTGCTCCGGCATCGGCCGAAGGAGGGACCGCCTCTCCCTCGCAGTCTAGCTCCGGCCTCGGCCGAAGGAGGCGATGCCTCTCGCTTGCAGTCCAGCTCCGGCCTCGGCCGAAGGAGGTGATGCCTCTCGCTCGTAGTCCTGCTCCGGCCTCGGCCGAAGGAGGTGATGCCTCTCCCTCGCAGTCTTGCTCCGGCCTCGGCCGAAAGAGGTGGTGCCTCTCGCTCGTAGTCTTGCTCTGGCCTCGGCCGAAGGAGGTGATGCTTCTCGCTCGTAGTCCTGCTCCGGCCTCGGCCGAAGGAGGAGATGCCTCTCACACTCAGTCTTGCTCCGGCCTCGGCCGAAGGAGGGACCGCCTCTCCCTCGCAGTCTTGCTCCGGCCTCGGCCGAAGGAGGGGCCGCCTCTCGCTCGTAGTCTTGCTCTGGCCTCGGCCGAAGGAGGTGATGCTTCTCGCTCGTAGTCCTGCTCCGGCCTCGGCCGAAGGAGGAGATGCCTCTCACTCGCAGTCTTGCTCCGGCCTCGGCCGAAGGAGGGACCGCCTCTCCCTCGCAGTCTTGCTCCGGCCTCGGCCGAAGGAGGTGATGCCTCTCGTTCGTAGTCCTGCTCCGGCCTCGGCCGAAGGAGGTGATGCCTCTCCCTCGCAGTCTTGCTCCGGCCTCGGCCGAAGGAGGGACCGCCTCTCCCTCGCAGTCGTGCTCCGGCCTCGGCCGAAGGAGGGGCCGCCTCTCGCTCGTAGTCTTGCTCTGGCCTCGGCCGAAGGAGGAGATGCCTCTCACACTCAGTCTTGCTCCGGCCTCGGCCGAAGGAGGGACCGCCTCTCCCTCGCAGTCTTGCTCCGGCCTCGGCCGAAGGAGGTGATGCCTCTCGTTCGTAGTCCTGCTCCGGCCTCGGCCGAAGGAGGTGATGCCTCTCCCTCGCAGTCTTGCTCCGGCCTCGGCCGAAGGAGGGACCGCCTCTCCCTCGCAGTCGTGCTCCGGCCTCGGCCGAAGGAGGGGCCGCCTCTCGTTCGTAGTCCTGCTCCGGCCTCGGGCGAAGGAGGAGATGCCTCTCACTCGCAGTCTTGCTCCGGCCTCGGCCGAAGGAGGGAACGCCTCTCCCTCGCAGTCGTGCTCCGGCCTCGGCCGAAGGAGGGGCCGCCTCTCGCTCGTAGTCCTGCTCCGGCCTCGGCCGAAGGAGGAGATGCCTCTCACTCGCAGTCTTGCTCCGGCCTCGGCCGAAGGAGGGAACGCCTCTCCCTCGCAGTCGTGCTCCGGCCTCGGCCGAAGGAGGCGATGCCTCTCGCTTGCAGTCCAGCTCCGGCCTCGGCCGAAGGAGGTGATGCCTCTCGTTCGTAGTCCTGCTCCGGCCTCGGCCGAAGGAGGTGATGCCTCTCCCTCGCAGTCTTGCTCCGGCCTCGGCCGAAGGAGGTGATGCCTCTCGTTCGTAGTCCTGCTCCGGCCTCGGCCGAAGGAGGTGATGCCTCTCCCTCGCAGTCTTGCTCCGGCCTCGGCCGAAGGAGGTGATGCTTCTCGCTCGTAGTCTAGCTCCGGCCTCGGCCGAAGGAGGAGATGCCTCTCACTCGCAGTCTTGCTCCGGCCTCGGCCGAAGGAGGAGATGCCTCTCACACTCAGTCTTGCTCCGGCCTCGGCCGAAGGAGGGACCGCCTCTCCCTCGCAGTCTTGCTCCGGCCTCGGCCGAAGGAGGTGATGCCTCTCCCTCGCAGTCTTGCTCCGGCCTCGGCCGAAGGAGGTGATGCTTCTCGCTCGTAGTCTAGCTCCGGCCTCGGCCGAAGGAGGTGATGCCTCTCGTTCGTAGTCCTGCTCCGGCCTCGGCCGAAGGAGGAGATGCCTCTCACTCGCAGTCTTGCTCCGGCCTCGGCCGAAGGAGGAGATGCCTCTCACACTCAGTCTTGCTCCGGCCTCGGCCGAAGGAGGGACCGCCTCTCCCTCGCAGTCTTGCTCCGGCCTCGGCCGAAGGAGGTGATGCCTCTCGTTCGTAGTCCTGCTCCGGCCTCGGCCGAAGGAGGTGATGCCTCTCCCTCGCAGTCTTGCTCCGGCCTCGGCCGAAGGAGGTGGTGCCTCTCGCTCGTAGTCTTGCTCCGGCATCGGCCGAAGGAGGGACCGCCTCTCCCTCGCAGTCTAGCTCCGGCCTCGGCCGAAGGAGGTGATGCCTCTCGCTCGTAGTCTTGCTCTGGCCTCGGCCGAAGGAGGAGATGCCTCTCCCTCGCAGTCTTGCTCCGGCCTCGGCCGAAGGAGGTGATGCCTCTCGTTCGTAGTCCTGCTCCGGCCTCGGCCGAAGGAGGTGATGCCTCTCCCTCGCAGTCTTGCTCCGGCCTCGGCCGAAGGAGGTGGTGCCTCTCGCTCGTAGTCTTGCTCCGGCATCGGCCGAAGGAGGGACCGCCTCTCCCTCGCAGTCTAGCTCCGGCCTCGGCCGAAGGAGGTGATGCCTCTCGCTCGCACTCTAGCTCCGGCCTCGGCCGAAGGAGGTGATGCCTCTCGTTCGTAGTCCAGCTCCGGCCTCGGCCGAAGGAGGAGATGCCTCTCACTCGCAGTCTTGCTCCGGCCTCGGCCGAAGGAGGAGATGCCTCTCGTTCGTAGTCCTGCTCCGGCCTCGGCCGAAGGAGGTGATGCTTCTCGCTCGTAGTCCTGCTCCGGCCTCGGCCGAAGGAGGAGATGCCTCTCACACTCAGTCTTGCTCCGGCCTCGGCCGAAGGAGGGACCGCCTCTCCCTCGCAGTCTTGCTCCGGCCTCGGCCGAAGGAGGGGCCGCCTCTCGCTCGTAGTCTTGCTCTGGCCTCGGCCGAAGGAGGTGATGCTTCTCGCTCGTAGTCCTGCTCCGGCCTCGGCCGAAGGAGGAGATGCCTCTCACTCGCAGTCTTGCTCCGGCCTCGGCCGAAGGAGGGAACGCCTCTCCCTCGCAGTCTTGCTCCGGCCTCGGCCGAAGGAGGTGATGCCTCTCGTTCGTAGTCCTGCTCCGGCCTCGGCCGAAGGAGGTGATGCCTCTCCCTCGCAGTCTTGCTCCGGCCTCGGCCGAAGGAGGGACCGCCTCTCCCTCGCAGTCGTGCTCCGGCCTCGGCCGAAGGAGGGGCCGCCTCTCGTTCGTAGTCCTGCTCCGGCCTCGGCCGAAGGAGGAGATGCCTCTCACTCGCAGTCTTGCTCCGGCCTCGGCCGAAGGAGGGAACGTCTCTCCCTCGCAGTCGTGCTCCGGCCTCGGCCGAAGGAGGGGCCGCCTCTCGCTCGTAGTCTTGCTCTGGCCTCGGCCGAAGGAGGCGATGCCTCTCGCTTGCAGTCCAGCTCCGGCCTCGGCCGAAGGAGGAGATGCCTCTCACACTCAGTCTTGCTCCGGCCTCGGCCGAAGGAGGGGCCGCCTCTCGCTCGTAGTCTTGCTCTGGCCTCGGCCGAAGGAGGCGATGCCTCTCGCTTGCAGTCCAGCTCCGGCCTCGGCCGAAGGAGGTGATGCCTCTCGTTCGTAGTCCTGCTCCGGCCTCGGCCGAAGGAGGTGATGCCTCTCCCTCGCAGTCTTGCTTCGGCCGAAGGAGGTGGTGCCTCTCGCTCGTAGTCTTGCTCCGGCATCGGCCGAAGGAGGGACCGCCTCTCCCTCGCAGTCTAGCTCCGGCCTCGGCCGAAGGAGGTGATGCCTCTCGCTCGCACTCTAGCTCCGGCCTCGGCCGAAGGAGGTGATGCTTCTCGCTCGTAGTCTAGCTCCGGCCTCGGCCGAAGGAGGTGATGCCTCTCGTTCGTAGTCCTGCTCCGGCCTCGGCCGAAGGAGGAGATGCCTCTCACTCGCAGTCTTGCTCCGGCATCGGCCGAAGGAGGGACCGCCTCTCCCTCGCAGTCTAGCTCCGGCCTCGGCCGAAGGAGGTGATGCCTCTCGCTCGCACTCTAGCTCCGGCCTCGGCCGAAGGAGGTGATGCCTCTCGTTCGTAGTCCAGCTCCGGCCTCGGCCGAAGGAGGAGATGCCTCTCACACTCAGTCTTGCTCCGGCCTCGGCCGAAGGAGGGACCGCCTCTCCCTCGCAGTCTTGCTCCGGCCTCGGCCGAAGGAGGGGCCGCCTCTCGCTCGTAGTCTTGCTCCGGCCTCGGCCGAAGGAGGGAGCTCCTCTCCCTCGCAGTCTTGCTCCGGCCTCGGCCGAAGGAGGGGCCGCCTCTCCCTCGTAGTCTTGCTCCGGCCTCGGCCGAAGGAGGCGATGCCTCTCGCTTGCAGTCCAGCTCCGGCCTCGGCCGAAGGAGGAGATGCCTCTCACACTCAGTCTTGCTCCGGCCTCGGCCGAAGGAGGGACCGCCTCTCCCTCGCAGTCTTGCTCCGGCCTCGGCCGAAGGAGCCGATGCCTCTCGCTCGCAGTCCAGCTCCGGCCTCGGCCGAAGGAGGAGATGCCTCTCACACTCAGTCTTGCTCCGGCCTCGGCCGAAGGAGGGACCGCCTCTCCCTCGCAGTCTTGCTCCGGCATCGGCCGAAGGAGGGACCGCCTCTCCCTCGCAGTCTAGCTCCGGCCTCGGCCGAAGGAGGTGATGCCTCTCGCTCGCACTCTAGCTCCGGCCTCGGCCGAAGGAGGTGATGCCTCTCGTTCGTAGTCCAGCTCCGGCCTCGGCCGAAGGAGGAGATGCCTCTCACACTCAGTCTTGCTCCGGCCTCGGCCGAAGGAGGGACCGCCTCTCCCTCGCAGTCTTGCTCCGGCCTCGGCCGAAGGAGGGGCCGCCTCTCGCTCGTAGTCTTGCTCCGGCCTCGGCCGAAGGAGGGAGCTCCTCTCCCTCGCAGTCTTGCTCCGGCCTCGGCCGAAGGAGGGGCCGCCTCTCCCTCGTAGTCTTGCTCCGGCCTCGGCCGAAGGAGGCGATGCCTCTCGCTTGCAGTCCAGCTCCGGCCTCGGCCGAAGGAGGAGATGCCTCTCACACTCAGTCTTGCTCCGGCCTCGGCCGAAGGAGGGACCGCCTCTCCCTCGCAGTCTTGCTCCGGCCTCGGCCGAAGGAGCCGATGCCTCTCGCTCGCAGTCCAGCTCCGGCCTCGGCCGAAGGAGGAGATGCCTCTCACACTCAGTCTTGCTCCGGCCTCGGCCGAAGGAGGGACCGCCTCTCCCTCGCAGTCTTGCTCCGGCCTCGGCCGAAGGAGCCGATGCCTCTCGCTCGCAGTCCAGCTCCGGCCTCGGCCGAAGGAGGAGATGCCTCTCACACTCAGTCCTGCTCCGGCCTCGGCCGAAGGAGGGACCGCCTCTCCCTCGCAGTCTTGCTCCGGCCTCGGCCGAGTGAGGAGGTGATGCCTCTCACTCGCAGTCTTGCTCCGGCCTCGGCCGAAGGAGGCGATGCCTCTCGCTCGCAGTCCAGCTCCGGCCTCGGCCGAAGGAGGTGATGCCTCTCGCTCGTAGTCTTGCTCTGGCCTCGGCCGAAGGAGGTGATGCCTCTCCCTCGCAGTCTTTGTCCCGCCTCGGCCGAAGGAGGTGGTGCCTCCTGGCACCCAAATGAAACCCTTTTAACTCGACGATTTCTTCGAAATTTAGAGCGAACCTTGACTCCTCCGGAGGAATTTTTCAGGAGTTGTCCAGCTGCCAGTGGGTTCCTTGACCCGAAATAGACATTTTCTGAATTCTGCCAAGTCCCTCCACCGCACGATGTCCACATTTTCTATATCCACCTAGCCATGTCGTTTCGAGAACGTTTTTTCGAGATTTGTCTAGCTTCCAATGGGATCCTCGACTCGAACCAGACATTTTCCGAAAGCTGCCAAGTCCCCACATCGCGTGAAATATAACTTTTCAACCTCCACCTAAAGATGGCTTCACCAGAACGTTTTTTCGAGATTTCTCCAGCTTCCAGTTGCTTCCGAAAATCCATTCGGACATTTTTCGAATCCTCAGACACTCGCCCAACATCCCCAATCAAAAAAAAATTTAATTTTTCGAAAAAAAATTTTTCGCGTTTTTCACGCCAAAAAATCGAGTCGAAGTCAATGACTCTAGGTCGACTTTTCTTGGGAAAAAATGATGCGATTTTGAATTTAAATTTTTTGGCAAAATCGATTAAAATTTTGATGGAGAATGATGAGTTTTGATGTCCTTTGGAGAAAAATGAAAAATTCAAGACTTGGACCTGGATGGTGTCGCCTCCAGGACGTTTTTTCGGGATTTCTCCAGCTTCCAGTGGGTTCATCGACTCGAACCAAACATTTTTCGAATCGTCAGACGCGTCTCTAAAAATCCTCATCACTTTTTTGAAAAAAAAAAATAAAATTTAATTTTTCGAAATTTTTTCGTCGTCATTTTGAATTGACGAGAAATCACGAGAATTTTCGGCAAGGCGACGTATCCAGTCGACAGATCTCCCTCAGGTCTACAAGATCGGTTGCAAAGATTTTCTTCGCAGGACGTCTCATCTTCGAGATATTTGAGTCCAAAGTTGAGATACTTTCAGCCGAATTCCGAAAAAAAATGCCCAAATCTCTTTCGTTTTTTGGCGATATCTCCGGAACGGGGCGTCGTAGAACGAAAATTCTTTCGGTTCCTTTTTTCTAAAATCCCGCTCTACAAAATGGGCAACTTTTTTTGAGAAAAAAAAATTTTCATTTTTTCACCAAAAATCACAAGGGGTTAGCCTTGCCTGTTTTTGGGGGTAAAAAAAAAATGTTTGAAAATTGAGAAACTTTTGATGCAGAATGGTCTGGACGGCTGTATCTTATGGAAAAACAAAGAATTCGAGGTTTGAAAAGCGACGGGCGGGACTGGAGGACGGAAAAAAGGAATTTTTTGGAAAATCTCTTTCGTTTTTGGCGTATATCTCCGGAACGGGGCATCCTAGGATAGAAAACTTGCCATGTCCTTGTAGCTTGAAGGTCGCTCTACACAATGGACAGCTGAATTTTCGAGACGGCTCCTCGCTTTAGCAGTCAACCGGCTGCAAATATCTGATAATTTACTAAAATGCAAATATCTAAAAAACAATGTGTCCTACGGCGCCTTATTTGTTTTTTCCTGAAAGATTTAACGCTCCCCTACAAGCTGGTACCAAAACTTCCCCGATCGGAGCCGCAGAACACCTCCTAAACGAGCGCTGTTTCGAAAATTTTTCCAAAAACGTCGATTACGCCTCGATTTTGATTTTTTTCTAAAAATCCGTTCTGTCCAATCGACAGATCTTCCTCAGATCTACAAGATCGGTCGCAAAGATTTTCTTCGCAGGACGTCTCATCTTCGAGATATTTGAGTCCAAAGTTGAGATACTTTCAGCCGAATTCCGAAAAAAAATGCCCAAATCTCTTTCGTTTTTTGGCGATATCTCCGGAACGGGGCGTCGTAGAACGAAAATTCTTTCGGTTCCTTTTTTCTAAAATCCCGCTCTACAAAATGGGCAACTTTTTTTGAGAAAAAAAAATTTTCATTTTTTCACCAAAAATCACAAGGGGTTAGCCTTGCCTGTTTTTGGGGGCAAAAAAAAAATTTTGGAAAATCGAAAAACTTTTGATGCAGAATGGTCCGGACGGCTGTATCTTATGGAAAAACAAAGAATTCGAGGTTTGAAAAGCGACGGGCGGGACTGGAGGACGGAAAAAAGGAATTTTTTGGAAAATCTCTTTCGTTTTTGGCGTATATCTCCGGGACGGGACGTCGTAGGATAGAAAATTTACCATGTCCTTGTAGCTTAAAGGTCGCTCTACACAATGGACAGCTGAATTTTCGAGACGGCGCCCCGCTTCAGCAGTCAACCGGCTGCAAATACGTGAAAGTTCACTCAAACGCGTGTATCTCAAAAACGGATGTATCTTTCTCGCTGAACCCTTTTTTTTTCTGAAGGGATTAACGCTCCTCTACAAGCTGGTACCAAAACTTCCCCGATCGGAGCCGGAGAACACCTCCTAAACGAGCGCTGTTTCGAAAATTTTTCCAAAAACGTCGATTACGCCTCGATTTTGATTTTTTTCTAAAAATCCGTTCTGTCCAATCGACAGATCTTCCTCAGATCTACAAGACCGGTCGCAAAGATTTTTTTCGCAGGACGTCTCGTCTTCGAGATATTCGAGTCCAAAGTTGAGATACTTTCAGCCGAATTCCGACAAAAAATTGCCCAAATCTCTTTCGTTTTTTGGCGATATCTCCGCAACGGGGCGTCGTAGAACGAAAATTCTTTCGGTTCCTTGCCTGTTTTTGGGGGCAAAAAAAAAATTTTGGAAAATCGAAAAACTTTTGATGCAGAATGGTCCGGACGGCTGTATCTTATGGCAAAACAAAGAATTCGAGGCTTGAAAAGCGACGGGCGGGACTGGAGGACGGAAAAAAGGATTTTTTTGGAAAATCTCTTTCGTTTTTGGCGTATATCTCCGGAACGGGACGTCGTAGGATAGAAAATTTGCCATGGCCTTGTAGCTTGAAGGTCGCTCTACAAAATGGACAGCTGAATTTTCGAGACGGCGCCCCGCTTTAGCAGTCAACCGGCTGCAAATACGTGAAAATTCACTCAAACGCGTGTATCTCAAAAACGGATGTATCTTTCTCGCTGAACCCGTTTTTTTCTGAAGGGATTAACGCTCCTCTACAAGCTGGTACCAAAACTTCCCCGATCGGAGCCTTGGAACACCCTCTACACGAGCGCTGTTTCAAAAAATTTTCAAAAAACGTCAAAAACGCCTCGATTTTGAGCTTTTTTTAAAAATCCGTTGTGTCCAATCGACAGATCTCCCTCAGATCTACAAGATCGGTCGCAAAGATTTTCCTCGCAGGACGTCTCATCTTCGAGATATTCGAGTCCAAAGTTGAGATACTTTCAGCCGAATTCCGAAAAAAAATGCCCAAATCTCTTTCGTTTTTTGGCGATATCTCCGGAACGGGGCGTCGTAGAACGAAAATTCTTTCGGTTCCTTTTTTCTAAAATCCCGCTCTACAAATTGGGCAACTTTTTTTGAGAAAAAAAAATTTTCATTTTTTCACCAAAAATCACAAGGGGTTAGCCTTGCCTGTTTTTGGGGGCAAAAAAAAAATTTTGGAAAATCGAAAAACTTTTGATGCAGAATGGTCCGGACGGCTGTATCTTATGGCAAAACAAAGAATTCGAGGCTTGAAAAGCGACGGGCGGGACTGGAGGACGGAAAAAAGGATTTTTTTGGAAAATCTCTTTCGTTTTTGGCGTATATCTCCGGAACGGGACGTCGTAGGATAGAAAATTTGCCATGGCCTTGTAGCTTGAAGGTCGCTCTACAAAATGGACAGCTGAATTTTCAAGACGGCGCCTCGCTTTACCAATCAACCGGTTGCAAATGTATGAAAATTTACTAAAATGCAAATATCTAAAAAACAGCGTGTCCTACGGCGTGTTCTTTGTTTTTTCCTGAAAGATTCAACGCTCCCCTACAAGCTGGTACCAAAACTTCCCCGATCGGAGCCTTGGAACACCCTCTACACGAGCGCTGTTTCAAAAATTTTTCCAAAAACGTCGATTACGCCTCGATTTTGATTTTTTTCTAAAAATCCGTTCTGTCCAATCGACAGATCTTCTTCAGATCTACAAAATCGGTCGCGAAGATTTTCTTCGCAGGACGTCTCATCTTCGAGATATTTGAGTCCAAAGTTGAGATACTTTCAGCCGAATTCCGAAAAAAAATGCCCAAATCTCTTTCGTTTTTTGGCGATATCTCCGGAACGGGGCGTCGTAGAACGAAAATTCTTTCGGTTCCTTTTTTCTAAAATCCCGCTCTACAAAATGGGCAACTTTTTTTGAGAAAAAAAAATTTTCATTTTTTCACCAAAAATCACAAGGGGTTAGCCTTGCCTGTTTTTGGGGGTAAAAAAAAAATGTTTGAAAATTGAGAAACTTTTGATGCAGAATGGTCTGGACGGCTGTATCTTATGGAAAAACAAAGAATTCGAGGTTTGAAAAGCGACGGGCGGGACTGGAGGACGGAAAAAAGGAATTTTTTGGAAAATCTCTTTCGTTTTTGGCGTATATCTCCGGAACGGGGCATCCTAGGATAGAAAACTTGCCATGTCCTTGTAGCTTGAAGGTCGCTCTACACAATGGACAGCTGAATTTTCGAGACGGCTCCTCGCTTTAGCAGTCAACCGGCTGCAAATATCTGATAATTTACTAAAATGCAAATATCTAAAAAACAATGTGTCCTACGGCGCCTTATTTGTTTTTTCCTGAAAGATTTAACGCTCCCCTACAAGCTGGTACCAAAACTTCCCCGATCGGAGCCGCAGAACACCTCCTAAACGAGCGCTGTTTCGAAAATTTTTCCAAAAACGTCGATTACGCCTCGATTTTGATTTTTTTCTAAAAATCCGTTCTGTCCAATCGACAGATCTTCCTCAGATCTACAAGATCGGTCGCAAAGATTTTCTTCGCAGGACGTCTCATCTTCGAGATATTTGAGTCCAAAGTTGAGATACTTTCAGCCGAATTCCGAAAAAAAATGCCCAAATCTCTTTCGTTTTTTGGCGATATCTCCGGAACGGGGCGTCGTAGAACGAAAATTCTTTCGGTTCCTTTTTTCTAAAATCCCGCTCTACAAAATGGGCAACTTTTTTTGAGAAAAAAAAATTTTCATTTTTTCACCAAAAATCACAAGGGGTTAGCCTTGCCTGTTTTTGGGGGCAAAAAAAAAATTTTGGAAAATCGAAAAACTTTTGATGCAGAATGGTCCGGACGGCTGTATCTTATGGAAAAACAAAGAATTCGAGGTTTGAAAAGCGACGGGCGGGACTGGAGGACGGAAAAAAGGAATTTTTTGGAAAATCTCTTTCGTTTTTGGCGTATATCTCCGGGACGGGACGTCGTAGGATAGAAAATTTACCATGTCCTTGTAGCTTAAAGGTCGCTCTACACAATGGACAGCTGAATTTTCGAGACGGCGCCCCGCTTCAGCAGTCAACCGGCTGCAAATACGTGAAAGTTCACTCAAACGCGTGTATCTCAAAAACGGATGTATCTTTCTCGCTGAACCCTTTTTTTTTCTGAAGGGATTAACGCTCCTCTACAAGCTGGTACCAAAACTTCCCCGATCGGAGCCGGAGAACACCTCCTAAACGAGCGCTGTTTCGAAAATTTTTCCAAAAACGTCGATTACGCCTCGATTTTGATTTTTTTCTAAAAATCCGTTCTGTCCAATCGACAGATCTTCCTCAGATCTACAAGACCGGTCGCAAAGATTTTTTTCGCAGGACGTCTCGTCTTCGAGATATTCGAGTCCAAAGTTGAGATACTTTCAGCCGAATTCCGACAAAAAATTGCCCAAATCTCTTTCGTTTTTTGGCGATATCTCCGCAACGGGGCGTCGTAGAACGAAAATTCTTTCGGTTCCTTTTTTCTAAAATCCCGCTCTACAAAATGGGCAACTTTTTTTGAGAAAAAAAAATTTTCATTTTTTCACCAAAAATCACAAGGGGTTAGCCTTGCCTGTTTTTGGGGGCAAAAAAAAAATTTTGGAAAATCGAAAAACTTTTGATGCAGAATGGTCCGGACGGCTGTATCTTATGGCAAAACAAAGAATTCGAGGCTTGAAAAGCGACGGGCGGGACTGGAGGACGGAAAAAAGGATTTTTTTGGAAAATCTCTTTCGTTTTTGGCGTATATCTCCGGAACGGGACGTCGTAGGATAGAAAATTTGCCATGGCCTTGTAGCTTGAAGGTCGCTCTACAAAATGGACAGCTGAATTTTCAAGACGGCGCCTCGCTTTACCAATCAACCGGTTGCAAATGTATGAAAATTTACTAAAATGCAAATATCTAAAAAACAGCGTGTCCTACGGCGTGTTCTTTGTTTTTTCCTGAAAGATTCAACGCTCCCCTACAAGCTGGTACCAAAACTTCCCCGATCGGAGCCGGAGAACACCTCCTAAACGAGCGCTGTTTCGAAAATTTTTCCAAAAACGTCGATTACGCCTCGATTTTGATTTTTTTCTAAAAATCCGTTCTGTCCAATCGACAGATCTTCCTCAGATCTACAAGACCGGTCGCAAAGATTTTTTTCGCAGGACGTCTCGTCTTCGAGATATTCGAGTCCAAAGTTGAGATACTTTCAGCCGAATTCCGACAAAAAATTGCCCAAATCTCTTTCGTTTTTTGGCGATATCTCCGCAACGGGGCGTCGTAGAACGAAAACTCTTTCGGTTCCTTTTTTCTAAAATCCCGCTCTACAAATTGGGCGACTTTTTTTGAGAAAAAAAAATTTTCATTTTTTCACCAAAAAACCTTGCCTGTTTTTGGGGGTAAAAAAAAAATGTTTGAAAATTGAGAAACTTTTAATGCAGAATAATGGGTTCTGACGTAATTTGCAGAAAAATGAAAAATTCGGGATTTTGGAAGCAATGGTGTCGCCTCCAGATCGTTTTTTCGAGATTTCTCCAGCTTCCACTTGCTTCCCAAAATCCATCCAAACATTTTTCGCACCCTCAGACACTCGCCTAACATCTCCAATCAAAAAAACTTTGAATTTTTCCAAAAAGAATTTTTCGCATTTTTCACTCAAAAAATTCGAGTCACGGACAACGACTCGGGGTCGACTTTTCTTGGGAAAAAATGTCGCGATTTGGAATTTCGATTTTTTCAATAAATTTTGATGGAGAATGATCTGGTCGGATGTATTTCGTAGAAAAATTAAAAATTCTAGACCTAGACCTGGATGATCTCGCCTCCAACACTTTTTTTCGGGATTTCTCCAGCTTCCAGTGGGTTCCTCGACTTGAACTAGACATTTTCTGGATCCGTCCAAATCCCTTTATCGCATGGAATCCACTTTTTCAACCTGCTCCTAGCCACGTCGCTGTAAGAACGTTTTTTGGAGATTTCTCCAGCTTTCACTCGGTTCCCAAAATTGATCCATATATTTTTCGAATCCCAAAGCACGCCACTAACATCCCCAATCAGGCGTTCTTGAAATTTTTTCTCCCAGCGACAGACTCTTGCTTCTCCCCTCGAAATTCTTTAAAATTACATTTAAATTTAATTTTTGTTTTTCTGTTGAATTTCTTTAATTTGATGTTAGATTAATTTTTGTTTAATTTAAATCCAAAATTACGATCGTTCATAATCAACTCATATCCCATCCAACTTATCACAATCAAAAACTAACGCTAGTCAATTTTCCCTCTTAAATTTTCAGCAAAACTAATTTAAAAAAACTAAAAAAACCCGACAAAAGAAAAACCGAGTCCTCAGAAATGAGTCCCCAAAATCCCGGATAAACTAACCCCAGCCCAGAGTTTGACTCACCAAAAATTGTTCTTTTAGGTTAACCTTATGAAATGGCCCGAAACTGAAAAAAAAAATATGGCGTCGATAGTTATAATGTCATCGGATGATTCAGATGTCCAAGAAGTAAGGGACTCTGATGTTGAGATACTAGAGGTGAGAGGGCTTAAAACTCCTTCACCAACGACACGACGCAAAATTCTAACAAAGAGACGAAAGCAGATAATAAAAACCGTTGATTTAATCAATTTACCTAAAGATACAGATGTGATTTTCGTGGATTCATCATCCAACAATTGTGCGATAGTCCGTGAGACTGTAATCTCCAGATTTGATCAGTCAAAAGTTAGGCGATTAGATGAGACAGAGTCGGTTAAGAGTCGAGGCATTTTGGGTGACATTGAGCCGTCGATAAGTCCAACCGCAGTAATGCAGACGGACCCAGCAACGAGTCCAGCGGATTTGATAGAGACAACAGAGCTATCGACAATTCCAGCGGTTTTGACACCGACGGAACCAACAACGAGTCCAGTGGCTTTGATGCAGACAGCAGAACTATCGACTTTGACACCGACAGAACCATCAATGAGGCCCGAACTATCGAAAATTCCAGCGGTTTTGAAACCGACAGCAGAACTATCTACAATTCCATCGGTCCTAACACCGACGGAACCATCAACCAATCAATCAACCTTGACATCAGAACAAAACCCAACAGAAACAAACGACAATACAGCACCGAATTCACAAGACATTCATGCAATCAAGAGAAAATCGAGAGAAGAAAGTCAATTGACAATAAATAATTTAACAGAAATAAATGATTTACCTGATAAAGAAATTAATCCGTCCAATGCGCAAGAAGAAAGGACTAGCATATCGGAAACCAATCAACCTGAATCCATTCAACCAGCTGTGACGGTGAGGAAGCTGGGACCAATGAGAAAACCATTACGTTCGAGAGATGAACCCATCGAACAACCACCGAAAAAACTCTGGCGGAAATCTTTTGAGCCAGTTATTTTGGAGACACCTAAAGGTGGAACTGACTTAAGTGAAACCAGTTGCGGAAAAATCAACTCAACTGAAACCAATTGCGGAAAAATCAACTCAAGTGAAACCAGTTGCGAAAAAATCAACTTAAGTGAAACCAATTGCGAAAAATCCAACTCTCTCGCAGTCGAAGGAGAACCAATTTTCGAGGAAGACGACGAAAACCCAATTTCAAACGAATACGACATGTGGCTATCAAGAATTGTGTTGGAGGCTTGCATGGCGGAAAAGAAGGAATGGGAAAAAGAACAAGAAAAAGAACGAATATTGTATCAGACCCAGAAGAATATGAGACCAGCTGCGGAAGAGACAACTTTGACGCAGTCTCAAGAGACGGGACTGACAGATGGGACAGCGCCATCAGTCGCGGTGGCAACAACTACGTCGAAGCCGGAAACGGAGGAACTGATTTCACGACAAATAGACGCGGCAATATCAAGTCTAACGCAGTTTCAAGCAGAATCAGCAGCAAGAACTTTGACGAAGCCCCAAGTTACGGAACTGATTTCATCGCCGTCAGCCGTGGCATCAACTTTGCCGGAACTTATTTCACCGCGACTAGACGCGGCAGCACTAGCTTTGCCGCCGTCTCAAGTGACGGAACTGATTTCATCGCCGTCAGCCGTGGTAGCAGGAACTTTGCCGCAGTCTCAAGCGGCGGAGCTGCTTTCAGCCGCTGCAGTATCAACTTTGACACAGCCCCAAGCGACGGAACTTCTTTCACCGCAACTAGACGTAGCAACACCAACCTTACAGCCATCCGTCGTGGCAGCGTCAGTCTTATCGCATCCCGATGCAGCGACACAAGCTTTGCCAGAATTTGAGGAGCTAACAGCAATTTTGTATTCTCTACCAGATAAAGAAGCACAAACTCTGAAGCGGCCAGCGCCAGCAGCATCCGTCGTGGCATCTTCAACTTTGCCGCCATCCGACGTGGCATCTTCAACTTTACCGCCATACGATGTGGCATCTTCCACTTTGCCGCCATACGATGTGGAATCTTCAACTTTGCCGCCATCCGACGTGGCATCTTCAACTTTGCCGGCATATGACGTGGCATCTTCAACTTTGCCGCCATACGACGTGGCATCTTCAACTTTGCCGCCATACGACGTGGCATCTTCAACTTTGCCGCCATCCGACGTGGCATCTTCAACTTTGCCGCCATACGATGTGGAATCTTCAACTTTGCCGCCATATGACGTGGCATCTTCAACTTTGCCGCCATACGACGTGGCATCTTCAACTTTGCCGGCATATGACGTGGCATCTTCAACTTTGCCGCCATACGACGTGGCATCTTCAACTTTGCTGCAGCCCCAAGCGACGGAACTGATTTCAGCTCTACCAGACGCGGTAACAGCAACACAAACTACAAAGCGATCGGCGCCAGAAGCATCAGCTTTGTCGCCACCAGGCAACAGACAGACGTCATCAACTCTTCCGCCATCCGTCGTGGAATCTTCAAATTTGCCACCATCCGACGTGGCATCTTCAACTTTGCCGCCATACGATGTGGAATCTTCAACTTTGCCGCCATACGACGTGGCATCTTCAACTTTGCCGCCATACGACGTGGCATCTTCAACTTTGCCGGCATATGACGTGGCATCTTCAACTTTGCTGCAGCCCCAAGCGACGGAACTGATTTCAGCTCTACCAGACGCGGTAACAGCAGCACAAACTACAAAGCGATCGGCGCCAGAAGCATCAGCTTTGTCGCCACCAGGCAACAGACAGACGTCATCAACTCTTCCGCCATCCGTCGTGGAATCTTCAAATTTGCCACCATCTGTCGTGGAATCTTCAACTTTGCCACCATCTGTCGTGGTATTTTCAACCTTATCGCATTCCAAGGCATCACCACAAACTTTGTCACTACCTGAGTTACCACCAGAAACTACGTCGTCACCAGAAGAAGCAGAACACACGTTCCAGCAATCATCAGCAGCAGAAACAAATCCATCAGTGGAACATTTCATGGCAGAAGTCTCACGCATTTATCCGGAAGAACAATTAGCCCTATCCCTGACTGAAGAATCGAATGTGAGCTTCGTTGCTTGGTCGGAAATACTTGATGAGCATGCTGTAACAAGTAAGTCCATTTTTATATATATATATTTCCTTTTTTCCTTTTTCTTTTTCACCGTAAAAACGGGACATTTTAACCATTCTAACCAATCCTTGCAATTAACCATTTATGGTCTCACGATCGTTCATTTTGTCTTACGTGGTCATGAGGCTTTCAATCAGCATCCGGGAACTTCGTACAAAAATTTCAGTCTCTTATCAAACCATTAGGCGCTTCATACGTCCCAGGTTTTTCCATTCCGCGATCCCTTTTTTGGCATTGACATTAAAAGACTTTCGAATTTAAATGAAAACCAAACGAAAATTTGAACTTCTCAAAATCTCTCTGTAGAGCTCTCAAATTATTTCAAAAAACCAAAAGAAAACCCTCAAAACCTTGAACTCAATAATTTCTTGAATTTCTTTTTTGAATTTCCCCCTCGCAACGTCGAAATTTCCGTGAAAATCAAAACGAGAAACCTTCGAGGTCAACAAAGTCTCAATAACTTTATCCCAGACCTCAAAATTCGTCCTAAAATCGAGAAAAAAAAATTTCAAGCTCTGTGAGCAATCTCCCATTCATTCCTAAGTGACGACGAGCAAAAAGCGACGCCTTCAATGGGATTTTTAAGGATTCCTCTAGCTCCCAGTGGGTTCCTTGGCCCGAACCAGACATTTTCTGAACTGTACCAGAACTCTCTATCGCGTGGTATTCACTTTTTCCACATCCACCCAGTCACGTCGCCCCCAGGAGATTTTTTTGAGATTTCTCCAGCTTCCAATCGGTTCCTCGACTCGAATCACACATTTTCTGAAAACTGCCAAGTCTCCGCGTCGCGTGAAATTACCCTTTTTTCCCTTCTACCAACCGCCTGGCAACCAGGTTGTTTTTACGAGATTTCTCCAGCTTCCAGTTGCTTCCGAAAATCCATCCAGACATTTTTCGAATCCTCAAACAGTCGCCTAACACTTCCAATCATAAAAAAAAATATTTTTTTCGAAAATTTTGTTATCCCATTTTTCACGCAAAAAAATCGAGTCATGGTCAACGACTCGAGGTCGACTTTTCTTGGGAAAAAATGTCGCGACTTTGATTTTCGATTTTTTTCGGAAAAAATTATGAAAATTTTAATGGAAACATTACTTTCTTTGAAAAGAGTTTTTTTTTTTGCGTAAACTGAGTAAATATTTCATTCTACATCGGTTCGGCATCACGCCGTCCACGAGACTAACAACCGAACTGAAACCCAACACTCCACCAACACAAATTGATTGTTTACCTCGAAAACACAAAAGAAAAGTAACCCCATCCAAACGCAAGTCAAAGAACTCATTCCAAATTCCAGTCTCGAACCTGTTGAATTTGTTTACGTCGGCGTCGACATTCGCCGGTCTCCAAAGCAACCCCAACCTCAAATTCCAGCCGACCGCCGGCATAACACGAAAAATGTCTACACAAATTTCAGCGCCACAACAAATCACACACCACCCGACTCGAAGCTTTCCCTGCCCTTACACACACGAGGGAAAAACATTCACTCTCTTAATTCTCCGCAAACCGAGTTCTCTCCCACGTGGACGTATCCTTCGAAAGAAAACAAAACCGACCGGCAACACACACAATCCAAACGAAAAGCTTCCAAGTGCATGGAGAAGCTAAAAAACAGCAGGGATGCGGATTGACAACCCTTAACTAGGCCACAGCTGATGAGAGCCGGCAAAACTCATGCGCGTTGAATCACCAGATGAGGGTGTCTCTGTTTTTGTTTTCTTTTTTTTTTTTTTTTTTCTTTCATCAATCGATCCAAGTCAAGGACACGGACACGGACAAACAGACCCGGTTTTTCGCATCGTCTATTTCTGTTTGAAAATTTTCTCCCGCTCATCCGGCGTGACCTTCTGGAGCGTGGCTATGCCGGCGATCGATTGGCGTCGTGTGAATGAATTTAATTTTCGTTGTTGGTAAACAACGTTACACGGGCGGGAGAAGGATTCAAACTGGCACGCAACATGATGATGGAAGGATATTCGTGTGTTTGGATTTTGTTGTCGGATTTGTTTTGTCTTTTTTTTTTTCTTTCCTATTCTTTTTGGTGAGCGGCACCCACTGGAAGCTGGAGAAATCTCGAAAAAACGTCCTGGGGGCGACGTTGTTGGGTTGATCTGGACATCACGTGATTGAGATACCTGGTAGAATTGAAAAAATGTCTATTTCGGGTGAAGGAACCCACTGGGAGCTTGAGGAATCTCGTGAAATCCCTCTTACGGCGACACCATCGCTGCCAAAGTCTCGATTTTTTTTCTTTTAAAGACGCATGTTTTTTTTTTATACGCCTCTTTCGGAAATACGATCCAACCCCACCGTCTTTTAATGAAAGGCCCGTATTAGGGGTTAGTCTAACGATTCAGCACAACGAGACGCCTACGAGAGATTTTGAGACTTTCTGGGGTGAACCTGGGCATCACCTATCTAGCGCGGTCTTAGTTTAGGCACCTCCAATTTCCTACACCCAGCTGATTTAGGTCTACGATCTTAAGACGGCCTATCCCTAAATTTTCAATTTATCTCCCATTAATCACCTTTACAAAAATTCTCAAAAATTTTTATCGTCAATTCGTCGAAGAAAATGAACTAAAAAAAAAAAAAAAAAAATCACGTATTTTGACAGAGCTCATTCTAGAGGCCGACGAGTATGAAATAGGTCACGATTGGATGGCTCGAAGGCTCTGTCGTATTGTCTACAATTTCCTGAAGAACACAGAGGCGAATGTTTCGCTCCTGATCAAGTATCTGGCGGAAATCTTTACTGAGTTTGAAAGGTGGTTCTTACCCAAGGCATCATTGAAGAAGATTCACAAGAAAAAAGCTAGAAAAGGACGCAGTAGCTCCGTCGTCTTCGTCGATAAGGCGGAAGCGGGCACTAATCGCAAATTAAAACGACAATCTGTAATTTTCCCCGTCGGAGAAGCAGTCGATTCCAAACCCCGAGAGCTGTCAACGAGGAAGTCTTACCACGAACGGAAGGACGAACGCAATGTTCCCGTCGGTGCATCAGTCGGTTGCTCTATTCGCAAATCGCCAGAGCCTCCCATGACGTTTGAGAAGTTCCACGACGAAGATCTAGTAGACGGATGCAACGTCGAGAATCCTGTAATTTTCCCCGTCGGAGAAGCAGTCGATTCCAAACCCCGAGAGCTGTCAACGAGGAAGTCTTACCACGAACGGAAGGACGAACGCAATGTTCCCGTCGGTGCAGCAGTCGGTTGCTCTATTCGCAAATCGCCAGAGCCTCCCATGACGTTTGAGAAGTTCCACGACGAAGATCTAGTAGACGGATGCAATGTCGAGAATCCTGTAATTTTCCCCGTCGGAGAACCAGTCGGTTCCAAACCCCGAGATCTGTTCACGAGGATTGAAAAGTTTTACCACGAAGGTCTAGTGGACGAACGCAACGTCGAGAATCCTGTAATTTTCCCCGTCGGAGAAGCAGTCGGTTACAAGTCGCCAGAGCCTTCCATAACGTTTGAGGAGCTTCACCACGAAGGTCTAGTGGACGAACGCAATGTTCCCGTCGGTGAAACAATTGGCTACGAATCACCAGAGCTCTCCACGAGGATTGAGAAGTTCCACGACGAATCTTCAATTTTCCCCTTCGGAGAAGGAGTCGGTTACGAATCACCAGAGCTTCCCATGACATTTGAGAAGCACTACGACGACGATCTAATGGACGCACTGAATGTCAAGGCATCTGTAATTCTCCCTGTCGGAGAAGCAGTCGAGTGCGAATCACTGGAGCTGCCCACGAGGATCGAGAAGCTTCACCACGACGGTTCAGTGGACGAATACAATGTCCCCATCGGCTACAAATCGCTGGAGCCTCCTATGACGTTTGAGAAGCTTCACCACGACGGTTCAGTGGACGAATACAATGTCCCCATCGGTTACAAATCGCCGGAGTCTTCTATGACGTTTGAGAAGCTTCACCACGACGGTCCAGTGGACGAACGCAATGTCCCCATCGGCTACAAATCTCTGGAGCCTCCTATGACGTTTGAGAAGCTTCACCACGACGGTCCAGTGGACGAATGCAATGTCCCCATCGGTTACAATTCGCCGGAGCCTCCAATGACGTTTGAGAAGCTTCACCAGGACGGTCCAGTGGACGAATGCAATGTCCCCATCGGTTACAAATCGCCGGAGCCTCCTATGACGTTTGAGAACCTTCACCACGACGGTCCAGTCGACGAAGGCAATGTCCCCATCGGCTACAAATCGCTGGAGCCTCCTATGATGTTTGAGAAGCTTCACCACGACGGTCCAGTGGACGAACGCAATGTCCCCATCGGCTACAAATCGCTGGAGCCTCCTATGACGTTTGAGAACCTTCACCACGACGGTCCAGTGGACGAATGCAATGTCCCCATCGGTTACAATTCGCCGGAGCCTCCAATGACGTTTGAGAACCTTCACCACGACGGTCCAGTGGACGAATGCAATGTCTCCATCTTTGAAGCAATCGGTTACGAATCACCAGAGCTTCCCATGCGGATCGAGAAGCTCCACGACAAAGATCTAGCAGTCGAACACAGTGGCTCCAGCATCATCGATGAAGCAGTCGGTTGCAAATCATCAGATCTGTCCATAAAAATGGACAACGAACAATCTTCGAATCGGCGGGCAACAGACAGCAGGCGTTACCCTCTCAACCGCACACGTTCGCCGCCCCTACGATTCGTCCTCCCAAAGATGAGAATGAGCAACGCAGAAAAAGTCTTAGCTGAGTTAGTTGCGTATACCTTCGCCCTTCATAGTCCCATCTATTCGGACCTTGAATTCGTATTCCTAGCGAGTATCGACGAAGATGACGACAGTGAGTCGGAGTCTAGTCCCATCGGGTGTCAAAATATCATGAAGTCGAAGCTGCAAAGGGAATTGGCAACTTATAAGAAGCTTACAAAAGTATTCTTGGGCTTGACGCCGACACCTGAGACGATACTACGGATCCGAGCGGTGATAGCCAGAACTCTGTGCGCCTTACATGTGCAGGGACTTTTCGGGTATTACCAAGCGTTTGGAAGTTTGAATAAATCGGCAGAGACGAAGGCCAGGAAGATGGCGGCGTCAACGAAAACAAAAGCCAGGAAGATGGCGGCGTCATCGGGAACAAAAGCGAAGAAGATGGCGGCGTCAACGAAAACAAAAGCCAGGAAGATGGCGGCGTCATCGGGAACAAAAGCGAAGAAGATGGCGGCGTCATCGGGAACAAAAGCGAAGAAGATGGCCGTGTCATCAGAAAGAGAAGCCAATAAGACGGCCGGGTCGTCGGGAACAGGAGCCAAGAAGATGGTACTTCCTGCGGCCGTGTCGTCGGCAACAAAAACCAGGAAGACGGTGCTGTCATCGGAGTCAAGAGCCAGTAAAATTGATATGCTAGCTCTTGATAATGAACTGAAACAATTATCCCGAGAGGTATCGAGAGAAAGGCGCCTTTGTCTAACAGCTGCAATGGATTGGACTGACTCAATGTTAATCTCAAGCAACATCGACATCTTCCGACCGGAAAGTATGAAAATGCCACCCATAGTAAATTTGCCAAGAAATGGCCGAACTTATACAAAACGGCGACGTCGAACAAGAATTAGAGGAACCGATAAGATTTGCTATAGCCACAGATATTGTCTAAACTTTAAAGAACGGTTATATATTATATTTTATGAACCGTTTAAAGATCTATCAACGGTGAATGTAAATGGAGATTTGCCGCCAGCGCCGGAGACATACGGAGCGTCATTGAACGACATGGAGCTTCAAAATATTCCTACGTCAGTGGCAGAGTACGGTGCGGAAGAAGGAGAGGAAGTTGCGTCGGACGCGGAGGTTTCTGCATCACCGACGGAGTACGAATCGGAGGAGTCGACGCTTGACACAGAGGTGACTGACTTCAGTTCCTGGCCAGGGAATTATGGACCGGGAGCGCCGCTTGAAGCCGAGGCTTCTGCGTATACTTTCAGGCCGATGGTATCAGCAGGAGCGGGGTTTTCTGCATTGCCGACAGGGCTCTATGGACCACAATCAGCGGGTTCAGAGGCTTATGCAATGCCGACAGAGACTTATGGATGGCAATCAACTGGACCGGCGGTTTCTGCATTGCCGACAGGGCTCTATGGACCACAATCAGCGGGTTCAGAGGCTTATGCAATGCCGACAGAGACTTATGGATGGCAATCAGCTGGACCGGCGGTTTCTGCATTGCCGACAGGGCTTTATGGACCACAATCAGCGGGTTCAGAGGCTTATGCAATGCCGACAGAGACTTATGGATGGCAATCAGCTGGACCGGCGGTTTCTGCATTGCCGACAGGGCTTTATGGACCACAATCAGCGGGTTCAGAGGCTTATGCAATGCCGACAGAGACTTATGGATGGCAATCAGCTGGACCGGCGGTTTCTGCATTGCCGACAGGGCTTTATGGACCACAATCAGCGGGTTCAGAGGCTTATGCAATGCCGACAGAGACTTATGGATGGCAATCAGCTGGACCGGCGGTTTCTGCATTGCCGACAGGGCTGTATGGACCACAATCAGCGGGTTCAGAGGCTTATGCATTGCCGACAGAGACTTATGGATGGCAATCAGCTGGACCGGCGGTTTCTGCATTGCCGACAGGGCTTTATGGACCACAATCAGCGGGTTCAGAGGCTTATGCAATGCCGACAGAGATCTATGGACCGCAATCAGCTGGACCGGCGGTTTCTGCATTGCCGACAGGGCTTTATGGACCACAATCAGCGGGTTCAGAGGCTTATGCAATGCCGACAGAGATCTATGGACCGCAATCAGCTGGACCGGGAGTTTCTGCATTGCCGACAGGGCTTTATGGACCACAATCAGCGGGTTCAGAGGCTTATGCATTGCCGACAGGGACTTATGGATCGCAATCAGCGCGACCGGGAGTTTCTGCATTCCCGACAGGGACTTATGGGCAACAATCAGCGGGATCGGAGGCATCTTCACGTACGAAAATAATTTTTGTCAGACTACTTCCGGGCTGGGACGTTTGTGTCTTGCCGATGTCAAGTACACTACAATCAGTTGGACTGCAAGTTTCTTCATTACTGACAGGGACTAATGGACAACAATCAGCGGCATCGAAGGCGTTATCATCGCCGCATACAGTTAATATAAAAATGTTACCGGGCTGGGAGGTGTGGGTAATGCCGATAATACCGCTTTATAGACTACAACCAGTTTTACCGGGAGTTTCTGCATTGCCGACAACGACTTATGGATCACAATCAGCTGGAGCGGGGGTTTCTGCCCTGCCGACAACGATTTATGGACCCCAATCAGCTGGACCGGCGGTTTCTGCATTGCCAACATCGATTTATGGATCACAATCAGCGAGAGCGGGGGTTTCTGCAATGCCGACAACGATTTATGGACCCCAAACAGCGGGACCGGCGGTTTCTGCATTGCCTACAAATATTTATGGACCCCAATCAGCGGGACCGGGGGTTTCTGCATGGCCGACAACGATTTATGGACCCCAATCAGCTGGACCGGGGGTTTCTGCATGGCCGACAACGATTTATGGACCCCAATCAGCTGGACCGGGGGTTTCTGCATTGCCAACATCGATTTATGGATCACAATCAGCGAGAGCGGGGGTTTCTGCATTGCCGACAGGTACTTGTAGACCACAATCAGCGAGAGCGGGGGTTTCTGCATTGCCGACAGGTACTTGTAGACCACAATCAGCGAGAGCGGGGGTTTCTGCATTGCCGACAGGTACTTGTAGACACCAATCAGCGAGAGCGGGGGTTTCTGCATTGCGGAAATTAGTTCAATTTGAACATCCAGATGACTGGAAGGTTTCTTTATATCCGGCACAGTTTGTTATACCACGATCAGCTGAACCGGGAGTTTATGCATCGCCGAAAACGGTTTATCGAACCCAATCAACTGGACCGGGGGTTTGTGCGATGCCAACAGGGCTTTATGGACAACAATCAGCGGGACCGGGGGCTTATGCATTTCCGACAGAGTTCCATTTTGAACAAGGAGACGAAGTGTCCTCGTCGGACGCGTTGGCGTTTGACGCAGAGGTGGCTACAATCACTGCCAGGCCAGTGAATTGTGAACCACAATCAGCCGGGCCGGGAGTTTCTGCGATGCCGACAGGGCTTTATGGACCTCAATCAGCGGGTTCAGAGGCTTATGCAATGCCGACAGAGATCTATGGACCGCAATCAGCTGGACCGGGAATTTCTGAATTTCCGACAATGAATTATGGACCACTGGAATCTGAGGCTTCTCTATCGCGGACAGAGTTCGAAGGGTCGTGGTCGGACGAGTCGGCGCTTAACGCAGAATCGGCTACATTCACTGCCAGGCCAGAGAACTGTGGACCGCGATTAGCGAGAGCGGCGCCTGCTTGCTCTTATAAACCGATGACAGAACAAGCCGCAGTGTACTATGAACCGAAATCAGCCGGTCCTCGAGGTTCTTCATCTCGAACAGAGTTCAGTCATGAACAAAGTGGAAAAGAATCTCCATCAGAACCGTGGTTGTTTAGCACAAATGTTGGAAATGGTCTCGCTTCAAAGCCCTTCGTAGAACATCGTCCAAGCGACTTCACATCGGAACCACAGCCTTCATCCCAGTTCAGAGAGTTCACTGCCAGACAAATAGCACATAACAGGACGGAAAATCAATCAACAGGAATAGCACAGAACGATGATTCTACTGTGCCAACAGACGAGTCCACAAGAATAAAACAGAACAATGATTCTACTATGGCGACAGAACTAACGGAGGAGAACACTTTGCGGATGCGTTTCACAGGAAACCTAAAGAAACACCACAAAACTGTAATAGAGACGGTGCTAAGTCTCGCGAAAAGAACTGATTCGAAACTGTTCATAGCCTTTGAGAACATTCCCATAGCCAACCCAGATCAGGTGAAGAGTCAGTGGCTCGTGGAAGTGAACGAATCTCCAGAAGAAAATGAAGCTGCCGATCACAAGGGCGTGCAACCATCAACAGAGATGCAACAACGAAGACAACCAACGAACGAAATGTTACCATCAACATCGAGGGCGGCTAGTTCACAAAAATCTGCCCATACATCACCGTCACTGCCAACGAAAACAAACTGCTCTCAATTCACGTGGCTGATCCTAATGTCAGACTACTTTAGGACTACAAGTTGGGATCAAAAGAAACAGATATTTTCTAATTTTTTGAATCAACTACGCCTGGCCCTGAACCGACTTGGCCCTTCTGCACCATCGAACCTTAAGTCCTTTAAACTTGTGCCGATACAATCAACAAAATTCAAGCTTCTAAGTCCCAGTCATCGGGTTATGAGTCATATTTTCGATCACACATACTGCAAGCGCATTCCTCCGGAAGATCACGATTCACTACCGGGAAATAAAAATCCCTTAGAACCCAAGATCAACTTGAGCACTGAGAAACCCATGCGAGCCATTCCAGCTGCTCCCATTGAATCGAAAGAGAGCATTCGAAAGAAGAAAAACAACGCAAGCAGTTCGATCAAAACAGCGGTAAAGAAACCAAAGGATTGCTTCGTGACACCTCCACCTCGTCCATTGGCAAGGACTCGAGAACAAAAGCAAGTTCCTGCAACCGGCCTACCACCTTTTCATTCGCTGGAAGAGGTCTTCGGGATACCCCGTCCGTTGGCGAGGAGTCAAGATCTTGAACAGGAGCAAGTTCCTGCAGCCGAAGAGGGCTTCGGAACAGCTCGTGAATTGACGACTCGAGATCTTGACCAGGAGCAAGTTCCTGCAGCCGAAGAAGACTTCGGAACAGCTCGTGAATTGACGACTCAAGATCTTGACCAGGAGCAAGTTCCTGCAGCCGAAGAACCCTTCGGAACAGCTCGTGAATTGACGACTCGAGATCTTAACCAGGAGCAAGTTCCTGCAGCCGAAGAAGACTTCGGAACAGCTCGTGAATTGACGACTCGAGATCTCCAACAGGAGCAAGTTCCTGCAGCCGAAGAAGACTTCGGAACAGCTCGTGAATTGACGACTCAAGATCTTGACCAGGAGCAAGTTCCTGCAGCCGAAGAACCCTTCGGAACAGCTCGTGAATTGACGACTCGAGATCTTAACCAGGAGCAAGTTCCTGCAGCCGAAGAAGACTTCGGAACAGCTCGTGAATTGACGACTCGAGATCTCCAACAGGAGCAAGTTCCTGCAGCCGAAGAAGACTTCGGAACAGCTCGTGAATTGACGACTCGAGATCTTGACCAGGAGCAAGTTCCTGCAGCCGAAGAAGACTTCGGAACAGCTCGTGAATTGACGACTCGAGATCTTAACCAGGAGCAAGTTCCTGCAGCCGAAGAAGACTTCGGAACAGCTCGTGAATTGACGACTCAAGCTCTTGACCAGGAGCAAGTTCCTGCAGCCGAAGAAGACTTCGGAACAGCTCGTGAATTGACGACTCAAGATCTTGACCAGGAGCAAGTTCCTGCAGGCGAAGAAGACTTCGGAACAGCTCGTGCATTGACGACTCGAGATCTCCACCAGGAGCAAGTTCCTGCAGCCGAAGAAGACTTCGGAACAGCTCGTGAATTGACGACTCGAGATCTTGACCAGGAGCAAGTTCCTGCAGCCGAAGAAGACTTCGGAACAGCTCGTGAATTGACGACTCGAGATCTTAACCAGGAGCAAGTTCCTGCAGCCGAAGAAGACTTCGGAACAGCTCGTGAATTGACGACTCAAGCTCTTGACCAGGAGCAAGTTCCTGCAGCCGAAGAAGACTTCGGAACAGCTCGTGAATTGACGACTCGCGATCTTGACCAGGAGCAAGTTCCTGCAGCCGAAGAACCCTTCGGAACAGCTCGTGCATTGACGACTCGAGATCTTGACCAGGAGCAAGTTCCTGCAGCCGAAGAAGACTTCGGAACAGCTCGTGAATTGACGACTCAAGATCTTGACCAGGAGCAAGTTCCTGCAGGCGAAGAAGACTTCGGAACAGCTCGTGAATTGACGACTCAAGATCTTGACCAGGAGCAAGTTCCTGCAGCCGAAGAACCCTTCGGAACAGCTCGTGCATTGACGACTCCAGATCTTGAACAGCAGCAAGTTCCTGCAACCGAAGAAGACTTCGGAACAGCTCGTGAATTGACGACTCGAGATCTTGACCAGGAGCAAGTTCCTGCAGGCGAAGAAGACTTCGGAACAGCTCGTGAATTGACGACTCAAGATCTTGACCAGGAGCAAGTTCCTGCAGCCGAAGAACCCTTCGGAACAGCTCGTGCATTGACGACTCCAGATCTTGAACAGCAGCAAGTTCCTGCAACGAATCTTCGCGTCCATTCATTGGATGAAGACTTTGGGACTCCGCGTCCCTTGACAAGAAGAACGAGAGAACTTACTGCATTCGCAGAACAGACAGAACCAACCAATCTTTCCTTCAACTCAATTTGTGACCCATACGAAGAAGACTTCGATCGACCTGGAACATCAAGTCAATTTGCAGCCTTCCGTAGACCCAGACAATTGCCACCGATTGAAACTCGTGAATCTTGGGATGAGCCAAGCCCAACTAGCCCTAACATCTCACAATCTCAAACTGTGATTTTCTCTTTTAAGCCTCCAGAAATTTCAACTTTAACGTCGTTAAAGGTTCCAGAGGCGTGTAATTTGAAGATTTCAAAACAGGTTCCATCAACTTTCGAAGTTCCACAGAAGTCAGTCGCGAATTTTATCGCTCCAGAAGACATGGAAGACAAGGAAGACAATGCTGCTGAATCTTATGCAATTCCAGAAACTTCAAATTTCAAAATTTCTGAGCCAGACCAACCAGTGTGTGACTCCTTCCAATACACCCCGATGAACGATGAAGCTGTAGAACAGGGACTACTTCCTCCCGATTCGTTTGAACCAATTCCACCGATGTTACCTCCAGAGTCGATTGAACCAATTCCAGAGAGGTTACATCCAGATTCGCTTGAAGCAATGCGACAGGGATTACTTCCTCCACATTCGCTTGAACCAATTCCACCGATGTTACCTCCTGAGTCGATTGAACCAATTCCACCGATGTTATCTCCACATTCGCTTGAAGCAATGCGACAGGGACTACTTCCTCCAGATTCACTTGAACCAATTCCACAGATGTTACCTCCAGATTCACATGAAGCACCTTCCTCAAATAACTCGGAAGTACAACAAACACCAACCGAGGTTTATCCAATGCCATTTGTCGTCAAAGAGGAATCCGAGCTTCCCTTCACTCAAAAACTTCTACAAAATATCAAGACACTCTCGAGTCGAAAGGAACTGTTAAAGGACTTTTTGAAAAGAAAAGCCTCGGGTGAAACTGGTGAGTGGCCATACGGGGCAGGTGATGAAGAAGAGAATGAGAATTCAGAAAAAGACGATGAAGACGAGATGAGAGATGCAAATAATTCTGAAGTCCCTGGAAGTCACCCACTCTGTGATTGTGGAATGGATGAGAGTCGGAACGAAAATTACGTGGATCCTGATGAAATTAAAAAAGAGCTTATCGATGATGAGGAAGGTTTTCATGGCCAAGGTAAGGATCAGTGGGATCGAGAGAACAATCCTGGTTATCAAGGAGAAGATGAATACAATCAAGACGAGGTCTCCAGGCATTCACAGCAGATTCGAGGACATCAACGTGATCCTCAAGAGCCAACAGATCAGAATCTGAAAGAAGACGAAGGAGATCAGGAGGATCCGGAATTGCCTGAAGGTTATGGGCAATCCGAAGAGAATCAAGATGGTTGGGATGATCCCGAAAGACATGGAGAGCAAGAATTCAATCTTCAAAGACGTTCACATCAGGCTCGAGTACACCAAGAGCCAACGGTTGAGAACCTGGAAGAAGATATGGACGATCCGGAATTGCCTGAAGGTTATGGCCAACCCGAAGATGATCCGGAAAAACATGTAGAACAAGAATTCAATCTTCAAAGACGTTCACATCAGGCTCAAGTACACCAAGATGGTCCTCAAGAGTCAACAGATCAGAATCTGAAAGAAGACGAAGGAGATCAGGAGGATCCGGAATTGCCTGATTCGGACGATCCAGAAAAACATGTAAAACACCTCAATCGTCCACATCAGACTCAACGTGATCCTCAAGAGCCAGAAAATCAAAACCTGGAAGAGGATGAAGAAAACGCTCAGGCAGAAAATTACCAAGACGATCCGGAAAAGCCAGAAAATTATCGCACGAATGAAGATGAAGAAGAAGATGCGGTCGAAGAAGGTCGCGACGGTCCAGAAAGATCAGGAGATTGTAACCACGAAGAAGTGAACTACAATTTTCAACGACGAGCAGAACACTCCAGACGTTCACATCAGACTCGAGATGATTATCAAGGTCCAGAAGGTGAAAATCTGGAGGAACATGAAAAAGTGGATTCTAGTGGACTACAAGAACACCAAGACGATTCTCATGAGCATCAGAGTTCGAAGGAACTCGTTAGAGAAGACTTAGATGAAATTCCGAGGAAACGTAGAAGACGCAGAAAGTGTTCACATCCAAGAAAAAGTGTATGGAATCTTCAGAGCGATTTTGAGGTGGAAGAGGGTCAGTTTGATCCGGTAAGGGCAGGGGAATATAGCCTGGAAGAGCAATACTATTTTCAACGTCGAGAGGAAGAGTCCAACCGTCCACATCATACTCAACGACATCAAGGGTCAGAAGAATATCAGAACCTGGACAATGGGCAGCCTGAAGAGGACCAGGACGGTGCACAAAGGTTAGCAGACTATAGCCTGGAAGAGCAACACTATTTTCAACGGCGAGAAGAAGAGTTCAAGCACAGTCTACATCAGACTCAAGGACATCTGGGTGATCCTCAAGGGCTAGAAGAATTCCAAAACTTGGAAGAAGTCCAGCCTGAAGAGGACCACGACGGTCCACAAAGGCCAGGAGATTATAGTCAGGCTGAAGAGCATCCAGACGATCGGCAAAGGCTAGAAAATTATCACAAGCACGAACACGGAGAAGCCTCTAGTGGTCTACATCAGTGGTCTACTCAAGGGGACCAAGAAGATGATTCTCAAGCGCTAGAAGATCAAGAATACGAACAAAATTCCAGCTATCGACGTCAGACTCAAGAGGACCACGATCAGAGCTCAGAAAAACATGTAGACGAAGGCTCTAGTGGTCCACGAAACGACCAAGATGATCCTCAAATGCTAGATGATCAAAACCTGGAACAACACCGAGAGGAGCATCACTACGAAAATTCTAGTGGTCTTCATCAGACTCAAGAGGACCACGATGATTTTCAAGGGCTACAATATCCGACTCAAGCAGACGATGATGATTCTCAGGGACTAGAAGATCAAGAACTTCGACAAGACCCCAGCTATCCATATCAGACCGAAGAAGATTTCCAAGGGCTAGAAGATCAGAATTTGGAAGAAGACTCTCTAGATCTTTATCTGGCTCAAGAACTCGCTCAGAAGGAAGAGCTCGACAGTGAAGACTTCCATCAATGGGAGTTGAGAGAGCGCAGGAAGCGTTTGCGCAAAAAGAAGACGACTAGGAATCTTCACAGCGATTCTGAGGCGGAGGAATGTCAGTTTGATCCGGAAATGCCAGGAGGTTATAGTCGAGCTGAAGACGATCCAGACGATCCGAAAAGACCAGAAAATTATCACACGGCAGAACAAGGCGAGTACTCCAGTGGTCTACATCAGACTCAAGAGAACGACGATGATGATTCTCAACGACTTGAAGATCAAGAAATCCAACAAGACACCAGCTATCCATATCAGACCGACACTTGTGGTCTTCATCAGACCCAAGAACCTCTGGAGGATCCACGTGATCAGAACTCGGAAGAGCTCGACAGTGAAGACTTCGATCAAATTCAGAGGGAGGAGCAAGAGCGCAAGAAGCGTTTGCGCGGAAGAAAAAGGTTTAGGAATCTTCACAGCGATTCCGAGGCGGAAGATTGTCAGTTTGATCCGGAAAGGCCAGGAGACTATAGCCTGGAGGAACAATACAATTTTCAACAGCGAGAAGAAGACTCCGAGCGTCCACATGAGACTCAAGAACATGTAGCTGATCCTCAAGGGACAGAAGAATATCAGAACCTGGATGAAGGTCAGCCTGAAGTGGATCAGGACGGTTCACAAAGGCCAGGAGATTATAGTCAGGCTGAAGAGGATCTAGACGACCCGGAAAGAGCAGAAACTTATCGCACACAAGAACACGGAGAGGGTTCTAGTGGTCTACATCAATCTCAAGCAGACCACGATGATTTTCAAGGGCTAGAAGATCGAGAATACGGACAAGGCTCCAGCTATCGACATCAGACTCAAGAGGACCAGGAAGATGATTCTCAAGGGCAAAAAGATGAACTCCGACAAGACACCAGCTATCCACATCAGACCGAAGAGGATTTTCAAGGGCTAGACGATCAGACCTTGCAAGAAGACTCTCCAGGTCTTCATCAGACTCAAGAACTCGCAGATAACCCTCGTGATCAGAACTCGGAAGAGCTCGACAGTGAAGACCTCGACCAAATTCAGAGGGAGGAGCAAGAGCGCAAGAAGCGTTTGTGCGGAAGAAAAAGGTTTAGGAATCTTCACAGCGATTCTGAGGTGGAGGAAGCTCAGTTTGATCCGGAAAGGCCAGAAAATTATCGCTCGGCAGAACAAGGAGAAGGCTCTTGTGGTCTACGTGAGACTCAAGAGGACCACGATGATTTTCAAGGGCTACAATATCCGACTCAAGCAGACGATGATGATTCTCAGGGACTAGAAGATCAAGAACTTCGACAAGACCCCAGCTATCCATATCAGACCGAAAAAGATTTCCAAGGGCTAGAAGATCAGAATTTGCAAGAAGACTCTCTAGATCTTTATCTGGCTCAAGAACTCGCTCAGAAGGAAGAGCTCGACAGTGAAGACTTCCATCAATGGGAGTTGAGAGAGCGCAGAAAGCGTTTGCGCAAAAAGAAGACGACTAGGAATCTTCACAGCGATTCTGAGGCGGAGGAAGGTCAGTTTGATCCGGAAAGGCCAGGAGACTATTGCCTGGAGGAACAGTACCATATTCAACGGCAAGAAGAAGACTCCGAGCGTCCACATCTGACTCAGGAATATCTAGGTGATCCTCAAGGGACAGAAGAATATCAGAACCTGGATGAAGGTCAGCCTGAAGTGGACCAGGACTATCCGGAAAGGCCAGAAAATTATCTCACGGAAGAACGCGGAGAAGCCTCTAGTGGTCTACATGAAACTCAAGAGGACCACGATGATGATTCTCAAGGACTAAAAGAACATGACCCCAGCTGTCAACATCAGAGTCAAGAAGACCATGCTCAGAGCTTAGAAGAACGTGGAGACGAAGGCTCTAGTGGTCCACATGAGACTCAAAATGACCAAGATGATCCTCAAATGCTAGATGATCAAAACCTGGAACAACACCGAGAGGAACATCACTACGAAAATTCTAGTGGTCTTCATGAGACTCAAGAGGACCACGAGAATTTTCAAGGGCTACAATATCCGACTCAAGCAGACGATGATGACCCTCAAGGAGTAGAAGATCAAGACACCAGCTATCCATATCAGACCGAAGAGGACTTTCAAGGGCTAGAAGATCAGAACTTGCAACAAGACTCTCCAGGTCTTCATCAGACTCAAGAACTCGCAGACAACCCTCGTGATCCGAACTCGGAAGAACTCGACAGTGAAGACTTCGACCAAATTCAGAGGGAGGAGCAACAGCGCAAGAAGCGTTTGCGCGGAAGAAAAAGGTTTAGGAATCTTCACAGCGATTCTGAGGTGGAAGAAATGGCGGAAGAAAATCAAAAACAAATCTACGAAGAAAAAGAAAATCAACAAAATCTGATGAAAGACGAGGAAGACGAAAAGGTTTGTGAGAATAAAAAAATCGAAGAAGAGGATGACGAGAAGGCTTGTGAAGTGGAAGGAAAAAAAGCGAGTGAGGTACAAGGTGATGAGGAATGCGATGATAAAACCAGCGAAAATCAAGATGAGGAAAACGATAAGTCTGTGGATATTGAGGAAGAAGACGTAAAGAAGTGTGAGAATCAAGAAGTCCAAGAAGATGAGAAGTGTGTTGAGGAGGAAGCCGACATCTACATTGAAAATCAAGAAGTTCAAGAAGACGAAAAGTCCAATGAGAATCCAGAGGTCCAAGCAGATGAGAAGTCTGTAGAGGATGAAGTTGAGAAGGAGGAAGACGATATCCCCAATGAAAATCAACAAGTCCACGAAGACGAAAGGTCCAATGAGAATCAAGAGGTCCAAGCAGATGAGAAGTCTGTAGAGGATGAAGTTGAGAAGGAGGAAGACGATATCCCCAATGAAAATCAACAAGTCCACGAAGACGAAAGGTCCAATGAGAATCAAGAGGTCCAAGCAGATGAGAAGTCTGTAGAGGATGAAGTTGAGAAGGAGGAAGACGATATCCCCCTTGAAAGTCAACAAGTCCAAGAAGATGAGGAGGCTGCTGAGGAGGAAGCCGATGAGCCTATTGAGAATCCAGAGGTCCAAGAAGATGAGGAGGCTGTTGAAGAGGAAGACGAAAAGTCCAGTGAAAATAAAGAATTCCAAGAAGATGAGGAGTCTGTTGAGGAAGAAGACGATAAGTCCAGTAAGAATCAAGAAGGCCAAGAAGATGAGGTTGAAGCTGAGAAGAAGGAAGACGATATCGCCAGTGAGAATCAAGAAGTCCAAGAAAATCAGAAGTCCGTTGAGTCTCTTGAAGATGAAGACGATGAGTCCAGTGAAAATCAAGAAGTCGAAGAAGATGAGGAGGCTTTCGAATATCAAGATGAGGACGATGATGAAAAACCTAGTGAATATCAGTATGACGGAGATGACGAAATGACCAATGAAAGTCAAGACGTCCGCGAAGACGAGGAGTTTGTTTATTATATAATTGAGAAGGAGGAGGCTAAAGAACTAGAAAACGTAAAAGATCAAAACAGCGAAAGCAGTAATAACAAAAAAGCAACTAAAAACGAAGAAGATGAGGATGAAACCCCAAACGATAAAGAGGGTAATCACGTAAGAGAGAATGGAGATGTAACTGAGGAAGAGGACACTAAGACCGTGGTCAACAGGAACGATGAACAGAACTGCGGTACGAAAAAGAAACAGGAAAATATTCAATGCTGCGATGAGGTTGCATGCAACGATTCAATGCAACGTCGAAATGAGGAGGAGGACGGTAATGGCAGCTTAGACCAAGAAATTAGTGACCAAAGTGTTGAGAAAATGGAACAAAATTGTGGAGAAAAAGACGAGGAAAACAACAGGAACTCAGACGAAGAAAAATGTGACCAAAGTGTCGAGAAAAAAGAACAAAATCGTCGAGACGGAGATGAAGGAAAGAGCAGCAGCTCAGATGACGATAAACGTGGCCAAAAAATCAACAAAAAGAAACGAAACCGTCGAGATGACGACGATGGAGAGAGCAACAGCTCAGGCGACGATAAACGTGGTCAAAGTCTTGAGAAAAAAGAAGGAAGTCGTCGAACAACTGACGACCAAGACAGCAGCAGCAGCAGCAGCAGCAGCAGTAGCAGCAGCAGCAGTAGCAGCAGCAGCAGCAGCAGCAGCAGTAGCAGCAGCAGCAGTAGCAGCGGCAGTAGCAGCAGCAGCAGCAGTAGCAGCAGCTGCAACTCAGACGAAGAAAAAAGTGACCACAGTGTCAAGTCGAAAAAAATTCACAAGAAACGAGGAGAGGAAAGCAACGAAAGCTGCTCAGACAGCGAGGACAGCAGCAGCAGTAGCAGCAGCAGCGGTGAAAGCGATGACGAGAACAGGAAGTCGAGCAATGAAAAAACCGAGAAAAACAGAGATGACAAAGGAAGCAGCTCAGATGAGAGCAGAAGCAACAATGGCAACAACGCGAACAAAGATGGAGATGGTGATGATGGTGATAAACGTGACGAAGATGATGGGAAGGAAGAAAAAGATGAGGAAGATGAGGAGGAAAATGAAGAAGAAGATGCTGAGGAAGCAGTTGAAGATGAAGAAGACGAAAACAAAGCTGTCGAAGAAGAAGGAAACAAAAACGAAGCCCTTGACAAGAAAAATAAGAACGTGAAAGTTGATAACGAACATGACGAGAATGGTGAAGAAGCTGCTGATGTTGACAAAGCGGAAGATGGTGAGGATGATGAAAAGATTTGGGGCAGAAAAGGGAACAACATGGATGATGCCTCAACAGTAGCAAAAGAAGACGACAAGGATGAGAACATCGCAGCGGAAAAAGAAGACGACGAGGATGAGAACATCGCAGAGCAAAAAGAAGACGACGAACACCAAGACAACGGGGATGAGAACGTCGAAGACGACGGTGATGAGAACGTCGAAGAGGAAAACGAAAACCACGAAGACGACGGTAATGAGAACGTCGAAGAGGAACAAGAAAACGACGAAGGCGACGGTGATGAGAACGTCGAAGAGGAACAAGAAAACGACGAAGGCGACGGTGATGAGAACGTCGAAGAGGAAAAAGAAGACGACGAGGATGAGAACATCGCAGAGCAAAAAGAAGACGACGAACACCAAGACAACGGGGATGAGAATGTCGAAGAGGAAAAAGAAGACGACGAAGATGACGGTGATGAGAACGTCGAAGAGGAAAACGAAAACCACGAAGACGACGGTGATGAGAACGTCGAAGAGGAAAACGAAGACGACGAAGATGACGGTGATGAGAACGTCGAAGAGGAAAACGAAGACGACGAAGATGACGGTGATGAGAACGTCGAAGAGGAAAAAGAAAACGACGAAGACGACGGTGATGAGAACGTCGAAGAGGAAAAAGAAAACGACGAAGATGACGGGGATGAGAATGTCGAAGAGGAAAACGAAGACGACGAAGATGACGGTGATGAGAACGTCGAAGAGGAAAAAGAAGACGACGAAAATCAAACCGCCGATGAAAACGAAGACGACGGTGACGAAGACGAGAACGACGAGCAAAAAGGTGAAGAAAAGGACGATGAGAAGGAGAACGGTTATGACGACAACAATGGTGACGAAAACAGCGAAGCCGACGGTAGAAATGCCGATGAAGACGACGCCAGTCGCGACGAAAACGGCGAAGACGGCATCGACGACGAGCAAAATGCCGAAAACAACTTAAGCGGCTTCGAGAGTCAAGGCGAGGGCTGCGATCAAGCGAGTGAGCAAGAGCCTGAAAAGCAATACTCTCGAGGAAGCAGTTACAGTCACGAAAGCTCGGCCGAGATTGTTGTCCAACCAGCGGGACGAAGATTTCGAAATTCACGTGTCCCGTCGCCTGCTCCGTGCCGGTTAAACCCGTCAGAATCGTCTTCCTCGCACGACGGCAATAGTCACATGTCGTCTGAGAATTCAATTCATTCGCCTTCACCGTTTGTAAACAAAACACCCGACCTGGAAGGAGATTCAAACGGTGATTCGTTGAAGAATCAATCATCGAATCGAGAAACAGATTTTCACAGCGATCAACTCCAACCCCAAGACGCACCAGAGCCGACAAATCAACTGCTCCAGGATGACTCCCCCCGTCAGCCAGGGAAATGCAAATCGCCAGAACGTCCGCACAAGTCACAGAACTCGGAAAACAAATTACAGCCACTAGGCGAACAGCAGTACGACGACCAAAACCAGTACCCGTCGCCCGAGCAGCTCTCAACCGACCGCCTTAACTCTCTTGAACGAGAGCCTCCTTTGCTTGACAACCAATCGATACCAACGCAGTTCTCATCCGTCGTCTACACGACCCCCACGACATCTTCATCGACCGATCAGCCTTCCCCCACGGAATTTTCATCGCTCAATCAGCATTCCACCGTCTACACGACCCCCACGACATCTTCATCGCCCGATCAGCCTTCCCCCACGGAATTTTCATCGCTCAATCAGCCTTCCACCGACTACACGACCCTCATGAAATTTTCATCGCCCGATCAGTCTTCCACCGACGGTCCAAAAGCTAACCACGAATCTTCCACCGACAAACAAGACGAAAACCTAAACTTTCAGCTGCCCTCAAATCCAGAGCCCACCGAAATGCAAGTCCTCCCGTGTGAGCTTGCACAATCTCTCCAAAATGACAGATCACATATCTCTCTATCGCCGTTGCTAACTCTGGAACAACTCTGTTCATCCGACGATCCTACAGCTTCCTTCGAACCATTCGAGCGTGATAAATCTCCGGCCTTTTTAGACCGACCCCAAACACCTTTGTCACTTGCCCAACGTGAGGCTATAATTAAAATGCTTTCCTCACCTCAAGAAACTTCGTTAAATTGCCTGATTGAACCATCAAATCAACGAATATCTTTTACAGGCATACCTGAAGTCGGTGCGATACACAATTGCCATGAATTCTTGGAAGAAATTCTACGTGGTTTCAATCCACTGACTGATGATGTTGATTTTACGAAGGAATTCGAGATCGACACACCACAACAGAGTCCAGAGTTAGCCCAAGAATTACTTGAAAGTCAGCAGAGATCGTCCAGAAGTCAGCAGAGGGCATCAGATCTTCCGGAGAGACCTCCAACGCCTCAAATGAGACCTTTGACACCTCAATTGAGACCGTCAACGCCGGAGCTTAGACCTCTAACGCCTCGCATGAGACCCATAACACCGGAGAAAAGGGAATCAACATCACCAACACCTCACCTGAGGTCTTCAGCATTTCATCGAAGACAACAAAGGCGATCGAAACTTAAGCAAAGATGTCCAACACCTAAACGGCGACGTTCAGCGTCTCAGCGGCGACGACAAAGGCAATCAACAGATCAGAAAAGGTCGCCAACACCCCAAAAGCCTGAAATGACACCTTCGGCGTCTCAGAGAAAACAACAAAGGCGATCAACGTCACCGAAAACATCGCCAACGCCTAAAGTGAAACCCTCGCCGCCTCAGAGACGGCAACAAAGGCGATCGAAACTTCAGCGAAGGTCTCCAACACCCCAAATGAGACCTATAACACCGCAATTGAGACCGTCAACGCCGCAGCGAACAGAATCGTCTCAGAAAAGGCATTCGCAACCTCAGCGAAGATCACCAAGACATCATCGAAGATCATCGCCGGCTCAACAAAGGTCGGCTACACCTCAGCAAAGGCCGCTAACACCTCAGCTGAGGCCACCAACACCTGGACAGAGGCCACCAACACCTCAGTTGCGACCACCAACACCTGGACAGAGGCCAGCGTCTAAAAAAAAGTCACGGGCGTCTCAAAAAAAGTCGAAGGCGTCTCAAAAAAAGTCACAGACGTCTCAAGAAAAGTCGCAGGCGTCTCAAGAAAAGTCACAGGCGTCTCAAGAAAAGTCACAGGCGTCTCAAAAAAAGCGTCAAACGCCGGGTCTAAACCAGGAGCGTTCCTCCGGCTCCGATACAAACGGCCAAGGTTTCCCAAACAACCTCGCTCGTAATCTGGAAAGTGATTCCGATAAGTCAGGCTCTTCCGGTGGCGGTTTAGATGGCTCCCAGCCGCGAAACCTGGCGACCGCCCATACAATCGATCACGGCTTTCCAGATCCATCAATTTCGGAAGTTGATCTGTCGGAAAACTCCGAGAGAAGCAGTGAAGAGGTCGGGGGGGTTCCTGCTCCCTCTGACAGAAACAGTGAGGACCCCAGCAACATTCCTGGTCCATCAGATGCGGACGTAGATCCTTCTCAACACAGTGGAGACATTCCTGATCGCTTTGGAACACACATTGAAGACCTCAGATGCATTCCAGATCCAGAAGATAATTCTCAACACGGCGATGACCCCAGGAGCACCGAAGAAATTCCGAATTCGTCAAACGCATCGGTGAATCCTTCGGAGCCCTCCACGGGGAACAGTGGTGCTGCGGTAGCTATCGAGTTCGTCACAGACAGCGAAGAAGAAGCGGAACGGGAGCACCAACGAAAGAAAAGGCACGCAAACTGGGTCGACCCTCGTCCGCATGTTGTAAGCAACATAACCTCACTTTCAGCTGCCGGCAGCACTTCAAGCCGCACGAATCGTTCACTGGGTGAAGGCACCAGTGCAGGAACTCTTTCAGACTCCAGCAGGAGCAGGAGTCCACCTCTGGCTCACTCAACGCCTCGTCAGAATGCATCGGTCCAAAACCAGCGACCCCTGGAACCACCCGCCGCTCACTCCGCCCAGCGCCCAGAAACTATCCCCGAACAAAATCAACTTCCCCCAGAACGTCCTTCCCCACATTCGATCCGAAGCCCATACGCCCCACTCCAGCCAGTTGTCCATCATCGGCCAACCGAACCGCATGCGAAGGTGTCCTACCCAGACGTTCCGCCAATCGAGCCTCCAGCGGCACACACATCTTCTCAATATGAATTTGCCTCGATGCAAAATCAACAGCCGTTCATACGAGAGACGGTCCATTATATCCCAATCGATAAGTCCGAACCCGACGACGACGACTCCGAGACAACAGAGGGCGTGGTAATAGTCATCACGCGAGATGAAGATCTTCCAAGTGTCAATGAGGACCCAGCGCCTTTACAACTTCTGACGAAAAGTAATGAAGAGCAACAGGAGCAGGAACTCGACTTCAGTTCCAACAACCAAGATGGAAGAGGTCGGGAAACAGATTCCGGCGGTCGTATTCCTTCGGACGATGGTTCGGGTTCAGTGGAAAACCCGACAGGTCCAGGAACAGCTTTCGCTTCAGACACTTCACCTTACATCACTCGCAGTCCTCCCAATCGTGGTTCAGATGCAATGAGCGACATGCCAGCTCTAGGAGGAGTTTACGTCAGACGTTTCACTACATTGGAACACGAGCCAGCTCTAGGAACAGCTTCCGTCAGAGGTTCAAATTCAGAGGAATACGCGCCACGTCCGGGAACAGCTTCCGGCAGTCGTGAGCACCGCAACCGTCATTCAAATTCAGACGCGCCACATCGGGGAACAGCTTCCGGCAGTCGTGAGCGCCGCAACCGTCATTCAAATTCAGACGCGCCACGTCGGGGAACAGCTTCCGGCAGTCGTGAGCGCCGCAACCGTGGCTCAAAATCAGACGCGCCACGTCCAGAAACAGCTTCCGGCAGCCGTGAGCACCGCAACCGTCATTCAAATTCAGACGCGCCACGTCGGGGAACAGCTTCCGGCAGTCGTGAGCGCCGCAACCGTGGCTCAAAATCAGACGCGCCACATCCAGAAACAGCTTCCGGCAGCCGTGAGCACCGCAACCGTCATTCAAATTCAGACGCGCCACGTCGGGGAACAGCTTCCGGCAGTCGTGAGCGCCGCAACCGTGGCTCAAAATCAGACGCGCCACATCCAGAAACAGCTTCCGGCAGCCGTGAGCACCGCAACCGTCATTCAAATTCAGACGCGCCACGTCGGGGAACAGCTTCCGGCAGTCGTGAGCGCCGTAACCGTCATTCAAATTCAAATGCGCCACGTCCAGAAACAGCTTCCGGCAGTCGTGAGCGCCGCAACCGTCATTCAAATTCAGACACGCCAAGTCCAGAAACAGCTAGCCCTCCCAATCATGGTTCAGATGCAGTGGGAAACGCGCCAACTCCAAGAACAGCTTCCGTCAGACATTCCACTTCATTGGAACACGCTCCAAGTCCAGGAGCAGCTTCGATCAGTGGTAATCCCGCCAGCGAAGATTCAAATTCAGAGGAAAACGATCCAAGTCCAGAAACAGCTTCCTTCAGTGATGCAAATTCCGAGGAAAACACTCCAGCTGCACGAATTCCCTTCGTCATTGATCGTAGTACACTTTTGCGCATCCAGGAACGATTGGAAGCCAGCCTAGAGCGCAATCTAGAGAGTGAAGCAAAAAAACTCACGGAAGGCTACTATCAATCACCAGCAGAAGAAGTCACCAGCCGCGAGAACACAGCCCAAGAAGTCCGAATCAAAAAAGAAGAACCGGTTGACGAGGAAAGCCAGGAAGAGGATGAACACAACGAGGAAGAAGGAGCAGAACTTGGTGAAGAAGAGGAAGATGACGACCGCGATGATGAAGATCAAACTCCAACCAACGATGATGATTCCGATACCCCGACTGAATTCGACAGACGTCCAAGCAGGTCAGTTCTCACTTTCAGATCAAAATTTTCAAATCCCTTTGCTGACAACAATTCCTCTATCCTTGCAGTGACCAAATGCCAGAAGGATGTCGTCATTACTTGTACGGTCTCTGTCATGGCGGTGTAACGAACCCGAGGTTGGTGTATGGCCAAGGGCCAAGCATCCAGGGAAATTGGAACACTCCCGGTCAAGCGAGCTTCCAACTAAACGAAATACCCATGCTTCGCAATCGACTGTACGTCCGGAGAAGCCGGAGAAACGGAAATGACTACTTCCCTGGAGTTGTAGCGAATCCCGATTGTCCTGAGGTTGTAATGTCCCTCAATCCAACAGCTCCAGATGTGAGGATTCCAGTGGAGACGCCACGCGTTTGTCTTCGACTTCCGAAAACTAAAAACGTCAAGGTTCTTATGCCGCACGGCCATTCTTTCCAAATTTACAAAGATCGCACGCAGTCATCATCCACCGGGGAGGTTCCTGCGCCAACGGAGCTCTCCCCCGCAGCCAGACCGGCGGTGGACTACGTCAGACCAGCAGATTACCTGGGAATCCCGTCCTCGCAATCGTCGCAGATCTATACAAACGACTTTTCTGGTACTCCGGGTGAAGGTTATTTCCATCCGGACGCACCAAGCTTCAGCGGATATCGACCGGCCAGGCAACCGCCCTCGTGCCCTCCGATGAATACTTCCCTGCTTGGAGAATCCCCCGTGTCGAATAACGCGCACATGAGGCGTGACCATTACCGTCGGCCGGATAATTCGATGTTTGAAAACTACGACATGTACGGTGGACCTTCTACGTCGATGCCTCCTCCACCACCGGCTCCGGCGAGGACGTATGCCATGCCACTGACAATTCCGGTTACATTCGCTCCATTGCCTCCTCCGGAACCAGCAGCTCCTTCACAACCAGCTTCCTTTTTCTCGGCGATGCAGATAATGTACGACCAGCCAAGTGGCTCGTCCTACCGAAACTCCGACCAGCCCCACTTCAGACCCTTCATACATGCCGACCTGCCGTACGCAGGACAGAACTACCAACATGTCAATGGTTACCATCAGTCGTCAGCTCTTGACTTCTCATCGGCATCGAATTTCGGACAACCCGTGTCCTTTGCGCCACAACCACAACCGGATCTGTACTCGATGGTTCCACCAATGATGGAACAGTACGGTGCTCAGCAAGATTACTCCAATCAACAGATGATGGACTACTTCATGGCTGACAGTGGATCAATGCATCACCATCACCATCATCATCATGATCATGAACCTGATGCCATGAATAGATCCAACAGATTCCACAGTCACGATGGGTCCTATTATCACTATCATCATCCTCACACAAGTCGAGGCAGTGAAGACCCAAGGCAACATGCCTATTCAATGGAATCACAGCCGAATCTTAATTTGAATCACAGACGTCCACCGGCGGGAGCCTCTCGGAGTTCGACTTCATCAGAGCCAGAAACTCCAGGTCCGCCTGGTTACCAATCGATGTAAAGACGCTAGAAGATTCTTCTTTTTTTGATGTGATGACAGCTTGGAACACCTGGAAGTCATGTATTTACATAAGACTAGACTCGAACCCAAGGTACGTTCACATAACCTCCAAATCCTTAAATCGATTTAATGTTTTTCTCTCTTTTTTTCTTGCAGCAGTCACCTGAGCAAGAAAAGAAGATAAACCGATGTGGGATCCGTGGGATGACGTCTCCGATGCATCCCAAACATTTTTCACGGTCCTCCCCGTCGTGTGTTCCTTTTCACATTTTTTTTTTTCTTTTTTTGTCAGTTTTGTCGTGAGTCCTAGAAACACGCACACATACCCTGTTTATATCTTAACCGACCAAGTTGTTTAGCATTTCAAAAAAAAAAAGCAAAAAATGATAAACTGCTTATAAATGTGATTTAAAAAAAAAAAAAATTTAATTAGACTTAAAAAGAGAAAAAACAAAAAAACGAACGACGCGAACGATGACAGCTCAATTAAAGCTTTTGCTATGAAAGTCTCCTTCGTCGGTGTTCTTATTTTTTTTAAATTAACGTATATGTGTGTTTGAAAAGAACTACAACTAAAAGAAGAAGAATTTACACAAAGTATTTAAATTTAATGGTAGCCGTAAGAATAATATTTTATCGCGCATATTCTGCATGGTAATTCAACGAGTTTCTCGGAGTTGTGTCTTCAGATTGGAGCATTGGTTCATCTTAAGCATGGGACAGCTGGAAAAAAAGGTATGTGTTCATTTATTTGTCTTTTATACATTTAAAAAAATTTCTAAAAATTAAAAACTAGGGCTATCATGAACAAATTTATCTAACTTCGGCTCTCAAAAGTCGCAACCTAACCGCCAAATTATCGTAATCGAGATTTTAAGCAAAATTGAATTGATGATGCAGTTCTATAGTTTTTTCAATGGCGCGTCTTTCTGCATCATTCGAGCTTTTTTTCAATCCAACATTCATTCATTCATCTTCTTGGTCACTAACGTGGTCGCGGGGGCGGGCAATGTACGCAGAAGAGAACTCCAGGCAACTCAATCCCTCTCCGCCGATTTTTGCTCAACAGAACGTACAACGTCGCTTGCCGGAGTTGAGTCGTTATACCTCCGACGAAATGGCAGATATTTGTCTTTCAAACAAAAACAAATCTTGTTGTTTCCTTTCATACAAAATTTTTAATCTTTTTTTCAAAATTGAAGCGTTTATTGAGAAATAAAAAATTTAAGGTAGTATCGCCTCCGGCCTCGGCCGAAGGAGGCGGTGCCCCTCACTCGCAGTCTTGCTCCGGCCTCGGCCGAGGGAGGTGATGCCTCTCGCTCGTAGTCCTGCTCCGGCCTCGGCCGAGGGAGGTGATGCCTCTCCCTCGCAGTCTTGCTCCGGCCTCGGCCGAAGGAGGTGATGCCTCTCACTCGCAGTCTTGCTCCGGCCTCGGTCGGGGGAGGTGATGCCTCTCGCTCGTAGTCCTGCTCCGGCCTCGGTCGGGGGAGGTGATGCCTCTCCCTCGCAGTCTTGCTCCGGCCTCGGCCGAAGGAGGTGATGCCTCTCACTCGCAGTCTTGCTCCGGCCTCGGTCGGGGGAGGTGATGCCTCTCGCTCGTAGTCCTGCTCCGGCCTCGGTCGAGGGAGGTGATGCCTCTCCCTCGCAGTCTTGCTCCGGCCTCGGCCGAAGGAGGGACCGCCTCTCCCTCGCAGTCTTGCTCCGGCCTCTGCCGAAGGAGGTGATGCCTCTCACTCGCAGTCTTGCTCCGGCCTCGGTCGAGGGAGGTGGTGCCTCTCGCTCGTAGTCTTGCTCCGGCCTCGGTCGAGGGAGGTGGTGCCTCTCGCTCGTAGTCCTGCTCCGGCCTCGGTCGGGGGAGGTGATGCCTCTCCCTCGCAGTCTTGCTCCGGCCTCGGCCGAAGGAGGTGATGCCTCTCACTCGCAGTCTTGCTCCGGCCTCGGTCGGGGGAGGTGATGCCTCTCGCTCGTAGTCTTGCTCCGGCCTCGGTCGAGGGAGGTGATGCCTCTCGCTCGCAGTCTTGCTCCGGCCTCGGCCGAGGGAGGTAGTGCCTCCCACTCCTAGTCTTGCTCCGGCCTCGGCCGAAGGAGGTGATGCCTCTCGCTCGCAGTCTTGCTCCGGCCTTGGCCGAAGGAGGTGATGCCTCTCGCTCGTAGTCCTGCTCCGGCCTCGGCCGAAGGAGGTGGTGCCTCTCACTCGCAGTCCTGCTCCGGCCTCGGTCGAGGGAGGTGGTGCCTCTCGCTCGTAGTCCTGCTCCGGCCTCGGTCGAGGGAGGTGGTGCCTCTCGCTCGTAGTCCTGCTCCGGCCTCGGCCGAAGGAGGTGATGCCTCTCGCTCGTAGTCCTGCTCCGGCCTCGGCCGAAGGAGGTGATGCCTCTCGCTCGCAGTCTTGCTCCGGCCTTGGCCGAAGGAGGTGATGCCTCTCGCTCGTAGTCCTGCTCCGGCCTCGGCCGAAGGAGGTGGTGCCTCTCACTCGCAGTCCTGCTCCGGCCTCGGTCGAGGGAGGTGGTGCCTCTCGCTCGTAGTCCTGCTCCGGCCTCGGTCGAGGGAGGTGGTGCCTCTCGCTCGTAGTCCTGCTCCGGCCTCGGCCGAAGGAGGTGATGCCTCTCGCTCGTAGTCCTGCTCCGGCCTCGGCCGAAGGAGGTGATGCCTCTCGCTCGCAGTCTTGCTCCGGCCTCGGTCGAGGGAGGTGATGCCTCTCACTCGCAGTCTTGTTCCGGCCTCGGCCGAGGGAGGTGATGCCTCTCGCTCGTAGTCTTGCTCCGGCCTCGGTCGAGGGAGGTGGTGCCTCTTGCTCGTAGTCCTGCTCCGGCCTCGGCCGAAGGAGGTGATGCCTCTCGCTCGTAGTCCTGCTCCGGCCTCGGCCGAAGGAGGTGATGCCTCTCGCTCGTAGTCCTGCTCCGGCCTCGGCCGAAGGAGGTGATGCCTCTCGCTCGTAGTCTTGCTCTGGCCTCGGCCGAAGGAGGTGATGCCTCTCCCTCGCAGTCTTGCTCCGGCCTTGGCCGAAGGAGGTGATGCCTCTCGCTCGTAGTCCTGCTCCGGCCTCGGCCGAAGGAGGTGGTGCCTCTCACTCGCAGTCCTGCTCCGGCCTCGGTCGAGGGAGGTGGTGCCTCTCGCTCGTAGTCCTGCTCCGGCCTCGGTCGAGGGAGGTGGTGCCTCTCGCTCGTAGTCCTGCTCCGGCCTCGGCCGAAGGAGGTGATGCCTCTCCCTCGCAGTCTTGCTCCGGCCTCGGTCGAGGGAGGTGATGCCTCTCCCTCGCAGTCTAGCTCCGGCCTCGGCCGAAGGAGGCGATGCCTCTCCCTCGCAGTCTAGCTCCGGCCTCGGCCGAAGGAGGTGATGCCTCTCACTCGCAGTCTAGCTCCGGCCTCGGCCGAAGGAGGCGATGCCCCTCACTCGCAGTCTTGCTCCGGCCTCGGCCGAAGGAGGTGGTGCCTCCTGGCACCCAAATGAAACCCTTTTAACTCGACGATTTCTTCGAAATTTAGAACGAACCTTGATTCCTCCGGAGGAATTTTTCAGGAGTCGTCCAGCTGCCAGTGGGTTCCTTGACCCGCAATAGACATTTTCTGAATTCTGCCAAGTCCCTCCACCGCACGATGTCCACATTTTCTATATCCACCTAGCCATGTCGTTTCGAGAACGTTTTTTCGAGATTTGTCTAGCTTCCAATGGGTTCATCGACTCGAACCAAACATTTTTCGAATCGTCAGACGCGTCTCTAAAAATCGTCATCACTTTTTTGACAAAAAAATAAAATTTAATTTTTCGAAATTTTTTCGTCAAAAATTACGTCGTCATTTTGTATTGACGAGAAATCACGAGAATTTTCGGCAAGGCGACGTATCCAGTCGACAGATCTCCCTCAGGTCTACAAGATCGGTCGCAAAGATTCTCTTCGCAGGACGTCTCATCTTCGAGATATTTGAGTCCAAAGTTGAGATACTTTCAGCCGAATTCCGAAAAAAAATGCCCAAATCTCTTTCGTTTTTTGGCGATATCTCCGGAACGGGGCGTCGTAGAACGAAAATTCTTTCGGTTCCTTTTTTCTAAAATCCCGCTCTACAAAATGGGCAACTTTTTCTGAGAAAAAAAAATTTTCATTTTTTCACCAAAAATCACAAGGGGTTAGCCCAGTGGTTTTTTGGGGGCAAAAAAAAAATTTTGGAAAATCGAAAAACTTTTGATGCAGAATGGTCTGGACGGCTGTATCTTATGGAAAAACAAAGAATTCGAGGCTTGAAAAGCGACGGGCGGGACTGGAGGACGGAAAAAAGGAATTTTTTGGAAAATCTCTTTCGTTTTTGGCGTATATCTCCGGAACGGGACGTCGTAGGATAGAAAACTTGCCATGTCCTTGTAGCTTAAAGGTCGCTCTACACAATGGACAGCTGAATTTTCGAGACGGCGCCTCGCTTTATCTGTCAACCGGCTGCAAATGTATGAAAATTTACTAAAATGCAAATATCTAAAAAACAGCGTGTCCTACGGCGTGTTCTTTGTTTTTTCCTGAAAGATTCAACGCTCCCCTACAAGCTGGTACCAAAACTTCCCCGATCGGAGCCTTGGAACACCCTCTACACGAGCGCTGTTTCAAAAATTTTTCCAAAAACGTCGATTACGCCTCGATTTTGATTTTTTTCTAAAAATCCGTTCTGTCCAATCGACAGATCTTCCTCAGATCTACAAAATCGGTCGCAAAGATTTTCTTCGCAGGACGTCTCATCTTCGAGATATTTGAGTCCAAAGTTGAGATACTTTCAGCCGAATTCCGAAAAAAAATGCCCAAATCTCTTTCGTTTTTTGGCGATATCTCCGGAACGGGGCGTCGTAGAACGAAAATTCTTTCGGTTCCTTTTTTCTAAAATCCCGCTCTACAAAATGGGCAACTTTTTTTGAGAAAAAAAAATTTTCATTTTTTCACCAAAAATCACAAGGGGTTAGCCCAGTGGTTTTTTGGGGGCAAAAAAAAAATTTTGGAAAATCGAAAAACTTTTGATGCAGAATGGTCTGGACGGCTGTATCTTATGGAAAAACAAAGAATTCGAGGCTTGAAAAGCGACGGGCGGGACTGGAGGACGGAAAAAAGGAATTTTTTGGAAAATCTCTTTCGTTTTTGGCGTATATCTCCGGAACGGGACGTCGTAGGATAGAAAATTTGCCATGGCCTTGTAGCTTGAAGGTCGCTCTACAAAATGGACAGCTGAATTTTCGAGACGGCTCCTCGCTTTAGCAGTCAACCGGCTGCAAATACGTGAAAATTCACTCAAACGCGTGTATCTCAAAAACGGATGTATCTTTCTCGCTGAACCCTTTTTTTTCTGAAGGGATTAACGCTCCTCTACAAGCTGGTACCAAAACTTCCCCGATCGGAGCCGGAGAACACCTCCTAAACGAGCGCTGTTTCGAAAATTTTTCAAAAAACGTCGATTACGCCTCGATTTTGATTTTTTTCTAAAAATCCGTTCTGTCCAATCGACAGATCTTCCTCAGATCTACAAGACCGGTCGCAAAGATTTTTTTCGCAGGACGTCTCGTCTTCGAGATATTCGAGTCCAAAGTTGAGATACTTTCAGCCGAATTCCGAAAAAAAATGCCCAAATCTCTTTCGTTTTTTGGCGATATCTCCGGAACGGGGCGTCGTAGAACGAAAATTCTTTCGGTTCCTTTTTTCTAAAATCCCGCTCTACAAAATGGGCAACTTTTTTTGAGAAAAAAAAATTTTCATTTTTTCACCAAAAATCACAAGGGGTTAGCCCAGTGGTTTTTTGGGGGCAAAAAAAAAATTTTGGAAAATCGAAAAACTTTTGATGCAGAATGGTCTGGACGGCTGTATCTTATGGAAAAACAAAGAATTCGAGGCTTGAAAAGCGACGGGCGGGACTGGAGGACGGAAAAAAGGAATTTTTTGGAAAATCTCTTTCGTTTTTGGCGTATATCTCCGGAACGGGACGTCGTAGGATAGAAAACTTGCCATGTCCTTGTAGCTTAAAGGTCGCTCTACACAATGGACAGCTGAATTTTCGAGACGGCGCCTCGCTTTATCTGTCAACCGGCTGCAAATGTATGAAAATTTACTAAAATGCAAATATCTAAAAAACAGCGTGTCCTACGGCGTGTTCTTTGTTTTTTCCTGAAAGATTCAACGCTCCCCTACAAGCTGGTACCAAAACTTCCCCGATCGGAGCCTTGGAACACCCTCTACACGAGCGCTGTTTCAAAAATTTTTCCAAAAACGTCGATTACGCCTCGATTTTGATTTTTTTCTAAAAATCCGTTCTGTCCAATCGACAGATCTTCCTCAGATCTACAAAATCGGTCGCAAAGATTTTCTTCGCAGGACGTCTCATCTTCGAGATATTTGAGTCCAAAGTTGAGATACTTTCAGCCGAATTCCGAAAAAAAATGCCCAAATCTCTTTCGTTTTTTGGCGATATCTCCGGAACGGGGCGTCGTAGAACGAAAATTCTTTCGGTTCCTTTTTTCTAAAATCCCGCTCTACAAAATGGGCAACTTTTTTTGAGAAAAAAAAATTTTCATTTTTTCACCAAAAATCACAAGGGGTTAGCCCAGTGGTTTTTTGGGGGCAAAAAAAAAATTTTGGAAAATCGAAAAACTTTTGATGCAGAATGGTCTGGACGGCTGTATCTTATGGAAAAACAAAGAATTCGAGGCTTGAAAAGCGACGGGCGGGACTGGAGGACGGAAAAAAGGAATTTTTTGGAAAATCTCTTTCGTTTTTGGCGTATATCTCCGGAACGGGACGTCGTAGGATAGAAAATTTGCCATGGCCTTGTAGCTTGAAGGTCGCTCTACAAAATGGACAGCTGAATTTTCGAGACGGCTCCTCGCTTTAGCAGTCAACCGGCTGCAAATACGTGAAAATTCACTCAAACGCGTGTATCTCAAAAACGGATGTATCTTTCTCGCTGAACCCTTTTTTTTCTGAAGGGATTAACGCTCCTCTACAAGCTGGTACCAAAACTTCCCCGATCGGAGCCGGAGAACACCTCCTAAACGAGCGCTGTTTCGAAAATTTTTCAAAAAACGTCGATTACGCCTCGATTTTGATTTTTTTCTAAAAATCCGTTCTGTCCAATCGACAGATCTTCCTCAGATCTACAAGACCGGTCGCAAAGATTTTTTTCGCAGGACGTCTCGTCTTCGAGATATTCGAGTCCAAAGTTGAGATACTTTCAGCCGAATTCCGAAAAAAAATGCCCAAATCTCTTTCGTTTTTTGGCGATATCTCCGGAACGGGGCGTCGTAGAACGAAAATTCTTTCGGTTCCTTTTTTCTAAAATCCCGCTCTACAAAATGGGCAACTTTTTTTGAGAAAAAAAAATTTTCATTTTTTCACCAAAAATCACAAGGGGTTAGCCCAGTGGTTTTTTGGGGGCAAAAAAAAAATTTTGGAAAATCGAAAAACTTTTGATGCAGAATGGTCTGGACGGCTGTATCTTATGGAAAAACAAAGAATTCGAGGCTTGAAAAGCGACGGGCGGGACTGGAGGACGGAAAAAAGGAATTTTTTGGAAAATCTCTTTCGTTTTTGGCGTATATCTCCGGAACGGGACGTCGCAGGATAGAAAATTTACCATGTCCTTGTAGCTTAAAGGTCGCTCTACACAATGGACAGCTGAATTTTCGAGACGGCGCCTCGCTTTATCTGTCAACCGGCTGCAAATGTATGAAAATTTACTAAAATGCAAATATCTAAAAAACAGCGTGTCCTACGGCGTGTTCTTTGTTTTTTCCTGAAAGATTCAACGCTCCCCTACAAGCTGGTACCAAAACTTCCCCGATCGGAGCCTTGGAACACCCTCTACACGAGCGCTGTTTCAAAAATTTTTCCAAAAACGTCGATTACGCCTCGATTTTGATTTTTTTCTAAAAATCCGTTCTGTCCAATCGACAGATCTTCCTCAGATCTACAAAATCGGTCGCGAAGATTTTCTTCGCAGGACATCTCATCTTCGAGATATTTGAGTCCAAAGTTGAGATACTTTCAGCCGAATTCCGAAAAAAAATGCCCAAATCTCTTTCGTTTTTTGGCGATATCTCCGGAACGGGGCGTCGTAGAACGAAAATTCTTTCGGTTCCTTTTTTCTAAAATCCCGCTCTACAAAATGGGCAACTTTTTTTGAGAAAAAAAAATTTTCATTTTTTCACCAAAAATCACAAGGGGCCTTGCCTGTTTTTGGGGGTAAAAAAAAAATGTTTGAAAATTGAGAAACTTTTGATGCAGAATGGTCTGGACGGCTGTATCTTATGGAAAAACAAAGAATTCGAGGCTTGAAAAGCGACGGGCGGGACTGGAGGACGGAAAAAAGGAATTTTTTGGAAAATCTCTTTCGTTTTTGGCGTATATCTCCGGAACGGGACGTCGTAGGATAGAAAATTTACCATGTCCTTGTAGCTTGAAGGTCGCTCTACAAAATGGACAGCTGAATTTTCGAGACGGCTCCTCGCTTTAGCAGTCAACCGGCTGCAAATACGTGAAAATTCACTCAAACGCGTGTATCTCAAAAACGGATGTATCTTTCTCGCTGAACCCTTTTTTTTCTGAAGGGATTAACGCTCCTCTACAAGCTGGTACCAAAACTTCCCCGATCGGAGCCTTAGAACGCCTCCTACACGAGCGCTGTTTCGAAAAATTTTCAAAAAACGTCGAAAACGCCTCGATTTTGAGCTTTTTTTAAAAATCCGTTGTGTCCAATCGACAGATCTTCCTCAGATCTACAAGATCGGTCGCAAAGATTTTCTTCGCAGGACGTCTCATCTTCGAGATATTTGAGTCCAAAGTTGAGATACTTTCAGCCGAATTCCGAAAAAAAATGCCCAAATCTCTTTCGTTTTTTGGCGATATCTCCGGAACGGGGCGTCGTAGAACGAAAATTCTTTCGGTTCCTTTTTTCTAAAATCCCGCTCTACAAAATGGGCAACTTTTTTTGAGAAAAAAAAATTTTCATTTTTTCACCAAAAATCACAAGGGGTTAGCCCAGTGGTTTTTTGGGGGCAAAAAAAAAATTTTGGAAAATCGAAAAACTTTTGATGCAGAATGGTCTGGACGGCTGTATCTTATGGAAAAACAAAGAATTCGAGGCTTGAAAAGCGACGGGCGGGACTGGAGGACGGAAAAAAGGAATTTTTTGGAAAATCTCTTTCGTTTTTGGCGTATATCTCCGGAACGGGACGTCGCAGGATAGAAAATTTACCATGTCCTTGTAGCTTAAAGGTCGCTCTACACAATGGACAGCTGAATTTTCGAGACGGCGCCTCGCTTTATCTGTCAACCGGCTGCAAATGTATGAAAATTTACTAAAATGCAAATATCTAAAAAACAGCGTGTCCTACGGCGTGTTCTTTGTTTTTTCCTGAAAGATTCAACGCTCCCCTACAAGCTGGTACCAAAACTTCCCCGATCGGAGCCTTGGAACACCCTCTACACGAGCGCTGTTTCAAAAATTTTTCCAAAAACGTCGATTACGCCTCGATTTTGATTTTTTTCTAAAAATCCGTTCTGTCCAATCGACAGATCTTCCTCAGATCTACAAAATCGGTCGCGAAGATTTTCTTCGCAGGACATCTCATCTTCGAGATATTTGAGTCCAAAGTTGAGATACTTTCAGCCGAATTCCGAAAAAAAATGCCCAAATCTCTTTCGTTTTTTGGCGATATCTCCGGAACGGGGCGTCGTAGAACGAAAATTCTTTCGGTTCCTTTTTTCTAAAATCCCGCTCTACAAAATGGGCAACTTTTTTTGAGAAAAAAAATTTTTCAGTTTTTCGCCAAAATCACAAGGGGTTATTAGCCTTGCCTGTTTTTGGGGGCAAAAAAAAAATTTTGGAAAATCGAAAAACTTTTGATGCAGAATGGTCTGGACGGCTGTATCTTATGGCAAAACAAAGAATTCGAGGTTTGAAAAGCGACGGGCGGGACTGGAGGGCTAAAAAAAGGAATTTTGTGAAAAATCCCTTTCGTTTTTGGCGTATATCTCCGGAACGGGGCATCCTAGGATAGAAAATTTGCCATGTCCTTGTAGCTTGAAGGTCGCTCTACACAATGGACAGCTGAATTTTCGAGACGGCGCCTCGCTTTACCAATCAACCGGTTGCAAATGTATGAAAATTTACTAAAATGCAAATATCTAAAAAAAACAGCGTGTCCTACGGCGTGTTCTTTGTTTTTTCCTGAAAGATTCAACGCTCCCCTACAAGCTGGTACCAAAACTTCCCCGATCGGAGCCGGAGAACACCTCCTACACGAGCGCTGTTTCGAAAAATTTTCAAAAAACGTCGAAAACGCCTCGATTTTGAGCTTTTTTTAAAAATCCGTTGTGTCCAATCGACAGATCTCCCTCAGATCTGCAAGATCGGTCGCAAAGATTTTCCTCGCAGGACGTCTCATCTTCGAGATATTTGAGTCCAAAGTTGAGATACATTCAGCCGAATTCCGAAAAAAATTGCCCAAATCTCTTTCGTTTTTTGGCGATATCTCCGCAACGGGGCGTCGATTTTAATAGATTTTTCCAAAAAAAAAAAAATTTAATTCAAAATCGCGTCATTTTTTCCCAAGAAAAGTCGACCTCGAGTCGTTGACCGTGACTCGATTTTTTGGCGTGAAAAACGCGAAAAATTTTTTTTCGAAAAATTAAATTTTTTTTGATTGGGGATGTTGGGCGAGTATCTGAGGATTCGAAAAATGTCCGAATGGATTTTCGGAAGCAACTGGAAGCTGGAGAAATCTCGAAAAATCGTTCTAGTGAAGCCACCTTTAGGGGGATCTTGAAAAATTTAATTTCACGCGATGCGGAGACCTGGCAGGTTTTAGGAAATGTCTGCTTCGAGTCGAAGAACCCATCGAAAGCTAGAGAAATCTCGAAAAATCCCTTCTACGGCGATACCATCGCTGCTAAAATTTTTAATTTCTCATTTCTCTCAAAGACACGTCCGAACACATTCTCCATCAAAATTTCCATCAGTTTTTCCCAAAAAATCAAAATTCACATTCGCGTCATTTTTTCCCATGAAAAGTCGACCTCAGGTCAATTTCAGTTTACTGCATTTTTCGGGCTAAAAAATGCGAAAAATCAAAATATGAAAATTGATTTTTGTCATAAATAAAAAAAAGCATCTCCTATAAAACTATCGATAACCTGGCGGTTAGGACGCGATATAGTCAGACCAACAAAGACCTTCGGTTAGATGAACAGACTCACGTAAATTTGATCTTAGGAAGTCTACAACCTTTTTTTTATGTGGTAATTCTTTCCTTAAAAATCCCTCCTCTTTCATCTTTCATTTCTCACAGCAACAGAATTTAAAATTGGATAACAGCCGTCCCCCTTAGAAACCAATTGATGTCCGAGAATTTTTACACGTGACATCGTCATCTTCAACATCATCATCCAGCTGAAAAAAAAAAAAAACTCCAAGTTTCAAAGATTGACTTTGTTCAAATTTAGGATTAAGATTTAAAATTTACCCACATATTTCTGTATATCTGTGTATTTCTAGAAAACCTATGAACACAAATCTCAGTAAACTTGGATGTTTATGTACACCATCCCAGAAAACCATGTTGACGAAAAACAAAAAGAATAAATTACAAAAACTGTATAACAATCTAGATGTAAGTTTTTATGTGTTTAAATGTTGTGAACTTGTAACTCATAGTGCAAGTAAAACAAAAAAAAAAAGAGAGAGAAAAAAAAACAACAACTATTAGTGGTATTCATGAGTGCATATTTTGCAAAAAAAAAAAAGAAAATCTTTTGTTTTTTCTTTTTTTTTTTTTTCCTAACTCAAAATAGACTATGGACTAAATTTAAAAGAAAAAAAATAACAAAAACTTTTGGGAACAGGTTTCGTTTGGGCTGTTAATCTCTTTCGATGACGGCCATAGCCAATTCAACAAGTCATTTAGAAAACGAAACAAAAAATAAGAAAAACCAAAAACTGATCTATTTAAGTAAACCACTATATTTAAAAAAAAGAAAAAAAAAAAGATAACAAGCACAGAGTAACAAAAAAAAAAATAAAAATAGATATTTGAACCTTTTTACTAAATGTATTTAGTTTTATAATAAATATACGATTTTTAGAAATCTAAGAAAAAATCACATCTAAAATGTGTGTCTATTTTTATGTGACATTTTATAAAAAAAAAAAAAAAACTAAGAAAATGAATTTATACATGTATTTATTTTTTAAAACTTCTTCTAATCCCATAAATATTTTTTCAATTCAAATTTCTTAGATACTAAAAGAAGCTAAGTAAGTTTGTATTTTATTTTTAAGGACTAAAAAAAAAGCTAAGGAGGAAGTTTATACTTTATTTTTAAACACTAAAAAAGCTAAGGAAATTTGTATTTTATTTTTAAACACTAAAAAAGCTAAGGAAATTTGTATTTTATTTTTAAACACTAAAAAAGCTAAGGAAGTTTGTGATTTACTATATGATCGAATTTTCACATACATAAACTATTTTAATTAATTTAAGGGGTGGCTTTATCTCGCTTAATAAATAATTTTTTTTTTTTTTTTTTTGGCTCAGACGGATTCTTGTTGTCCATCAACGTGGTCGTGAGTCGTAGGATATTTTTCAAATTAGATATATATATATATTTTTTTATTATTATTTAGAATTTCACACATGTTCAGACTTTTACACTTTTTTTTCTTTCCAATTTCGGATCCTTTAATGATTCTTTAATTTTTTTTTTCTTTCTTCTTCGGGAACCTTTTAGGACTTCTACATTTTTTTCTTTGTAATTCGGGGTCCTTAACGATTCTTGAATTTCTTTTCTTTCCAATTCGGGGACCTTTTTGGACTCCAGAATTTTATTTTTCTTTCCAATTTGAAATCCTTTAACGATTTTTTTTTAAATTTCTTCTTCTCAATTCGGGAATCTTTTACGACTTCTGAATTTTCAATTTAGGGTCCTTTAACGATTCTTGAATTTTTTTTTCTTTCCACTTCGTTTAACCTTTGAAGACTTTTGATTTTGTTTTCTTTCCAATTCAGGGTCCTTAACGATTCTTGAATTTTTTTTCTTTCCAAGTCGGGGGACCTTTTAGGACTCTGGCATTTTTTTCTTTCCAATTTATGATCTTTTAACGAATTTTAATTTTTTTTTCTCTCCATTTTCGGATCCTTTAACGAATCTTTAATTTTTTTCTTTCCAAGTCGGGGGATCTTTAAGAACGAGTGAGTTCATATCTGCAACATATGCTGCTCCTGCAAAGCAAAAATACAAAAATCAACACGAAGACTGCAACACAGGTTTGCAGCTCTACAACAAATCGAAAAAAAACTCGACGAAGAACTCAAAAAGAGCAACATCATCAGGCGGAAAAAAAAAAAAAAAAACATTCCGCATATTCCCCGCTGCTCCGCAACATCGATAAAATCACTGCGAATTGATCACAAAGTGTGACAGTCACAATACTTTTATGAAGGTTATTGTAGACTGTTTACGTGATGCCGCAGTACTGCAGTTCACGTTTATGAACGCAATGCTTTGCAACACTGCCGCAGTTTGACGATTATGAACTCACCCGACTTCAAATTTTTTTTTTCTCTGGAATTTGGGAACCTTTTACGACTCCTGGATTTTTTTTTCTTTCCAATTTGCAATCCTTTAATGATTTTTAAATTTTTTTCTTTCCACTTGGGGAACCTTTTAGGATTTCTGAATTTTCGGAAACCTTTTTGCGACCTCTGAATTTTTTTTTTCAACTCCGGATCCTTTGAATTTTTTTTTTTTTCTCTCCAATTCGTGAATCTTTAAGGACTTCTGAATATTTTTCTTTCCATTTCCAATTTGGGAACAATTTTTCCTTTAATTTGGGAACCTTTTACGACTTCTGATTTTTTTTTTCTTTCCATTTCGTGAGCCTTTAAGAACTTCTGAACTTATTTTTTTCCAATTTGGGATCCTTCTACAATCTTGAATTTTTTTTCTCTCCAATTCGGGAACCTTCAAGGACTTCTCTGAATCTTTTTCTTTCCAATTCGGGAACCTTTAAGGACTTCTCTGAATCTTTTTCTCTCCAATTCGGGAACCTTTAAGGACTTCTCTGAATCTTTTTTCTTTCCAATTCGGGAACCTTTAAGGACTTCTCTGAATCTTTTTCTATCCAATTAAGAAACCTTTTTACGACTTAAAATGTTTATTTTTTTTGTTTCCAATTTTGGAACATTTTGCTTTCGATGAATCTCAAAATCTTGTTTCCTTTCCGGATACCCAAAAAATACGTATTCGGAAATATTCAACATAATTATTATTATTTTTTTTTTTAATATTAAATTTTGTAAACAAAATAATTGTAAGTGTGCATATGTCTCTCGTAAAATTTGAAGCTGCTAGCGAAAAAAAAAGACAACAAATTTTCAATCCAATACATTTGCTTCATTGTGTATCTCTCGAAAAATCTTTTTATCGAGTTGTAATTCTGTAAAAGAACAGAAAAAAAAAAGAAAAAAAACATCATAAGGCTAGAAAAGCTCATTTTATTCACATACCAGTGAAGTATAATAAATATTTGTCTTTTTAAGAGAAACAAAAAAATTAAATTGTATGTGTTAGATGTATTTGCAGAGCTCTCAAAAAAAAAAAAAAGAGACTTACTGCAAAAAAAAATAAATAAATAAATAAATAGATGTATGAGAAATAAATGTTTTTAAAGAAATCAATGTGAATAATAAATAAAATGTATGTGTATATGAAACAGTTGATATGTGTTTAACAAAAAAAAAAAAAAAAAACAGGGTATTCCTTTGTCTATTGAATGTTATATAATAACATATCTTTGTCCTAAAACTTAAACAAAAAAAACATATTTTAGAAAAAAAAAAAACACAATTCTTAATTGTGCCAAATAATAAAAAAAAAAAGCAAAAAATTCTTTGCGTGATATAACAAAAAAAAAAAAAAAACATTCTTTCAACCATTTAAGAAATTTATAAGATTGAGAAAAAAAAATTTGGAATTGATTTTTGTGAAAGAGAGAAAAGAACTTTGTTTTTTTTTTGGATTTGGAAAAGGTTTATTTTTTTTTTAGAGATTGTTAAAAAAACAATTTAGAATTTTGGAAAAAAAAAAAATTACTTTCAAGAATGATGATAATAAATGAATTAAGAAAAGAGAATATCTTTACAAAAAAAAAAAAATTTAAAAATTATATATGATATAAGAATTTATATTTATGTACACTAAATGTTTTAAATGGGAAAAATAGTATTTGATGTTTATATGAATAAAAAGAACAATTTACTTTTGATGTTGTATAAGTATGTGGTTGTGTTTTATTTCTTTGACTTTCGATTTCTTTTAGACTTAATTCTCAGAAGATTCTGTGACGAGAAGAATCTATCTGAAAAGAAAAAATACGTTCGGGAAGCTGGAGAGATCTCGAAAAATCCTTGACATCATCGTAGTCGGTATTCTTTCTTCTCTCAGCTGAAAGTATCTCAACTTTGGACTCAAATATCTCGAAGATGAGACGTCCTGCGAAGAAAATCTTTGCGACCGATCTTGTAGATCTGAGGAAGATCTGTCGATTGGACAGAACGGATTTTCAGAAAAAATTCAAAATCAAGGCGTAATCGACGTTTTTTGAAAATTTTTCGAAACAGCGCTCGTTTAGGAGGTGTTCCAAGGCTCCGATCGGGGAAGTTTTGGTACCAGCTTGTAGAGGAGCGTTAAATCTTTCAGGAAAAAACAAATAAGGCGCCGTAGGACACATTGTTTTTTAGATATTTGCATTTTAGTAAATTTTCATACATTTGCAACCGGTTGATTGGTAAAGTGAGGCGCCGTCTCGAAAATTCAGCTGTCCATTTTGTAGAGCGACCTTTAAGCTACAAGGACATGGTAAATTTTCTATCCTACGACGTCCCGTTCCGGAGATATACGCCAAAAACGAAAGAGATTTTCCAAAAAATTCCTTTTTTCCGTCCTCCAGTCCCGCCCGTCGCTTTTCAAACCTCGAATTCTTTGTTTTTCCATAAGATACAGCCGTCCGGACCATTCTGCATCAAAAGTTTCTCAATTTTCAAACATTTTTTTTTTACCCCCAAAAACAGGCAAGGCTAACCCCTTGTGATTTTTGGTGAAAAAATGAAAAATTTTTTTTCTCAAAAAAAGTCGCCCATTTTGTAGAGCGGGATTTTAGAAAAAAGGATCCGAAAGAATTTTCGTTCTACGACGCCCCGTTGCGGAGATATCGCCAAAAAACGAGAGCGAAAATCTGAATTTTCCCCTAAAAAAAGAACGAAAAAACAGTCCAACTTTGGGCTTAAATATCTCGAAAATGAGAGGTCCTGTGAAAAAAGTCTTCCTATCTAATTTTGTAGGTCTGAGGAAGATTTGTCGATTGGACCATACCGCTCATAAAAATTTCTCATAAAGGCGGCCTTATCCGTCATGAACGCACTGGAAGCTGGAGAAATCTCCATAAATCGTCCTGGAAGCGACACCTTCCAGCTCCTGAATATCTCTCCAAAATACATCAAAACATATGATTCTCCAAACTTTCATCGTTGCCTATAAAATCGACTGCACCTTAGAATTAAAAAAGCTGTCTATTTTGTACAGCGAACCTTTAGCAGCAAGGACACGAACCAAACACGGGAGGCCTCAGAGATGACGCCGCTAAACGAGAGGAAAAACGGAATTTGCCCACAAAAAACTCAACTTTAAGCTCAAAACGAGAGCTCCTGCGAAAAAAGTCTCCGCGCCCAATTTTGCAGGCCTTAGGAAGAGTCGTGATTAGCTCGTCGTCGTTAAAGGTCGATAGGAGGTGTACAGGAATTTTTTCTTTTCTTCATTTTCCGACAAATTTTGGAATCTGTGATGAAGCTCGGTGGGCCTCGGAGGTCTCTCGTTTTGATTTTTTTTTTTTCTTAAACTTCGGTGAATTTTTCTCGAATCTCATGGAGCAAACAGAGCGAGATTCTTCAATGCGTGAACGAATTGTTCTCCAGAGCGAGAATGTACCGGGCGTCCCATACCTCACTTCGCTCGGTTGGCCACATCCCAGAATTGTGGTACTAGAGTTGCTCCTTTTGAGCAGCTACATCGCAGCTCCTAGGGCATCGTAATTCTCTTTTTCCACAAATTTTTTGGGAACCCATGGATTCTGAAATTACCGTCTAATCGATTTTCATCGTGTTTTTCGGGCTCGAATTAACGACGCATGCATCTGCACATCAACAACATGGCGTTTCTTGCTAATCGAATATCGAATCGGAAAATATTCCGTCTTATCTGAAACCCTTCACCTCCTCTGAGTAGCTTTACAGCAGCAAACAGCCCGCTGAGCGCCAGAGCCTATTCGCGCCTTTTTCGCTCGCCAATTTCGCTCGCCTTTTTGGAGCGCCGTGTTTCGCTCGCCTTTCTCGCACGCCATTTTCGCTCGCCTTCTTCTCTCGCCTTTTTCGCGCGCCTTTTTCACGATGTGAAGAGGACCGGTCATGAGGGGCGAATCGCGAAAGCTTGAATATGAAGGAGAACATTTTATGGGGTACAACACTCGCTCTTATATTGCAAATTAAAACAAAAGTCTACAAGGGGTAGTTTGTCCTCCGGCCTCGATTTTGAAGTCAAAGCTATTCCGCGTACTCGTCGAATCCACCCAGCCAGTTGTCCATGAACTGAGGGTGAGTCATTTTCCTAAAGAGTGTCCCCGGATTTACCTGCGATTTTAAAAGGACATTCTTTTTTTTTTTTTTCTTTATTTGTGTGTAGTTCTTTTAAAACACTCACACATTTTTCACGGCGTTGAATGGGCGGCTGCGGAAAATTTAAAAAAAAACGATTTTTGGGGGAAAAACGGGTAAGAATTTTGATTTTTTTTGATGAAAGTCATGGGTCATTTGATGTATCTTCGAAAGAAATAAAAAAATCGAGTCCTTGGCAGCAATGGCGTCGCATTTTTCACCCGAAAAAGTCGAGTCAAAGTCAACGACTCAAGGTCGGCTTTTCTTAGGAAAAATGACGGAATTTTGAATTTCGATTTTTTTGAAAATGTGGTGAAAATTTTGATTGAAATTGACCAGCCAGCTGGCTACCAGGCAGCCAGCTAAGGAGCCAGCCAGCCAGGAAGCCAGCCAGCCAGGAAGCCAGCCAGCCAGGAAGCCAGCCAGCCAGGAAGCCAGCTAGGAAGCAGCTAGGAAGCCAGCTGGCTGCCAGGAAGCCAGCTAGGAAGCCAGCCAGCTGGCTGCCAGGAAGCCAGCCAGCCAGCAGGCTGCTAGGAAGCCAGCTAGGAAGCCAGCCAGCCAGCTGGCTGCCAGGAAGCCAGCTAGGAAGCTGCTAGGAAGCCAGCTGGCTGCCAGGAAGCCAGCTAGGAAGCCAGCTGGCTGCCAGGAAGCCAGCTAGGAAGCAGCTAGGAAGCCAGCTGGCTGCCAGGAAGCCAGCTAGGAAGCCAGCCAGCCAGCTGGCTGCCAGGAAGCCAGCTAGGAAGCAGCTAGGAAGCCAGCTGGCTGCCAGGAAGCCAGCTAGGAAGCAGCTAGGAAGCCAGCTGGCTGCCAGCTAGGAAGCTGCTAGGAAGCCAGCTGGCTGCCAGGAAGCCAGCTAGGAAGCTGCCAGGAAGCCAGCTGGCTGCCAGGAAGCCAGCTAGGAAGCAGCTAGGAAGCCAGCTGGCTGCCAGGAAGCCAGCTGGCTGCCAGGAAGCCAGCTAGGAAGCTGCCAGGAAGCCAGCTGGCTGCCAGGAAGCCAGCTAGGAAGCAGCTAGGAAGCCAGCTGGCTGCCAGGAAGCCAGCCAGCTGGCTGCCAGGAAGCCAGCCAGCCAGCAGGCTGCTAGGAAGCCAGCTAGGAAGCCAGCCAGCCAGCTGGCTGCCAGGAAGCCAGCTGGGAAGCAAGCCAGCCAGCTGGCTGCCAGGAAGCCAGCTAGGAAGCAGCTAGGAAGCCAGCTGGCTGCCAGGAAGCCAGCTAGGAAGCCAGCCAGCCAGCTGGCTGCCAGGAAGCCAGCTAGGAAGCCAGCTGGCTGCCAGGAAGCCAGCTAGGAAGCCAGCTGGCTGCCAGGAAGCCAGCTAGGAAGCAGCTAGGAAGCCAGCTGGCTGCCAGGTAGCCAGCTAGGAAGCCAGCCAGCCAGCTGGCTGCCAGGAAGCCAGCTAGGAAGCAGCTAGGAAGCCAGCTGGCTGCCAGGAAGCCAGCTAGGAAGCAGCTAGGAAGCCAGCTGGCTGCCAGCTAGGAAGCTGCTAGGAAGCCCGCTGGCTGCCAGGAAGCCAGCTAGGAAGCTGCCAGGAAGCCAGCTGGCTGCCAGGAAGCCAGCTACTAAGCCAGCCAGCCAGCTGGCTGCCAGGAAGCCAGCTAGTAAGCAGCTAGGAAGCCAGCTGGCTGCCAGGAAGCCAGCTAGGAAGCCAGCCAGCCAGCTGGCTGCCAGGAAGCCAGCTAGGAAGCGGCTAGGAAGCCAGCTGGCTGCCAGGAAGCCAGCTAGGAAGCCAGCTGGCTGCCAGGAAGCCAGCTAGGAAGCAGCTAGGAAGCCAGCTGGCTGCCAGGAAGCCAGCTAGGAAGCTGCTAGGAAGCCAGGTGGCTGCCAGGAAGCCAGCTAGGAAGCCAGCCAGCAGGCCAGCTGGCTGCCAGGAAGCCAGCTAGGAAGCAGCTAGGAAGCCAGCTGGCTGCCAGGAAGCCAGCTAGGAAGCTGCTAGGAAGCCAGCTGGCTACCAGGAAGCCAGCTAGGAAGCCAGCCAGCCAGCTGGCTGCCAGGAAGCCAGCTAGGAAGCCAGCCAGCCAGCTGGCTGCCAGGAAGCCAGCTAGGAAGCAGCTAGGAAGCCAGCTGGCTGCCAGGAAGCCAGCTAGGAAGCAGCCAGGAAGCCAGCTGGCTGCCAGGAAGCCAGCTAGGAAGCCAGCCAGCCAGCTGGCTGCCAGGAAGCCAGCTAGGAAGCAGCTAGGAAGCCAGCTGGCTGCCAGGAAGCCAGCTAGGAAGCAGCCAGGAAGCCAGCTGGCTGCCAGGAAGCCAGCTAGGAAGCCAGCCAGCCAGCTGGCTGCCAGGAAGCCAGCTAGGAAGCAGCTAGGAAGCCAGCTGGCTGCCAGGAAGCCAGCTAGGAAGCTGCTAGGAAGCCAGCTGGCTGCCAGGAAGCCAGCTAGGAAGCCAGCTGGCTGCCAGGAAGCCAGCTAGGAAACTGCTGGAAGCCAGCTGGCTGCCAGGAAGCCAGCAAGGAAGCCAGCCAGCCAGCTGGCTGCCAGGAAGCCAGCTAGGAAGCAGCTAGGAAGCCAGCTGGCTGCCAGGAAGCCAGCTAGGAAGCCAGCCAGCCAGCTGGCTGCCAGGAAGCCAGCTAGGAAGCCAGCCAGCCAGCTGGCTGCCAGGAAGCCAGCTAGGAAGCAGCTAGGAAGCCAGCTGGCTGCCAGGAAGCCAGCTAGGAAGCCAGCTGGCTGCCAGGAAGCCAGCTAGGAAGCTGCTAGGAAGCCAGCTGGCTGCCAGCTAGGAAGCTGCTAGGAAGCCAGCTGGCTGCCAGCTAGGAAGCTGCTAGGAAGCCAGCTAGGAAGCCAGCCAGCCAGCTGGCTGCCAGGAAGCCAGCTAGGAAGCAGCTAGGAAGCCAGCTGGCTGCCAGGAAGCCAGCTAGGAAGCCAACCAGCCAGCTGGCTGCCAGGAAGCCAGCTGGCTGCCAGGAAGCCAGCTGGCTGCCAGGAAGCCAGCTAGGAAGCAGCTGGCTTCCTAGCAGCTTCCTAGCTGGCTTCCTGGCAGCCAGCTGGCTGGCTGGCTTCCTAGCTGGCTTCCTGGCAGCCAGCTGGCTTCCTGGCAGCCAGCTGGCTTCCTGGCAGCCAGCTGGCTTCCTGGCTGCTTCCTAGCTGGCTTCCTGGCAGCCAGCTGGCTTCCTAGCTGCTTCCTAGCTGGCTTCCTGGCAGCCAGCTGGCTGGCTGGCTTCCTAGCTGGCTTCCTGGCAGCCAGCTGGCTTCCTGGCAGCCAGCTGGCTTCCTGGCAGCCAGCTGGCTTCCTGGCAGCTTCCTAGCTGGCTTCCTGGCAGCCAGCTGGCTTCCTAGCAGCTTCCTAGCTGGCTTCCTGGCAGCCAGCTGGCTTCCTAGCTGCTTCCTAGCTGGCTTCCTGGCAGCCAGCTGGCTTCCTAGCTGGCTTCCTGGCAGCCAGCTGGCTGGCTGGCTTCCTAGCTGGCTTCCTGGCAGCCAGCTGGCTTCCTAGCTGCTTCCTAGCTGGCTTCCTGGCAGCCAGCTGGCTGGCTGGCTTCCTAGCTGGCTTCCTGGCAGCCAGCTGGCCTGCTGGCTGGCTTCCTAGCTGGCTTCCTGGCAGCCAGCTGGCTTCCTGGCAGCCAGCTGGCTTCCTGGCAGCCAGCTGGCTTCCTAGCAGCTTCCTAGCTGGCAGCCAGCTGGCTTCCTAGCAGCTTCCTAGCTGGCTTCCTGGCAGCCAGCTGGCTTCCTAGCTGCTTCCTAGCTGGCTTCCTGGCAGCCAGCTGGCTTCCTAGCTGGCTTCCTGGCAGCCAGCTGGCTGGCTGGCTTCCTAGCTGGCTTCCTGGCAGCCAGCTGGCTTCCTAGCTGCTTCCTAGCTGGCTTCCTGGCAGCCAGCTGGCTGGCTGGCTTCCTAGCTGGCTTCCTGGCAGCCAGCTGGCTTCCAGCAGCTTCCTAGCTGGCTTCCTGGCAGCCAGCTGGCTTCCAGCAGCTTCCTAGCTGGCTTCCTGGCAGCCAGCTGGCTGGCTGGCTTCCTAGCTGGCTTCCTAGCAGCCTGCTGGCTGGCTGGCTTCCTGGCAGCCAGCTGGCTGGCTTCCTAGCTGGCTTCCTGGCAGCCAGCTGGCTTCCTAGCAGCTTCCTAGCTGGCAGCCAGCTGGCTTCCTAGCTGCTTCCTAGCTGGCTTCCTGGCAGCCAGCTGGCTGGCTGGCTTCCTAGCTGGCTTCCTGGCAGCCAGCTGGCTTCCTGGCTGCTTCCTAGCTGGCTTCCTGGCAGCCAGCTGGCTTCCTAGCTGCTTCCTAGCTGGCTTCCTGGCAGCCAGCTGGCTGGCTGGCTTCCTAGCTGGCTTCCTGGCAGCCAGCTGGCTGGCTGGCTTCCTAGCTGGCTTCCTGGTAGCCAGCTGGCTTCCTAGCAGCTTCCTAGCTGGCTTCCTGGCAGCCAGCTGGCTTCCTAGCTGCTTCCTAGCTGGCTTCCTGGCAGCCAGCTGGCTGGCTGGCTTCCTAGCTGGCTTCCTGGCAGCCAGCTGGCTTCCTGGCTGCTTCCTAGCTGGCTTCCTGGCAGCCAGCTGGCTTCCTAGCTGCTTCCTAGCTGGCTTCCTGGCAGCCAGCTGGCTGGCTGGCTTCCTAGCTGGCTTCCTGGCAGCCAGCTGGCCTGCTGGCTGGCTTCCTAGCTGGCTTCCTGGCAGCCACCTGGCTTCCTAGCAGCTTCCTAGCTGGCTTCCTGGCAGCCAGCTGGCTGGCTGGCTTCCTAGCTGGCTTCCTGGCAGCCAGCTGGCTTCCTGGCAGCCAGCTGGCTTCCTAGCAGCTTCCTAGCTGGCAGCCAGCTGGCTTCCTAGCTGCTTCCTAGCTGGCTTCCTGGCAGCCAGCTGGCTTCCTAGCTGCTTCCTAGCTGGCTTCCTGGCAGCCAGCTGGCTGGCTGGCTTCCTAGCTGGCTTCCTGGCAGCCAGCTGGCTTCCTAGCTGGCTTCCTGGCAGCCAGCTGGCTTCCTAGCTGGCTTCCTGGCAGCCAGCTGGCTGGCTGGCTTCCTAGCTGGCTTCCTGGCAGCCAGCTGGCTTCCTAGCAGCTTCCTAGCTGGCTTCCTGGCAGCCAGCTGGCTTCCTAGCTGCTTCCTAGCTGGCTTCCTGGCAGCCAGCTGGCTGGCTGGCTTCCTAGCTGGCTTCCTGGCAGCCAGCTCGCTGGCTGGCTTCCTGGCAGCCAGCTGGCTGGCTTCCTAGCTGCTTCCTAGCTGGCTTCCTGGCAGCCAGCTGGCTGGCTGGCTTCCTACCTGGCTTCCTGGCAGCCAGCTGGCCTGCTGGCTGGCTTCCTAGCTGGCTTCCTGGCAGCCAGCTGGCTTCCTAGCTGCTTCCTAGCTGGCTTCCTGGCAGCCAGCTGGCTTGCTAGCAGCTTCCTAGCTGGCAGCCAGCTGGCTTCCTAGCTGCTTCCTAGCTGGCTTCCTGGCAGCCAGCTGGCTTCCTAGCTGGCTTCCTGGCAGCCAGCTGGCTGGCTGGCTTCCTAGCTGGCTTCCTGGCAGCCAGCTGGCTTCCTAGCTGCTTCCTAGCTGGCTTCCTGGCAGCCAGCTGGCTTCCTACCTGGCTTCCTGGCAGCCAGCTGGCTGGCTGGCTTCCTAGCTGGCTTCCTGGCAGCCAGCTGGCTTCCTAGCAGCTTCCTAGCTGGCTTCCTGGCAGCCAGCTGGCTGGCTGGCTTCCTAGCTGGCTTCCTAGCAGCCTGCTGGCTGGCTGGCTTCCTGGCAGCCAGCTGGCTGGCTTCCTAGCTGGCTTCCTGGCAGCCAGCTGGCTTCCTAGCTGCTTCCTAGCTGGCTTCCTGGCAGCCAGCTGGCTGGCTGGCTTCCTAGCTGGCTTCCTGGCAGCCAGCTGGCTTCCTAGCTGCTTCCTAGCTGGCTTCCTGGCAGCCAGCTGGCTTCCTAGCTGGCTTCCTGGCAGCCAGCTGGCTGGCTGGCTTCCTAGCTGGCTTCCTGGCAGCCAGCTGGCTTCCTAGCAGCTTCCTAGCTGGCTTCCTGGCAGCCAGCTGGCTGGCTGGCTTCCTAGCTGGCTTCCTAGCAGCCTGCTGGCTGGCTGGCTTCCTGGCAGCCAGCTGGCTGGCTTCCTAGCTGGCTTCCTGGCAGCCAGCTGGCTTCCTAGCTGCTTCCTAGCTGGCTTCCTGGCAGCCAGCTGGCTGGCTGGCTTCCTAGCTGGCTTCCTGGCAGCCAGCTGGCTTCCTAGCTGCTTCCTAGCTGGCTTCCTGGCAGCCAGCTGGCTTCCTAGCTGGCTTCCTGGCAGCCAGCTGGCTGGCTGGCTTCCTAGCTGGCTTCCTGGCAGCCAGCTGGCTTCCTAGCAGCTTCCTAGCTGGCTTCCTGGCAGCCAGCTGGCTGGCTGGCTTCCTAGCTGGCTTCCTAGCAGCCTGCTGGCTGGCTGGCTTCCTGGCAGCCAGCTGGCTGGCTTCCTAGCTGGCTTCCTGGCAGCCAGCTGGCTTCCTAGCTGCTTCCTAGCTGGCTTCCTGGCTGGCTGGCTTCCTGGCTGGCTGGCTTCCTGGCTGGCTGGCTTCCTGGCTGGCTGGCTCCTTAGCTGGCTGCCTGGTAGCCAGCTGGCTGGTCAATTTCAATCAAAATTTTCACCACATTTTCAAAAAAATCGAAATTCAAAATTCCGTCATTTTTCCTAAGAAAAGCCGACCTTGAGTCGTTGACTTTGACTCGACTTTTTCGGGTGAAAAATGCGACGCCATTGCTGCCAAGGACTCGATTTTTTTATTTCTTTCGAAGATACATCAAATGACCCATGACTTTCATAAAAAAAAATCAAAATTCTTACCCGTTTTTCCCCCAAAAATCGTTTTTTTTTTAAATTTTCCGCAGCCGCCCATTCAACGCCGTAAAAAATGTGTGAGTGTTTTAAAAGAACTACACACAAATAAAGAAAAAAAAAAAAAAGAATGTCCTTTTAAAATCGCAGGTAAATCCGGGGACACTCTTTAGGAAAATGACTCACCCTCAGTTCATGGACAACTGGCTGGGTGGATTCGACGAGTACGCGGAATAGCTTTGACTTCAAAATCGAGGCCGGAGGACAAACTACCCCTTGTAGACTTTTGTTTTAATTTGCAATATAAGAGCGAGTGTTGTACCCCATAAAATGTTCTCCTTCATATTCAAGCTTTCGCGATTCGCCCCTCATGACCGGTCCTCTTCACATCGTGAAAAAGGCGCGCGAAAAAGGCGAGAGAAGAAGGCGAGCGAAAATGGCGTGCGAGAAAGGCGAGCGAAACACGGCGCTCCAAAAAGGCGAGCGAAATTGGCGAGCGAAAAAGGCGCGAATAGGCTCTGGCGCTCAGCGGGCTGTTTGCTGCTGCAAAGCTACTCAGAGGAGGGGAAGGGTTTCGGATAAGACGGAATATTTTCCGATTCAATATTCGATTAGCAAGAAACGCCATGTTGTTGATGTGCAGATGCATGCGTCGTTAATTCGAGCCCGAAAAACACGATGAAAATCGATTAGACGGTAATTTCAGAATCCATGGGTTCCCAAAAAATTTGTGGAAAAAGAGAATTACGATGCCCTAGGAGCTGCGATGCAGCTGCTCAAAAGGAGCAACTCTAGTACCACAATTCTGGGATGTGGCCAACCGAGCGAAGTGAGGCATGGGACGCCCGGTACATTCTCGCTCTGGAGAACAATTCGTTCACGCATTGAAGAATCTCGCTCTGTTTGCTCCATGAGATTCGAGAAAAATTCACGGAAGTTTAAGAAAAAAAAAAAAAAATCAAAACGAGAGACCTCCGAGGCCCACCGAGCCATCACAGATTCCAAAATTTGTCAGAAAATGAAGAAAAGAAAAAATTCCTGTACACCTCCTATCGACCTTTAACGACGACGAGCTAATAACGATGCGGCTAGAAGATTTTTTCGAGATTCCTCCAGCTGCCAGTGGGCTCTTCGGCCCGAAGTGAAAATTTTTTGAATTCTACCAGGTCCCTTTATAGCGCGGTGTCTACATTTTCGACCGGCATGGAACCATGTCGCGTCCAGGACGTTTTTTCGAGATTTCTCCAGCTTCCAATGGGTTCCTCGACTCGAATCACACATTTTCTGAAAGCTGCCAGGTCCCCGCATCCCGTGAAATTACCATTGTCCCCCTCCTCCCAACCGCCTGGCAATCAGATTGTTTTTTCGAGATTTCTCCAGCTGCCACTTGCTTCCCAAAATCCATCCAGACATTTTTTGAATCCTCAAATACTCGCCCAACTTTTCCAATCAAAAAAAAAATCGTTTTTCAAAAAAAAAAATTTCGCATTTTTCACGCAAAAAAGTCGAGTCACCGTCAACGACTCGAGGTCGACTTTCCTTAGGGAAAAATGAGGCGATTTTGAATTTCGATTTTCTTGGAAAAAACGATGAAAATTTTGATGGAGAGTGATGCGTCGTGATGTATTTTTGAGAAAAATTAAAAATTCAAGACTAAGATCTAAATGGTTTCGCCTCCAGGATGATTTTTTAAGATTTCTCCAGCTTCCAGTGGGTTCCTCAACTCGAACCACACATTTTCTGAAACCTGCCAGGTACCCGTATCGCGTGGAATCCATTCTTTTAATCTCCACGAAAGGACAGCTCTACCAAATCGTTTTTTCGAAATTTCTTCAACTTCCAGTGGATTCTTCAACTCGAACCAGAAATTTTTTTAAATCCGCGCGGACCCAGACAACGCATGGAATCCACTTTTTCAACATAACCCTACCCACTTCGCCGTAAGAAGAATTTTTCGAAATTTCTCCAACTTTCACTTGCTTCCTAACCTCCATCCAGACATTTTTTGAATCAAATTCAAAAACCAGACACGCCTTTATCAATTTTCAAACCAAAAAATTCTCCATTTTTTCGCTCAAAAAAACATGTGGTTGGCCTTGGACATGTTAACAGGGCGTGTACCACGCTCAAAGCAGGTTATGTATTTCATTTTGTCTTTCACTCATTTACACACAATAATACATACACACACACATACACACACCTCACTCTCGTACCAAAACCACTTTAAGGAAATTTTCAAAATGGGAGGAGAAAGCGACATGCGATTTGAGGTCATGGTTAACAAAATGGCGGCGAATACAATGATTTCGAATATGCAGCCTATTCACACCAAGAAATTAAAATTTTAACCGAAAAATTAGATTTTTTTTTGAATTGTAAGAAAAATGTTTTTTTTTTTTGTTTTTATACGAAGTAAAGAGAAAGAAAATTAATAAATGGTTGTTTTTTTTTGATTTTCGATTTTTTTTTTCTTCCTACAGACGCACGAATTTGCAATTGGAAAAAAGAAAATGCGTGGTAAGCTTTGAAGAAATTATTTTTGGATTTTTTTAAAAATTTCTACATTCGGCTTGCCGGAATGGATTTACTCGAAATCAAGAGCTTGAAGGTATGGAAAATTTAGATAGGACCGAGATAAGAGTTGGTTAGGCATTTTTCTAGCCCAACCAATTCTTATCTAGCTTCTAAATATTTTCCTTGATAAAAAGTACACGCATACCTCGAGTGATGACGCTTCGGCTTAAGTCGATTTCAACACACGACGTCGAAAAAATGTCCGAAGGTTAACTGGGACATCCGTCAATTCTTCTTCGAGTTACGACAGTTTTTTTGGAAACCTCATAGACAGGTGGAACAGGCCAATTCTGCTCGAAGTAGTATGGGACTTTCACCCATCAACATCATCATCATCAGGTGGAAAAGGCCAATTCTGCTCGAAGTGGTATGAGACTTCCACCCACTAAAACCAAATCTTGACCTCTTCTCCTTGACACCACCCACTCAGGGACCTCTTTCGCTTTACTTCAGAGTCGTGTCGTTACTTGAGTCTTACCGAGGACAATTTAATTGATATTATTTTTAGCAAATAAAATAATTTACTTTATTATAAATGGCAAAACAGAGACTTTGCAATAAAATAAAATTTTTATGAAAAGTATTTTGTTGTATATTTTTTATTTTACTTTACTTTTGAAAACGCAAAAAATTATGACTGATATTGGCATCTCCTAATCGCATGCTGCATGTTTTCCCGAGCAGCCAAATTGGATGACATAAATTTTTGGAAAATAAAGTGAATAATATTAATATTAATGGCAAAATACGGACTTTATAATGAAGTAAAATTTTCATTAAAAATGTTTCGCTATGTATTTTTTATTTAGCTTTACTTTTGAAAGCACAAAATTATTGACTGATATCGCTTCGAATTGACTGTAGCCGTCTAGCTATTAAAATCTTCGAATAGCATGCTTTAGTCTTACCGAGGCGGCAATTTAATTGATATTATATCTGCAAAAATAAATGGATGATATTTTAATAAATGGCAAATTACGGACTTTATAATGAAATAAAATGTTTGTTAAAAATATTTTGATGTGTATTTTTTATTTAGCTTTACTTTTGAAAACGAAAAATTATTGACCGATATCGCTTCGAGCTGTCTGCTCATTGGCATCTTCAAATCGAATCCCGAGGCGGGCATTTGAATGATACAATTTTTGGCAATTCAATGAATGATTTTATTATTAAATGGCAGAATTAAAAATTGATAATAAACTAAAATTTTCATCAAAAAAGTATCGTGGTGTATTTTTTATTTAGCCTTACTTTTGAAAGCAAGAAATTTACGACCGAATCGACTGCAACCGTCTGCCATATCTTCGACATCCTGCGAATCTTCCCGAGGCAGCCATTTGAATGATACAATTTTTGGCAATTAAAACGGGTAATTTTTTTATTAATGGCAAAATTCAAAATTGACAATAAAGTAAAATTTTCATCAAAAATGTATCGCCGTGTATTTTTTATTTAGCCTAACTTTTGAAAGCAAGAAATTTATGACCGAATCACAAAGCAAGAAATTGATGACGTTACTGTCGAGTAACGACAGTAAATTCCATTTGTAGCCCATTCAAATTTTCAATTTTGCATTCCGAAAAAGACTCAGGTCCACTCCGGGACAGGAGCGCCCGCAAAAGGAGAAAAATTCAAATTTTATATTTTCAGTTTATGTGTTCATCTCTTTCTGTCTTAATTTCTTATGTCGATTTCAACTTACGGCTCATAATTTCCCGGAACGAAAAGTACGTATTTCTGTATACAAAAACTTGAGGCAATCCCTTCCATCTGAAGTTTGTCAACAAAATCCAACTACTTCCAACCAATTAGCTTAAGTCATAACTCAAAACTGAGTCCAAATAAATAAAAGTAAACCAATTAAGTTGTCCATTGACGCCTTATCATTTGCAGGTCCACTTAAGAGAGGATAAACAAAACAAAAAAAGAATTCTTTTCGACAGTTCTGATAGTTCCTTAAGTGCAAATCATTTCACACACACAATTGACCGATATGACAATTTTGAAAGTGTGAAAAAAATGAAATCACCTAACACTTCGACTGACCCCGTTCGGACAGCTGATTTGTGGAATCTAGTTTAGTGGGTCAAATTTGATTCAAGTTTGATCATGGAAAGTGAAGTTTCTTAAGCTGAGGGGAAGTCTTTGCGGAGGCTACTGGACTGAGAGTGGCAAAAGGACAGACAAGCGAACTGCCTTGGGAATGAATTCCAGACTGAAACTGCTGAAGTGTTTTCTCACGTGAGTGAATATACAGTCGAGTCCCTCTAAATCAAAATCCCTCTAATTCGAATTAATTTTGATGTCCCGTGAAAATTCGACTAAAATTTCCATAATTTTTTCCGAAAAAATTTGATTCTCAAAATCTAGTAATTTTTTGCCAACCTTGACCTCGAGTCGTTGAAATTTTTTATTAAATGCTTCGATTTTGAAAAATGATTAAAAAATTTGTATGAAAGACAGCGATGATATTATTTTTTGTTTGAAAGACGAAAGTCTGCCATTTTGTAAAATGTTAAGTCTGAACTCAGGAACCAATGGGAAGCTGGAGAAATCTCGAAAAACTCCTCTTACAGCGATGTGGTTAGGAGGAGGTTAAAAAAGGGGATTTCACGCGATAGAGTGACCTGGCAGCTTTCTGGAAATATGTAGTTTGAGTCGAAGAACCAAAAGAAAGCTGTAGAAATCTCGAAAAATCCTTCTTGCGGCAACATCATCGCTGCCAAAATCTCGAATTTTTAATTTTTCTACAAAATACATCCAAACCGATCATTCTCCATCAAAATTTTTATCATTTTTTCGAAATTCAAAATCGCGATATTTTTTCCCAAGAAAAGTCGACCCCGAGTCGTTGACCGTGACTCGATTTTTTTGCGTGAAAAAAGCGAAAAAATTTTTTTTCGAAAAATGATTTTTTTTTTTTTATTGGAGATGTTAGGCGAGTGTCTGAGGGTGCGAAAAATGTCCGGATGGATTTTAGGAAGCAAGTGGAAGCTGGAGAAATCTCGAAAAAACGTCCTGTAGTCGACATGGTTGGGTGGATGTGGAAAAAGTGGACACCGTGCGATAGAAGGACCTGGTAGAATTCAGAAAATGTTCACTTCGGGCCGGGAAGCCCACTGGCAGCTGGGGAAATCTCGAAAAAAAAAACATCCTGCAGGCGATAAGGTCATGTGGAAATTGCAAAAGTTGACAGCACGCGATGTGAGGATTTGGCCTGATTAAGAAAATGTCCGCTTTGGGCTGAGGAACCCACTGGCAGCTGGAGGAATCTTTAAAAAATCTTCTAGCGTCGGTAAACCTCGTTCACCTCGGAGGGGTCTGGTGTTGATTTTTTTAAAATTTTGTCGTCTGTGATGAAAAATTCAAAAAAGACATATTTTTCAATATTTTTAAGTATTTTTGAGTTAATTTCAGAGTTCTGTGACGTGAAGATGTGGGATGTGGGAGATAAACCTTCATTTCATCCCTTAACCACAGACGATTCAGAAGTTATCAGGCGACAGACAGACAGACGCCGAAGAGTTTCCTTATTCCTTTGGAGCGAAACTCTCAAAAAAAAGTACGATCATTACTAGTACTAATAAATTCAACTCTGTTACTCTGATCGTAGATCGTATGATCTTCGTTTTACAATGAGTAAGCAAAAAATAAAAGAATAGTCTCCACTGTTGTAAACAAAAAAATCTGCGCAAACTCATACAGAAGTCTCCAATCTTGTAAACAAAAGAAGGAGCCCATGCCAAAGCACAACAACAATTGATCTTCGTCCAACTCAATGTCATCATACACTGAACGAAATCCTATAGATAAATAAATCTTTCCATATTGACCATTTGAATGAAATTATTATTTTGCAAATAAAATGATTTACTTTATTATAAATGGCAAAATAGAGGCTTTGCAATAAAATAAAACTTTTATGAAAAGTATTTTGTTGTATATTTTTTATTTTACTTTACTTTTGAAAACGCAAAAAATTATGACTGATATTGGCATCTCCTAATCGCATGCTGCGTGTTTTCCCGAGGAGCCAAATTGGATGACATAAATTTTTGGAAAATAAAGTGAATCATATTAATATTAATGGCAAAATACGGACTTTATAATGAAGTAAAATTTTCATTAAAAATGTTTCGCTATGTATTTTTTATTTAGCTTTACTTTTGAAAGCACAAAATTATTGACTGATATCGCTTCGAATTGACTGTAGCCGTCTAGCTTTTAAAATCTTCGAATAGCATGCTTTGAGTCTTACCGAGGCGGCAATTTAATTGATATTATATCTGCAAAAATAAATGGATGATATTGTAATAAATGGCAAATTACGGACTTTATAATGAAATAAAATTTTTGTTATAAATATTTTGATGTGTATTTTTTATTTAGCTTTACTTTTGAAAACGAAAAATTATTGACCGATATCGCTTCGAATTGTCTACCCATTGGCATCTTCAAATCGAATCCCGAGGCGGGCATTTGAATGATACAATTTTTGGCAATTCAATGAATGATTTTATTATTAAATGGCAGAATTCAAAATTGATAATGAAGTAAAATTTTCATCAAAAAAGTATCGTGGTGTATTTTTTATTTAGCCTTACTTTTGAAAGCAAGAAATTTATGACCGAACCGACTGTAACCGTCTGCCATATCTTCGACATCCTGCGAATCTTCCCGAGGCAGCCATTTGAATGATACAATTTTTGGCAATTAAAACGGGTAATTTTTTCATTAATGGCAAAATTCAAAATTGATAATAAAGTAAAATTTTCATCAAAAATGTATCGCCGTGTATTTTTTATTTAGCTTTACTTTTGAAAGAGAACAAAAAGACGAATATTAGTCGGATTCATTTAAGTCTAATATTCGGATTCTCGAAAATCTGATTTCGTTAAAAAAACAAAAGTTAAAGATAAAAAATGCTGAAATTGATTTTGAAAAAAAAATTTCATTTGGCGACTAAAATAGTAATTTTGTCTGTTAAAAATCTGGCACCACTATTTTGCACAGTGTATCTGTATCTGTATCTTTCAAGCACTCCCCCCACACAAACTTTTTTGGAGAATTTTCTCTATTCTAGAACTTTTTTCACCGATCCCCAGTTTCACTTAACACGTTGTGCAGCACGTTCTAAAGTGAAAGTTGTTGTGGTGATCAATTCAATTTGAAAAAAAAATTAAAATATCCCAGTGGTGTTTCCAAAAGGAAAATTCATTAAAAAAAAATCCAGTGAAAGGTTTTTCGAAAAAAAAAAGATCTATTAGATCGATATTTTCCTTCTGTGGAAAAAGATTTTCGTCAAAGAAAAAAAAAAAATTCTTGGAAGTTATTTTTGTCAATTATTTTTTTTTTGTTGTAATTTTTGTTTGAGTTGTTGAGGTAAGTGAAATTTTGTGTCAAATCTAAAAATAAATAGAGTTTTCGTAGTTAGTTAATTTTTTCTTCTAAACTGTTTTAAATTTCCCCGCCTCGTTTCTGGTTGGTGAATGACTCTTGTGTGTGTGTGGTACAGTCGCGTTTAAGAATTGCTTGCGCACGCAAAAAAAACGCTTGGAAACGACTTAACGATTTAAAATTCATAAAAAAATATCCAATGAAATGTTTTTTTTTTTTCTTTTTTCAAAATTTTTATTTTAGTTTTCGAGGCACGTGAAAATTACTGTCGAATCTAAAAAAATCGAAATTTTCGTAGTTAATTCTTTTTTTTCCTTCGCATCGTTTTTTTTTTTTATGAATTCCACGTCATTCATCCGGTCCCCCCTTTCTCTGCGTCCCCCTCCGATACCACAAAAAAGTTGGAGACTTTTCTCAATTCTAAAGAGTAGTTCATTTTCTCCCCAGTTTCTCAACGATCCTGAGACGCGAAGCACGATTTTATCTTAAAAGTGAAAAATTCTAGGATAGATGGTGATCAGTTCAGTTTGAAAAAAAAAAGTTTAAAATTCATAAAAAAAAAATTCCAGTAAAAGGTTTTTCAAAATTGAATTTGTGAAAAAAATAAAAAAAAAATCCAGTAAAAGGTTTTCGAAAATAGAACTTTTTGAATTTGTGGTTAAGATTTTTTTTCTGCAGTGGAAAAAAGATTTTCGTCAAAAAAAATTTTTTTTTTTGTAATTTGTTTTTGAAATTTTTGTTTAAATTTTCCCTAGGTAAGTGAAAATTACTGTCGAATCTAAAAAAAATCGAATTTGTGGTAGTTAATTAGTTTTTTTTTCCTCTGCAATTTTTTTTTTTTTTTAATTTTTGAGCTTCGTTTCTGATTGGTGAATGATTCTTATTCGCGTGGTACAGTCTCGCTAAGGAATTGCTTAGGCACGCAAAAAAAAGGGCTTGGGCGTTTGTCTTACGCAATTCGCTATTGGGTGCGCCGCAGTTCTTGACTATCAACGTGGCCGGAAGTTGAAAAGAATTTCTGGTGTGGTTATTTTTTTTTTTTTTTCAAATAAGAAATTTTGTATTTTAAAAATCGAATATATACAGTTGCGATTAAAAAAAAATCAGTGCAAGTGAAAAATCCATTGAGGCCATGTTTAAAAAAGTTAAACGCGCGTTTCGGGTATGAATTTTTTTTTTTTTTTAGCCGTAGATTAGATTATCCAAACAAAAAAAAAAAAGTTTTTAAAAATTAAATTTCAACTCAAAATGAGTGATGAAAATAATATTAGTGCATGTTTTTATGTTTCCTCATCCTCATTTTCTGTGACTGTGCCGCGGAAGCAATACACACAGAAGAGATTTCTAGGCAGCCCGATCCTCCGCTTTAACTTGACGATTTTTTTTTTAATTTTTCGTCACAGCCGTCGGAAAAAAAAAATCAAAGCGAGAGATTTCCGAGTTGTCTACCAAATTTCATCAAAAATTTTTAGAATTTGTGCCAAAATCACGAAAAAAAATTCCTGCGAACAGGCTCCTATCCATCTCCAGCGACGCATGAGCCAGCCGCGATACTGGCAGAGGATTTTTTAAGGATTCCTCCAGCTGCCAGTAGGTTCCTCGGCCCAAAGTGAACATTTTCTGAATTCTACCAGGTCCCTCTATCGCGTGGTGTCCACTTTTTCCACATCCATCCAACCATGTCGACTATAGGACATTTTTTCGAGATTTCTCCAGCTTCCACTTGCTTCCCAAAATCCATCCGGACATTTTTCGTACCCTCAGACACTCGCCTAACCCATCCAATCAAAAAAAAAAAATTATTTTTCGAAAAAAAATTTTTCGCATTTTTCACGCAAAAAAATCGAGTCACGGTCAACGACTCGAGGTCGACTTTTCTTGGGAAAAAATATCGCGATTTTGAATTTCGAAAAAATGATAAAAATTTTGATGGAGAATGATCGGTTTGGATGTATTTTGTAGAAAAATTAAAAATTCGAGATTTTGGCAGCGATGGTGTTGCCACAAGAAGGATTTTTCGAGATTTCTCCAGCTTCCAGTGGGTTCTTCGCGACCAACTAAACATTTTCCGAATCCTGCCAGGTCCCTCCATCACATTAAATCCACTTTTTTAACCTCATCATAACCACATCGCTGTAAGAGGAGTTTTTCGAGATTTCTCCAGCTTCCCATTGGTTCCTGAGATCAGACTTAACATTTCAAAAAATGGCAGACTTTCGTCTTTCAAACAAAAAAATAATATCATCGCTGTCTTTCATACAAATTTTTTAATAATTTTTCAAAATCGAAAATTTTACTGCGAAATTGCTTAGTTGAGTCTAAGCACGACAAAAGGTGTGGACAAATGCTACACCGACTTGTGCCACAGTTGATTTTTCGAGATTTCTCCAGCTTCCCATTGGTTCCTAAGATCAGATTTAACATTTCAAAAAATGGCAGACTTTCGTCTTTCAAATAAAAAAACAATCACGTCGCTGCCTGTCACACAAATTTTTTAAATAATTTTTTAAAATCGACGGATTACGTTGTGAATTTATTTAGATTTTTTTTTTTTATTTCAAAAATGAAAAACCGTCAACACATCTTTTTTTTAGAATTTTCGAAAAATGGAACGTTTGCCAAAAGGTGTAAGCCGCATCAATTGGATCCTTAAACGTCCGGGCTTTTCATTAGCCGCGATTATGGTGGATGATCTAATTGTGAATGTCCAAGGCATCGAGGAGCAGTTGCTGTTCGACTTCGCTGTCAAGATATTAAATGATCATTTTGACTTGGTCATCACTGGAGGGCTGGAGGCTCCCGAATCGGTGATGTTTCCGTTTTCGCTTTGCTCAAACTACTGGTACCAGTTGCTTCGATGCAGGTTCGTTGTCACGGCGTCCTTGGAGAATTCGTTGAAGGGCGACTTGCAGCGTAACATCGATTGCTCTGTCCGGGTTAACAAAAGGTTCAACTTGACCATTCCAAGATTCATATCGGACAGCATTTTGTATTTGATGGAATATGGCCTCAAGTGCATTGGGCTGTTCGCGATCGAGGGCGATTCCGAGAGATCGCGTGAAGTGAGTTTTTGATTTTTTTTTTTTTTTCCCCAAATTCGACGGCTTGAATTCGGTTTACAGCTGATGAACGATGTAGTCAAGAATCGACGGATGAATCTGGTCAATGGCGAGGATCTGCTCGAGGTGGCTTTCTTGCTGAAGACCTACTTGATGAACACCCCGGAGGGGCTGATTACCGAACGCTTGGAGTATCAGTTCACCATGGAAAGCTCACGAGGTTTGTAGATCGTTTGCTCTGCGCTTGATTCGATTGAACTGATGTGGGGTTTGGCAGGCTTAGAGGCATCTAAGCGGGTTTTCTATCTTCAGCAGCTGCTTCGGCTGTTGCCACGCATCAATCGTGAGGTTCTCTTCCTTTTGCTCTCCCTGTTGCATCAGGTGGCACGCGTTCAATCAAATGCCGGTGAGTTGAACAACATTTTCACGCCGGTCCTCTTTCGTGATGCTTTCATCATCGAAGATAATTCCAGGGGCGTTGTTAAGTAAGTCTGGTTTGGTCGCTGAGCTCGTACGTCTTCTGTTTTCTTTATTGATTTTTCCGTCCACAGGGACCTTATCGATTTCTTTCCGAAGCTATTCGTTTTGGAGGACTATGTCTTGGATGAGATGTACCTCAAATTGGATGACACTCCCGAGCTGGCCGAGTGCATTTTGCGCAGACTTGATCAGTGCACCTGCAATGAGTCGGACATTGCTTCGACTTTGGGAATTATTTTTGCAAAACACAAATTTTCCAAGACCCACATTCATTGGCACTCCTCTAAGGAGTGGCAAGACTTGAATCTTGACTACGAATACTTGAATCGCCGTCCGAGTGGAGTGTTCTGGCGCATCTGGGAAGCTATCAAGGCACCGTTTATGCGTTATCCTACGCAAAGGATTCACGTTCGTTATGAGGTGCTGGAGAACTACATCGAAGGGTTCGATATGGACGAGGAAGACAACTATGAGACCCCAGAGAGCGATGAAATGCCAGAAAACGATGAAATGGCAGGCGGAGATGACACTGCCAATGACCAGGAAATGGCAGATAAGACGCCAGGCAATGATGAAATGGCAGGCAAAGTGGAGACTCCAAACGACCAGGAGATGCCAGACAACGATGAAATGGAAGACGGCAAAGAAATGGCAGGCAGCGATGAAATGGCAGGCGGAGATGGGACTCCAAGTGACCAGGAGATGCCAGACAATGATGAAATGGCAGGAGGAGATGGGTCTCTAAATGACCAGGAGATGCCAGACAACGATGAGCTGCCAGACAACGATGAGCTGCCAGACAACGATAAGCTGCCAGACAACGATGAGCTGCCAGACAACGATGAGCTGCCAGACAACGATGAGCTGCCAGACAACGATGAGCTGCCAGACAACGATGAGCTGCCAGACAACGATGAAATGGCAGACGGCAAAGAATCGCCAGACAACGATGAAGCCCCAGACAGCGATGACACGGCTGAAGGAGATGAAATGCCAGACAGCGATGATTTGCCAGACAGCGATGAAACGCTTGAAGCAGACGAGATTCTTCTCATCTAATCGATTACTTTCCTTACATTTTTATTATTTTTTAAAAACTTAATCATGTAATCGATTACTTTCATTACAATTTAATTATTTTTAAAGACCTTAAATGACAAAAGAGTCTGCCTATGTAATTGATTACTCTTTATATATTTCTGTTGAATCAAATTGTAACTAAAGTACTATACGCATTCCAAAAAAAAGTGCCTTAAAAGTTTGCCAAATAAAGATTTTTTTTCCAATTTTCAAAAAAAGGAGCCATTTGCCTTTGGGCCACGTAGAAGTTTCTTTACAGGTTTGATGACTTAAAGTTAATCGTTGAAGATCTTCTTCAGAGCCAGACATGTACGAAACGGAAGGACTATCAAGGAAATAAGGTTTGAAAAGCTTTGAATATGTGAAGTTTTTGTGATTATATAGGCTGGTCTTTCAATTCAGTAGCACGATGGGAGCCGTCTTCGGAGATAGACAAACCCGGGATCGATCGTCGTCCGACTAGATGACGTCTTAGAAGGTTTGGAAAGTTGTTGCTGAATACATTCTTGTGCTTATTTGGCGCTTCTTTCCAAACTAGGTTTCAATGGACTTTGTAAGCAGCCGATCCCAAGACTGGAGGACGATAAAAAGGTTTGGAAGGTTGTGCTTAATAAATTTTTGACCTTATTGGGCGCTACTTTCCAATTTAGGTTTCAATGGACTTTGTAAGCAGCCGATCCCAAGACTGGAGGACGATAAAAAGGTTTGGAAGGTTGTGCTTAATAAATGTTTGACCTTATTAGGCGCTACTTTCCAATTTAGGTTTTAATGGACTTTGTAAGCAGCCGATCCCAAGACTGGAGGACGATAAAAAGGTTTGGAAAGTCGTTGCTGAATACATTCTTGTGCTTATTTGGCGCTTCTTTCCAAACTAGGTTTCAATGGACTTTGTAAGCAGCCGATCCCAAGACTGGAGGACGATAAAAAGGTTTGGAAGGTTGTGCTTAATAAATTTTTGACCTTATTGGGCGCTACTTTCCAATTTAGGTTTCAATGGACTTTGTAAGCAGCCGATCCCAAGACTGGAGGACGATAAAAAGGTTTGGAAGGTTGTGCTTAATAAATGTTTGGCCTTATTAGGTACTACTTTCCAATCTAGGTTTTAATGGACTTTGTAAGCAGCCGATCCCAAGACTGAAGGACGATAAAAAGGTTTGGAAGGTTGTGCTTAATAAATTTTTGACCTTATTAGGCGCTACTTTCCAATTTAGGTTTCAATGGACTTTGTAAGCAGCCGATCCCAAGACTGGAGGACGTTAAAAAGGTTCGGAAGGTTGTGCTTAATAAATTTTTGACCTTATTAGGCGCTACTTTCCAATTAAGGTTTCAATGGACTTTGTAAGCAGCCAATCCCAAGACTGGAGGACGATAAAAAGGTTTGGAAAGTCGTTGCTAAATACATCCTTGTGCTTATTTGGCACTTCTTTCCAAACTAGGTATCAACGGACTTTGTAAGCAGCCGATCCCAAGACTGGAGGACGATGAAAAGGTTTGGAAAGCCGTGCATATATAGTTTTTTGTGTTTATATGTCCCGCATTCCAAACCAGAAACCAGATGCTAGACAGACCCGAGACCGAGGGGCTTCCGAATTGATGACGTCTCTAAAAGTTTGTAAGACAGCTCCAGGATCAAGGGACTTCATCAAAAGGCGACGTCTAAAAAGGTTTGTTGGGTCGTAACTAAATAATTTTAAGTTTATTTGGTACAACTTTTCAAACTAGGCGCCGAGAATTTCGCCCGGTTCGGGTTCGCAACGCCGGGAAGAGGATCTATCTCTTCCAACTGATCACGATAAAAAAAAAAGGAAGAAGGAAGGCGAAAGGACTATGAACCGATCACGATGAAAAGGTTTGGAAAGGACTCACTCTATAAAATTTATAGATCGTTGTGCTTATATGTGCGTCCTTTCCAACAGGGGCTTAAGGCAGAATCTGTAATTTTTCTCTAGAGTCGAAGGCTTCATCGATCGAGAGACTTGAAGTGGATCCGGCGATAAAGAGGTTTGGAAAGTCGTTGCTAAATAAATTCTTGTGCTTATTTGGTGCTTCTTTCCAAACTAGGTATCAACGGACTTTGTAAGCAGCCGATCGTAAGACTGGAGGACGTTAAAAAGGTTTGGAAGGTTGTGCTTAATAAATGTTTGGCCTTATTAGGTACTACTTTCCAATCTAGGTTTTAATGGACTTTGTAAGCAGCCGATCCCAAGACTGAAGGACGATAAAAAGGTTTGGAAGGTTGTGCTTAATAAATTTTTGACCTTATTAGGCGCTACTTTCCAATTTAGGTTTCAATGGACTTTGTAAGCAGCCGATCCCAAGACTGGAGGACGTTAAAAAGGTTTGGAAGGTTGTGCTTAATAAATTTTTGACCTTATTAGGCGCTACTTTCCAATTAAGGTTTCAATGGACTTTGTAAGCAGCCGATCCCAAGACTGGAGGACGATAAAAAGGTTTGGAAAGTTGTTGCTGAATACATTCTTGTGCTTATTTGGCGCTTCTTTCCAAACTAGGTATCAACGGACTTTGTAAGCAGCCGATCCCAAGACTGGAGGACGTTAAAAAGGTTTGGAAGGTTGTGCTTAATAAATGTTTGGCCTTATTAGGCGCTACTTTCCAATTTAGGTTTTAATGGACTTTGTAAGCAGCCGATCCCAAGACTGGAGGACGATAAAAAGGTTTGGAAGGTTGTGCTTAATAAATGTTTGACCTTATTAGGCGCTACTTTCCAATTTAGGTTTTAATGGACTTTGTAAGCAGCCGATCCCAAGACTGGAGGACGATAAAAAGGTTTGGAAAGTCGTTGCTAAATACATCCTTGTGCTTATTTGGCACTTCTTTCCAAACTAGGTATCAACGGACTTTGTAAGCAGCCGATCGTAAGACTGGAGGACGTTAAAAAGGTTTGGAAGGTTGTGCTTAATAAATGTTTGGCCTTATTAGGTACTACTTTCCAATCTAGGTTTTAATGGACTTTGTAAGCAGCCGATCCCAAGACTGGAGGACAATAAAAAGGTTTGGAAAGTTGTTGCTGAATACATTCTTGTGCTTATTTGCCACTTCTTTCCAAACTAGGTTTCAATGGACTTTGTAAGCAGCCGATCCCAAGACTGAAGGACGATAAAAAGGTTTGGAAGGTTGTGCTTAATAAATTTTTGACCTTATTAGGCGCTACTTTCCAATTTAGGTTTCAATGGACTTTGTAAGCAGCCGATCCCAAGACTGGAGGACGATAAAAAGGTTTGGAAAGTTGTTGCTGAATACATTCTTGTGCTTATTTGGCGCTTCTTTCCAAACTAGGTATCAACGGACTTTGTAAGCAGCCGATCCCAAGACTGGAGGACGATGAAAAGGTTTGGAAGGTTGTGCTTAATAAATGTTTGGCCTTATTAGGTACTACTTTCCAATCTAGGTTTTAATGGACTTTGTAAGCAGCCGATCCCAAGACTGGAGGACGATAAAAAGGTTTGGAAAGTCGTTGCTAAATACATCCTTGTGCTTATTTGGCACTTCTTTCCAAACTAGGTATCAACGGACTTTGTAAGCAGCCGATCGTAAGACTGGAGGACGATGAAAAGGTTTGGAAGGTTGTGCTTAATAAATGTTTGACCTTATTGGGCGCTACTTTCCAATTTAGGTTTCAATGGACTTTGTAAGCAGCCGATCCCAAGACTGGAGGACGATGAAAAGGTTTGGAAGGTTGTGCTTAATAAATTTTTGACCTTATTAGGCGCTACTTTCCAATTTAGGTTTCAATGGACTTTGTAAGCAGCCGATCCCAAGACTGAAGGACGATAAAAAGGTTTGGAAGGTTGTGCTTAATAAATTTTTGACCTTATTAGGCGCTACTTTCCAATTTAGGTTTCAATGGACTTTGTAAGCAGCCGATCCCAAGACTGGAGGACGATAAAAAGGTTTGGAAAGTTGTTGCTGAATACATTCTTGTGCTTATTTGGCGCTTCTTTCCAAACTAGGTATCAACGGACTTTGTAAGCAGCCGATCCCAAGACTGGAGGACGATGAAAAGGTTTGGAAGGTTGTGCTTAATAAATGTTTGGCCTTATTAGGTACTACTTTCCAATCTAGGTTTTAATGGACTTTGTAAGCAGCCGATCCCAAGACTGGAGGACGATAAAAAGGTTTGGAAAGTCGTTGCTAAATACATCCTTGTGCTTATTTGGCACTTCTTTCCAAACTAGGTATCAACGGACTTTGTAAGCAGCCGATCGTAAGACTGGAGGACGATGAAAAGGTTTGGAAGGTTGTGCTTAATAAATGTTTGACCTTATTGGGCGCTACTTTCCAATTTAGGTTTCAATGGACTTTGTAAGCAGCCGATCCCAAGACTGGAGGACGATGAAAAGGTTTGGAAGGTTGTGCTTAATAAATTTTTGACCTTATTAGGCGCTACTTTCCAATTTAGGTTTCAATGGACTTTGTAAGCAGCCGATCCCAAGACTGGATGACGATGAAAAGGTTTGGAAAGCCGTTGCTAAATACATCCTTGTGCTTATTTGGCACTTCTTTCCAAACTAGGTTTCAACGGACTTTGTAAGCAGCCGATCGTAAGACTGGAGGACGATGAAAAGGTTTGGAAGGTTGTGCTTAATAAATGTTTGACCTTATTGGGCGCTACTTTCCAATTTAGGTTTCAATGGACTTTGTAAGCAGCCGATCCCAAGACTGGAGGACGATGAAAAGGTTTGGAAGGTTGTGCTTAATAAATTTTTGACCTTATTAGGCGCTACTTTCCAATTTAGGTTTCAATGGACTTTGTAAGCAGCCGATCCCAAGACTGGATGACGATGAAAAGGTTTGGAAAGCCGTTGCTAAATACATCCTTGTGCTTATTTGGCACTTCTTTCCAAACTAGGTATCAACGGACTTTGTAAGCAGCCGATCGTAAGACTGGAGGACGATGAAAAGGTTTGGAAGGTTGTGCTTAATAAATGTTTGACCTTATTGGGCGCTACTTTCCAATTTAGGTTTCAATGGACTTTGTAAGCAGCCGATCCCAAGACTGGAGGACGATGAAAAGGTTTGGAAGGTTGTGCTTAATAAATTTTTGACCTTATTAGGCGCTACTTTCCAATTTAGGTTTCAATGGACTTTGTAAGCAGCCGATCCCAAGACTGGAGGACGATGAAAAGGTTTGGAAAGCCGTGCATATATAGTTTTTTGTGTTTATATGTCCCGCATTCCAAACCAGGTTTCAAGAGCGGTGATTCTTTCCTTGGACAGACGACTTCAGAGCTAGACAGACCCGAGACCGAGGGGCTTCCGAATTGATGACGTCTCTAAAAGTTTGTAAGACAGCTCCAGGATCGACGGACTTCATCAAAAGGCGACGTCTAAAAAGGTTTGTTGGGTCGTAACTAAATAATTTTAAGTTTATTTGGTACAACTTTTCAAACTAGGCTCCAAGGATTAAGCCCGATTCGGGTTCGCAACGCCGGGAAGAGGATCTATCTCTTCCAACTGATCACGATAAAAAAAAAGGAAGAAGGAAGGCGAAAGGACTATGAACCGATCACGATGAAAAGGTTTGGAAAGGACTCACTCTATAAAATTTATAGATCGTTGTGCTTATATGTGCGTCCTTTCCAACAGATTTTGTAAGACAGCCCCAGAATCGACGGACTTCGGACTAGATGATATGCCACGCTGTGGTCTTCCGTCAGAATAGGTCTTCATTTCCTTAAGCAGACCACTTCCAATCCATCCAACTCTTCATGAATCGATCTTGTAGAAAATTTCACCGCCCAGCTCAATCTCCAATTTAAATTTTGTGATTCAAAATTTTTTTTTGTTTTAATAAAATCTTAATTCGTGTGCTTGTATTTGCCAAAAAAAGATTGTTTTTTATTTTTTCCGGAATTTTTCGAAAAAGAGAAAACGAGAAATGTCTCCACTTAGTTTTTTGCAAGGTGAGTATCTTGACTGACAGGCTTCCCATCATCGGATCATCAGAGAAGAGATCATCTCCACGACGTGTTGAAGGAAACAGAAAAATAATCGAAAATAATTCCAAAAAAAAAAGATCCAAAAAAGTCCTTTAAAATGAAAGAAAGAATTAGATTAGAGCCGATTACTCGTCTTTGAATTTGCGAAAGTTTCCTATAGTTTGACTGACACGTTCCACATCAATGAATCAGAAAAGATGCGCTCGAGAATAAGTTCCAACGACGTGTTGGTGTGGAAGGAGACAGGAAAAAATTCCAAAAAAAATCTTTAAAAAATCTAAAAAATTCTCTAAGACTAAAAATTCCATTTCCCTTCGAACCGATTGCTCGTTTATGAATTTGCAAAATTTTCCATCGTCGGGTCATCAGAGAAATGTCTCCACGGTGTGGAAAGGAAACAGAAAAAAATTCGAAATAAATTCCAAAAAAAAATCTTTTGAACTAAAAATTGCATTTTCCTTCAAACCGATTGCTTGTTTATGAGTTTGCAAAATTTTCCGACAGTTAACCTGGCAGATTTCCATCATTGGATCAACAGAGAAACCTCTCCACGTAGCGTTGGTGTGGAAGGAGACAGAATAGGTCAACAAAAAATTCCAAAAAAAGCCTAAAAAAAAATCCTGTAAGACTAAAAAATTGCATTTAGATTAGACCCGATTGCTCGTCTTTGAATTTGCGAAAGTTTTATATAGTTTGAGGATCTTACTGAGATGCGCTCGAGAAAAAGTTCCAATGACGTGTTGGTGTGGAAGGAAACAGAAAAAAAAAATCTAAAATAAAATCGCATTCGTGCGGAAGCAAAAATAAAAAAAAAAAATTCCCCCTACAATTGAAAGTTGAATTTTCAACAATTTTCGCCACCGAGACCAAGAGTTTCCCTCCTCCACCCCACGTACCTAAGAATTTTTTGTTTTCTCTTAGTTCGCCATAGTCTTACAGGCGCCGTTCCAAAAGTCTACAAATTCATCCGTAGCAACAGCAGACGCGTGAAGGTGGCGTGAGTGAGGAGGCCCGACCCGCCCCCACGGCCATAAATCACCCAATAGAAGTGTGTGGTTGCTCGGGCCCCCGAACTCAACGTTGCTAGGTGGGTTGGGTTCAGTTGCACCCGTTGGCATCGTCGTTGTCGTCGTCGTCGTTTAGGCGCCAAGAAATGCGCGTCAGTGAACTCGCAGGCAAGAACTCAAATTGTTTACATTCAATCGATGTGGCGCGATCGTACACGTCATCTGTTGTTGTGAGGTTATCGATATCGGGGGAAAATTGAAAATCGAATTCTCTCACGAAATTAGATCACCGGATGTAAACAAGAAAAGAGATACTGTTGAGAAGGAAGGAATTAAAAGCTTTATTTATATTCTCATGTGGATATGGTTACAAAATAAAAAAATATGCGTGGGACGGACGGTAGGCATCCAGTTTAGAAGACGCGATACATATACATCAGGAAGACTGAAGCCGTGACGAGGATGGAGACCAAGCCGACGACCATGACGTTCTCGATGTTGCAGAGACTGCGCTCGTTGGGTTCCTCCTCATCGATCTCCAAGTTATCGATTAGGGGCCTCTGTTGTGGGTGGGTTGGGGGTAACATTCCCTCAATCCTGGTCATCATAACTGTCGTTTGTGCTGCGACGGAACGAACGGAAACGCGTGGCCTGTCATTCACCGTGGTGAGAGTTGTCTCGGCAATTCTGGGGCGAATCCCTTCAGGTTGATAGTTCCAGGCCCTGTCATGAATGCCACCGGCCGTGCCACGAGGATTGTCGGCGATTAAGGGACGAGCACTTTCGGCATCGTCCCCACGAGCTCTGTCATTTGACATGGCACGAGACCTTTCGGCGATCTTGGCTAGCCTTTCGGCCTGACGAGCCCTGTCGTTCAAAGGGCGAGGACTTTGGGCCCCGAAGCTTTGAGCCCGCTCAATCGACGTGCCACGACGTGGCTTTTCGGCGATTTTTGGACGAGCGCCTTCGCCCACAGAGCTATGAGCCCTGTCAACCGTTGCGGAACGAGGCTTTTCGGCGATTTTAGGGCGAGCACCTTTGCCCCCAGAACCATGAACCCTGGCAGTCGTTGCGGCACGAGGCTTCTCGGCGATCGAAGGGCGAGCACTCTCAGCCCGAGCCTTCTCATTCATTTCGGCACGACACTTATCGGCGAATAAGGAGCGAGATCTTTCGACCTCTTCGTTAGCCTTTGCAGAGCGAGCCCTGTCGTTCATAGCGATGCGAGATCTTTCTGCAATCATGAAACGATTCCTTTCGGCTTCTAGGTCACGTGTCACGTCTGCGTGGAAGCTGCGATCAGAACTCATCGAGTTTACATGGCCCATTCGGCTGCTCATGGTCTGTTGGTATTGCCGCAAGCGTTGGACTTGGCGTGAGTCTGGTAGACTGTAACCATCCGAACGTGACTCGTCTTGGCGACCATAAGGCCACCAGATCACGTCTGTACCACGACGAATGATGGGACTGTTGGGGATAGAGTAGTCACGACCAAAAGGCATTTTTTTGCCTTTTCTGTGAACCTGGACCTGAAAAAAAAAGAAAAAAAAAAAAAACGAGAAAAAGCAAAAAAAAAAAAGCGAGAAAAAAAGGCAAAAAAAAAAAAACAGAAAAAAAGAACAAATTAGAAAAAAAAAAGAACTCACAAAGTCAAAATACAAAAAAAAATTTCCGGGGGTTGAAGTGGACTTCGATTTTTTTTTTCGAATTACGAAACACGACCACGACTTAAAAAAAAAAACCCACAAAGTTAAAATCAAGAGGAGACCTTTTCGGTTTGAGTGATGATTTACATCTGAGAATGAATTTTAAGTGAATGGAAGTGTTTTGGGGCGCCATTCGTTTGGGGTGAATTTCGTGGTGGGGGCCGTGGTAAGTTACTCTCAGTGACTGGTAGGTGAGACGTATTTCCTTTTTGTTTTTTGTCAGCTTCCGGTTAGGGAAACTAGTTAATTGGAATTTAATAAACGACGTTTTAGTCGAAAATTGAGATGGATGAGATTCAGACATCGAATGATGTGATAAATGATTAGAGACAGGTTGCTGGGGAGATAGAGTTACCCCCAACTGCTCATCAGTTATTTTTTAAAGTTTGAAAAATGTCGAATTAGAAAATGAATTTTTTTTTTTTATTTAAATTACTGAAATTACAGGTCTCTCAGAAAAATCGAGTGCCTTATTATGAGAACGTTGAACGTCGTGCCGTGCAACATTTCAAGAAAGACATGTGTCATGGAAAATCATCGTGAAACCAAGTTTCTTTTTACTGTTTAAATGAAAGTCATACATTCTATAAAATGGCATGTCTGCGGCTTTTAAAAGAAGAAAAAGTCATGAATATACCTCGCACGCAGATTTTTAAATCGAATTTTAATTTTGAAACGATTTAATTTAAAAAGTCCCCCATCAGAATTCAAACGAAACCGAAGATTCCATTGTGTGACTTTAAGGAAAGTCATGTTGCCATGCGGAGGCGTCGGGAAATTAAGCTTTTTACAGCTCAAGTAGAGAGTATTATACATTTTACAAAATGGCATGACTCGGCCTTTTAAACGAAGAAAAAATCATGAAAATATCTCATATGCAGATTTTTAAATCGAATTTTAATTTTGAAACGATTCAATAAAAAGAAAGCACCAAAGAAATTGAAGGTGTCACCGTGTGACTCTGGACTTCGCCATATTTCATGTGAAGTCTCGACGATCATTATTCAGACATTCGATTATCAGAACATTATACATCGTTCAAAATGGCATGAAACGACCTTTCAAATGAAATAAAAATCTTGTGAAAATTTTGCATACAGTGCGTTTGATCTCAATCCGAAATCGAAACGTTCGATTGGAAGACTCTTCCGAGCATCCTTCTCAGCCTCTGCCTTCGCTGCCCACGTCTCGAATTCATGATTTTTCTTCAAAATACATCAACCCGCATCAATTTTGATCAAAATTTTCATGATTTTTCGGCAAAAAATTGAAATTCAAAATCGCGACATTTTTTTCCAAGAAAAGTCGACCTCAAGTCAATTTCATTTTACTGCATTTTTTGGGCTAAAAAATGCGAAAAAAATTTTTTTCGAAAAATAATTTTTTTTTTGATTGGAGATGTTAGACGAGTCTCTGAGGATTCGAAAAATGTCTGGATGGATTTTGGGAAGCAAGTGGAAGCTGGAGAAATCTCAAAAAAACGATCTGATGGCCAGGCGGTTGGGAGGAGGGGGAAAATGGTAATTTCACGGGATGCGGGGACCTGGCAGCTTTCAGAAAATGTGTGATTCGAGTCGAGGAACCCATTGGAAGCTGGAGAAATCTCGAAAAATCCCTCTTACGGCGATACCATCACTGCCAAAATTTCGAATTCTTAATTTTTCTACAAAAGACATCCAAACCCATCATTCTCCATCAAAATTTCAATCGTTTTTTTCCAAAAAATCGAAATTCAAAAATTTGACATTTTTTTCCAAGAAAAGTCGACCCCGAATCGTTTACCGTGACTCGATTTTTTGGTGTGAAAAATGCGAAAAAAATTTTTTCGAAAAATAATTTTTTTTTTGATTGGAGATGTTAGACGAGTCTCTGAGGATTCGAAAAATGTCTGGATGGATTTTGGGAAGCAAGTGGAAGCTGGAGAAATCTCAAAAAAACGATCTGATGGCCAGGCGGTTGGGAGGAGGGGGAAAATGGTAATTTCACGGGATGCGGGGACCTGGCAGCTTTCAGAAAATGTGTGATTCGAGTCGAGGAACCCATTGGAAGCTGGAGAAATCTCGAAAAATCCCTCTTACGGCGATACCATCACTGCCAAAATTTCGAATTCTTAATTTTTCTACAAAAGACATCCAAACCCATCATTCTCCATCAAAATTTCAATCGTTTTTTTCCAAAAAATCGAAATTCAAAAATTTGACATTTTTTTCCAAGAAAAGTCGACCCCGAATCGTTTACCGTGACTCGATTTTTTGGTGTGAAAAATGCGAAAAAAATTTTTTCGAAAAATAATTTTTTTTTTGATTGGAGATGTTAGGCGAGTTTCTGAGGATTCGAAAAATGTCTGGATCGATTTTGGGAAGCAGCAGGAAGCTGGAGAAATCTCAAAAAAACGATCTGATGGCCAGGCGAGTGGGAGGAGGGGAAAAATGGTAATTTCACGGGATGCGGGGACCTGGCAGCTTTCAGAAAATGTGTGATTCGAGTCGAGGAACCCATTGGAAGCTGGAGAAATCTCGAAAAAACGATCTGGTGGAGCCACCTTTCCGTGGAGGTCGAAAAATTAAATTTCACGCGGTGTCGTGTCTTGGCAGCTTTCAAAAAATGTTTGGTTGGTGTCGAAGAACCCATTGGAAGCTGGAGAAATCTTGAAAAAACGTCCTGGATTTGACATAGTTAGGTGGATGTAGAAAAAGTGGGTACCACGCGATAGAGAGACCTGGAAAAATTTATAAAAACTCTATTTCGAGTCAAAGATCAAAGATAGACGGCGGCAGGAGGCTGTGCGCAAGTTGTCCAATTGGTTTTGCTTGGACTCACCTTAGAAATTTTTTTAATAAAATTTTCGATTTTAAAAAAATATTAAAAAAAATATGAGAAAGATGTAAAAGAGATTATTTTTTTATTTGAAAGACACAAGATTGCCATTTTGTAGAAGGTAAGTATGCATTTTGGAACCCACACGAAGCTGGAGAAATCCCAAAAAATCCCTCTCACAGCGACGTGGTTACGAGGCGGTTTCAAAATTTGATTTCACGCGATGTCGGGACTTGGCAGCTTTCAGAAAATGTCTAGTTCGAGTCGAAGAACCCACTGGAAGCTGGAGGAATCTCAAAAAATCTTTTCTGGAAGCGACGTCGGTAGGTGGAGGTGAAACGATTCGATTGAATGCGATGTAGGAGCTTGGCACGAATCAAAAAATGTATAAGTTGAGTCTAGGAACTCAATGATAGCTGGACGAATCCTTAAAAATCTCCCTAGAGGCAACAGAATTACATCTAAGTCCGAGGTCTGGAACTCAATGATAGCTGGAAGGAATCCTTAAAAATCTCCCTAGAGGCAACAGAATTGCATCAAACTCCGAGCTCTGGATTCTATGTAATACGGAGTCATAATTTGATTCAGAAAATGTCGACGTCTCAGTTCGGGAACAGAGTAGGAGTGTGTAGACTGAGCTTGGAGATCTGGACTCGTCGTTTTTGGATTGAGGTCCAAAAATTCGTTGAGACGATGAAGTCTTCATCGGAAAATGTCTCGTCTGGGTCTTGGAAACCAGTGGAAGCTGAGGGAATCGTAGGGAAATCCCTGCGGCAGCGTTTGCAGTTGAGTGGAGACTTAAGAACCTGCGTTTCAAATGGAGTGATGGTCGTCTTAGTCTCGAAAAATCGTTCTGGAGGCGACGTAGTCAGGTGGAGGTGTGGAAAGAATAAGACAAGAGTCTTTTATGGCGCTAAAAAATCTTCAAAATGTATTTTTTTTTTTTCAAAAATATAAAATCTCCAACTGACAATCTACGTCCGATTGTGGTGAACAATGACTGCGAACTCACCACACGAAAAGAGACGAAAAGAAGCCATTTTCTCCGAAACCTCTTGTCTACTCAAGCGTTTAACACGTTCGTCCCACCAATAGGAAACGAAAGAAACGTGAATACATGTACACGTATAAATGCCGATAAAACGAAGGGGAAAAGAAAGAGAAGGAGCGAGTGTATTTGTTTCTGACGTAATTAACAAAAAAAAAATTTTTCTTTGCCGAGATTTTCCGTCTTTTGGATGAAAGAAGATTGGCTGTGTGAGTTGTCTCCCTCTTTTTCCTCTTTTGTGGTGGCAATTGTTCATTTCCGTGGTACGTCACGATGAGGGGGAAGCAATAAGAAAAGATGAGACTCCATGGCGGCAAAGAATTCAGGGAGTGTACCAATTGGACTTTTTGGTAAGACAGGAAAAAAAAATAGCTTGTTCGTTTATTTACCCGAGAAAAGAGATGAGGATTTGAAAAAGAAAAACGACGTCAGGTAAAAAATTAATCGCATTGAATTCGATCTCAGGAGCCGCTGTAAAATGTTTTGAAAAAAAACTGCTTCCCATCGTTTTCGTTTTCAGTCAAGTAGACAATGAGAATTTGAAAAAAAAAATTCAAGATTGCTGCGATTAAAATCGCGGTGTCACGAATATGAAAACCTGTTAGGGGCGTGTGTGAGGAGTCGGAAGAGGTGTGAGTTTGGTTTGGGGAACAAGTGGAAGCTGGAGAAATCTTAAAAAAAAAAAAAAGTCCTGATGTCGACGGGGCAGGTTGAAAAAGTGGTTTTCATGCGATGTCTGGACCTAGGCGGATCCAGAAAATTTCAGGTTCGAGTCGAGGAACCCACCGGACGCTAGAGAAAAAAAACTTACGAGTGTCGATGGGGTTGGGCGGAGGTTGAAACTGGGAGCTGGAGAGATCTCGAAAAAACGAATTGAAGACGACATGGCTACGAGGAGGTTGAAAAATGGACTTCATGGGATAAAGGGATTTGGTTGAATTCAGAAAATATCCGATTGAAGTCGAGGAACCCACCAAACGCTGTAGAAATCGCGAAAAAGCGATCTCGTTGAGCCGTCTTTAGGTGGAGATTGGAAAATTAGATTTCACGCGATGCGGGAGCTTGGCAGCTTTCAGAAAATGTCTGGTTCAAGTCGAGAAACCAATTGGAAGCTGAAGAAATCTCGTAAAAAACGATCTGGTGGAGTCACCTCTAGGCAAAGGTTGGAAAATTTCACGATTTCACGGGATGGCCCGATTTCATGCAGCAAAAACCCAAAAAAATTTGTTCGAATTTTTTTTTTTTTAATTGGAGCTGTTAGGCGAGTATCTGAGGGTGCGAAAAATGCCTGGATCGATTTTGGGAAGCTAGTGGAAGCTGGAGAAATCTCAAAAAAACGATCTGGAGGCGACATGGTTAGGTGGATGTAGAAAAAATGGACACCACGCTATAGAATGACCTGGCAGGTTTGAGAAAATGTCTTACTCGAGTCCAGGAACCAACTGGAAGCTGGAGAAATCTCAAAAAATCCCTCTTACGGCGACACCATTGCTGCCAAAATCTCGAATTCTTCATTTTTCTACAAAAAACATCCAAACTCATCATTCTCCATCAAAATTTCTATAATTTTTTCCAAAAAAATTGAAATTCAAAATCGCGACATTTTTTCCCAAGAAAAGTCGACCTCGAGTCGTTGACCGTGACTCGATTTTTTGGTGTGAAAAATGCGAAAAAATTTTTTTTGGAAAAATTCAAAATTTTTTTGATTGGAAGTATTAGGCGAGTCTCTGAGGATTCGAAAAATGTCTGGATGGATTTTTGGAAGCAAGTGGAAGCTGGAGAAATCTCGAAAAAATAATCTGATGGCCAGGCGGATGGGAGGAGGGGAAAAATGGTAATTTCACGCTATGCGGGGACCTGGCAGCTTTCGGAAAATGTGTGATTCGATTCGAGGAACCAACTGGAAGCTGGAGAAATCTCGAAAAAACGTCCTGAAATCGACATGGTTAAGTGGATGTGGAAAAAGTGGGCAACATGCGATCGAGAGACCTGGCAGCTTAGAGAAAATGTCTATTTTGAGTCAAGGAACCCAATGGGAGCTGGGCGAATCCTAAGAAATCCCTCTGGAGGCGTCGATATTCGCTCGTCGTCGTTTGGTAACGATGGGAGATTGTTCACAAGGGAACACGGAATTTTTTTTCTTGATTTGACTTCGTTGACCTCAGAGGTTTCTCGCTTTGAATTTTCGCGGAGATTTCGACGGCACCGAGGGAAAAATTTGAAGAAATCATCGAGTTCCAGGGTTTGAGGGTTCCTCCCTCGACCGAAGCCGGAGCAGGACTGCGAGTGAGAGGCACCTCCTCCCTCGACCGAAGCCGGAGCAAGACTACGAGGGAGGGGGACTACCTCCATCGACCGAGGCTGGAGCAAGACTACGAGGGAGAGGGACTACCTAGTTCGATCGAGGCTGGAGCTGGACTACGAGTGAGAAGCACCACCTCCCACGACCGAAGCCGGAGCAGGACTGCGAGTGAGAGGCACCCCCTCCCTCGACCGAGGCCCGAGCTGGACTGCGAGTGAGAGGCACTCCCTCCCTCGACCGAGGCCCGAGCTGGACTGCGAGTGAGAGGCACCACCTCCCTCGACCGAGGCCGGGGCAGGACTGCGAGTGAGAGGCACCACCTCCCACGACCGAAGCCGGAGCTGGACTGCGAGTGAGAGGCACTCCCTCCCTCGACCGAAGCCGGAGCAGGACTGCGAGTGAGAGGCACCCCCTCCCTCGACCGAGGCCCGAGCTGGACTGCGAGTGAGAGGCACCACCTCCCTCGACCGAGGTCGGAGCAGGGCTACGAGTGAGAGGCACCACCTCCCTCGACCGAGGCCGGAGCAGGACTGCGAGTGAGAGGCACCACCTCCCACGACCGAAGCCGGAGCAGGACTGCGAGTGAGAGGCACCACCTCCCTCGACCGAGGCCGGGGCAGGACTGCGAGTGAGAGGCACTCCCTCCACCCACCGAAGCCGGAGCAGGACTGCGAGTGAGAGGCACCCCCTCCCTCGACCGAGGCCGGAGCAGGACTGCCGGGGAGCCTCTCGCAGGAATCTTGAAAAAATCCTCTAGCGACGTCGCAATTCGCTCGTCTTCTTCTTCTTCAAACTAAATCGTCTATCCATTCATCTCCATCTCGTTGTTGACACGAAGATTCCCAGAAAATCAGAGTTGCGAACAAAAAGAGAAAAAAACAACCAAACAATGCCGCCGTCGTCTTCCGGGAACTCGAAGTTCCCCAAATTGAAAGCCAAACATTTTCCGTCGATTGCCGGCGATCCAAAAAAAAAAAAAAGCAAAGCAATCGAAATTCTCTTTTTTTTCAGAAATTTATTCGCAACCAACAAAAAAAAAAAAAATCATTCAAAAGCAAATACGAACACATGCGCGTGTCTCTCCTCATCCCTAAGCCTTAGAGAACCACATCAGGTAGAGCAGCAGTGCCACCACCATGCACATCGCCATCACGGAGAGGGCGTCTCTGGCTGCGTGCAGAAATCCACCCAGAAACCACCCGATACGCTGCTCAATCTCCTGGCGACGCAGCACGCGGCGAGCGCGCCGTTGCAGCCGGCGTGCCTCACGCGCCTCTCGCACCGCACGTGCCTTCTGCTCCTTCCGCTGCTGCTCGTCAACTTCCACCTCGAAGCTCTCCATCGGTATGGCCACCTGCGCACGAGATTCACCTAAAAAAAGAAAAAGAAAAAAAAAAAAAAAAATTCAAATTAAATTCATTCGTTCTCGTTGATTGGACGGACCTCTCTTACCCCTCTGTAGGCATTCCAACTCCTCCAGCGCCATCATCAGTTGGTCAAGGTCGAGGGATTTGTTATTCTCCGGGGTGAGGAACATCGGATTCGGATGCGGCTGGTCCATGGCTGTCCGATTACGCTGAGATTCGTTTCTGAAGTGGGCACACTGCTTTGGCTGAAACTTGTTTACGCGTCACGTTGCGTGTCTTTGTGAGGAGCCCTTGCGACAAAACGTTCGCGAGTGTCACATTTACGCGTGACGGAAAACTGAGATGATGCTTTGTTTTTTTGTCTTTCTTTGTTTACATCTGTGGCCAAGTGGATGTAATTAGCTAAGTGATTTGTTGCGCTTGTGATGGTTCAGATACAGATACAGATAAAGAATTTCAGGGATCTCGAACGTTTCGGATTTCTAAGAACGAAAAGAAAAAAAAAAAAAAAAATTAAGAGAGTGTGGATGTTTATGTTTGTGTTTCCTTTTTGAGATGCTCTTCTCCAGAGGAGGGCGAAAAAGAGACTCTTGGTGGGTCACTTTCGTGTGTGACTCTGTCTGTTGGTCTTTGGGTTCAAGCGATTGGGATTGAACAGGGCGAATCAAATTATTTGAATTTTTTTTTTCGAATGCGAATTTTTTGTCGAAAAGTGAATTTTTCGTTCCAAAAGGCTGATGACAAAGCGCACGCCCGAAAAAAAAAAATATCCTCGGTTTTTTTTGTCGAAATGTGAATTTTTTGTCGAAATGTGAATTTTTCGTTTCAAAGCGCACGCCCGAAAAAAAAAATATCCTCGGTTTTTTTTGTCGAAATGCAAATTTTTCGTCGAAATGTGAATTTTTTGTCGAAATGTGAATTTTTTTTCGAAATGCAAATTTTTCGTCAAAATGTGAATTTTTCGTTGAAATTTAAATTTAAATTTTTTCGTTCCAAAAAGCTGATGACAAAGCACACGCCCAAAAAAAAAATATTCTTGGGCTTATTACTTTCGATCTCAGTGAATTTTTTATTCCCATAAGTGGTGCCCAGATTTTTTTTTTTTTTTTTGGAAATTGGCGCGTGCTTAATTGCTTGGGGCTACCCTTAAATCGTCGACATCGACATGCGTTGGTATTTCGAGATTTAATTTATCGAAAATCTTTAATTAATTACTCAAAAATCAATTTGAGCTGGGAAATTATTTAAATAAATTCGAAATAAAAAATTCAAATTCAAAAAACAGATGAGAAACCCTAATTCGATGACAAAAAATGTCCCAACAGGCATCGCAACAGTTCGAAGTCGACTGAGGTTTCAAAAAAAAATTTTTTATCGACGCGTCCGAAGGTCTAGGAGGGGCTAAAATTTAAAAAAAAAACTCAGTTGGACCTCAAAACGAATTTTTACCGACGCGTTTGAAGGTCTAGGAGGGGCTAAAATTTACCAGAAACTCAGTTGGACCTCAAAACGAGTTTTTACCGACGCGGCGGAGCGGTTTGAAGGTCTAAGAGGGCCTCAAATTTGAAAGAAGTTCAGTTGGACCTCAAAACGAATTTTTACCGACGCGTTTGAAGGTCTAGGAGGGGCTAAAATTTACCAGAAGCTCAGTTGGACCTCAAAACGAGTTTTTACCGACGCGGCGGAGCGGTTTGAAGGTCTAAGAGGGCCTCAAATTTGAAAGAAGCTCAGTTGGACCTCAAAACGAATTTTTACCGACGCGTCCGAAGGTCTAGGAGGGGCTCAAATTTACCAGAAGCTCAGTTGGACCTCAAAACGAATTTTTACCGATGCGTTTGAAGATCTAGGAGGGGCTACAATTTACCAGAAGCTCGGTTGGACCTTTACCGACGCGGCGGAGCGATCTGAAGGTCTAAGGGGGCCTCAAATTTGAAAGAAGCTCAGTTGGACCTCAAAACGAATTTTTACCGACGCGGCGGAAGGTCCAAGAGGAGCTAAAATTTACCAGAAGCCCAGTTGGACCTCAAAACGAATTTTTACCGACGCGGCGGAGCGGTCTAAAGGTCTAGGCGCAGATCATTTCGACGCTGACGTCATCATTGCCTTCGATTTATTGAAATGAGCTCAAAAAAAAAAAAAACAAAAAAACCCTCAAATCTCAGTCCAGCATCCGGCAATCGATTTTTCTAAATTTCACCAAAAACCGGGGAAACTCAAATCGTCTCCAAAAAAAAACAAACGTCCTCTCCTAATCACCCGTCCTAATAATTTTCCTTTCTTCTTGTGCGGTTGTAAACAAAAAAAAAAAGAACACGCTGTGACTGGAAAAGATTTATGCGGTGCGGCTCTTAGAATCGCTTGAGGCGCGCTCTTAAGTCCCGATCCTTTTCAAGTGGGTAAGTGTGACAAAATTGTTGATGACCACACGACCTCTCGAAAAAAAATACAGATGGTCTACGTTGTGAGATGCAGACGTAACGTGGAACCGTCGGTGTTGTATGTTTTTAAAAAAAAAAAAAGGATGCAGTATCGCAGAGAAAACGAAGTTTATCGTGAGCGATATTTACATTTTTTTAGCTCAGAGAAAAAACGAAAAAGAAAAGCGTCTACTGTGAGATTTTCATTTTGTCGCCATGTTTTCTGTGTGACTTTGAGCAAAAACATGTGTGATGCGAAGACTTCGGGAAACCAAGTTTTTCATAGCTCAAATGGACAAAATTATGCATTTTAAAAAATGGCATGACTGAGACTTTAAAATGAAGAAAGAATCATGAAAATATCTTGAACACAGATTTTTATATCGAATTTTAATTTTGAAACGATTTAACAACCGAAGATGCCACTGTGTGACTTTGACTAAAAACATGTGTCATGCGAAGGCGGACTGTGGAAACCAAGTTTCCACAGTTTCAGTTCAATATTATGCATTCTATAAAATGGCATGGTGAAGCCTTTTAAATGAAGAGAAAATCATGAAAATATCTCAGACAGACATTTTTATTGTATTTCAATTTTGAAAGAGCCCAATCAGAATTTGAACGGAATTAAGGATTTCAGTGTGGAGCTTTGAGCAGTGCCACATTCCATTCGAAGCCCCGGTGATTATTATTTCAAACACCAGAATATCAGAACATTATACATCGTTCAAAATGGCATGAAATTGACTTTTAAATGAAATAAAAATCTCGTGAAAATTTTGCATACAGTGCATTTGATCTCAATCCGAAATCGAAACGTTCGATTGGAAGACTCTTCCGAGCATCCTTCTCAGCTTCTGCCTTCGCTGTCCACGTATCGAATTCATGATTTTTCTTCAAAATACATCAACCCGCATCAATTCTGATCAAAATTTTCATCATTTTTTGGCAAAAAATTGAAATTCAAAATCGCAACATTTTTTCCGAAGAAAAGTCGACCTCAAGTCAATTTCATTTTACTGCATTTTTTGGGCTAAAAAATGCGAAAAAATTTTTTCCGAAAAATGAATTTTTTTTTGATTGGAGATGTTAGACGAGTCTCTGAGGATTCGAAAAATGTCCGGATGGATTTTGGAAACCCACTGGAAGCTGGAGAAATCTTGAAAAAACGATCTGATGGCCAGGCGGTTGGGAGGAGGGAAAAAAGGTTAATTTCAAGCGATGCGGGGACCTGGCAGCTTTCAGAAAATGTGTGGTTCGAGTCGAGGAACCCATTGGAAGCTGGAGAAATCTCGAAAAATCCCTCTTACGGCGATACCATCACTGCCAAAATTTCGAATTCTTAATTTTTCTGCAAAAGACATCCAAACCCATCATTCTCCATCAAAATTTCAATCATTTTTTCCCAAAAAATCGAAATTCAAAAACTCGACATTTTTTTCCAAGAAAAGTCGACCTCGAGTCTTTGACCGTGACTCGATTTTTTGGTGTGAAAAATGCGAAAAAATTTTTTTACGAAAAATGAATTTTTTTTTTGATTGGAGATGTTAGGCGAGTCTCTGAGGATTCGAAAAATGTCTGGATGGATTTTGGGAAGCAAGTGGAAGCTGGAGAAATCTCGAAAAAATGATCTGATTCCCAGGCGGATGGGAGGAGGGGAAAAATAGTAATTTCACGCTATGCGGGGACCTGGCAGCTTTCAGAAAATGTGTGGTTCGATTCGAGGAACCAACTGGAAGCTGGAGAAATCTTGAAAAAACGTCCTGAAGCCGACATGGTTAGGTTGATGTGGAAAAAGTGGGCACCACGCGATAGAAGGACCTGGCAGCTTTCAGAAAATGTCTATTTTGGGTCAAGGAACCCACTGGGAGCTAGAGGAATCCTAAAAAATACTTTTGGAGGCGTCGCCGTTCATTCGTCGTCGCTTGGGAATGAATGGGTGATTGCTCACAGGGAAGCTTGGAATTTTTTTTTCTTGATTTTAGGACGAATTCAGAGGTCCGTGATGAAATTCCAAAGACTTCGTTGACCTCGGAGGTTTCTCGTTTTGATTCTCGCGGAAGTTTCGACGTCTGCGAGGGAAAAATTCGAAAAAATCATCGAGTTCAAGGGTTCGACGGAAGACGGAGTAGGACTGTGAGTAAGAGGGACTCCCTCCCTCGACCGAAGCCGGAGCAGGACTGCGAGTGAGAGGCACCACGTCCCTGGACCGAGGCCGGAGCAGGACTGTGAGTAAAAGGCACCACCTCCATCGACCGAAGCCGGAGCAGGACTGCGAGTGAGAGGGACTCCCTCCCTCGACCGAGGCCGGAGCAGGACTGCGAGTGAGAGGCACCACCTCCCTCGACCGAAGCCGGAGCGGGACTGCGAGTGAGAGGCACCACCTCCCTCGACCGAGGCCGGAGCAGGACTGCGAGTGAGAGGAACTGCCTCCCTCAATCGAGGCCAGAGGCGACACTATCGCTGTCCAAGTCTCAAATTTTTCATTTCTCAAACCCAACGAAGACCAAAGTGGAAGCTGGAGAAATCTCAAAAAAATCGATCTGATGGCGCCATGGTTAAAAATAAAAAAAGAAAGCAAAATGTATCAAAAAACTCTTCCGCCTTACCTCGATTTTTTCCCTCGATTTTTTCCCTCGATTTTTTCCCTCGATTTTTTCGCTCTCCCTTGCTATCACTTCGAAAACAAAACAAAGACTGACCAACACAAAACGATTGCGAGTAAGCCGACCCCCCATACGGAAAAATCAAAAATCGCAGATGGCGCTCTGACGTTCTTCTTAAAATCAAAAACCTATTTTTGTATTTTTGCATGAGGTCAGTTCTGTTCATACGTCAGTTGTTGGAAATCTAAAACAACACCCCTTAATTATTCGACGAATGTTCGACATGACCTCACCCTGTCAATCAAATAATCATGCAAAACTTGTTATCTATTTCCGGACATAAAAATTTGCAATATGCTCTAGGGATGTAATGCAATTGTGTTGAATTTTTTTTTTTTTTTGTTTTCATTCGATTTCGAAAATGAGAATTTTAATTGAATGAATTTTAAATTTGAATGGAGTAGTAATGAGATTTCAATTAAATGGGTCGTGATTGAAGAAGATTGAATCTAGAGTTTCAATCGGAGACTGAGTCGTGGGTGGATTTCATTTCTGATTCTCGACGTCGTTCGACAAAAAACACGACAAATTTTCGAGGAGGGAGACTAAGGAAATGATTTTTTGTTTTAAGGAAACGACGGAGATATTCCCCTACTGTCGTGGGGGAAATGCACGAAAAAAAAAAAGAAAACAGAAAAAAAAACTACAAAATATCGAATTGACAAAATGCTTTATTTTTATTAATTTTTTTTTTTTGAAAATTTCGTGGTAATTTAAAAGTGCCAAACCCGACAAATTTTGAACGATTTTGAGAAAGGAATGCAACAGAGAGAAAAAGAAAATTTTACAAAAAATGTGTTTGAATTTTATTCCCTCTCATAAAGGACTATCAGCTTTCCATCCGGTAATTCGTAGACGTAGGTCTTCTCGTAACCATCTTTCTTCATGGAATAGAACTCGCATAACCACCAGAAGAGGTAAAAGGCCAGCATCGTTATCAACAAGTAAACGAATCGAAGTATCCAGCGCAGGGCAGGTATGTCCTTAACGCGAGCACTCGATCGCTGTGCGGCGTACGTAATCACGCAACAATCGTATTTTACCATTTTGGGGAAAAAACGACGACGGAGACTTTTTTTGGAAATTTTGGTGAGGATGTGCGACTGTTTCGGTACTGAAAACGATGAAGGACGATTTTTTTTTTGAATTATTGAATTCAAGTTTTTTTTTTTGGAATTTAGGATCGCGACTGATTTAAGACTGAAAACGACGAAGGAGATTTTTTTTTTTGAAATGTTGGTGCCACCGAAAATGACGGAGAGTTTTTTTTTTTGAAAATTACACAACTGATTTAGGACCGAAAACGACGAAGGAAATTTTTTTTTGAGTTCTTGATGCTATCACACGACTGTTTTGCCACCGAAAGTGACAGAAAGTTTTTTTTTTTTTTTTTCAAAATTTAGACGACTGATTTAGGACTGTAAACGACGAACGAATTTTTTTTTTGAAAATTTAGATGCGCTCACACGACTGATTTGCCACCGAAAATGCCGGAGTTTTTTTTTTTAATTTAGACGACTGATCTAGGACCGAAAACGACGAAGGAAATTTTTTTTTGAAAATTTAGATGCGATCACACGACTGTTGTTCTTTTTTTGAAAATTTAGACGACTGTTTTGCCACGGAAAATGACGAAGGAAATTTTTTTTTTGAGTTCTTGATGCGATTCTGTTCTGGCACCGAAAATGACGGAGCTTTTTTTTTTTTTTTTGAAAACGAACGAATTTTTTTTTTTTTTTAAATTTAGATGCGATCCACACAATTGATTTACCACCGAAAATGACGACCAGTTTTTTTTTTTTAAATTTAGACGACTAATTTAGGACCGAAAATGGTGAAAAAAAATTTTTTTTTTTTGAAAATTTTAAATCGAATAAGATCACGACTGATTCAAAGACACAACTGAATTGACTGAATTGACTGACTCGACTGGACGCACAACTGGACCTCCTATGATGATCGATTACCGACGAATTGAAAGAGCTGACTGAAAAGAATTTTGCATTTTCAAAATACCATGTGTGGTGTTTTTTTGTTTGGTCCGAGAGGGGGGGGGGGGGGGGGGGGAGGGGATGGTGATTTCTATTCTTCACCCTTCGTCCACACACATCTGTTAATAAATTTGCAGCTGTGAAAAGAGCTTTTTTTGGAAATGCGAAGAAATTTGGAAAAGCTTCTTAACCCCTTTTGGAAATCGAATCTGCGACGAATATTTTCAAAGATTTCATTTTCAAATAAAAAAAAATTCAAAACGAAAAATATATTTAAAGATTATTCAGATAAAAAAAAATCAAAGCAAAGAGCATTTTCAAAAATCAGGCGAAAAAAAAAATTTCAAAACGAAGAATATTTTCAAAAATCGGGGGAATAAAAAAATTTCAAAACGAAGAGCATTTTGAAAAATCAGACGAATAAACAAATTTCAAAACAAAGAGCATTTTCGAAGATCAGTCGAATAAAAGAATTTCAAAAACGAAGAATATTTTCAAAAATCAGGGGAATAAAAAAATTTCAAAACGAAGAGCATTTTTTACAGATCAGTCGACTGAAAAATTCCAAACAAAGAATATTGTCAAAGGTCAAATTTTAAGAAAAAAAAAAAAAAAACTCGAAAAAAAAGAACAACTCTTCTTCAACACTTCAACATCAACTTTAATTTTGCTTCATTTTCACAATTTTTTTTTTATAATAACAATTAAAATAAAATAAATTAGATGATAAGAATATTTTTATGAGCACAATTTTCTAGGCCCTCGTAAAATTTCTTAATCACACCACAAGGCTCACTCTCCATTAGCGTACCTGTCGTAAATCAGAAAGACCAAAAATCCCGCACTGAAAAGCATGAAATAGCAAAAAATCACGAGGTACAGACGCATTGGAGTCCTGGCGATAATTCCCTGTGGCACGTGGACTTCCTTTGGTGGCTCTGGACTGGCAATTTCCACAAGATCCCAATGTTCTCCTCTTGGCCACGGTCGTGGAATGGTGACTCTTACGGGAATATTTATTCTCGGCAGTGAATCCAATTCCTCGATAGATGGTACCTCGGCCATCAATGATCCATCAATATCCGGCCTGATGGTGATTCTCATATGGAGACACGTGTCTATCGCGGCATTTTCGCATTCTACGCACTCGACGATCCTCTCTAACCGTGCTTTTCGTTTCATTGTCCCGGCGACGACTGATGCAAAAAAAAATTTTTTGCATTCAAATTGATGCACTGCTCCACATTGCCGACATGAGATACTCGAAACTTTTTTTTTTTTTATTTTTAGACTCCAAAAATGCAACGATTGGCGATGCCTTTTTTTTTTTTTTTTCTTTCGATTGGGGTGGCGCTTGGCGCTTGCTACTGATGATGCTGGTGGCGTCATGACGCAGACGATCGTCAGTGCCAGATGCATGGAGACAGTGTTCTGGTGAAGTTCTTCAGTAGACCGAAGAGAACAGCAGCCGGAGAAGAAACAGAGTGTCGCTGTAAAGTGAATTTGGAAAAAAACGGAAAGGGAAAAGGAGGACAAAAACGGATTGGAGTTTTGCACAATCGTCTTCCATCACGGAGTGTCGAATTATCAGGTGAGATGCAGATGAGAATTTGATGGATACAGTGGGATAAGGAATATTTTTTTTTTTTTCAGTCCCAAAAAAGACAGAGATTTTAGTCGTTCCAAAATGACTCAGTAAAATTCCGAAGAAAATATTTCACGGCCACAGAAGTTCAGCAGTAAGTAATTTCTCAGTTAAATTTTATATATATACCGTCGAATCTCTCAAAGTGGAATTTGTGACACGTGATGATTTTTTTTTGTTTTTTGAAATTGATCTCGAAGTTGCATAACCAGAAAAAAAAAAACGATCGCTTGAGGAAGCCAAGATCATCGAAAATTTTAAAGGTTTTTCGGATTTGTTTTACAGTCGATTTCGAAATAAATTTCCAAAAAAAAAATCCGACAAGAAGATCGTTTGCAAAATCAGCAAGATCGCCAAGATCGCAAGAAAAAAAAGTGGAATTTTCATGACTAACGAATTCTTTAGATTTCTTCTCGATGTGGTAGTCGGATCTCGAAGTGGTAGCTGAATAAAAAGAAAAAATAAATCAAGATTGTTTGACAAGATCAGTAAGATCCCAAAAACGAAAATTTTTTATTACGATTTTTTAGTGTTTTTTTTTTACAAATTGATCTCGAAAAAAAGTTGCATAATCAGAAAAAAAAAAACGAAAGACGATCGCTTGACAAGATCAATCAGCAAGCTAACAAAAAGTGAGTTTTGAGCTAAAAAATCTTTCAACGAAATTTTGTTTTATTTTCAAAATGAATTTTTTTTTTTTTACTTCAGACAAAAAAACAAAAAAAGCCTCTCATGTGAAATTTTCATTTTTGTTGCTGACGATAATTACACGGTTAGGCGGTATGTGTCATGTGAAGGCCTCGGGAAATCAAGTTTTTCAAAGCTTAATTGGAAAATATTATGCATTCGACAAAATGGCATGACTGAGCCATTTAAATGAAGAAGAAATCATGCAAATATCTCATATGTAGATTTTTAAATCGAATTTTAATTTTGAAACGATTTAATTTAAAACGTCCCCGTTCAGAATTCGAACGAAACCGAAGATTCCATTGTGTGACTTTGAGGAAAGACATGTGCCATGCGGAGGCCTCCGTAAACCAAGCTTTCTACATCTCAAATGGAAGATGTTATATATTTTATGAAATGGCATGTCAGCGCCTTTCAAATGGAGGAAAGTTCATGAAAATATCATGCATACCGATTTTTTAATCGAATTTTAATTTTGAAACGATTTAATTTAAAAAGGTCTGCTATCAGAATTCGAACCGAAGATTCCATTGTGTGACTTTGAGGAAAGTCATGTTGCCATGCGGAGGCCTCGGGAAATTAAGCTTTTTACAGCTTAAGTAGAGACTATTATACATTTTACAAAATGGCATGACTCGGCCTTTTAAACAAAGGAAAAATCATGAAAATATCTCATATGCAGATTTTTAAATCGAATTTTAATTTTGAAACGATTCGTGATTTAAACGTCCCATAAAACGATTGTATCGAGTGATTTTCAAAATAAAGTTGAAGAGCCAACAAGATCGCCAAGGTTAATAAAACCAAAAATATTTTTTTTTATTAATTTCCGCATTTACTTGTCCCACTGTGGGCATATGTACATATTTTTTGTGCTGTCTTTACCCCACGAATGAGACAATATCGGGTAGTCTGTGCTTTACGCGTTTCCATTTAATTTTTGTTTTCTCGTTTCCTGACGCTTGACTGAGTCTTTCAAAAAAATTAATCAAAAAAAAAAATTTCAATAAGGGTTTACTTCGTTTTTTGTTGTTTTGCAGATTTTTTTTTTAAATTTTTCTTTTTGCAAAATTTCAGCTTCAAAAGAAAATTTCTGATTATCAATTCGAAATGGATTGCCAAAGAGATTCTGTGGTGGCGATTTTGAAAATCGATTGGGAATCGATTGCTTTACAGACATGGACTGTTTCTGTGGTTTTGGGATTGAGATTGAGATTGAGATTGGGATTCGAAATTGGGACTACGGGCTTACCTCGAGTTCCGATACGTCGAGTTGTCACGACGTCGGAAAATTTTACTCATCTTCGAGTTACGACAGTAATTGATGCCGTCTTATCTGTTCAGGGACAATCGACGCTTCTTAAGCACGTAAGTCAGTCAAGTCCCAGCCAACCACTCTAACCTACGACAGTAAATGCGTTTGGAGACCGTGAAATTTTGAAAAAAAAAAATTCAGTTTCGGTGCAATGTTGACGACTTTTCACGATTTTGGCTTACGACGTATTTTTCCGTAACGAATTAGCAAATCAACTGCTTCAGAAATTGCGTGGCTACGATTGGAAATCATTTGTGACTAAGAAATCCCGTGGCTGCGACTATTTTAGAGACTTGGACTGTTTCTGTGGCTTGGGATAGAGAATTGACTATTTGAAAAATTCCTTAGTTCGAATTTCAAATCGACTGCCTAGTCACGAGTTGATTTCCAACTACGATGAATTTTTTTTTTTTCTAAAAAAGAAACCTTCGATGAAATTTCCTCAAATGAGTGACTTGGTGACAATAACTCCCCCATCATGTTTCTCCTTCAAGTCGCCCCCGCTCTAAATCGATTTCAATAATTTCATCTGAAAACGACCGACGACAAAAATTCCATAGCAGACCCGAAAAAAAAAAAAAACAAACACCGCAAAACGATAATTTCCAAGAAAAAAAAAAATTCAACGCGTTCAATAGATATGCGTCGTATCTGTTGATTGACGAGCTCAGCAGTTTTATGGGAGCTAAGCCCGGCCAATTTGTTTACATTTCCACATCGAATAGAGCGATACAGAGACAACCGGAGAGACAACTCAGCGCTTTCTCATATTTTTTTTCTTTTTTCTTTTTTCTTTTTTTCATTTTTTTGTTTTTCTCAATAATTCAAATCCAAAGTATATTTGTCTCGTCTTTTCCTAGGATTTCTCTTATTCCCAATGGAACGTGTGATCAGTACGTCTCGAAGGCGAAGTAATAAGTTGCTAACAATGATCGTGACACCAGCTCTGGAAGGAAAGGTAAGAAAAAAAAAAATTAATTTAGAGTACAAAAATTCATTTTTTTTCTTCTTACAGGCACGGGAGAAGCGCTTTAAGGGCACACGATTCGTCCAGAATTGGCCAAAGAGTCGTACTGTGTCTAATTGGTACTTCTTGACCAAGAAATCGGAGAGGATTTTCCTTAAGATCGGATGGAATCTGTTTGGGAGGCGAGACTCGAACAATATTCAGATCAAGAGATCATCCATGAAGTCTTGTGAGCTGTACGTATTCGTGCCTAAGGAGAAGGGATCGAGTCCTGTCGCTTATAGCGTCAACAATAATTGCATCATGGACGGGATTCGTATGGGAAAGAAGCCTTCAACGCTCTACCATCGATCGGTTGTGGGCATTGTGTCCGGACTGCGAGTGGTCTTCATTGAATTTCGTACTACTGACGCTTTGGATTAGAGTGTTTTTTTTTTTTTTTCTGTTTTGAAAGTGTTTTTGGTTTTGAGTTTGAAAGAAATTTGTCATTTTAGATTTGTTCAATTTAATCGAGTAATGGAAATAAATTTGCTGTTCTAGTTCGTTCAATCAAATGGATTCTTACTGAAGTGAGTGCGTGAAAAATGTCCGGAGCTCATCTGTTTGCCTGAGTTTTCATTGCAAAAAGGAATCGCTTCACGACATATTTTGCGTACGTACAATAAGAAAGCCAAGAAGTGAAAATTGTTTAGAATGCAAAATTAATGGGAGAGAAAGAATTTTCTTTTTTTTTTTTAAGGGAGCGAGTTGTCTATTCAAAAAAAAGATGACTTGATTTCTTTTTCTCTGTTTTGCCAATTTCGATGGTTTTTTAATTAATTTTCTACCGATTTCATTTTGGCAGACGGTTCCAAACCAACGCCAAAACGAATTTTATTTCCAAGAAAAGTCGACCTCAAGTAGTTATCGACTTTGACTTAAATTTGTTTCGTTTCATGAATTTTTTCAAATTCGTTTTAAATTCTTGTTATTGGAAAAATGTCTGAATGGATTTTGAGAGCCAAGTGGAAGCTGGAGAAATCTCAAAAAATTCTCACACTGGCGACGTGATTGGGTTTTGAGGGAAAAGGTGGATTTTATGCTGTGCGGGGACTTAGCAGACTTCAGAAATTGTTAAATTCGAGTCGGAGCCAGACTACCTTCTTCGATTGAGGACGGAGCAAGACTACCTTCATCGACCGAGGACGGAGCAAGAGTAAGGGTCAGAGGTACTGCCTCCCTCGATCGAGGACGGAGCAAGACTACCTTCTTCGCCGGAGGACGGAGCAAGAGTAAGGGTCAGAGGTACTGCCTCCCTCGACCGAGGACGGAGCAAGACTACCTTCATCGACCGAGGACGGAGCAAAACCACGAGTGAGAGGCGTCACCTTCTTCGACCGAAGCCGGAGTAAGACTACTTCCCTCGACCGAGGCCGGAGACGACAATATCGCTGTCCAGATCTCAAATTTTTAATTCTCATGCAGTAAAAGTGTCGATTTTGGAAAAAGATTAAAAAATTTGTGTGAAAGGTAGCAACGAGAATTTTTTTTTATTTGAAAGAGGAAAATTTGCCATTTTGTGGGAGGTATATCATTGCTCGAATGGGGAACGAATCGGTGTACCAATTGTCCAATGATGGCACCTTTGGTTTTGCTTGAACTCAACTAAGCAGTTTTTCGATAAATGTTTCAATTTCGAAAAAAGATAAAAAAATGTGTGTGAAAGGCAGCGACGCGATTATTTTTTTATTTGAAAGACGAAAATCTGCCATTTTTAAGAAAAATAAGTCTGAACTGTGGAACCGACGGGAAGCTGGCGAAATCTCGAAAAATCCTTCTTGCAACTACGTGGTTAGGCTGAGGTTGAAAAAGTGGATTTAGTGTGATGGAGGGACCTGGCAGGATTCGGAAAATGTTTAGTTGGTCGTGAAGAACCCACTGGAAGCTGGAGAAATCTCGAAAAATCCTTCTTACGGAGACACCATCGCTGCCAAAATCTCGAATTCTTCATTTTTCTACAAAAGACATCCAAACTCATCATTCTTCATCAAAGTTTCTATCGTTTTTTCCAAAAAAATCGAAATTCAAAAGCTCGACATTTTTTCCCAAGAAAAGTCAATTTCATTTTACTGCATTTTTTGGGCTAAAAAATGCGAAAAAAATTTTTTCCGAAAAATGAATTTTTTTTTGATTGGAGATGTTAGGCGAGTCTCTGAGGATTCGAAAAATGTCTGGATGGATTTTGGGAAGCAAGTGGAAGCTGGAGAAATCTCGAAAAAATGATCTGATGGCCAGGTGGATGGGAGGAAGGGAAAAATGGTAATTTCACGCGATGCGGGGACCTGGCAGCTTTCAGAAAATGTATGATTCGCGTCGAGGAACTCATCGGAAGCTGGAGAAATCTCGAAAAAACGATCTGATGGCCAGGTGGGAGGGAGGAGGGGAAAAAGGGTAATTTCACGCGATGCGGGGACCTGGCAACTTTCAGAAAATGTGTGGTTCGTGTCGAGGAACCCATTGGAAGCTGGAGAAATCTCGAGTTCCTGAGGTTCGAGTCGAGGAAATCTCGAAAAATCGCTCTGGAAGCGACGTGGTTTCGTAGATATGAAAAAAATTTAATCCACGCGATAGAGAAACCTGGTAGAAAATATCTATTTCGGGTCAAAGAACCCACTGGGAGCTAGAGGAATCCTGAAAAATCCGTCTGGGGGCGTCGCCATTCGCTCGTCGTCGTTTGGGAACGATGGGAGATTGCTTACAGAGAAACACGGAATTTTTTTTCTTGATTTGAGGACGAATTCGGAAGTCTGTGATAGAATTCTGAAGACTTCGTTGACCTCGGAGGTTTCTCGCCTTGAGTTTTCGCGGAAATTTCAACGTCTACGAGGGAAAAATTCGAAGAAATCATCGAGTTCAAGGGTTGAACCGAGGCCGGAGCTGGACTACGAGTGAGAGGCGCCACCTCCCTCGACCGAGGCCGGAGCTGGACTGCGAGTGAGAGGCACCACCTCCCTCGACCGAGGCCGGAGCAGGACTGCGAGTGAGAAGCATCACCTCCCTCGACCGAGGTCGGAACAAGACTGCGAGTGAGAGGCATCACCTCCCTCGACCGAGGCCGGAGCAGGACTGCGAGTGAGAAGCATCACCTCCCTCGACCGAGGTCGGAGCAGGACTGCGAGTGAGAGGCACCACCTCCCTCGACCGAGGCCGGAGCTGGACTGCGAGTGAGAGGCGCCACCTCCCTCGACCGAGGCCGGAGCTGGACTACGAGTGAGAGGCGCCACCTCCCTCGACCGAGGCCGGAGCTGGACTGCGAGTGAGAGGCACCACCTCCCTCGACCGAGGCCGGAGCAGGACAGCGAGTGAGAGGCACTTCCTCCACCCACCGAAGCCGGAGCAGGACTGCGAGTGAGAGGCACCACCTCCCTCGACCGAGGCCGGAGCAGGACTGCGAGTGAGAAGCATCACCTCCCTCGACCGAGGTCGGAACAAGACTGCGAGTGAGAGGCATCACCTCCCTCGACCGAGGCCGGAGCAGGAGTACGAGCGAGAGGCATCACCTCCCTCGACCGAGGCCGGAGCAGGAGTACGAGCGAGAGGCATCACCTCCCTCGACCGAGGCTGGAGCAGGACTGCGAGTGAGAGGCACCACCTCCCTCGACCGAGGTCGGAGCAGGACTGCGAGTGAGAGGCACCACCTCCCTCGACGAGGCCGGAGCTGGACTACGAGTGAGAGGCACCACCTCCCTCGACCGAGGCCGGAGCAGGACTACGAGTGAGAGGCACCACCTCCCTCGACCGAGGCCGGAGCAGGACTGCGAGTGAGAGGCACCACCTCCCTCGACCGAGGCCGGAGCAGGACTGCGAGTGAGAAGCACCACCTCCCTCGCCCGAGGCCGGAGCAGGACTACGAGTGAGAGGCACCACCTCCCTCGACCGAGGCCGGAGCAGGACTGCGAGTGAGAGGCACCACCTCCCTCGACCGAGGCCGGAGCAGGACTGCGAGTGAGAAGCACCACCTCCCTCGCCCGAGGCCGGAGCAGGACTACGAGTGAGAGGCACCACCTCCCTCGACCGAGGCCGGAGCAGGACTGCGAGTGAGAAGCACCACCTCCCTCGCCCGAGGCCGGAGCAGGACTACGAGTGAGAGGCACCACCTCCCTCGACCGAGGCCGGAGCAGGACTGCGAGTGAGAGGCACCACCTCCCTCGACCGAGGCCGGAGAAGGACTGCGAGTGAGAGGCACCACCTCCCTCGACCGAGGCCCGATTAAGAAGGTTTATGCTCCAAATTTTTGCCTCTCCCATGACTACTTAGCGACTTGAAGACCTTCACAACTTTTCATCCTTTATTTTCCTAAAAGTTATTACCTTGAGCTCCAGCAAATAAAATCAAAAAAAAAAATCAATTGAAATTTTTCGAATTTTGAAAGGCGAATAGACAGACAGACAGACAAAAAGACAAACGAGCGAAGTCTCCTCCATAATCCAAACCGACACATGTGGTTGCAGCAAACCCTTCCAGTGTCCCAGATGATAATTTCTGGAATGCTGGATTCTCGAACGCACACAACCCCATCCGACGGCAAAGTCATTGACATTCAGCCACAGAAAAACCAGCCAAGCGTCTTGAGTCCCGCGAATTTATAATTAGACACATGACTGGAATACGCTTGGGTAAGAACGTGGGACGATCGCAAATATTTGTCAGCCAATCAGAGGAGCAGCAAATCTGATGAACCTCAGCGCCACGGCGTCCCGTAGGCAGTCAGAAGGAGACCAGCATTCGGTGTGGATCGTAATTAGAAATCTCAAGAATTCTCTTCGGTCTTTGTCTTTGAAAAAGTTCTTTTTTTTTTTGTGAAAAGTGATTTTTTTTTTTGTTTTCGTCACCATGACTTCGAGGCGCAGTAGTGGCAATGGAAGCAGGAGACACGTATCCTCGAGATATTCTGGCCGTCGGCCATCAGCGAATCATCGCATTTCAACGGAGACTATTGAGCTCCAAGAGCAATCGGTCCCCGAGGCTAGACCGAGTTTGGAGACTGTCCAGGAGAGCTCCGTGTTGCAGATTCCAAATCGCATTGTACCACAGGCGGATCATCAAGTTATCAACATTGGAGACACCGAGGAGGTACCACGAGCGGATGACTTCGAATTGGACGAGTTCAATTGCCTACGGGCAACTTTTGTCTGCTCTGCCATGATCATACTCATCTGGGCAATGTGCACTCTGATCCTCTTCCTGATCATGCGGGCATCTCCCTTCACCGCCAGATTGTTGGAGTAATCAAGAATTTCATTTTGAAAATTTCAATAAAGTTTCTTGTGTCAAATTTTAAAAAAAAGTTGAGTGTTTTATTTTTTTTCCTTCGACCGAAAAGAGTGCGTGTGAATCGGAAAGTGGATCGTAATTAGGATGCAACCACGACAAAAACGAAGGCAAATTTTTCATGGTCCACCGGAGGGAGTGCAGTGGATTTTTTTTTTTGGATTTATCGCGCTCAGAGAGCTCTAGTTCCTCCGTCAAAAACAGACAGCAGTCACCCTCTTTTATGAGGCCTTTCAGGCGCCGATTCTCCTGTCCATTTCCAACCAATTTTTGACAGCAAACAGCCCCATTGAAGGGTGACTCCTAGACACGGTTGGGGCACGAGACGATTAAGGACGCTTAAAATTTTTTTCAGATCAAATGGACCGAGGACCCAGTGAAATAGGACGCCACGAGTGAGGAGGGGAACACCTTCCCTCTGAGTCCGACGTAATACATTTTCAAGTGAATCTTAACGTGTCCCAAAAATCTCACCTCGACGGCTGAAAGAGGAGGCCGAGGAGGGCAGATAAATAAAATTTAAATCAAATTCGAAAAATTCAGTTGAAATTTTAAGTCTGAAAAAAAAATGAATTGGAGAAAAAAATTCAAAGCAAATTCAAAAAATTTAAATTCCAAGTTCGATCCACGAAAATTCATCGAAAAAAAAGTACTTGGAGCCCTCAAAAATATTCCCCAACTATTTTGAAAAATCGAAAAAAAAAATGTGAAGACTGCAGATGGATTACTCTCCCTTTTTGGAGGAAAAAATTCAATGAAAATTCAAAAAATTTAAATTCCAACTTCGATCCACGAAAATTCATCGAAAAAAAAGTACTTGGAGCCCTCAAAAATATTCCCCAACTATTTTGAAAAATCGAAAAAAAAATGTGAAGACTGCAGATGGATTACTCTCCCTTTTTGGAGAAAAAAATTCAATGAAAATTCAAAAAATTCAAATTCCAAGTTCGATCCACGAAAATTCATCGAAAAAAAAGTACTTGCAGTCCTCAAAAATATCCACCGACTATTTAGAAAAATCGACAAAAAAAATGTGAAGACTGCAGATGGATTACTCTCCCTTTTTGGAGAAAAAAATTCAATGAAAATTCAAAAAATTTAAATACCAAGTTCGATTCACGAAAATTCATAAAAAAAAGTACTTGCAGCCCTAAAAAAATCGACAAAAAAAAAAATTGAAAGACTGCAGATGGATCAGGAATTACTTTCCCTTCATCCTTTTTTTCTTTTGTTTTTCTCTTCTCTTGTTAGCCTGATTGGTCTTGATGGATGAGTCTTATTTTTTTTTGGGTTATTTTTAGCGAGATGCTTTGTTCTTATGCAGCGATGCAAAAGTCTCTAATGAATGCACATGGCCGTGAATTGTGTGTTGTCGATTTAATTACCTAACACGAGGAGGATGTTCTTGCTTTTTCATTCATGATTAGCTTAAGCAACATCTGTTGCTGTTTTCTGCCTACGCAGATATTTCCGAAGGCAACTTTAATTTAATTGGCCGTGAAAAAATAATTTTTGATTTTTCAATTTTTCTTTTTACGTTCAGGGGAATTTTTTTTTGCGACCCTTAGCAACAAACTTTTGAGCAAGCTTCTATGTGCTCTGGCCATGTGTGGGCGCAAATTATTTTCAGTAATTTGCGACAAAAAAGTGGTTCGGGAAAAAAAGTTAACCAATTTTTTTTTTTGTGGAAATTTGAAATCGAAGAAGGCCCGAATTTTCTTGTAATTTTTTTCCTGTTCTTCTTTTTTTTTTGGGTTGGGGCTCCTCTTAAGTATCCGGCTTTCTTTCCGTATCCAATTCAGTTTTTTTTTTTTTCAAATCGACCTAAGGCGTTCGGACGATTTTTCGAGATTCCTCTAGTGGGTTCCTTGATCCGAAATAGACCCGAATGGAAACCAAAAGAAAATTTGAACTCTTCAAAACCTCTTCGCAGAGCTCCTTAGTCGTCTCAAAAGCCTAAAGGAAACCCTCGAATCCTTAAACTCGATGATTTCTTCGAATTTTTCCCTCGTAGACGTCGAAATTTTCGCGAAAATCAAAACGAAAAACCTCCGAGGTCAACGAAGTCTTCAGAATTCTATCACAGACCTCAGAATTCGTCCTCAAATCAAGAAAAAAAAATCCGTGTTTTTCTGTGAACAATCTCCCATCGTTCCCAAACGACGACGAGCGAATGACGACGCCCCCAGAGGGATTTTCCAGGATTCCTCTAGCTCCTAGTGGGTTCCTTGACCCGAAATAGATATTTTTTAGATTCCACCAGGTTTCTCTATCGCGTGGATTAAATTTTTTTCATATCTACGAAACCACTTCGCTTCCAGAACGACTTTTCGAGATTTCCTCGACTCGAACCTCAAGAACTCGAGATTTCTCCAGCTTCCGATGAGTTCCTCGACTCAAATCATACATTTTCTGAAAGCTGCCAGGTCCCCGCATCGCGTGAAATTACCCTTTTTCCCCTCCTCCCTCCCACCTGGCCATCAGATCGTTTTTTCGAGATTTCTCGCATTTTTCACGCAAAAAAGTCACGGTCAACGACTCGAGGTCGACTTTTCTTGGGAAAAAAAAGACGCGATTTTGAATTTCGATTTTTTGGGAAAAAACAATGGAAATTTTGATGAAGAATGATGGGTTCGGATGTCTTTCAGTGAGAAATGAGAAATTCGAGATTTTGGGAGCTATACTGTCGCCGTAAGAGGGATTCTTCCATATTCCTCCAGCTTCCAGTGGGTTCCTCGACTCGAATAAGACATTTTCTCAAACCTGCCAGGTCCCCGCATCGCGTGAAATTACCATTTTTCTCCTCCTCCCTCCCACCTGGCCTTCAGATCGTTTTTTCGAGATTCCTCCAGCTTCCACTTGCTTCCAAAAATCCATCCAGACATTTTTCGAATCCTCAGAGACTCGCCTAACATCTCCAATCAAAAAAAATTTCATTTTTCGGAAAAATTTTTTTTCGCATTTTTTAGCTCAAAAAATGCAGTAAAATGAAATTGACTCGAGGTCGACTTTTCTTGGGAAAAAATGTCGAGTTTTTGAATATCGATTTTTTGGAGGAAAATGATAGAAATTTTGATTGAAAGTGATGTGGATTGATGTATTTTGAAGGAAAATGAAGAATTCGAGACTTGGACCGCGAAGGGGAAGGCTGGAAAGGATGCTCCAACGAGCCGTGAAATTGAAAATTTTCAATTTTGAATTGAGATCAAAAATACTGTGTGTAAAATTTTCACGAGATTTTTACTTCATTTGAGAGGCTGTTTCATGCCATTTTGAATGATGTATAATGTTCCGATGTTCTGGTATTTAGATAATGATCGTCGGGGCTTCGATTGGAATGTGGCGCTGCTCAAAGTCACACGTTGAAATCGTCAATTACGTTCAAATTCTGATAATGGTCTTTTTCAACTAAGCTTTCGAAATTAAAATTCGATTTAAAAATCTGCGTATGAGATATTTTTATGATTATTTCTTAGTTTGAGAGGTCAAGTCATGCCATTTTGTCGAATATATAATGAGGTCTATTTTAGCTATGAAAATCTTGGTTTCCCGAGGCTTCCGCATGACACATGTCTTTCTTTGCTCAAATGTTCGTTCGAATTCTTATAGGGGAACTTTTAAGTAAGTTCTTTCAAAATCAAAATTCAATGAAAAAATTTACGTGTGACATATTTTCATGATTTTTTCTTTTTTTGAAAGGCTTAGATATGCCATTTTATAAAATGCATAATTATGTCTATTTGAGTTATGAAAAAATTGGTTTCCCGAGGCCTCCGCAAGACACATGTCTTTGCTGAAAGTCACACAATGGAATCTTCGGTTTCGTTCGAATGCTGATAGGGGAACTTTTAAGTAAGTCGTTTCAAAATTAAAATTCGATTAAAAAATCAGTGTGTGAGATATTTTTATGAATTTTACTTTATTTAAAAGGTCCAGTCATGCCATTTTCTAGGATGCATAATGATGACCATTTGAGCTGTGAAAAATTTGGTTTCCCGAGGCTTCCGCAAGACACATGTCTTTGCTCAAAGTCACGCAACGAAATCTTCGGTTTCGTTCGAATTCTGATAGGGGAACTTTTAAGTTAGTCGTTTCAAAATTAAAATTCGATTTAAAAATCTGCATATGAGATATTTTCATGATTTTTTCTTTTTTTGAAAGGTTTAGATATGCCATTTTGGAAAATATTAATTTGAGTAATAGAAAAAAATTTGGTTGCACGATGACTTCACATGACACATGTCCTTCCTCAAATGTCCCACGGCAGCAACATGAGTTGTGCTCAAATTCTATTAATGAAATTCTTCAAAAAAAAACGGAGTCGATTTTTCTGAAAGGGCTGAGCGATATTTTTTTTTTAAGAATGTAATTTCATTCACGTGTGTACATTAATTGCAAAAAAAGACGAAAAGAGTAAAAATTCTAAGGACGACCAGCTTACTTTTACTCTCGATCAAAATCCAATCCGCCATTTCGAATTTTGTAACCCGAAAGATCATTGCGCTTACCTCACTCGACTTCCAAACAATCTCCGCCCGAAAAAAAAAAAAAACAGAAAATCCTTTTTTTTTGCCCTAAGTCTAATCTTTATTTCTAATAAACATATAACATTGATAAACATTCATTATAAACTTTGATCCACATTTCTTTTTGTAAATATTGATCCACATTTATTTTGTAAACATTGATCTACATAAACTTTGATCTAAATTCTTTTTTTTTTTTTGTAAATACTAATCCACATAAACTACAATCTACATTCATTTTTTTTTTGTTTTTAAAACACTGATATGAATTTTTTTTTTGAAAAATACATAATTTTTTTTTTCTAAGACACTCAATTTGTAAAAGTTCTTATTATCATTTTTTAGGTACACATATATATATATATTTTTTTTTTTTGAAAGAAAAAAATTGAAAAAAAGGAAAAAGGAATGGCAAATTTATTGATGAGTCACATCTTCTATCCACCCTAAGGCTGGATTTTATTGTAAATTTTCAAGAAGTTCTGCGTTTCTGGCTCTTTCCTCATCACGAAGACGTTGCTGCTTGTCGACTGGAACGAATGGACGATATTCAGTTGGACTGAATGCAGGATTCCAAATTCCGCGAAGAAAGTTGATTGGGGACACTTCGGCTTGGATGCCCGCTGGTATATTTAAAGTTGCCGAGCTGGCCTCTGAAGGGTTTTCTCTGTTTGGACGTTCAGTGGCGAATAATTCGTTGGCATTGGTTTTAGGCTCGACTGGATTTTCGTCGATCAAGGGCATGCTAGGCATTGGCCTGTCGTTGTTCATTGGGACGTTGTGGATCAAGGGCATATTGTGCTGTTGGTTACGGGAAGTAGATGCACTGTCAGTATACTGGGTGATCCTGGAAAAATTAAAAAAAAAAGAGGTTTTTTTTTAGTGGAAAGTCTAGGACTGAGGGGAGAGAAGAGCAAAATGAGGAATGAATGAAAAAATGAGCATCGGATGAGGTAGTCGTTGTCTTTCGCTAAGCCTTGTCTGAGGCTGATTTCGGTTTTTTTCTCTAGAAGCTTTGCCGATGTCGGTTGAGTGCGATGCCGTCGGAAAGGCGACCGCTCGGCAGATCCAGGAGCGGACGCCTGGACCAGGTCCAAAATCTCGCTTGGGCATACCTCCTGATGAGTGAGAGTTAGCGGCGGAGGATCGAGTCGGCGCCAGAGGATGGATTCGGCGACGGAAGATCGATTCGGAGACGGAGGATCGAGTCGGCAGCGGAAGATCGATTCGACGGCGGATGATCGATTCGACGGCGGAAGATCAATTCGACGGCGGAAGGTCGATTCGACGGCGGAAGATCGAACCGGCGACCGAGGATCGAGTCGGCGGCGGATGATCGAACCGGCGACGGAGGATCGATTCGGCGGCGGAAGATCAATTCGACGGCGGAAGATCGAGTCGGCGATGGAAGATCGTGTCGCCTGGAGATCTCTTCGTGCGTGCATTGCCCTCGCGACCCCTTGATGAGAGCTTGGATTTTCGTTAGACACGTTCGATTTGATTCTTGGTCTTTTAAGGGATCCGCTCCTAAGAAATAACGAAAGCCTTTTAGAATCAATCTCCCGTCCGTCTGCAACTTCGAAGTCGTTTGAAATTGCTTCGCCGTTCTTCAGCTGCTCCCGAGCTCAACTCAAGCGTCTTCAAAGCAAAAATTCTTCGGATTTTCGTTAGGCACGCTCGATCTGATTCTGTCTTTTTTTTTACCGACCTTTGGCTGCTCCCGAGCTCAACTCAAGCGTCTTCAAAGCAAAAATTCTTCGGATTTTCGTTAGGCACGCTCGATCTGATTCTGTCTTTTTTTTACCGACCTTTGGCTGCTCCCGAGCTCAACTCAAGCGTCTTCAAAGCAAAAATTCTTCGGATTTTCGTTAGGCACGCTCGATCTGATTCTGTCTTTTTTTTACCGACCTTTGGCTGCTCCCGAGCTCAACTCAAGCGTCTTAAAAGCAGAAAAGGAAACGAAATTACATCACAGAAAACTCGAAGCTTCTGTTTGTCTGCGTCTTTCTGTCTTCTTCGATTTGCGTCGCTCTGTCTGCGTCTTTCAGTCTCCGTCCGTTTATCTAAAAATCGTAGACGATTTTTTTTTTTTTTTATTTTAAATACCTTAATCCCGCTCGACGAGGAAAAGTGTCGAACCTCGGCATCTTGGTTTGCGTTTCAAAGGTGTTGAAAATTCCAGGACGGTATCTGTAAACGTCAATCGGCAATTGTTGGGTCGATGTTGTTGCCCGTGGCGCAAAGCTATAAACAGGTGCACAGTATTGGGAGGCCCGCAAAGAACTCGCAAGTTTGGCACACCCGACTAGAGGGTTTTGATGGACTGCTAAAGGAACTGCTGGAGGGGCTGCTGGAAGGGCGGCTGGAGGGATTACTGGAAGGGTTGCTGGAATGTCTTTAGGAGGTCGTACAGGCCCGCCTGTTAAACGCCCCTTGATGAATTCCTCAAACATTGTGAGTCCTGTTGTGGTTGTGACGGGCACCAGATCACGTCCTGCTGATGTACTGACGGATGGACTTAAGCCAAGTCCTGATTGTTGGAAATATTCGGCTTGTGGAACATTAAATTCCGCACGTGAAGGATCTGAAACTGTTGAGCTGATGTTGGTCTTCGAATGATGAGCTGACTGTGGAACGTATTCACTCGTACAGACTTGTGGGAATTGATATTCCATTCCCGGAAAAACTGAAGCTGTTGAGCTGCTGCTGTTCTTCGATTGATGAGCTGACTGTGGAAGGTATTCACTCCTACGGGCTTGTGGGAATTGATATTCCATTCCCGGAAGGACTGAACTTGTTGAGCAGCTCCCATGTGGTTGAGAGTCAAACATCGGCTGACGACTCAATTGTGGAGGATATCCAAACCCAGGTACTTGTGGAACTTTAAATTCCACTCCTGATGGACCTGCAACTGCTGAAGAAAATCCGCTGCCACTTGGTTGAGATCCATGCACAGATTCACCGCCAAGGTTGCTCTTCGAATGACGTTTGCCATGGCTACGTGGCTTGGATTTTGGCTGGGAACTAGCCAGATTTTCAGTGGTAGTGGATTTTTTTGTTGGCAAAATTTTCTTCTTGGTGTATGGCCTTCGTTGTTTAGTTTCCACAGGGCTTTTCTCCTTGGCAATATTTAACATATTGAAGTCGCTATTTTGTTCCAAGACGGGAGTTTGGTTAGTTGAAGATTTACTTAAAAATAATTAAGAAAAAAAAAAAAAAAAGAAAAGATGAGAGATAAGGAAAAGAAAGAGAAAGAAAATAAGTAAAAAAATATATATATACAGATTTTTTTTTTTTTTTTTCAAAAATTAAAGTTTTTCACGAGTTTAATTGTTTCTCTAGAAGAAACCAAGACCAAGACGGCGACTACTCAAAAGCCTTTCATTCTTTCAGCCATCGTTTGAGTCTGTGAAAGAAACATCAAAGGGAATCCTTTCCAGCGACTAAAGATTCCCTTCATTTCAGCCAAAGGCCATTCCGAAGCTTACGATAAATTTATTTGATTTTCATGACAAAAAAAAAAAAAAAACAAACCTGGGAGGTCCTTTTAGCAGACGACTCTTCATTGATTGCGACTAATTTATAATTTTTCCCTCGTTTGGCCATGCCTTGGATGCTTTGCTTGAGAATTAGTTAAGCACTTTGTGTGCTTGAATTTATCGCTAGCTGTGAATTGGGCGTAAGTGGAAAGCAGGCGTTCCTTGTTTCTAGCAAAATATCGTCAAGGGTTTACCACGACGGCTTGCTGCAAAGGTTTGCTACAAGGGCTTCCTGCGAGTGTCTGGCACGAGGGCTTACCACGAGGGCTTGCTGCGAATGTCTGGCACGAGGGTTTACCACGAGGGTTTGCTACGAGTGTCTGGCACGAGGGTTTGCCATGACGGCTTGCTACGAGTGTCTGGCACGAGAGTTTAACACGAGGGCTTGCTGCGAGTGTCTGGCACAAGGGTTTACCACGAGGGTTTGCTACGAGGGCTTACCATGAAGATTTGTTACGAAAATTTGCTACGAGGGCTTGCTATGAGCCTCTGGCACGAGGGTTTACTACGAGGACTTGCTACGAGCCTCTGGCACGAGGGTTTGCCTCGACGGCTTGCTACGACGGTTTTTCACGAGGGCTTGCTGCGAGTGTCTGGCACGAGGGTTTGCCACGACGGCTTGCAACGAGCCTCTGGCACGAGAGTTTGCCACGAGGACTTGCTACGAGCCTCTGGCTTGGAAATGACTGTCACTCGTTCGATCTTACGAGCTAACAACCCCCGATGAGCCTCGATGAGCTTCGATTACCCTCGACATGCCTCGACGAACGCCGACTAGCACCGGAGATCCCAAGCAAGCTTTTCAGCCACATTTTTTTCGCGTTTTAAATTCAAAAATGAGTTCAGTAAAATCGAGAGAGGCTGCAAGTGTAAATATTTTCAAAATGCGATTATTCTGAATTAATTTTCACGTGAGTGGATGATTGAAAAAAAATCATTGCCTTCGAAATAACCAAAAAAAAAAATCAAATTCATCGTCACAGACGACATTTAAAAAAAAAATTAAGTTTTTTTTCAGAAATCAGAAATACAGTCGAATCCCTCTAAGTCGAATTTTTAAGGGACATCAAAATTAGTCCGACTTAGAGGATGGTTTTTGTTTGGAAAATTGGGAAGAGGAATGTCAAAATTTGACGAGAAAAATTCGAGTTAGGGGGAACTCTAGAGGGAAAGTCGAATGCCAAAATTTGGGAAAAAAAATCGAGTTAGGGGTGACTCCAGAGGAAAAGTCGAATGCCAAAATGTGGCAAAAAAATTCGAGTTAGAGGGAAATTCGACTCAGAGGAAATTCGACTATAAATGAAAACTTAAAAATGATGGCTCGATAAAAGAGCATTTCATATCAGCACACGAAAATAATTTTTTTTTTTTTTCAATGAATTCAATGAAAAATTACCTCTTGCTTAAATCTAGTACCACAAGTTGTGGAGGGTTTTCAAATGGGATTTCTTCTTTTGGATAATTGTCATCTGGTTTATTGTTGTTCGGCATGGTTTTTCTATGAATATATTTCTTAAAAATATCTTGGTTCTTTAACTTGTATCGGTTGTTGTTTTCATATCAGAAACACACTTGCGTACGTTTGTGCTTTCGAGCATTACGTCGTTCTCGACGTTCACTTTTTGCGTTTGTCTTGAGAATCATTTGTCTAAGGATTTTAAATGTTTCATTTTTTTTTAAATAAAATCGAAAGAGAGTTGTTTTTGTGTTAGAAAAGGCGTGTGTTAGACAGTTTTATTAATTGAAAAAGGAATAGACGTAACAATCATGGCTGGGACTGGGGGGTTTGGGTTACAAAATGCAAGTCAACACGAGCTGGGTGGAGAAATTCAATTCATCAAACTTTTGCAGAAAAGCTTAGGCTTCGAAGGAATTTTTTTTATTTTTGTCTGTTATAGGTTCTTAGTAAAGAAAAAGAAGAAGGCGAGGCAAGGCGTCCAATAATGAAAAGAATAGAGCGGTAAGGAAAGGAATCAAGCGCCCCGGAAAGGTGAAGAAGTCTAAAATGTCCAGTGGCTGTTTTCAAGGAAACTGAAGTGGCTACAAGGAATTTATTTTCGTTCGGGTTGAGTCCTGTGTCCGTGTCGCGACCAAAAATTCGAGGCGGGAGCAAGAGAACGGGTGAGAGGCACTACCTCCTTCAAGCGAAGCCGGGAAAATTACTACGAGTAAGAGGCATTACCTTCTTCGACCGGGGACGGAGCAAGAGTACCTTCTTTGACCGAGGCCGGAGCAAGACTAAGGGTCAGAGGTACTAGCTTCTTCGACTGAGGCCAGAGAAGACAATATCGCTGTCCAGATCTCAAATTTTTAATTCTCATGCAGTAAAAGCGTCGATTTTGAAAAAAAGATTAAAAAAATTGTGTGAAAGGTAGCAACGAGGTTATTTTTTTTGTTTGAAAGACGAGAATCTGGCATTTTGAGGGAGGTATAACATTGCTCAGCTGTGACACGAGTCGGTGTGCCAATTGTCCAATGATGGCACCTTTGGTTTTGCTTGAACTCAACTAAGCAGTTTTTCGATAAATGCTTCCATTTCGAAAAAAGATAAAAAAATGTGTGTGAAAGGCAGCGACGCGATTATTTTTTTATTTGAAAGACGAAAATCTGCCATTTTTAAGAAAAATAAGTCTGAACTGTGGAACCCACGGGAAGCTGGCGAAATCTCGAAAAATCCTTCTTGCAACTACGTGGTTAGGCTGAGGTTGAAAAAGTGGATTTAGTGTGATGGAGGGACCTGGCAGGATTCGGAAAATGTTTAGTTGGTCGTGAAGAACCCACTGGAAGCTGGAGAAATCTCGAAAAATCCTTCTTACGGAGACACCATCGCTGCCAAAATCTCGAATTCTTCATTTTCCTACAAAAGACATCCAAACTCATCATTCTTCATCAAAATTTCTATCGTTTTTTCCAAAAAAATCGAAATTCAAAATCGCGACATTTTTTCCCAAGAAAAGTCGACCTCGAGTCAATTTCATTTTACTGCATTTTTTGGGCTAAAAAATGCGAAAATTTTTTTTTCCGAAAAATGAAATTTTTTTTGATTGGAGATGTTAGGCGAGTCTCTGAGGATTCGAAAAATGTCTGGATGGATTTTTGGAAGCAAGTGGAAGCTGGAGAAATCTCGAAAAAACGATCTGGTGACCAAGCGGTTGGGAGGAGGGGAAAAAGGGTAGTTTCACGCGATGCGGGGACCTGGCAGCTTTCAGAAAATGTGTGATTCGATTCGAGGAACCAACTGGAAGCTGGAGAAATCTCGAAAAAACGTCCTGAAATCGACATGGTTAGGTTGATGTGGAAAAAGTGGGCACCGCGCGATAGAAGGACCTGGCAGCTTTCAGAAAATGTCTATTTTGAGTCAAGGAACCCAATGGGAGCTGGGCAAATCCTGAAAAATCCCTCTGGGGACGTCGTCATTCGCTCGTCGTCGTTTGGGAATGATGAGAGATTGTTCACAGGGGAACACGGAATTTTTTTTTCTTGATTTGAGGACGAATTCGGAGGTCTGTGATAAAATTCTGAAGACTTCGATGACCCCGGAGGTTTCTCGCCTTGAGTTTTCGCGGAAATTTCGACGTCTGCGACGGAAAAAATTCGAGGAAATCATCGAGTTCAAGGGTTCAACCGAAGACGGAGCAGGACTGCGAGTGAGAGGCGCTACCTCCCTCGACCGAGGCCGGAGCAGGACTGCGAGTGAGAGGCACCACCTTCCTCGACCGAGGCCGGAGCTGGACTACGAGTGAGAGGCACCACCTCCCTCGGCCGAGGCCGAAGCAAGACTGCGAGTGAGAGGCACCACCTCCCTCGACCGAGGCCGGAGCAGGACTACGAGTGAGAGGCACCACCTCCCTCGACCGAGGCCGGATCAGGACTGCGAGTGAGAGGCACCACCTCCCTCGACCGAGGCCGGAGCAAGACTACCTCCTTAGACCGAGGCCAGGGCGACAGCGGTCCAGGTCTCAAATTTTTAATTTCTCACCAAAAGACATCGAGGAACCAAGTGGAAGCTGGAGAAATCTCGAAAAATCGATCTGCTGGCGACATGGTTCCATTTTCTTCATTCGTAATCTATTGGAGCACGAGGGGGATTCGATGGCCAGAAATGAATGTGTCTTCCGCGTGGAGATGAGTTGGGAAAATTAATTTCTGCCTAACGAACTCAATCAGCAGAAACGAAGGGAAATTTCAAAAAACGAAGCACTCTCGCCGAAAAGCCTTGGAGTACACGTGTCCATCACCAAGGTGATCAGAAAAACACCCCGAAAACTTGATTCAATTTTTCAAGTCATGACGACGGTGGAGACAAATTCAAGACGTTCGAAAAAAATTTTTCAAAAAAAATCTCCCTGGAAAATTTGAAAATCTTTTGACCACACGTACACCGGCGTAGATGACCTCAAATCTGTCTGCCAGACCAAGCCGAATAATTTTCGCAATTCAATTGTTCGAGTTGTTCTCCCCCGAGTGGGGGTGGAAGGTTGGAAACATAAATTCCGAAAACAAGACGAGCCCCTTGTTCGGCTAAGAAAAATCTCTTGTACCACACATGTCTGTTACATTTCCTGGCCCGAGAGGTCTTGGCTGAGCTCCTCGAGCTGCCTGCACACGCCTCTGACAGCTGTTTTATTTTCGATCATGTTGGAGATGTCTGATTTTCGCACATGGCAGGCAGTCAGAACGGCGGTCGGACCTGATTTTCTTTTGTGGGGTCCGGGACCAGGAGGCAGCGGGGCTTGGATTGTTTTCTAATCCGATTGGAACGATCGAGCGAGTGCTGTGTGTGTGTGTGGGTCTAAACAAAGAAAATTTTGAAAGCATGTTTGCGGATATCGTGTTTTCTATTTTGCTGTTGTTTCTTTTTTTTTACAGAAAATTCGAAACATGAACACAACACGATCGTGTTTGGAAAATCTGCAGACAATGGGGATTCGAGAATGTCGATGAATGGAATGGATGGATCTTTGATTTAGCTCCTAATGGCTTGGGCATGTAAATTGGATCGAAGACGAAGGGAGGCGATCCAGCAGTTGGAAGGAGGTCTCAAACGCGAGAGCTTCTAATGACCTGGACGTGAAAATTGGATCGAAGGCGAAGGGAGACGATCCAGCAGTTGGAAGGAGGTCTCAAACGCGAGAGCTTCTAATGACCTGGACGTGAAAATTGGATCGAAGGCGAAGGGAGACGATCCAGCAGTTGGAAGGAGGTCTCAAACGCGAGAGCTTCTAATGACCTGGACGTGAAAAATTGGGTCGAAGGCGAAGGGAGGCGATCCAGCAGTTGGAAGGAGGTCTCAAACGCGAGAGCTTCTAATGACCTGGACGTGAAAAATTGGGTCGAAGGCGAAGGGAGGCGATCCAGCAGTTGGAAGGAGGTCTCAAACGCGAGAGCTTCTAATGACCTGGACGTGAAAATTGGATCGAAGGTGAAGGGAGGCGATCCAGCAGTTGGAAGGAGGTCTCAAACGCGAGAGCTTCTAATGACCTGGACGTGAAAATTGGATCGAAGGTGAAGGGAGGCGATCCAGCAGTTGGAAGGAGGTCTCAAACGCGAGAGCTTCTAATGACCTGGACGTGAAAATTGGATCGAAGGCGAAGGGAGATGATCTAACAGTGTGGAGAAGAGCCCGTAAGAGTCTGTGGAATGGCTTTGGAGGGCAGCAAATCAAACAATTGAAACTACTCTTTCGAATAGGCCACTGCTTTTTTTTTTTGAAAACCTGCAATGGGGGCAAATCAATCGAAAGCAGTAATTAAGGTCACTTCGAAAAGTGATAAAAGCAATTTTTTGAAAAAAAAAAAAAAAGATTGATGGAACTGAGACGACGAAAACAGTGATTGAGGCAAGATTTTTTTTTTTTTGGAAACAGCGATGGAGGCTCCTGATACGCTTCAAAAATATGGCTGACTGAAATTCATCGTCACAGGCGACATCTTATAAAAATTAAAGTTTTTTCAAAAATCAGAAATACAGTCGAATCCCTTCAAGTCGAATTTTTAATTGACATCAAAATTAGTCCGAGTTAGAGGATGGTTTTTGTTTGGAAAATTGGGAAGAGGAATGTCAAAATTTGACGAGAAAAATTCGAGTTAGGGGGAACTCTAGAGGGAAAGTCGAATGCCAAAATGTGGCGAAAAAATTCGAGTTAGAGGGAACTCTAGAGGGAAAGTCGAATGCCAAAATGTGGCAAAAAAATTCGAGTTAGAGCGAACTCTAGAGGGAAAGTCAAATGCCAAAATGTGACGAAAAAATTTGAGTTAGAGGGAATTCTAGGGGGGAAATTCGAGTGCCAAAATGTGGCGAAAAAAATTCGAGCTATGGGGAACTCTAGAGGAAAAGTCGAAGGCCAAAATGTGGCGAAAAAATCCGAGTTCGAGGGAACTCTAGAGGGAAAGTCGAGTGCCAAAATTTGGGGAAAAAAAATTCGAGTTAAGAGGAACTCTAGAGAGAAAGTCGAATGCCAAAATGTGACAAAAAAAAATTCCAGTCGACTGTAAATAATAAATATTGAATTAATCAAATAATTTTTTCCCTTTTCCACCATTTAAATGATCAATAAAAATTCAAACGCAATCGAAATCAGACAGAATTTCACTATAACGACCCGGTCTATTCATCCCCGATGGGTCTTACTAAGAAAAACAGCACAAAAAAAAAAATCACAGACTGATACAAAATAAGTCCTTTGTGATTCGCGGATGCACAGGACTGCGGTATTTTAATATAAAAATTCCGAGGAAAAAAAAATCAATCAAGTCAATTAAAAGCTTTCAATTGAAACGCAGTTCCATGGAAGTATTGAATGCAAATTGTGGCATTGGATGGATTCATAGAAATGTACGTGGGGATTGGGCTTGGCTTTTTAGTGGGAGGGTTGTTTTTTAAAGAAGAAGAGGTAGGCAATAGACTTTTTTTCTCTATCGAATTGTGGGGGAACTTTTCTAGTGATTTGTGAATGCATTTGGTTTAACGTTTCAAAGGGAAGTTTTTTTCTTTTGGGAACTCAGAAGATTAAAAAGTTGGAGGAAGCGTAGATGTGGGTCGAACCTTTCCAGTGATCTGTGAATGCATTTGGCTTAGCGTTTCAAAGGGAAGTTTTTTTTTTTTTTGGGAACTCAGAAGATTAAAAAGTTCGCCTGTGCAATCCGAGGAGGCGTAGGCCAGGGTCGAACTTTTCCAGTGATTTGTGATTGGATTAGAGAACACATTTAAATGAAGTGGGTGACGACATTGACCGTGAGTTTGCTGCATTGATCAAAGGGTCTCTCACTAATGTGATGGTGATGTTTTCGCGAAACAAAATCGAAGGGCACGTTTGATTCGATATTGAATGCAGATTTTATCATTGGATAGATTCGTAGAAACACCTTCATGTTCAGTACGTGGAATTGGGTTTGGCGTTTCAGAGGGAGGGTTTTCTGTAGAATATAGAAGAAGAGGTAAGCAATAGATTTTTTTTCTGGGCCGAACTGTGGGGGAACTTTTCCAGTGATTCGTGAATGCTCTTTGGCGTTTCACAGAGAAAGTTAATTGTTTTTTTTTTGGAATTGGATGACGACGTGGACCGTGAGTTTGTGATTGAAACTGTTTCACTAATTGATGATGAAGTTTCTATGAAACAAAATCATGTTTGATGTGAGGCGATGTTGAGTGTCGAGTGAAATTATCTCAGTAAAATGATGGAAGTGGGAAAAAATTAGTAAGAGATAATTTTTTTTTTTTTTTTGTTATTTTCCCGATTTATTTAATTTTTGTTTTTTGACAGGTTTTACAATGGAGAGGGATGATGGCGAAAAAAATCCTTTAATCACTAATTACAAAAATTTTTTGACACGTGGACAACATTTTGAGAACATTTTGGTACACTTAGGCTTAAGCTAGACCCATTATGCTGCCAATCAACTTTTTGGGTTCAATTAAATGGATGATGGGATGTTCTACCGCCATTGCATTGCACACACTTCTTAAAGCTTCCTAAACTAAAACAGCCACTAAAGCATTTTAGATTAAATGCCTTACTAATCTACATCAAAAGAAAATTGATACCCAGTTTTAAACGACACAAAAAGCACATTCCTACAAATAAATACACACACACACACACACACATAACTACTAAATGTACTGAAATCAGGAGTAAAAAAAAAAAAAACAATTACAACTTCCAAATATTTACCAACTGACTGAACACAAAAAATACTCAGAAAAAACACACAATCCCCGAAACACAAAGCACTGATACTTCGATGTAAAAATGTTGTTGGGGCTTTTCCGAGAAAAAAAAGTCTGCATTAACCCCCTCACATGCAATACACCCACCCTGTGGTTAGAAGTTCTACGTACTCGAATGCACATTCAAATTCTCAGAAAGCACACAATGAGGGATTAAGGGGACACAGGGGGATGAAAACTCATTTATTCTACCACGGAGAAGAAATTCGCTCACCTCTCAAGACGACGAATCTCATCACTTGAATCCTCTTCATATAATGACGAAGGATCACCACTACAAATATACACACACGCACACAAAATGATGGGATGTCATTTTTATTTTATTCAAAAAACAAACAACTTACGATTCTTTAATTTTGAAAATAGCTCTTAATGCATCCTTTGACAAAGACCTAAAATACAAAAATAAAAAAAGAAATCACACACACACACACACACACAACGAGTGTCGATCTCGAAAAACAAAATTAACTTACTTTGTTTTAGGAAACATTTTCTTCGATCAACAACTAACACTGGGAAAGAGAACCAACCGAAACACTGAAGATAACCAGACACAATGATGGGACTCAAATGATAAAATGAGATAAAAGTGAGAAATTCACCTTGACAGGCTCCTTTCCCCTCTTTGGAGGTATCCTGCGCAGTGGGAGCATGATCAAGGAGGGATCAGAGTTGTCAGACTGAAGTGTTGATTAAGAATATTGATTTTTCACAAAAGTTAAAAATACCAATTTTTTGGAAAAGAAAATTGGTTAAAAATTATTTCTTTGTTTTTTTTTAGGTTTATAAATTAGTTTATTGAAATTTTAAATATTCGATTGGGTGGAAGAATTATTTTTTTTCGGGTTTTGAATATGTGGTTTTGTATTTTGGGAAGTTTTATTTTTAGGGTTTGGAGATTTTATGTTCGATGGTGGCGAATACTCAATTTTTTTTTTCAATAAAATGAAGGAAGACGGATTGAAAAAAAATTGTGCGAGTGTTTGCCATTGGAAAAGTAATTTTTTCGGGTTTTAAAAAATCCCGAGATTGATGAAGTTTTCGATTTTGGAAAAGTAAATTTTTGACGATTCGCAGATTGCTCAAATTTTCGAGGTAAATTTTATTTTCTATTTTTGGTTTTATCCGATTGGGTCGAAAATAACATTTTTTTGATCAAAATTTTTTAGGTCGAAAAATCAAAATATTTTAACCAAATTTTGTTTCTGGTTCGTGTCCGATTGGGTCGAAAAATCAAAATTTTTTGATCAAAATTTTTTAAGACAAATTTCAAATATTCGAAGTAAATTTAGTTTCGATTTTTGATTTCGTCGGATTGGGTCGAAAAATACAATTTTTTTTTATCAAAATTTTTAAGACAGATTTCAAATATTCGAAGTAAATTTTTGTTGCTTTTTGATTTCGTCGGATTGGGTCGAAAAATCAAAATTTTTTGATCAAAATTTTTTAAGACAAATTTCAAATATTCGAAGTAAATTTATTTTCGATTTTTGATTTCATCGGATTGGGTCGAAAAATCAAAATTTTTTGATCAAAATTTTTTAAGACAAATTTCAAATATTCGAAGTAAATTTATTTTCGATTTTTGATTTCGTCCAATCGGGTTGAAAAAAAAAATTTTTTTGATCAAAATTTTTTAAGACAGATTTCAAATATTCGAAGTAAATTTTTGTTCCTCTTTGATTTCGTCTGATTGGGTCGAAAAATCAAAATTTTTTGGCCAAAATTTTTTAAAAGAGATTTCAAATATTCGAAGTAAATTTATTTTCGATTTTTGATTTCGTCCGATTGGGTCGAAAAATAAAATTTTTTTTGATCAAAATTTTTAAGACAGACTTCAAATATTCGAAGTAAATTTTTGTTGCTTTTTGATTTCGTCGGATTGGGTCGAAAAATCAAAATTTTTTAGCCAAAATTTTTTTTTTGTCGGTCAAAAAACAAAATTTTTTTCATCGAAATTTTTAGGACAGATTTCAAATATTCGAAGTAAATTTATTTTCGATTTTTGATTTCGTCGGATTGGGTCGAAAAATAAAATTTTTTTTGATCAAAATTTTTAAGACAGACTTCAAATATTCGAAGTAAATTTTTGTTGCTTTTTGATTTCGTCGGATTGGGTCGAAAAATCAAAATTTCTTAGCCAAAATTTTTTTTTTTGTCGGTCAAAAAACAAAATTTTTTTCATCGAAATTTTTAGGATAGATTTCAAATATTCGAAGTCAATTTATTTTTCATTTTTAAGTTCATCCGATTGGGTCGAAAAAAAAATTTTTTTCAGTCGAAAATTTATTAAGACAAATTTTAAAAATTCGCGATATTGCTGTGGACTTTGACTGGAAAAAGAGTGAATTAATTTTCGATTTTTTTCTCGCAAGTCGCACTCTGTTATTAAATTCAGTCAGCATCAAATAAAAAAAAAAACAAAAAAAGAGAAACCGTTTAAGTAGGCTTAGCAAAAATATAAAGTCGGTAGTATTTCATACCAACAAAAAAAAAAAACAGCAGAGAAAATCCCAAATACTGAATAAATTTTCCCTCGTCTTTCGTTGATTTTAACAGAAGCAAAGTCTCCAAAGAGCTACCCCGACAGAGCTACCATAACAGAGCTACCCCAACTACCCTTCCCCTGCTGCGCTGTACTCGCTATTTTTATTTTGACGAAAACATATTTTTCCGCGTTTGCTAAAATGAATTTTCAAAATTAAATCAAAATATTTCTTACACATGAAATTATTTCAAACATCAGCAAAAATAATTAAAGAAAATCATGGGGAGCTGTCAACGCTGCCGTGTGGTGAAACTATGAGTTGCTCCCCATTGGATGGATGTGAACGTTGCCTTAAGACTCAAGTGTGGTGTACTAACGTGTGTTGAAGGTATTCTAACGTCTTGAAAGGGATTCTAAGGATTTTCAAGATGTTCAAAAGTGCCTGAAGATAAATTCTTTAATGGACTCGACTGTTTTAAATTACGGAATTTTGTTAATTTTGATGAAGACATTCAAAAAAAAAAATTTTTTAAATTCGTAATGACCGTTTAAAGTGAACTTTGTTTTTTTTGTTTTTGAATTTGTTTTGTTTTTTTTTTTGTTGTTGAATGGATGATTTGTAGGAAATTTTTTGTTTAGACTTTTGGTAAAACTCAACTGCGTAGTTTTGATTTAAAATTCAAACTTTCTAACTTGGGTGAAATTAACTTCACGCGAATTCACCACCCACAGCAGCGGCAGTGGGATGCTGGACGGAATTCAGCAGAATCGGGAGGACGGTGGGTGGTTGGTCGGTGGATGGTTGGTTGGGGAGTGGGGTCGGTGGGTGGTTGGTTGGTGGGTGGCTGGTCGGTGGGTGGTTGGTGGATGGTTGGTTGGTGGGTGGTTGGTTGGTGGATGGTTGGTTGGTGGGTGGTTGGTTGGTGGGTGGTTGGTCGGTGGATGGGTTGGTCGGTGGGTGGTTGGTCGGTGGGTGGTTGGTCGTTGGCTGGCTTCTGATTTCGAGGAAAATTTCGGGGGTTGTTCACTGATATTGTTTACATGCAACTGGATGTGTGTGATTTGCGCACGTATGTTTTTTGTTGTTCGGGTGTGCTTCAACCCTTCTCCACGCTGCCTCTTTTTCCTCGTCGTGTTTTTCTCGGCAGTTCGGATGGAGATGCACACTGTTGAATGAAATAGACACCGATTCAATTTTGTGTTGTGGTTTTTCATAAAATTGCAGTGGAGGCTGGTGTGGGGCTTGACTCGACCGACGCACATCTGCTCGATTCTGGGAATGGTAATTCAATTGAGGGCCTGCAAAAAGTTTTCCTTGCATTGTGGCGAATTAAAAGGCCAGGAATTTTCTGTGTTAAACACGGTTGCAGATTCAAAGCGATTTCTATTTTTCTCATCACTTTTTGTTTCGTTTTTTTTTTACAAACCAGAAATAAAAAAAAATTTAGTTAAGAAAATCTGATTTTGTCCGATCGGGTCAAAAATTCAAAATTTTTTAATCAAATTTTTTTAAGACCGATTTTAAATTTTGGAGGTAAATTTAAAAAATTTTTATCAACATTTTTAAAGGCAGATTTCAAATTTTCAAGGTAAATTTACTTTCCATTTTTGATTTTGTCCGATTGGGTCGAAAAATCAAAAATGTTTGATCAAAATTTTTTAAGGCTAAAAAATTTTAATTTTGTGCCTTAATTTTTTTTACCTTAGTTTCTAAATGGCGCTGATTATTCTTATCGCGTTAATTATGTTAATTGGAGGCCTATACGACTTGAAAACGCCCTTCTGATCTCTGATTTGAAGATCGATTGTTCATCTGAATCCACAGTCGAAGCCCTCTAAGTCGAATTTTCACGAGATATCAGAATTAGTTCGAGTTAGAAGGATTTTTCGACTTAAAGGGCGTTCGAAGTAGAGGATTTTGCTAAAATATGGCGAAAAAGTTCGAGTTAGAGGACTTTTCGACTTAGAGGCCGTTCGACTTAGAGGGCTTCGACTGTATTTTGAATTTTTTTTTAAATTTTTCTTTAAAAAAGTGGATTTTCTTATAAATTTAATTCCTATTTGGATTAATAATTTTCTCTTAAAACATTTCGATTATTTTTTCTATTGAAACATGAAATTTCCAATAAACCTCGCTGACATTTTGTTTCGATCAAGAAAAAAAAAAAAAGAAAATGGAGAAAATTACAAATTTGATACGAAAATTTTGACTGTATGAGTAAAAGTAGGCGTAGCTCTGACAAAACGTCGAGAGGGGTAGTTTTTTTTGTTGAAATCAGGAAGAGATCACAAGAATTTTCGTTAAAAAAAAATAAATTACTTCCACAACCACATAAAACCTACACAAAATTTGTTCCAAAAATCTTCCCACAGACTTTCGTGGTCATTTGAAATTTCTAAGTTTAACCTTCACACCCACACTCGAACGACGAAGAACAAGAATGTCACACACAAAACTCAAAAAACATGTTCTCGTGCAGGTAGAACATTCACAAATACCATCCTTCTTTCTTTCTCTCTCTCTCTGCCAGAGAGTACACCCGTCACCTTTATCGAAGGCGTCGTTTTCTCGAGCGTCTGTGCGTCGATTCTCATTTCATTAATCACGCTCCCGCGAACATTCGTATGGGACACTGTTAAACAATGATCAACAGACGCAAGCGTCACTTTTAAATCGGCCAATCGGCGTTGATGGTGGTTGTGATGTTAAAGTGAGCGTGAATTGACTCGTGAATGACTCGAACATGGAGCGTCTCAAATTTGTCTTATCAGTTAATTTTCGACGTTGGAATTCCGATCTTGAATTAAGACGTTTAAAATGGCGTTGATTATTGTTATCGCGTTAATTATGTTAATTGGAGGCGTAGACGACTTGAAAACGCCTCTCTGATGCATTTGAAACTCGATCGTTCAGTTGGAATTATTTTTGAATCTTTTTTTTTTTGATTTTTTTGGGTTGGGAAGTATTTTTGAGAATTTTCCTAAGGCGGTGATTGGTGTATTTTTGTTTTTTTTTTTTTAATTCACGAATTGAACCGCTCGATCGTTCAGCTGGAATTATTTTTGAATTTTTTTTTTGGGTTGGGAAGTATTTTTGGGAATTGAATCGCTCGATCGTTCAGCTGGAATTATTTTTGAACTTTTTTTTTTTTTTTTTTTTGGGTTGGGAGACAATTTGTGAATTTTTCTAAGGCGGTGATTGGTGTATTTTTTTTTTTTTTTTCCTTTTTTTTTTAATTCACAAATTGAACCGCTCGATCGTTCAGCTGGAATTATTTTTGAATTTTTTTTTTGGATTGGGAGACAATTTGGAAATTTTTCTAAGGCGGTGATTGTTGAGTTTTTTTTTTCTTTTTTTTAACTCACCAATTGGACATCACCCGCATCTCGGGCATCAAACTTCATTCGGTTTTAAAGTAAATTTAGCCCTGTTCTAATTTTTAGGTTATCTTGGACCACTTTCAGGAATTTTAGCTCGTTTATATTTTTTTTTTTAAACTCATTCAATGCCAAGCCGTTTATGGTAAAACTTGGTTCCGATCACCGGTGACCCCATGGCAAATATCTAAAATAAACTCAAACGCATAAATTTAGCTCAAAAATTACAAAAAAGCTAAGCAGTCGAAAATTCACTGTTCAAAAAATTTATTCGTAGAACAGATAGAAGAAATTTTAACCCTTTTATGTTTTTTTTTTTTTCAATGTGTTTATACTCAAAATTCAAGATCAAAAGAAATTAAAAAAAAAAAAACAAAGCAGTCGAAAATTCACTGTTCAAGAACTTATTCGTAGAGAAAATCAAAGAAACTTTAAAATAAATAAAAAAATAATCGGCGTAACAACCCATTTAGGGCCAGAGCCTAGCTTCTTCTTAAACCTAGGTATAATTTTTTAAATCAACTTATTCGCAACACAAAATTGAATCAGCGTCTATTCCATTCAACAGTGTGCATCTCCGTCCGAACAGCCGAGAAAAACACGACGAGGAAAAAGAGGCAGAGTGGAGAAGGGTTGAAGCACACCCAAGTATTAACCGAACAACAAAAAAACATACGTGCGCAAATAATACACATGCTGTTGCATGTAAACAATATCAGTGAACAACCCCCGAAATTTTCCTCAAAATCAGAAAACGACCACCGACTAACCACCCACCGTCCTCCCGATTCTCTTGAATTCCGTCCAGCATCCCAGTGCCGCTGCTGTAGGTGGAAAGTGAATTTTTCATATATTCGCACAAAAAAAGAAAACTGACATTTGCAAATATTTTTCACTAGGATCACGTGTCGAAAAAAATAAACAAAATAACTTGAATTCAATTGTTGGTAATTTTTTTGTTAAATTCGGTTCACGAGAGATCACAAAAAATATCTTCCGACTTCACAAACAAAGACTCTGACGAAAAAAAAGAAAAAGAATTCCCTTTTTTGCAGATTCAGTAAAAAAATATTTACAATGAGTTGACAAAGACTCTTTGAAATCGAATCAGATTCGTTCTTTTTTTCGTTTAAATTCTTTGAAAATATTTTCGCGAATTCACAAATACTTTTCATTTTTTTTTTCAATTCAACAAAATAAAGTTCACAATCACTCTTTAAAATTCAAAAGAAATTCCTAAAATTCGAACACTTTTTTTCTCTCCCCGGACAAGTGTTTGCTCTGTGATGATTTTTTAAACTCTGCGAACTCGTGAATTTTGTTCGGAGAGCCTATGGTCTTTGTGATGCGGAGTAAATATGCTTGTTCAGCAATCTTGCGTTAAGTTTACATTTACAGACATCCGCAGCATGAATGGCGTGAATCAAAGTTACATAATCAAAAAAAAGGAAAAGAATGATGTGATGTATGATGATTAAATGATTCGAAAACAGAAGAAGAATTTTTTTTTTTTTTTATCTTTACCATTTCTTTCGATTCAACTGCATTCGATGTTTCCATTTCGCTACGATTTTTTGCTTCGGTGTTAAGAATTGTTTCCGGTTGTTGTTAGACATGTTTTTCGGATTCAATTCAAAAACCACACGTATAAATGAATAAGAGAAAAAAAAAAACACTTGTTTTTTTTTTTTTTTTGTTGCACGAATTTAGAATGGAAATAAATTTAACTTGGAGTTATTGAATGCAATGTGGGATTACCATACGATAGCAAAAATGATCCGTCTTGTCTGTGAAACTCACCACGGCTCAGGCTCGATTACGTAATGAAGGCGCTTGGACTAACCGAGATTGTTTTGTTGTCTTTTAACAAAACTTATGTCCAAATAGTTTTGTATTTTCCTTTTTTTTTTGTGGCTTTTGATGGAAAAAAAAAATCCTTGATGCAAAAATTTATAAATCCTCGACCAGTTTTTTTTTTTTTTTTTTTCAATTTCTGGATAGAACTCTTCGTATCTATTGAATCTACGAGTTAACCTCTTTGACCTTCTAATGCTCTTCACGATGAACGCGATGACCACGCAGGCGTTAGTTGATGGAGCACAGAATTAATTTTTTTGTTAATGTTTTTGTTTTTTTTTTTTTTTTTTTCAAACAACACTTTTTATTATCAATTTAAAAAAAAAATACTAATGAGAGTTTTTTTCATACACTGAGCACACTTTTTCTTGTTTAGATTTTTTTTTTTGTCCGATTTCAATGACCTTTTCTGATTTGAAAGACGTTTTATGATTGGAGAGATTTTTTTCTGATTTGAAAGATTTTTTTCTGTTTTACTTTTTTTTCGGATTTGGAAGAATTTCTTCTGTTTCAAAATACTTTTTTTCTAAATTAAATTAATAAAAAGAATTAAGAAAAAAATCTTTCTGATTTGAAAAAGACTTTTTGCGCTTTAAAGGTTTTATTTTCCGATTGGGAATGATTTTCTGATTTGAAAGGTTTTTCTGATTTGAAAGACTTTTACTAATTTGAAGAATTTTATTTTGATTTACAAGACTTTTTCTGACTCAAAAGACTTTTTCTGATTTAAAAGACGATTTTCTTTATCAAAATCCTTTTTTTCTGATTGAAAAAAAAAAATTCTGATTTAAACGAGTTTTTTTGATTTTTCTGATTCGAAAGACTTTTCCTAGTTTTAATTATTTTTTGATTCTTTTTTTGATTTGAAAGTCTTTTTCAGAATAAAATCTCTCCGTTTTTTCTTCAACCAAAAAAAAAAAAACAAAAACTGCACAGATAAACACTCCTTTCGATCTTCTTCAAGCGAACAAGTGTTCTTTCTCCTCTTCCTCTACACGCAATGAAATGATTTGAATGAAAAAAAACAAATTACACAACAACGTTCAACGCTCGCGACAAACTAAAAGACACAGAGAATTATGGAAAGCCAATCACTTCGTGCAGACAAGTCTATTCCAGGAATTTGCCACTGGAAAGTGTTGTTCTGAGTGTCAAAAGAAATAATAAATCATAACCCACACATGAGTTTAAGATACAATTAAGACACAGACAACAATCAATGATCGATCATGATTAACATGTGTTGTAAAAATTTGCAAAAAAAAAAAAATGTAATGTAACACATGTGGAAAGGACTATGACCTTTGGCAATGAAGAGGCTCTTTTCTAGGTCGATTTGTGCGGTTTTAAGGCAGATGTGGCAGCTGGCAACATGTGGCTGTTACAGAAGACTTGGTTTCTAACGAGTTGCGCTTTGAATGAAGATGCAAAAAGATGAACAATTCTCCGAGGAGCAAAAGTAATTTAAAAAAAAAAACAATGCTTGGAGGAGCAAGAAAGGAGTTTGACTCTTGTGCTGTTCTAAAATTAATTAAGGGATGAGGAAAATTTGGAGGAAGATTTAAAAAAAAAATGCTTTAGAAAAGGGAGGTTTTCCACCGTGTTATTCGAAAATGAATCAAAAATTAAGGAAAATAAATACAACGACAGGATCTTAGCTCTTTGAATAAGGAATTCCTTATCATTCCCTTGAATTTTTGGATTTTAAATAAGAAATTTTTTATCATTCTCTTGAATTTTTAAATTTGAATAAGGAATTTCATATCATTCTCTTTTTGGAATTCGAATAAGGAATTTCATATCATTCCCTTGAATTTTTGGATTTTAAATAAGAAATTTCTTATCATTCTCTTAAATTTTTCGTCTTCATTTCAGACTTCTCGCCGTAACCGCCAAATTATCGCGACCGACATTTCAAGCAAAAATTGGCTAAGGATGCATTCTATTTTACTCGCTTATCTCTTTATATCTTGAGGTCGACTTTGGTATGAATCATAGAAAATTTATTCATGTATGAATAAATACTTTAATATATATTACAAAAAATGGCAAAATTAGGGCTTTATTATAAAATAAAATTTTTATCAAAAATGTATCGTTGTTTGCATTTTATTAAGCTTTACTTTTGAAACTCTTTACTGAACAAAGTTTTATTGGGATACAAGCATATGAAAATTTAAATAATTTATTTAGGTCTGCAGGACAATTATGTAAATTTTGTTTATGTGTATAAAAATATATTCGCATTTTTTATATTAATGGCAAAATCTAAGCTTTTTAATGAAATAAAATTTTTATTAAAAAAGTATCGGTTTTTGCGTTTTATTAAACTTTTCTTTTGAAAGCGAAAGATGAATGAGCCTTAACGACAACAAAATTAATGAGCGCAAATATAATTGCTTCTCAAAAATTTGTGAAAAATTGAAATTTGAAAATTTTCCGTGAATTTCAATGAATTTTTACCCAAAATTTCCGAGTGACTTAATTTTGCTTTTTAAAAATTTGTAAAAAAAATTTAACTAAAAAAATTTTCCGTGAATTTTAATGAATTTTGACTCAAAGTCCCCAGACAGACGGCGTAGGATTAAAGTTTCAATGCTTTGCATTGATAACGTCATGGCTCTCAGATGACTTCCCTGTTCTTTTTCACTTCCAAGCTTCCACGAAAATGAATAATCGTTATACCGTCTCTAAAATGTGAATCCATCTCTAAAAATCCGTCTCTAAAAATATATCCATTTTTTTGAATTTTTCTGCAGCGTTTCTTTAAGACAACAAAATTAATGAGCGCGTATATGATTGCTTCTCAAAAATTTGTGAAAAATTGAAATCTAAAAATTTTCGGTGACTTTCAGTGAATTTTCGACCCGAAATCCCCGGATGACTTAATTTTGCTTTTCAAAAATTTGTGAAAAATCGGATAACTTAATTTTGCTTTTCAAAAATTTGTGAAAAATTGAAATCTAAAAATTTTCGGTGACTTTCAGTGAATTTTCGACCCGAAATCCCCGGATGACTTAATTTTGCTTTTCAAAAATTTGTGAAAAATTGAAATCTAAAAATTTTCGGTGACTTTCAGTGAATTTTCGACCCGAAATCCCCGGATGACTTAATTTTGCTTTTCAAAAATTTGTGAAAAATTGAAATCTAAAAATTTTCGGTGACTTTCAGTGAATTTTCGACCCGAAATCCCCGGATGACTTAATTTTGCTTTTCAAAAATTTGTGAAAAATCGGATAACTTAATTTTGCTTCTCAAAAATTTGTGAAAAATTAAAATCTAAAAATTTTCGGTGACTTTCAGTGAATTTTCGACCCGAAATCCCCGGATGACTTAATTTTGCTTTTCAAAAATTTGTGAAAAATTGAAATCTAAAAATTTTCGGTGACTTTCAGTGAATTTTCGACCCGAAATCCCCGGATGACTTAATTTTGCTTCTCAAAAATTTGGGAAAAATTGAAATTTAAAAATTTTCGGTGACTTTCAGTGAATTTGGACCCAAAATCCCCGGGTGACTTAATTTTGCTTCTCAAAAATTTGGGAAAAATTGAGATTTAAAAATTTTCGCTGACTTTCAGTGAATTTTCGACCCAAAATCCCCGGGTGACTTCATTTTGCTTTCCATAAATTTATGAAAAATCGAAAAATTTAAATTTGAAAATTTTCGGTGACTTTCAGTGAATTTCGAGCCAAAATCCCCGCGTGACTTAATTTTGTTCCTCAAAAATTTGTGAAAAATCGAAAAATTGAAATTTAAAAATTTTCCGCGAATTTCAATGAATTTTGACCCAAAATCCCCGGGTTAGCGTCCTCAATGCGTAACCATATCTGCTCTCAAACGACTCCACGTCATTTTTTTTTTCTCTAGCTCCAATTCTCTCTCCAGCTCTCACTTCCAAGCTTCCATGACTGTAAACAATCGTCGTACCGTCTCCAAAATGAGAGTCCATTACTGCGTTTCAAGATCGAAAGTAGTAGATTTTTTTTAGATCATGCGACAGTGATGGGCTTAAAATTAAACGCTTGACGTATTTATCTAATCTAATCACGTATTTTCTGTGCTTTTTTTGAAGACTTACATCCATGAAATTTTTTCATTTACTAGAGCTTGAAAAATCATGCATTTTCTTTTCTTCTTTTCACGAAATTTTTACGTTTACGAAAGCTTAAAAAATCAAGGATTTTCTTTTCTTCTTTTCACGAAATTTTTACATTTACTAAGGCTCGAAAAATCTCGCATTTTCTTTGCCTTTTTTGAAGACTTCCATCCACGAAATTTTATTTCATTTACTAGAGCTAAAAGTCCTAGCAGCTAAGCTCGGTAAATTTAAATTCATCATTTAATTTTTAATTATCTTGGCTTAACCGAAGGCCCCTGTTGCTGTGGCATCATTTTTTAGCTGCCAATTTTTTAAATTTTTAGCTGGCTTTAAAAAAACATGTTGAAATACGCGGTCAAAAAGATAATGATGATGATTATCTGGTAATAAAAAAAATAGTAATTCATTTCGTTGGCAAATTTTTTCAAATCGTTTTCTATTTGCTTTTTTTTTTTAGGGTGTCGTTAAAAAATTGACCGAATTGTTTTCTTACATTTTTTCTTTTAACGAGATCTAGAAAATTTCTATTTTTCCAGATCTATGCCATCATTTGGAAATAAAAACCCCGCCAAAAGACTAGAGAACAATGATTTGTCATAAAGTGTAACATAAAACGTCTCCAAGAAAAAGCCACGTATATCTCAAAATCAAGTAAACAAATCATCGAGCATGGGAAAGCTTTATTCGTCTTCTACTTAAAGTACACTCAGCGAAATTCAATTAAAGGCATTTTATTTTTTTTTTTTTTTAATTTAAATTGAAATATCAAAAAGAAAATGTGTTCGAGTATAATTCTATTTGAGGACTTATTGATTATACGTCAATCGAAGGACAGAAGAAGGACAAACTTACTTAACAGGCATTTAACTCTAGGAGGATCTCTGCCTGAGCTAAAGCCGCCTTTCAACGTTGACGGTTCCAGGCATGCTTTCAATTCAGTCCAGTCAGAAGTGACTAAAATAATTAAATTTAAATTTAATTAAATTTGTGACTAAAATAATTAAATTTGTGACTAAAATAATTTAATTTGTGACTAAAATAATTAAATTTGTCATCATCGTCATTTTCTTAACCGCGCGTTCCCACTTATGGCGTCGAGGGACTAAATTTTTTTTTTTTTTAAGAAAAATTCAATTTGCATCGCTCAATTCAATTAAAGGAGGAGATTTATGTACAACAAATGGTGTAGGTAGGTTAGGTTAGAGTGGCTGGCTGGGGCATCAAAGGCCCATAACCACACTTAGACCAGACTAGGCCCATTGTGATGCCAGAACAAATGATGTAAGACGATAAATTTATGAGTCAAACTTCGAGAATAAGTCTTAAAGGTTCCGAACTACAATTTGGAGTCGAATCAACCACGTTCTTGGACCCCCGAGCTGGATTTAAAGTCAATTTCCTTATAACAGCCTTCCGTGGATATTTTTCCGATGGAAATTTGTGGAAAAAACAACGAGACAGGTGACTTGGAGTCGAATCAACCACGTTCTTGGACCACCGAGCTGGATTTAAAGTCAATTTCCTTATAACAGCCTTCCGTGGATATTTTTCCGATGGAAATTTGTGGAAAAAACGACGAGACAGGTGACTTGGAGTCGAATCAACCACGTTCTTGGACCCCCGAGCTGGATTTAAAGTCAATTTTCTTGTAACAACCTTCCGTGGATATTTTTCCGATGGAAATTTGTGGAAAAAACGACGAGACGGATGAATTATTTAGAATCTTACGATGATGGCGACTAAAAAAAAAAGTTCCGCTGAATTCAGAAGCTCGCAGGACTTGGCAATTCATACGAAATTTAATCTCGATAGGGCAGGTGATTTAAGTTATCATTGGCATAGTCTAAGACGCCCTAAGACCTTCTCGAATATTATTTTGAAAAGTTTCCAAAAAAGAATATTTATCTCGTGTAAAAATGACGCCTAAATGAATTCTGCGAAAGAAAAATAGATTGTCTTTAAATGAATTTCGCTGAGTGTATAAATATTTTAGAGTCTTTGTTATTGTTAGCCCTCCCCGCCATAGAAAAGATTGTAAACATTTTAGCCTAGGTCAGGGTGGCTATAGCGATATACAATGATGTGGGTGAGTAATAGATTAAGTCAGTTGCTCGCGAGTTGTTCAAGAGCTCAGTTGATAGTCTACTCTGGTCTTCCAAAATCAAGCTAAAGCAGCAGTTCTTCTGAAAGCAAAAAAAAAAAAAAGAAAATTGAGAAAAAATGTCAAAGCGAAGCAGGAGATTACAGTGCCTTCGCATGCGGAAGCCAACAACAAGATTGATTAACACAGGTGTTTGGGCGTTGACCGCAAGGATCTTTAAGGTGGTGATGTTTTGTGTGATTCTCTATCTCTCCTGGATTTTGCTGAAGGTTATCACCCGGAGTATTGATTCATCAAAATAGATCCTCCTAGACAGAGGTGCCAGCAAACGAAATTTATTTTTATTATTTTCGTGTACGAATTTCATGTATTTTCTTCTATTTAATATGAATAAATGTGAATGAACAAAAATTTATGTCTTTTGTTTTGTTTTTCTGAAGAAATCTTTTTTTTTTTTTTTCTAAGACGAATTCTATTGAAATTTGTTTGCTTCTTTGGCTTTGTGTACAGTGCAGCTCTCGAAATTAAATGAATCGAGTGCGACTTGGACTGAGGGTTTCGTTTTGGCAGCAACGGATTAGTGCTTAGACTCAACTAAGTAGTTTTTTAATAAAAGGATCGATTTTGAAAAAAGATTAAAAAAATTGCATGAAAGACAGCAACGAGATTATTTTTTTGTTTGAAGGACGAAAATGTGCCATTTTATGGGATGTATAACATTGCTCGACGGCGGCACGAGTCGGTGTAACAATTGTCCAACGGTGGCACCTTTGATGGACGCAACTAAGCAGTTTTTCGATAAAAGCATCAATTTCGAAAAAAGATTAAAAAATTTGTGTGAAAGAAAGCAACGAGATTATTTTTTTTATTTAAAAGACAAAAGTGTGCCATTTTTTAGGAGGTAAGTCTGAATTCGGGAATCCACGGGAAGTTGGAGAAATATCGAAAAATTCCTCTTACAGCGACATGGTTAGGCTGAGATTGAAAAAATGGATTTCATGCGGTCAGGGGACCTGGCAGGACTCGGAAAATGTTAAGTTGATCGCGAAGAACCCACGGGAAGCTGGAGAAATCTCGAAAAATCCTTCTTACGGCAACACCATTGCTGACAAAATCTCGATTTCCTAATTTTTCTACAAAATACATCCAAATCCATCATTCTCCATCAAAATTTCTATCGTTTTTTCCAAAAAAATCGAAGTTCAAAATCGCGACATTTTTTCCCAAGAAAAGTCGACCTCGAGTCAATTTCATTTTACTGCATTTTTTGGGCTAAAAAATGCGAAAAATTTTTTTTCCGAAAAATGAATTTTTTTTTGATTGGATATGTTAGGCGAGTCTTTGAGGATTCGAAAAATGTCTGGATGGATTTTTGGAAGCAAGTGGAAGCTGGAGAAATCTCGAAAAAACCTCCTGGAGGCGACATAGTTAGGTTGATGTGGAAAAAGTGGGCACCACGCGATAGAAGGACTTGGCAGGTTTCAGAAAATGTCTATTTTGGGTCATCGAACCCACTGGGAGCTAGAGGAATCCTGAAAAATCCTTTTGGAGGCGTCGCCGTGCGCTCATCGTCGATTGGGAACGCTGGGAGATTGTTCACAGAGGAACTTGGAATTTTTTTTTTCTTGATTTTAGGACAAATTCTGAGGACTTCGTTGACCTCGGAGGTTTCTCGCTTTGAATTTTCGCGGAGATTTCGACGTCTGCGAGGGAAAAATTCAAAGAAATCATCGAGTTCAAGGGTTCCAGGGTGTTCTTTTGGTTTCTAAGACGACTAACCTCTGCGAAGAGGTTTCCAAGAGTTCAAGTTTTTTTTTTAGTTTTAATTCAAATTCAAAAGTCTGTTATTGAATTTTTTTTTTTCGTTTTTGAAATAATTTTAGAGGTTAGATTTAGATTTAGATTTTTTTTTTTTTGGTTTCTATTCAAATTCTTTTTATGAAATTCAGAGGTCCACGTCACGTTAAAACATCCCATTCGAGGCCGAGGCCGAACCAAGACTGCGAGTAAGAGCCACTACCTCCTTCGACTGAGGTCGGAGCAAGACTACCTTCCTCGACCGAGGCCGGAGCAGGACTACGAGTGAAAAGCTTCCCCTCGTTCGATCGAGGTTGGAGCAGGACTACGAGTGAGAGGCTTCCCCTCCTTCGACCGAGGACGGAGCAGGACTGCGAGTGAGGGGCACTTCCTTCCTCGACGGAGGCCGGAGCAAGACTACCTTCCTCGACCGAGGCCGAAGCACGACTACGAATGAGAAGCTTCCCCTCCTTCGACGGAGGACGGAGCAGGACTACGAGTGAAAGGCACCACCTCCCTCGACGGAGGCCGGAGCAAGACTACCTTCTTGGACCGAGGCCGGAGCAAGACTACGAGTGAAAAGCTTCCCCTCGTTCGATCGAGGTTGGAGCAGGACTACGAGTGAGAGGCTTCCCCTCCTTCGACCGAGGACGGAGCAGGACTACGAGTGAGGGGCACTTCCTCCCTCGACGGAGGCCGGAGCAAGACTACCTTCTTGGACCGAGGCCGGAGCAAGATTACTTTCCTCGACCGAGGACGGAGCAAGAGTACGGCTGAGGGGCACTACCTTCCTCGACCCAGGCCGGAGCAAGACTACAAGTGAGAGGCACTCCCTTCTTCGACCGAAGCTGGAGGTAGACTACCTTCTTGGACCGAGGCCGGAGCAAGGCTACAAGTGAGCGGCTACCCCTCTTTCCACCAAGGACGGAGCAAGACTACTTTCCTCGACCGAGGCCGGAGCAAGACTACCTCCTCGATCGAGGCCACCGGCGGCACAATCTCTGTCCAGGTTCCAAAATTTTTTATTTGTCACTCAATAAATGCTTCAAATTTGAAAAACGATTAAAAAATTTGTGTGGAAGGCAGCACCGAGACTATTTTTTTTTTTTTTTTTTTGAAAAACGAAAATCTGTCATTTCCAAGAAATAATTTTCTTGTCGAATTTCATTTCCCCTTTCTTAGTGCTTTACCAGTCCTTAAGACATTCATTTTTCCAGAGAAAAACCAGAGAGAGGACTGTACGTAGGAATGGATGGAATCGAAACACGATTCAACTTTGTTGAAAGTTTCCCCGAATGTTATTGTGGGGTTGCCAAGCGAGGAGAAGCGACTCTCTAAGATTCGTGCCTCCAACCGAATCTCTCCACATGCAAACCCCTGAGACTTGACGAACACAAAACCACCAGGTGTCACATTCCCCTGAAAGCTCAATTTCTTCCCTCAAATTTCAGGACAATTTTAAAGGAAATTACTTTTGAAGATAATGGCGGACTACCAAGCCCCACAAAGTTAAGTGGTTGCCTGTCTCGTTCTGTTTGGCTTCCCGTCGTGGTTAGGTGCACATCGGGGGTAGTGATTTCTGGGCCTCGCATTGGTCGGCATGGTAACTAAGAGCGAAAGGGGAGGAAAGAATCAAACGGGTTTCTTTGCAAACTTGTCCTTTTTTTTTTTGTGCGCAGATTTGTGGGAGTGGAAAATTCTGGTGAATTTTCAAAGTTACCTTTGACTTTTTCACCACTTAGAAACGAAAGCAAATTTCACAACAAATCATCATTTTGAACTCAGCCAAGTCTGAAAAAAAAAGAAAAAATCGAGGACACTCAGAAAGATTTTTTTTTTTTTTTACTTTATTCGAAAGAAAAATCACAACTGGGCCATCTTAAGGCGCACTATTTCATAATACAACTTTTTTTTTTTTTTTTACATTCCACATCCACCACCATTGTGGGGGTACATGAACATCGAGTCGTGGCCATCGGACGAGCCTGCCGATCCTGCAGATTCAGCCGAGCTGGAGAAACTCCAAATCCAAAATCCAATGTAAGCAAACATTAGGAGCACCATCAAAATGAAGAAACGCATCAACCAGCGCAATGGATCGGCATCTTTAACGCGACAGGTTGACCGCTGGGCGCGGAACGCCATTATAGTGCTATCATATTTTCCCATCATCTTGAGGCCGGTTTTTTTTTGTAGAAATACACACGTGAAAAAAAATCCTTGGAAAGGAATGCTGGGAAGGAGAAAAATAAAAGGATTTTACTTTTGTGGTGTTTTTTTTTTATTTTTTTGACTGCTTACCGGAAGGAGAAATGCGTTGTGATCGCTTGAAGTTACCGCCGTGGACTGAGCCCCAATCAAATGTTTTACATTTGTTTTGAATTTTTTTTTTTTTTTTTTGGGGTTAGCATTTGGCAGTGGCGTGGGTGACAGTAAGGGGCTAGGGTTTTTAAAATGCTCTCTAATAGACCGTCAAAGGAAGATGAAAGCTGAGAGTTGGATGGGTGGGATTAAATAAGGGCAACCCCGTGTGGAATTTTGTAAGTGAATATAAAAAAAAAAGATAATTCGTCAAATTTTCTAAGCGAAAAAAAATTATTTTGCCAATTTCTTAAAGCGAATCTGAAAGAAAACAAAAAATAGTTTGTCAACTTTTCTTAATCTTTTTATGCTCGGTGTTGTTTTAATTAGCCGAAGACCTTTGTTGCTCAGGCTTTATTTTCTAGGTCTTGATTTTGAAATTTTCAATTTAAGAGAAAGACAGACAGACAGACGAAGATATGGAATTAGTTTCTGCTCCTCCAAAACTGACCAGAAATCGCAATAAAATTTCAAAATTTCAAATAAATATGAAAAATAAAAAGAAAAGATTTGCAGAATCGCAATAAAATTTAAAAGCAGCCCCCTAAGAAACCGCACGCCTCTGGCATGAGTGACGTGCGACTCGTCGTGATGAATCTAAAGTTGACTCATTTCATTTTTTTTTTTTTGCTCATAACAAATTAATTATTACGTGGTTTTGAATTTCTAATCATCCTTTCTGTGTTTATGACAACCGATCGGGGTGATAAACAAAAATCAATGCGTCGCTATTAGACATGTGGGAATCGATTTGACGGGAAGTGCTTGGTCAGCTTTGGTCACACGGTTCTTGTTCACGCACAAAAAAATAAGGGGGTGGTGGATGTGGGGGTGGTGTTGGAGATGTAAGTGATATACTGAAGATCGGTAGAGGATGAAGACGGGGATGGGGTTGGATGGTAGGCAGAGTCTTTAAATGTTGCTTCTAGCAAGGGAAGTGTACGTCCACGGAATTTGATGAAATTTGGCATATTGATGGGTGGTTACATTTCGGATTTTAGTTTGCCAAAGTGATAGACCGCAAAGACGAAAAAAAAAACAGAAAAACCCCTAGAGGCACAGAAAAATCAAACCTTAAGCGGCATTTTTTAAGGAAAGACATGTGTCATGCGGAGGCCTCGAGAAATCAAAATTTTCAGAGCTCAAATGCACAATATTATGCATTTTATAAAATGGCATGACTGAGTCTTCTAAATGAAGAAAAAATCATGTAAATATCTCACACACAGATTTTTAAATTGAATTTTGATTTCGAAACGATTTACTTGAAAGTTCCTCTATCAGAATTCGAACGAAACCAAAGATGCCACTATGTGACTTTGAGTAAAAATATGTGTCATACGGAAGCCTCGGGAAATCAAGTTTTTCACAGCTCAAATGGACAAAATTATGCATTTTACAAAATGGCATGACTTGGCCTTTCAAATGAAGAAGAAATCACGAAAATACCTCACACACAGATTTTTAAATCGAATTTTAGTTTCGAAGCGATTTAACAACCGAAGGTGCCACTATGCGAATTTTAGCAAAAACATGTATCATTCGGAGGCCACGGGAAATCAAGTTTGTGTATGTCAAAAAAAAAACAAAAAAAAAGTCTCTCCTGTGAAATTTTTCTTTTGCCGCCTACGATAATTTGACGTTTAGGGCGTGATATGTCTATTAAAACAATTAATTTTTTTTTCTCTATTAATTTCATGGCGCGACATTTTCAAATTTTTGCTTTTCCACACATTTCACACCGTATCACCGTATCACACTCTTTTTTGATATAAAATTTCCCTTCAACCAACACAATTAATTTTTTTGCAGAAAACAACTTCATTGTCACTTGAAAAATTCCGAAAAGGAGCCTACGTGAACCCCACGTCATCCAAATCAAAAAAATCCATCCAAAGTTTACTTTCGATTTAATTGAAGTTATCAACACACCCTTTTAAGAACCACGTCATGGTGACAAAAAATTCCAATTAAATCCTCTCTCAACACCAATCAATTAGCCAAAAAAAGAAATAACACAAACAATTGCGAATCAAGCTCTAATTGAAGTTGACGACAAACGACTTTCTTTGACACCCATCAAAAGACGTCAACCGAAGAGGTTTCCAAGAAATCCCAAAATGTTTACAAGACGACGCTCGATGATGCGTTCCTCCTCATCAAAGACTTATTCCAATATCAAGATCAGTCTCAACAAGTCGATCGGCCAGAAAAGAAGTCCCTTCACTCTCGCTATAGACTTTGAAACATATCTCGTATCTCCACGACCAGCACCACAACCGAAATCAAGGATAATGGCAAAGAATCTTGGAAAGCAGACAGTTGCCACGAAGATCTACAGGCCCCATCATTCCGGTTTGCCGGTTGAGAATGCCGAGGCTATAAAGGATTTGGTTCGACTTTTCTTTGTTTTACTCTCCATGATGGGGATCTATCTGATGTACTGGATTTTGGAGTTCTCCACGTGGAAGAAGGACGACCATTCACTTAGCGACAAGTGGGCGCCATTTGTTCCGGCTCCGAAAAATTATGTTTAAATATTTTCAAATGTAATTTCATTATTTATTCTATTTATTCCAAAAATGTTACTCTATTTATAAATTTGTTACTCTATTTTTATATTTAACCATCAATAAAGACATATGGTCCCTTCCGGCATATTTTTTCGTGTGATTTTTGAAGTCAGAGGTCTCACTTCGGCTGTTAAAGAAATTTCCACGACTCAGGGAATGAGGAAGGGCGATGAGACGATTGTCGTTTAGCTGGAGTTTCATTGCAGATTTCAGAATTTGTCCAAAAATCAAGAAAAAAATTCTGTCAACAGGCTTCTATCGATCTTCAGCGACGAGGAGCGACGAGGAGCGAGCCGCAACGCAGCTAGAGGATTTTCTAAAGATTCCTTCAGCTGTCAATGGGATTCCCGACTCGAAGTGGACATTTTCTGAATCAGGCCAAGTCCTCGCATCGAATGGTGTCAATTTCTTTAACCTCCTCCTAACCACGTCGCCGTAGAAGGGATTTTTTGAGATTTCTCCAGCTTCCAGTTGCTTCCTAAAATCCATCTAGACATTTTTCGAATCCTCAAATACTCGCCTAACATTCCCAATTAAAAAAAAAAATAAATTTTTCGAAAAAAAATTTTTCGCATTTTTCACACAAAAAAATCGAGTCACGGTCAACGACTCGGGGTCGACTTTTCTTGTGAAAAAAAGACGCAAATTTGAATTTAAATTTTTTTGGAAAAAACGATTGAAATTTTGATGGAGAATGATTTGTTCCGACGTATCTAGGAGAAAAAAGAAAAATTCAAGACTTGGAACTAGATGGTGTCGCCTCCAGGACGTTTTTTCGGGATTTCTCCAGCTTCCAATTGCTTCCCAAAATCCATCCAGACATTTTTCGAATCCTCAAACACTCGCCTAATAACTCCAATCAAAAAAATTTTGAATTTTTCGAAAAAAAATTTTTCGCATTTTTCGCACGAAAAAATCGAGTCACGGTCAACGACTCGGGGTCGACTTTTCTTGGGAAGAAATGACGCGAATTTGAAAATCGATTTTTGAGGAAAAATGCAAATTCTGACGGAGAATGATGTTTTCTGATGTATTTTGTCGAAAAATGAAAAATTGAATTCAATTTAGGACCTGGATGGAGTTGCTTCCAGGACGATTTATCGAGATTTCTCCAGCTTCCAGTTGGTTCATGACGGATAACGCCGCCGTTTTAAAAAATATTTGTGAGCCTTATGCAATCGACAGATCTTCTTTAAATCTACAAAATTGGCCGGGAGGACTTTTTTCGTAGGACCTCTCGTTTTCGAGATATTTGAGTCCAAAGTTGAGATACTTTCAGCCGAATTCCGAAAAAAAATGCCCAAATCTCTTTCGTTTTTTGGCGATATCTCCGGAACGGGGCGTCGTAGAACGAAAATTCTTTCGGTTCCTTTTTTCTAAAATCCCGCTCTACAAAATGGGCAACTTTTTTTGAGAAAAAAAAATTTTCATTTTTTCACCAAAAATCACAAGGGGTTAGCCTTGCCTGTTTTTGGGGGCAAAAAAAAAATTTTGGAAAATCGAAAAACTTTTGATGCAGAATGGTCTGGACGGCTGTATCTTATGGAAAAACAAAGAATTCGCGGTTTGAAAAGCGACGGGCGGGACTGGAGGACGAAAAAACGGAATTTTTTGGAAAATCTCTTTCGTTTTTGGCGTATATCTCCGGAACGGGGCATCCTAGGATAGAAAATTTGCCATGGCCTTGTAGCTTGAAGGTCGCTCTACACAATGGACAGCTGAATTTTCGAGACGGCGCCTCGCTTTATCTGTCAACCGGCTGCAAATGTATGAACATTTACTCAAACGCGAATATCTAAAATACAGCGTGTCCTAGGGCGTGTCCTTTATTTTTTCCTGAAAGATTTAACGCTCCTCTACAAGCTGGTACCAAAACTTCCCCGATCGGAGCCTTAGAACGCCTCCTACACGAGCGCTGTTTCGAAAAATTTTCAAAAAACGTCGAAAACGCCTCGATTTTGAGCTTTTTTTAAAAATCCGTTCTGTTCAATCGACAGATCTTCCTCAGATCTACAAGATCGGTCGCAAAGATTTTCCTCGCAGGACGTCTCATCTTCGAGATATTTGAGTCCAAAGTTGAGATACTTTCAGCCGAATTCCGAAAAAAATTGCCCAAATCTCTTTCGTTTTTTGGCGATATCTCCGCAACGGGGCGTCGTAGAACGAAAATTCTTTCGGTTCCTTTTTTCTAAAATCCCGCTCTACAAAATAGGCAACTTTTTTTTGAGAAAAAAAATTTTCATTTTTTCACCAAAAATCACAAGGGGTTAGCCTTGCCTGTTTTTGGGGGCAAAAAAAAAATTTTGGAAAATCGAAAAACTTTTGATGCAGAATGGTCTGGACGGCTGTATCTTATGGAAAAACAAAGAATTCGAGGTTTGAAAAGCGACGGGCGGGACTGGAGGACGGAAAAAAGGAATTTTTTGGAAAATCTCTTTCGTTTTTGGCGTATATCTCCGGAACGGGACGTCGTAGGATAGAAAACTTGCCATGTCCTTGTAGCTTAAAGGTCGCTCTACACAATGGACAGCTGAATTTTCGAGACAGCGCCTCGCTTTATCTGTCAACCGGCTGCAAATGTATGAAAATTTACTAAAATGCAAATATCTAAAAAACAGCGTGTCCTACGGCGTGTCCTTTATTTTTTCCTGAAAGATTTAACGCTCCTCTACAAGCTGGTACCAAAACTTCCCCGATCGGAGCCTTGGAACACCCTCTACACGAGCGCTGTTTCAAAATTTTTTCAAAAAACGTCGAAAACGCTTCTATTTTGGAAAGTTTTCCCAAATCCGTTGTGTCCAATCGACAGATCTCCCTCAGATCTACAAGATCGGTCGCAAAGATTTTCTTCGCAGGACGTCTCATCTTCGAGATATTTGAGTCCAAAGTTGAGATACTTTCAGCCGAATTCCGAAAAAAAATTAAAATCCACCTTTTTTCACCTCCACCCAACCCAGTGGACGATTCTCCCAACTTTTTCCAGCTCATCTCAAATTCAAAACGCGAGAAGTCGACTGCCGACTTTTTTTTGTTAATTATTTCGCTTTCCGACGGAAAAAAAAGCGCCTACGCGTCGTGACCTCCGTGCAAACGCCTTAATTACAATCGTGCAAGTCGTGAGTCTGCAATAATCCGCTTAATGGCTTCCCCGACCGTCTCGTTGTCATGGTTCCATTTTGCCGTCGATTCTCCCAGTGAAATGGTGTCGCCCGTATTCCTCGCCACAGCCGTGTTCCTCTGGGGATGGTTTCTCTGGTCCAGACGTCACCTTTACAGGCTCTCGTGGGAGATTGGTGGTCCCATCGGTCTGCCGTTTCTCGGCAGTATTCTCGAGTTCCGTCGCGTCGCAGGTGAGTCTCGAATCATCAAAGTCGCAGCAGTCATTCCCGTTCGTTTAGATTTCATGGACACAATGCAGGCGAAGATCTGGAGCAAGTACAAGTCCCCGTGTGCCATCTGGGCCGGCACAGGGCTGCACATCATGGTCAGGGACCCAGAAACAGCAACGGCGGTCCTCACGTCGACCGACTTCCTGGACAAGCACATGATGTACAAGCCCTTCAAGATAATCCTCGGCGAGAACAGTATTATTTCGGCAGGAGGTGAGTTCCACGAGGACGATGGGTAGAGACTAAGCCTGCGTTCTTTCAGCGGACGTGTGGAAGCTTCACCGGAGGGCTGTCGAGCCGGCGTTGACGTACCAGAACGTCAAGAGGCTCATTCCACCGTTCAACAATGCCGTGGAAGCGTTCATGCGAGAGATCCTGTCGGTGAAGGTGGGACGAGGCGAGGTCGAGCTTAAGGAGGACCTGGTCAAGCTCTTCGGGGACCTGACTGTAGGTAGGACTGGGAGAAGGACTGCGCGGGGCTCCGAGTGAATGTGTTTTTCTATTTTCAGAGAACACCTTGGGCCAGAACTTGAATCTCATCCACTCCAAGCCGGGCGAGGAGACCTTCCTGAAGAACATCATGCGGGTCGAGGAGGCCTGCGTCGAACGAGCCCTTAAGCTTCACCTGCACAACGACTTCCTCTTCACGCTCACAAAGGCCTACTACGAGATCGTCGAGAGGAGGAACAAGGTCCACAACGTCCTGGGTGAGGTGAGTGACGAAATTCGATTTCGTGACGTCCCCCACGAGGGGCCTAATCTGGCCTAAGTGTCAACCTAAAGCGCCACCCCCTTTTCAGTTCTTCCACAAGTACCCGGACCCGCAGGCGAAGGTGCGCTACACCGACGGCCAGTTCTCGATTCTGTCGTACCTTAAGAAGCACCAGGGCACGTGGACCTTCGCCGACAAAGACATCATCAACGACATCGCGAGCATTATGACCGCAGTAAGTCAATTCGACCTCAAGAGCTCCTTTTGTCTCACCAGAGATGTCTTCCAGAGCTTCGAGACCACGGCGTTCACAGTGTTCCTCATCCTCTTCTACCTCGCCCAGTACCCGGTCTACCAGGAGAAGGTCTTCGACGAACTCTTCTCCATCTACCCCGAGAAGCAGCCCTTCGTCGGTCTGGACACCCTCGGTGATCTCGTCTACACGGAAATGTTCATCAACGAGGTGCTTCGCATGCATCCGCCGATTCCGATGATCGGACGGCAAGCGATTAGGGACAGCCGCCTCAGCACGGGACAGTTCATGCCACGCGGTGCCCAGATTCTCATCGACTTTGTGCATCTTCACAGGAACGAGAATGTCTGGGGCGCTGGGGCGAACGAATTCAATCCGGACAACTTCCTTCCGGAGAATCTGGAGCAGTTGCCACCGAATGCGTTCATGCCGTTCTCCTTTGGTCCCAGGAACTGTGCGGGATTTCGATATGCGAAGGTGATCCTGAAGGTGGTCACTGCCAAGCTTGCGAGGGCGTATAAATTCTCGTCCAGTTGGACCGTCGACGATTTGATTCTGATTCCTGGGGTGGTCACGGCGATCGAAAATAATCCTCTGATCGCGATTGAGGAGAGGGACAAGTAAAGTTCGAGTTTTCTAGAAGGGAATTTGTTTTTTTTTTTTTTTGAACATTGGTTAGATTTGAGAGGCGTCTTCTTAAAGACGTTCCCATTTTTTCAGGAAGACGATTTCTTGAAGAGGACATGTTTTCCAAAAGAGTTTTCATGGTAGTACTTCGTATACAGGGTCATACATTTGGTGCTTTCAACTTGAAAGTACTGGCATTTAATATTTCTCGAATTCAATTGTGATTCGAAGTACTCTAATATTAAGATTAATGTTTGCCATTTATGAAAATGAATTGTTTGATAGTTCAACTATGGGTTAAAATTAGCTAAAATTACTGCAAGAGTGGTAATTCAAACGAAGACATTTTCGCCGACAATTATGGCCGCCGTAGTAATCGGTAAAATTGGTGCAATCGGAAAATTGTGCAATCGGTAAAGTGTGAAGAAATTTCAAGAGAGTGGAAGCGTTGGAACAATCTTTCGTTCGTTTGTTTTCGAATTGAGAAAAATGATGAAAATTTTCATTGAAAATAATGAGGATTGATGTATTTTGAAAAAAAAAAAAAAGATTTATAGACCTAGGCAGCGGAAGGGAAGGCTGAGAAGGATGCTCCAAAGACCCGAAATGAAAGATTTAGTTTTATTTCTTTATTAGTTTTTTAGAAAAAAAATTTCAAAATTAGATTGAGATCAAATGTGCTATATGCAGAATTTTCGCAGGATTTTTATATCATTTAAAAGGCCAAATCGTGCCATTTTGAGTGATATATAATGTTTTGATATTCTGGTGTTTGAAAATTTATCGCCAGGGTTCCGATTGGAATGTGGGACTGCTCAAAGTTACACGTTGAAATCGTCAATTGCGTTCAAATTCTGATAGGGGTCTTTCTCAACTAATCTTTCGAAATTAAAATTCAATTAAAAAATCTGCGTATGAGATATTTTCATGATTATTTCTTAGTTTGAGAGGATAAGTTATGCCATTTTGTCGAATATATAATGAGGTCTATTTTAGGTATAAAAAGCCTGGTTTCCCGGGGCCTCCGCATGTCTTTGCTTAAATGTTCATTCGAATTCGGATAGGGGTCTTTAATTTTAAATCCTTTCGAAATTAAAATTCCATGAAAAAATTTGTGTGTGAGATGTTTTTATGATTTTTTCTTAGTTTGAAAGGAAAATTTATGCCATTTTGTCAATTATATAATGATGTCTATTTAAGCTATGAAAAGCTTGGTTTCCCGGGGACCTCCGCATGGCACATGTCTTTGCTCCAATATTGGCTCGAATTCGGATAGAGGAACTTTCAAGTAAATCGTTTCAAAATTAAAATTCGACTAAAAAATGTGTATGTGAGATATTTTCATGATTTTTTCTTCATTTAAAATTGTCAGTCATGCCATTTTTTATAGTGTATAATTTTGTTCATTTGAGCATTAAAATAAATCTTCGTTTCACAATAAATTCGCATGACACACGTCTTTCCCCAAAGTAGAACTAAAAATGTACACGTAATGGTACGGTTACATTTTTCCAATACGGCAATGCCATGAGTTTCGCGAGGTGAACTTAAAGAACATTCCTTCCCAGATATCCTTACTATCGATTTTTCCAGCTACAGCAGCTGCGCACCACAAGTGGTAGGTAGATGGAATATACTCAATTGGTCTGTGTGGTGTGTTCTCGATAAGTGGTCCGGAGGAGAATAAATCATCTTCAAATTCCATCAGCGCGTAGCAGCAGTATTTACTCTCTCGTGGTTCTTTTCAGGTGGTTTTACACGACGTATTCCAAGCCATTTAAAGAATTTTTGCTTTGCATTTTCCCCCAAGCACTCACCTTGACCTGACGTCGGCAGGCGATTGGGATAGGTGAAAGTGCTGCCCGGTTGTTGCACCGATGATGATGAAATTAAAACGATTTCATTTTTTATGAAATAAAACTCTTTATTATAAACCGTCATTCGTTAAACAAAACTTTTAATTTTTTTCGAAAATAAAATAAAAAAAAAAAGAATAAGATTAGAATGACTTTAGACTTGCTTGCATATTTTTTTTTACTATCAATCATTTCCCTTTCCCGTGCAAAAACACTTCTTGGAACATAAACTACAACAAGACAGTGAGAATTCAGCGGAATCCCTCATCTCCTTATGCACCCTTGGCAGGAGTTCCTTCACTGTCCAATCTCTTTATACGATGCACACCAACACAGTTTCGGAATTGCGCTACCTCTTCAGAGCATCTAAGTGCCTCACCGGGATGAGCACGATAGCAGGCGATTAATTGAGCCTTTAAATCCTGACACGGTGGTAATTGATGAGCTGGTGATGCGTTCATAAATCGCTTCCGGACATCATCAATAGCTGCCGAATATTCCTTCTCCATGACGGCATTGGTTTTATTTAAAGTCTGTTCCATTTGAGCCATACGAGCTCTCCAAATTGCGTCGTTTTGTTGGAGTTCAATTTCGTTTTGTCGACGCATTTCGATTGCAGTGATGGTTGGTTCACCGGCAAAGCGTTGAATTGGCGATTTGGAAAATTGCTGTTGTGGCGGCGGTGGCGACGGATTGACATAGTATGTCTTCGGAAGTGGAGCTGGCTGTTGTTTAACGGGTGGTGCTGGTGCCGGCTTCGATTCTGCAATGGGTACTGCCCGAGCTGGCTCTGGCTTCGAGTCGGCTTGCTGATTAGTTTTTGCTGCGTTGGCTGTGGGAAAAGAGAAAAGAAAAGAAGGTTCGGTCAGTTTGTGTCGGGTTTCTGGTCGTTTTTTTATTTATTAACTTGTGGAGGCGCGAAAAGCTAGCCTATTGCCATTCGTGGGCTGTTACGCCACTAATGATGATGATGATTATTTATTAACAGGTAAAAAATTACAAGCTAATATATACGTAGAGCCGTGGCTGCTAGGACCTTCAGCTCATTTGTTAAGATCTAATTTAAATTACAAACTACAGAGCCTAGCTGCGGAGACTATTGCCTCTCTAGTCGTTTAAGCGAGCATTAATTTTTGTTTGAAGCACGACAGGAACCTGCCCATGACGTTCAAGACCGACAGCGAATAAAAATCTATATCTACATTTTAGTATTTCATTTAGTAAATATTGAGTATTACAGAAAACTTTTCATCTCGATTGAAGGCGTAGAACAAGAGACTTTTCGTTCCTTTAATGTGCCGTGCATCCGGCGAACATTGTCTGTCTAAAGATAACTCCTAACTCGTCTGGGAGTGTGTAAGAAACCTTCCGTTGACTTTATCAGTTTTATTCTGTTGAAATAAATATCTGAAATTCCCCTCAGCTCGATTGAGAGCCTAAAAGAAAGAACCTTCCGTCGAACGTGCGGCAAGTGAAGTTTTCTGTGCGAATGAGCGTCCAGAAATTACCTAACCTATCTTTAGTTTCACACAGAAATCGAATACTGTGATCCGACATAAAATTCCTGATTGGAAAAAACTCTCTAGCTAGTCAATTGGGTACTTTGATATCAAATACTGTGATGCAACATGAAATTCTTGACTGGAAAAATCTCTATCAATGAAGTACTTATAATTCTTTGTTATCGAATACTGTATCCAACATGAAATTTCCGAACGAAAAAATCTCCTAGTCTATTAATTGGGTACTTTTAATTCTTTGATATCGAATACTGTAATCCAACATGAAATTTCCGAACGAAAAAATCTCCTAGTCTATCAATTGGGTACTTTTAATTCTTTGATATCGAATAATGTGACACGAAATACCCGACTGGAAAAACTCTCTAGCCAGTCAATTGGGTACCAATAGTTCTTTGAAATCTGTCGACAGCTCGCGAATTTGTCTTGAATCTTCTTCAACATCTCACGTATTCACAGCAGGGAAATATATATTTTTTATAGTCAAGAAAATAAAGAATCAAAAAAGAAAAAGCAAAGCCTTGTCAATGGAACGAAAGGCGGCGATGAAAATGCCTGCTTTCATGCATGCCAAACAAAACCTCACACTCCTGACATACTTGGACATTGAATTGAATTGAATTTATTGAAATTACAATCACAAAATTTTACAAAAATTACGTTCAAAGTGGATATAGTTCCTTCTTAACTACAATTTCAAACATTCGACCATAACTCGCCATCTCATGAATATGCTTCGAAATATTCTCGTGTCTTGGGAGCCACAGGAAAATTTTATTCCAACAAATGTCTCCCCTTTAAACACTTTTCATACCACACGATAAATTTAATAAAATCTCAAAACAAAAAAAATTTTAGATTGTTGCATAACAAATTAAAAAAAAAAAATACTCTTTGCCTTTTCTTGGATTGGTGACCGCATAGACTTTACCTTTGATTCCTAATTTGAGACGTTGCACAACCTCGTCGGAAACATCGATAATTCCAGCAGGAGTTGGATTATCCATTGAAACACTTCGTGTATCAACAGATTGATTTGCACCCATTTCTACAATTGTTTTTTATTCGTTATTTTTACCAAAACACCTTAAGCCGCACGTGAAATTTTCAAACTGCCGAAAGAAACTATCAAAAAAAAAAAATAAGATGTGTCTTCTTTTTTTTTGTTTGGCGAACATATGACTGTGACATTTCAGACATCGGCGTTCAGCGAACGAAAATGGCGTGTGGAAATAATGGGTGACGATGAAATAAATATTTTTGAAGCAGGTTTTTTTTTTCTAATTGAAGAAGAATTTTTAGTGCATTTTAAAAGAGAATTCTTGTGGATTTTGAGTTAAATTTGTTAGAGATTTTAGCCTTTTTTTAGCCACTTTCATGACTGCATCTCTTTTCAGACGAAGGAAAAAGATTTGCCAAAAACCAAAAACCAAGCATTTTTGGTGAAGCGGAAACATAAATCCCATTCAAATATTTTATTCTTTTTATTTATAAATGAGAAATTTAAATTGCAGACCAATATACCGAGAGCCAAAGCTGAAAAGACGATGACTAAATTCCCTTTAAGGTCGGATTCTCTAGGCAACGAATTGAACGAAATTTGAAAGCAATCCGAGAGTGTGAGCCTACGTGAGCTGCGAATGCTCATACCAGTCATTCAAACCTAGGCACAGACTACCCAACATTGGCTCATTTGTGGACCTAAGTTAGGATTCCCATTGGAATATGCAGCAGCTTTAAAAAACAAGAAATTCATCGGGTTTTAGGTGTCATCCGTTGCCGTTCTCTTGTCTGGAGCACGAATTCTGTATCGATACGTGGAATACGTTCACCATCACGTAATTCTTAAAAAAAAGTTATATAATTTTTATCGAATTGTGTTTTTACAACAAAACGTATTGCCTGTTAGTTTGCATCGTCTCAGAAGACACCGGATTCACAAAATGGTCGCGGTATCGACACGAGAACAAGTCATGGAATATGAATTGAATTCATGACTTGTTCCCGTGTCAGGGGAGTGAGACAATCCTTTTATTTGTGTGATGTAATTTTGGAGATTTTACGAGTGGAAAAAATATTAATTGATTAAATAAAACTATTCCTTTTTTTTCATACAAATTTTTTCATTTTATTTCGTTTTACTTATTTTCGTGAATTTTATTGCCTACATTTAGGTTCTGACATCAATGGCTTCTTTCCGATTCGTGAATATTGTTTTTGCCTTCGGGAATGATTCCTTTCGTTAGATTCTTATCCATGTCCTTGTTTGATTGCTCTCTAAAGGTGTGTGCACAAATTGGTCGATTCTAAGATTATGTGTGCAATGAAATCTCAATCTTGAAGGCGATTCCGGCAGGAAGGCGACCGCTCGGCAGAGATTGTTGAACCAATACCTTCTGGTGAGTTAGAGTCGGCGGCGGAGGATCTACCTTCCTCGACCGAGGACGGAGCAAGACTACGGCTCGGAGCCACTACCTTCCTCGACGGAGGACGGAGCAAGACTACGGCTCCGAGCCACTACCTTCTTCGACCGAGGACGGAGCAAGACTACCTTCTTCCTCCGAGGACAGAATCACTACAGCCTCAGTCAATTTTTCAATTTTTTTATTTCTCAATAAATGCTTCAACTTTGAAAAAGTTGAAGCCGGAGATATACGCAAAAAACGAAAGAGATTTTCCAAAAAATTCCTTTTTTTCGTCCTCCAGTCCCGCCCGTCGCTTTTCAAACCTCGAATTCTTTGTTTTTCCATAAGATACAGCCGTCCGGACCATTCTGCATCAAAAGTTTTTCGATTTTCCAAAATTTTTTTTTTGCCCCCAAAAACAGGCAAGGCTAACCCCTTGTGATTTTTGGTGAAAAAATGAAATTTTTTTTTTCTCAAAAAAAGTTGCCTATTTTGTAGAGCGGGATTTTAGAAAAAAGGAACCGAAAGAATTTTCGTTCTACGACGCCCCGTTCCGGAGATATCGCCAAAAAACGAAAGAGATTTGGGCATTTTTTTTCGGAATTCGGCTGAAAGTATCTCAACTTTGGACTCAAATATCTCGAAGATGAGATGTCCTGCGAGGAAAATCTTTGCGACCGATCTTGTAGATCTGAGGAAGATCTGTCGATTGGACACAACGGATTTGGGAAAACTTTCCAAAATAGAAGCGTTTTCGACGTTTTTTGAAAATTGTTTGAAACAGCGCTCGTGTGGAGGGTGTTCTCCGGCTCCGATCGGGGAAGTTTTGGTACCAGCTTGTAGAGGAGCGTTAAATCTTTCAGGAAAAAATAAAGGACACGCCGTAGGACACGCTGTTTTTTAGATATTTGCATTTTAGTAAATTTTCATACATTTGCAGCCGGTTGACTGCTAAAGCGGGGCGCCGTCTCGAAAATTCAGCTGTCCATTGTGTAGAGCGACCTTTAAGCTACAAGGACATGGTAAATTTTCTATCCTACGACGTCCCGTCCCGGAGATATACGCCAAAAACGAAAGAGATTTTCCAAAAAATTCCTTTTTTCCGTCCTCCAGTCCCGCCCGTCGCTTTTCAAACCTCGAATTCTTTGTTTTTCCATAAGATACAGCCGTCCGGACCATTCTGCATCAAAAGTTTTTCGATTTTCCAAAATTTTTTTTTTGCCCCCAAAAACAGGCAAGGCTAACCCCTTGTGATTTTTGGTGAAAAAATGAAATTTTTTTTTTCTCAAAAAAAGTTGCCTATTTTGTAGAGCGGGATTTTAGAAAAAAGGAACCGAAAGAATTTTCGTTCTACGACGCCCCGTTCCGGAGATATCGCCAAAAAACGAAAGAGATTTGGGCATTTTTTTTCGGAATTCGGCTGAAAGTATCTCAACTTTGGACTCAAATATCTCGAAGATGAGACGTCCTGCGAAGAAAATCTTTGCGACCGATCTTGTAGATCTGAGGGAGATCTGTCGATTGGACACAACGGATTTGGGAAAACTTTCCAAAATAGAAGCGTTTTCGACGTTTTTTGAAAATTTTTTGAAACAGCGCTCGTTTAGGAGGTGTTCTCCGGCTCCGATCGGGGAAGTTTTGGTACCAGCTTGTAGGGGAGCGTTAAAGCTTTCAGGAAAAAATAAAAGACACGCCCTAGGACACATTGTTTTTTAGATATTTGCATTTTAGTAAATTTTCATACATTTGCAGCCGGTTGACTGCTAAAGCGGGGCGCCGTCTCGAAAATTCAGCTGTCCATTGTGTAGAGCGACCTTCAAGCTACAAGGCCATGGCAAATTTTCTATCCTACGACGTCCCGTTCCGGAGATATACGCCAAAAACGAAAGAGATTTTCCAAAAAATTCCTTTTTTCCGTCCTCCAGTCCCGCCCGTCGCTTTTCAAACCTCGAATTCTTTGTTTTTCCATAAGATACAGCCGTCCGGACCATTCTGCATCAAAAGTTTTTCGATTTTCCAAAATTTTTTTTTTGCCCCCAAAAACAGGCAAGGCTAACCCCTTGTGATTTTTGGTGAAAAAATGAAAATTTTTTTTTCTCAAAAAAAGTTGCCTATTTTGTAGAGCGGGATTTTAGAAAAAAGGAACCGAAAGAATTTTCGTTCTACGACGCCCCGTTGCGGAGATATCGCCAAAAAACGGAGGAGATTTGGGCAATTTTTTTCGGAATTCGGCTGAAAGTATCTCAACTTTGGACTCAAATATCTCGAAGATGAGACGTCCTGCGAAGAAAATCTTTGCGACCGATCTTGTAGATCTGAGGGAGATCTGTCGATTGGACACAACGGATTTGGGAAAACTTTCCAAAATAGAAGCGTTTTCGACGTTTTTTGAAAATTTTTTGAAACAGCGCTCGTTTAGGAGGTGTTCTCCGGCTCCGATCGGGGAAGTTTTGGTACCAGCTTGTAGAGGAGCGTTAAATCTTTCAGGAAAAAATAAAGGACACGCCCTAGGACACGCTGTATTTTAGATATTCGCGTTTGAGTAAATTTTCATACATTTGCAGCCGGTTGACAGATAAAGCGAGGCGCCGTCTCGAAAATTCAGCTGTCCATTGTGTAGAGCGACCTTCAAGCTACAAGGCCATGGCAAATTTTCTATCCTACGACGTCCCGTTCCGGAGATATACGCCAAAAACGAAAGAGATTTTCCAAAAAATTCCTTTTTTCCGTCCTCCAGTCCCGCCCGTCGCTTTTCAAACCTCGAATTCTTTGTTTTTCCATAAGATACAGCCGTCCGGACCATTCTGCATCAAAAGTTTTTCGATTTTCCAAAATTTTTTTTTTGCCCCCAAAAACAGGTGAAAAAATGAAAATTTTTTTTTCTCAAAAAAAGTTGCCCATTTTGTAGAGCGGGATTTTAGAAAAAAGGAACCGAAAGAATTTTCGTTCTACGACGCCCCGTTCCGGAGATATCGCCAAAAAACGAAAGAGATTTGGGCATTTTTTTTCGGAATTCGGCTGAAAGTATCTCAACTTTGGACTCAAATATCTCGAAGATGAGACGTCCTGCGAAGAAAATCTTTGCGACCGATCTTGTAGATCTGAGGAAGATCTGTCGATTGGACACAACGGATTTTTAAAAAAAGCTCAAAATCGAGGCGTTTTCGACGTTTTTTGAAAATTTTTCGAAACAGCGCTCGTGTAGGAGGCGTTCTAAGGCTCCGATCGGGGAAGTTTTGGTACCAGCTTGTAGGGGAGCGTTAAAGCTTTCAGGAAAAAATAAAAGACACGCCCTAGGACACATTGTTTTTTAGATATTTGCATTTTAGTAAATTTTCATACATTTGCAGCCGGTTGACAGATAAAGCGAGGCGCCGTCTCGAAAATTCAGCTGTCCATTGTGTAGAGCGACCTTCAAGCTACAAGGCCATGGCAAATTTTCTATCCTACGACGTCCCGTTCCGGAGATATACGCCAAAAACGAAAGAGATTTTCCAAAAAATTCCTTTTTTCCGTCCTCCAGTCCCGCCCGTCGCTTTTCAAACCTCGAATTCTTTGTTTTTCCATAAGATACAGCCGTCCGGACCATTCTGCATCAAAAGTTTTTCGATTTTCCAAAATTTTTTTTTTGCCCCCAAAAACAGGCAAGGCTAACCCCTTGTGATTTTTGGTGAAAAAATGAAAATTTTTTTTTCTCAAAAAAAGTTGCCTATTTTGTAGAGCGGGATTTTAGAAAAAAGGAACCGAAAGAATTTTCGTTCTACGACGCCCCGTTGCGGAGATATCGCCAAAAAACGGAGGAGATTTGGGCAATTTTTTTCGGAATTCGGCTGAAAGTATCTCAACTTTGGACTCAAATATCTCGAAGATGAGACGTCCTGCGAAGAAAATCTTTGCGACCGATCTTGTAGATCTGAGGAAGATCTGTCGATTGGACAGAACGGATTTTTAGAAAAAAATCAAAATCGAGGCGTAATCGACGTTTTTGGAAAAATTTTCGAAACAGCGCTCGTTTAGGAGTACCGCCTTGGTACTTGCTATCTTTTCTTAGAAAAGAATTCTACAACTACACCCTACAACACTATTTTTCCATATACTTTTATATGGAGAGTAATAAATTTAGTGACGCATTGTAGTTATCCCTAAGGGGTGCGTCAGGCTCTCTGTTCTCAAACTACAATGCGTCACTAAATTTATTACTCTCCATATAAAAGTATATGGAAAAATAGTGTTGTAGGGTGTAGTTGTAGAATTCTTTTCTAAGAAAAGATAGCAAGTACCAAGGCGGTATTATTTGTCCGTCCGATATCAGGGGCCCCTCACCCCTTCATCGTCCGTCCAAAGTGTTTGTTGTTAGTGTATTTGGTGTGTTTAGTGGGGACACGATCCAGCATGTTTGGTGTAGTAGTGTGTACACAAACCAGAAATATTCTAGTAGTGGTTACACGAACCAGGGTATTCTAGAAGTGAGTACAGGAACCATGTAGTAGGTAGTTGTAGGACAGTTTTAAAAAATTTTCATGAACAACGTGCCAATGGCTGACGTGATCAAAGCTTTTATTATGTATTTTGTTATCATATATCTTAGCGTGTATTTATTAAGCCTAATGTTAGTTATTGTGCCAATAGTATCATCAATATTAACAATCACATATTCAGTAGTATTTGAAATGTCCATATTACGACAACGTATACCGTGGGGTGCAACTGCAGCTGAATCTGAGGAGATACCTCTACTTGAAATCGGTGGCGAAGCAATTGAGGTAGCAACAGAAACTGAGCTATTCTTAGAAGCTGAAGCCGCTGCTGCCGCGCTTGATAGTACTGGTATAGGAGCTCCTATCGGTATAATTGCTGGCTTAGCAATAGCAGCCGGATTTGGAGTCTATGAACTATGGGACCATTTAACATCTCGAGGTCACGACTTGAGCCAAACTCAAGTGAAAGTTATACATGATCATTTATCACGTGTAAAAAGCTCAAAACCAGTTTTAAATCCAGTTGCAAATCAGAGGTCGGCTACACGAGACATCGAAGCTGCTAAAGCGTCAAGAGAAAATATAAAAATTATTCCTATACCAGAATCGAGAGGATTAGTTCCACCTCCGTTCAAATATCTTGGCCCTGGAAATACTATAAATAGAGGTGAACCCTATAATCAAGTTGACGCTGACGCGTTAGAACACGATAAGGCATACGAACAAAGTAAATCGAAAGCTGACGTACGAAAAGCAGATAAGAAGTTTTTAGCACAAGTTGGCGATCACGTAGCTGAAAGTATTCAAGGCAAGTCATCGATCAGTGATACAGTTGCATCTATAGCTGGAGGTATCGGTATTGGAACGAAATTTATTGCAGAATCAGGGATTGGTGTACAATATCCTTCCATTTCAGGTAAATATGCCCAAATATATTCCGAACGATTTCTTCTGGGAAGTATACGGTCAACCCAAATCATCATTAGATATAGAATCTCAACAATCTCAAGCTTGGTTTCAATCAATATATAAACGTAATCCTGAATATTTTACTTTAGATGAAATGCTATGTACGCTTGGAACTAGGCGATACATTTCTGATGTCTTTCTCCCTAAAGACGCAAGAGCTTTGGATCAAACTATTCAAACTCTGCAGAAGTACGGAGAAAGTCGACGAACAGGACTGTTCGGATTTTTCCTGGACGGAGACCATATGCACGTCATTCACGACTGTGCATTCTCAACAAAAAGTTGCCGAGACAAATTTAGAAACGAGCTCGAACAGTTCGGACAATTTAGACCTGGCAGAAGGTTTAATAGACCTCTCTGGCAGTTCGGAAGAGCTGACTGGCTCAATGTCCTCAACTATTTCTTTTCTAAAGAAAGGAAAGCTAGTCAGTTATGGGTTGCCGGAAAAAATTGGAAAATACCGCATCACAATGAACATCTACGATGGGCAGAAATCTATCGAGTGTATGCCGAAATGGTACGAGGCGAAGATATGGGGCACCACAACGACCGTAAACGACGCTCAACGAATCAAGCTGGTGAAGGAACTGATGACATTGACGAATCAGAGATTTATGGGAAGAAAAGAGGAGCTCCAAGAGATAAATTCCAACGGATTCGAGAACAAATACAGGAACTCCTTCAGAAAAAACACGTTTCACCCATATCAGCGGTTCTTTCCCTAGAAGAGGTATACAACAATAGTTTTCTATGTAATCCTAAGCATAAAGATTTTGTGAGTGCTTCTCTAACTACTTATTCAATGAAATTGGTTACTTTTTTGTTAAGAGACTTTGAAAGTATAATTTGTGACATAAATGCTTCACCTATTTTTATTGTTGGCTTTGAGTACTATGAATTGGAAAAATCTATTGAAATAATTGATAACTTGTTAAAATTTCAGTTTGGCGACAACAATGATGAAATTGTTGCCTTTTTACAAAATCTTGTTAATATTATCGATAGAAGAATACCTAAACGAAATTGCATTGTAATTAAATCACCACCATCAGGTGGAAAAAACTTTTTTTTTGATATGGTGTTGGGAATAGTTTGTAATTATGGTCAATTGGGCCAAGCAAATAGAAATAATGTTTTTGCCTTTCAAGAAGCTCCTAATAAAAGGTTATTATTGTGGAACGAGCCAAACTATGAAAGTGCATTAACAGATACTTTAAAATTAATGATGGCTGGAGATCCATTTACTGTTAGAGTAAAACACTCGGTTGATACACATGTAACACGCACACCAATAATTGTATTAACTAATAATGATGTAGATTTTATGTGTGATCCAGCCTTTAAAGATAGAATTTACAAATATGTATGGAAACGGGCACCATTTTTAGCCGAATATACTAAGAAACCAATACCTGTAACATTTTTTAAGATTTTAAATAAATACAACATTGAATATTGAATAAAACATGTCTTTTATTAACTCAAAGCAATTTTACTAGTTGGTCTACGACCAGCATATGTACAAGCAAACGTTTCAGCAATTCCATTATTTACAGCATACACAACATCACCGGGTGGCACGTTGGCTTCTGTAGCATGTGGGAAGGCGTTTGGTGCATATTCCTCTATATCAATTTCAGCATAAATTTCGAAATCAGCTTGGGCGTCTGTGTAATTCCTACTGGTTGTAGTAACATCGGTTGACGTAAGTGCTGGAATGGGTTGAATACCAACGTGAACAGTAGGTTGAATTTCTTGATCCGTCATATGACCCCATGGACCACTTTTCAATAAATCTGATTTCTCTATTGGTGTAGAAAGCGTAAAATCAGATGCAGTTAGATTGTTTATATAATTGAGTCGTGCCGAGTTAGTTACAGATGTTGATTTTATATTAGCTCTATTATTAGAAACGAGGTTATTCTGTACATCAATAGATATACCATTGGCGTCAATCGCAGGCAAGCCAAACCGAATGGTTTTTAATGGTTGCTTAATGGGAGCAAAAACTGGTTTCCATTTAAATTCTCCAATCGTTTGATTAATAGTTGTTTTTCCGTCATAAAATTGTATGGCCTTAGCAACGCAAGGCGTACCTCCAGTTACAGTAGAATTACCCATTAACGTTGGCATAGCGAAGTAATTACGTATCAATGATTTATAGCCAATCTGATGATCGGGTATTTCCGACGTAAAACTGGCATGTGTTTGATCATAGCCATACCAAGAAGTGATGTAATCAGAATAAACAGGTTCTGTGAAATCAGTTGGAATCATTTTTTGTGTGCTATTAAAAGCATTAAAATATACATCTACACCCCAACCGGTTTTATTAAGGCCATGTGCCACTCCTATATTTTGAATTTGATTAAGTGTAGCTAATTGCGTTGTTGACGCGCTTGTTTCGAATGCGATACGATTTCCTCTGTGCACTATCTTGATTCTCATTTCCTTAACTTTACTACCTTTTGGCAATAAATTGAATTCAGATGGATTCAGATAAAAGAAAGGCATATGCCATGGTATTTCGGCTAAAAATGTTGATAACCATGCTTGTTTTGCTGTTCCGACTGTTTTATCAATCCATGTATGTGCCAAACCAAAAGACATTAATCTATGAACTTTGCGATAGGTATTAAATTTACTGCCATATGCTGTGTATGGTTTTAATG